>JBBGZY010000074.1:3748125-4997500 GCA_037952925.1 Lithobates clamitans
ATATTCCATATATTGCACATATATACTTAATGTACTTCTTGTATAATTCTTGTGTAATAATATATCATATATTTCATACATATCATGCATTCCAAATATTTCACATACTGTATATACTTCATATAACGGCTCAGTTCCTATTGATGAAGGCACAACCGCAGAACTAAATCTGCCAGGAGCCCTTTTCCCACCTGCGGCACGTGAGTAAGTTCTTGAGAATCAAGACAGCAGGATTGTTTTGTAGGGAAAAAAAATCAATATTTGCATGTGAAGAGGGATAGAGAGGGATGAGGAATAGGACAGGCAAGAGTGCTGGTGACGTTGGTTGAGACAGCAAAGACACTGTGTTCCCAGCACAAACAGGATGTTACGTGCTAATTGGATTTCTGGAAGGATCAATGGGTACTTTTGTGTACTTGTAGAATTTTTAAAGAGACAAAACATGTAAAATTGTGTATATATTGCCTGAATATATACTGTATATTCTGAATATGCTTTTTTCATTTGGGCTCATTCACATTATTCATGTTGGGTGTGCTGGTCACTGTTGCCCAGTATAGTCCAAGGCAATGTGCCTTGTTTCCTATGGAGTCAGTTCACACCACTGTGTTGTGGTGTGCTGAACAAAAAGAAAGTACTGCATGCAGTAGTTTTCCTCGGTGCAGCACGCTGCGGCAGAAACCACCGCATCCCAACATCGCTGTGTCAATAGAACTTGTGACATTGCAATAAAGTTCTGACACAAAAAAAAGAAAGTGCAATGTGCGGGAATAGGCGCTTCAGCACCGTGTCCTCCCAGTGCACATCAGCAGCTGTGTGTTCAGCCCTAAAGAGATGGGAAATCTGTTTGTCCCCTTTCTGATTCAAACAATTTATTATTGTTCTCTCTATGTTCCCCTCTTCCACTTCTAAACTCCAGCTGATTTTAGACAAATAGAGCAGAGCTTCATGTGTGTGATCCAGGTGCTAAAGAAATATTTCTCTATTGTCCTCCTTTAGCTGAGACCTTGTGAAATATTTACATAAATAGCTCTCCATTTATCTCGCTTCCGGCTTGGAAGAGTTGAAAATTACACATCGCCAACAGGACAGTGATAAATGAATATTCCCTGAATTAAAGTAATTCAGATTCAACAAAGCCGCTGATAGCATCGTGGAGGGAGCAGATGTATGATGGCAGAGCCAGATAGACATTCATTGTGGCTGTATCTCTTGTTGGTATTGGCAAAGCTAGAGTTTAATGCCCAGGTGTAGCAATAAAGAAATACTACAGTCAGAATAAACACCAGTAAACTAAAACAATGTCAAGTGATGTGCAAATACGGATTCTCATACTGAGTGTAAGTTGCAGTGGTGCATACTTGAAAGGTCGCAAATCACAAAATATCCCGAAAGTTGGGTAGCTCCTGCTTGGCTTCTTTGCATATGTTAGAGAAATAGCACAGGGACCCCTTTTCAAGATTAGAATTGTGTTGATGTCCCAATACTTATGGACCTGACTGTATGTAGTTAAAATGAACTTGTCACCTTCATCATAATTGATCATCCCTGTCATATAGCACAGATATCTGTTGGCACTAGTCCTTGCTGCTTGCACTCTGGAACTGGAATTGGATCTGAGGGTGCACTGGATGCCTTCAGCTGCCATTGTGCTTTTGCTGGGTGTCCCGTGCATCCCTGTGCCTTTAAGGAGGGGTGGGCTCCCTCCAGGCAAACCTACCCTTAAGCTTCATACACACGATCGGATTGTTGGCCAGCAAAACCGTGGACTTTTGTCCGAAGGGCGTTGGCCCAAACTTGTCTTGCATACACACAACCACACAATTGTTGGCCAACAATTACGAACGTACTGACGTACTACGTGGTTTTTCAGCTCTTTAGTGCCACCCTTTGGGCTCCTTCTTCTAATTTCGTGTTAGTAGCAGTTTGGTGAGTGTTAATTTTCTTTTCGCACTTTTCATTTAGCGCTTTTCATTTCGTGCTTTTCAGTTTGTTTCTGAACAGCTGTTCGTCAACCAGACATGTTGCGGAATCGGAGGATATAAATGTGTTATTTATTATTGGCCTTGGAGTTATTGTTTTAACATTATTTTTTTGGTTGAATAATGATTTGATTTGGTATATTTTCTATATTTTTGGATGCATAGAATGCACTTTTTGGTTAAGTTCTATTGGCAGATAGCATGTCTAATTGTATTTGTTTTCTTTTTTTAATGCACAATAAAAAAATTGTGGAGAATAATACTTGGCTATGTGTTTTACTTCAAATGACAGTTTGGGAGTAGGCAGTTACATTTCAAAAAATACAATGTAATATTGACAAGGGATACCAACATAGTTGTATCTTTGATCTTAAAAACTACGGGATAATGGTGTTGTGGTAACTTGCCCAAATAATTAAAAAAAAAAAAAAAAAAAAAAAAAAAAAAAAGCATAATAATATTATTCTTGATATCACAAAAAAAAAAAAGCCTTTGAAAATGTGTTTGCAATAACTCCATCAGTATTCATTATTATCCCATTAACCACTTGCAGAATGGCATGTACAGGCATATTAACGTACCTGTACGTTGCCCTTTAACCTTTCAGCCCCGGAAGAATTTACCCCCTTCCTGACCAGAGCACTTTTTGCGATTTGGCACTGCGTCGCTTTAACTGACAATTGCCCGGTCGTGCGACGTTGCACACGAACAAAATTGATGTCCTTTTTTTCCCACAAATAGATATCACCTCTGCGATTTTTATTTGTTGCGCTATAAACAAAATAGGAGCGACAATTTAGAAAAAAACGCATTATTTTTTATATTTTGCTATAATAAATATCCCCCAAAAATATATAAAAAAAACAATTTTTTTCTCTCAGTTTAGGCCGATACGTATTCTTCTACATATTTTTGGTAAAAAAAAATGCAATAAGCGTTTATTGATTGGTTTGCGCAAAAGCTATAGTATTTACAAAATAGGGGATAGTTTTATGGCATTTTTATTAATAATTTTTTTTTTTACTAGTAGTGGCGGCGATCAGCGATTTTTATTGTGACTGCGACATTATGGCGGACAAGTCGGACATTTATGACACATTTTTGGGACCATTGTCATTTATACAGCGATCAGTGCGATTAGAAATGCCATTCTGTCGACGTACATCGGCGTGCGCTGGTCGGGAAAGGGTTAAGATGCAGCATTGTGGGTGCGTGTGCGCACGCCGCAAGCTCCGTGAGTATGATCGCAGGTCCTGCGGACTCGAAGTTCGCAGGGATACCCACGATTGTCTCACGGAGAGGAAGAACGGGGAAATGCTGATGTAAACAAGCATTTCCCCATTCTTCCTAGTCACAGGACACTGATCACCGCTCCCTGTGATCAGGAGCGGTGATTAGTGTCCTGACACACGTAGCCCATCCCCCCTACAGTTAGAACACATCCCTAGGACACACTTAACCCCTTCAGCGCCCCCTCCTGGTTAACCCCTTCACTGCCAGTCACATTTACACAGTAATCAATGCATTTTTAATCACACTGATTGCTGTATAAATGTGAATGGTGCCAAAATAGCGCCAAAAGTGTCTGATCTGTCCGCCATAATGTCGCAGTCACCATAAAAATCGCTGATCGCCGCCATTACTAGTAAAAAAAAAAAAATATTAATAAAAATGCCATAAAACTATCCCCTATTTTGTAAACTTTGGTGCAAACCAATCAATAAACGCTTATTGCGATTTTTTTTTTTTTTACCAAAAATATGTAGAAGAATGCGTATCGGCCTAAACTGAGGGAAAAGAAAAATGTTATATATTTTTTGGGGGTATTTATTATAGAAAAAAGTACAACATATTGTGTTTTTTTCAAAATCGTTGCTCTTTTTTTAGTTTATAGCTCAAAAAATAAAAACCGCAGAGATGATCAAATACCACCAAAAGAAAGTTCTATTTGTGGGGAAAAAAGGACGTCAATTTTGTTTGGGATCCACGTTGCATGCAATTGTCAGTAAAAGCGACGCAGTGCCGAATCGCAAAAAGTGCTCTGGTCTTTAGCCAGCCAAATGGTCCGGGGCTGAAGAGGTTATAGAAGAAGAGAAATTCTGTGCTGCATTTCGAGATTCCATAATTTGCCACGTCACGAATGTTAATTCTCCATTACGAATGCTCGTTTACAAGACCGATCGCTTCTGGCTCGTCCTTGCTTCCGAGCATGCGTGTTTGTACTTTGGACTTTTGTGTGACGGACTTGTGTATACTGTACACGCTCGGAAAATCCGACAACACTCATTTGCCCACAGAAAATTTATAAACCAGCCATCCAACATTTGTCCACGGAAAGTTGGCCAACAATTGTCTGATGGAGCATACACACGCTTCCGGCTCGTACTTGATTCCGAGCATGCGTGGACTTTTGTGCGATGGACTTGTGTACACACGATCGGAAAGTCAGAAAAATTTGTTGGCAGAAAATTTGAGAACCTGCTAGCCAACATTTGTGGGGGGAAAGTCCGACAACAAATGTTCGATGGAGCATACACACGGTCGGACTTCACGCAAACAAGCTCCCATCCAACATTTGTTGTCGTAAAATCCGATCGTGTGTACGGGGCATTAGTATCCAATATTAGTGCTATACCAACCAAACCAAGTAAGACAAACTTAATATATTCTCACCCAATATGATTGGTAACTAGGCAAGTATACAAAGTGATTAACAGTAAGGACCAGGTATAAGATGACATTTGGTGTCCAGATCAGGATCAACAGTAGCAAGGCCACCTCAGGAGCATAAGTAAGCAGCAGAAAAGTTGAATCTATTGAATGCTGGAACTATACTGCTAGACTGCATTTATGATGGCAATAATGGTCCTAAACCAACTGGGTATGCACTATCCAAAAGAAAATGAAAGTCTGGAGAAAAGGGGGTCAGGGGAACAATGGGGACTTGCAGAATAATTGTTACAGGAGGGGCAGTGTTTTGAGATGTTCTGCTGGTTATTGTTGAGTCCTTTAAGAGTTTTGGTGCACTTAGCGATAGTCCCAGTTAACCTGCATGCAGTAAAGGTACAGTATAGTCTCAACACATGTGAAAAGTAGATGTGGTTCAGATGTGGTAATGGTTCTGTATAATACATATATAATATCTGTATATGGTTGGTGTAGGTGCAGTCTAGGTTTGGAAAAAGTGCGGTATAGAGTGCAGTATGGGTGCAGTATGGATTGGGTATACACGGTGTCTTGCTCTTAGTGGCTCAGTCCGTGATAGCAGTATCAGCAATGGGTGAATAGCCTCTCACCTGTCCCCAGGATGCTGAAGTCACCTCTTACTGTAGAAGGGGAGACCCCTTGGTTTATCCCTGAAGGCCCCCAGTGATCAATGGTGGAAAGCAGAGGGTGAGTGGATGCTCCATTCTCCCTGTGGCAATGGTACAGGTGCTGTGATGTGTGTGGTGCTGCACTGCCCCTGGGTGTCCTCACTCCCAGTCTCAGGCTTGGATCTCTGCTGGTATGGTCTCCCACTGGCAGGTGAATTTTCAAATAAAGGTGCTCTCTCTCTAAAGCCTCATACACACAAGACAAAATCGGAAGAAAAATTCTGTACGAGGCACGATCGTTCGATTCTCATGTAGTGTGTACACAACTTTTGACATCCGATTCCGACTTTGCAAACAACAATTTCCAAAGGGACAAAGAATTTTCTCATAAGTGAACAGAACGAATTTTCAACCACTAAAGGACCAAGACTATTTTTTACACTTGGTGTTTGCAAGTTAAAATCATTTTTTTTTTTTTTTTTTGCGTGAAAATTACTTAGAACCCCTAAACATCATATATTTTTTTCAGACACCCTAGAGAATAAAATGGCGATTGTTGCAATACTTTATGTCTCACCGTCTTTGCGCAGCGGTCTTACAAACGCAATTTTTTAGGATAAAATAGACTTTATTGAATAAAAAAATAAGATAACAGTAAACTTAGCCCAATTCTTTTTTATAATGTGAAAGATAATGTTACGCCGAGTAAACTGATACCCAACATGTCATGCTTCATAACTGCGCCCGCTCGTGGAATGGCGACAAACTTTAACACTTAAAAATCTCCATAGGTGACGTTTAAAAATTTCTACAGGTTACCAGTTTTGAGTTACTGAGTTTTGCTAGAATTATTGCTCTTGCTCTAACGATCACGGCGATACCTCACATGTGTGATTTGAACACCGTGTACATATGCGGGCGCGACTTACATATGCGTACACATCTACGCGCGAGCACGGAGGGACAGGGCACTTTACATTTTTATTTATTTTTTTCTGATTTATTTTACATTTTATTTTTTACACTGTCCCTTAAAAAAACTTTTTTTGGATTACTTTTATTCCTATTACAAGAAATGTAAACATCCCTTGTAATAGAAAAAAAACATGACAGGACCTCTTTAATGTGAGATCTGGGGTCAAAAAGACCTCAGATTTCACATTTACAATGGGCAGTTTAATAAAAAAAATGGGCAGTTTAATAAAAATCTCTCACTCCTCCTACTGCACAGTGCCTATTCGGTACTGTAGTGTAAAGAGTCAATTGGCCTAATTATATGGCTATCATTTCAAACTACAATCCCCAGAATTCTCAGCACTCTGCATTCATTTTAGCTCTTCCCCAGCTGTCTGGAGGAGAATGGTGCGGCATAACATAGGGGTTGATTTACTAGATTGTAAGCTCTAACGAGCAGGGCCCTCTGATTCCTCCTGTATTGACTTGTATTGTACTTGTACTGTCTGCCCTAATGTTGTAAAGCGCTGTGTAAACTGTTGGCGCTATATAAATCCGGTATTATAATAATAATAATAATAAAGGCAGATAGACTGTGAACTTTGCAAAGTGCAGTTGCACACTGCAAGTGCAGTTGCTCCAGAGCTTAGTAAATGAGCAGAAGCACTGCTTACTTCCATCAGCCAATCATGTACAAAATGCAGTTTTTTTTTATTTTCCTTGCATGTGATTGGGTACTCTTTGCAAAGTGAAGCTTTACCTCTTTTACTAGGCTTTGGAGCAACTGCTGTCGCCGAGTGAAACTGCACTTTGCAAAGAGCACAGTCTATTTGCTTTTAGTAAATCAACCCCACTCTATCCCAGTAGAGGGAGAGAAGAATAAAAGTCAATGGGGTTGATTTACTAAAGGCAAATAGACTGTGAACTGTGCAAAGTGCAGTTGCCTTCTGCAAGAGCAGTTGCTTCAGAGCTTAGCAAATGAGGTAAAGCTTCACTTTACAAAGAATACCCAATCACGTGCAAGAAAAAAAAAAAAAAAAAAACAGATCTTTTGCTTGCATGTGATTGGCTGATGAAAGTCAGAAAAACTTTTGCCAATTTATTAAAGTGGTTGTATACCCTCATTTGTAATTTTTACCTACAGGTAAGCCTATAATAAGGCTTACCTGTAGGTAAAATTAATATCTCCTAAACCTGTACAGCTTAGGAGATATTCCCTTTGCATGCAGCTGCTGACGTCAGTGACGCATGCTCTCCGAATGCCTGGCTGGAGGTCCGGTAGACGCTGCCGGACCTTTGCCGGGAAGAAGACTGACGTCATTGTGGCTCCAGCCACTCACAGTGCCAGAGCAGCGAACCCGGAACAAATGCAGAGGGCAAGATGTCAGCTCCCTTCGGAGTGGACCAGGCTGCAATACGGGGGCTTCAATCTAAGATAAGTATTTCATAATGAGCTAGTATGCAGTGCATACTAGCTCAATATGCCTTTGCCATGCAGGGTTTTTTTTTTTTTTTTTTTTTTTTTTTTTAGATGTGCCGGTATACAACCGCTTTAAGCTCTGGAGAAACTGCTCTTGCATAGTGCAACTGTACTTTGCAAAGTGCACAGTCTATTTACCTTTAGTAAATCAACCCCAATGTCTCCTCCTATTGCTGTAGCCCAGCACTTAGCTACACCATGGGGGTTATTTACTAAAACTGGAGAGTGCTAAATCTGGTGCAGCTCTGCGTAGGAACCAATCAGCTTCCAGGTTTTGTTGGCAAAGCTTAACTGAACACGCTGAAGTTAGAAGATTGGCTACCATGTACAGCTCCACCAGATTTTGAATGCTCCAGTTTTAGTAAATCAACCCCCATGTCACAATAAATACAAGTAAATATATTTTGAAAAAGCTGTACATTTTATTCACAAAACACAGTCCTTGAGCTCCAGTCAAATGACTTTCACTGAGCTGACAGGAATTGTAAGGAGAATACTGAGATCTCTTTGAGTAATAAATACCTGTAAGCATTACACTTATACATTACTCAACGAGCATGCATTTAATACATAACACACATCCTAACATGTAACATTTATCTGACACAGCTTTAAATCATTTCTGCTACTATCCAGTGTGCTTTTGGAGGTGGAAGGGGGATGGACGCTGGTTGCTGCTTCCATGATAAAAGCATACCACTATTTGAGGATCCTTAGGCCCTGTACACACGGTCGGATTTTCCGATGGAAAATGTGTGATAGGACCTTGTTGTCGGAAATTCCGACCGTGTGTGTGCTCCATCACACATTTTTCATAGGAATTTCCGACACACAAAGTTTGAAAGCTTGCTATAAAATTTTACGACAACAAAATCCTTTGTCGGAAATTCCAATTTCTATACAAATCCGACGCACAAAGTGCCACGCATGCTCAGAATAAATTAAGAGACGAAAGCTATTGGCAACTGACCCATTTATAGTCCTGATGTACGTGCTTTACGTCACCGAGTTCAGAATGATCGGATTTTCCGACAACTTTGTGTGACCGTGTGTATGCAAGACAAGTTTGAGCCAACATCCGTCGGAAAAAAAACATGGATTTTGTTGTCGGAATGTCCGATCAATGTCCGACCGTGTGTACGGGGCATTAGAGATAGATGGAAGCTCAGACCCGACTTGCTGGCAGTTAGAGGTGCACACGTTCATTGAGACCCCATTCACACAGGGACGACTTGTCAGGCGACCTAGTCGCCTGACAAATCGCCCCCCGTTCTGTGCTATGGAACCGTTCTAAGGGGAGCGACGCAAGTCGCTCCGACTTAGAAAAAGGTTCCTGTACGACTTTGGGGGCGACTTGGGGCGACTTGCATAGACTTCTATACAGAAGTCGTTTTGCAAGTCGCCCGGGCAGTCGTTTGCAGGTCGCCTCGCTGAGGCGACCTGCAAGTCGTGTTGCCCCTGTGTGAATGGGGTCTAAGAGTCCATTCACACCTGACATCAATGTGCTGCAACTTTCATGCATTAAGCTACTTTTATTAGCCAGCCTATTTAAATTGAATGGGCTGTAATGTATCTCAAAGTATGAAAGGTTTTGATCATGTAGGTCCTGCTGTATCACACTGTAACACGTATTGTGATGTGTTGCAACACAAGTGCATTCTGGACAACCATTAGGGCAGTGATGGCGAACCTTGGCAGCTCAGATGTTTTGGAACTACATTTCCCATGATGCTCATGCACTCTGCAGTGTAATCGAGCATCATGGGAAATGTACTTACAAAACATCTGGGGTGCCAAGGTTCGCCATCATTGCATTAGGGTGTCTTTCAGCATGAATGGCACGGCAATGCACTAAAGTATACACGCTACTACACTTGATGGTATTATACATGTTTAGCATGCGTTACCACTGCACAGTTTGTGTGGATAAGCACTTAAAGTGATTGTAAACCGCTTTTTAAAATAAAAATAACAAAGATGCCTATACTTATCTGCTCTGTGCAATAGTTTTGCACAAAGCAGCCCTGATCCTCTTCTTCTAGGGTGCCCCTAAGGCGCACCAAGCCCCTCCTCTTCATCGGGTGCCCCCACAGAAAGTCGCTTTTCATAGGGGCACCTGTGTGGGCTCGCTTCCGAGTCCCACTGCTGTGTCCATTGACACCGGCAGTGGGACTCGGCCTGCCCCCGCTCCCATGTCACAGCTTTTGATTGAGAGCAGCGAGAGCCTATGACTCCTGCTGCTATCAATCTGTCCAATGAGGAGAGCGACAGTGGCTGGAGCCGCTGCGCTCCTGCACATCGTTGGATTGGATTGGGCTCAGGTAAGAAAGAGGACGGGTCTGGAGGGGGGGAGAGCTGCAGCACAGAAGGTTTTTCACCTTAATGCTCAGAATGCATTAACCTCCCTGGCGGTATGATTATTTCTGATTTTAGGTGCTGAAAGCGGTAAAATTATTTTGCACAGAAATTTGGCGTTTTATATTGTAGGCCTGTAATTCGTAGGAATAGTTCACTTAAATCTGTCCAAACAAGAGTCTAGTAGACATCCCGGGTATGATAAAGTTTGAAAAACGAAATAAAAAATTATAATATAATAAATAACTATAAATAATTATAACAAATAATAATATAATAATAATAAAAATTATATAATAATGTAATCAAATCAAAAACACTGAAATTTGCTCAGTTGCAGAATTGTCGCTTTTGTTACTTTTAGTGTTTGGTGACGGATTTCCCCACAAATCACTATCGCTCAATTCTGCGAGTGATTCTAATTTATTATCGCTTTTTTCTAGCTGCTCTAAAACCACTTTTGATGTAAAGAGACAGTTTTGGTTGCTATGGGCAATCTCCAGTTTCCTGGCAGAAAGAACAGTTTTATATATATAAAACTGCATGCAGGACACTGGGCAAACCACTAGGGACAAAGGGGATGTGTCATTATTTGATACAGTACTGTAATCTGTAAGATTACAGTATGCTGTATCTATACTGTGTGTTTTACTTTTGAATTTACCGCCGAACTCCGTCCCCGTGCGTCGCACCGCTCGCAGGGAACGGAGCTCGGCACTGTGAATCGAGCGAGACACGGCGGCTCGCCGATCACAGCGGGGAGACATCGCAGGATCCAGGGGACAAGGTAAGTATGCTCTTCCTGGATCCTGCGATGCAAGCCCGAGTCTGGCTCGGGGATACCGCTTTTGGTATAAAAAATCCAACCCGAGCCAGACTCGGGAATACCGCCAGGGGGGTTAAGGTGAAAAAACGTAAAGCTTTAAAACCACTTTAAAGTCTTGCTAAACCCAGGATTCGCTATATCTGGTCTCCCACAGAATGCAGAGCTTGGAAATGCAAATAGTTTTAGTATATATAAAATTCTAAACACCTTTTCTCATCAGCTGTATATAGCAGTCTTATGACTTCAATCAGTGTCTGGTTAAAGCTTGTAGGAGGAGTTTTCATTCTTCTCTGACTGTCCTGTGAGTCTGCAGGACCCCTGACCCTCTGTCTGACAGTGTTGATTGGCCCCGTGCTGATCACATGCACCCTCCCAAGAAAAAGAAAAAACTCTCTAGCAATTCACACAAAACTGAGCAGGTGCAGAGTGTCCCCAAGGCTCTGTTCTATCAGCAGATGGATTGGGGACTGTGAAAGAAGGGGAGGATCAGAAAAGGCCGGAACAAACTGCTTTTTTACACAATGCAGTGGATTAACCCCACAGTGAGTATAACAAGCATGATTTACTGAATATGCAGGCTGATTTTACTGTTGTGGGTTTAGTACCACTTTAACCTCTTCGCGCCAGTGCCTCCCAGCCCTTTAAGAGGTTTCTGATGCCAGGGGGTGGGGCTTAAGAGCAAGTGACCGCTGCGATTGGCTGTCACGCCGGTCACGTGATTAGAAAACTTCCAATCGCTGCTTTGGATTAGGCACCGGTAAATGTGCCAGGAGAGTGCAGCGCACGCTTTCTCAGCACTGCTCTAGTGACAGCAATTTATGCAAAAATGTGGCCTTTCGGTACTAAGGACCAGGTGCCAAGAGGCCGCATATTAGCATGTGGCCGGCGCCAAGGAGTTAAGATACCTACAGTGATATCTTTAAAAAAAAAAAAAATGGCACTGCTTCTGGTGCACCAATCTGACATAACCATTTTTAAAAAGACCCCTTCCTGCCACCAACGTCTATGGTTTTGTGTTGTGACACTTTCCAGTAGTATTACATTGCCTACGCTTGCCTTCAGCAGCTATAGAGCAGCATTTGTTTTTGGATTTTCAAAGTCATCTAAAATCATTAGCTACAAGTGGCTATGCTTATAGAACACAGTCATTTGTATCTGCTTTGTCTCAAGCTATGGATTAAGGAGCTCTCTTCTGAAGGCGGTCATGCGATTACTGTAATTATACACACCTGTACATCTATGAATATGCATACAAGCGAGCTGAAGTCATTTGCATGGACAGAGGGTTGTCTGTAATGTAAAAATTTCAGCTTTCATCCTCATGTCTGCCCGTTAGAAGCTGGCACTTAAATTTTTAACAAAGACAAAGAAGGAAAGCAGAGGGTAGGTTAGCCAGATTGCAAAGCCAAGAAGATGCTTGCCAGTACATTAGCGATTCCATAGTGGTCCTTTTCCTGCTTTTGTCGCAGATTCGGTTGTTATCTGTACAACAATACCACGCTGGAGGCACAATCAGCAACTGTTAATTGCAGAGCAGGAAATAAAACATTTGCAAGTAACTCTCAGAGGGTGGGAAAGAGACAGAAAGCAAACAACTTTATAAAATATGTTTGCGGAGAGAAATCTTAATTACATCTAATTAATCCACCTGCTGATCTCCTAGACACAAGCTGTATCGACTGAAGCTGAATTTAAGAACTTAATTCATCGACAGGTTGGAAGCTGCCCAGTTTGTAGCTGACCCATCGCTACCTGGAAAAAATCCATTGTAATTAAACATCTGCATTTAATGGTTTGATGAAGACCAAAGTATGAACAGGTTTCACTAGAGAAAAGTTTAGTCTGTGTTAACGAATGCAAACATAGCAAGTGTCAGACTTTGGACCTGTTTCACAGCACCTATGATTTTGTTAATTGTATTCCATAATTGAAAATAATTCCTATAATTTACAGAGAATGAATATCTTCACCTTGTAGCTGGAATAAGGAGGTTGTAAATGACTGGTGAGTACCAGAACATCTAATTATGCTGTATGTTCTTGTCTGGCAGACTATGGTTCATAGTTAAAGTAATAATAGAGATGAGTTTACAAAGATAAACAAGCAAACCTAAAAATTACAAAGTTTGGTATAACTTTGTTTCTAGTTTGTTAGCTAAATTGGAGCTATTTTTAACTTTGAATCTTACTAAATTATTTCGAGACATAATCAACAGACTGGCTTTGGGACGTGTGGATGTTTGGTGGTAATTGTCCTCGTCAACATGGTAGCACATGGCTGCTCTTTTTGGAAAACTTATAACTGTGCACACCCACACAGGACAATACAGGCATTGTCTGCCTAGGCTGCAGATTTGTGCTTTGGTTGACAGTAACAGCATAGTTCGAGTGCCAGCACAGATATTGCTAGAGCCAGCACATTAATAACCATTTGTAGTCAGAGTCCTCCTATACCGACAATAGTAACTTACCAAGACCTGCGGTGTGCCTTGGTCTGATTGGTCGGTATACCTGAAAAGAGGGCATACCCTGTATGAATGAAACTGAGTATGACTGAGCAAGTATGACTGAAAAGAATGTGGGAACCGGGAGGGTGGGAGCCCGGAAGTTGAGCCCACGCTAAACCCAGCTGTGAAGGAGGGCTATATAGCCCCGGACTCCTCCCACAAATGCAGGCTGGCCTGTGGCCAGCCTTTCAATTTGTAGTCAGAGTCCTCCTATACCCACAATAGTAACTTACCAAGACCTGCGGTGTCCCTTGGTCTGATTGGTCGGTATACCTGAAAAGAGGGCAAAAGACACATGAGTAGGTGTGAAGCACAGAAATTTTAATGGAAATGAGATAACAAAAGATCAATCCAACAAAGAGGCAAATGCCCTAATGACCTCCGTATGTGGTTCAGGAATGTACCTGCTAAAATGGGAGCATCTCCATCGCCCCATGTGCTTAATGATGAAAGGAGGTACCCCCTGTTTGGAAGCGGCAGATGCCGCCCCGATCCTGAAAGATTGGCCGGTAAATAGTGTTGGATTAAGCCTAATTTAGCAATCAGGATCCTAACATGTGCCATGAACTGTTTGGAAGTTAGAGGATCTAAGGGAAATGGCAACAATGGGCCAGAAGTAGTCAGAAATCTGGAAAGTGAGTCCAGAACCTTGAACGGACACCATCTGCTATTGGTGCCGTAAAACTTGACCACATGACCTTGAAATGCTGTACGCCTGCCAGAAACAACTTGATGGTACTAGCGGACAAAGCCAACACACTGTGGCAATAGGCCGCAAATGCCATTACAGATTTAATGTCCCACGGACAGCTAGAAGGATGAAGCTCCAAAAATTTTTGAAATTTCATCCAACCCGTGGGGTACGATTTGAACATGTTGTTGGATAAAGATGCGTTGGCCAAACCGATCGCCTGTGTCCAGAACCTTTTCAGTCCATGGTGAGCAGGGAAAATGAAGGAACCAGTTTGCCCACCCTCTCTGCTTCTGGGTGCTGCAAGAAAAATGTATCAAATTTAAAACGAGACAATGCATCGACCGTCCTATTGAAATCCCCGCTGATGAATTCCCCCTGGAAATGGAACCTGTAGGTCAAACCTAACCAAGTCAACCTGCGCAAGAAGGACATGATGACCAGGGACCTTGACCTGCCTTTGTTGATAATGTTGGCGGTAGCCAGATTGTCCGTGAAGAAAATGACTGAACTTCCTGCCCAGCCCGGCCCCCAAGTGACAGCTGCCGCCACAATCGGGTAGATTTCAAATAACGCTGAAGTCTGTGCAAATTTAGGTAAAAGGTAAACTTCCCGGGGCCAAGGGCTAGCCAGCTATTCAACCCCACACATGGCCGCAAACCCCCCTGACGCAGCTGCATCAGTGAAAACCCTGGGCGGTGTGCTGGAAGGCTGGGGAATGAGCAAAGAAATGCCATTCCAGTCCCGCAGGAACTGGTCCCACATGACTAGATCAGCGTGTGCGTCCGCTAGCAAGCTGACACCTGCAACACCCTCCTGAAAAAGGGGCCAGCAACCTAGAGACAAAAGCCCTACCTTGCGGAATGATCCTCATCGCATGATTTAGCATGCCCAAGAGCGACTGCAACTCCTGCTTTGAGCAGACTGGAGACCGGACGAATGCGTGTATGGTCTGACGAATTCTGTCCAACGTGATACCTAAAAATTTGATGATCTTGGCAGGACCTTCCACCTTGTGAATTGCCAGTAGCACATTCAATTCAGCAAACATATCTGTGAGACACTGCAAATCCCTGGGTGGCTGGCCAGGGTCCTCGAAGAGCAAAAAATCAGCAAGGTAGTGTACCACACCAAGACAACCTTTGCAGTGATCCAAGTTCCAATGTAGAGCCTGGGAGAAGATGTCAAACAAACAGGGACTACTCTTTGACCCAAAAGTTAATTTGGTAGCAAAGTAGTAATGGCCCCGCCATATGATGCCATGCCATTTCCAAAACGCAGGACTAATAGGCAGAAGCTTGAAGGCATCAGCAATGTCAGCTTTTGCTGAATCCACAAATATTCCTCAGAGGGGATCAGTGAGACTCGGAACGTGCGAAAAATGAGTTGCGGACAAATCATAAATAAGACGATGTTTTTATTAGAAAATTTTCTACACACAACCCCAATCGGGCTAACCCTCCACATACCGAAAGGTGATGACTTGAAAGGCCCAATCACAAACCCTTTATCCACCTCTATAGCCAACAGATCGTCTACTAGCGAAGCATGGTGGTCTGCAGACAAAAGATTCCTACATTCAAAGGTCTCAGTAGGCAACGTGATTAACCCTGTGTGGAACCCAAACGTGAACCCATCTAACAGGAATTGCCTGACACCAGAGGATGGGTGACCCTCTAGATAAGCCCCTAAAGTGGAAACCTCCACTCGGCTTAGTTATGCCGATCTGAAGGGTTTAACCAAACAGGAAGACTTGGGATGTGCCCGAAAGCAATTAGAACACACGTGCAGGAGCCTACACTAGTTGTAATTGCAGCCGGAATGATTAAAATTGTTGCATACCTGCGATTTGTCTAAGAATTGAATGGTCCTACCCAACTTGTCCACCTGTCCAGGGGGTCCTGTGGAGGACAAACCGGCCCCCTGCTTGCTAACCCCTGACGGACCTGGGGCCTCAAAAACCGAACACTAAGCGGAAGTATGCGCAGAGGACTGGCAGGTGCTGCATACCGGAGACTTCTGGCTGGCAAAGTGCCTACAGAAAAGTTCCATATCGATGTTGCTCCAACACATGACCACCTGGAACTGAGCCCAAGTGGCCACTGCTTTGGCCGAGAAAGACCGATGATAGTCGTAAAAACTACACCCTCTGTACTTGTGTGCCAGATCCACCACTTTGTGAAGATACAAACTCCACCCTCCTATCCGGTCTGCCCGCACAAATGAAATAACGGAAGATGCCGAATGCGAGCACAAATTCTGCCACACTAAGCTTGCGGTTGAGCCTGGGATCTTTAGTTTTTAAGACAACCGACACATCACCGCAAGCATAGGACTTGTTTTCCATGATATCTTGTGAAGCTATCAGCAGGGAAGCCAAATTAATGTCCTTCCCTTCCAAAATGTCTTTCTTTAGGTTGGCAGGAATGAAATAAGATAGCGAAACAGACGGGAATGTTGCTAAAGGTGATGGAGCTGCCACCGGCAAGGAAACAGCAACATTACCTGCAGGAGCACTGGGAAGAACTGGAGCTGGGGGTGCAGGTGACACCTGGGTTCTAGCCGCATGTGCTTTCACCACCTCCATTCTGTCCTGCATCTGAGACATGGATGTGGAAAGTGTATTCAGCAACGCATGGATCTGCGTGAGTGAATTGTGCACCGACACCTGACTCAAACTGGTAGAAGGGAGTGGCTGCACCAGATTGAGGAACAATAACCTGAAAAGTTCCACCTTCCTGGCTGTAGCTGGAAAAGAAATGCCCCTACGGCGAAGTTTTGCTGTGAGCCTGGGCACAGTCCAACTTCTTAGTGACGGGGTGCTGCCGTGCTCCAAACCCCCAGTAAGGGATGGAGGAATCAAGGCGAACTCATCGCTTTCTGACACGTGTGACATGGTTGAATCTATGATGAAAAACGACAAGAAACATTTTAGAAAAGACACGTACCGCCCATCCAACCCTCCCCCACCCCTCCCCCAAATGATCAAACTTAAAGAAACGTGGGCGCAGTAATGTGCCAACCAGCACGTGACTGAAACTCAATGCGCAACCACCCTACGTGTGTGTACTGAGTGAACCCGAGCAACCTGTAGCGCCAAAACAGGCAACTAAAAACGAACACTCAGGGCTACAAATACCCACAGAGCGTGGTGGGTACAGAAATGAGAGTAGGAAGTGAAAGTGCAACGTATGACGTATGAATGTCGGCCGAGAACCCATAAGGATCTAAAGTCGTGATAGAACCTGATTTGTGAACTGACTGCAACCCTTCGTGACCCAGAATGACAAACACACACCTGTTGCTTTTTAGCGTAAAAGCTGGGTCAACATAAACGAATCACCCGCAAGGTGATGCACCTGAACGGAAAATGACAGACAGGGAAACCAAACTGAAACACTTACCCAGCAAAAGAAATGTGTCCAACAACAACCCCTGACAAGCCTATTGCTCCAACCCCCCTTGCACTTTCTCTTTTTTTTTATTTAAACCTGAACACACCTGATGCTTCCTGGGCAACACAATGATCCCTGTAAACAAACACTGTACAGGAACAGAACCTGAAAAATAAACATGAGAAATGCCATGTCAGCAAGGATACCCCAGACATTCTGTGGCAAACTCCCCCCCCCGCAGTGCGTGGCCCACCAGAAGGAGTGGCGCTGGAACAGAGCCTGCCCATGCCTGCAGACCCACACACAGGATGCTGACCAAATACAGGGAGCGATTCCTGCTGTGACCACCCCCTCCCCCTCCACCAAGCCTCGTCCGAACCTCCGGTGACCAGACCACAAGGAGAAGGGTGCCCCATCCCCCAGCGTACCTGGGAGCTACTCAGATGCCCCCCCCCCCCCCAGGACTGCCGCCCTCCAGCATAACCCAGCCCGCTTAAGCTCTTGCACTTTGATGAGGAAACCTGGCCAGCCCGCAACCCCGCCCCCCCGGCCGTCCAGTTATGCATCCATCGCCCACCAAGCATGAAGTGAGTGACCGCCCCTTGCCTTCCTAGGCCGCCTGATTGAGGCAACCGTACAAGCCACATGCCCTGACACCCCCGAGCCATCGAAGAGGGGCACCCCCCACCTACCTTCTGCCCACAAGACTGGATTTAGTCTATAAGATGCCTAGGAAAGAAAATACCAGCAAGTGAATCCACCGGAAATTACGTCGGCAACCCTGAAGTTGAGCCGACGCTGAACCCGGCTGTGAAGGAGGGCTATATAGCCCCTGACTCCTCCCACAAATGCAGGCTGGCCTGCAGCCAGCCTTTCAACTTGTTATGCTGTTCATCAATGGTTAAGCCAACTCCAATATTAGGGGTCTGCGATGTGCCTCCCTTATGCTGGCGGTCAGTGGTGGTGTTTCCTTTCATGGTGGCCAATGCAAGGCCACCCTAACTTTGGTGGCAAAGTATCTTTCTTTGCTGGTCAGTGTATTGGCCCCTTACAATCTTAGTCACTAGTAAAGTGCTTCTTTATATTGGTAATCAGAAGTGAAATGTCCTATTATATCAGTGGTTAGTATAGTGCATAGTATAGTGCATCCTTATAGTGAAGGTTAGTAGAAAAATGCTCCTTTATGTTTGGAAAATAAGTGAAGGCCTTACATTTGTGTGTAATGCCGCGTACACACGATCGGAAATTTGGCCAGCAAAAGACAGATGAGAGCTTTTGGTCGGAAAATGCGACTGTGTGTATGCTCCATCAGACTTTTGCTGGCGGAATTCCCGCCAGCAAAAGAATGAGAGCAGGTTCTCAATTTTTCGGTCGGAAAAAGTTCCTATCCGAAAATGCAATCGTCTATACAAATTTCGATGCGCAAAATTCCTACGCATGCTCGGAAACAATTCAACGCATGCTCGGAAGCATTGAACGTCATTTTCTCGGCTCGCTGTAGTGTTGTAAGTCACTGCGTTCTTGACGGCCGAAAGTTTAGGGAACTTTTGTGTGACCGTGTGTATGCAAGGCAAGCTTGAGTGGAATTCCGTCGGAAAAACCATCCAAGTTTTTTCCGACGGAAAATTCGCTCGTGTGTACGCGGCATTAGTGAAGGTAGGTGGAATAAAGTGCCTGATATCCAATGAAAGACAAGTAAGAAGGTGAATTTGTAGTCTATTATTGAAAGAAGCAATAACAAGCCATCATGTTTCGGGGAAACAAAGACTCCTTCTTTCTCAGGACTATCAGAGAAAAATAAGGATGTACAAAACACATATGTAGAAAAGTATGAAATGCTGCTGTAAGCTGATGGTAAATAATCCCAAACGGGTGTGTCTATAACACCAAGGTCGGTATGATATGTGTCCGGTGTGTTGGCCTGCTGCCTCTACCAACACAGTGGACCGATATGATTCCTACCTTGGTGGTATAGACACAACCGTTTGGTATTCTTCCCATTCACCATCAGCTTACAGCAGCAGTTTCATACTGTTCTACATATATGTTTTTGTACATCCTTATTTTTCTCTGATAGCCCTGAGGAAGGGGGAGTCTTTGTTAACGTATTGCTTTTTTTAATAAATGACTACAAATTCACCTTCCTACTTGCCTTTCATTGGCTATTGTGTGCTCCTTTCCACCTACCTTTACTAATACATGCGAAAACTACCTCAAGGCTGTACCCAGAGGTAGCAGCCCAAGACCCCAAATAAAGGGCTCACCACCACCTTCCTGTTAAATTGGGCAAAAATCATCAGAAGAGAACTCTTTCAGCCTGCCCCACCATCACTTACCCATTGACCTACCACTGATTGAGTCAGTCCAGCGTGATCTCCAATCCTAGAGAGCCCCCTTACATTTGTTCTCAGTGGAAAAGTTGCTCTCTACAATGGTCATTAGTTAAGTGCTCCCTTGCAGTAGTGGTTGCTGTAAATCCCTTTTCATTGATGGTCAATAGCTAAGTTCTGACGTCGGTGGTCATAGTAGTCCTCCATACATTGCTGGTCAGTGGTGAACTTGCTGTGAGAAAATAGGCTCCACTGCTCATAGTTCCATAGTAGGTAAGGTTGAATAAAGACAACAGTCTTTCCAGTTCAACCTGTGTAGGTGTACGTGTGTCAGTGTCGGTAATTATTTCCCATATCCTTGTATGTTGTGGAATCACCATTGAGGTATTTGTAAATTGCTATCATATCTCCTCTCAAGCGTCGCTTCTCCAGCGAGAACAAACTTAGTGCCTGTAGTTGTTCCTCGTAATTAAGGTCCTTCAGTCCCCTTATTAATTTTGTTGCCCTTCTCTGGACTCTCTCCAGCTCCAGCACATCTGCCTCTGACAAGTAACTTTGGAGCTTGAATTATGTAGGTACTGTCAGGCCGTCCAGCACATTCTGCAACCTGGCTAAATGTCACTAGATCCACGGCATCAAACAGGAGACCTAAGGTCCCTGCTCCAGGTTCTCGAGTTTAGTGTAACCCATAAACTAGGTCCTTGTAGGCTGCATCTTTAAACCCAAGTGTTCCATACATCTTGGTTTTATTAGCAGAATTGGCCAATATATGAGGCAACAACTGGCAAAGTAATACATGCCAGAATATTGATATTTCACGTAGGTTTCTTTTTGGAAGCATAGCAGTTGAATTCCAGCTACAAATAAACTACACAAATGCAGCTCTGTAAATGTTTATACATAGTTACATTTATTGTCTAATTGCAAGCAGTGTAAGGACCTGCATTTGACCTGATATCAACCTTTTGCAGTGCCTGTATAGCAAAGCTGGAGTTGTACTATCTACAAGCTGCATGCTGATAGGAGCAGAAAGCAGAGTGACAGGGAGCTGAGCTCTTTACTGTACTGCTTCTCCTTTCACAGTTCAGTAACAGCTAGTAGACTGAGGACAACTAATAGCAGAAAACAAGTAGTCCAGAGGCATTCTCTAGATTAAAAGTTAATAGTTCAGCAAAAAGTGGTTTTGTTATTTTAACCGCTTCCGGACCAACCGCCGCAGTTTTACTGCGGCAGGCTGGCTCCCCTGGGCGAAATCACGACCAGGAGACACAGAACAGGGACGAGTGTGTGTAAACACACACTTCCCTATTCTGTTTTGACAGGAGTGACAGATCGTGTGTTCCTATTAGCTAGGAACCACGATTTGTCACTTCCTGTAGTTAGTCCCTCCCCCTTCAGTTAGAATCACCTCCCAGGAAACACAGTTAACCCCTTCACCGCCAGTGACATTTTTACAGTAATCAATGCATTTTTAATCGCACTGATCGCTGTAGTAATGCCAATGGTTCCAAAAATGTGTCAACATTGTCCGATGTGTCCGCCATAATGTTGCAGTCATGATAAAAATCACAGATTGCCGCCATTACTAGTAAAAAATAATAATAATAATAAAAATGCCATATTGTAGACGCTATAACTTTTGCGCAAACCAATCAATATATGCTTGTTGCGAATTTTTTTTTACCAAAAATATGTAGAAGAATACGTATCGACCTAAACTGAGGAAAAAAATAGTTTTTTTTATATATTTTTTGGGGGTATTTATTATAGCAAAAAGTAAAAAAATAATACGTTTTTTCAAAAATGGTCGCTCTTTTTTTGTTTATAGCACAAAAAATAAAAACCGCAGAGGCGATCAAATACCACCAAAAGAAAGCTCTATTTATGGGAAAAAAAAGAATGTCAATTTTGTTTGGGTACAATGTCGCATGACTGCGCAATTGTCAGTTAAAGTGACGCAGTGCCGAATCAAAAAAAGCGCTCTGGTCAGGAAGGGGGTAAATTCTTCCGCGTTGAAGCAGTTAATTTTTAAAGAAGCATTTATTCTTATCTTGTTATTTTTGGCTGGAGTTCTGCTTTACACACCCCCGCTTTGGTTCCTCTAGACTTTATACAAGAAGATCACAGTCTCAGATAAGTAGTACGGTGTGAGTTTGGCAGAGGCATGTATCATAGCTTCAGGCATATAGTAGTATTTTGGTCTATTATTCATTAGCTTCCTCTACTCCCTGATAACGTGCCTCACTTATGCAGCCAAGAGATAGAAAAAAAGATAATATTCCATCCTATCATGTTGAATATTTCAACAAACCACCTATATTTAATGAAAGATGTGTTCCCTAAAATATTAGATTCATCACAGGTTCAAATATTATTTAGTGACTCTGTCACCCAAATACAAAACCTCCCTATTTCTTCTCTTTGGCTTTGTCATAGCTTTATATCACTCTGATGTATTATGACAATACAACTTGTGTTATAAGATTAAGGGAGCACAGGAGAGCCGCAGGAAGATTCTCCGGAATTACTCAGAGCTACAGAGGTTAAGAAATCACCTAAATAATGAATGGGGAGAAAAATTCAATAGGCTCTATCAAGCACACAAATCCTCTATACAGAAGTCAAAATAGATTTTATATATTTTTTTTGTGGATAACTGCTCAAAACATTGCTATTATAAATGATCACTATCTCCATAATCATCATACTGGGTGCTGTTTTATTAGTTTATTTTTAGTGCTAGATTTGTTCTTGGTGCCATGTAACCACAGGAACTTGTGGATTCTGTTGGCATTGTGAAGAGGAGACATGTGAAGGTAAAGGTACCATCTAAGACATGGGTGCTCAACCTGTGTCCCTCCAGCTGTTGCAGAACTATGAGGCTGACAGTTACAAGCATGACTCCCAAAGGTAGAGGCATGATGGGACTTGTAGTTCCACGACAGCTGGAGGGCCACAAGTTGAGCACCCATGATCTAAGTCCTTATGGTGCCATACCTCCCAACTCTATGAGTGGAGAAAGAGGGACACCTTCCAGCACAATGTTTTTATGCAATGGACATACCCCTGCCAAGCACCCAGCTATGTAGATTAAACCCAGAATTATTATTTTTTCCACCATTAGTTTACTACCTGCAGCTTCCCCCTGACACCCAGAGGCATGGTGGCATCTGCAGAAGCAGAGGGCGGGCCAGCATTTCACCCTAGGCCTGTGGCTCCATGGCTAAAATGAGTGATTGAGAATGGACATTTGATGCTGGTCACAGGAGGCGAGGGTTAGGGGTCCCAGATACCATAGGCAGATCACTTATTGACTCTCCACATCAAGATCCATGTCCAGTTTCACAGTGCCAGAATCTTTAAACTGACCCAGTGACACTGTAAATAGCATCCTAGCTGGTTCATAGACTTTTCCCACTATTTTCTAGGTTCAGTGCTTCCTCAATGCGAGTCACCGGGCCATTCTGAGAGATCAGCCTTCTTTCTTGCGCTCTCCAGCAAGGGTCCTCCGCTGGGTCTTCTTCTTGGCAAAGCCACCAGGCAGGACAGCTTTAGGACCACTGCCAGCACACATTAGGCTCCACGTAGGATATTAGGCTTAACAGCAGAGCTTCAGCAGCACTTCCCCAGGCCTCAGTCTGGGGTGGTGCAGTGAGCACAAGTGAGGGAAGACAATGAGCCCATCCTGAATATTTACGTCCTCCCCTAGCATGCACCAGTGGCCTTGAACCTCCTTCTGGGTTGGCAGAAGGAAATATAAATATTCATAGCTCATTCTGTTTGAGAACCAATGACACCTACTGGCAGCAGTAATGTCATAATTGTACCAACGACACCTACTGGCAGCAGTAAGAAATCACAACCCACCTGAGCTTGGTGAAAAACTACACAACCAGTGTGGGCTAACTACTACCCAGTCAAAAACAAAATTTAACCAGTAGTCCCTGTTTAGGACAGGGCAGCTACATACCTCTATACTGGCTATACTTAGGAGAGCATGAAGCATTAGTGTATGATGCATGTGTATGATGACACACCCAGGAGAGGGTCCATGACACCGCTACAGACTTATGGGAAGTGGACTGTTGTGGAAGAAAACGACTCTACAAGACTCTGGTCCGGCCGCACCTAGAGTATGCTGTCCAGTTCTGGGCCTCAGGAAGGATGTACTGGAAATGGAGCGAGTACAAAAAAGGGCAACAAAGCTAATAGTGGGTCTGGAGGATCTTAGTTATGAGTAAAGGTTGTGAGCACTGAACTTATTCTCTCTGGAGAAGAGACGCTTGAGAGGGGATATGATTTCAATATACAAATACCGTACTGGTGACCCCACAATAGAAATAAAACTTTTTCGCAGAAGAGAGTTTACCAAGACTCGTGGCCACTCATTAAAATTAGAAGAAAAGAGGTTTAACCTTAAACTACGCAGAGGGTTCTTTACTGTAAGAGCGGCAAGGATGTGGAATTCCCTTCCACAGGCAGTGGTCTCAGCGGGGGGCATTGATAGTTTCAAGAAACGATTAGATAAGCACCTGAATGACCGCAACATACAGGGATATACAATGTAATACTGACACATAATCACACATAGGTTGGACTTGATGGACTTGTGTCTTTTTTCAACCTCACCTACTATGTAACTATGTAACTACTATGTGACTGAATGATGATGAGCATCAATCAGTCAAACAGAAAGATGGACCATGTAACAGTCTGTGGGGGACAGTGTAGGAGATGAGGGTGAGTATTGGGTAGTGAGCAGAGAAAATTTGTTTTGTTTTATGTTAACTACAGCCAAACAATGAATTAAAAATAATGAAGCTGGAATTGGAACAGTGTTTGCCAGTGTGTTTTAGGCTGTATTGACTATAATACATTGCAGCCAGAATCATCAGGTTGTTGATAGTGCTCTTGATGGAACATCACTGCAGAACCGTCCTTATGTGCTTCAGCATGTGTGGGCGATATTGCAGTGTGCTGGCAGAGAAGCTGGAGCTTGGAACCCAAAAATGCTTTCTAACAAGCTCAGAAGATAAGGGCGGCTATCAAACTATGGGAAAATATATTGGACCTGGAAACTAACAAAAAAAAAAATTAACAGGTAGGCCATGTCTCTGGAATGCTCCTGTTTGATTAGCATGTAACTTTAACTTCTTAATGAGCACTAGAGTAGATATGTATTTTTCCCATTTTAGGAGGTTTAAAATGCATATACATGCATATCAATAGGAGAATGCATGTGCACACAATTCCCATATATGCTGCAGTGTGTACATGATGCTGCTATCACTTAAAGCTGACTTTCACAAAAAAAACTTTTTTGCAGGTCCTAGTTTCACACTTCCAGTGTTCTTACCACACCCCCCACCCAAAGCCTCCCGAGATACTGACATCACACATCCCTGGATACTTTGGGCCAAACTTCGACGCACAGCTCAAAGAACCCAAAAGTGAGATCTGGCTCCCTGATGATGTTAGAAGAGTAGATGGTGGCACTGGACCCAACATGCTGCGACAGAGGGGCAGCTTACACCACACAATGATGGATTTGCTGGGTGTGTATGTTTTTGGAGGACAACCCAGCAAATAGAGATAAAAAAAAAAATTGGGGAGAGTCAAGTTCCACTTTTATGTGGAAATCCAGCTTTCCCCTATGTAGCTTTAAAGTGTTTATTATTCTAAAAAAATATATATATATAGATCCTGTTCCCTTAAAGAATGCATAACAGCACAGTGCTTGTGCTGCGTCATTTGGCCCCCTGTATAACATAAAGTACCTGGCTGTTCCTGCCTGGCTATGCCCTTCCCCCTGTAAACTGACCATGGTTTATCATGGCTGCTGAGCCCTGACACTCTGGTTAGTTTATGTGCCTCCGTCATCCACAGCTCTTCTCTGTCCTCCTCTCCCCCCTCCCTCCCTGCCTGTCAGCTTGAGACACTGCCCACCCCTCCCTTCCTGCTGCTATAAAAACTATAATCTATTGAGCCCATCCCCTCTGTTAAATAACAATATGTGTCCCAGTGTCTGAGCTATAATAATAAAATATGCCAATTCGTACCTTATATCAGAGCATCTCCCGACGCTCACGTGACTGCTCGTTTCTCTCTCCTCTCCCCTCCCCTCCTCCCTGGCTGTTCTCAGCCCCTCCAGCTATAGCTGTCAGCCGGGGAGAGGAGAGAGCCGAGGAGTCACGTGGGCACCAGGGGACACTCTGATGTAAGGTACAAATCGCTCTGATATAGGGTATAGCGTTGTTTTTATATAGCTCAGACGCTGGGGCACATATTGTTATTTAGCAGAGGGGATGGGATAAATAGATTATAGTGGCTTAACACTATAAAACTCCCCCCTCCTAACATCTATGCTGACTAACCTGTAGAAGAAGGAAGTATATACTTTATTTTCAGTCAGCCAGCGGGAGCTGCAGGGGAGAGGAGAGAGTGCTCAACAAACAGCTAGAAGAGCCCTGGAGCAGTGATGTCGCACATAGGCTTACTATGGACCATCCGTTGTCTGCATTTACTCCTCTCCCCTGAAGCTTTGCTGGCTGACATAGGGCAGCCAGACCAGGGAGACCTAAATACAGGTAAGTATATACAGTACACAGGTTAAATAGCATAGGTTTTAGGAGAGGGGAGAGCACAGTTTTAATGCTAGTTAGGGGTAAGCTAGAATTCCACTTTAAGGTCACAATGAAGCTATTGGTAGCCAAACACATGAATTCCATATTTTTAGTTACTGTCATTTGTCAGTGATCATCTGACAAAACAGTATTCCAAGAAAACTTCTCTCATAAAACTTTTTCTCCTTCTGTCCCTTACTGTCAAAGAGCAGAAATAGTAAAATACAAGCAGGGTGCAAGTTAGGAGAACCAATAAAATAATTCTAACCAATCATAAAAGGTACAAAATACACTACTTTCCAGGCAGGCACTGATGTGAACAGCTTGGTGTACTCTAGATTTTCTATATAAATTAATCAAATTAATTGATATGTAAAAACACGGTCTATTAAAAATTAAAGTTAAAAGAAATAGAATAAAAAGCATTAAATGTTACTGTTACTATGCAATTTAATTTATCAGTATTATGCCGCGTACACACGGTCGGACTTTCTAGAAAGCTGGGTCCGACGTACTTGCCGCCAGACTTCCGGCGGACTACCGCCGGACTTTCTGAACGGCCGGACTTGCCTACACACGGCCGGACTTTCCGGAATCCGGTCTTCCCGACGGACTTCCGCCGGACTTTCAGAATGAACGGACTTTCCCACACACGGACAAGTCCGTTCATTTTGAACGTGACTTTGGTACGACGGGACTAGAAAAGGAATTCAATCTCGCCGCTTTTTTTGGCGAGATTGAAACCTTGCGAGCCCCGTCGCAGGCCCTTAGGTCTGGTATGGATTATAAAGGGGAACCCCTACGCCGAAAAAACGGCGTGGGGTCCCCCTAAAATCCATACCAGACCCCGATCCGAGCACGCAGCCTGGCCGGTCAGGAAAGGGGGTGGGGACGAGCGAGCGCCCCCCCCCCTCCTGAACCGTACCAGGCCGCATGCCCTCAACATGGGGGGTGGGTGCTTTGGGGGAGGGGGGCGCCCTGCGCCCCCCCCCCCCCCCAAAGCACCTTGTCCCCATGTTGATGAGGACAAGGGCCTCTTCCCGACAACCCTGGCCGTTGGTTGTCGGGGTCTGCGGGCGGGGGCTTATCGGAATCTGGGAGCCCCCTTTAATAAGGGGGCCCCCAGATCCCGGCCCCCCACCCTATGTAAATGAGTATGGGGTACATGGTACCCCTACCCATTTACCTAGGTAAAAAGTGTCAGTAATAAAACACAACACAGGTTTTTAAAATAATTTATTAAACAGCTCCGGGGGGGGGGGTCTTCTTCCGTCTTCGGGGGTCCCTCCGGTTCATCTTCTCCCGGCGTCCGGTTGGTTCTTCTCCGCTCTCCGGCCTCTTCTCCCGGTGTCGCAGGTCTTCGGCCGGCCCCTCCGCTGTCTTCATGTAGCTCTATTGCGAGCGGAGGTCCGGACTTCTTGGCTTCTTGGCTTCTTGGCTTCTCTTCTCTTCTCTTCTCTTCCCCCAGATGTTGACACGACGCTCTCTCCGGCTGGACTGGTCTCTGAGGGCTGCGTTGTGACTTATATAGGCGGAGACCCCGCCCCCATATGATGTCACAGTCCCTGGGCATGCTGGGACTGTGACGTTTTAGGGGGCGTGGTCGACCACGCCCCCTAAAACGTCACAGTCCCAGCATGCCCAGGGACTGTGACATCATATGGGGGCGGGGTCTCCGCCTATATAAGTCACAACGCAGCCCTCAGAGACCAGTCCAGCCGGAGAGAGCGTCGTGTCAACATCTGGGGGAAGAGAAGAGAAGAGAAGAGAAGCCAAGAAGCCAAGAAGCCAAGAAGTCCGGACCTCCGCTCGCAATAGAGCTACATGAAGACAGCGGAGGGGCCGGCCGAAGACCTGCGACACCGGGAGAAGAGGCCGGAGAGCGGAGAAGAACCAACCGGACGCCGGGAGAAGATGAACCGGAGGGACCCCCGAAGACGGAAGAAGACCCCCCCCCCCGGAGCTGTTTAATAAATTATTTTAAAAACCTGTGTTGTGTTTTATTACTGACACTTTTTACCTAGGTAAATGGGTAGGGGTACCATGTACCCCATACTCATTTACATAGGGTGGGGGGCCGGGATCTGGGGGCCCCCTTATTAAAGGGGGCTCCCAGATTCCGATAAGCCCCCGCCCGCAGACCCCGACAACCAACGGCCAGGGTTGTCGGGAAGAGGCCCTTGTCCTCATCAACATGGGGACAAGGTGCTTTGGGGGGGGGGGGGGGCGCAGGGCGCCCCCCTCCCCCAAAGCACCCACCCCCCATGTTGAGGGCATGCGGCCTGGTACGGTTCAGGAGGGGGGGGGGGCGCTCGCTCGTCCCCACCCCCTTTCCTGACCGGCCAGGCTGCGTGCTCGGATCGGGGTCTGGTATGGATTTTAGGGGGACCCCACGCCGTTTTTTCGGCGTAGGGGTTCCCCTTTATAATCCATACCAGACCTAAGGTCCTGGTATGCCCCGCGCTCGCCGCAATAGGAAGATTTGTTTTTCCTATTGCAGCGAGTGCGAGATGCAGTAACCTGCCCCTCCGTCGTATCTGGTCCTTCGGACTAGCATACAGACGAACGGGCTTTCCGTCAGGAACTGAGTCCGGCGGAGGTACGACGTAAAGATTTGAAGCAGGCTTCAAATCTAAAGTACGTCGGATTTCCGCAAAAATCCGACCGAAACGGTCCGTCGGAAGTCCGATGGAGACCACACACGGTCGGACTTTCCGCGGGACTTTGTCCGGCGGCGTCCGTCGGACTTTTGCAGGTGAAAAGTCCGACCGTGTGTACGCGGCATTAAAGATTCTTTTTAGCTCAGTAAATTATTGGCTATTAAAAGCTTCACAATACCTTCCTTGAGAAGAGAATAGATTTTAACCAAAGAACATCAAACTGAAAAATTAGTAGCACAGTAGGGGTCTTTCACCCCAGGAACTTCTTTGTGTGTTTACTTAGCAACCGTGTGATTTTTACTTTGGGTGTCAGCAAACTCAAAAATTGAAATAACACATTAGTTACTGAAATACGCTTTTCTTATCCCTTCAAACAAGAATCGCATAATTACCTTTTACATGGGTTCTAATATCCCCCTCTCCCTAAAAGCACACCAATGCTGTAGTAATAAAGAATGTGCTGTCAAGGCGGAGGGTATGGAAAGTGGACTTTGTTCTTCCAATGAGAAAGGTTTTAGTCTAACTTACCTGTCCTTAGATGTGGTGGCCACATTTCTTTTTTTTTTTTTAGGTTCCCCCAATCTGTTTTGACCTGGTGATCCAGCCAGTAACACAGCTTCTGTATTACAGTGCCCCCACTCTGGGAGAAGGAGCACAGGGGGCACCTTTGGACAGCAGCATTATTAGTCTGGGGGAGTGTTAGATGTACTAGCCGATTTAGATACACTAACAAATTGAAGTCAAACTCCAGCTAATACTTTATAAGCATTTACAGCAAACAGTTTTTTTTTTCCTGTTGGGATAAAGTTTTTTTACATAAATAAATAAGAGCTGATCATTGCAAGCACCCCTGCCAGTGTTGATTGGTTTGCCTTATCCTTGTAACTGATACAGCTGCAAGAGAGCTTGCTCTTTCGAAAATCAACAGACTTGGTCCAGTGTACACTTGCTTCAAAATGTGGCATTTGACCCATGTTCTTGAAGCACACTGAATGACAATCAAAACAGATATCACTAAGTAAAATTGTTACCTTACAGTTCTGTACACACTGTTGAGTTTGCACTGCTTTGCTTTGGTTCAGAAATTATACACCATGTCACTTTCTTGGTGCTTCACAGCACCTCCAAAGCCTCCATAGATGTCTAGCACAGTGCTGCACCTGCAGAGGTACAGGAGTGCTTCAGAGTGAGTTTTGCTTTGTATTTTATATATTGTTTAAAATAGAAAACCAACACACACAGGGTATTTGCCAATCTTCATTAAAGCATCACAACGCGGATATCATACCCGCATTTGATCAACCTATTCAACCAAGTAGCAGTAGCATCCTGATCTGCATCCAACCTCACTCCGAGCTCACATAACCATGCTGCCCAGTCCAGGCAATGATCACCTGGACCACCACAATTTTCACCCCACATCCTTACTTAACATCGATCGATCAAGCTGCTAGCCAAAGTCCTGGCTTCTAGGCTAAACTCCTTTCTCACCACCTTGATCCATAAGGATCGGGTCGAGTTTGTTTAATTTAGGCAAGCCCCAGATAATACCCGAAGGGCCATCCTTGTAATGTATTTACTTCACCAAAACAAACTACGGGGCATGGTCCTGTCCTTGGAAATTCACAAAGCTTAACAGTATCTTCTGGGAGTACTTACATCCTACACAGTTGGGTCTTCAAAAGTAATTTCCTGTATTGACTAAAATCTCTCTACATTGGACCCTTTAGCCTGCGTTAAATACCTGAAGCACTATTCCTCCCCTTTTCTCCATTGGCAGGGGACACGCCAGGACTGTCTTCAATTCCAGATTTTATTCATCCTCAAACCTCTAGCTCACCTCATTAGAAAAAATCTTAACATCCATGGTGTGCTTGTGGGATGTCATTCCTACAAGGTCAGCCTCTTTGCTGATGACCTTTTACTGACACTGACCCAACCCACAATTTCTCTGCCAAACCTTTTTTTCAATTGGACTCATTTGCCTGAATTCCCACCCCTTCCCCCTTCTCCCTTTCCCCCCGTTTTCCTTCCCTTCTCCTTCTTCTTCCCCCTCTCCTCTTTCCTTTCCTCTTTATCCCCCCTCCTCCCGTGTTTTTCAATCATTCCTAAGCCTGTCTCTTTTCCCCTCTTCCTCCTTGCTCCTTTTCTTATTCCGTGTTTTTTTCTTTTTCATTCCGCCCCCCCCTTCTTCTTTTCTCTTTCCCCTTTTTTTCTCCCTCTCCCTCTGTACTTTCCCACCTGTTATTGTGTCCATAGTTTCTAACACTGACCCATTGTCACCTTACCATTTTTCAACCATGGTTTTTTGTGCTCATAATGCCTCCCGTGTAAGCCCCAGGGGAGCTAGCCCTTACCGGGTGCCTCTCTTGGTACTACGCGGCGTCTCCAGGGCCATCTTTGCCAGCTAATTATAATTCCCTAAATTCTCCAAGATTAATCTACTATGTATTGTTACCTAAGTGTCTGTATGCATTGTTACACTAAAACTAACTACATTTTGAAATGTGTATAACTGTTTAATTATGAAACTTTATTTACTCTTGTAGACGTTTTTGACTGACCCCTCCTGAAGAAGCGGTGGATACCGTGAAACATGTAGAGGACTCCATCAGGATATACATCCAAGTTTTCCTGTATTTGGACCTATGTGTCCATTACTTGTTTTCATTACCGTGCATGGTACCATGTGCACAGTGTATGTAGCTTTGTACCAACTGTTTTTAACTATGTCTATTTTTCAATAAATTGTTCAAATTTCTTTTTAACCGGTTCAATCCTTGGGTACCGAGATAGTCCTCAACGTTTTAGTGCTATAGAGTATATTTGGAGCAGCTCCAGGCACTTCCCCACTTTCCAATAACCATAATTAGGGTAATGGTACCCATCCCTATATTATCTTGAATGAGGCTTTTTTCACTACTCCACTTAAACGAGGACAAATCAGTAGCTCTTAATGTCTCCCTACCATTAGCTACCCTCACAACTCTCTGCTCCTTATTCAAATTCTTTTGGTCTGATTAAAGCCTGGAATACTTTGGCATTCAACTAAACCCCCCCCCCCCCTCATTACTCTGAACTATATTCGGCCAATTACATCCCGACCATTCGTAGCCTTAAAACTTTACTCTCTTCCTGGTCCTGACACCCCCTCTCTCCTGGATGGTCATCTATTTCTCATGATTTGTTTTACTTACTGTGCTTTTCTACCATCTTGTAATGTGCACTGTAATGTGCAGTGCTCGTTGCAAAACAAAAACGAGGACAAAAAGAAGAGGTCATCCTCTGTAAACTTCCAAACCCTTTTTTTTCCCTCATTTTTTTCCCTCATTTTTTTCAACGAGCAGTTCACATTAGTTGTGGTCATGTTACTACACACTACACATCCCATAGTCCATTTCATGAGCAAGCCAGAAAGGATGGCTAGATTCGTGCATGCAGTGGGACCATAGAGAGCAAACATAGCCACTCTCTAACAGGAAGTCATATCACAGCAGCAAAATAATAAAGAATTTTGAGTTTTTGAGGTGGCTGAGAGCAAAAGAAAATACTTTTTACGAGTTAAAAATACATACAGTGTCTTGAAAAAGTATTCATACCCCTTAAAATTTTCCACATTTTGTCATGTTACAACCAAAAACGTAAATATATTTTATTGGGATTTTATGTGGTAGACCAACACAAAGTGGCACACAACTGTGAAGTGGAAGGAAAATGATAAATGGTTTTCAAAGATTTTTACAAATAAATATCTGAAAAATGTGGCGTGCATTTGTATTTAGCCCCCTGTACTCTGATACCCCTAACTAAAATCTAGTGGAACCAATTGCCTTCAGAAGTCACCTAATTAGTAAATAGAGTCCTACCTGTATGTAATTTAATTTCAGTATAAATACAGCTGTTCTGTGAAGCCCTCAGAGATTTGTTAGAGAACCTTAGTGAACAAACAGCATCATGAAGGCCAAGGAACACACCAGACAGGTCAGGGATGAAGTTGTGGAGAAGTTTAAAGCAGGGTTAGGTTATAAAAAAAATGTCCAAGGACTTGAAAATTGCTGTTTGCAGACCCTCTCCATCCAATCTCACAGAGCTTGAGCTATTTTGCAAAGAAAAGTGGGCAAAAATGTAATTCTCTAGATGTGAAAAGCTTGCAGTGAAAGGTGGTTCTACAAAGTATTGACTCAGGGGGGGCTAAATACAAATGCACTCCACACTTTTCACAGATTTGTTTGTAAAAAATTTTGAAAACCATTTATCGTTTTCCTTCCACTTCACAATTATGTACCACTTTGTGTTGGTCTATCGCATAAAAGCCTAATAAAATACATTTACATTTTTGGTTGTAACATGACAAACTGTGGAACATTTCATGGGGTATGAATACTTTTTCAAGGCCCTGCACTTGAATTGATTTTTTTTTTTTCTAAAACATAATTTAGGGTCACTTTAATCTTTTTTTCTGTTGAAATCAAAAGTTTATTGAGGCTAGAAGTGCTTCCTTATTTTTATTTAATGCTAGAAATGCAGGTGGTAACAAGTTTAAAGCTGGACCTGCACTGTGAAACTCACTACCAGTACAAAAAACCCCATTTGTGGCTGTCTACTACAAGAACACGGAAGAATACCTGTCAGCAATACAACCCTTTAAAGTGCTGGCTAAAAGGCCATCCCCTCAATATGTCTTGATTTCCGTACGTCATATGAGAATTTGTAATCCCTAACCCCAATTAAGTGATATTATATTTAAATGGGAGCAACAAATGTTCTCAATATAATGAAAAAGAAGAACTGAGTGTTCAGTACATCACAAATAATGCAACGACAGGATGTGCCCAGTTTTCTATCCTGCTAACTTAAGCTCTCCGCTGGCCCTGTGCTTTTTAATTTCCATTGAAGAGGAAAAAAAAAAGACACAAACCTTTTTTGTACAGCAGGGAAGCTCTTTGTGTCTCAGGCTTTAGACAGCTCCCAGTCATCATTTCATGACAAGGTTCCATGTTTTTTAATCCCTGCAGCAAGTACATTCTTCTTGACTCTGCAGCAACTGACACCGAGATTGAAAAAGGAGTGTTGACTTACTGTGCAGATATTTTTCAATACTGACAATAACTGGTGTTCCTTGAATATATCTTTCGATTTGGGGGGGGGGGGGGGGAGTTGGCTGAACAGGTCGACATATTGGGGATATGGAAGATATAAAATCTGAACTGCATTGTAGTCAATAGGGGGTATTCTTTCAGTCCTCTAAAGGACAACTAAAGCAGCCTATTGCAAAAAATGGCATTGGGAACCGCACTGCAAGAGAAGCCCCAGATTCATCAGTTTACAGCTTTGTGGGGTTCCTAATGCAGTACATGCTGTTACAGAATCACTAATGCCGCGTACACACGAGCGGACTTTCGGGCAGAAAAGGTCTGATTGAACGAATCCGTCGGACATTCCGATCGTGTTTGGGCTTCATCGGACCTTTTCTGTCAAAAAATCTGACGGACCTTAGAAGTAGAACATGTTTCAAATCTTTCTGACGGACTCGATACCTATCGAAAAAAACGTTAGTCTGTATGCTAGTCCAATGGACCGAAAACGACGCAAGGGCAGCTATTGGCTACTAGCTATTGACCTTCCTTTTCTAGTTCGCTTGTACGTCATCACGTTCGAAACGATCGGACTTTGGTGGGATCGTGTGTAGGCAAGTCCATTTCATCGGAACTCCGTCGGACCTCCGTTGAAACTTCCTTAGAAGTTCAGTCCAATCAGAAGTCCGCTCGTGTGTACACGGCATTAGTGTCATTTTTGGGATTCTCAACAACATCCTTGTATATTAGCATGTAGTCAGGTGCAGTCTACTTTCTCCACTGAAGGTGGCACTCTCCCTCAGTGGCACTGCAGTTGGAGAGGAAGTCAAAAGGAATATGGTTCCTCTATGGTTTCATGGGTCACTGGGGAAGCTATCCTATTGGATGCTGCCACCCCTTGTGACTGTAGAAGCCATCTTGGGTCAGGCAGAGCCATTTTAAGGCCCTAGCTCTGAGGTTTGGTACACATTTTTTGCAGGCTGGTAGAGTAGGGACAGGTACAGTACCCCGCCTGGTAAGGACAGAACTAGTGGTAGAGAATGGTTCCTGACAAGAATGAAAAGCACAGGACCCGCAACTTCTCTGGACATCCTCCTGCTTTAGCAGAACACAGCCAGGCTGCATTCTGCCTCTCTCAACAGGTGCTGTCAGTTTGGCTGAATCCTGCATGCTACACACTGTTGGGCCCGTGAGTGTTTCTGGCTGGGATGTCTTCCCATCAGGTTATTTGTGAACTGTCTTTGCATTATTTCAATAGAAGTTCATTCATCTAACTGGGACTGTGTGTATTATTGCCGCTGCACCATGCTGCACCCCACCTACAAGCAGCAGATACTTTGCTCTGTGCCAACATTTGTGCACAGCACCAGCAGCACCCAAAATAATATTAAAACGCTTTTTTCTTACAGTATGGGCATCAACTGATGATTGGTACCAATTGGTAGCAAACAATATTAGTTGTGCATTGGTCAGCTCCTGAAAAACCCCTTATTTAAACATAGTCAGTGGGCAAAAAGGTTGTTTGCTTTGTAGCTGTAAGAGGATACCAGTCTACAACCTATCCCACTTACTTACAATCTAGTAGCTGTAAGTAAGAGGGATAGTGATCTAAAGGCAGGATAGAGACTTTACAGTTAGCAGCTGTTAAAGTAACCAAAACTTAGAGCTTCGGCCATACTGAGTTTAGAGACAGAGCAGAACATATTGATTTAGTCAAAACCACAACATATGAACCTCCTGGACTGTATCTATGCAGTACATCTTATACTTGCTCTGTGATTTTGTTAGTATATTATTAATCTGAGTGTGGGAGTTTACACAGAACTTGCATTCTGACCCTATGTTCAAAAACCCTATGTTCTTCATTGACAAAATCGACAACATTCGGAAATCAATTCAACAGAAAAAAACAACCAACTTTACCCAACCAAAGCAAAAAGAGGATATCAACACAAACATCACACAACCACCGTACTTCTTCCTGACCCCAATCACCACTGACATGATTAAAACATTATGAGAAGCCTTCGAGACAGCACATCACCAAATGACATAATTCCCATGAAACTCCTTAAAGAATGCTCCGACATCCTGGCCCCCACTATAACACACCTCATAAATCAGTCGTTTAAAGAAGGGATTGTGCCAACCACCCTTAAGCAAGGCATCGTCAAACCCCTGCTAAAAAAACCTAATCTCGACCCTAAGGATCCTAACTACCGCAGACCGATGTGTGTCCAGGTGGCGTTGTAGCTGTTGTACTACCGCTTTTTGCTTAGAGAATCGCTCTCAGACAGTGAAACTAGGAGCATTCACCTCTGAAAACCGAACAATCTCCTGTGGGGTCCCTCAGGGTTCACCCCTGTCGCCAGTGTTATTCAACATATACATCCGCCCACTCCTCAAAATCATCAAAAAATCAGACCTCTGCTTCCACTTATACGCTGACGACACCCAAATCTACTTTCGCATCACCGGACAAAAAGACCACTATCAGCAATTAGAGAAATGCCTCACTTTGATAGATGACTGGATGACCATCAGTTCCCTGAAACTCAATGGGTCAAAAACAGAACTTCTTCTCCTACACGCTAACCAAAATGCTAAAACCAAGACTCCGTGGACTCCTCCCAGTATCTTAGGACAAACCATCTCTCCGAACACCAAAGCCAAGAGTCTCGGAGTTATCTTTGACTCAGAAATGACAATGGATGCACAAATAGGATCAGTAGTCAGCGGATGTCACCATCTCCTCCGCCTGCTACGCAGACTCATCCCCTTCATCCCAGAAGAGGACAAAGCAGCAGTAGTTGGAACAATCATCAATTCCCGACTCGACTATGCAAACTCACTCTACATAGGATTACCCCAATATCAGCTTGCGCGCCTACAGGCCATCCAAAGCGCGGCGGCAAGACTGCCAACAGGAAAAAACCCTGGGAGTCCATCTCCCCATCCTTGAAGAGCCTACATTGGCTAATCGTAAAGAATAGGATCACATTTAAGACCCTCTGCCTCACCCACAAATGCATACAAGGTAACGCCCCTCAATACCTCAGAGAGAAAATAAAACACTACACACCCAATCGCAATCTGGAATCATCTAACCAAAACCTCCTCCTTTTTCCCAAATACCGCTACAAAGCAAGGGGAGAACGAAGATTCGCAGTCCAGGGACCTCGGCAATGGAATGCTCTTCCGACTTACATCTGCATGGAAGAAAACTATCTGGCCTTCAGGAAAAAACTCAAGACCTTCCTCTTCTTAGAGGATGACAGCACAAAATGCATTAGCGCCTTGAGGCGATTTAGTTCGCATTTACAGCGCTTTACAAATCATTCATTCATTCATTCATTCATTCATTCATTCATTCAAAAAATATGCTTGAGAAGAAGTCCTGGGCTCCATACACACAGATGCATTGTAGCAACAGGTAAAATGGGTGTGTTACTGTGAGTTACTGCAATACACTTAAATGCTGTGCATTGAAAGGTCATTCAGTTTGAATGGCATCCCAATGCGCTACTATAGTAGTGGCAATGTGCTCCCACTGCTGCACAATACAGACCTTTAATATTGGTTTTGGTACAAACTTACCATTGGACTTAATGGAGATCATATTTTAAGGGATGTAGATAACTACTGGGCTTGGTGTTTCATATTGTGGGAGTTACCTAGGGTGGCTGTCCTTCAGACTGACATGCGTCCATCAAGGTGTTTTGATATTTGCAGAATATCCCCCCAGGGTCCTGTGCTGGAACTAATCCTATTTAATTTGTTCATAAACGACCTGGAGGATGGGATAAACAGTTCAATCTTTGTATTTGCAGATGATACTAAGCTAAGCAGGGCAAGTTCTTTCGGTCAATAATATCTAGAAAGACATCTTCCAGTCATTATACTTCAGAGGGTCTCCAAAGAAAACAACAGGTTCTGGAATAGGAATCCTATTGGCCAGAGGCGGCTCTAGGCTTTGTGAGGCCTTAGGCAAAACTTACACATGAGGCCCCACGGACTGGGACACTCCGTGATGAGGCCGCTATTCCTCAATCTGCGGGCAGTATCTGATTTGTCCGTCAGCTCCTAAGCCACAGAGTCCCAGTGGGGATAGGCAGAGCCGCCGGCGTCAACTTCAGTGATTGAGAACAGGCAAATTAGGCGGCCGCGAGGTCCCTGTGAGTGCGAGGCCTTAGGCGACCGCCTAATTTGTCTAATTAGAGAGCCGCCTTTGCTATTGGCAGTAATTGCTTCAGCGAGTGCTTTCACAAGGTCATTAGAAGCTTCATGGGAGGTAGTATATATAGGTGAGTGAGGGACAGGGCCTTGAGTGAATGAAACCCTTTGAGAGGTAAGAAGTGGTTGGTTTAAAGGAGCTGTGACTTTAGTGAGAAGGACAGGCTGAGAAAGAGTAGAAGGAGCATTTGGTTGAGAAACATGAACCTCTTGTGTTCGTTGAGGAAAAGGAGTAGAACGTTGTTCTTCATCCTCGTTTTTGATGCTTCCAGCATACACTTGTAGCCTTGCTTGTGCTGCATTGTGCCTTTTTAGTTCCTCCAATTGCTCCACTTCTTTCTTCTTCTCTTCCAACTTCATTTTTCTATCGGTACTCTCTGATATAAATTGTGCTCTTTTTCTTGCATTCTCTGCTTCTATTTTCCTTTCTTGGGCGTCTCTCTCTGCTGTTAACCTCACATCCTCTGCCTCAAGTTGTCTGATTTCCTTTTCATATTGATGTTGTGTCTTCATTATTTTAATCACCTCTTGTGCAGCTGCTACTTCAGTTGCTGCTTCTTGTTTTTTTCTGCAATGATTTGTGAGAAGACTGACTGGAAATTTTGGAAATAGACCTTAACTTAATGGAGGTTGTTGAAATGATGCTGGACATAGTAGTTTCAAACACTGACTCTGAATCAGGCCAGGTTATGTCTTCTGGACCTTTGTTGAGAAAGTGTTGAATCTTTTCATTTGCACTATTAGTAATTGCAAGACAAGTGTCATTTTTTTTCTCCAAATTTTAAGTTCAGGGTTTGTGATGCTTCTTATGTCACCATAAATATGGTCAACCCCTGACTGAGTGGCATTATTTGTGCTCACAGCTTCAATAATCAATTCTGCATTATCACTTTTCTTAAGGGCTCTTTTCAAACCATGATATGATATTTCCATCTTCTATATTTCTGTTCGAAATCTTTTATTAGAGAATTTAATCTAACATCTTGCAGTGCTTTACCTTTTTCAGTGAGTGTGCGTGTACGCTGACTTCTTCTAATGTCTGGGAGCTGTTCATTATCTGAGCTCACCTTAGGCTGTTGCATTCGTGCTGCTATTTCTGCTTGCTGTGTTGGGTTGGCTTGCTCTGTATTGATATCATCTTGCGCAATATTTGTTAGATAGAGTAGGACTGACTTCTCTATTGGACAGCACTGTATGTTCACTTGTGTCTGACATGTTAAACTGTTAAAGGTGCTTGCTTGTTCAGCCTTCACTTGCTACTAGCTGCCTCCATCAATTAATTGCGATCGTTTCCAATGTTGTACTTCCCTTATTAAATGTATGGCTTTGCTTGCTAGCCAATTTCTGCATGCAGCTTTACTGTTTCATGGCCTTCAAACGCAGCGAAGTGTACTACTTTGCCTTCACAGGTGCATCAAAGTGTTCTTCTTTGGCCTTCACAGATGCAGTGAAGTGTTCTACTTTGACCTTCAGACGCAGAAAAGTGTTCTACTATGCTGCCCTTAGTCACAATGAGAAGACTGAGGTTCTTGTATCACTGAAGTTTAATGTACATATCAAGTTCTTACACCAACACTTACATCAACACCGTAGAACTAAATAAAGAGAACAAATATGCAGGACAAATCATAATACATACATTGAATTACATTTAAAAACACACATGACTTGAAACTCATAACTAGACAGAAATAAATCTGCATACCACTTTTGCCTGATTGTGAGCTAAGAGAGGGGGTTTGTATCTTGAAGATTCTTGGTCAGATGGCTTACTTTACACACAAAAAACACTTGAAACCTTGAGAGAAAGCACTGTTCTCATTTCAGTTCAGCAAGAAGAAAAAACAGGAAGTTAGCATGTAATAATGCATGATGGGGAAATAAATGAACAAGTAAGCACACATGCGCCATCTAGAGGCCATTAACATAATAGTCACAGAAATATTGTGTTTGCCAGTACACGCAGTGTCTCGTTTTCCAATCCTCCTGGGTGTACTAGGCGCCACTTCTGGTCAAATCCAACATGTTTCGTCACGATTGACACATTGAGGATATTGCTTCATACTGCAGTAGCTTTATGTATTTTGTGGCGGACATCCCTTGGTGCGAGGTATAGCACCAAACAATGTGATTAGGAGGAGTGGAAGTGTTTTTATTTTAATGAAAGTTTAAAAGGTTTTACACCATTCGATCCCCCATGCCTTTCGATGTAGCACCAGAAAAATTTATGCAAAAGGGATACCGATCAACCGTACGGAAAGGAGCAGAGTCCCCTGATGGGTGCTGAGAGTCAGCACAGCTAATGGAAACCCCCTGATATAATCATGCTCTATATGACTTACCTGTAGTGGGTGGTCATGGCAATTTGGTGAGTTCTCTAGCGTGGAAAACGTGGTGGAGCACTGAAGCACTTTTGGAAGCACTTTTTGCATTGTCTTTTATAGCACTTTATTTGCAACGGATGTTGCCACTCCCTGCTCGAAGGACCATGTATTCCTGTATAGGACAGACTTTGCAGTTTGCTGAATGCACCTCTTGTGGACTGTTTTATACACCTTTTTTGTATAGTATTTTTGTATTGACACTCTTTCACTTTAAGGGATTGTATGGATAATTGGAAAAATATGTAATGAAGCACAGTTTGATTATCACAGGTCAGCGCTTTTCATAAAGTAGAGTTATATCATAATACCCCTAAACTAGGGAGTATAGCACAGTTGCATATCCTGTTATTTTTTTTTTGCTTATCCTAAGCGCTGGTGAAATTTATAGTTAAATGTAAATATTGTTGCATAAGCCAGGCTGTGGCTGGTTCTCTTTAATTCTTTTTTTACATTTCGACCCCCTCCACGTTGATTCATTATAAAATGAAGCACTGCTCATTTATATTTATTATCAGATTACTTTTATTGCCACTGCAGTCCTCTAGTGATAGGTCATCACACTGGGACAATGCATCTACTTTATTTTTCCTATCAGTGTCCCATGTGTCCATGGCACATTTAAACTGAATAGCCCACAGCTTTCATTAATTTCGTTATGACTGAGCTCACATCCACAAATTACCTTCAATTTATTATATTCTAGTGACAGCACAATGGAAGTCCCTCTTGGTAGAAGATCCAATCTGATGTACTAGTTTCCTTTCCTACCCTGAAGAGTTCCGACCGTTGTCTATTCAGCAAGTGTCTCATTTATGACTCCAGGGTCTGCTTCCCTGCTGTACTAACATACAACGGTAAGCAGGCTTCAAATGAGTTTTATCGTGATGTACTGTTCGGTGTTGTACTACCCTTAGCTGCTTCTAATACAGATAGAAGAAGGCTATTAAAACATCACCAATGTTGTTGATCATACAATGACATGCTGCCCTTCTGGCCATTAATGCGTTAATAGATGAAAAGCTCTCAGGTTTTGTATCTTTTGGAAAATTATTTTTTTAATGGAATACGTGATTTTTTTTTTCTGTTTGCTAAATGCAAACTAACTTCATCGAATTTCAGATAAATTAGGCTGTGGTAGGCACACTGCCTGTGCATCTTCTGCTACTTCTTAGGGATCTAAAGAATAAAGGAGGCTCATTGAGTGGAACAGAGAGGGACCAGGTGGTCAGGATGGGGGGAATTTCTACCAGTGGAGCAGAGAGTACCTACATTTTTGAACTGGTGGTTTACATGCTAAATTATGTCTATAACTATTCTTTTCCTCTAGTTTTGAATAGGAATGGTTAATACCCCCATCTCTTTTTTTTTCTCTGCCCTGTTTGGGATTTTTTCATTTATTTCCTGCCCTGCAGACATAATAGTAATGCCGCGTACACACAATCAGATTTTCCGACAACAAATGTTGGATGTGAACTTGTTGGCGGAAAGTCCGACCGTGTGTACGGGGCATAAGTGTTTGGAAATCTCATCAAAGTGAGGAAAAATCCTAGTTGTTAGTAGTGAAAAATTGTGGATTTCCCATCTTTTTTTGTCCCTGGTAACAGTGTTCACCAGGGAAAATAAAGTGGATGACTCTTCCCAGCCTAAACACAAGAAGAAAAAAAAACCCGACAGAGATTCTAACTCCTCCACACTTAAGGCAAATCTGAAAAAAACATTGGCTAGAGATAATTTAGGCTTTGGTTGTCATAAATTTTTGTTGCCAATGCCATTTCAAAACCCCCAAAATACTGTTAAGTGTGACCACAATTTAGGCAAAGCATCTATATAAATGAACAAAAATAGTGCTTTGTAGAATGACAATTTATTTATCTTTTTTTGTGGATACGAAAAATAACTAGTGAAAATGTGAAGCTTGAAGCTAGAGCAATAAGTAAACTTATATTCCCCCTACAGGCAGCGAGCTGTGCAGTAGCCACCATGAGCAAGATGCCTATTAAGGATGGGTGAACGGTTCGGCCCGAGCATAAGTTCTGGCCGAACTTTCATCGTTCGATTATTTGTTCGCCTCCCGAACCGACCACAATGCATTGTGGCGCTGAACAGTGCATTGAAAGCCCTGATTGGCTGAAGCAATTAAATCTTCAGCCAATCAGGGCACAGAGCACTGTCAGAGTCATGATTGGACACTGTCATCATGACTTTGTCCAATCATGGCTCATTCCCGCCCCACAGTGTAAAAGTATTCTTTCAATGGCAGCCATTTTCAGTGTGATTTCGGCGTGGGGAGAGATAGAACAGGGCTCTGTTAAGTGCTATTAGTTACTGTAGTTAGTGTGCTATACTGTTCTATTTTGCTTCAATTGTCAGTGTAGAATATTAGTTTAGTGTCAGTCTAGGGATAGTGTGAGTGTAGTGAGGAGGACCATCATTCAACTTTGCATAGAGTGCAGCTAGAGTAAGGACAGCTCAGATAGTTTCACTTTAGTGTAGTGAGACCGTGTCATTCATACATACATTAGTGTAGAGTAAGGACAGCTCAGATAGTTTCAGTGTAGTGTAGTGCGACCGTGTCAGTAATCGTGACATTAATGTATAGCTAGAGTAGGGATAGTGTCAGTGTAGTGACGGTTGAACACCGTCTATTTGATTGCGTTTCTGCCAGTTTAACACCATATAGTTTTGTGCGTTACTGAAAGTTTAACGCCATTTACTTCTGTGTGCGTTACTGCCAGTTTAACGCTATTTACTTCTGTGCGCGTTACTGCCAGTTTAACGCCATATAGTTGTGTGTGCGTTACTGCCAGTTTAATGCCATATAGTTTTGTGCATTACAGCAAGTTTAACACCATTTACTTCTGTGTGCGTTACTGCCCGTTTAACACCATATAGGTTTTTGTGTGTTACTGCCAGTTTAATGCCATATAGTTTTGTGCGTTACTGCAAGTTTAACGCCATTTACTTCTGTGTGCATTACTGCCAGTTTAACGCTATTTACTTCTGTGTGCGTTACTGCCAGTTTAACTCCATTTACTTCTGTGTGCGTTACTGCCAGTTTAACGCCATATAGTTTTGTGTGCGTTACTGCCAGTTTAATGCCATATAGTTTTGTGTGCGTTACTGCCAGTTTAACACAATTTACTTCTGTGTGTGTTACTGCCAGCTTAACGCCATATAGTTCTGTGTGCGTTACTGGCAGTTTAAGGCCATATAGTTCTGTGTGCGTTACCGCCAGTTTAACGCCATATAGTTCTGTGTGCGTTACTGCCAGTTTAGCGCCATATAGTTTTGTGCGTTACTGCAAGTTTAATGCCATTTACTTTTTTTGCGTTACTGCCAGTTTAACGCCATATAGTTTTGTGCATTACTGCAAGTTTAACGCCATTTACTTCTGTGTGCGTTACTGTCAGTTTAACTCCATATAGTTCTGTGTGCGTTACTGCCAGTTTAATGCCATATAGGTTTTTGTGCGTTACTGCCAGTTTAACGCCATATAGTTTTGTGCATTACTGCAAGTTTAATGCCATTTATTTTTGTGTGCAATACTGCCTGTATAACGCCATTTACTTCTGTGTGCGTTACTGCCAGTTTAAAGCCATATAGTTCTGCGTGTGTTACTGCCAGTTTAACGCCATATAGTTTTGTGTGCGTTACTGCCAGTTTAACGCTATTTACTTCTGTGTGCATAACTGACAGTTTAACGCCATTTACTTCTGTGTGCGTTACTGCCAGTTTAACGCCATATAGTTATGTGTGCATTACTGCCAGTTTAACGTCATATAGTTTTGTGTGTGTTACTGCCAATTTAACGCAATTTACTTCTGTGTGCGTTACTGCTAGTTTAACATCATATAGTTCTGTGTGTATTACTGCCAGTTTAACACTATATAGTTCTGTGTGCGTTACTGCCAGTTTAACGCAATTTACTTCTGTGTGCATTACTGCCAGTTTAACGCCATATAGTTCTGTGTGCGTTACTGCCAGTTCTGTGTGTATTACTGCCAGTTTAACACTATATAGTTCTGTGTGCGTTACTGCCAGTTTAACGCAATTTACTTCTGTGTGCATTACTGCCAGTTTAACGCCATATAGTTCTGTGTGCGTTACTGCCAGTTTATCGTCATACAGTTTTTTGTGCGTTACTGCCAGTTTAACGCCATATAGTTCTGTGCGTCACTGTATGTTTGGCTCATTATATTGAAGTATATTATAGTGTATCCATGGAGTGTGTCTGTGTAGTGTGAGTACTCAAATTAAAGTGCACCAAACACCACTTTACATTGATTAAAGTGCATCTACATACAGATTTCCACTTTTTCTTTACATTTGCTTATAAGCACCACCCCTTCCCTCCCAATAATGTCTGGGAGGACAACAAGGAGGGGCTCTGTAAGGGGGCCAGCAACAAATGGGTCCACAGGCAAAGGTGGACATGGTGGTCGGTCCTCAGGCAGGGCATAATTTTCTCTGTTTAGTGAGTTTGCCCATGCTATCCAGCCACAGCATGCAGAGGAGGTGGTGGACTGGCTTACAAAACCTTCCTCATTCTCCTCATCCTCTGCCACACAAGCAGAGACAAGTGTGCAGTCTCCTGCAGTTGCCAGAGTGGATAAACCTGCCTCCTTGTCCATATCTATTCCTGCCGTAGCCCCAACATCAGCCATGAAGGAGTCAGCTGAGTTATTTGACCACAACGTCAGCCACTTGCTCCTTGAAGATGCTCAGCCATTACTGGATTCAGATGTTGGGAGGATGACAGGAACATGAGCCTAGAGAGAGGGGAGAACACTGGTAGACACATTGGAATTCATGTTCCCCCAGCCGAAACATATTGCCAAGTTGTCTCCAGTAGTAATGATGATTATGGAAGAGATAGAGATGATGATGATGATGATGAGGTCACTGATGCGACTTGGGTGCCAGATAGAGCAGAGGAGGAAACTGAAGGTGAGGAGACACAACCCCAAGGAGGTTAACATCAAGAAAGAGTAGAGAGCAGCCACCCTATTCCTTCACATTCTGCAGCTGTTATCACCTGGCCCACTCCCCAAAGCTCAGCTGTCTGGGCCTTTTTCAGCACATCTGCAGCAGATCGTACTGCTATCTGCAAACTGTGTCTCAGGCACATCAAACACTACAAAAACACCAGCCATTTGGGTACCACATGCTTAACAAGGCATTTAATGTCCAACCACTCAGCCCGTTTGGCAAGAGCACCTAAAAGCCACACAAAAGAGGCTTAAATCTATCCCTCCTCCTCCTTCTTACCCACTTCAATCTGCCCCTGCTATACCAAGTAATTACCTCTCAGCAGCCTCCACTGACAGGGATGATGGTATAACACAGGGTGTCTCAGGTCCTAGCAGCACATCTGCCAGCAGCACACCACCAGCTGAAGACTGTAGCCGGCAAATTTCTCTGCCCCATCTGCTGCAGCAGAAAAAAAATACAGTCCCTGACACCCTCATGCCCAGCGTCTAAATGCAAGCTTGTCAAAGCTGTTGGCTCTCCAACTCTGCCTTTCAGCCTGGGGGATTCTGCCCCTTTCCATGACTTCACACAATGTGCTGTACCACAATGGCATTCCCAGTTGCTACTACTTTTCACATAAGGCCGTTCTATCTCTCTACCATTACGTGGAAGGGAATGTTCTGGCATCGTTGGGCAAGGCAGTCAGCTGTAAAATCCACCTTACTGCTGAAATGTGGTCCAGCAAGCATGGGCAGGGACAATATATTTAGTTCACAGCACACTGGGTAATGCTGCTTGCAACTCGAAAGGATGCAGGACAGGGCTCAGTGCTGCAGCTTGTTGTGCCCCCATGTCTCCATACAGTTGGTGGGGATGATGCCAGACCTGTGAGCTCTACCCCCTCAGCCACCTCCATGCCCTCCTCTGCAGAATTGTCCTATGAACATCAGGTACCCCCTAAGCATTCAAAGGGCTTTTCCCAGAGTCAGGCTAAAAGGTGCCACGCAGTGTTTCAGCTGGTGTGTTTAGGTGATAGGAACCACACCAGAGCAGAGATTCTTGCAGATCTGCAGGGACAGACCCAGAGGTGGTTTATACCACGCCAGCTGGAGCCAGGAATATTGGTGTGTGATAATGACTCTATAGGGTTATACCTCTATAGGGTTATGGTGGGAAGGCACCACCGACACACAAAGACCGATTTTTTACGCACCCGTTACTTCTATCCAAAGTCAAAGTGACACCAGAATGTATAAAAAAACTCTAATCTTGTTCCCAGTGCACTACATTGTGGCCTCATCATACACACTGGCTCCCCAGCTGTTGTTGAACAAAATAAAGGCAGCTTGCAGGGAAAATTTCATTTTTTTTGGCTTTATAAATGCAATTATTGCTGCAGCAGATTCTAGATATGGTGCAGATCTGCCACTTTACAGATAGGCTAAGGGGACCCCCTAGGCACTATATTGGAAGGAATTTTTCATTTTTATGCTTTCACTTTAAAAAGCAAAAAATCACTGCTCGTTTAAAAATGAAATTTTTCACAAACTTTTTTTATATTGATACGTGTCCCCCAGGGCAGGACCCGGACCACTGTAACCATTGTATGCCCAATTACTTGCATATAAACCTTCAAAATTGGCACTTTTGATTTTTGACGTTTGGGTCCTATTGACTTTATTGGGGTTCGTTATTCGGGTCGATGGCAACCATGTCATACAAAGATCTAACAATCATATTATGAAAAAAAATAAAAAAATAAAGCAATGCTTTGAAAACACATCAGATCTCACTGAGGAAAATATCATGGATATTTGTACTCGGAGTCTCATGTATACGTATTGAAAAGATCTGAGTGGAAACAGGAAAAGTGACCTGAGGTGTGCCAAAAGTCACATGGTCAGTATGCCTAAAAGGGGGCATACCCAAATAGAAGTAAAAGAGAAGAGATAGCCAGAGAAAGGGGAAGGGTGGGTGGGACACGAGAGTCACCGTCGACAGACAAGGAGGAAGGAGGGTGGGTTTAAATACATCCCGACTCCTCCTACAAAATCAGGCTGACCTGCGGTCAGCCTTCCATTTGTACTCGGAGTCTCATGTATACGTATTGGAAAGATCTGAGTGGAAACAGGAAAAGTGACCTGAGGTGTGCCAAAAGTCACATGGTCAGTATGCCTAAAAGGGGGCAAAAATAAAACAGTAGTATAAGCTAACAAATGATTGATGAAAAGAAAACATATGTGACATTGAGCAGCCAAACCGCATGAAAACCCATGACATCTCCACAATTGGATCCAAGACGTAACTGGAGAGGATGCCAAATTTCACCTACCTAACTACACCACAACTTGAAACTCGAACCCCTGGAGAGAAGCAGCAGAAACCGCACTTATCCAAAAGAAGGGTCAAACCTAGGTATGGCAGCAGGGTATGGTGATGTATTATGCACTACGCTAGTGAAAGGAGCACCAGGGACAAGCAAAGTGGCCTGACCCTGGGTACTTCCGCTGATGCCACCATGAGTCGGTCTGGAACTGTGACCAGGTGCCAGCTTGTAGAAAGCTTGAGCTGAGAGTGGCAAAAGGCAAAGAACGCAAGTAGATATTGAATGTATGAACAAATAGAACCTAGGACACTGAGCCGGAAAAACCTGGAAGGAAACCCAGACAGTGTAACCTGCCATCCTAGGCTTAAACTGACAATGACTTGTTGACCAAGCTTCAATTGTAGCACGAAAGCCAGGACGTTGTAGCACAGGGGGCCGTGGCTGGGACCTGATGGAAAAACGGGTAACTAAAATGGGACAGAACATCTGCTACTGTAAACACTTCCTTACTGATGAACCTATAGTGAATGAAAAAATGGAACTGAAAGGGCAGCCAGATCAGCCAACATACAACAAAGAGTAAAGACCTGGAACTGTTTGCAACCACCTGAGGTAGACTGATCGGCCGGTGGTTTAAAAACCATAAAGAGGAGGAAATTACTCCTGCAGCGAATGACTACCTGAGAACATACTGCATGGGAGATTATCCAGCTGAATGCCAGAGCGCAAGTATCTGATGGCCAATGGCTGTTTAAGGACCCAAAGGAATATTTAGTAGCAAAATGACAACCCCACCACATGAGCCTATACCACTGCCTGAGTGATGGCTGAACCCTGAGTTTACAAGGAAACCCTGCTGCCAGGTACAGAACCCCTAAACGGAGCCGGATGGATGGAGGCAAAGTCTTCAAAATCTGCTGCCCGTGAGTTGACCTGTGCAAACGAGAACAAACACTGACATAACCAAGGAGTTAACCAAATGAATCCCCACCTACCTTAAGAAAAAAGGAAAACTCCTGCTTCCCTTACCGCCACTGATATAAAGGTTACCAAGAATAAATGACAAAGTAATTGATATGCAGGACTGAAAATGTAAGGCAGATTAAAAACGTAATTCATGCCTATGCAACCTGAAGACGTGTCAGGCAAGACATAAGCAGTGTGATGTGATAACGTATGCACTCGTGACAAGATATGTGAGAAATAGATGAGGAGACTTACCACTATACGAGCCAATTAAAACGATTGTCTCAACCTCTGGAACCCAAGAATGTAATAAGTAACCCTGCAGATGAGCGATTCCGTGAGATCTAATGTGTAGATATGAACCTGACTTATGAATGAAATGATAATGAAAGGAGTGTACGTACCAGTCTCCAGAAACCAGCCCAGCTGAGTTACCTGAAGCACATCAGGCAAATTAAAAACGTAAACTCAGGCCTATACGACCTGAAAACGTGTCAGGCAATCTATGCAGGTAGTGAGATGTCATGACGTATGAGCTTGTGACGAGGTCATGAGCGAAGGATGAGGAGACTTGCCACTGTACAAGCCAATTAGAAACGATACCTCAATCCTTTGGTACCCATAACGTGATCGGATACCTTGCAGTGGAGTGTTGCCGAGAGATCTAAGGTGTAGATGAACCTGACTCATGAATGAAATGCAAAGAAATGTACATTGTGCCAGACTGAAAACGTACCAGTCTCAAGAAACTAGCCAATCTGAGTTACCTGTGGCACATCAAGCAAATTAAAAAGGTAAACTCAGACCTACACAACGTGTCAGGCAAATGAAAATGAAGGTAGTAAGATGTCATGACGTATGAACTAGTGATGTGGTCGTAATGAGCCCGAAAACGTGTCAGGTAAGTGAAAACTTATTAAACAGAACCAAGATGAAACGTATGAACACAGATGAATAGACTTTCCACTGCACAAGCCAATTTAAAAACGACCAACTCAATCCGTGCGAACCTGAAACAAGACAGGTAACTGCAGTGGATAATGCTGTGAAAATAAAACTAAGAATGATAAAACATGTGAATGATACCCAGCAAAATAATGAAAATAACCATGAACTGAATGAAAAACACACAACTGGGTGAGGAACATAACCTGCGTGCAACCGTGAGCAGACTGAGAAAAGTGACCTGCGACAGGAATGTAAATTGCGTGTGACTGAACAAGAACCGAGAGTAGCGTGAGCAGCATGAGAACCGAGGATGCATGAGAAATGTAGTTGCATGAGCACGTAACTGTAAGAGCAACGCGAGATACATGGAAACCGAAATGATACGGGGAAAACGTGCGCCACATGGGAACCTGCGTAGGCCTAGAAACGAAAGTAGCGCGAGAAAAATAAAACATAGCGTGTGAAACGAAACCTCGCAAGAGAAACGCAAATCGCAAGAGAAACGTGAAATCGCAAGAGAAATGTAAAATCGCAAGAGAAATATGACATCACAAGAGAACGTAAAACTGCAAGAAAAACGCAAAAACCCGCAAGAGAAACGTGACATCACAAGAGAACGTAAAATCGCAAGAGAAACATAAATCGCATGAGAAATGTACAACCGCAAGACACACTTGACATCGTAAGAAAAACTTAAAATCGCAAGAGAAACATAACGTCGTATAAGAATGTAAAGTCGCATGAGAAACGTAAAGTCGCATGAGAAACGTGACTTAGAAATGACAAACGCAGAATCACACGAGAAACGTAAAATTGCAAGAGAAACGTAAAAATCGCAATAGAAACGTAAAAAAACCGCAAGAGAAACGTAAAGTCGCATGAGAAACGTAAAATTGCATGAGAAACGTAAAATCGCATGAGAAACATGACTCTGTATTGAAAACGTGGAATCACACGAGAAACGTAAAAACGCAAGAGAAACATGTTATTGCATGAGAAACATAACATTGCATGAGAAAAGTAAAATCACATGAGAAACGTAAAACCGCGTGAGAAACGTGACATCGCATGAAAAACGAAAAATCACATGAGAAACGTGACATCGCATGAAAAACGTGACTCTGTATTGAAAACGTGGAATCACACAAGAAACGTGAAATTGCAGGAGAAACGTAAAAACACAAGAGAAACATAACATTGCATGAGAAACATAACATTGCATGAGAAAAGTAAAATCACATGAGAAACGTGACATCGCATTAAAACGTAAAATCGCATGAGAAACGAGACATCGCATGATAACATAAAATCGCATGAGAAACGTGACATTGCAAGAGAAACATAAAAACACACGAGAAACGTGACACTGGATGAGAAACACAACATTTGCATGAGAAACATAACATTGCATGAGAAACATAACATTGCATGAGGAACATAACATTGCATGAGAAACATAACATTGCTTGAAAATTGTAGAATCGCATGAGAAACGTGACATTGCATGAGAAAAGTAAAATCGTACGTGACATCGCATGAGAATGTAAATCTCATGAGAAACGTAAAATCCCATGAGAATCGCATGAGAAACGTGACATTGCGTGAGAAACATAAAAACGCATGAGAAACGTGACATTTGCATGTGAAACATAAAAATCGCATACACAAACGGGCAATGTGGGCACCCACTCACCTGACAAACCCGCAGACAACCAGTGAGCTATGTGCATGAACCCGTCTAAACCCCAACTGCACTGGGTGCAGCAAGCAGTACCCCCAGCAGGGGATTCTTCCATTCATGCTCCTAACGACCAGCGCCAGTACCCAGCTCGGCCGAACTGGCAGAGCCGGGGTCATGAACCGTGACGTCACATGCCAAGGAGGATGACGGGAAATGTAGTTCCGCATATGCCATGCTGCTTAATCCGAGACTATGCATGTCCACAGATACGCCCAGCCCACACTTCTGACTGGAGAGCAGGATCAGCACTCCAGTCAGAAAGAACCGTGACTAACCCGCCCCCAGCGATGCCTAACCAATCCTATGAGCCCAACCGACACTACCCTCACCATCCCATAGCCTGGACAAGCTCCACGGACATACGGCCGGTCTTTCGACTAAGTGGCTCCGCCCCCTCTATGCTCTGAACCGATGGTACGCTGTCCGGGGATGACAGAAGGGATGGAGGGGAACCGGATGATGGAGCAGCTCTCCGCAGTGGGCAAGCATAATATGAAAATAAATTTACACAGGGTGGAGGACCAGGCTCTGGCGGCCGAGGCTGGGCGTAGCACAACTGAACGAACCAGTCAGCTGGCCTGTGCTTGACAGGCAGGCGACTCCCCCTCGAGACTCCCACCCGCATAACCGCAGGCGTGAGTGCCTGGAGAAACAAAGTAAACCTGCTGCAGCCCAAGCCGAACTACCATCTGGCTGAACGAAAACCGGAAGTGACGAGGAATACGTGAGCCACCACTGCAACACGAGAGTCACCGTCGACAGACAAGGAGGAAGGAGGGCGGGTTTAAATACATCCCGACTCCTCCTACAAAATCAGGCTGACCTGCGGTCAGCCTTCCATTTATACTGATATGGACTGGCTAATATGTTAAGAATGAAAGGATGCCACATCGTTTGATGTGGCCCCCTTTTGATGTTTGATGTGGCCCTGTATGGCCCCCACATGCTTGTATGCATGCCTGACAACGTCAGGGCATGCTTCCAATGAGACAATGGATGGTGTATTGGGGTATTTCCTCCCAGATCTGGATCAGGGCATCACTGAGCTCCTGAACAGATGAGGTGCAACCTGGCAGCGTCAAATGCCATTGGATTTACGTCAGGCGAGCGTGGGAGCCATTCAACGGTATCAATTCCTTCATCCTCCAGGAACTGACTGCATACTCTCGCCACATGAGGCAGGGCATTGTCATGCACCAGGAGGAACCCAGGACCCACTGTACCAGCGTAGGGTCTGACAATAGGTCCAAGGATTTCACCCTGATACCTAATGGCAGACAGGGTGCCATTGTCCTGCCTATAGAGGTCTGTGCGTCCCTCCATGGATATGCCTCCCCAGACCATTACTGACCCACCACCAAACTGAACAAAGTTACAGACAGCATAACATTCTCCATGGCTTTTCCCGACCCGTTCACATCTGTCACATGTGCTCAGGGTGAGCCTGCTCTCATCTGTGAAAAGTACAGGGTGCCAGTGGCGGACCTGCTGATTCTGGTGTTCAATGGCAAATGCCAATCAAGCTCCACGGTGCCGGGCAGTGAGCACAGGGCCCACTAGAGGACGTTGGGCCCTCAAGCCACCCTCATGAAGTCTGTTTCTGATTGTTTGGTCAGAGATATTCACACCAGTGGCCTGCTGGAGGTCATTTTGTAGGGCTCTGGCAGTGCTCACCCTGTTCCTCCTTGCACGAAGGAGCAGATACCAGTTCTGCTGATGGGTTAAGGACCTTCTACGGCCCTGTCCAGCTCACACCTAGAGTAACTGCCTGTCTCCTAGAATCTCCTCAATGTTCTTGAGACTATGCTGGGAGACACAGCAAACCTTCTCGCAATAGCACATATTGATGTTCTATCCTGGAGGAGTTGGACTGCCTGTGCAACCTCTGTAGGATCCAGGTATCGCCTCATGATACCAATAGTGACACTGACCTTAGCCAAATGCAAAACTAGTACAAAAACAGCCAGAAGAGATGAATAGGGAAAAAAATGTCAGTGGCCTCCACCTTTAAAATCTTCCTGTTTTGGAGGTTGCCTCATTGTTGCCCATCTAGTGCACCTGTTGTTAATTTCATTAACACCTAAGCAGCTGAAACTGATTAAAAACCCCTCTGCTACTTACCTGACCAGATCAATATCCCAGGAGTTTAACTGACTTGATGCTATACTCGGATTAAAAAGTGTCTGTTTATTTTTTTTTGAGCAGTGTATATGTTTGTAGACCAGACTTTATGAACCACAAACAAAATATTATATCTGGGGTATAAGCACAGATTAGTCTTGCGCCTGTTTACCTTATACAGGAACATTTTTGAGACTACACTCTTAAGTCCATCTATGAGGGAATTCTTGATAATTTTAATCTTGATGCTCACCTAGAACCTGTTCAATGGCGGCCATACAGGGCCCCCTAATTCATGCTCCTGGCCACTAATCTACATGCAGGGTGCCGGACGCATGGATTCCAATGGGTTTTTTTTTGTTCCTGAGTTGCTGAGACTCTAATTGGCTTAAAAAAAAGTGGGTTCTGGTGCAGAGCACTGCGCCCCGAGCCCACCCAGTTGTACGATAATAGCAAATGAATATTTGCTATTGTCTTCCTGTTTCTCCTCCCAGCCAATCAGGAAGTGGGTCCTGAGACCCGTCACCCAATTGGCCAAGAAGAGAAGCGATTCTATTGGCTGCCTTGGAGGGGGAGGAGCAGGAGGGAGGAGACGCACGGTGGAAGCCACCGTGATCATGAGGAGGAGGAGATGCAGGGGAAGCCGCTCCATGGTGCCTGGAGGAAGCGCTGCCTGCAACCTAGATGGGATAAGTACGGGGCTGGTAACCCGACCGGGGGGGTGTCTGTGGGTGCATTGTTTTCTGCCCCCCCTCAAAAAAGTATACCACCAGCCACCACTGAACCTGGTGTATTGTATTGTGAATCCTACAGACCATGCTCATTGATCAACAAGATCTTAACATCCTGACAAAATACCATCCGGAAAACTGAACTCTGTGATTTCTACTCTCATTAACTCCAGTCTGCGTTCATTCCGAGCAGGTCCACAAGCATAAATATTTGTAGGCTTTTCACTAATCCTCAGCTTCTATGCTCTTATTATGTCCCTCAGGATATCTTTAGATACAAGCCTTTGATTCAATATATGATTAGCAGAACATTTGGTTTTGGAAATACCCTCATAACTTGGATACAAATAATTTATATGCAATCTTTAGGGTCAATGATGTAATCTTCAAACTGTTTCCTATTCAGGGAGGAACTAGGCAGGGATGCCCTCTGTTCGACTTCTTTTCGCCTCAGTGAACTTTTGGCAGAAATTATAAGGCATACCTCACTGATACAGGTAGTGTAGATTGGTACACTGGAAGAGCAGGTTTCATTATATGCATATGATATGTTATTATATTTGGTGAATGTTAATCCGCAACATGCGGCAAAATATTATCCATCGTACCACAATATGGTGGTTATTCTGGTTTCAAAGATACAGTGTCTTGCAAAAGTATTCAACCCCCTTGGCATTTTTCGTGTTTTGTTGCCTCGCAACCTGGAATTAACATAGATTGTTTGAGGATTTGCATCATTTAATTTACAGAACATGGCTACAACTTTGAAGATGTTTTTTTTTATTGTGAAGCAAACAACAAATAGGACAAAATAACAGAAAAAGTCAATGTGCATAACTATTCACCCCCCTAAAATCAATACTTTGTAGAGCCACCTTTAGCTGCTATCAAAGCTCCAAGTCACTTTGGATAAGTCTCTATGAGCTTGCCACATCTTACCACTGGGATTTTTGCCCATTTCTCCTTGCAAAACTGCTCCAGTTCCTTCAAGATGGATGGTTTGCACTTGTGAACAGCAATCTTTAAGTCTGACCACAGATTTTCCAATTCGATTGAGGTCTGGGCTTTGACTATGGCATTCCAACACATTTACATGTTTCCCCTTAAACCACTCAAGTGTTGCTTTAGCAGTGTGTTTGGGGTCATTGTCCTGCTGGAAGGTGAACCTCCGTCCTAGCCTCAAGAATATCCCTGTATTTAGTACCATCCATCTTTTCCTCAACCCTGACCAGTTTCCCAGTCCTGACTGCTGAAAAACATCCCCACAACAGACGGTGTTCTTTGGGTGATGTGATGTGTTGGGTTTGCGCCAGACATAACGTTTTCTGTGATGGCCAAAAAGTTCAATTTTAGTCTCATCAGACCAGGGTACCTTCCTCCATACATTTTGGGATTCTCCCAAATGCCTTTTCGCAAACTCAAAACGTGCCATTTTGTTTTTTGCTGAAAGTAATGGCTTTCTTCTGGCAACTCTGCCATAAAGCGCAACTCTATGGAGCGTACAGCTTATTGTCGTCCTATGTACAGATACTCCAGTATCTGCTGTGGAACTCTGCAGCTCCTCCAGGGTTACCTTAGGTCTCTGTGCTGCCTCTCTGATTAATGCCCTCCTTGCGATTTTTGGTGTGCAGCTGTCTCTTGGTAGGTTTGCTGTTGTACCATGTTCTTTCCATTTGGTTATGATAGATTTGATGGTGCTCCTAAGGATCATCAGAGATTTGGATATTTTTTTATAACCTAACCTTGACTTGTACTTCTCAACAACATTGTCCCTTACTTGTTTGGAGAGTTACTTGGTCTTCATGGCAGTGTTTGGGTAATGGTCTCTCTTGCTTAGGTGTTGCAGCCTCTGGGGCCTTTCAAAAAGGCGTGTATATGTAATGACAGATCATGTGACACTTAGATTGCACACAGGTGGACATCATTTCACTAATTATGTGACTTCTGAAGGTAATTGTTTGCGCCAGAGCTTTTTAATGGGCTTCATAACAAAGGGGGTGAATACATACGCACACGCCAATTATCAGTTCTTTATTTCTGAAAAATAGTTTCATGTATATATTTTTCTAATTTTACTTCACCAACTTAGACTATTGCCATATTGTGTTCTGATCCATCACATATAATTCAGATTAAAAAAAACATTGAACTAAAGGCTGTAATGTAACAAAATAGGTAAAAAGCCAAGGGGGTGAATACTTTTGCAAGGCACTGTATTTGGAGAAAACGTGTTAAATTTTGGATGGATCCCATTCTAGATTTGGCCTTCCTGACATTTGTTTGCTAGCACTCACTGGTTGGTTCAACTATTTGGGAATAGAAGTAAACCTACAGCTTAACAGCTATGTTGAAAATAATTTACTCCCCATTATTGCCATCTTTAAAAATAAAAATTCAACTTTGATAGGACTACCTCTTACCTCGGGGAGAGTCAATCTATTTTGGTACACCTTTCTCCCAAAATTTTTGTATATATTTTTTAGTTCCCAAGTATATATCAACAACAAAATGTTGTTCCACGAAATTTGTTGCATTCCCTCTTTTTTGGCATTCCAATTTTCCTAGGCTTTCCTTTACTAAGCTGCTATGTGCATCAGCTGTACTCTAAGGGATCCTTTAAATCTTTTCTTATGAATTTTAAGTACCTCCAGCTTAGGAATTTTAAGTACCTCCAGCTTAGGCAATGCCACTAGGGATGAGCCGAACAACCCCCTGTTCGGTTCGCACCAGAACATGCGAACAGGAAAAAACTTTGTTCGAACACGCAAACACCGTTAAAGTCTATGGGACACGAACATGTAATAATCAAAAGTGCTAATTTTAAAGGCTTATATGCAAGTTATTGTCATAAAAAGTGTTAGGGGACCCGGGTCCTGCCCCAGGGGACATGGATCAATGCAAAAAAAAGTTTTAAAAACGGCCGTTTTTTTAGGAGCAGTGATTTTAATAATGCTTAAAGTCAAACAATAAAAGTGTAATATCCCTTTAAATTTCGTACCTGGGGGGTGTCTATAGTATGCCTGTAAAGGGGCGCATGTTTCCCGTGTTTAGAACAGTCTGACAGCAAAATGACATTTCGAAGGAAAAAACCCATTTAAAACTACCCGCGGCTATTGCATTGCTGACAATACACATAGAAGTTCATTGATAAAAACGGCATGGGAATTCCCCGCAGGGAAACCCCGAACCAAAATTCAAAAAAAAAAAATGACGTGGGAGTCCCCCTAAATTCCATACCAGACCCTTCAGGTCTGGTATGGATTTTAAGGGGAACCCCGCACCAAAAAAAAAAAAAAAAATACGGCGTGGGGTCCCCCCAAAAATCCATACCAGACCCTTATCCGAGCACGCAACCTGGCAGGCTGCAGGAAAAGAGGGGGGGACGAAAGTGCGGCCCCCCTCCTGAAGCGTACCAGTGCCACATGCCCTCAACATTGGGAGGGTGCTTTGGGGTAGCCCCCCAAAACACCTTGTCCCCATGTTGATGAGGACAAGGGCCTCATCCCCACAACCCTGGCTGGTGGTTGTGGGGGTCTGCGGGCAGGGGGGCTTATCGGAATCTGGAAGCCCCCTTTAACAAGGGGACCCCCAGATCCCGCCCCCCCCTGTGTGAAATGGTAAGGGGGTACTTACCCCTACCATTTCACTAAAAAACTGTCAAAAATGTTAAAAATGACAAGAGACAGTTTTTGACAATTCCTTTATTTAAATGCTTCTTCTTTCTTCTATCTTCCTTCATCTTCTTCTTCTTCTGGTTCTTCTGGCTCTTCTGGTTCTTCCTCCGGCATTCTCGTCCAGCATCTCCTCCGCGGCGTCTTCTATCTTCTTCTCCTCGGGCCGCTCCGCACCCATGGCATGGGGGGGGCTCCCGCTCTTCTCTTCATCTTCTTCTTCATCCTCTTCTCTTCTTCTCTTCTTCATTTTCTTCTCCGGGCCGCTCCGCACCCATGCTGGCATGGAGGGAGGCTCCCGCTGTGTGACGGCGTCTCCTCTTCTGACGGTTCTTAAATAACGGGGGGGCCACCCGGTGACCCCGCCCACTCTGACGCACGGTGACTTGACGGGACTTCCCTGTGACGTCACGGGGAATGCCACAGGGAAGTCCCGTCATGTCCCGTGCGTCAGAGGGGGCGGGGTCACCGGGTGGCCCCGCCCCCCGTTATTTAAGAACCGTCAGAAGAGGAGACGCCGTCACACAGTGGGAGCCTCCCTCCATGCCAGCATGGATGCGGAGCGGCCCAGAGAAGAAAATGAAGAAGAGAAGAAGAGAAGAAGGAAGAAGAGAAGAGGATGAAGATGAAGAGAAGAGCGGGAGCCTCCCCCCATGCCATGAGTGCGGAGTGGCCCGAGGAGAAGAAGATAGAAGATGCCGCGGAGGAGATGCTGGACGAGAATGCCGGAGGAAGAACCAGAAGAGCCAGAAGAAAAAGAAGAAGATGAAGGAAGATAAAAGAAAGAAGAAGCATTTAAATAAAGGAATTGTCAAAAACTGTCTCTTGTCATTTTTAACATTTTTGACAGTTTTTTAGTGAAATGGTAGGGGTAAGTATGCCCTTACCATTTTACACAGGGGGGGGGCCGGGATCTGGGGGTCCCCTTGTTAAAGGGGGCTTCCAGAATCCGATAAGCCCCCCACCTGCAGACCCCCACAACCACCGGCCAGGGTTGTGGGGATGAGGCCCTTGTCCTCATCAACATGGGGACAAGGTGTTTTGGGGGGCTACCCCAAAGCACCCTCCCAATGTTGAGGGCATGTGGCCTGGTACGATTCAGGAGGGGGGGTGCGCACTCTCGTCCCCCCCTCTTTTCCTGCGGCCTGCCAGGTTGCGTGCTCGGATAAGGGTCTGGTATGGATTTTTGGGGGGACCCCACGCCTTTTTTTGGTTTTTTTTTGGTGCGGGGTTCCCCTTAAAATCCATACCAGACCTGAAGGGTCTGGTATGGAATTTAGGGGGAACCCCACGTCATTTTTTTTTAAATTTTGGCCGGGGTTCCCCTTAATATCCATACCAGACCTAAAGGGCCTGGTATGGAATTTAGGGGGACTCCCACGTCATTTTTTTTTTTTGGTTCGGGGTTTCCCTGTGGGGAATTCCCATGCCGTTTTTATCAATGAACTTCTATGTGTATTGTCGGCAATGCAATAGCCGCAGGTAGTTTTAAATGGGTTTTTTCCTTCCAAATGTCATTTTGCTGTCAGACTGTTCTAAACACGGGAAACATGCGCCCCTTTACAGGCATACTATAGACACCCCCCAGGTACGAAATTTAAAGGGATATTACACTTTAATTGTTTGACTTTAAGAATTATTAAAATCACTGCTCCTGAAAAAACGGTCGTTTTTAAAACTTTTTTTTGCATTGATCCATGTTCCCTGGGGCAGGACCCAGGTCCCCAAACACTTTTTATGACAATAACTTGCATATAAGCCTTTAAAATTAGCACTTTTGATTCCTCCCATAGACTTTTAAAGGGTGTTCTGCGGCATTCGAATTTGCCGCGAACACCCCAAATTGTTCGCTGTTCGGCGAACTTGCGAATAGCCAATGTTCGAGTCGAACATGAGTTCGACTCGAACTTGAAGCTCATCCCTAAATGCCACTGAGGCTCATTTGGGACTAACAAGTGTGATTTTTTAATCTATCTCAAAGGCGAGTGCAGTGTAGGGATGAGCCGAACACCCCCCGGTTCGGTTCGCACCAGAACCCGCGAACGGACCGCAAGTTCGCACGAACGTTAGAACCCCATTGACGTCTATGGGACTCGAACGTTCGAAATCAAAAGTGCTCATTTTAAAAGCTAATTTGCATGGTATTGTCCTAAAAAGGGTTTGGGGACCTGGGTCCTACCCCAGGGGACATGTATCAATGCAAAAAAAACTTTTAAAAACGGCCGTTTTTTCGGGAGCAGTGATTTTAATGATGCTTAAAGTAAAAAAAAAAAAGTGAAATATTCCTTTAAATATCGTACCTGGGGGGTGTCTATAGTATGCCTGTAAAGTGACGCGTGTTTCCACCAAATGTCATTTTTAAAGGAAAAAATCTCATTTAAAACTGCTTGCGGGTTTAATGTCATGTCGGGTCATGGCAATATGGATGAAAATCAGTGAGACAAACGGTGGATCAAGGAGGGTTGCCATTACCAGGCCCTTTGGGTCTTGTATGGATATTAAGGGGAACCCCACACCCAAATTAAAATAAGGAAAGGTGTGGGGCCACCAGGCCCTATATACTCTGAACAGCAGTATACAGGCGGTGCAAACAAGACAGGGACTGTAGGTTTGTTGTTAAGTAGAATCTGTTTGTAATTTTGAACATTTTTAACGTGTTTAGCTCCAGCCAAAAAATCTTTTCTAAGCTTTTTGGAAAACATAGGGAAGGGTTATCACCCCTGTGACATTTGTTTTGCGTCTTTCCTCCTCTTCAGAAGATTTCACCTCACTTTTTTGTCCCAATGAAAAATGTTTTTTGAAAATTTGGGTTTTTTTGTGGAACAAGGATTCGAAAGCATCAGTGGAAAGGAGAAATTGTTTTCCCATATTAACTCCTTTTGGAGGTCCGTCAGCCGAGCACTGGCATTATATGACCGGCGGAAATGCACACAGACTTTCCTGGCCTGCCTCAGGACATCCTGTAAGCCCGGGTACCTGCCCAAGAACCGCTGCACCACCAAGTTAAGGACGTGAGCCAAACAGGGCACATGGGTCATTTGTCCCTGTCGGAGGGCAGAGAGGAGGTTGGTGCCATTGTCGCAAACCACCATTCCTGCCTTAAGTTGGCGTGGCGTCAACCACCTCTGAACCTGCCCCTGCAGAGCTGACAGAACCTCTGCCCCAGTGTGGCTCCTGTCCCCCAAGCACACCAGCTCAAGCACCGCATGGCATCTTTTGGCCTGCGTACTTGCGTAGCCCCTTGAACGCCTACGGAGCACCGCTGGTTCCGAGGAAGAGGCCATGGAGGAAGAAGAAGAGGAGGGGGTGGAGGAGAGAGGTGTGTCACAATCAGCATTTTGGAGGCGTGGTGGCGGAACAACCTCCAACACTACTGCACCTTGTCCTGCATCCTTTCCAGCTGCCAGCAGAGTCACCCAATGCGCCGTAAAACTTAGGTAACGTCCCTGTCCATGCCTGCTGGACCATGAGTCAGCGGTAATATGCACCTTACTGCTGACCGCCCTGTCCAGCGAGGCATGGACATTGCCTTCCACATGCCGGTAGAGAGCCGGAATCGCCTTCCGTGAGAAAAAGTGGCGTTTGGGTACCTGCCACTGAGGAACCGCACATTCCACAAACTCACGGAGGGGGGCAGAGTCTACCAACTGAAAAGGCAGCAGTTGAAGTGCTAGCAATTTTGCCAAGCTAGCATTCAACCGCTGGGCATGTGGATGGCTGGGAGCAAACTTCTTTCGGCGGTGCAGCAGCTGGGGCAGGGAAATTTGCCTGGTACAATCTGACGTCGGTGTACCAAAAGCAGATTGCCCACAAGTACTTGGCTGTGACACACCTAATTCTACACCTTCATTCCTCTCACTGCAGGTCTCAGAGAGGACTGAAGGTCTAGTGGGGTTGGAAATCTCAGCTGATGAGGAGCAAGGAGAGATCCTCTTTGTTCTTTGGTGTGGGTCTTTTAGATACGCTTGCCAACGAACTGCATGGCAGGTCAACATATGTCTGGTCAAGCATGTGGTACCCAAGCGGGAGATGTTTTGGCCACGCGAGATACGCTTGAGACATATGTTGCAAATAGCAGCGGTGCGATCTGATGCACTCGTCTCAAAAAAGGCCCACACCAAAGAACTTTTTGAATAACGCGCAGAGACTGCAGCGCCCTGCACATATGGAGCTTTGGGGTGTGATGCAGTCAATGTGCTGCCCTTAGGCTGGCCCCTGGAGGGCATCCTGCCTCGTTGGTGATGTGCCACCTCCTCCTCCTCCTCCTCCTCCTCCTCTCTCCTATCAGGCACCCACGTTGAGTCAGTGACCTCATCATCCCCTCCCTCCTCATCACTGGAGCAAACCTGGCAGTATGCTGCAGCAGGGGGAGCATGACTGCCAGATTGCTGTCCTTCTTGGGCACCCCCTCTGTCCGTGCTCATGTTACTGCCTTCATCAAGCTCAGTATCATCATCAGAGCCTTCCAAACGCTGGGCATCCTCCTGGAGCATGTACCCAACACTGTGGTCAAACAGTTCGAGGGAATCCTCATGAGGACATGGTGGAGCTAGGGAAGGAGTCACTGATGACATTGAGCTGAGGGAAGAGGCCACTGCTTTGCCAGACAAAGCACCCTGGGCATGGGTGAGAGAGGATGAGGAGGATGAGGACGGCTTGGTCATCCACTCGACCAAGTCTTCCGCATGTTGCGGCTCAACACGGCCAGCTGCCGAAAAAAAGGCCAAGCGTGTCCCATAGCCACGTGCTGATGAGGATGCACCGTCTCCACGACCAGCACTAGACACAGAGCCTGCTTGCCCTCTCTTATTGGCTTGTGACTGTCTGCCTCTCCTTCTTGGCCTTCCAGACATACTAATGGCCTGTAGCTGCACTAAGCTGGGATAGAACACCTGTAATTTTCTTCAGGTAGCTTTATATACTGTAACCAGACAAGCCTGCCTGTCAGTAGGAAGATAACAGGAACGGATCTAGCTGAACACTGTGAGCAGGACGCACTGTACTAAATGTAAATAGTCTAGCTGCCTGACCGTGGTACTAATAGGATCAAATAGAACACCTGTAATTTTCTTCAGGTAGCTTTATATACTGTAACCAGACAAGCCTGCCTGTCAGTAGGAAGATAACAGGAACGGATCTAGCTGAACACTGTGAGCAGGACGCACTGTACTAAATGTAAATAGTCTAGCTGCCTGACCGTGGTACTAATAGGATCAAATAGAACACCTGTAATTTTCTTAAGGTAGCTTTATATACTGTAACCAGACAAGCCTGCCTGTCAGTAGGAAGATAACAGGAACGGATCTAGCTGAACACTGTGAGCAGGACGCACTGTACTAAATGTAAATAGTCTAGCTGCCTGACCGTGGTACTAATAGGATCAAATAGAACACCTGTAATTTTCTTCAGGTAGCTTTATATACTGTAACCAGACAAGCCTGCCTGTCAGTAGGAAGATAACAGGAACGGATCTAGCTGAACACTGTGAGCAGGACGCACTGCACTAAATGTAAATAGTCTAGAAGATAACAGGAACGGATCTAGCTGAACACTGTGAGCAGGACGCACTGCACTAAATGTAAATAGTCTAGAAGATAACAGGAACGGATCTAGCTGAACACTGTGAGCAGGACGTACTGCACTAAATGTAAATAGCAGGAACGGATCTAGCTGAACACTGTGAGCAGGACGCACTGCACTAAATGTAAATAGCAGGAACGGATCTAGCTGAACACTGTGAGCAGGACGCACTGCACTAAATGTAAATAACAGGAACGGATCTAGCTGAACACTGTGAGCAGGACGCACTGCACTAAATGTAAATAGTCTAGAAGATAACAGGAACGGATCTAGCTGAACACTGTGAGCAGGACGTACTGCACTAAATGTAAATAGCAGGAACGGATCTAGCTTAACACTGTGAGCAGGACGCACTGCACTAAATGTAAATAACAGGAACGGATCTAGCTGAACACTGTGAGCAGGACGCACTGCACTAATGTAAATAGTCTAGAAGATAACAGGAACGGATCTAGCTGAACACTGTGAGCAGGACGCACTGCACTAAATGTAAATAGCAGGAACGGATCTAGCTGAACACTGTGAGCAGGACGCACTGCACTGAATGTAAATAGCAGGAACGGATCTAGCTGAACACTGTGAGCAGGACGCACTGCACTAAATGTAAATAACAGGAACGGATCTAGCTGAACACTGTGAGCAGGACGCACTGCACTAATGTAAATAGTCTAGAAGATAACAGGAACAGATCTAGCTGAACACTGTGAGCAGGACGCACTGCACTAAATGTAAATAGCAGGAACGGATCTAGCTGAACACTGTGAGCAGGACGCACTGCACTAAATGTAAATAGCAGGAACAGATCTAGCTGAACACTGTGAGCAGGACGCACTGCACTAAATGTAAATAGCAGGAACGGATCTAGCTGAACACTGTGAGCAGGACGCACTGCACTAAATGTAAATAGTCTAGAAGATAACAGGAACGGATCTAGCTGAACACTGTGAGCAGGACGCACTGCACTAAATGTAAATAGCAGGAACGGATCTAGCTGAACACTGTGAGCTGGACGCACTGCACTAAATGTAAATAGCAGGAACGGATCTAGCTGAACACTATGAGCAGGACGCACTGCACTAAATGTAATTAGCAGGAACGGATCTAGCTGAACACTGTGAGCAGGACGCACTGCACTAAATGTAAATAGCAGGAACGGATCTAGCTGAACACTGTGAGCAGGACGCACTGCACTAAATGTAAATAGCAGGAACGGATCTAGCTGAACACTGTGAGCAGGACGCACTGCACTAAATGTAAATAGTCTAGATAGAAGATAACAGGAACGGATCTAGCTAAACTGAATACAGTGTATATATATATATGCAACACCTGGGATGCATATATATACACAATACACTGTAAGTGCAGCTAACTGACTGACTGTTCTGCCTAATCTATCTAACTCAAATCAAATGACACTGTCTCTCTCTCTCTCTATCTCTCAGCACACCGGAACACACACTACACAGGGCCGCCGTGCAGGCGGCCTTATATAGTGTGGGGTGTGTACTAAATCCCCTGAGCCATAATTGGCCAAAGCCACCCTGGCTTTGGCCAATTACAGCTCTCTCTACTGACGGCGCTGTGATTGGCCAAGCATGCGGGTCATAGTGCATGCTTGGCCAATCATCAGCCAGCAATGCACTGCGATGCCGCAGTGAATTATGGGCCGTGACGCGCCACACGAATTTGGCGCGAACGGCCCATATCGTTCGCAATTCGGCGAACGACCGAACAGCCGATGTTCGAGTCGAACATGGGTTCGACTCGAACACGAAGCTCATCCCTAGTGCAGTGCATTGCTTCAACCAGTTAATCTCTAGATTATATGGCATTCTCCTATGGGATAAAGCCTCCAGGCTCATTAAACTTAGGGAACAATGGACTAGAGATACTGTATCCCTAACATTTCTGAACAAGCCTGTCTGGAATTCTCTGTGTGGCCACTTCCACTCTGTTGTGTATCTGTGCATAATTGTCACCCCACTGCCCACCATTTAACTTCATATAACCCCTGCTTGCTTTGCACCACTCTGCCATGACATTTGTCCAATGCACTCCATCTCTATACCATTGTAATTTCTTACTGCACAATCTGTGCATATCACCCTCTGCTCCACTCATCTGCATTGCCTTGTTAACAACTCTGTCCACATCACCATCCGTTCCACTCTACCCACATCAACTTTAGCCCCAGCCTATTCTCATCACCTTATTCCCCAATTTATCCAGATCACCTTCTTCCCCACTCTATCCACATTTCCTTATGCCCAAATCCCCCTCCCATTTTGTCCACATCATCTTCTTCCCCACTCTATCACTATCACCTTCTGCCCGACTCTATGTATAACACCTATGTCCCTATTCTATCCACATCACCTTCTGCCCATCTCTATCTACATCACCTTCCACATTCTGTCCACATCAGATGATCCATATCATCTTCTGATCCACCCTAGCTACATTACCTTCTTTAAGAACTAAAGTATGCAAGTCATTTTCCCCTTTTAGGAATAACACAGTTTTGCCCCAGTTCCCTTCTTCAAAGGGTATAGCAGAGACAAAATCAACAAGATGCTAGACATTTTTCAACCTCAAGTATTATGCAGTGATTTTATGTTGGGTTTAAATTGCACATATAGCCAGGTGCTTGGCTAAGAATGAGAGTGTGAGAGGGGAAAGGGTTCAATTTTCCTTGGCTGTATAGGACATAACTTCCTCTTGCCATGAGGAGAACCAGAGAGTGGATATCATGGTCTAGTGTACACCTCCATTGCTGCATATCAACGGTCTGAGCAGGATTCCGCATACTGAGTTTGGGAGTCTCCGGTCCAGAGGGTGGACTGATCGCTGTGTGTGACCTGATCGTAATCTGTTGCCGTGTGGATTTACTGTTTGCTGTTAGAGAGACTGAGCCCTTTAGGAACTGACTATACAGATATCTAGTAGCCTTATTGCTGCTTGCAGGCTTGACAGAGACTACTCCCATGTGCACCAACAGTACAACTAGGCCCCAATGCTAGCCGGCTAAAGAGTTAGGACTAAAGACTGCCCTATTTACAGCTGCTACACAGAGAGTTTTCCTGAATGTTTATGCTAAGAGGTACCTCTCAGGGTACATTGCACTATAACCTTGCCATTCTCCTAGAGCAGTGATGGCGAACCTTGGCACCCCAGATGTTTTGGAACTACAATTCCCATGATGCTCACCTACACTGCAGAGTGCATGAGCATCATGGTAAATGTAGTTCCAAAACATCTGGGGTGCCAAGGTTCGCCATCACTGTCCTAGAGTATACTCTACACTAGTTATATTATTATTATTCACATTGCAGTTAATGCTTATATTCACTGTTTATTGCTGACTTGATGATTTATTAGTTAATTCCAGTCTAGTGTTACAGAACTCTATTCTAAGTTACTTTGGTTTAGTGATCATACTGTCTAGCAGACTGTGTCTGAACCTACTAATCCTATGCTCGTACATGCTGGAACCACCATTTACGCCAACCCGTACTAATACAATCAGTTCATTTACCACTAAACAGTCCTATGTCTATTTCCTGGTGCTAATTCACAGCCAAGTTAAAGGTTTCTATACTTGTGTTCTTATAAGTGCTTGCAGTAACTTTCATTCAACCAGGTATGTCAGAGGGGCCAAAGTTGTTCTTGAATTTGAGTCTCAGAACAAGTGGCTCCTTCGGGGGTATCGCTACACATACTTCATTAAGTTCAGGCAGCTGATTTCCTTTTGAAGTTTTTTCAAGAATTACTTTGGTTTTTTAAATCAGGTCATCCGTGGCTATCAAGCTTCTGGACATATATATTTAAGCTTTTTTCTAAACCATTTGTTTCAGCTGAGCTTGTGTGGAAGTATCCTTTAAATTAGTTAATTATTTCCAAGAGACTATAGAAATCAATAATAGAATAATTTACCTTTTAAGATATCTATTTTGTTAGAAGATGACACAACATTTTTCTTTTTTACTTGGCTCGTTAATTAATCATTTAGACGGTACTATATGCTGTGCTCTTCAAAATGACCTTCTTAGAGGCTATTTCTTTTTTACACTTTATTTTCTTTCATAGTGCGTTTGTTCAAACTTCAAATGTCAAATTCATGGGGTAGCCACTGATTTAAGAGCGCTACTTTATATCCTGTACCTTCTCTCCTCCTCCTGCAGTGACCACATCTTTTTCAGTTGAACTTTGGGAAAAGCATTGATGACATACTGTTTGATGAATTGGATTCTACATGTATTCCTATAGAGAATCCAACAGGAGAAACAAGACACCATTCCATAAGGTAAAGCTGAGCCAACATATTTATAATTGTGGCAGATGATGGAGCTGAGCATTTTATCAAGTGTATCACCTTACCAGTTCTCAAACTCAAACTTGGCAGACTGGTTTTGGAGTAGACATACCCGTTATTGCTCCACGTATACTGTAATGACTACAGCAGTTGACTGTGATATAGATTAGCCATACGAGTCATCAAAACTATCTGTCTAACCTTACTGATATGTAAGGAAATCACTTTTACGAAGAGGTTGGCAATTTTTTCAAGTGACTTGTTGAAGGCAGGTTCCTTGGTCGATTTATATTTCCAAGAACAAAAAAATGATTAAGCTTATCTAAACCCAAACACACACATTTCATTTATTGTGGCTTACCAGTCCTTGGATGTGGTGTTTTTCACCTAGTGATTAGGGATGAGCCAAACTGCCCTAGGTTCAGAAGTTCGGTTGCCAAACCTGAACCCCACTGAAATTAATAGGAGATAAATGTGTGAAGTCAAAAATGCCTATTTTCTAGGCTAATAGGCATGGAGGAGAGGGGATGGTGCTCTTCCCCACACCTGCCCTGATGGTTGTGGGGTTCTGTGGGTAAATCAACAATACCCTGAATCATCCACCTCTTCGATGCACAGATTAGAGCGGTATATCTCCTAGTGATTGTAGGATTAACTATTTCACTCACAGAGCCTTCTAAGGAACTGCTGCTATTCTGAGAGAGTACCACCGCTATTGTTATATGATTATTAGATCCTTATCTGTATATTTGATATACCTTTTTCAATTCATTGATTTATACTGTAGGATGTAATTATATATGTTTTAAAGAACATTTTGGGAATATCTTGGGTGTTAGTAGGTACTGTATACCCTTGTTGTTTACTTGTAAATTGTATGTCTTTATACTTTCTATGTAATAACATGTATTTGTTATACAATTAGCTGCATAGGAGTTAGATATTTTTCTTTTTCAGTCTTGTTCTCTATAAATATACTGTATAACTATCCCACTCCTTTGCCTTTGCAGCAGCCAATGTGCCAGTAACGGCGATGGTTCCTGGTGATGCAGTGGGTGCCTACTGTAAACTGTCATACAGTATATAGAAGTGGTAGAAATACAGCTTCTGCTTGACTCCCGCCAAACAGAGGCCAAACAGGCAAAGATTTGGTCAGAGCCTAGGTCCGAACCGAACTGTCAGCGGATCCCCTCTTGCCCATAATATGGGGGGATAAGAGGGCAGCATAGGCAGAGAGCATGGTTAGGTATCAGATGTCAAGATCAACTGTAATTTTCACTCTTTTATTTGCCAAAAGAGAGCCCATACGGAAAATTTGTTGTTAGGGTTACACAATGTATATAACATGCCCAGAGAGGCAATACTTCCTTAAATATTTAGGGCACCCCATGGCACTAATCATTGGTCCAAGGGCATAAAGCTTTGCACATTGGTACATATTGTATCCTTGACTACAACATGAATAATGTTTGAAAGCGTGTAAAATCCCTTAGCAGCAGCCATATAATGACCCCTAGCAGAAGAATAACATTCCCTACTGACCTAATTACCTCCCCCAACACTTTCAGCATTATAAGAGCAGCATAAAAACACCTGTAGCATTAAAACAACCCTTGGCCTCCATTATAACCCCAGTATTATGAAATGCAAAACAATATGGTCAATTAATAACACATACCATCTTCATAAAACATTAAAACTCTTTATAATAAGACTGTTGTTACCTGTTGTACGTTATTAATGAGTAATGAAAGCATTATGCTTGTGGAAAAGAGGAATTTATTTGATGTGACTTCACAAATAGTAGAATCAATAAAAATGAACAATAAAAGATTAAATGGGAGACTTATGACCTTATATGATATTAATAGGACCAAACACTGAGAAGCAGCTGCTCAAAACAGAGCAACCTGATCACTAACAGTAAAAGAAAAAGCATATGGAATACGTAGACACTAATGAAAATAGTTAAATTTAGTTATGTCCAGTAGCTGATCAGTAGTGGATTACTGCTGAAGCTGAACTCCAGGCAAGCAACTATATACAAAATTGAAATACATATATGGGGGATGTTTTTATCCATCAAAGAATTTGCATTATTGTCCATCTAGTCCTGAAATACACAACCCTGGTGACCCTGACTTTTCTTTACTGCAGTTAAGTCACCTCTCTGTCCCAGTCTGTGAATGGACAGGAGCTTCAACAGACTAATGAGGTTGCCTCTCTGCTCTCTCCTCCTGTTAGCATGTTCAGCACATGTGAATGCAGCATACTTGATTGGCTCAGTGTTCCGGGCCTTTGCTCTTGCATTAGTGCTGCTGGGGGTTAACAATAGGCTAAACTTATAGATAGATTTAGGTATTTATACTAGCTGCAGTCATAAATAAACTATAAATTTATTGATTTTTAATAAAATTATAACTGCATTTATTGTTTTTAAATCTGTCTAGAGAACAGCTTTATTATAATTTGCATAGTTTATTCCACAATTGATATATTATTATACCATACAAATTAGATGCAGCCTCTCTCTCTCTCTACCCCCTGCCCAGCATTCCCTTTCGTCCTTGCACCCTCTATGCTCTGTGTCTCCTTTCTCTGCAATAAAGCCATAGCAAGACTTCTAATACATCTCTAGCATTTGTTCAAATGCACAATTTTGATAGGCGGGCCCAGTCATAGGTTTAATTTGCTGGGTTTAATTCACCAAAATCTATATGGAAATTTGTGAAATGCAAATTCCGCTGCAAATCCCACTGAAGTGGAAGGAAGGCAAAGTTTAATGAACAATTTTTACCCTGTGGGGCTAATGGGCATGCTGTTGCCAAACCATTAGCAAGGGGAGTAATTGCTATGGGGGACCTGTGCCAATGCAAAAAATGTACAGTGGGCCAGGGCTTTTTATGTGGCTTAATGGGTAGCATGAAAAATACATAGATCCTTAAAATGAGAGGTTTAGATGATGCCCTAAAGTAGAATTCCATGCTAAAACTAAAATCTCTGCATCTACATAAGAAACCAGTATACATACAGTATCTCACAAAAGTGAGTGCACCTCTCACATTTTTGTAAATATTTTATTATATCTTTTCATGTGACAACACTGAAGAAATGACACTTTGCTACAATGTAAAGTAGTGAGTGTACAGCTTGCATAACAGTGTAAATTTGCTGTCCCCTCAAAATAACTCAACACACAGCCATTAATGTCTAAACCGCTGGCAACAAAAGTGAGTACACCCCTAAGTGAAAATGTCCAAATTGGGAACAATTAGTCATTTCCCCTCCCCAGTGTCGTGTGACTTGTCAGTGTTACAAGGTCTCAGGTGTGAATGGGGAGCAGGTGTGTTAAATGTTGTGTTATTGCTCTCACTCTCTCATACTGGTCACTGGAAGTTCAACATGACACCTCATGGCAAAGAACTCTCTGAGGATCTGAAAAAAAAATTGTTGCTCTACATAAAGATGGCCTAGACCATAAGAAGATTGGCAAGACCCTGAAACTGAGCTGCAGCACAGTGGCCAAGACCATACAGCGGTTTAACAGGACAGGTTCCACTCAGAACAGGCCTCGCCATGGTCGACCAAAGAAGATGAGTGCACGTGCTCAGCGTCATATCCAGAGATTGCCTTTGGGAAATAGATGAGTGCTGCCAGCATTGCTGCAGAGGTTGAAGGAGTGGGGGGTCAGCCTGTCAGTGCTCAAACCATATGCTGCACACTGCATCACATTGGTCTGCATGACTGTCGTCTTAGGAGGAAGCCTCTTCTAAAGATGATGCACAAGAAAGCTCGCAAACAGTTTGCTGAAGACAAGCAGACTAAGTACATAGATTACTGGAACCATGTCCTGTGGTCTGATGAGACCAAGATAAACTTATTTGGTTCAGATGGTGTCAAGCGGTGGCAACCAGGTGAGGAGTACAAAGACAAGTGTGTCTTGTCTACAGTCAAGCACGGTGGTGGGAGGGTCATGGTCTGGGGCTGCATGAGTGCTGCCGGCACTGGGGAGCTACAGTTCATTGAGGGAACCATGAATGCCAACATGTACTGTGACATACTGAAGTAGAGCATGATCCCCTCCCTTCAGAGACTGGGCCGCAGGGCAGTATTCCAACATGATAACGACCCCAAACCCACCTCCAAGACGACCACTGCCTTGCTAAAGAAGCTGAGGGTAAAGGTGATGGACTGTCTCCAGACCTAAACCCTATTGAGCATCTGTGGGGCATCCTCAAATTGACCAAACTAGAAATAGTTGGTCCATTTGGAGGGGTCAGTTCACATCTATGTGGGGGCACCGTCTTGTGAGCACTTATCAAGCACAGATTTGCATCCACTTTGTAGAGCACGAGAACTTTATTGGGGACTTTTATTGCTTAAAGTTTTTTGATGTTTGCTACAATTAATTTGTATGGGACTTTTCAGCAATTTTTTCAATTCAAAGTCGCATCAGCTTCAAATGTGAATTTTTTTACTTAATATTTGTGGCACCTAGCGTGGTTTATTTATAAAAAACACATGCGTCATTTTGGTAACACAGAGTACCACACTGCAAACAGTGCGCGCTAATGCCTGGATGAGTAGGCGGAGACCGCGGTCATGAGAAATCTGCATTAGGGTGGCACTTCAAACTTAGAAGTGAGCGTCACTCCTGGTACAATGAACTCTTTGTGTACAATTTACTTCACAGCAACTTCACAGTTGCTTAACTATATGTAGTCTTCCTCTGCACGGTGCAGCACTCCTGAAGGGATACCGCAGAGACTGTATCCTGCTTCTCCAGCCGAGCTTCAATGTCACCTCACTCCCAGTGACACACTTGAAACTTACTGTATTAAACACAAACTCTCTAAATATCTATGCGTGCTTTTGAGGATCCTTTCTACTTCCACGTGATATACAGGCTTGATACATAGGGGCTCTGTGCGGTGATATTGGTACCGCGTATGTGGCACCAATCGCTAGGGAGGAGGGTTAAGCTAACAAAACCCCTCACTTCCAGAGCTCACTGTCATCCCTGCCAAGTCACACTATTCTCCCGCTGGCTGGCAGGTACAGCACCCAACACCCATCTGAAGAGACGCTGGGAATGCAGTGCAAACACAGCAGCCAATGCAGCCTACATTGACAAGCCATGCAAGTGCACACCTGGATGGATGCCGGGGATGATGTGCAAACATAGTTGATATGTGCAGGATGTGTGTGCTAATAAGGTCAGCTGGTGAACTCCTTCCGTGTCTTAACAGTTTTCACGTCCAATAAATACATACCAGGTAATCATGAACTTTTTCATGAACATGGAACACACCAGGGCTCAGGAAAAGTCTTTTTCTAAAAATGATAGAAAACGTCTCTTATTCTGCAACAGAAGTACATTAATGGTATAATGGTACATAGGGGAGATGGAATTTAGAAAAAAAAAAGTGAGCTTAGCCTTTAAGGACAAATAGTCTCTCACAGATTTCTCCATACACAGCTCTAGTTCAAAACAGCACTGCATGTTGCACTATTCCTTCCTATTTCCATGTGGAAGGCTGAGAGCTCAGATTGGCTGTTGCCCCTTGTATTTATAGCCCACCACAAGGGGGCAGAGCCATGAACAAAAAGGAAGTTACCCCTTTCTAACCCCCTGGGCAGCTTGATTCACCAAATCTCATTAAAATATATTTTATTAGAAGCACAGTGCAATAAACAACTAGAGGTAGTGAACACCCCAACAGTAGGCACCTGCTTACAAATGGTGGTGTGTTACTATGCACTGTGGTGGGCTGTAATGCATGTATGTTGGAGCTGTGTTGCCAAAATGAATGGCACCGAAAGACGCTAACATATTTAATGTGTATTGACATGGGTTCCTGCAATGCAGCACACTGTAAATGTGTGAATGGACTCTAAAATTTGTACGTGGTGTAACAGAACATGATTTTCACTGACTCAGCAATACCATGCTTGGTAGAATAGTTTTGGCTGTGGAATTTTTTTCCCATCAACACTCCTGTACTTAGTGTGGCTGGATTGGTTAGTCACTTTGTGCGTAAATTCACCACTATGTTATCATACAAAACTTGCTTGCCCCTACTACCTCCATGCACAGCACTCCCTTATTTATATTAGGCCTATTACTTTTTTTTTTTATTGCATAGCGTTTACTTAAACTATGGAAATATGTGGGTGAATTGTGTTGCTTTTGGTGCACACTATTTACCACGCAGTAATGCAGTGGTATGCTGCATACTAAAGGAAGCACTCATAAGCACCTCTCTACTTTAGGCCTACCTGTGAATGCCTAACTTTTTTTTTTTACTTTCACAAAAAGGGGGTAAGGTGAATGGGAGGATTGGGAGACCTGGATTGGACATCAGTTGGTGCCAAGCTGTCCCACCCTGCTTCTTCTTGGATAGAATCACCACATACCTGTCTTGGGGTCCACCATCTTAAACACATTTCTCCTGGCCATAGGTCCATTAATGAAATTCCTGACCATAGACCCATATTAAAATAAAGGAATGTCCACTCTCATATACATTTTCGGCACTTTACTGCAATTATTGCTCCTCTAATAAATACATCAACATACTGGCATAATCTTTAGTGCAGAACCTCATTGGTAATAACATTAATCCTGCAGTAATCTATATCAGTGTAGAGCACAATTACACATTTTCAACCATCTTACCTTCTCCATTTTCTCAGAAGCACCTCAGAAATTAGACAGCTCCCCAATAGTATGTTAAGTTCCCGAGCCCAAGGCCCTACTACACAGAGTCACAGACCCACGCAGAACGTCAGAGCTGACAAGGTCTCTCCATTAGCATACTGTTTAATCTCAAAATGTAATTTTTCCAGTCTTGCCCAGCTGAGCACACTCTTTACTCTCTGTTACATGCTACCAGGGTGTCTTTTCCCACACACACTAGAGGACTTTGACATAGGCCTGAGGTCATATGCACCAAGCTATGGACCCACACAAGAAGGTTGGGGTAGACAAGGTAACTCCATCTATTCCCCAAGTTCTCTGACTCACTCTCATTGGGAGTTCAGCCCTGCACGGGGTCCCTTGAGGCAACTTCAGTTTAGGGTATATCTTGACAAGCCAGGAATGTCCTGTTTCCATACTTATGGGCCCCACCCACAGCTGATATATATGGGCACTAGCTCCAGGCATGGCACCACTACAGGAGGGACAAATATTAGGGCCACCCTAGCACCTGCCAACATACTTTCCATGTATAGCCAGAGGTGGAGGGGAGAGCCAGCAACATAGAATACCCCAGGGTGCAGAGTCTAAGGACCAGTTAGGATTCACCAGAGCTTCTGACCATGGAGATGGATTTTGTTGCATGTTGACCCAAGATCATGACCCGCAGGTTCACCCTACTCATAACCAGAGACTTGGAGGCAAGAGTGTAGCAGGAAGTAGGTCTGGAGCAGGAAGATACACTACAGTGATGGTCCAGAGGATGGAGATAGTTGCAGGTACAGTATGGAGGGTACAGGTCAGAGGTCAGGTCCAGCAGCAGACTCGAATAGCCAGGAAAATAGCCAAAGTTCAGGACAGGTAGTATACTCGGATATGTATGAATAAAGTCAGTAGAAGGAAATCAATGGAGGATAAAAGGCAGGTACAGGGCTCGGCAGGTAGCCTGCTGCTAGTGTTGCTTGGTCAGCAGTTTGAGAGCTGAACTGATTTTAAAAGGATAAGGCGCGAGAGGAAAGCATTTCTGATTGGAAGCAGCCTGACAGGAGGGGAAGGTTTCTGCTCTGATTGGCTGTGCCATGATCGAGAGACAGATAGCCAGGCTGGGCAGGCACTAGCCATGTAGCTAATTGAATGAATCAGAGGCTGAGATCTTCTGAGACCCATAGCATTCAGTCCTGTGCAGGTACTAGCAAAACCACAGTAGCAAAGAGGCTAGGACAATCCACAAGCTTGTAGAGCCACAAACAAAAAGCAGAACCACAGATGACAGCTCAGTAGCTGGTCTGTAACAACACTGGTTTTGCAGATTTGAGAATAGTTTAGCAACCAGTGAATGCTGCACTTTTAGCACTCTAAAATAAATAAATAATAATAATAAAAAACAGCCCTAGCAAAAAAAAAAAAAAAATACTGTATATTCCTTTAAAATAAAAAAAAGGCTTTGACAGGACATCAAAAAGGAAGGACTTTTCCACTTTAAAATAAAGCACAAAAAAGACTTTAATAAAAATACCACAAAGGGGAGCCTAACAGCTATCAAGCAATGAGCAGCAACAGTAGTCCTAGCAAAGAATCTGTGAGTAAATCTGTAGGGCAGGGGTCACATGACAATGTAGCCCACCTCTGCAATCCACAGCATAGAACACCAAAGTTAGGTACAGATCTCAGCTGTCCCTATACAAATTGCAGTTCCAACATACCCAACATGGCCCAACTCAGAACATCATCCCAGCAACAGTCTGCAGTCATGTATTATTTACCATTTTTGTCAGTCCTTGTATACAAGTATGTATGCTGGAGGTCCCCAACTTGGGACACTTGACAGTAGATGTAGGATATGTGTTCTGGGTGTCAGGGATTAGCAATATTGCTGAAACTCATGTTAGTTTAAAGGGGTTGTAAAGGTAAAAATTTTTTCACCTTAATGCATTATATGCATTAAGGTGAAAAAACTTTTGACAATACCGCCGCCCCCAGCCCCCCCGTTTTACTTACCTGACACCTTGAAACTCAGCCGCTCGCTCCCGTCATCTTTATTGCAGCTCAGCCTGGTCGCTGATTGGCTGCAGTGGATGGATTGAAAGCAGCGCAGCCATTGGCTCGCGCTGCTGTCAATCACATCCAATGATGCGGCGCGCCAGGGGGCGGGGCCGAGTGATACAGTGAGCGGCTATAGCCGCCGGCTGTATCACGGGAGCGTGCCCGCAATAACTAACCACCATGCGAGGGAGCTCGCATTAAGGTGGTTAGTTCTTGCGGGGAGGAGCTGAAACAGCCGCCGAGGGACCCCAGAAGAGCAGGTTCGGGGCCACTCTGTGCAGAACGAGCTGCACAGTGAAGATAAGTATGACATGTTTGTTGTTTTAAAAAAAAAAAAAATGTACCTTTACAACCCCTGTAATTTATTTAACTGGAAAAATACACTAGCAATGGAAAGCTTTACCAGAGTTGATTCATTACAAACTAGTGCTCTTCTATTTTTTTTTTTTCACAGTTGAGATTTCGGGTGACATGGGTCCTTGTGAAGTCAGCACTTGGAAGCATTGGAATCAGTGAGTTAAATATAGTGGGTCTTTAAACGGCGCTCCTAGTTTGATTGGGTCTTAGTATGATGTAATAATCAGTTACTAGAAAAAAAGCCATAACACTGGAAATTCTAGATGAGTTTGTTGTATCAGTCTTATTAGGTCTGCTTTGGCTGCAGACTGGCACTGAGGTAGAGCAAACAGTAAAGTACCATTGCCATACTGCATTACTAAGGAGAGCTGGCAACTAATTGTAAACTGCATATGTGACTGCTACAATTTATATATGTATGTAATAATGAATACAATTATAATAAGTAATGTAAAAAGATTAGGACACCTTGATAAAATTATTACCCTTAACCACTTCAGCCCTGGAAGGTTTTACCCCCTTCCTGACCAGAGCACTTTTTACAATTCGGCACTGCGTCGCTTTAACTGCTAATTGCGCGGTCATGCAATGCTGTACCCAAACGAAATTTGCGTCCTTTTCTTCCCACAAATAGAGCTTTCTTTTGATGGTATTTGATCACCTCTGCCGTTTTTATTTTTTGCGCTATACACGGAAAAAGACCGAAAATTTTGAAAAAAAATGATATTTTCTACTTTTTGTTCTAAAAAAAAATCCAATAAACTCAATTTTAGTCATACATTTAGGCCAAAATGTATTCGGCCACATGTCTTTGGTAAAAAAAATGTCAATAAGTGTATATTTATTGGTTTGCGCAAAAGTTATAGCGTCTACACACTAGGGTACATTTTCTGGAATTTACACAGCCTTTAATTTATGACTGCCTATGTCGTTTCTTGAGGTGCTAAAATGGCAGGGCAGTACAAAACCCCCACAAATGACCCCATTTTGGAAAGTAGACACCCCAAGGAATTTGCTGAGAGGCATGTTGAGCCCATTGAATATTCATTTTTTTTGTCCCAAGTGATTGAATAATGACAAAAAAAAAAAAAAAATTACAAAAAGTTGTCACTAAATGATATATTGCTCACACAGGCCATGGGCATATGTGGAATTGCACCCCAAAATACATTTAGCTGCTTCTCCTGAGTACGGGGATACCACATGTGTGGGACTTTTTGGGAGCCTAGCCGCGTACGGGGCTCCGAAAACCAAGCACCGCCTTCAGGATTTCTAAGGGCGTACATTTTTGATTTTACTCCTCACTACCTATCACAGTTTTGAAGGCCATAAAATGCCCATATGACATAAAACCCCCCCAAATGACCCCATTTTGGAAAGTAGACACCCCAAGCTATTTGCTTTGAGGCATGTTGAGTCCATGGAATGTTTTATATTTTGACACAAGTTGCGGGAAAGTGACAAATTTTTTTTTTTTTTTTTTTGCACAAAGTTGTCACTAAATGATATATTGCTCACACAGGCCATGGGCATATGTGGAATTGCACCCCAAAATACATTTAGCTGCTTCTCCTGAGTATGGGGATACCACATGTGTGGGACTTTTTGGGAGCCTAGCCGCGTACGGGACCCCGAAAACCAAGCACCGCCTTCAGGATTTCTAAGGGCGTACATTTTTGATTTTACTCCTCACTGCCTATCACAGTTTCGGAGGCCATGGAATGCCCAGGTGGCACAAACCCCCCCCCAAATGACCCCATTTTGGAAATTAGACACCCCAAGCTATTTGCTGAGAGGCATGGTGAGTATTTTGCAGCTCTCATTTGTTTTTGAAAATAAAGAAAGACGAGAAAAAAAATTTTTTTTTTTCTTTTTTCAATTTTCAAAACTTTGTGACAAAAAGTGAGGTCTGCAAAATACTCACTATACCTCTCATCAAATAGCTTGGGGTGTCTACTTTCCAAAATGGGGTCATTTGGGGGGGTTTTGTGCCACCTGGGCATTCCATGGCCTCCGAAACTGTGATAGGCAGTGAAGAGTGAAATCAAAAATTTACGGCCTTAGAAAGCCTGAAGGCGGTGCTTGGTTTTCGGGGTCCCGTACGCGGCTAGGCTCCCAAAAAGTCCCACACATGTGGTATCCCCGTACTCAGGAGAAGCAGCAGAATGTATTTTGGGGTGTAATTTCACATATTCCCATGGCATGTTTGAGCAATATATCATTTAGTGACAACTTTGCGCAAAAAAAAATAAAAAAAATAAAAAATTGTCTCTTTCCCGCAACTTGTGTCACAATATAAAATATTCCATGGACTCAACATGACTCTCAGCAAATAGCTTGGGGTGTCTACTTTCCAAAATGGGGTCATTTGGGGGGGTTTTGAACTGTCCTGGCATTTTATGCACAACATCTAGAAGCTTATGTCACACATCACCCACTCTTCTAACCACTTGAAGACAAAGCCCTTTCTGACACTTATTGTTTACATAAAAAAATAATTTTTTTTTGCAAGAAAATTACTTTGAACCCCCAAACATTATATATTTTTTTTAAAGCAAATGCCCTACAGAATAAAATGGTGGGTGTTTCAATTTTTTTTTTCACACAGTATTTGCGCAGCGATTTTTCAAACGCATTTTTTGGGGAAAAAACACACTTTTTTACATTTTAATGCACTAAAACACACTATATTGCCCAAATGTTTGATGAAATAAAAAAGATGATCTTAGGCCGAGTACATGGATACCAAACATGACATGCTTTAAAATTGCGCACAAACGTGCAGTGGCGACAAACTAAATACATTTTTAAAAGCCTTTAAAAGCCTTTACAGGTTACCACTTTAGATTTACAGAGGAGGTCTACTGCTAAACTTACTGCCCTCGATCTGACCTTCGCGGCGATACCTCACATGCATGGTGCAATTGCTGTTTACATTTGACGCCAGACCAACGCTTGCGTTCACCTTAGCGCGAGAGCAGGGGGGACAGGGGTGCTTTTTTTTTTTTTTTTTTTTTTTTTCTTTATTATTATTATTTTTTTATCTTATTTTTAAACTGTTCCTTTCATTTTTTTTTTTTTTAAATCATTTTTATTGTTATCTCAGGGAATGTAAATATCCCCTATGATAGCAATAGGTAGTGACAGGTACTCTTTTTTGCAAAAATTGGGGTCTATTAGACCCTAGATTTCTCCTCTGCCCTCAAAGCATCTGACCACACCAAGATCGGTGTGATAAAATGCTTTCCCAATTTCCCAATGGCGCTGTTTACATCCGGCGAAATCTAAGTCATAAAATGCTCGTAGCTTCCGGTTTCTTAGGTCATAGAGATGTTTGGAGCCACTCTGGTCTCTGATCAGCTCTATGGTCAGCTGGATGAATCACCGGCTGCATTTTCAGGTTCCCTGTTGAGACAGGAGAGCCAGAGAAAAACACGGAAGACGTTGGGGGGGGGCATTCCCTCCCACTGCTTGTAAAAGCAGTCTAGAGGCTAATTAGCCACTAGGATTGCTTTTACATGAAAGCCGACCGCTGGCTGAAAAGAATGATACCAAGATGATACCTAAACCTGCAGGCATCATTCTGGTATAACCACTCAAAGTCGTGAATGGCATACCTGAAGACAAAAAAATGGTTAACAATAAAGCACAGTAAACGGTAAGGTATAAAAAATTGCATACCTGAAAAGCAAACATGATAAAACATAACAACAATAAAACATTGCAGAATAGAATACAGTAAAAAAGAGCAGAACAATAGAGAGAGAATAGAGAGAGAGAGAACAATAAAACGACAACTATTTTTTTTTTTATTTTATATTTTTGTTTGTGTTTTTTTTTTTACACTTTTTTTTGTAACTAACTTTTATAACTGTAACCGGTTCCAGGTTCGGGTCTCTCAAAATGCGATGGCATCTTGGGAGACCCTGTGAAAGTATGCCTAGTCTGTGCAATGCTGTACCCTATGCTAATACTCAACTAGTGCATGGTAGCGTTCAAAACATTCACCAATGCAAAGACCAGGATTATCAGGACAGGAGGGACAATAATAGCGGGTGTCACGCCTATATCCGCGCTTGCTGCAGACACAACATCTTTTTTGGGGGGTTCATTGGGTAGGGGTACTCGGGAGGACATAAAGAAAATGCCTCTCATGCAGCCGACTGCATTGGGGATGTGAATGGGGGAAGTACGGGCGCTGCAGAAGCGGTGGGTTCCCAATTAGGATTGGCGAATGCAGCAGGAAGGGCACTATGGGCACGACGGGCCTGTGGTTGTCTTTTTGGTGGCAGCGGGACACTACTTGTGCTTGCCACCTCACCAGCTTGAACTGCACTTATGTGACTCGCCACGTCACCAAGTGTTACTGCAGTGCTGGTTTGACTACGACCGGGGTGTACTAGGCCGCTGGCGCTTGCCAGTTCACCAAAACGCTACAAAAAAAACTGTTAGCGATCACAGGGATCCGGCCTGACTCTGCGAACGCTGCAGTTATGCGTTTAGTGTTCTGTAAGTGTCAGTGATCGATCGATACTGCACTTGGGTGGGCTGGGCTGGGCCGGGCGGAGGGGCAAAACGCAGGTGCTAGCAGGTATCTGGGCTGATCCCACTAAGGGAGGCGTATGCTGCGTGCGTGGGTGTTAGCGGTACTGGCGCTAATCTGACGCTGCCTGGGGCTGGTGCTTGCCAGTTCACCAAAACGCTACCAAAAAAACTGTTAGCGATCGCAGGGATCAGGCCTGACTCTGCGAACGCTGCAGTTATGCGTTTAGTGTTTTGTAAGTGACAGTGATCGATCGATACTGCACTTGGGTGGGCTGGGCTTGGCTGGGCTGGGCCGGGCGGAGGGGCAAAACGCAGGTGCTAGCAGGTATCTGGGCTGATCCCGCTAACACTGCGTTTTTGGGAACCCTAAACTGCTGGGGACGCTAGTATAGATCTGATCGGATCAGATATTGATCCGATCAGATACTATACCACTAAGGGAGGTATACGGTGCGTGCGTGGGTGTTAGCGGTACTGGCGCTAACCTGACGCTGCCTGGGGCTGGTGCTTGCCAGTTCACCAAAACGCTACCAAAAAAACTGTTAGCGATCACAGGGATCAGGCCTGACTCTGCGAACGCTGCAGTTATGCGTTTAGTGTTTTGTAAGTGACAGTGATCGATCGATACTGCACTTGGGTGGGCTGGGCCAGGCGGAGGGGCAAAACGCAGGTGCTAGCAGATATCTGGGCTGATCCCGCTAACACTGCGTTTTCGGGAACCCTAAACTGCTGGGGATGCTAGTATAGATTTGATCGGATCAGATATTGATCCGATCAGATACTATACCACTAAGGGAGGCGTATGCTGCGTGCGTGGGGGTTAGCGGTACTGGCGCTAATCTGACGCTGCCTGGGGCGACGCATATCACCGCCGGGCGATCAGGGGGCTAAACCTTTATTCGGTAATAAACGGCGGGTGCCCTGACACTATAAAAAATAAACGAACTAACCAGCGTCACCCGTAACAGTTATACGGTGATCATTGGTGAAATGGTTAACTAGGGGGCAATCAAGGGGTTAAAACATTTATTAGATAGTATATGGGGGTCCCTGTCGCTATAAAACGCTGACGGCGAACCTAAATATTTACGTTCCTAACTAGCGTCACCAGTGACACTAATACAGCGATCAGAAAAATGATCGCTTAGCGACACTGGTGACAGGGGGTGATCAAGGGGTTAAAACTTTATTAGGGGGGGTTAGGGGGGTATCCTAGACCTAAAGGGGGGTAATACTCACTGACCTAACACTGTAACTGTCACAAACTGACACTATGCAGTAATCAGAAAAAAAAAAAAAAAAAAATACTGCTAATGTCAGTTTGTGACAGGGGGGGGGTGATTGGGGGGGGATCGGGGGGCGATCGGGGGGGGATTGGGGGTGTAAAGTATGCCTGGCATGTTCTACTGTGTGTGTGTGTGTGTTGTGCACTCACTTGTCTTCTCTCCTCGGCGCTGGAACGGAAACTGCCAGACCGAGGAGAGATGACATCACATCCTCTGCCTGTGTGAAACGACACACAGGCAGAGGAGGATTCCCATTGGCTGGGAGCGATCGCGAGGGGGGGGCCACGATTGGATGGTCTCCCCCTCGCCTCCCGACGCTCCCAGTCAAATGCCGACTGCCGATGGCACCGGGGGGGGGTCCGATCGGACCCCCCGCCCGCGGGAGGCAGATCACGTACGGGTACGTGATTCTGCCTGCCCGTGCCATTCTGCCGCAGTATATATGCGGTAGGCGGTCGGCAAGTGGTTAAAGTGGTAGTAAACTTTCTTAAAACAAAAAACATAGGCCCCAGATGGTTTATGCCATAATGTGCTAGTATACACCGCATACTAGCACATTATGGCATACTTACCTTCAAATGAAGCCTTTCCGCTGTGCATTGTCACAGCTGACAGGGCTTCCATCTTCACCCCATCTTTTTTCTGGGTTTGGGGGTGCAGACACTTGAATGGCCGAGCAGCGATAATGTCACGGTCACAGCACGGACCTCTGAAGGGACAGCATCAGTATGCCGTCTTTTCAAAATGCATGCGCTGGTGAGCTAACCGGCTGCATCCCATGTGAATATCTCCTAAACAATGCATGTTTGCATGTTTAGGAGATATCCATTGTACCTACAGGTAAGCTTTATCGTGAGTTTACTACTGCTTTAATTTGATTGTATTTATATATATATATATATATATATATATATATATATATATATATATATATATATATATATATATATATAAACATACACAACATTCTACTAAACTGAACAATTTACTGTACCTCTAATGCCGCGTACACACGATCGGATTTTCCGCCAACAAAACCGTGGATTTTTGTTCGAAGGTTGTTGGCTCAAACTTGTCTTGCATACACACGGTCACACAAATGTTGGCCAACAATTACGAACGTGAGAACGCGGTGACATACAACACGTATGACGAGCAAATAAAAGGGAAGTTTAATAGCCAGTACGCCACCCTTTGGGCTCCTTCTGCTAATCTCGTGTTTATCTCGTGTTAGTAGAAGTTTGGTGAGAGATGATTTGCGCTTTTCAGCCTCGTGCTTTTCAGTTTGTTTCTGCTTTTCAGTTCGTGCTTGTGGGTTCGTATCTGTTCTTCAGAGCGTGTTGTCAGTTCATTCCTGTCTTTCAGTGCGTTCTATTTATAGTTCGCTTCTGTTTTTCAGTGCGTTCTTGTCTGCTCGTTTCTGATTTTCAGCTCGTTCTTCTCAGGTCCTTTCTGATTTTCAGTGTTCTGTTCAGTTCAGTTCAATGTTTAGTTCGTTCTGACCAACCAACTGTTTTCTAGTCATGTTGCGGTTACGTTCTCGTTGGAAAGCTCGTGCCGTTGTTGGGCTTGATGTTGGAGTTCTTGCTTTGACCCAAGTCCAGTCCATGAACAGGGTGAGGAGGAGTTCATGGACCAAGAATTGGTTACTTAATTGTGACCAATTCTTTCACATGCCTTTGCTGCAGGAGCTTCAGGAGAATAATCCTGACGATTTCAGGAATTATCTCTGGATGACGGACCCCGTTTTTCACCATCTGTTGGCTTTGCTTACCCCTTATATTACCAAGCAGGACACCTGCATGCAGCAAGCCATTACTCCGGAGCAGAGGCTAGTCGCCACCTAGTGGGCCTTGGGGACGGGAAGAAGTCTCCAGGATATTAAGGGCTGGCGACTTGGATGCTCTTGAATAAAAGTCCTTTATTGGATTACATGGGTACATGGGTAGAGGCTACGCTGACGCGTTTCGGCTAAGAAGCCTTTATCAAATGAAATAATTAACTAATTTAAAGGATACTTCCATACAAGCTCAGCTGAAACAAATGGTTCAGAAAATAGCTTAAATATATATGTCCAGAAGCTTGATAGCCACGGATGACCTGATTTAAAAAACCAAAGTAATTCTTGAAAAGAACTTCAAAAGTAAATCAACTGATTGAACTTAATGAAGTATTTGTAGCGATACCCCGAAAGAGCCGCTTGTTCTGAGCCTCAACTTCAAGAACAACTTTGGTCCCTCTGACATACCTGGTTGAATGAACGTTACTGCAAGCACTTATAAGAACACAAGTATGGAAACCTTTAACTTGGCTGTGAATTAGCACCAGGAAATAGACATAAGACTGTTTAGTGGTAAATGAACTGAATGTATTAGTACGGGTTGGAGTAAATGGTAGTTCCGGCATAAACGAGCATAGAAATAGTAGGTTCAGACACAGTCTGCTAGACACTATGATCACTAAACCAAAGTAACTTAGAATAGAGTTCTGTAACACTAGACTGGAATTAACTAATAAATCAGCAAGTCAGCAATAAACAGTGAATATAAACATTAACTTCAATGTGAATAATAATAACATCACTAGTGTAGAGTTTACTCTAGGACAGTGATGGCGAACCTTGGCACCCCAGATGTTTTAGAACTACATTTACCATGATGCTCATGCACTCTGCAGTGTAGTTGAGCAAGACAGCATTCTACAGGCATCTCCAGACTGGCAGCTTGGGCTTGGGCTTGGGTTTGCCACCTCCAGAAGATAACGTGGTGGGCCTCCCATTTGTGTTTGTGTTTGTGGCAGATGAGGCACTTGCGCTGGGGGACAATCTGATGCAGTCGTTCCCAATGAGGACCCTCACCCCGGACCAGAGGGTTTTTAACTATTGGCTGGCCAAAGCCAGAAGAGTGGTGGAAAATGCCTTTGGCATAATTGCCAGCTGGTTCCAGCTATTCCTAACATCAATAAATATGGCTGAATACAAACTTAAACATACTATTCTGTGCTGCTGCATTTTACATAATTTTTTAAGAAAAAATGCAGCCAACTATCTGGCCTCAGTTGCGACGGAGGCCGGCTCAACGGAAGAGACCATGACAGCTCTTGAAGCTGGCTTGCCCCCCCAAGGTGCCCGTGATGTATGGCAAAGATATCTAGAGTATTTCAAGGGTAGGGGGGCAATTGATAAGCCAGATAATGTTTAAAAGCTCTTCAAAATAAATTTCTTGTGAAAAACTGAACTCATATTTAATTTGATTTACTGCTTATGTTTCTTATCTGTCTCCTAGGTTCTCCAATGGCCTTTTAGTTTTGGCCATTTTCATCAATAGTGCAAACGTAACTTATTTGATACATGATAGTTCAGCTAACTATTATGTTCTGTTGTGCTATAGGTCTGCTACACACACACAATGTTTTTTTTTAATGTATGTAATGCATTAATGATAAAAAAAAATCATCCTTTTTAAACTCCTTGAATTAATTGCTTGTAGTCTCTAAAATGGCCTTATTTTGGCAAATTTAAGGCACAGTGGGGTTATTTTTCTAAAGGGAAATCCACTTTGCACTACAAGTACATAAATCCCCCCCATTGTCCCTGTAACTATAACAACTTACTCAAAAAAATGTTATTGAGCATTTAAAGAAGAAGACACACATTGTTGAGTATAAAACATTTTACTCCAAGCACATTCACATGTCCGTTATAAAAGGGTTTTTAAACAAACCAACATCTTTGGTGTATAACATGTATGTTTGACAGTAGATATAGCCTTTGTGGCTAAACAGGCATGTTTAAAAACATAACATCCACATCCCCAACTCAGGAACTTGTGCCTTCATTAGATGGGGTGATCTCACCCCTGTAAAAGCCAAATTTTGATGATGCACACAAATTGGGACTCAAAATGTGGATTTCCATCATGATCCCATTTCTAAAATGTGTGTTTTTTCCCTACATCTATTTTGATAAAGCCACAAAACACAATGTGTCAACATGTGCTATCTGCTATCATGGGATATTAATATACGTGTTTTGGGGGTGCAACCCCTTCCTTGTAACTAAAGTAGATGAGAGGAAGGGGTTGCACCCCCGAAACACGTCCATTGATCTCCCATGATGTGAACTAGCACATGTTGACACACTGGGCCTTATTTCAGAAAGGACTATCCACTTTGCCCTACAAGTGCACTTGCATTGCACTTGTAGTGCAAAGTGGTTTTGCCTTTTTGAAATAAGCCACAGTGTGTCAACATGTGCTAGATCCCATCACAGGGGATCAAAGGACGTGTTTCAGGGGTGCAACCCCTTCCTCTCATCTACTTTAGGTGCGAGGAAGGGGTTGCACCCACAAAACGCGTACATTGATATCCCATGATGGCTGATAGCACATGTGGACACACTGTGTGCATTTTTAAAATTTGGCTTTCCAATTACTTTAAAATTTTTAGAAAAAGATAAACAATAATTACAACATTTAATTTTGTTTTTGTTTTTTTAGATGTTGGCTAAAACGTCAATGTTGTTGGTCAGTCTTTTTTCAACATCATTGATGTTTTCCTTGACCTTCTGTAAATCCCAATTGCACACCATTATTTCGCTGATGAGGACTTTTGCACTTGCACTGTTGAAGTGAGTTTCTTCTTCCATACCATCCACATCATCTAAAAATAAAAAAACACACCATGTATTATAAATATGCAGGCATACATCTATTGTTGTTCCCCTTCTTCAGGAGGTGTGGGGTTCCTGGTGTTCTCATATGTCCCGATTCTTTTCTCCCCTATGTGAATACAAAAAAGGTATACTTAGCAGACAGATATTTGAGGCTAGAAATAGTAATATGAAACATTAATCGGAAGTGTCGTCAAATTGTCTGTTTTGGCAGAGTTCCAAGCTAAAGACATGATTTTTTCTCTTTCAAAAGCTGGATACTTACCTGTTTTGTTAAAGTTTCACACATGGAGAGACCCCTAGTATCCACTGGAGCACCTGCGTGGGACACCATAAAAAGGTTGTTCTGGTGTCCCACACTAGTGCTCCTGCGTCCAGATGTGTAAACAGCTGCTGAGTGTCCTCTACTTACACTGAATCAAGTTTACATTTCATTATAGTTATAAACACATCTAGACAACAATGTACTAAACTTGTTTTAATACAAAAGGGCATGAACAAATGTAGTTAACCTGCATCTGCCAAAAATGTTGTATTAGTGGTCGAACGAACGATGTTCACTACGAACGATTACTGTGCCTACAAACCTCAAACTTGCCATTTTAAACTGTACTACAGTAAAGAAAAGCACATGGAGCAGCACTAAAGTAATAATAATAATAGGAACACAGGACAAATACTTACTTTTTAGAAGCACTTTCCTGATCTTTCTATAGTGATTGTGCTCCCTCAATTTCAGGTCTAATCAGCATTTCCTCCATTGCTCCTTGGATCGTCGTACCCCAAAATTCCTGTGCAGACTTCTCACAACTTTAGTCATGATCTTGGCCTTTCTCACATTAGGGTTGCTGTATGGTCCATACTTCCTATCAAAGTCTGCCCTCTTCAAGATATCCACCATCTCTACAAAGGACATATTTGAGGCCTTATATCTCGTCCTGGTTCTGGAACTGCCTTGCTCCAGGCTTTCCTCCTCGTTACTGCTCTCTGCACGCACCTGCTGTGTCTCCGCCATGTGCTCTCCCACTTCCCCGAAAGAGAAGAGGCGGGGAATACACTAAAAAGAAGGACAGGGGCAAAGTTTCACGCATGTGCAGTGTATATGAAGCATAACACGCGGGTGTCGTACGTACGATCTGTGAGTGGAGGACAGAGGATCGTAAGCGCCAATCGTGCAAACTAAGGTATAATTTTAACTTGGAGCATCAGTGGTTAGTGGCCTATACTGCTTTAGAGATTAAAGCCTATATTGGGACAAGATTAGGAGAGTTTAGCCTGACATTAGGGTTTGTCTTGTGTTGTGTCTTGCAGATAAAATGGTGGATAAATTCACTGACCCAGACTTCCTGCCCAGATTCCTGAACATGTACAGGGAGCTGCCATGTCTCTGGCAAATGACATGCAGAGAATACTCCAACAAGCTAAAGAGGAAGGCAGCGCTGGGGAAACTGATGGAATTGGTGAAGCTGGTGTATCCCACGGCAGACATCAACTATTTGAAGGCCAAAATTGGTAGCCTGAGGAGCAAATATAATAGGTAGAGCAAAAAAGTCCAGGATTCCATGAGATCAGGAGCAGCAGCCGATGACGTATGACCAGGCTGTGGTACTACGACAGACTGCGTTTTTTGTCAGACCAGAGTGAACCTAGGCCATCACTATCTACACTTCCTTCCAAACTTCCTTCAACACTTCCTTCCGCCTTTCCTTCAACATCAGCTGAGGCTCCTGAAGTCCAACCTGGGCCTTCCACCCAGGAAGATGTGGAGGAGCCCAGCTTGAGCCAGGTATAGTATTGTTCAACATTTTTCTTGTCAAAAATTGAATGAAGTTAACTAGATGTTATTGATCACTAATTTCTGATTTAACAAAGTGGTTTACATATCAATAGACAATAGTGGCCAAAAATGATTGGGACAAGAATGAAAATCGCTGGGGTCAGAATGATAGTCTTTTCTATTTGTTAACATTCAATTTGCAACAGTCATGAGCTCAAAATTGTGTGTGATTGATGACCAAAAAACTAAAACTATGTACCATTTTCATACACAGGAAAGTCCCAGCCAGGAGGAGGCCGTGGCAAGCAGCCTGTCCGAATCCTAGGTACCTCCCCTCCACCCTCCAACCAAAAGTACCAGGAAGACGAGAAACCTGGAGGAGTCAGCGACTGCTTTAATTCGCCTGGCTACTGAGGTACTTACAATGACCCCCTGGTGGCCCTGAGTCGTTTGGCTGTTTGACAGCGAGTAAACTGGAACGCATGGAGGAGGGCCAATGCCTCATTTGTGAGGAGATCATTCTTCAGGCCCTAAACAAGGGGATGATGGGCCAACTCACAAATAAAAGCCACCTGTGTGAGCTTGCCCATACTACTCCTCCACCACCTCCAGCAACACCACCAACACCACAGCCACCCAACCCACCAGAGCAGCATGGAAGGAAGCATGTAAGGAAGTGTTGAGAGTGATGGCCTGGGTTTGATGTGATCTGGCAAAAGATGCAGGCTGTTGTAAGACCACAGCCTCGGGACATATATGTCATCTGCTGCTACTCCTGATCGATCTCTCAGAGTCCTTGACCGTATTGTGCTCCCTATTAAATGGACTCCTCAGGTTACCAATTTTGACAGTCAAATAATTGATGTCTGCCCTGAGGTACGAAGGCTTCACCCATTCCAAATGTTTCTAAAGCATTGCCTTCCTCTTTATTTTGTTATGACCCCTATTAAACGTCTATTTTTTTTTTACAAATACTTGGCTATGTGTTTTACTTCAAAAAGGACAGTTTGTTTGTGAGTAGGCAGGTACATTTCAAAAATACAATGTCAAATTAACAAGGGTCACCAACATAGTTGTTGTGTACCTGTGTATTGTCTTGAGTACCTGTGTATTGTCTTGAGTATTAGTGCCAGGAAGCTACAGTACCTGACCGCGAGATTGTGTTTCCAGTGCGATACCATCACGCTGGTTCTCGGCGACAGGGTACTGTGCATGTTGCACTGGCTCACTCATCGGGAAAGGAAAACTTTGTTTTCCTTCCGCAATGAGTGACAGGCAGTGCTGACAGCTGTCTGGTATGAATCCTGAGGCTGGAACACCGTGCCAAATTTTAAATGAAAAAACCAGCGTGGGTTCCCCCCCAGGGGCATACCAGGCCCTTAGGTCTGGCATGGATTGTAAGGGGAACCTCCTACACCGAAAAATTGGCGTGGGGGTCTCCCCAATCCATACCAGACCCTTATCCGAGCACGCAGCCCGGCCAGGAAAGGGGGTGGGGACGAGCGAGCGCCCCCCCTCCTGAGCCGTACCAGGCCGCATGCCCTCAACATGGGGAGGTGGGTGCCTTGGGGGAGCCCCCCACCCCAAAGCACCTTGTCCCCATGTTGATGAGGACAAGGGCCTCTTCCCGACAACCCTGGCCGTTGGTTGTCGGGGTCTGCAGGGGGCCCCCAGATCCCGGCCCCCCACCCTGTGTGAATGAGTTTGGGGTACATGGTACCCCTACCCATTCACCTAGGGAAAAGTGTCCCCCACCCTGTGTGAATGAGTTTGGGGTACATGGTACCCCTACCCATTCACCTAGGGAAAAGTGTCAATTTAAAAAAAACACAGTACACAGGTTTTAAGAGTAATTTATTAGTCAGCTCCGGGATCTTCTTCCAACTTAGGGGGGTCTCCTTCCGACTTCTCCCGGTGTTCGGCCTCTTCTCCTGGTGTTCGGCCTCTTCTCCCGGGCCCCGCCGCTATCTTCTTCCAGCTCTATTGCCAGCGAGGGGCCCGGTCTGCTGCCGCTGTCTTGTCGCCGCTGTCTCGCCGCCGCTGTCTCGCCGCCGCTGTCTTGTCGCCGCTGTCTCACCACTTCTTCTCTTCTTCTCTTCTTCTCTTCTTCCCAGATGTTGACACGACTCGAATGCTGTGTGCGAGCTGCGGAGCCATTTATATAGGCTGTGACCCCGCTCCCTTACGACGTCATGGTCCCAGCATGCGCAGGGACTCTGGCGTCATAAGGGGGCATAGCCCCAGAGTCCCTGCGCATGCTGGGACTTTGACGTCGTAAGGGGGCGGGGTCACCACCTATATAAATGGCTCCGCAGCTCGCACACAGCATTCGAGCCGGAGAGAGCGTCGTGTCAACATTGGGGAAGAAGAGAAGAAGAGAAGAAGCGGCGAGACAGCGGCGAGACAGCGGCGACAAGACAGCGGCGGTGAGACAGCGGCGCCGAGACAGCGGCGACAAGACAGCGGCAGCAGACCGGGCCCCTCGCTGGCAATAGAGCTGGAAGAAGATAGTGGCGGGGCCCGGGAGAATAGGCCGAACACCGGGAGAAGAGGCCGAACACTGGGAGAAGTCGAAAGGAGACCCCCCGAAGTTGGAAGAAGATCCCGGAGCTGACTAATAAATTACTCTTAAAACCTGTGCACTGTGTTTTTTTTATATTGACACTTTTCCCTAGGTGAATGGGTAGGTATCACGGGTACTCACCGAGGCCGAGATGCTGGGAGTGGCTTCCCTTGCGGCTAAGCGCACTATACCCCTGGTGGTGGTACAGAGGGTATAGGGCACAGAGAGGCACGGGTCGCCTGCAGGCAGGAAGCTCTTGAGAGGAGGACTTCTGTCTCGTAGAGATGAGAGCAATGGTGGCTCTGCCCCTGGAACTGGAGAAGAAGACCCAGCTGGGGTTCTAACCCGCAAACACAACGGGAGCTGGGAGAAGTGCAGGAGATCAGGCACGGAGAACCCAGTAGTGGAGAGTCTATGGTGCAGACCGATAACAAATACTGGAGACTGGTAGATGAGGAAGTCCTTGAAACAGGCCGAGGGTCAAACACAGCAGATGGTAAGCAGAGAAATCCTGAAGGCAAGCCAGAGGTAGAGGATTGGAGATGTCAGCAGAGGAGTCCCTTTAAACAAGCCGGGGTCATACACGAGAAGGCAGGAGAATCCGGAGACAGGCAGAGGGTCAAACACTGGAAGCAGATGGTGGGGAAGTCCTTTAAACAAGCCGAGGTCAAAACGCTGGAGAGAGACAAGGTAGGTCAGGCAAATCCGGGTCAAACAGGTAAACACAAGAAGCAGGAATCAGGAACGGAACACTGGAAGCTGAAAGACAAACCAGCAATTAAACAGACCACAAGTCAGTCCTTATATAGGCCAGAAAGGGGGCGTACGCCATTACGCCGTTACGCCGGCCGTTACGCCGTGTAGTGAACCCGTGTGTGCCGCTACTTTGCTCCGCCGCGCAAACGCACAGGAACCTTCCGATGTTGACAGGCTCTTTTCTTATTGCTTCTCTGACAGTGCCCCCCCCCCCAAAGGGCAACCTCCGGATGCCCAATCTGGCCAGTACTCCCGGATATTTCTTGTGGAATGTTTCTATTAACCGTGGGGCGTGTATATTGGAGGAGGGTTCCCAAGAATTATTTTCTGGGGGGTACCCTTTCCATTTGACCGAATACTGGATATGACCCCCCTCCTTCTACAGTCTCTACAGTCCATTATAGCCTCAATCTCAAATTCATCTTCGCCTTCAATATTAATTGGAGGAGGTAGCAACTCCTCCCTTCCTGGGAAAGAACTGGGAGTTACTGGTTTCAAAAGAGAAGTATGAAAGACAGGATGAATTCTGTAAGAGCTGGGTAAAGAGAGTTCAAAGGCCACGGGGGTTCACTACTCTCTTTATCTTGAAGGGACCAATAAATTTTGGACCTAATTTGCGTGAGGGACAAGAAAGTTTGAGGTTTGTTGCAGATAGCCAGACTTCATCCCCAATCTTAAAAATTGGGTTGCTCCTCCTCCCCCTGTCATAGTATTTCTTGTAGCTGTCCTGAGCCTTCTTCATAGCTTCCTGAATTATTTGAAAATTGGCTTGAATGGAATTTATTCGGTCTTGCACCGCAGGAACTGATACTTCTGAAAAAGAGTTAGGCAAAAAAGAGGGGTGAAATCCATAATTAGCCCAGAAAGGAGTTTGGTTGGTTGCTGTGTGTATGGAATTATTGTAGGCAAATTCTGCACAGGGGAGGAGTGAAACCCAGTTGTCTTGAGAGCATGAGCAGAAACAGCGCAGATATTGTTCCAGCGTTTGGTTCGTCCTCTCTGTTTTGCCATTACTTTGAGGATGATATGCTGAGGACAGGCATACCTTGATTTCTAGGGATTTGCAAAGGTCTCTCCAAAATTTTGAGGTGAACTGGACTCCTCTGTCAGACACAATGCTAACGGGTACACCATGTAGCCTAACCACTTCCTTAATGAATATATCCGCGGTATCTGAGGCAGAGGGTGTGCCCTTCATGGGTAAGAAGTGGGCCATTTTTGAAAGGCGGTCGACTACTACCAGAATGGTGGAGAACCCCTCAGCAGGTGGTAGGTCAACGATAAAGTCCATAGCCACTTCCTTCCAGGGTTGCTCTGGAATGGGTAATGGTCTTAAAAGACCCCAGACTTTCGCATTGGATCCCTTGCTGCGTTGGCAAATAATACAAGAGTTTACGTAGTTCTTACAGTCCTGACTCCACCCTGGCCACCAGAAGGAACGATGTATTAGTTCCGAGGTCTTTTGTACCCCGAAATGTCCTGCAAATTTGTTATCATGAAATGTTCTTAGTACCAAGGGTCTTACTTGCGCTGGAACAAATATTTTGTTTTGGGCCCATAGTAAACCATCCTGTTTCCTCAGTGTGGGTACTTCAGGGTTTAAGCATTGGCTGGAGGCCTGTTCAATGGCAGTTTTTAGATCTGGCTGGATTGAACAAAGAAAGTTCTGTGAGGACAGAATAGTACCAGGTTCTGCTGTTTGAGAAGTTTCTGGGAACATCCGAGATAGGGCGTCCGCTTTCCCATTCTTGGAACCAGGCCGATAGGAAATGTGAAAGTTGAACCTGGAGAAAAACAGAGCCCAGCGGGCTTGCCGAGGTCTGAGGCGTTTTGCTGTTCTAAGGTACTCCAGGTTCTTGTGATCTGTGAAGATCATAATGGGGTGAGAAGCACCCTCCAAAAGATATCTCCACTCCTCAAGAGCAAATTTGATGGCCAGTAGTTCACGCTCCCCGACAACATAATTCCTTTCTGGCGGGGACAGTTTCCGGGAGGCAAATGCCATAGGGTGAAGAAGGGCCTTCTGGCCTCGTCTTTGGGAAAGAATTGCTCCTAAAGCGGACTCTGAGGCGTCTACTTCCAACACATAAGGAAAAGTGGGGTCTGGATGCAGTAGTACCGGGGCAGAAGTAAATAGATCCTTCAGTTTATCAAATGCTTCCTGAGTTTCTGAAGACCACTGGAATCGGCTTTGCTGGCGAGTCAATTGGGTTATGGGAGAAATGATCGATGAGAATCCTTTTATGAATCTGCGATAAAAGTTGGCAAAGCCCACAAATCGTTGGACCCCCTTTTTATCTGTAGGGGCTGGCCATTCTTGGATAGACTTCACTTTCTGAGGATCCATTGAGACCCCTTCAGTGGAGATAATGAACCCTAGGAATTGGACTACTGTTCTTTCAAATTCGCATTTCTCTCCCTTTAGGTAAAGTCCGTGCTTCCTGAGGATCGCGAGTACCTTCTTCACATGGACTTGATGCTGCTCAATGGTTGTAGAGAAAATCAGAATATCGTCAAGGTAAACAATCACAAAGTCGTCTAAGTATTCACGAAAAATATCATTTACTAGGTGTTGGAATGTAGCTGGGGCATTGCACAGACCGAATGGCATCACTAGATATTCAAAATGTACGAACCTAGACCTAAAAGCCGTTTTCCACTCATCCCCTGGGCGTATCCGAACCAAGTTGTAGGCGCCCCTTAGGTCAAGTTTAGAGAAAACTCGTGCGGTTCGAAACCGTTGGAACAGTTCTGGGATGAGGGGAAGAGGATAACGGTTCTTGATGGTGATCTTGTTGATTTCCCTGTAGTCCACACAAGGCCTTAAAGTACCATCTTTTTTTTCAACGAAGAAAATCCCTGCTCCAGCCGGAGAAGAGGAAGGACGAATGAATCCCTTTTAAAGGTTTTCGTTGATGTAGGCCCGAAGAGCCTCCAACTCCTTTTCTGATAGAGGGAATATACGACCAAAAGGGATCTCGGAGCCAGGTAAGAGATCAATGGGACAGTCGTATGGTCGGTGAGGAGGCAAACTGTCAGCTCTCTTTTTGTCAAAAATGTCCATGAATTCACGGTAGGCTGCAGGGACGTGCTGAAGATGATCAGGAACTGGCTGGATAGTTAGACAGGAAGCTGTGCAGACGGAACCAGAGGTGAAGCAGTGCTGGGAGCAGTAAGTCGAAGAGAAGGAGATCTTCTTCTCACTCCAATTAATATGGGGGTCGTGAGCTTGCAACCATGGAAGTCCCAGGATGATAGGGAACATGGGGGAGCAGATGATGTCAAAGCACAGAAATTCTTGATGTCCTGAATCTGTGATGGTGAGAATGGGTTTAGTTTCTTGAGTAACAGGCCCGGAACAGGGGGATGATCCATCGGCCAGGTGGATTTGGAGACTTTGTCTTTTGTTTTGCAGAGGGATGCGTAAGCTTCGGGCTAGGGATGTATCCAAGAAGCAGCTGCAGGCGCCAGAATCAATAATGGCTGGTAGCCGGATCTCCTCGCCTGCCACCTGTAGGGAGACAGGAAGGACAAGATGAGTTGAACTTGAACCATCGACTTGAAAGTTCATAGCTGTTTGTGATTGGGACTTACTGGGTCTTATAGGACAGTTGCGCAAAAAGTGGCCTGACCCTCCACAGTATAGGCAGAGATTGGCTTCCCGTCGGCGTTGTTTCTCATCAGGTGTAAGTGGAGCCCGGATCAGTCCCAGTTGCATTGGCTCACTCTCCAAGGTAGAGGAAGAAGGAACTGTAGGAAGAGGATGACCTGTGGGGACCCTGGGTAGCATCCATGTAGGCCGGGGAGATTGAAAACGTTCAGAACGTCGTTCCTGTAGACGTCTGTCTAGTTTTATGGCTAGCTGGATCAACTCCTCCAGGGTGGAAGGAGAATCAACACGTGCTAATTCATCTTTGAGAGTCTCTGAGAGTCCCTGGCGGTACTGGTATTTGAGGGCCGCCTCGTTCCATCCAGTGTCCCCAGACCATTTTCGAAATTCGACCGTATAGTCCTGCACCGGTCTCTTTCCCTGGACTAAGGTACCGTATATACTCGAGTATAAGTCGAATTTTTCAGCACATTTTTTTGTGCTGAAAGTGCCCCCCCTCGACTTATACTCGAGTCAAGCACTTTTCTGCAGCAAAAAATTTCATTTTCCAAACTGACTTTGGGGCCCCGTATCTCAGGGCCACTTGGTGCTAGAAACCCCAAATATGGTATGCAAACCCAGTACCACAACATATCCAAAGCTGAAGTTCCTAGCACTAAGTGGCCCCGAGATACGGGGTCCCAAAATCGGGTCGGAAAATGTCATTCTCTGCTGCAGAAGTGCTTGACATTTTCTGAACCGACTTTGGGGCCCCATATCTCAGGGTCACTTGGTTCTAGGAACCCCAAATTTGGTGTGCAAACCCAGTGGACCTAGTACCACAACATATCCAGCTTGGGTTCCTAGCACCAAATGACCCTGAGATACGGGGCCCCAAAACTGGTTCGGAAAATGTCATTCTCTGCTGCAGAAAAGTGCTTGACATTTTCTGAACTGATTTTTGGGGCCCTGTATCTCGTGGCCACTTGGTGCTAGAAACCCCAGCTTTGGAAATTATATGGTGCTAGTTGCACTGGGTTTGCACACCAAATTTGGGATTCTTAGTACTAAGTGGCCCCGAGATACGGGGCCCCAAATTCGGTCAACTGTGTCTATCTGCAGCAATGTCATTTCGGGACCCTTTGGGTTCAGAGACCCCAAATTTTGGCTGCAGCTAGGGGACATCTAGGAACCCTTAACTACCGAGTTTTAAGTTCAGGGGACCTATGGCTGCAAATGGGCACAGTGAGGCATGCAAATGGGCACAGTGATGCTGCAAATGGGCATTGTTGACCCTCTTTTCCACTTACAGTAGCTGTGCATTTCTCACCCTTGTCTTATACTCGGGTCAATAAGTTTTTCCCATTTTTTTTGTGGTAAATTAGGGCCTCGACTTATACTCGGAACGACTTATACTCGAGTATATACGGTATGTAAGATGGACTCGGCCGTGGCTGTGCGTTGGGGATCATCATATAATCTTCCCATGGATTCAAAGAAGGTTTCCACAGAGTTTAGTAAAGGACTTTTCTGCTCCAGGAGGTTGTGAGCCCAGGCTTGGGGTTCTTCGGACAACAAGGAAATAATGAACCCTACTTTTACTGTCTCAGAACTGAAAGTCTTAGGTTGGAGAGCCAGGTATAACAAGCAGGTGTTTTTAAATGCTCTAAACCTCTTCCGATTCCCGGAAAATTGTTCGGGTGTGGGCACCCTAGGTTCTGGGAGAGTCATAACAACTGCAGGAGCTGCGCTGGAGTGATCTTGCGAAGAGCTGGCCCCACTGGGGGATGTGGAGGTTGCATCCCCGGGAGATAAGATTAGGTGCTGGAGACGACCTTCTAGTTGGAAATAGCCATCTTGTAGCCTCTGGACTGCTTGCGTAAGGGTCGTTACCTGCTGGCATAGAGCTTCGAGAGGGGAACCCACTCTGTCGGCCTCAGACATCTGGCTGGTTTGTACTATCACGGGTACTCACCGAGGCCGAGATGCTGGGAGTGGCTTCCCTTGCAGCTAAGCGCACTATACAGCTGGTGGGGGTACAGAGGGTATAGGGCACAGAGAGGCACGGGTCGCCTGCAGGCAGGAAGCTCTTGAGAGGAGGACTTCTGTCTCGTAGAGATGAGAGCAATGGTGGCTCTGCCCCTGGAACTGGAGAAGAAGACCCGGCTGGGGTTCTAACCCGCAAACACAACGGGAGCTGGGAGAAGTGCAGGAGATCAGGCACGGAGAACCCAGTAGTGGAGAGTCTATGGTGCAGACCGATAACAAATACTGGAGACTGGTAGATGAGGAAGTCCTTGAAACAGGCCGAGGGTCAAACACAGCAGATGGTAAGCAGAGAAATCCTGAAGGCAAGCCAGAGGTAGAGGATTGGAGATGTCAGCAGAGGAGTCCCTTTAAACAAGCCGGGGTCATACACGAGAAGGCAGGAGAATCCGGAGACAGGCAGAGGGTCAAACACTGGAAGCAGATGGTGGGGAAGTCCTTTAAACAAGCCGAGGTCAAAACGCTGGAGAGAGACAAGGTAGGTCAGGCAAATCCGGGTCAAACAGGTAAACACAAGAAGCAGGAATCAGGAACGGAACACTGGAAGCTGAAAGACAAACCAGCAATTAAACAGAGCACAAGTCAGTCCTTATATAGGCCAGAAAGGGGGCGTAACGCTGACGAACGAACGTTCGTACGCCATTACGCCGTTACGCCATGTAGTGAACCCGTGTGTGCCGCTACTTTGCTAACGCGCATGCGCTGTAGCGCGGCTCCGCGGCGCAAACGCACAGGAACCTTCCGATGTTGACAGGCTCTTTTCCTATTGCTTCTCTGACAGTAGGGGTACCATGTACCCCAAACTCATTCACACAGGGTGGGGGGCCGGGATCTGGGGGCCCCCTTATTAAAGGGGGCTCCCGGATTCCGATAAGCCCCCCCGCCCGCAGACCCCAACAACCAAGGGCCAGGGTTGTCAGGAAGAGGCCCTTGTCCTCATCAACATGGGGACAAGGTGCTTTGGGGTGGGGGGGGCCCCGCAGAGTGCCCCCCTCCCCCAAGGCACCCACCCCACCATGTTGAGGGCATGCGGCCTGGTACGGCTCAGGAGGGGGGGGGGGCGCTCGCTTGTCCCCACCCCCTTTCCTGGCCGGGCTGCGTGCTCGGATAAGGGTCTGGTATGGATTGGGGGGAGACCCCCACCCCAATTTTTCGGCGTAGGGGGTTCCCCTTACAATCCATGCCAGACCTAAGGGCCTGGTATGCCCCTGGGGGGGGAACTCACGCCGGTTTTTTCATTTAAAATTGGCGCGGTGTTCCCGCCTCAGGATTCATACCAGACAGCTGTCAGCACTGCCTGCCACTCATCGGGAAAGGAAAACAAAGTTTTCCTTTCGCGATGAGTGAGCCATCTCGGCGCTGGCTCCTGCGACGGGGCTCGCAGGTGTCAAATCTCACCGAGAAATGCGGCGAGATTGACACAATATCGCGGTCACCTACTGTAGCTGTTAGGTAATTTGAACAGGGTAAAATCCCCAATCCTCACTAAATTTAATAGGTACAATGCCCGGTGGGTGTGGAGAGGTGACTCTTGCTAAATGTATGCGTTCCTTGATCATCCGATAGAGGGCGAATACTGCTGTGCAAAATGTAAGCACATTGCTTCCCTGGAAGCCCAGGTTCTGAATCTGGGGAAGCAACTGTCAGCACTGAGAAGTCCCTCCATACTAAAGGAGAGCCAGGAACGTACACGGCAGGTGCCGGCAGGGGCCAGCACAGAGGCGGGTGGAGACAAAGAGGTGCAGGCATTAGCAAAGAGTAGATGGGTGACAGTCAGGAGGGGTAGAGGGGGAAGTGCCAGGGAGGCCGATCCAGGACTGGAGCATCCCAATAAGTACGCTCCATTGAGTGACATTGGTGAAACCAGTCAGGGACCAGCACTGCTGGAGCTGAAGGACTCTCCTAGCTGCCGGGGGAAGAACTCCTCCAGTGAGAGTGGGGGGCAGCAAAGGGAAAGGGAAAGGAAAGACAGATTCTGGTGGTAGGGGATTCAATTCTTAGAAGGACAGAGAGGGCAATGCACCTGCGAATAGCTTGCAGAGGATTCACTTTGCTTGCAGACAATTCTAATGAACTTTGTTGATGTGAAATTCTAATAGGGGTCAATTATTTTGCACATTGCAATTTATATGTATGCACAGATTACACTTTTATCGTTTTTATCACATATTTCATTGATATATTATTTATTGATATTTTTTATGCTTTTACTGCTTTCTTTGAATTATTGTGGCATACATTGTGATGATAATTAGCTTTAGCACATTTTGTAGTTTTTTTTTGGGTATGGGACAATGAGCCTGATGGAATGTTTTCAATGTGTGACTGAGTTTTTAGATGGTTCTCTGGCGTCTTTGTGGCTGTTGCTTAACTACCCCACTGACTTGAGGTTATTGCTGGCCCTGACATATGCTGAGGGCTATAATTGTTGGCCTCAATGGAACTTATTTTACTTCACAATCTCTTCAGTGTATCTCCAGGCTCTTTTTAGCCTATACGAAGAGGGAAAGGTGGCACATTACAAGCTATAGATCGGGAAGAATCACTCACATTTGGCCCCACCCATTTTAACCACACCCAGCTTTTGGCCACGCCCATGCGTGCAAATTTTGCGGTGCGCTTTGCGCGCCACATCAGCTCCCACATTTTTTCTTCCAGTACCTGCACTGTACCCCCAAAAAATTTGGGCTGGAGCCACCCCTGGTATATGTAGATAAAAACACACTGTGCAACTTTGACCATATCTCCTGAAGCCTAACTGGAATTCTTCCAGTACATTGCTAAGAGAGGCCTAGTCATTATTATTGCTTACCCCCACCATCACAGGAGCGAGCTCTTTCTCTGATTCAGACCCCCCTCACATGTTCTCTCTTCTCTGATGCAGTGGCTTTAAGCACATAATTTGAGAGCTTGCTTCAGTGATGCTGGAGTTGAGCAGTAAGGACTAGGCCGCTCTTAGCAATTTCCTAGAATGTCTTGGTTTTCCAGTTAAGCTTCATGAGGTACATAAGGCCCTTTACCTATAGCAATGGGATTATTCCATATCTTTCAAATTTTTAAAATGCGAGGGACACCTATGAGCAAAAGTATGCAGGCATAGGACACACCCACTGTCACACCCCCTTAAAGGAGAATTCTACAAAAAAAATATTGGTTAAACCCACAAGTGCTTTTTCTACCACTCCTATCCCTGTAGGCTGGTTCACACCATCACCCCATGCGGCTCCCAGCAGGGGTATGGTGCGTCCCCTGTTCACTGTTTCAGGTCCGATTTCAGCCCAAATTTTTGGCTGAATTCAGACCTGAAATGGACCAAAAGATGCACAGGGCTCTTGTGCACATTTGCACCGGAGCCGCAGAGGAGATATGTAAACCGGCTCCATAGAGAGCCGGTCAAAATCTCCTGCTATTGCGAATTGGATGCGTGGAACCCGCATCCAATTCGCAATGGTGTGAACCCAGCCTTATATTGTCTTTTTAAATTTACAAATGCAGCCATTTAGAAATTAGATAAAAGGTTTAGTATTGAGAAACACTTTTTGAAATATAAAAAGTGCATTTTATATACAACTATATAGATCAGACCAAAATGAGGGACAAATGAGGAGGAAACAGGGACAGAGGGACTTTGTTCCAAATCAGGGACGGTCCCTCCAAATCAGGGACAGTTTGGAGCTATGTTATTCATCTTTAGTCAAAGCTGCACAGTTTATTTTTTTTATCTACAGATGTATCTAATCTGCATAGGCAGATTTTTTTGGTAAAGGTGAACTAACCCTTTAAAGCGGTGTTCCAGCCGCAATTTTTTTTTTTTTTTAGCTGCTAACTTTTAACCACTTAAGCCCCAGACCATTTGGCTGGCCAAAGACCAGAGTACTTTTTGCGATTTCGCTCTGAGCCGCCTTAACTGACAATTGCGCGGTCTTGCGACGTGGCTCCCAAACAAAATTGACGTCCTTTTTTCCCCACAAATAGAGCTTTCTTTTGGTGATATTTGATGACCTCTGCGGTTTTTATTTTTTGCGCTATAAACAAAAAAATAGCGCACTATTTTTTACTTTTTGCTATAATAAATATCCCCAAAAAATATATTAAAAAAAATGTTTTTCCTGTTTAGGCTGATACGTATTCTTCTACATATTTTTGGTAAAAAAAATTGCAATAAGCGTTTATTGATTGGTTTGCGCAAAAGTTATAGCGTCTACAAAATAGGGGATAGTTTTATGGCATTTTTATTTTAATTTTTTTTTTTACTAGTAATGGCATCGATCTGCAATTTTTATAGGGACTGAGATATTATGGCGGACAGATCGGACATTTTTGACACATTTTTGGGACCATTGTCATTTAGCAATTGGTGCTATACAAATGCATTGATTCCTGTGTAAATGACACTGGCAGTGAAGGGGTTAACCACTAGGGGACAGTGAAGGGGTTAAGTGTGTCCTAGGGAGTGTTTCTAACTGTGGGGGGAGGTGCTGTGCGTGGCATATCACTGATCTCTGCTCCCGATCACAGGGAGCAGAGGTCAGTGACACTGTCACTAGGCAGAACGGGGAGATGCTTGTTTACATTAGCATCTACTCGTTCTTCCTCTCCGTGAGACGATCGCGGGTCTCCCCGCGGACATCGAGTCCTCGGGACTCGCGATCACACTCACGGAGGTCACAGCACGCGCGTGCCCGCAAACCGATCACAGGGAGCAGAGGTCAGTGACACTGTCACTAGGCAGAACGGGGAGATGCTTGTTTACATTAGCATCTACTCGTTCTTCCTCTCCGTGAGACGATCGCGGGTCTCCCCGCGGACATCGAGTCCTCGGGACTCGCGATCACACTCACGGAGGTCACAGCACGCGCGTGCCCGCAAACCGCTTCTTAAAGGGCAACGTACAGGCGTGTTAATCTGCCTGTACGTGCCCTTCTGCTGATGTATATCGGCGTGAGCCGGTCGGCAAGTGGTCAATAAGGATACTTACCAGTCCAGGGAGCCCATGATGTTGGCCCCCTGAGGCTGATCCGTCCATTGGATCGGGTGCAGCTGCCTCCATTCTAACTAAGGGAAACTGGCAGTGGAGCCTTCAGGCTTCACCGGTGGTTTCCTACTGCGCACGAGTCGCACTGCGCTTTTGGAATGGCTCCATCGTCTTCTGGGGGACACACAGGTCCCAGAAGGCAGCCGGCTGGCAGCAGGAAATGACGCCCTGGGCCGCAGCGAGGCCGGGGCAGAAGTACATTATGTACCTCAATAAAGGTAGGAAAGAAAAAGAAAAAAAAATCATTAGCCAAAAAGGAGGAGGGGTAGTCTTTCCTTTAAGACCTAGTTAAAAAGGGGGTGGAACTCCGCTTTAAGTAATTTCAGGCAAATGGAATGAGACTTTGAAGCTGATCAATAGCATATAGCAGGGATATGCAATTAGCGGACCTCCCAGCTGTTGCAGAACTACAAGTTCCATGAGGCTTAGCAAGACTCTGACAGCCACAAGCATGACACCCAGAGGCATGATGGGATTTGTAGTTTTGTAACAGCTGGAGGTCCGCTAATCGCATATCCCTGGCATATAGGATATGGCCAACATAGGCCGGGCTCTCAACTAAGAATCTGATCAATAGTCTTTTTTGGAAGAGATGTCGCCAAAAATGACCATTTATTTTAGCAAATGGTAAAATAAATAAGAGTAAATCAAATGACTTGCATTGTTTTATTAGTGAATTCCATGTGTTAAAAAGTATAATAAGATGTATATGTTAATATTCGAAAAAAATAATAATAATAATTTTCTCCCTTCAGTAACCACCTTGGAGCAAGAATGACAGAAGTACATCTACCTGTCCTACCTTATCATATATTTATATTCCCGTGTCCTTATCGCATTCTTTTCCTCGTACCATCTGCAGACAAAAGAAAAGGCTGTTGAATCACTAAATGCTAAAATAGAATTGGCTTTTCTTAAAACATTTTGCCTTAATGGGTAGTAATAGTTACTATGGTTACTGTGGAACTGAATGTAAATTGAAGGTTGCTGACTTTTAATTATTTATAATGCCAACTGTAACCTATAAAAATACATTTATGTCATAATTGTGCAAATGGTTGAAAAAAAAGGGATGTTTCCCTTTAAAGAAGTTGCATCAGCAAAATATAAAAAATCTTATCTTGTAATTTATCTATGAGTACCAGACTAACACCAGCTAAGAAGTATTGCTAAGAAGTATGGAAGATTCCCACTGGAAAGAGAAAAGAGAAGAGTCAATTCAAGAATTTACATATTACTCAGACTTTATGGGCTGGCTGCTCTATCGGCAATAGGAGTTGTAGGTTCACCTATTGTCCTCAACCGTCTGTTACTCTAAGGGCTTAATGAAGAAAAATAACAAGGTATCTATGCAATAAACTAGCACTAGGGCATTTTGGAAAGCATTTTACTTTGTTATTAAAGCCAGTGGGGTATCTAGGGTATTTGACACCTCAGGCAGATCATTTTCGCCTTGTTCAATATGTTTAATGTAAGTTTTCAGGTATAAAGTATACACAAAAAAGGAAACAAGGAAAACAACCATATCCAAATATACTATACACTGAGGTCTAAGATTCTCATTTGCAAAAAACATAAAAAAAAGGAAGCTATCAGAACATAGCGTATCATACTAAAGAAGACGAGTACTAACAATGCAGTATAATATATTGTAGCAGGATAAGCCAATCATCATAAAAAAAACACAAATATCACAATTGAACAGAGACTGCAGAGGCAAAAGGCTCCTTGTCTCTAACAGTAGAAACCAAGAGAGAAAAAAAAAAAGAGAGACAAGAAACAATGGAAAGAAAAAATAATAAGGGAGGGAAGGAACACAACAAAGAAAGAAAGGGGAAAAAAAAGAGAAGAGAAGAATCCAGGGTATTCTGTGCTTAAAGTCATTGTAAACGGTCACCTTGTGAAACAATCCATTTAAAACAGAAATACAAGGCAAACCTTTGTGTATAGCTATAAAAAAAAAAAAAAATGATAAATACCTGTTTCCTTCTTTTTTATAAGTGATCACATTCTCTCTGTTCCCAGCTGTATAAGAGCTGGGGGGAGATGCAGCAGCACACTGAGCTTCCGTGTAAAAGGCTGTGCAGGGGAGGCGTGTCAGGACAAGCCTGATCATTGGAGGAGTGCAGGCAGAGTTACCAGCATAGCTAGAGAACTGACCGTGCTGTGCTCTCCTGCTTAGCGTGGTCAGTTTTTAATAGTAAAGCAGAGGGACTGGCAGGAAAACCAGGGATTTCATTCAAAGGAAGTAATACAAAAAGAATAGGATACTTTTTCATATAAGTACAGTACATGGTACAGCAGACACATATCAGGAATATGAAATGTTGGAGTAACAAACACTAAACTATCAGTCAGTCCTCTAGGGAGATATGCATATATGAAGCCCAAGGGGACCACATTTTTTCAAATTGCCTGACCTCGTCATTCAGCACACTTGCCAATTTTTCATGCACCATATTCCGTGAGACTTTATGTTTGGTATGGGTAAATGACACAGAAGACATCTTCCAAGCACCCACAATTGTACACTTAGCTGCTAAAAAAATAAATATGAAGCTAACTTTTGTTCACTGGGGGAGAAATTAGGAATGGCCTTATTCAATAAAGCATATTTGTGGCTGTTGCGATATAGGCTTACCAATGAGGCACCGAAGTCATGAAAAAATTCTATTCCAATATCCCCTAATACAGGGACACTCCTATCATACATGGTACATTGTGCCCTTAATGTCACAACCACCTTTGGGAAGCAAACCATACACAAGTTAGGGGGCCAGGGCAAAGTGTCATCACGTGATAACCTTAAGATTAGTCTCAATAAGAGAAATGTTCACACTGCCTTGGAAAGCAGCATTAAAAACGGGTGTGCCATGTTTCCAAAGTCGTATCAGCGGACCCGGTCCCAGTCCACCAAGATAATTTATCTGGGGAGGCAAGTACCAAACCATAAATCAGCGAGATTCTTCCTCTCTGTCCTTTGTCAGTGTTACAGCATTTTTCGGGGGACAGGGTGAGGGTCTCCTGCCCAGCAGGGCAGATAGATTTAAAAAAAATGGGAGATGTGACAAAATAAAAAAAAATGGCCATTCTAACTTAGAAATACACTGGGCCAAAGTGAAAGGTCCAGTTGCGGTAAAATAGTGCCCAAACCTATAAAGTACGGTGACTGTGTCCACCTTTTCTGGTAAGAGTATCTATTTCTGCCATTTACACATTGATTCCGAATATATGAAGATTCTTTTTTGAATTGAAAACATCATTCACATTTGTTTTTTGTTTATTCTTCACTTAAAGAACACTGCACTGCATATGTGGATGAATTTTTATATTATCTATTTACTTTTCTATAATTTTTATATTATCATGGACACTTCTGTCAGTAGTTTGAGACTGTTTGTTTATTATGTTTATTTTGGTTTATAAGCAATATTTGGAGTAATCACTATACACAATATTTTGTATACAGGGTATGGGTTATCATCCCCTTATTCATTTGATGACACTGATGGGTGGCTTTGCTGGGCATCACTGTTTTTTATTGTGCCACAGAGGTGCCAATCAGTGCCCATTTGTGGGCACTGATTGGCATATGTTTGGCATCAATTTTCACATGTGGATGGCCATGGGGGATGTACCTGGCCATCCACATGCTGGGGGCTTCCCTGGTGGTCCTGGTGGCTTTCCTGGTGGTCCAGCATGGGCATCCGAGGGGGGGCTGCACTGATAAACAATCAGCACAGACCTCCCCTGTCAGGAGAGCCGCCTGTCGGCTCTCCTCTACTCGCGTCTGTCAGACGTGAGTGAGGAAAAGCTGTTCACCGCCTCTTCCTGTTTACTACGTGATCAGCCGTGATTGGACACGGCTGCTCACGGGGTAAAGAGCCTCGGTAAATATTATAGTCAAATCTATCATAGCGGCTTAGCCATCTTCTGGCTCGTCCGTGCGATTGAATTCGCCGGCTGCAGTTTACCATAGAGCTGGTCGTGGACCAGATGGTCCCAGGCCATCTCTATGATCCCCAGAGGCCGGACTTCCGGGGCCAGCAGATGTTAACACTGACGTTTTTTGCTGGATCTTTTTGATTTGGTTTTTATTTGTTTTTTATTTCAGCCAAGAGGAGAGCCCTGCATGGGAACTTATAAACCCCAGATCTCTGTAAAAAGGACCTGTCATGCCCTACGCCTATTACAAGGGATGTTTACATTCCTTGTAATAGGAATAAATGTGATCAAAAATTTAAAAAACAACCGCCATTTTTTTTCCCTAGGGTCTCTGAGTAATTTTCTAGCAAAAAAATGATGATTTTTACATGTAGGAAAGGAATGCCAAAATGGGCCCGGTATGGAAATGGTTAAAAAAAAACACATTGATCAACGTGTCAATGATTACAGAGTTGCACTGATGTGTCTTTAATACCTGCCTAGAATTCAGCCTTAAATTATAGTAAATACCTGCAACTTTACAATATGTAGGCAAATGACCAGTGGTGGCTGGTTTTCAATTTTTTTTTTTGGGGGGGGGGCTGCAAAGAAGGCTGCTTGTTTGTATTTTATAGCTTAATTCCTTCGGTTCTGCTTTAGGCCCGCATAGGTTCACATCGCATAGGTTCACACCTATGCAAATTGGATGCGGATTATACCGCATCCAATTCGCATGACATTGTAAAATACGTTCATTTGAATGAGGCTGGTTCACATATGTGCGTTGCATTCGCCCTCCGCATTGCCCAAAAAAGTGTGCGTTTTATGGGCATTGCGGTGCAAATTGCAAGCACTTAATCTTCTATGCGAACGCATCTGATTTGCAGATGAATTCCGTTGTGAACAGGATAAAATCCTGACCTGATGTAAACCTGACCTGATCATAAAACAATCCTGACCTGATCCTGATCAAAAACTGACGTGAAACGCTGAACAACTACTTTGTCAATTAGCTTTGAAAACGGAGCTTCAATTCGCACCGCACATGTGTGAACCTAGCCTTAAGGTGATCAGCAATGTGCACAGTGCAGAAACCAGCAATATATTTATCGTTCAGTTCACTCACTACATAAAACAGCTGGAGGCCCATTAATTGCTATAGGTTCCTGCAATTAAAGCTTGGTTTTTGCCTTGTTTCCTTGTGTTGATACCGATGTACAAATGTTTATTAAGAATTCTTTTCAGAGTGTTTTGACCAATTTATATTTGCATAAATAGCGGGCAGGCAGACGTGATCCCGTGACACCCTAATCTGTCGCCTACTAGAAAGCTTAATTATGACAGTGGGGATTTCATTAGCTAGTTGAATGTAGTTAAAACATATGCAGGAGGCTCAGTGAATTTGTCCGGCTATTTGCAGACCCATCAGGGTGCATTGTTATTTGTGTTTTTAAACACTTACTTATTTGATGTGTTGTTTTGCAGTAAAATGGAAAAGCTTTTTTTCCAATTCTGACAGTTTGTGAAATTAAAAAGCATTTACCGTAAATGCCATTTGTCTGTGTAAGCTTACACATGTGTCCATGGTTTGATTTTACATGGTATGGCACAGTGGTCCTCTGTTCTTTTCATTTGTCTTGAAAATGTAAAGATAAAAAAAATGCTGTGGATAAACTTCTTTTTTTAAAGCAAAAAAAGAAAAAATTGCAAAAAATCAACTAGTTATGGACACACATGGCTACACATACCCCAAATTAACCTTTTTCTTTCTCTTTGGATGTGCGTAGTACAACTATCCACTCCTACTTCCCCCACAGCTCTCCGCCCCATTTACGAGAAATTTTTGGCTCTAATTTTGACAAGCAGGTTTGTTTTATTTATACAGGAGCAGATCTTTCATGAGATCTTTCTGCCCCTGTATAAGCTGACACTCAAAGAACAGGACTGGGGTTTTGAAGCGCTACAATATAACTATATTATTATTGCTTCATTGTAATTTCTTTTATAGCATTTATCTGCAAATGATGTCATTTAAATCAACCCTGCAGGGTACAAGGGCCTCTTTCCCACAATTCTGGCCTGGTGTTTGTGGTCAGGGGGGCTTATCCCAATCTTGAAGACCCCTTTAAAAAAGGGATACTGCCCCCCTCCTATGTAAATGAGTAAAGGGTATGGAGAACTCCTACTCATTCACAAAAAAAAATAACCTAGAAATAAAGACACCCAAATGTTTGAGAAGTCCATTATTAACCACTTGCCTACTGGGCACTTTTACCCCCTTCCTGCCCAAGCCAATTTTCAGGTTTCAGCGCTGTTGCAATTTGCATGACAATTGCGCGGTCATGCATCACTGTACTCATATGAAATTTGTATAATTTTTTAGTGACCACTGGGTTTTTTATTTGTTTTGCTAAACAAACTAAAAAAGATCAAACCTTTTTTGAAAAATATATGTTTTTCTTAGTTTCTGTTATAAAATGTGGGTAATTTTTCTACTTCACTGATGTGCATTGATGAGGCTGCACTAATGGGCACTAATAGGCAGCAATGATGGGCACTGTTTGGTTACTGAAGAGGCAGCACTGATCGGCACTGATGAGGTGGCACTGATAGTCAGCACTGATGGGTACTGATGAGGCAGCACTGGTGGGCACTGATGAGGAGGCACTGATTGGCAGCACTGATGGTCACTCATTGGCAGCACTGATTGGCACAGATTGACAGCACTGATGGGCATTGATTGGCAGCGCTGATGGGCATTGATTGGCAGCGCTGATGGGCACAGGTTAGCATGAATATACAGCACTTATGGGCACTGTTGGGGCTGCACTGATCATCAGGACACTGATGATCACTGCCCTGATTACCAGTGCAGATGTCCCCTTTCACTCTAGTTGGTTACATCGTCATCAGCTGTGATTGGGCACAGCTGATCACGTTGCAAAGAGCCTAGAAACTCCGATCGGTGATGTGTTATGTCCTATGGGTACAACGCACCACCGATCATCGCGCACCACCGACGATGCGCATACGACGTCCTCCCGAAACTAGAGAGGTCCCGCCCAGCTGTCATTTGACTATATGGCGGGCGGAAACTGGTTAAAGCAATAAAAATACACCCCAAAAGTCCTTTGTTGTATATCCATCATCTATCACAATGCCTGATGTTCACTGACTCGCAGAAATTAAAAACCTGACTGACCCAGACGCGACTGATCCAAACAGTATTCCTGCCAAATGACAGCTTCTTAGGCAGTAGTGACATCATTGACCAACTATAGCCAGGGTCAAATTTGGTCAATGTCATTGTCTATATATGGCCAATGTCATTTGGGTATTGCCATTGCACAAATGAACATTCTTAAAATGACAGTTTTGTAAAATAAAATTCTAATAATGTATGGTCAGCTTTTGACAGTTTTTATGGGAACAAGTGTCCCCATTGAAAGATTTCCCCTCTATTTCTGTTTTGGTGGCAACTCACAATTTTAGATTGACCTTTATTTTTGTCCCCATTGAATGAAAAAAAATAATTTAAGTGTAGCAAAGTTCCGGGGCCCCTGAAGCCCAATGGTGACCTCCAGGGTTAGGGACAGCTGACATCATTCAGTGTAGAGTGGGTTACAGGGCATGGTGGGTATAATGCAAGATGAAATGGTGGGCACAAGACTCTTTTTAAATGCAAATAGATTTATTGTCTCTTAAACAGAACTGTGGGAGAGAGGCTTGGGGCCAGGACCCCCTCAGGTAGATGCAATGTTAATTGGCAGACTCCGAGACTTCTGGAGGGAGACAGCTATATAGGTGAAGGCCCCCAGCCGGACACCACTTCTGTATAGGTAGGACGACTGTCTCATATGGCAATGATCTTGTAGCTGTTACTAATGGTGAGGTATTCAACTATCTGCAACACGAACAGTTCTCTTTATCCCACACTCACTCACTGTGAGTCTTCACTCAATGAGCTTCCAGTCTCTCCCACTAGACTTCAGATACACTAGCCACTGGATCCCCTGAGCTCTTTCACTGTAGCACTCGGTATCTTCCTCAAGAATCACCCCCGCTTCAATGCTGGGTCCCTGGCTTGGCACTCACAAATACTCCTCAAGCTTCGCCCCTCCTGACACATTAGGTCCCTGACTTGGCACTCCACAAGCGTCACCTCTGCTGTCCCGCTTAGTCCCTGACTTGGCACTTGCTAATGCTTTCCCACTTCTTCATCGTCCCCGGCTGGCGAGAAGTCTGCTCTAGTACTGTCCTCAGCTTACGCACAATAGTCTCTGGTAGCAAGGTGGATGGTCCCTTTGTGGCGACAGCTTCCCCTCTACCTCCGACCATGACTGGTTCCCCAGCCGGGGGAACCGTTACTTCTGGTTGGATTACAAGCCTGCAGTCCCAATCCTGCACTACTAGCAGCCAGATGTCCCCGGTATAGGCTTTAGGTTTCTGGCCTAGCAGCCCAGGACAATATGACACACGTCCACCCAGACAGCCGTCCAGGTGGCACAGAACCCCGATCACCTGACTCCACCCAACTAAATAGGTTCTTCCAGCAGACAAAGGGACCCAAGAAAATCCCTGCCCATTGGCTGAGACACCCCATTCATTCCTAATCTGTCCTTGCAATGCCCTTGTCTTATCTAATGTCACCAGACACCCGGCCATCTAGTGACAGAAGAAAGAAGTGCAGCAATTCCAAAATCAATTGACCTCCTAACAATTGGCCAAGGCAACTATCACTTGACAAATAAATGTATTAGCAAACCTGGCTAAACATCAGGGTGCTACATAAGGGTACATTGGCGATAAGGACAATTAGAGAGAGTGAATCTCCCTAACAGGGACACAGACAGCAATAAAAACCAAACAGTGGTTTTATCCCCTCACTACTTTATTGAAATAAAAAAGAAATGTGCTTTTACTTCTACTTTAATCTATAAGAGTGTTCCTGACACAATCCGATCTGCCACCAGAATTGTTTAAAATAACAAGCAGTTGAAAGATGGGAAATCTTCTTAAAAAGCCTGTCCTATAAATCTGGATTGCTGCTTTTGTTACGCTCATGGTGTATACTATTAGAGTGACAGATCACACCTGACAAGCCCTGTCAGTGAATGGAAAGTGTTGATAATGATGGTGATGATGATAATGTGGGTCTAGTTCATGGGTCTGGTCCGCATTTCTGTATCGTGAATGAGGAGTTTGACATGTATCTGCAGAACAAGAACAGAAGCCACTAACAGTTGTTGAAGTGTGAATTTGACTTTTCACACTCTCCTCTGTGCTATAACTGGATTAAGTGAATTTCTGCAAACTTTCTAATAAAAAGGCCCAGGGTTAAATCTATTTAGAGATGAACTGACTGGGCTGACGATCATTTTAAACTTAATTATGAACTCCAGGCAAACAGCTAAATATACAGTTTAAAAATATATATGGGAACTGTCTAATCTGACAAAGGATTTTTAATTCTGTTAAGCCAATGCCGTGATCTAGGAACCTCTTCTAAATTGCACTGTCTGAGACCTTTCTGCAGAAAACAGTGTAGATGAGATTTCCAACTTGGTCTAGGATCTGAACCAGCCTGATTGGGCAATACAATTCAACCTGACCTCTAAAGAAATTATGCTGTCATAATAAAAAAAAACTGCAAAAAATGATTAACATGTTATGGATACACACATGGCTACACATGCCCAAAAAAGTTTTTTTTCTCCTTGGGTGTGTATAGTATGACCATCCCTTCCTCCTATCCCACAGCTCTCTGTCCCATTTACAAGCAATTTATGGCTCTAACATTGACAACCAAAAAATTTCAAAATTGCAGGTTGCAAGGGCCTCTTCCCCACAATCCTAGCGTGGTGGTTGTGGGTGTCTGTGGGCAGGGGGCTTATTGGAATCTGGAAGCACCCTTTAAAAATAAGGTTGCCCTCCAGATACTTCCCCCCTTTTACATAAATGAGTAAGTGGTACATAGAACTACCACTCATTCACAAAAATAAGGAACCTAGAGATCAAGATAACCAAATATTTGACAAGTTCTTTATTAAAACTATAAAAAATCCCCCAAAAGGTTGTTTGTTGTATATCCATCATTAATGACAATGCCTAATGTCCACTGAACTTAAAAACCTAACTGACCCAGCGCACATGACCAATCCCGACAATACTCCTGCCAAATGACAGTTCCCCAATTGCCTGAAGTATAATTATTGGACAATAAAAGCCTTTTTTTATATTCCTAAATTTTATGGGATCTGTTACAGGATTATCCCGGTCATTAAAAATGTGATATATAATAGCTGAATAAAGATTATAAACATATGGTAAATAAGAAAAAATTCTGTCATTTTTTGTTTGATTTTTCTGTTTCAAACATTTTATTTAGATTTCAAATAGCAATAGAATATTATAGGGTAACAAAAACAAGTACAAAAATAGAACTGTCATCATAGTCAGTCTACAAACAATTAATATGTGAATTCAATTGTGACAAACAATATACGGTATATATATATATATATATATATATATATATTAGTGCAAAAAACTAAGCTGCTGTTTCCAACTCCTCGTGTTGAAAGGTGATACCAAGTATGCAAGTGCAAAACACAGCGCTCGCTAATTAACACAAATGTGTATATACACAACAACGTGCAAACATATCATAGGTTCGACATCTATAAAAACACATTAAAAAGTGAGGTTCAATAAAGTGATATATACAGTATGTGCAAAAGTCCCAAGAAAGTCCTTATTAGAATCCAATGTGTGGAATTCCTCCTTCCTCTAATAAGGAGAATCAAAGAAAAAACACCGCGTGTGATAGGTGAGGTAAGAGTCCGCACTTACCAGATGACGTTAACCCCCTTGCCTTATAGCAATAAGGATCTGTGAAGGCTTAATAGGTCTCCAAGACCTCCTAGTATCCACCGGCCGGTTCCTCAGAGATCCTCCTCACAATGCTCCAAACACTCCAGTACAGGATTTCACCAGCGGCAAAGGAAAGAAAAAACAGAGAACAGGCTCCTCATGGTGTCATATTGTTAAGGTAGGTTTATTAAAAGCTTCCATGGGCTGTGCAGTACAAAAATGTTGTATACAGTGCCTTGAAAAAGTATTCATACCCCTTGACATTTTCCACATTTTGTCATGTTACAGCCAAAAATGTAAATGTATTTTATTGGAATTTTATGTGATAGACCAACACAAAGTGGAACATAATTGTTAAGTGGAAGGAAAATAATAAATGGTTTTCAAATTTTTTTACAAATAAATATGTGAAAAGTGCAGCGTGCATTTGTATTCAGCCCTCCTGAGTCAATACTTTGTAGAACCATCTTTCACTGCTATTACAGCTGCAAGAATTTTTGCTTATGTCTCTACCAGCTTTGCACATCTAGAGAGTGACATTTTTGCCCATTCTTCTTTGAAAAATAGCTCAAGCTCTGTCAGATTGGATGAAGAGTGTCTGTGAACAGCAATATCAGATTGCCACAATTTCAGATTGTCACAGATTCTCCATTGGATTTAGGTCTGAACTTTGGATTGGGCCATTCTAACACATGAATATGCTTTGATCTAAACCATTCCATTATAGCTCTAGCTGTATGTTTAGGGTCGTTATCCTGCTGGAAGGTGAACCTCCGCCCCAGTCTCAAGTCTTTTGCAGACTCTAACAGGTTTTCTTCTAAGATTACCCTGTATTTGGCTCTATCCATCTTCCCATCAACTCTGACCAGCTTCCCTGTCCCTGCTGAAGAAAAGCATCCCCACAACATGATGCTGCCACCACCATGTTTCCGGTGGGGATGGTGTGTTCAGGGTGATGTGCAGTGTAATGCCGCGTACACATGAGCGGAATTTGCGACAGAAAGAGTCGATGGGAGCTTTTCATCGTATATTCCGACCGTGTGTATGCCCCATCGGACTTTTTCCGTCGAAAATTCAGACCGACTTAGATGAAGAACATGTTCTACATTTTTCCGACAGAGCCAATTACTATTGGAAAAACCGCTCATCTGTAACGACGCATGCTCTGAAGCAAGTACGAGACGGAAGCTGTTGGCTACTGGCTATTGAACTTCTGTTTTCTAGTCCCGTCATACGCGTTGTACGTCACCGCGTTCTGGACGGTCGGAATTTGGTGTGACCGTGTGTATGCAAGGCAGCTTGAGCGGAATTCCGTCGGAAAAGCCTTCAGAGTTTATTCCGATGGCAGAACTGGTCGTGTGTACAGGGCATTAGTTTTCCGCCACACATAGCGTTTATCTTTTAGTCCAAAAAGTTCAATTTTGGTCTCATCTCACCAGAGCACTTTCTTCCATGTTTGCTGTGTCCCCCACATGTCTTGCAAACTGCAAAAAGGACTTCTTATGGCTTTCTTTCAACAATGGCTTTCTTCTTGCCACTTTTCCATGAAGGCCAGATTTGTGGAGTGCACGACTAATAGTTGTCTTGTGGACAGATTCTCCCACCTGAGCTGTGGATCTCTGCGGCTCCTCCAGAGTTACCATGGGCCTTTTGGCCGCTTCTCTGATAAATGCTTGTCAGTTTAGGTGGAAAGCCAATATTTTTTTTATAACCTAACCCTACTTTAAACTTCTCCACAACTTTATCCTTGACCTGTCCGGTGTGTTCCTTTGCCTTCATGATGTGGTTTGTTCACTAAGGTTCTTTAACAAACCTCTAACTGGCTTCACAGAACAGCTGCATTTATACTGAGATTAAATTACACACAGGTGGACTCTATTTGCTAATTAGATTAGGGGACTTCAGAAGGCAATTGGTTCACTAGATTTTAATTAGGGGTATTAGAGTAAAGGGGGGTGAAAAAAAATGCACGCAAATGCCTACATTTTTGGTTGTAACATGACAAAATTTGGAACATTTTAAGGGGTATGAATACTTTTTCAAGGCACTGTAAATTCTATTAAAAAACCTCCTGTGCGAACAACCGCACTGTGCATAGGAGGTAATGGAAGCAACGAGACCCATATGTGGAGGTGGAACATGCGTTCCAACTGTACGTAACGTAGCGCAGCGTGTGTCCCAGCTTGACTCGTTTAGTCATCCAATTATTGGAGCTACGACTCACTTAGGAGGAATTCCACACATTGACAGTGTACAAATAATAGCGACAATAACATGAAGGATGAAGGGTTCAGTCTTGAACCCATGGAAAGTCCATAGGTACGAGGAACTACATCAAAATGGTCAGCCATAAAGAGTCAGGGGTAACATTATGTATTCAACTATGTTGCAAGAAAAGGCTAAACCATAAATGGTCCTTAGTTCAGGTCAGCATTGTAGGCCCAGCAGGCCTACCCACACCCACCTCACCAACTGGGCAAGTGCTAACTATAATAATATAAGAATAACTGTAGACAATATAGGGACCACTATTACACCAAACAATAGACTGAAAACTTAAATCAAGAATAATGGTCTGACTAGAGGACCAAAAAATGTACTGGAGCAAAAAGATAAGCAAAGCGAGTGAAGGGAAAGGAAAGAAAGAAAACGGGGAAAAAGAGAAAGAGTAGGAGAGTGAGAACCCATAACTAATGTCAACCTCAAGTGTCCAATATCTGTAAGTAAGACAGCCAGGGGGTCCATAACTTTCAAACAGGGAATGTTTATCCCGTAGGACAGTAACATTTTTTTCATGCAGCATGATCAAAGTAAGCTTTTCACTTCATTTAAAGCGGAGTTCCACCTGTTCCACCTGTTTTTTAGTTTATTAAAAGTCAGCAGCTACAAAAAGCATAGCTGCTGACTTTTGATAAACCGACACTTACCTGCCCCACGGTTCAGCGATGTGGCCATTCGGAGGCTGGCTCCCCTCCCCCTCCTCTGCTCGGCGCCATCATGGTAAATAGCGGGCACCCGGCCGTGACAGCTTACTGTGCATGTGCGAGTCGTGCTGCGCTCTCCTATTGGCCAGCCAATCTTCGGGGACCTGAGTTGTGTTCCAGAAGATTGATGGCAGGGAGGGGCCGCCTAGGCGGCCGAAGATAGGAAGCAGGAAGTTAGACAGGAAGTCCTGTGAAAAAAAGGGTACACCCCCCCCCAAAAAAAATGACATGCCAAATGTGGCATGTCAGGGGGCGAGGAGTGCTTAAAGCGGAAGTTCCACTTTTGGGTGGAACTCCGCCTTTAAGCTAACTTTGATTTTTAATCTTTTCTCAGCCTTTATTGTGGAGATTTTATTTTCCTTTCTGTCTTGATATATATAGAATGCAAAGTGCTTTGAAAAATTCTAACCCTTCCTTTCAGTTTTTATTGATCCCCATTGGAGAAATATTCTTTCTGAATCACTGATCTAATTAATAATTCAACATTAGGAAAAGGGGAATATTGAAAAGAGATCTGTGTTGGCCAATATAACATTGGTTAGGTAAACACATTGTAAATGTTACTGAGAACAAGATTTCCCTTTGAAGAACAGGACATTTCGATGTTGGGTAAAGACCAGTTAAAAACTCCAACCAGCTACATGCACAGATAAAATACACTTATGTGGGCTTTTTTTCCTCTTAAAGGATTTGTGTGATTTGTGATCTAGTCTTGGTGTCCTCTCCCCACTTCCAGCCTTTTGACTGGCCATACAAAAAGCAGCAAACTGATGAGGTTATCTGTCTACTCCCTCCTATCAGCAGGTTCCATGTCAATACATTAGGATGCAGCACACTTAAAGTGGATGTAAACCCACTCTCGTCCTGTCTTCTACTGCCATAGGGGTTATCTATAAAGATATACACGCCTCCTGCATGTATCCTTACCTGTCAAATGTCTCCCCTCTGTCTGTTATGAGACCCGAAAAACTGCAGATTCTGTGGATGGGTCTGTTGCCCGGAGCTCAGTGGGTTGTGATGTCAGTAGACTCCCCGCCCACCTCTACACTCCCCTTGTCAATAGGAATTTTCTCCTGTGTATTTCTTACACTGAACTTCTGCTATGATCTCTAACATCCAGTCAAAACCAAGAAAAGTCACCACATGACATCAGCATGCCCAATCATGCTGAGGTGTGGAGCAGCCAATCCAGGGAGAGCTGCAGAAGAAAGGAGGAGGGGATAAGAATGACACATAATGCCTCTCTAAGGCTCCTGCATGAGATATGTAAATCACCTGTCACTCTCACAGCAGGGGGGGAAGAACTGACTGGTATTTCCCTGTCAGTCTGTTTATATCTCACTAAAAAAAGATAAGAGGATTGCTCAGAGCTGAATTAACTCTTCATGGCAAGACTGGGCACAGATAATATGAAATCCTATACTGTACAAGTTACAAGCCTAAATTAAAAGAAAAAATCTGGTTTACATTCACTTTAAGTTATTGCTAGCCCTGAACCTCCTTTTCCCAGGCTGTGCTCTGCTGTATAGGAGATTGTAAAAGACTGATACCAAATCAAATCCAGGTACTTACAGTATACTAGCTTCATGTAACTGAATAATTTGTCTCTTTTACATCCATTTGGAGTGTAGTGGGAAGATCTAATTGATGGCCTAGGATGTAATAGATGTTAGACACCCCCTAAAAAGGAGAATTAAACAAAAACAATTAATAGTTAAAGTGGAGGGCCACCCTGAAAAAAAAATCACCAAAAATCCTAAAAAAATTAAAAAAAAAAACATTTGAAAAAAAAAAATTAAACTTACCTAAACCTTGTTGCTAGGCAGTCTTCCTAATATGCCTCTTCCTCTTCCGCGGTGTGTTCTGCTCCTCGGTGAGCGGCCCCGTTGTCTTCTGGGAACTGTGTGTGTTCACAGAACACCACGGGGCCATTCACAGAGCGCGTGCGCAGTAGGAAACTGGCAGTGAAGCCGCAAGGCTCCACTGCCTGCTTTCCTTACTTAGGATGGGGGCTTGGGACCCGAGAGCCGAGGGACGGGTTGGCCTCGGGCGGCTGACATTGCGGGCACCCAGGACAGGTAAGTACTTATTTAAAGTCAGCAGCTACAGTGTTAGTAGCTGCTGACTTTAAATTTTTTTTTTTTTTTGGACGGAATCCCGCTTTAAACTCACAAGTGCTTGTTTTACTACTACTTTTACTTTATACTGGCTTTTGAAATTTACAAATGCAGCAGTTTAGAAATTGGTTTAATGGATAAGATAAAAAGGGCATTTTATATACAACTATAAAAGTGAAAGTGTCGCGCCAAAAACTATTGATACCATAATATTAGTAATCACAAGCGCAAAAAAATCATAAAGCAAAAAAATTCAAAACAAATCCCAATGACAGTGACAAAGCAATGAAAGTGATATTCATAAGTGCAGGTAGTCCATAATTAAGTGGATGTAGTATGAAAGCATAGTCCAAATACATATACAGTATGGATGAAGAATGTGAATGTGATGCCACCAATCCAGTGAACTTAGAAGAGTATATCAAATAGTTTCCAAATGATTGAACCACCACCAATGAGTGAATTACAAACTCACCGGAACAACTGGCTGCCGTCACAGCAGCAAATGCGCCTTACAAAATAAGTGGAAATCCTCTGGAAATATAGCAGCATGTTACTCCCACAGACAGCTCTAGATGGAGTCCAGCTGAAGATAAAGAAAGAAATGCAAATAAAATGTATGCATGTCATAGCAAGTGAGATCAATCTGCTTCAGGTCTGCTGTAGTCTACCATTAGTGTAGGAAGACCAGAAGGCGTCCGTGATGGGCTTGTCTATTTTAAAATTTGCTTTGTGCAATTTCTCAACATTGTTACAAGATTTAAGGACAAGAAAAGTTAATTTAGCACATTTATTTTTTAGCTATTTTGTAGACAGATTTTTTTCCAGCAAAGATTTTTCTCCTCTTTTCACCAAACATCTTACTGGGCCCCAAACTAAGTTTAAGGCTTTATGCACACTACAGCTAAAAAAATACCCATTTTACAGATGTTTGACATTTTTTTTCCTGCCTCTAAATGCCCCTCTATGTTAGCCTACGTGTCCATGCACACATACAGTAGACGTTTACAGACATATAGAAGCAGAAGCTTTTAAGGGTAGAAATCTGATCGCGCCAAAATAACGTTCAGGAGAGGAGAGTTTAGGCAGAAAAAATTCCTGACGCACCTAAACACGTGTAAGCGCACCTATATGCTAGGCGCATTTAGCACATGAGCATCCATTATTTTCAATGGCCAGAAAAAAATATATATTCCAGTCGATGAAATGAATGAACGTCCAAACACTTGACATGCCTGAAAGTGTCTAAATGTGCCTAAACATGTTTGAAAAACGCAGCTTTATGCACGTTTTTAATGCTGTTTTTATCCTGTTAGTAGAAAGACTGATTCATAGGAGTCTGGTGTGCATGAGGCCTAATCCAATATTTTTCAAGGTGGTGTTTGTTTATTTTTTAACTTTTCTATGTTTTGCAGTCTTTTTTACAGTTTGCTGATTTTTTTGTTAATCCATTCAAATTTGTGTCTGGGATTTATTTGCCAAGTATCATTCCAGCCAGTTGGTCAACAGGCAACAGTGCCTCAGTTGGCCATCTGGGCCAAGGTTGCCATCCAGGTGGCAGTTGGCTCATGCTCCTCAGGGTTTCTTATTCTGATTCCTCAGTGCAGTTTTTTCCTGGGGTTCCAACTCACTCTGTCCCTGATTCGTACCGCTCCTTAGCTCCCCTTGCTAAGTCCTTCAAGTGCACTACAATAGAGTAGGAAATGATGCAAGTGAATGCTCAGTGTTGGAGTATCCAAGACATCTAAGGAGCCAGGGGCCAGACCTGTAACTAAAATATCACTTTGTGGGTTGTCTGAACTTTTAAGGGCAACTTTTTTCACTCTAACATCCTTGCAACTTTTTGCCATTTTTTTGGCTTAACCTTTGTTGCTGACCACACTTTTATATGACCATTCAATGGTTCCTGACCACATGTTTGCTTCCTACTTTGGTTTTGATTAGTGACTGTGGTTACCACTATCTATACTCTTAATTAGGTTTTGGCCTCATCATTTGGCAGATTTTGACACTTTCTAATATCCACTACGTCTTGTCAATGTTCTGGCACAGTATCACCATCCTGATGCTTTCTTCTGAACAATCTTTAGTCATAGTTAACCCAAACCAGATTCTGGCCAGAGACAACTTAGCTGGGAAACCTATCACAATCCCTTTAAAAAAACAATTAGCTTCACTGCTTGTGTAAAACATGTGTAATTTAATTAATGCAGCAATATGAAAAAGACATAACACCCTAACCCCTAAAAACAATAAAAATATGTATATACTTCATCAAGGAGTGCTTTGAAATGTAAATACCAATTAAATTTGTGCACAGTATCTATTCCTCTATTTAAATGAAAAATAGTAGAATAAATAGTGGCGCTCTAATAAAGTATCATAAATGTGAAAAAATGAAAAGGAAGTGTTAAAATGATGTTTCTCAAAAAAACACAATGGGTACAGGATAATGTGACAAAAGTGGATATTACCCTGTGACCAATAAACAAATAAACGATGTGAAAATCAATTACTACATCACTAAACAATGTGATGAAACTGATAACACCCAGTGACAAGTGCAACCTAAAAAAATCTCTCATTAAATAAACAATAAGTGTGTAAAAAAAGTCCATAAACATAATAAGCAAAACAATGAGAGAGGATTCTCCAAATATTCAATGTGCATGTCTTCAAGTAATCCACCACACCACAGTGCTCGTGATTCCACTCCCCTCAATGAAACACACTCACCAGCTGCATTAGCCTCACACTTTCGTGTTTGGCCAAACTCGCCTCAACCCGCACATAAAGGGGGTTTATGAATGGGGATCTCCAAACTCCAATCCTGTGTCTCAAGAGACTTTCTATGTAGTGATTCCATCTCCCATTCGCTGTTATTAGACTTCACTCCGAGTGCTGGCGGCCAGGTGCCGCGGCTTCCAAGAACCTTTCCAGGGAACAGTCACGTGATCAAGAGCACCCATCTGAGAAGAACCTGAGTTCTCTAAGTATATAACAAAATATATGCAAGATCCAAACATCATAATACCAATAGTGACCGCAAAAAAAAAAGTTAGCCACACACTGCTTGAAATTTGGCAAGTTCCTGATCAATCAGCCAAAACTTGCTTATAGTGGCCAACATTTGCTTAGGGGATTAGTCCTGTTGGGCAGAAAATAGCAAGGTCATAGGAATCTGTTTTTTTTAGTTCAGCCTGCGGGCTGAACAGTAAAAATGTAATTGTGTATGGCCATCTTAACCAACCACAAATGTTTATATGTGCACTAACTACCTACAGTGGGGACGGAAACTATTCAGACCCCCTTAAATTTTTCACTCTTTGTTATATTGCAGCCATCATTTTTTTCCTCATTAATGTACACACAGCACCCCATATTGACAGAAAAACACAGAATTGTTGACATTTTTGCAGATTTATTAAAAAAGAAAATCTGAAATATCACATGGTCCTAAGTATTCAAACCCTTTGCTCAGTATTTATTAGAAGCACCCTTTTAATCTAATACACCCATGAGTCTTTTTTTGGGAAAGATGCAACAAGTTTTTCACACCTGGATTTGGGGATCCTCTGCCATTCCTCTTTGCAGATCCTCTCCAGTTCTGTCAGGTTGGATGGTAAACGTTGGTGGACAGCCATTTTTAGATCTCTCCAGAGATGCTTAATTGGGTTTAAGTCAGGGCTCTGGCTGGGCCATTCAAGAACAGTCACGGAGTTGTTCCGAAGCCACTCCTTCATTATTTTAGCTTTGTGCTTAGGGTCATTGTCTTGTTGGAAGGTAAACCTTTGGCCCAGTCTGAGGTCTTGAGCACTCTGGAGAAGGTTTTCGTCCAGGATATTCCTGTACTTGGCCGCATTCATCTTTCCCTTGATTGCAACCAGTCATCCTGTTCCTGCAGCTAAAAAACACCCCCACGGCATGATGCTGCCACGACCACGTTTCACTGTTGGGACTGTGTTGAACAGGTGATGAGCAGTGCCTGGTTTTCTCCACACACACCGCTTAGAATTACGGCCAAAAAGTTCTATCTTGGTCTCATCAGACCAAAGAATCTTATTTCTCACCATCTTCGAGTCCTTCAGGTGTTTTTTAGCAAACTCCATGTGGGCTTTCATGTGTCTTGCACTGAGGAGAGGCTTCCGTCGAGCCACTCTGCCATAAAGCCCTGACTGGTGGAGGGCTGCAGTGATGGTTGACTTTCTACAACTTTCTCCCATCTCCCGACTGCATCTCTGGAGCTCAGCCATAGTGATATTTGGGTTCTTCTTTACCTCTCTCACCAAGACTCTTCCCCCCCAATAGCTCAGTTTGGCAAGACGGCCAGCTCTAGGAAGGGTTCTGGTCATCCCAAACATCTTTCATTTAAGGATTATGGAGGCCACTGTGCTCTTAGGAACCTTAAGTGCAGCAGACCTTTTTTTGTAACCTTGGCCAGATCTGTGCCTTGCCACAATTCTGTCTCTGAGCTCTTCAGGCAGTTCCTTTGACCTCATGATTCTCATTTGCTCTGACATGCACTGTGAGCTGTAAGGTCTTATATAGACAGGTGTGTGGCTTTCCTAATCAAGTCCAATCAGTATAATCAAACACAGCTGGACTCTGTGTTTTTCTGTCAAAATGGGGTGCTGTGTGTACATTAATGAGGAAAAAAATGAACTTAAATGATTTTAGCAAATGGCTGAAATATAACAAAGAGTGGAAAATGTAAGGGGGTCTGAATACTTTCCGTCCCCACTGTATATAACAAACCTAACTGTGAACATTCTTACCAATATAGCACAAACATAGAAAACTAACATAAAGGCATTACATGCTGATATAAGAAATGAGAAGAGGACATGAAAGCTAGTTAGATAGAAAGTCCATACCTACATAATCCTGCAAAAAAGGTGATGGGGCGTCCATAGAATAGCTTTACGTGTATCGTGGTACGTAACCAATTCATTAGAAGTTAACTTAACCACCTCAATACAGGGCACTTTCACCCCCTTCCTGTCCAAGCCATTTTTCGGTTTTCAGTGCTGTGGCGTGGTCATGTTACACTGCACCCTAATTAAATTTTTATCATTTTTTCCCCACAAATAGAGCTTTCTTTTGGTGGTATTTGATCACCTCTGCAGTTTTTACTTTTTGCGCTATAAACAAAAGAAGAGGGACAATTTTGAAAAAACACTATATTTTTTACTTTTTGCTATAATAAATATCCAATTTTTTTTTTTTTAACAAATTTTTTCCTCAGTTTAGGCCATTATGTATTCTTCTACATATTTTTGGTAAAAAAAAATTGCGATAAGCATATATTGATTGGTTTGCGCAAAAGTTACAGCGTCTACAAAATAGGGGATAGATTTATAGCATTTTTATTATTTATTTATTTTTTACTAGTAATGGCGGCGATCTGCGATTTTTATTGTGACTGCGATATTGCGGCGGACACATCGGACACTTTTGACACATTTTTGGGACCATTCACATTTATACAGCGATCAATGCTATAAAATTGCATTGATTACTGTGTAAATGTGACTGGCAGGGAAGGGGTTAACACTAGGGGGCGATCGAGGGGTTAATGTATGACCTAAGGAGGTGATTCTAACTGTGGGGGGAGGGGACTGACTGGGGGAGGTGACCGATCGGTGTCCCTATGTACAAGGGACACGCCATTGGTCTCCTCTCCTCTCTGACAGGACGTGGATCTGTGTTTACATGCACAGATCCACGGTCCTGCTCTGTTACCCGGCAATCGCGGGTGCCCGGCGGACATCGGGGCCGCCGGGCACGCGCACCGGGCCCCGAGCGCGCCCCCTAGTGGCTCGGGAGGGCGAGGACGTCATATGACGTCCGTCCAGAACAACAGAAGCCTCGTCCCGCCGTCACATGACGGTGGGCGGTGGCTTAGTGGTTAAAGTTAACAAAGTCTTTAGAGGTTAGAGTGTTATGTCTTTTTCAAATTGCTGTATTAGATACATAATACATATTTTACACAAACAGCGCAGCTGATTGCTTTTTTAAGGGTGTTATGGTGGTTTCTTTGCTTGGCCAAAGCTTTCTACTTCTTTGGGTTACAACCACTTTGTTCTTCAATTCCACCATATACATTCAATGGGGCATCCAAGTACCGGTTCATGCATTTATAAAGTGTAGATCCCATTTGGCTCTTTTATATGGAGAGACTGTCCTTCTTTGGAGTCCAAATTCTTCTGTCCCTCCTGCAGCCTCAGTTGTCCCTCTTTTTAGTTTGATGTTTACATGTCTATACAAAATGTACTATTTAACTCTAAAAAGTCTTATGCTGCACTTAATTTTTTATCCAACCTCTACATTGCTGAAATTGTTATTTTAAAAAGTCAATAAAAAGGAATAATCAAGGTAAAAAAAAACACTTGTGTGGTTTAGCCCAATGTTTTTGAACCAGGGTGCCCACCCAGGGTGATGCAGGCAGGGATACTGGTGTGCCCTGGATCAGCGTCTTGAGTTACCATGGTACAGATGGACCTGATGTGAAGGGGGAAATTCTGATATGATGGGGGCTTCTTATGGATCAGCATCTTGAGTTGCCATGGAACGGGCGGGCCTGATGTTGGGGGGGAACTCTGATGTGGTGGGGGCTTCTTATGTAAAGTTAATTTCATGCAAGGAGGTTGTGTGCATTTTTCTAGGCTCAGGCTTCCCACTGATAAGTAATATTTAAGTTTTTTACATTTTAGACTGGGATGTCTTGAGATTTTGCATACTTGACCATAAAGTGTGAGGAAAAATGCTGGATTAGCCAATCATTTTCTATATGTTAGATCTTTGTGATCCATGTAACCAGGGCCGTGGCAGGGAAAAGTCATTTGCCCACATACTGTGTTGGGACGGATAATAAAGGTGTCGATCAATGCAGCAATGGTATTAGAGTCTCAGATACAGCCTGTTACTCAAGTGATATTAAAGGTCATTTTTTTTTAATAACAAACATCTTGCTTACCTGCTCTGTGTAATGGTTTTGCACAGAGTAACTCTGATCCTCCTCTTCTTGGGTCTCCTGCTGGCGCTTCTGGCTTCTCCTCTTCTCCAAGTGCCCCTATAGCAAGCCGCTTGCTATGGGAGCACTGGTATGTCCTCGCTCCCAAGCCCCACTGTGTATGTCCATAAGACATGCAGAACAAGGCCCAGTTCCTTCCTCGCTGGCTGACATTGACAGTAGCGGGAGCCAATGAGGAGGCAGAAACCAGGGAGAGCAGCCACTCCTGTGCACATCACAGGATTGAGACCAGGCTCAGGTAAGTATTGGGGGGGGGGCAGTGGGGGAGCTGCATACTGAAGATTTTTTACCTCCATGCATAGACTGTATGAAGTTAAAAAAACCTTCAATCTTTAGAACCGCTTTCTTTTATTTTACTTTATTTCAATGTGACAAGTTTCCATTTTGAAATTTTATGAATTTCAGAAAAATTCAGCAAAGAAAAAAAATAAAGGGGCAAATAGAGCAATCTCAAGAGTGATTCTTTTATTAAAAAAAAAAGGCTCCTATGCAGGTTTATCCTGATATCTCTTCCATGCATAATCTGGACAGTGCTTGTGCTGTGCACAGTTGCAGTATGGAGGTTCATGAACCTTGTGAAAACACTTGTCTACAGGTTATGAAAAGCCAATTAACACTGTCATTAACGTTTCTTCTCTGCGCTGTGATGTAACTCCGGTGTCAAAGTGTCTGTAGCACCTTGTACCTATTGATGTGACACCACACCTGGAGACTTGTATAACCGTGTAAGTGTGAATGCCTGTAACATGCAATGTGTCACTAGCTCAAGGTTAGGATAATGTTGAAGCAAACCAGAGGAATCGGGTCTTATGGTAACATCCTCATTTACATACTGTACTTGTTTCACGTGTTGTGTATGTCTGCATAATGGGAACAGCTGTCTTTACAGCCTATACTCTGCAAATAAAGCATTTATAAAGAAGCTACATCCCTAATTAACTTTGTCTATATCAAATAGAGACACACTAGCAATCAACAACTATCATAACCCTTGGGTATTTTTGATTTAGGGCCAAATCCCTCAGTCCCACTTTCTATCACAATGGTCCCCACTGTTAGATCTCATGTATAGGTTTGTGTATTAAATGTGGAACTCCAGGCACAGATGTATCTACGTCAGGTGTGAAGATAAGTCCTGTTTATTATATACTCCATTCTCTAGTATATACCAGATACTGCAGTCAGCGCTGTATTTTCAGACACTACGCATATGAGCGCTGCAGATCTCATACAAGGAAGAGTTGGGGCCCATTTAGTTCTCCATTCACACTGCAAGGCAGCCTGGAGGTTCTTTCTAAAACTAATATAAAGGAAATAATTTTCTGCTCATAATTGATCTAAGGCTGATATTAGAAAATAGGTTACAGAGAGAATTAGTGCAAGGTTTAAGTTTTAGGGTTACAGAGAAGGCTTGTGTTAAGATTAAGGGAAGGATTTGTGTTAAGGTTACAGGAAGAGTTAGCATAAGGGTTATAATTAGCATTGGGGTTACAGGATGGGTTAGTGGGAAGGTTTGGGCTACGATTAATTATTAGGGTTACAGTTAGGGGGGGTTGGGTTTGGATTGAGTATTAGGGTTACAGAGAGGGCTAGTGTAAGGGGGCAGTTTTTGCAGGCTGTACATGAGAACACTGTGAAAGCACACTTTATTTAACATACTACTTGGAACTGTACATTCTGGTTTTAAATCAACCCTATCAGAGTCTTAAAAAGTGCGAAGGAACGCGTAAATTCACTTCCACCACCTGGAAGGACACTCCTATAGCACCCATCAAATTACCCATATCTGTTCTTAAATTGCTTATTCCCAACTTCCATATACACAGCTAGCCTGAACATGAATCCCTATCCCTGACAGACCTAGTCCAAAAAGGTCAGATCAAACCCTTCCACACACTCAAAACAGTACTAAATCTCAGCTCAGAATCTTACTATCAATACATGCAAATTGCTCACTGTCTCCAGAGCAACCCACAACTATGGACCTCTGTCCCCACAAAAGCAATAGCATACTACTCACCCCATTCCTCTGGAAGTAAAGGTATCTCCCTATTTTACAATGTACTACAAGAAAAGACTCAATTCCAACACTCCCTGACCTTCAACCAATGGGAGCAAGATCTAGGCAGACCATTTACAGAAAAGCAATGACGGAAGGTTCTCAAATCCACATATGAGGCCACAAAATGCACTGCACTATGGGAACTTACGCAAAACATTATTCAAAGGAGGTACCTAACCCCAGATAGAATAGCCAAATTCGACAATTGCACATCCCCCACGTGCTGGAGGAACTGCGGTTCACCGGGCTCCTTATTACATACCCTCTGGGAATGCCCAAACAGAATGCACTACTGGCATGAAATCTTTTCGATTCTTTCACAAATTACCGGACAGACTATAATGCCATCCCCTGAGCTAGCACTACTAAACCTAAATATAGATTCTATACCTATAGCTCACAGAAAAGTAACCACCCATATACTACTTGCAGCCAGGCGAAACATAACTCTGGAAAAATATTAAATCCCCAGTGGTTCTAGATGTCATTATGATGGTCCAAACCCATCATGACTATGAAATACTCCTGCTGAAAAATAACCAGTCCTACACCAAGATGAGGAGATTGTGGAACCCCTGGTCTAATTGGTATAAGATACACACTAGCTTGTAAATACTTGGTAGTCTCTTCATGCAGGCTTGGCAATACTCAAAAAGTTTTAGGAATTGTCAATAAAAGCATTAATTTCTATATCTGCATTCAAAACGGAGGGTTTGAGGCATCTAATCTTGTATATCCAGCTCATTTCCAGCTTTGAGATAGCCCGCCTCTTTGGTCCACCCCACCAAGGTAATCTAAGCCTATCTATCCCTATCATAGAGGTACCCTTAGGGTTTTGTTGGTGAACCTCTAGATAGTGTCTGGAAAATGGATGACCTTTAAACCCTCTCCTAATGTTTGCTATGTGTTCATTTAACCTGACCTGTAGTGGGTGTACAGTGCGGCCCACATATTGAAGCCCATATATAGAGCAGATTATAAAGGATTTAATGGGAAAATGGTTCGTTGTTCTAGAAGTAAACGGCGTGGTCTTCCTAACCTTAGTGGCATTGACAGAACAGACAGCACATTTGTTGCATCTATAGAACCCAACTAGGTTCTGAAAGAACATTGGTTTATTTGTGGGTGGATCACAAACACTGGGGGCCACCAGTTGTTTGATTGAAGGAACCCCCCTAAATACCACCGGTGGCCTGTTGGGGGCCTGTCGGGGAGCACTGGACCCAACACATGGTCGTTTTTGACTATGTGCCAGTGCTTGTGTATAAGCTTTTTAATAGAAAAGTGCTGTTGAGAATAGCGTGTGATAAAAGGGCAAGAAAAGTTATTAGATTCGCATACCAAAACTGCAGGTTTATCTGCCAGTAGAAGATCACGGTCTAACATTCGAACTTCCGCAATTCTATCATTAAGTGTGGTCATATCGTAACCCTTGTCACTAAATCTGTCTCTGAGTATTCTACTTTGTAAATCGAAATGATTGACTTTAGTACAATTTCTTCTCATACGAATAAATTGACTTTTAGAGACTGAGTCTAGCCATGAGCTATGATGGCATCTTGAGGTATAAACGAATTTTCGATCGGTCGTTTTGAAATACGTGGAGGTGACCAATGTCGCGAGGAGCCAGACTCATTATCCCTTCTCTGCGGGTATGGTGGTTTGTACCAGGGGAGTCTATCCGGCCTCCTATCTCTATACGGTGTACGATATTCATTATATTGTTCTTCCCTGTATGGATGGTTACCATTCTCATAGTGTCTATCTACCTCTCTAAGGGGTTGAAACCTATTATAAGTGGGAACCGAATACTCAGAGTACTGATCCTCTAAGTATGGTTTCCTTGGTAGATCATAATGGTTTGGACGATAATCATCCCTATATGTTCCCCCAGGGGGGCCATTATATGGGTAGCCTCCATTATGTTGTGTATAATTGGAGGATTTTTGTTAGGAGGCCGGATAGATCCCGCTGGTACCAACCACCATACCCGCAGAGAAGGGTATATGAGTCGAGCTCCTCGCGACACCCTCATTGGGAAGAACAATACCAGTTACAACACTGGGGTTTTCCCAGGGTAGAACAAAAAACACAAAAACCCATAGAACACAGAGAGGAGTCAGAGGGGGTGGAGATCAAAAAGCAAAAAGGAAAAGGGAATGAAAGGGCAGGGAATCTTCAATTTGAGTAAAGTTACCTTTACTGATGCTGAGACATCTATCCTAGATAATGGTCTTAAATTTGCACCTCCTTGTGCTCTGAACAAGTTCAAAACATACATGGATATCCACAAATATACACAAAGTCTTAATATTAAAAGATATATGCTATCAAACCCCATAAATCCTAGAGGGACTCAATCTACTGATATTAGACATTCTGGCCTTGCCAATGCTTCACTGTTCAATCCCCCATGCGGTCTGTCCTCATCAATTAAGGTATTTAGAGATGTAATTCTTAGGGACTTGGACCTTCTTAATGCGCAGGCTGGGGAAAGGGTTAACTTTAAGCTCCGCAGTTCCCGGACTTTTTGGTCTTGGACCGGCCTTCCACCTGGTGTGATACAAAGGGGGGGGGAGGTCCGGCTCAATGTGAGCCTTGCTGGAAATTGAGAACCTGTACATGGAACCCGGAAGCTCAAGAACCAGCATGTAATCAGCACATGACCCCAGAATTCTGGTGGAAACTACCAGTCTTTGAAGATCGCCAGCCATAGACTAGCACCTGTAAAGGTATGCCTGGGCAGCCACCACTGCTAGTTAGTTTAGGTTCTGGGCTTTGTTATGCTCATTGTCTGGTCCGCCATGGGACGTTGCAGTAAAAGGTTATCAAACTGACTCAAGCCTGGTCTGAAATCATTCAAAGGGGTGTATGAAAGAACAGGGTCAGTAAAAGTCGCTACAAAAGGGTTAGCTCGACAAGACAAGTGGAAGAGGAAAGCAGTTGCTTTGGATAACCAGAACTAGTGAAAGGTGCAAAGTAGCCGGTCATGAATTTGTGGTACCTGTCGGAGGTTCCTCTGGTAGCAAGGGAGTCTTTATAGAGACCTAAAGCTTAGGAGCATGGTACAGGAGAGTAAAGAAGTTAAGTGAGTACACGCATGAAGTCTGCGCTAGGCGCATGGCGGGACTCCATTCTGTAACAGGGAATGAGGTGGCAGATGTATGCTAGACTGGTGGAGAGAGCATGGGCTCAGCGGTGTCCCTTCTAAATGCAGCACCAAGTAAGGTGTGTAGTGAAAAGGGACATCATTATTACAGAAGCACGCTTTGTAATTACCTACTGCACTCAATGTGCAGCTCATCCCTTAGCCGGGGTAAAACCAAAATGTTTGGCTTTAACATGAACGCAGTCCCTGCCTGGTTGATGAGCATGTACACAGTGAAAGATACCCCAACATGCAGGGCGAGTTGCCCCTCCTACAGGTCCAGTGCTCTTTTTCCACTTTCCTGAATACACTTTGAGTCACAGATTTGGACCAAGTATGCAGGTTGTGGAGACTTAGAACAAGCATTGACTTAGTGACTTAGTGACTTAGAACAAGCATTGCTAACAGTACACTAATGCTCCATGCATTTCTACTGCAGCCACATGCATGAAAAACCTGCATAGGCAAAGCAGGTTTGCTTTAATGCTGAAGAACAATAAGCAAATGACAGTTTAATGAAGTATATTCAGCTGTAGCGTGTTTTGTAAATGGTATGCAAACACGGATGGCTTTAACACCCATGGTGCCCACTTCAGAGTTTGCTTGCTGTGCTGCTGGTGATTGGTAATGTTCTGCTAGCATGCATAGCAGTAACATGGGAATGAAGATAAATGTGTGAATTGGCCACCGCTTTCTCCCGAAATGCGCCTTTTGCTGTTTATTGCCAGTGAAGGTGTAATTATTTCATTATGATTTCCTGTGAAGTGTGAAACGTATCTCTAGCACAACTCTAAAATGACTTAAATTCAATAGGCTCCAGGAAGCTCCTTGTTAATTGAAAATTGGAGAGGCGTTTATTGGGCACTTTTGGGTGACCAACTGTGACAAAATTCAGTGTATTAGGGGCTTCTCAAGTGATTCATTACTGAATGGAGAATTAGGAGTTTTGTCAGCAATAGAAGAAGATAGGAAAAAGACGTGTCCATTGGGGATGTTTCATTTAACTGAAGCTTCTGTTTATAGAAAACAGTTCACGGCTTGTGATGTGAGTCTGAAAACAATGGAAGTTGTGCTGCGTCACTGCGTCATTACAGTATAGAGCATCAGTTTGAAGGTACAGCACCTCATAGCTTAGGCTCCACACTTGTGCAACGCAGGAATGCAAGCAAAATCGAGTGTGTTTCTTTAGCAAACGAAACATTCGTCTTTTTTGCAGTTGTGTTGCAATGCCTTTAATTCTTCCTCTCATACACTATGCAAAAGCGCGTGAGAATTGATGCACTATAAGGCTTGGTAACAAAGCCCAAATTTTGGTGCGGTGTGTGTTTAAAAAAAAAAAAAAGGGTCACACACTTCTTTGCTGCGATTTAGATGCATGGGCTGCCCTACCTTAATGCATGGTAAAAAAAATTAAAACACACAGAAACACACATGCAACAGTGCATTTCATAGATGTTAACCCAGCCTCCATTTACACTTTGTGATTTGGATTCGCTGGCAGAATCGTGTGGCGATCACTGCATATATGTGCAATGGGCCTTTGAGTGGCATTATCCCTAATGGCATTCACAATGAGATGCGATTCTGCCCCAATTGTCACTGGGCAATAGTGGCAATTTGTGCCTTTCAAAACTGCGTAAAGCTTGTCGCTCGGAAAGGAGCAGGAGCTTCTTTTCAGGTTTTCAAGTGAATGGGCTGTCCCTATCCGACATGCAAAATCGCGTACAAATAATTTAACAGGAGCGCTCGTTCCTGCCACGCAATGATGTGAACTGGGCTTAATACTGACATGTGGCGAGCTAACAATGTACAGTGTGCAAATGGAAAATACAAATGATAACAATAAGTAATTTTGTTTTCAACAATTTGTATCAAATCTTTAATTACCAAAAATACAATAAAAAAACTATAAATATCCACACACATATATATCCACACACACACAGTTTTTTTTAGGGGGGACCTCCAGCACTGAATGTATATGCCAAGGGTGCCGGGGTGTGCTGGGGGATGTATTAATGTTGGCTTCTATTGTCGCTAGGTTGGATCTATTGTTGCTGGGGAGCTCTATTGCTGCTGGTGGGCTCTATTGTTTCTGGGGGGTCAATTGTTAATGGGAGAGATTTACTGTTGAGGGAGGGGTCTATTGTTGCTGGCTGCTGGAGAGTCTTTTGATGTTGGATACTGGGAGATCTATTGTTGCTGGGATGGATTTATTGTTGCTGGGAGTATTTTTTGTGAGGGATCTATTGTCTCTGGGGAGATTTATTGTTGCCAGGGGATCTACTGTTGCTGTGAAAGATGTATTGTTTCTGTGAGGGTTCTATTTTTTTTGGCTGCAGGGGACCTATTTTACTGCCTTTCATTAGCAAATTCAATACAAACTCATTTGTGCTCAGAGGTGGGTAGGCACAGATGACAAGGAAGTCATCTGTGTCCTGGAAAATATTGCTTCACCAGCTTCACTTTTAAGTGGACCCCCCCCCACCAACTTTATATGCCTACATAAATAAATGCCTTTGTTCCAACATACAAAATCATTTAAAGCATATTATGGTCGAAATGTAAAATTATATGTAGCACCCTCATAGATAGGTACTAGGATGTAGATTGTTCAGTATAGCGGTCTCCTGCTTAACAGGAGACTAATGCCCTGTACACACGGTCGGATTTTCCGATGGAAAAAGTGCGATCGGATTGTGTTGTAGGAAATTCCGATCGTGTGTGGGCTCCATCTGACTTTTTCCATCGGAATTTCCGACACACAAACTTTTAGAGCAGGCTATAAAATTTTCCAACAACAAAATCATATTGCGTCAATTCCGACCGTGTGTGGACAATTCCGACGCACAAAAAGTGCCACGCGTGCTCAGAATAAATTCCGAGATGGAACTGCTCGGTCTGGTAAAATTAGCGTTCGGAATGGATATAGCACTATCGTCACGCTGCAATGTTTTAAATTGTTTAATGCAGCGCATTCTCTTCTTCTTTATAATGCTAGAAGAATGAAGTTGTTTTGCTGCTTATATTCACACATAGTTCTCACAAACTTCTTTCTTTATTATTTATTTATCCTCAATATAATATTTTTATTAGTGACATCTCCCGAAAAAATAATATATTTGGGATTTTTTTAGCTTAAATATTTTTTATTGGATTTTTTAAAATCCTGATCTTGTGTTTTATTCTCAATTTTTATTTTATTTTTTGGTCCAGAATATTTTTGGGGGTGTTTTGTGTGTCAAGCTACCACAACACGATTAATATCTTGTATTATTTAATCTCAAGGAGGTTGCTTGGTGTTGGTGTCTCGTTAATTTAACATTGTATTTTTGAAATGTACCTGCCTACTCACAAACTAACTGTCCTTTTTGAAGGAAAACACACATAGGCGAGTATAATAAATCAAACAAAAAATGTATTAAGGGCTCATAACCAAAGAAAGAGGGAGGCAACGCTGGAGAAACAGCAGAAATTGGCGAAAACCTTTGGCCCCCAGGGCACACATCAACTATTTCCAGGCAAAATTGGTGGCCTGAGGAGTCCTTATCTAAGAGAGTTCAATCTGGTCCAGAAGTCCAAGAGAATTATAAACAGCAGCAGATGACATCTGTGTCCCCAGGCTGTGGTCATACAAGAGCCTGCATCTTTTGTCAGACCAGACTGAACCCAGGCCATCACTCTCTGGTCTTCCTTCAACGCTTCCTTCCACGCTGTGTCTGTGGTGGTGGAGTTGTGGCAGGAGGAGGAGGATGCAACTCACTCAGGTGGGTATTGGGAGTGATTTTGCCCCTCAACCCCTTATTTAAGGTTTGATAAATGATTTCCTCACACATGAGGCATTGGCCCTCCTGCATTTCCTGCAGTTTTGTGGCCATGGAGGCAAAGGCCTCTTCACGAGTGGGGGTGGCTCTCAGGGACGCAGAAGCCTCCTGAATCAGCCTGAGTGCTGAATCCTGCACGTTACTCCCCTTCTGGATCTTTTGTTTGGAAGGCGGTGGGGAGGGACCTGCGATTCTGTCAGGCTCCTACTGGGCCCGGCCTTCTCCTGGCTGCCACTTAGCCCCGCCTCCTCCTGACTGCCACTAACCCCGCCTCCTCCTGTGTGTCACATTACACAGCCTCCTCCTGGCTGAGGTCTTCCTGTGTATGAAAAAGGGACATAGTTTTAGTTTTTTCTTCATCAATCACACACAATTTTAATCTCATGACTGTTGCAAATTGAATGTTAACAAATATAACAGACTATCATTCTGAACCCAGCATTTTTCATTCTTGTCCCAATTATTTTTGCCCACTACTGTCTATTGATATGTAAAACACTTTATTAAATCAGCAATTAGTGATCAATATTAACATCTAGTAAACATAATTTATTTATTGACCAGAAATCTGTAGAAGAATGCTATAACTGACTCCAGCTAGGCTCCTCCACTTCTTCCTGGCTGGAAGTCCCAGGTTGGACATCGGAAGCCTCAGCTGGGGTGGAAGGAAGAGTGGAAGGAAGGGTTGAGAGGAATTCCCTGACTTCAGTCTGGTCTGACAGAAATCGCAGTCTCTCATAGTACCACAGCCTGGGGACATAAACATCATCTGCTGCAGCTCCGGATCTCTGGGAATCCTGGACCTTCTTGCGCTCCCTAAGATATGTGCTCCTCAGGCCACCAAGTTTGGCTTTTAAATAGGAGATGGTTGTCGTGGGGACCACCGGCTTCACCAACTCCAGCAGTTTCTCCAGCGCTTCCTACCTCTTTTGTTTATGATTATACTGCGGGTGTTTCACCTGCCACAGACAGGGCAGCTCCCTGTACTTGTCTATGAACAGGGGGAGGAAGTTGTGGTCAATGAAGCCATCCATTTTATCTGCAATACACAAGACAAACCCTAATGTCAGGCTAAATTCTCCTAATCTTGTCCCAATATAGGCCTCAATCTATAAGCAGTATAGGCCCAAATTTAAATGTTACCTTTGTTATCACAATCTGCGCTTCCGCTTTATATACGCTGCGCATGCGTGAAACTCCGCCCACCCCTGACGTTCTTTTTAGTCTATTCCCTACCCCTTCTCGTTCTGCGCAGTGGGGGAAGAGCACATAGCGGAGACACAACAGGTGCATGCTAATTACAGCAACGAGGAGGAGGAAAGCCCGGAGCCAGAAACGTCAGGATCCCGGAGGAGATGATTTAAGGCCTCAAATATGTCCTTTGTGGAGATGATGGAGATGTTTGACATAATAAAGAGGGCCGACTATGACGGGAAGTATGGACCTTACCCCAACCCCAATGTCAGAAAGGCCAAGATCATGGCGAAAGTTGTGAAGAGATAGGCACCGAAATTTTGGGGTACGGCGATCCAAGGATAAACACAGGAAGCGCTGGTCGGACCTCAAATTAAGAGATCACGATCAGCATAGAAGGATCAGGAGAGTGCTGCAAAAAAGTAAGTAGTTGTCCTGTGTTCCTATTCTTTATTTTTATAACGTTCGTGCTGCTCCATGTGCTTTTCTTTACTGTTGTACAGTTTAAAATGGCAACTTTCATGTTCATGGGCACATTATTCGTTCGTAGGAAACATTGTTCGTTCGGCCTATAAAACACCATGTTTTGTCCAGATGGAGTTCAATACATTTTTTCTGGCCTACTTCTCTTAAAATAATTTTGGTGTCTAGATGGGTTTGTAACTAGAATGAAATGCAAACTAGATTCTGTGTAAGGAGAGGACACTCAGCAGCTGTTTACACATCTGGACGCTGGAGCACTAGTGTGGGACACAAGAACACCCTTTTTATTAGGGGGCCCACACAGGTGCTCCAGTGTATACTATAGGGGTGACTCCATCTGTGAAGCTTGCACAAAACAGGTAAGTATTCAAACTTTACAAAGGAAAACAATATTTCTTCATCTTGGAACTCTGCCAAAATAGACAATTGTACCCCACTTCCAAGCAATGTTTCATATTCCTATTTCTGCCATCAAATATCTGTGTGCTATGTATACCTATTTTTTTAACATAGGGGAGCAAAGACTCGGAGGACACCACTCATCTGAGGAGACAACAGACCCCCCACCTCAGGAAGAAGGGGAAATCCCCCAAAGCCAACAGGAGGAGGAGGGAGACGTGGTGGAAATTGTCACCACAACAGGTGAGTGTCTGCAACCACAGGCTCAGGTAAGAGATGGATTCCGGCATATTTATAATGCATGGTATGTTTTTGTTTCTATATTTTTAGGTGATCGTGATGTTCTGGATGAAGGTCATTTCACCAGTGAAAGTGCCCAGATCCTGATCGGGGAGATCATGGGGTGTAATAGGGACTTGAAAAACATCAAGCAAAACATCAATGATGTTCAAAACAAAATGAAGAACATCATTGATGTTTTAGGGAGAGTTTAAAACCCCTCGAAATCCCAAATTATTTCTTTTTTTTTTAACAGAAAATTTTTTGCACATTTTTTGACATATTCTCGAAAAGCCAAATTTTGAAGATGCACACAGTGTGTCAACATGTGCTATCTGCCATCACGGGAGATCAATGTATGCGTTTTGGGGGTGCAACCCCTTCCTCAATAATAAAGTAGCTGAGAGGAAGGGGTTGCACCCCCAAAACATGTTCATTGATCCCCCATGATGGCAGCTAGCACATGTTGACATTCGGCAATTTGTGTGCATCTTCAAAATTTGGCTTTTCCAGGGGTGACTTCACCCCATCTGCTGAACGCAATATCAAACACAGTTTATAAATACTCATGTCTGATATTGCCTTCAATTTCTACTAAAGTTGAACTTTGTAACTTTCAGATTTGTGTATTTCTTGTTGTTTTTAAACATGCCTGTTTTACCTTAAATGGACATTTATACTTTTATTAATGTGACCAAAAAATTTGTTATACAACAAACATGTTGGTTTGTTTTACAAACCTTTTATAAATGCACATGTGATTTTGCTGGTATAAAAAAGATTGATAATCAACAATGTGTGGTTTCTTTCAATGCTCATAAACTTTTTTGTGTTAAAATTGGTGTTTTCAGTGACAATGGTGGTTAGTTCCTAAGGGCAAATCCATTTTGCACTACAAGTGCAGTTTCAGTGCAGTTTCAAGTGCACTTGTAGTGCAAAGTGTCTTTGCCTTTAGTAAATAACACCCAACAGTGCTTTATAATTTTACACAATCACGCCATTTTCACGACTCCCCACATTTCAGTCATGGTCAGCTAAAAGAAAGCCAAGCAGTAAATGTAAGCAAATATTTAATCAGTTTAAAAATGTTTTTATTTAAGACATTGTCTGGCATATTGATGGCCCCCCTACCCGCAAAGTATTCCATGTATCTTATACGGACCTCGCGGGCACTCAGGGAAGGCAAGCCAGGACGGCCAGCTTCAAGCGCCGTCAGGGTTGGTTCATTGAGATTAATAACTCCGGCTTCAGGCCCAACTGAGTCAGCATAGTTCACAGAATTTCTCCTTAAAAAGTTGTGGAGAACACAGTAAGCCAGGATGATGTGATTAAGTTTATACTCCGCCATGTGTATGGGTGTAAGAAATAGGCGAAACCGGCTGGCCATTATTCCAAACGTGTTCTCCACTACTCTGCCATTCCTGTGGGTTGGAAGGAAACTGTGGAGTCAAACAAGAAAAAAAAATTAATCATTTTGCACATAAACATGGAAAGCAGATTAGACACAAACATTTTTGGCCAACATCAGTATAACATTTATTTGAGGGAGTATTTAAAGACAAAGGTCTAAGGTCCACCTATCAGATTCCTCCCCCCTCCCATTTAAAAAAAAAATTATGAGGGGGGGGGGTGTTTTGAACAGGTAACCCTCTCCACTTCATTGAGAGATGAATCCCTAAATAATGTGTATTACTTTGGTCAGCCCCTCCTTACACTATTGGCAGCCCACTGGACAGGTAAGAAGTGTCATAATACAAAGATATAAATACACACTGTACACATTTTAGAACATTTTTACATTCTGCTATTACCTATCAAGATAATAATAAGATACAAAAACTTTAAACATTACCATTTGAAAGTATTCAGGCAGGCCCTTGCACTGCATGCTTTGGGGAATTCATTCATAAATCTGACCACAAAAGAGGTAGGTATAGTGTGTATGGGTTTGGCAAAGTCAGCAGATAGAGGATTGGTATCAGCTGAGTTAGCAGTTGGGGGGGGGGAGGGAGGGTTCCAAATGATTTTGGGACCCAAACAAAAAGCCTCTGGTACTCTACCTGAATTTAAAGCACACATCACAATTTACAACATTTTAGGGGGTGTTTAGGGTAAAACACTACTATGGAGCAGACAAAATACATTGTTAAGTGACTATGAGGTGAATATAGGGCCAGGAGAGCATGCTGGGGAGGTTACTGAAGGCAAATAAGTATGAAGGACAAACAAAAATTACATAAAATTCCAGCATGCATGAGAACAAAGGGGACATTCACAGCATATTACAATCATGGTAATTAGGGGATGATGAAAGAAATACAATACATTAGTAAACATTAAATACAATAAAATGTTAAAGGATAAAAATCTTACCTTCATATACTCCTTCTGCAGGACCTGGATGATGGCAGAACAGGTCTCTGGGATAATGATCCCCAGAGCATGGTGGGAGATGCCTGTCGAGAACTTAAGGTCCTGCAGGCTTTTCCCCGTCGCCAAGTACCGCAGGGTGGCGACGAGCCTCTGCTCCGGAGTGATGGCTTGCCTCATGCAGGTATCCTGCCTGCTGATATAGGGGGTCAGCAAAGCCAACAAACGGTGAAATACGGGGTCCATCATCCAGAGAGAGTTCCTGAAATAGTCAGGATTATTCTCACGGATCTCACGGAGCAAAGGCATGTGACAGAATTGGTCACGCTGAAGCAACCAATTCTTGGTCCATGAACTCCTCCTTGCCCTGTTCATGGACTGGGCTTGTGTCAAAGTAAGGACCCCAACAACAAGCCCCCGCACAGCACGAACTCTACGATGAGTACGTATACGCAACATGGCTAGAAAGCGGTCGGCTGCTCAGAATGAAGTAACAGAACGCACTGAATAACAGCAAGGCCTGTGAAGAGCAACCTGAAAATCAGTAACGAATGAACAAGAATACAATGACAGGTCAATTGTACTCACTGAGCGCACTGAAGACCAGGTACAAACACACAAGCACAAACTGAACAGCAGAAAACGATCTGAAAACCACGAGTCTGAAAAAGCACGAATCGTCTCTCACCAAACTTTTACTAACACGAGATTAGCAAAAGGAGCCCAAAGGGTGCTGCGCTTGGTTCTAAACTGCCCTTTTATGGCCTCATCGTACGTGGTGTACGTGACCGACAACTGTGTGCGACCGTGTGTAGACAAAACAAGTTTGAGCCAACATCCATCGGAAAAAAAACATGGATTTTGTTGTCGGAATGTCCCATCAATGTCCTACCGTGTGTACATTGGTCGAGCCAGAGCCCAGACTTGAATCCGATTGAAAATCTGTGGGGTGATCTAAAGAGGGCTGTGCACAGGAGATGCCCTCACAATCTGAGGGACTTGGAGTGTTTTTGCAAAGAAGAGTGGGCAAATATTGCCAAGTCAAGATGTGGCATGCTGATAGACTCATACCCCCAAAAGACTGAGTGCTGTAATAAAATGAAAAAGTGCTTCAACAAAGTATTAGTTTAAAGGTGTGCACATTTATGCAACCATATTATTTTATTATTTATTTTATTTTATTTTTAATTCCCTCGGCCTCAAAGATTTCAGTTTGTTGTTCAACTGAGTTGTACAGTTTGTAGGTCACATTAAAAGGTGGAAATAGTTCTGAAATGATTTATCTGTGTCTCATTTTTTTACCTCACAGAAACCTGACATTTTAACAGGGGTGTGTAGACTTTTTATATCCACTGTATATCTAATGAGCACATGGGATCGAGAGGAAAGTTTCAGGCGGGGAGGGGGCATGTCGCCTCTCCCCAGCATTTGGCCTTAGGTGGGCGACCTGAGGGCCTGAACACTGAATTCTGAAACCCTGGGTTCTCCTTAGAGATGACGGGGAAGGAGAGAGCAGAGTGAAGGAGAGACAAGCTCATCTCTGTGCTGCTTCTCCTTTTACTGTCCAGTCAGAGGCTGGGGCAGGTCCAGGATGAGCTAGGCTCGAAGAAAGTGGTTTAACAGATGCCAATCATCAGACTGAGCACCTTCAAGTGTCACAAATAAAATCTGCTGGGAAAATGTCTGGACTGAGGTTGAATATTGCAGTAAAGTCTGGTTTTGTTATTTTATCTAAGAGCCCTTTCACACTGGGGCAGTTTGCAGGCATTATTGCGCTAAAAATAGCGCCTGCAAACCAACCTAAAACTGCCTCTACTGTTTCTTCAGTGTGAAAGCCTGAGGGCTTTCACACTGAAGCAGTGCGCTGGCAGGAGAAAAAAAAAACTCCAAACAGGAGCATCTTTGGAGCGGTGAAGGAGCGGTGTATTCACTGCTCCTAAACCGCTCCTGCCCATTGAAATCAATGGGACAGCGTGGCTATACCGCGGCTATAGCGGCGCTATACGAGCGGTTTTAACCCTTTTTCGGCTGCCAGCGGGGGTTAAAACCACACCGCTAGCGGCCAAATACCGCCGCAAAACGATGGTAAAGCAGCGCTAAAAATAGCGCTGTTTTACCGCCGACGCCCCCACCGCCCCAGTGTGAAAGGGGCCTTATAGTGGACTAATCATGTTTGTCTTTTTTATTTTTTCTGAAGTTCTGCTTTGATATAAAAGTTACAAGGTAAGAGGCTGCAGAAGGAACTCATCTGTGTCAGAGATCTGTGATTCTGAACACAGAACAGTACAGTCACCAAGATATACAGTGGGGACGGAAAGTATTCAGACCCCCTTAAATGTTTCACTCTTTGTTATATTGCAGCCATTTGCTAAAATCGTGTAAGTTCCTCTTTTTTCTCATTAATGTACACACAGCACCCCATATTGACAGTAAAACACAGAATTGTTGACATTTTTGCAGATTTATTAAAAAAGAAAAACTGAAATATCACATGGTCCTAAGTATTCAGACCCTTTGCTGCGACACTCATATATTTAACTCAGGTGCTGTCTATTTCTTCTGATCATCCTTGAGATGGTTCTACACCTTCCTTTGAGTCCAGCTGTGTTTGATTATACTGATTGGACTTGATTAGGAAAGCCACACACCTGTCTATATAAGACCTTACAGCTCACAGTGTATGTCAGAGCAAATGAGAATCATGAGGTCAAAGGAACTGCCTGAAGAGCTCAGAGACAGATGTGTGGCAAGGCACAGATCTGGCCAAGGTTACAAAAAAATTTCTGCTGCACTTAGGGTAAGGTTCCTAAGAGGACAGTGGCCTCCATAATCCTTAAATGGAAGATGTTTGGGATGACGAGAAACCTTCCTAGAGCTGGCCATCTGGCCAAACTGAGATATCGGGGGAGAAGAGCCTTGGTGAGAGAGGTAAAGAAGAACCCAAAGATCACTGTAGCTGAGCTCCAGAGATGCAGTCAGGAGATGGGAGAAAGTTGTAGAAAGTCAACCATCACTGCAGCCCTCCACCAGTCGGGGCTTTATGGCAGAGTGGCCCGACGGAAGACTCTCCTCAGTGCAAGACACATGAAAGCCCGCATAGAGTTTGCTAAAAAACACTCAAAGGACTCCAAGATGGTGAGAAATAAGATTCTCTGGTCTGATAAGACCAATATAGAACTTTTTGGCCTTAATTCTAAGTGGTATGTGTGGAGAAAACCAGGCACTGCTTATCATCTAATGGATAAATGGAATACCGCGCCAATCCAACAAGTTAGAACAGCAGCCAACACTACAAAACGACTAAATTTGTGCACATTAACTAAATGGAAAAAGTGTAGCGCTATGGTGAAGAAGCAGGTGTAAGGTATTGGACAGAAGGAAGTCCGTTTACATTTGGAGAAACGAGTGACCTCATCTAATCCAGAACCTAAAAAATATGTGTGCTAAATAGTGCAGTGAATATGGGTGTGACATCCAATATCACCATTCGTATAGACAAGAGAGATGCTCTATCTTGCTAGGAAGAGCAACAAAACACCACCAAAAAAAAGAATTAAATATTATTGTTAATTAAAACATCCAAACTTATCAGTGGTAAAGAAAATTATATAGTGTCAAAAGTGTCCATAATGCAAATGGAGAGGTATAACTCCCAAGTAAACAATATAAACATATTAGTCCATATGGTGTATAACGTGGTTGGCCCAAATTGAATCCCAGGCGGGTGGCATCACAGAGAAAAATCCAAATTTGAGTAAAAGATGGAATACTCTTACCGACTTTGATGGACTCACAGGCCGTTGGCGGTGAGTCAATTGGGCTTGTACTGTCTTATGATGGATGACAGTGTCAGGTACACCGGAAGGGTTCCTCCTCAGATGGGGAGCCAAGAATCTGTCCAAAAAGGTCTGCACGGTCCCCGTCTTTGTCAGCATGCATGGACCATGTATGAAGAAAAAACAAGGAGCCTCCACATGGTGTAAATCCAAAGACTATTTTTCAAATAGTATTTATTAGATCACTCAAGATCATCAAACAGTCCGTAAAGGTTAAAATTGGCAGAATCGATTCAAGTAATACAAAGTAGATAAAAATTGGTAAGCGTGGTAAAAGTGGCTGGGTACAGCAAAGAAACCCTGGGTACAGCAAAGAAACCCTGGGTACAGAAAAGTTTCTTTGCTGTACCCAGCCACTTTTACCACGCTTACCAATTTTTATCTACTTTGTATTACTTGAATCGATTCTGCCAATTTTAACCTTTACGGACTGTTTGATGATCTTGAGTGATCTAATAAATACTATTTGAAAAATAGTCTTTGGATTTACACCATGTGGAGGCTCCTTGTTTTTTCTTCATACATGGTCCATGCATGCTGACAAAGACGGGGACCGTGCAGACCTTTTTGGACAGATTCTTGGCCCCCCATCTGAGGAGGAACCCTTCCGGTGTACCTGACACTGTCATCCATCATAAGACAGTACAAGCCCAATTGACTCACCGCCAACGGCCTGTGAGTCCATCAAAGTCGGTAAGAGTATTCCATCTTTTACTCAAATTTGGATTTTTCTCTGTGATGCCACCCGCCTGGGATTCAATTTGGGCCAACCACGTTATACACCATATGGACTAATATGTTTATATTGTTTACTTGGGAGTTATACCTCTCCATTTGCATTATGGACACTTTTGACACTATATAATTTTCTTTACCACTGATAAGTTTGGATGTTTTAATTAACAATAATATTTAATTCTTTTTTTTGGTGGTGTTTTGTTGCTCTTCCTAGCAAGATAGAGCATCTCTCTTGTCTATACGAATGGTGATATTGGATGTCACACCCATATTCACTGCACTATTTAGCACACATATTTTTTAGGTTCTGGATTAGATGAGGTCACTCGTTTCTCCAAATGTAAACGGACTTCTTTCTGTCCTATACCTTACACCTGCTTCTTCACCATAGCGCTACACTTTTTCCATTTAGTTACTGCTTATCACCTGTCCAATACAGTCCCAACAGTGAAGCATGGTGGTGGCAGCATCATGCTGTGCAGGTGTTTTTCAGCTGCAGGGACAGGATGACTGGTTGCAATGGAGGGAAAGATGAATGCGGCCAGGTACAGGGATATCCTGGACGAAAACCTTCTCCAGAGTGCTCAGGACCTCAGACTGGGCTGAAGGTTTACCTTCCAACAAGACAATGACCCTAAGCACACAGCTAAAATAACGAAAGAGCGGCTTCACAACAACTCCGTGACTGTTCTTGAATGGCCCAGCCAGAGCCCTGACTTAAACTCAAAGGGTCATCTCCGGAGAGACCTAAAAATGGCTGTCCACCAACGTTTACCAGCAAACCTGACAGAACTAGAGAGCATCTGCAAGGAGGAATGGCAGAGGATCCCCAAATCTAGGTATGAAAAACTTGTTGCATCTTTCCCAAAAAGACTCATGGCTATATTAGATCAAAAGGGTGCTTCTACTAAATACTGAGCAAAGGGTCTGAATACTTAGGACCATGTGATATTTCAGTTTTTCCTTTTTAATAAATCTGCAAAAATGTCAACAATTCTGTGTTTTTCTGTCAATATGGGGTGCTGTGTGTACATTAATGAGGAAAAAAAAAATGAACTGAAATGATTTTAGCAAATGACTGCAATATAACAAAGAGTGGAAAATTTAAGGGGGTTTGAATACTTTCCGTCCCCACTGTACATGATTGTGTCCTCTCTGAGCCATCGTAACCGCTCTTCATGTAGACTGCAGCTCTAGAAAATTCCTAAAAAAAGTGGCACCCTTCTGGAGAAAAGCAGATGAGGACATGGTCAGAAGGAATACCTTTATCTCTGTGAGAGGTGATAAATACCTGGATGTGTTACACTTTGGGGTCATCTTAAAAAAATAAATGCTCTGTGAATGCGTTAGCAATTGTACAGGCTCTTTGGAAATAATCCCAAATGGCTGTATTCCTATAATTGTCAGCTCCATCTAGGGGCCATAATGCAGTATTTTCCTGAAATACCACTATAAAAAAAAATACCGTTTAATGGCCACTAGATGGAGCTGGAGGAAATACATATTATCATAGAATACACATATTAGACAAATTATGGGGGTTATCTGGCATTCTCACAGCAATTTTATAATATATATATATATATATATATATATATATATATATATATATATATATATATATATATATCTATATATATATATAAATACACACACACACACACACACACATAAATACTAGGGGTTAGGACTACACATTCCTTACTATGCATGCAATTATCTTGATGCCAGGTCCACTTTAACTATATACAGTTCTGACAATTTCCTGGATCATTATACACATTTATTCACTACTATTAATATAACACTTCCATATACTGTAAATGATCATGTCATTTATGTTAAGTAGCTCTTTTGATATTGGTTGCCATGGCTAAAAATGCTGTTTTCCCCCTTTCTATAGGCTCTGGAAATGCTATGATTATCGGCAGCGGCGTAGTGTTATTGGTACACCAATCAAAAATTCATCTGCATAAGCAATAGCAATCCACAATTCCTGGAAGATTACTCACATTTATTGTGTCAGGCTGCAGATTGTGAAGTCATTATAGTGGAGGGTCTGTCCTCTTTAGCAAATCAATTGTGTAATGTGTGAATGTCATTGACTTGAAAGTGATGTATCTCAGCTCTTTACTCTTCATAGATATTGACCCGGCTGACACTTTGAAATTTACAGATACAAATTACAACGAAAATTACTGAAAACTAAAATTAGCGGGTGGGTCAACATCTCATAGAGCTGCCATTCATTTTACATTCTGTGCGATGAAAGTAGCTATGCCCCCCACCCACCCCCCAATTCTTTCCCTTCTCCTATTTTGTTTCTTTATTGTCCTCCCATTTACTTTATTACATCTTCAGTTGTGCATGGATAAACAGCCAGATTCTATTGTGATGGAGAAAGCGTTTTGCAGAGTAAAACGTGAAATAAAAGCCAGGAAAGGAGGAATACGAGCGCTCAACATTAATCTATGCAAAGCAAGGTGAAGGGAGGCATTTTTCTTCATTGACAGAAGCCATAACGCTCATAACATGTCACTAGTCAGAGCGTGAACCCGCACATACGTCTTGTCACCTGAGAGGTGTATTCATACTCATTGTGTTATTTGTCAGCCACGTTGTAGGTGTAATTGCTGTCGCAGCATTTCCAGGCGCAAACTATAATACAAACATTTTATTCATCTTTTAGCTTATTTTGCAGCACACTTCAGAAGGCAGGTAAAGAGACTGTCAGGTCTTAACTGATTTAAAGATAAAGTATAATCTGCTTATATTTTGCCCTTCCCGGTTCCTCTTTTCAGGATCACCATTGGGGGTGGCCCATATACTTGTAGGGGGCCTGGACATCCCGAGGGGCCCAACCGCCCAGGCCTCAACCATGGCTGGAGCCCCCCAGGCTGCTTTGGCTGTTGTGCGGGGCTACTTTCCAGGTCTGGCCCGGCCTGACCAATTTAGCAGGGAAGGAAGGGGGTGGGTGGAGGCAGAGTAGACTCTGGGCACAGCGATCTTCACGCTGTAGCAATTAAAAAAAAATAACTTTCCCCAGCCAAACTGACTGTTTTTTTCAGTTTTGGGTGCAGGAGTAGTAATCTTTTATGCCAGACAAAGTACTTTACAGTCCCAACCTGCTCTTTGCTGAATATATGGGTATGTCTCTTTGCTGGATTGGACTGTCTCTGTGCTGAATATATAGGGATGTCTCTTTGCTAGATTGAGCTGTCTCTTTGCTGGACTGGGCTGTCTTTTTGCTGGATTGAGATGTCTCTTTGCTAGATTGGGATGACTCTTTGCTAGATTGGGATGACTCTTTGCTGAATATATTGGGATGTCTCTTTGCTGAATATATGGGGATGTTTCTTTGTTGAATATATGGGGATGTTTCTTTTCTGGATTGGGCTGTCTCTTGCTGGATATATGGGGATGTCTCCATGCTGGATTGGGCCATCTCTTTCCTGACTATATGGGGGTGTCTCTTTGTTGGATTGGGCCAACTCTTTGCTGAATATATAGGGATGTCTCTTTGCTAGATTGGGCTGTCTCTTTGCTGGACTGGGCTGTCTTTTTGCTGGATTGAGATATCTCTTTGCTAGATTGGGATGACTCTTTGCTAGATTGGGATGACTCTTTGCTGACTATATTGGGATGTCTCTTTGCTGAATACATGGGGATGTTTCTTTGCTGAATATATGGGGATGTCTCTGCTGTATTGGGCTGTCTCTTGCTGGATATATGGGGATGTCTCCATGCTGGATTGGGCCATCTCTTTCCTGAATACCGTATTTATCAGTGTATAACACGCACCCCAAGTTTAGGAGGGAATTTTAAGGAAAAAAAACTTTTAGGAGGGAAGTTTAAGGACAAAAAACTTACATTAAAATGCCCATCAATGCAGCCTTATATCTCCATCTGCAGCCTTTTCAGTGTCAGTGCAGCCTTGCCCCAGTGCAGTCTTGTCAGTGCAGCCTTGTCAGTGCAGCCTTGTCAGTGCAGCTTTGTCAGTGCAGCTTTGTCAGTGCAGCCTTGTCAGTGCAGCCTTGTCAGTACAGCTTTGCCCCAGTGAAGCCCTGCCCCAGTGCAGCTTTGTTAGTGCAGCTTTGGCAGTGCAGGTTTGCCCGTGCAGCTTTGCCCCAGTCCAGCCATGTCAGTGCAGCTTTGTGCACTTGCCGCCGACATACACAGCCATGTGTAGATTCAAATATGGCGCCGAGACTGCAGGGATTCGTCGGAGCCGAGATACACATACCCGAGTGTTCTCTGCTTTTTTCGCCGTCACGCCCAGTCCCGCCCTTGGACTTGTGTTATGTCCATCATAGGGCGGGACTGGGCGTAACTGTGAGTGGCACCTAAAAAAAGCCGAGAACACCCGGGTATGTGTTTCTCGGTTCCAACGAATCCTTGCAGTCTCGGCGCCATATTTGAATCTACCCACGGCTGTGTATGTCGGCGGCGACCGCGGCAATTGCCGCGATCGCTCCGATGACACAAAATCGGCGGGGATCGGCCTATAACACGCACCCACGATTTTCCCCTGATATTCAGGGGAAAAAACTGCGTGTTATATGCCGATAAATACGGTATATGGGAGTGTCTTTTTGTTGAATTGGGCCAACTCTTTGCTGAATATATGGGGATGCAAGCACTGATGACTTGGAATACACTTTTAATTTTCATACATTAAGTTGTAATAGTGGTAAAGTAAAAGTGGGTGCACTAAAGGAGGGATGGCCAGTGGACGGATTTGGTGGGATAGCCAGTGGGCAGGCCCTGGGAAAAGTTGGTGGTCATGGCCCTAGGGGGGCCCAGGCCTAATGCTATGTAAGGTACCCCAATATTTCTGATGGCTGCCCTGTCTCTCTTCAACCTAATCAATGTGCTAACTTTTCCATTTGTGGGCGGGATTATCTTCGCCTTGCACATGGGGGCATCTATCTTGCAGCGAGCATTCATCAATGGCCAGGACCAGATGGAGACTGTGGTCATTTGAAAAATCTAACATTAAGGCGGATCCCTCTGAGATGAGCCTTCACTGTATGCAGTAAAATAACATACAGATTTCCTCTAACAAAGTGTTGTTCTATATCACTACACACTAACTTTTGTAAGTTGCATTAGGAGGGACGTGCTGAGCCTGCGCCAACTCCACCATTCCAGCATACCTCTGTTACCCAGTAACAGAATGGGGTCCCGCCGTGCACATAGCGCAGACCTTATGCATGCACTTGTTAACTCTTTACTTCCTGCACCTTGTGACCAGGCCAAGGATCACTGTAACACGCGTTTGGTTCCAGTTGCTAGTGGATACCGATTGCTAGGGAGGAAGCCAGACAACAGCCCTCTTGCTACTGAAGGACCAATCACCTTACCAGGTACCATGCCTAACAACTGTTTACTTGTGTCTTGAACTTGTGCTCAGTTACTCTTAGCAACTACACTCCTTTTCTCCTTGTTTTGACAAGTTAAGCCTTTTGTAATGGTGTTACTTCATACCCCACATGTGCTTTACAGACCCTAGTTCTTTTAGATATGCCAGAACCAACATGCACCTCTTGAATAACTTCAGACCAGGCTCAGAACAGTTATTATAACTTTACTGAACATGTTGCGGCATGTGGCTCAATATGAACAATGTCTTTCCCTGACTCGATCTATAGTAGTGTGGTTGCCCAGGCATACTTCTGTAAGGTGAGAGTCGATTATGGCACTGTCCATGGCTTGGCTGTCTCCAAAAGGCCTGGTATCTTCAATCCATGCACAGACAGCTAAAAAGATCTGACCAAGCAGAGCAATCCCCAGAAGAACCATCAGCCTTCCCCCTTTTTATAACACAGGTGGGCCAACTAGGACCAAAAAGCTCCAGAAGAACTTTTACAAAATAACCCCTTCCCCTGGCCTGGGCCAGCAACTAACTCTCGTTTCAACCTGCCTACATGTTTTCATTACACACCTTATTTTAGTCTCCGTGCTTCTCTATGCAATACAAGAAGAGCATGGCTGGTGAGAGGGAAGAAGAAGTTGCCCATTGCTCAAGGAACCCCTAACAAACCCCTGCAGGAACCCTGTTTTCACAGAATCCTGGTTGAGAAATGCTAATCTAGTCCTTTCCGCCCCAGCCTAACTGTTCTTTGCCCACCCGTTCATTTATTGGATATCAGTTATACATAGATTCCTGAAAACAATACTCAACCCTGCCTCAGTGCTCCTCTAAAGAGCCCCCAGCCCTAATGCAAACAAGAGTTATTCAACTATCAAAATGCCTTGATGGGTGGGTGTCAGTTCAGAGGAGTAGGCATTTCAAGACAGGCTGCCCGAAGTAACGTCAATATGTAATACCAAGCCTCTTCATTCCAATGAATGAAAGAGTGGGCAAGGAAGAGTCAGGCTGGGGCAGAAAGGACTAGATCAGTCTTTCTCAACCAGGGTTCCTCTAGTGCAGCCTTTTTCACCCAGGGTGCACTGGTACAGCAGGAGGATCAAGCCTGCCTTTTAGTTACAAAAAGCCACAGGTTTTCATTGTGTACCATTACAACCTTCTAGCTGCCAGCGTTCAACAAACCAATGATTTAATTGGTTGATAAGGAGGATGTTAATCACATGCAAAGCATCCTTGTTTGCCCCTCCCCTGCTTGCTGTATTTGCTTTGAAAAAATAAAACACCTCTAACGTTGGGTGTCCTGTGTGCATGGCTGTGGTTGCATTATAAAACTACCGGTATTTGTTTAGTTGTTTAAATTTTAGAATGGGGTACCTCGAGATTGTGCATAACTTTAAAGGGTGCCTTGACTGAAAAGAGGTTGAGAAACACTGCTCTAGAGGTTGCTAGGGGTTCCTTGAGCAATGAGCACCTTGTGTCTCTCAGATGAGTATCTACTGACAAACACATGTAAAGAGCATTATTCCCAGTGACCATCACACAAATGTACTATGAACTGTAAATATAGTAATTATTAGCAGAGTTCCCTGAACCCAGATAGTTATTTAAAGGGTTCCTCCTTGCTAAAAAGCATGAACAATACTGTGGTAGATTATTTTGGACATCCTCAAGCCAGGAAATGAGGTTACATAGTTGGTAAGGTTGAATAAAGACAAGATAACAGCCCATACAGTTCAACCTGTGTTGGTGTGTGTGTGTTTGTGTGGATAATTATTTCCCATATCCCTGTATATTGTGTTTGCTAAGATTCTCGTCCAGGAGTATTTTAAAACTATCAATACTTCCTGTTGACACCACCGATTGTGGAAGAGAGTTCCACATCCTTACTGCCCCGACATTGAAAAACCCCCTACACAGCTTAAGGTTAAACGACTTCTCTTCCAGTCTGATCGTGTGGCCCCGTGTCCTCTTACACACCCTGGAACTGAATAGTTTCATAGAGGTGGGCTCATAGGCGTGTGCATGGGATGTGCCTGGGCACACTCTAATCACCGTGTGCGGTGCCAATTCCCCCTATTTCCTGGGCTTCCACCTGTCTCACCAGACCCCCCCGCTTTCCTCTCCCCCCAACTCCTGCGGGGGATATTTCAGAATGGAGAATGGGGGAAGAGCTAGGAAATATGCCATCGACTGGTCCTTTCCTTTTCTAAATCAACACGGTGAACACTCTCACTCACTGTGTCCATTCATAAACTGAAGCATAGTAAACTATGTTTACTATGCTTCAGTTTGTGAATGAACAGGAAGCCACTCAGCACAGAGCACTTCCCATTCATTTACTGCCCAATGCAGCTGAAAGGCATGTGTGTTTAAGCTTTGGGGTGCACACCCTAATGCAATAGGCGCACACCTATGGGTGGGCTTTATATAACTTGCTACAGCTTCTAATGCCCATCATGAGAAGCTCACAGTGTGCAGTGAAATCAGAGTAAGCAATTGCAGTACAGCAGAGGAGCTTGAACAGCTGTGCAAGACTGAAGGTAAGGTTGGAGATCAGGCTTAAAAGCTTTACTCTCCTGCAATAGAAGACAGTATAAAATGATCCTCCAATAGCCATTTCTCTTACCTTTCCTCTGTTCCAGGACAGTGAGACCCATAGGAGAGAATGGACGCAGGGGCTGCATGACTATGGGAGGAACAGGGGTCAAGTAACGGTCAGTCAGGTCAGTGGTGGGGGCACGAAGTCATCTCTTACCTGATTGGAGGTAGAAAGCAGATGGGGCAGGGTCCAGAGGCTTGGGGTCCGGTGTAGGGGGTGGATTCTTCATCATTCAGAGAAGTTGGAGAGGAGACGTCTTCCCACCCTCCCACCCTTGTGTTAGGGGTTAGCATGCTGGACAGGTTGAGGGAGTGTTGGTATTTAAGGATGGGGTACATGTTTTGTTGTTACATGTTTTGCTTTTCAAAAAAAAAGAGAAGGAACACATAAAGAAAAAGGAAACATAAAAAACAAAAAGAAAAAAAACAAAAAAAAAAACAAAACAGCAACTATATTTATGGTTATGGTATAATTTCATGTTAAGGTGTACTGTTCAATTTTGTCGCAGCAGTCGGCAGTTCAAGGGGTCTTTGGGGGGTCAGTGAAAATTTTGCATGGTCACAGGATTAGTGGGGCCCATCTAAGGATGGCGCTTTCCTTTGGTTAGCGGTGGTTCTCCCAGGAGATAAGTCCCCTGGGGGAAGGAAATATGGAAGTTGGTGTGATGTCCGAGCGTCCTCGAGCCAGTTGGGGCACAGCTGAGGATATAGACCATTAAAGTCATTAAAGTGTGCCTTTTTTAATACACCCAAAGACCTCTTGCTGTTGGATATTAATTTTGTTCTTACGGGTACAGTATGTGTTACGTGTTTTCACGTTATGTTATTTATTATATGGTTAATAAATGGGGCTGCTGTGGCCTTTTAAAACCCATGTCACGCGGTCTGTGTCTTTAATCTAATGGAAAGGACCCAAGGTTGACGAATCCTTTAGTCATGTAGCCTCAAAAGGCTTCTTTGGCATTTGACACTTCCGGGAGTGTCAGATACCTGTATCCTACCCCGCATGCTGATTCCGTTCTCTGTGCCCCTATGTCACAGGTGAAGAACAGGCCACCAGAAAGGTGAGTATCCATCCACTTCTATTGTAGGACAGTAATACACTGGGGGCTCATTCACACTGTTAAAAACACAGCATACAATTGAGTACAAATTTGTATATATTTGTACACAACAGTCAGGCCCAGGACAATGGGTAGGCAGGAGGAGCGGCTGGGCACTGTGGTATTATGTGAGGTGGGGGGGGGGGGGGCGCCGCAAGGAGATTGCAATTAGTGCTGGAAGGGGGAATTTGTGGGGTAGCAGGGGGTAAGTATTGTTCTAGGAGGGAAAATTTGGATGTGTGTGTTAAGAGTGGCGATTTATGGAGATTTGTGTCAGAGGGGGGATTGGGGGTAAGAAGATTTGTGTCAGGAGGGGGGATTTGTGCAGGGAGGGTGGGATTTGAAGTGGGGAGGAGAAGATGTGTGGTAGGAGGGGACATTTTAGGAGTAGAGGATTTGTGCTAGGAGGGGTGATTTTTTTTGGGGGGGGAGAGGCATTTGAGCTTGGGGGGAAGGGGGGCGGATTTTAGCAGGGGGTGGATTTGTACTGGGAGGAGGGAAAATTAAGGCTTAAGGGGAAAGCATGCAGATTAGTGCTCAGTTTTTTTTCTTTTTGGGGGGGGGGATTTTTCCTGACACATAATGCTCATGCATCTTGGGGAGGGGGGGCGCAGTTTGGCATGTTCGCCTTAGGCTCTAGTTGTCCTTGTGGAAGGAGGTGGATGGAGGGCGCGTGATCAACCGCTTACATCAAAACATATTTGGTTTAATCAAGTATAATTGAATACAAACAAATAAATATACCCATCTGAATAATACAAATAATACTTTCATAAAGTATTGTCCTGGCACTGGCAGCAGTATACAAATCTATAGGCCCATTCAGACAGCTGAGACTTGCATCGTAATGTTGTGCTATGTTCATCACCATGAAAAAAAAATGACACATGGCCATAAATTTCAGCATTATTTACGTTGTATGCATGTAAATACTTGTGTTAACATCTATATGTAGACAGCGCTATTGCACGCTATTGGCTGTCACTGTCATCACTGCTCAGGTCAATATCAACAATCCAAGGCAGAGGTGCTACACTGACACCTTTTTTTTTTTTTGTTAATGCCAAGCAGCAATTTTGAATTGCGGGAAGCATGCAGCCCATTCACTTACAAGCAAGGGTTCAACAGGTAGTGCCGCCTTTAAAACTGTGCACTTGGCAAATAATTGCCACGCCGCAATGCAAAGCTATGACAATGGGTACTTATCCAAGTGGTACCACATCTTCTGGTAGGTGGGCAGTCAAGAGGTGGTAAAAACAAGTGTGGTTAATCTGCATTTATTCTACCCCTTGACCGTCCACCTACAAGAAGACCATTGACTATGTGAAAGGAGACAGGAGATGGTATTCTGTAGTGACGACACAGTTCCACTACAGTATAGATACAGTACAAACAGTGAACGTTGTCATCCTAGGATAAGAAATATAATACAGGATCACCAGGTGAAAATAAAGAAAAAAAATAACGAAAAAAAGTAAAACTAATGCAGCCATTACATCTAAGGACTGTTAAGCTACAATATGTTAAATGTTTGTTTTTGGGTTTAGATACATATAAACCCTAGAGTACAGCCACAATAAAAATGTAGCACCTTGGAGTTTAGGCAGGGTTGCTCCTTACAAATTAACTTGCCAGGAGTAGTTATCCTGGTTGATTGCTAGAGATGGCCTGGTTGCACTTTTCTCTTCTACCACAAGGTGCTACTAGATACGAGAAGGGCAACGCAAGGTCAGGTTATGGGTATATGGGGTATCTCAGCAAATGGGCAGGGGTTTTCTTGGATCCCTTGGTCTGCTGGGAGAGCCTATATATTTGGGTGGAGTCAGGTGATCTGTGTTCTGTGCCACTTAGATGGCTGCCAGGTGGACGTGTGTTGTATTGCTTGTATTGTTGTATTGCCTGGGCTGCTAGGCCAGAGATTGGGGCTATACTGGGCACATCTGGCTGCTAGGCTGTCTGAGGGTCCTATCCAGAAGCAAGAGAGCAGCGCAGGGTTGGGGACTGCGGCTTACAGTCCAACCAAAAGTGACGGTTCTGTCGGGCGGAGAACTTGTCGTGGTTGGAGGTAGAGGGGAAGCTGTCGCCAGTAAGGGACTATCCGCCTTATTACCAGAGACCACAGTGAGTAACTGAAGAAAGTACCAGAGCAGTGTTCTCACCAACTGGGGACGGTGAAGGAAACTTCAGTGAGTATCAAGCCAGGGACCCAGCCAGCAGAGGTGACGCTTGCAGAGCAGCATTGTGTGTCAAGCCAGGGACAGAGCAGGCCAGCGGGGGTGAAGCTTGAGAGGTATCTAGAGTGCAAAGATAGGGACCCAGCAAAGAAGTGGGGGTGACGCTTGAGGAAATTACCACCATGAAGATTAGAGGAGCTCAAGGGATTCAGATGCAGCGAATCAGTGGGTCTAGTGAGAGACCGGGAGCTCAGTGTATTGAAAAACCTTGTGTTTGGAAGTGTTAAAGACTGTTTCCATAGGAGACAGCATTCCTACACATGCAGATGTGGCATCTTGCTGGATGCTTTCACTGCATGACTGTCCTCCTATTGAAGTCTCAGAGTCTGCCAATTAATCTTGCAACTACCTAAGGGTGTCCTGGCCCTAACCCTCTCTCCCCCAAAAAGGCTTGTTAAGAGAAATAAACTTTCTTTTGCATCCAAGAAGTGTCTGGCGCCCAATAATTTTAACAACTATATACCCACCAGGCCTCACAACCCACTCTATACAGAAGGATGTCAGCTATCCCTTGCCCTGGGGGTTCTCATTAGATCAAAGGAGGCCTGGGACCTTGCTACAAAGAAAAAAAAAAGAAAGAAAAATCAGCAAATGGGACAACATAACTTACAATCAGTAGGATGTGGCCCTTGTGCTGATGGCTCTTCTTTTAGGTGAAATCCTCCTCAGTTCATAAACCTCCCACCCCACACACTCACCTCGCCGCTCCAATCTTCCAATGCAGTGAGGGTTCATTTAACAAAGGCTGTCATCAGGGGAACCCAACCAAGCCCACCCTGTCCACTTCAGCTTCTCCATTCATAGAAGCTGTACTACAGCTTCCATGACTAAAACATAATCTCTGAACGGAGGGAGGACCTTTCAATTATCCACCTGTCCTGCATTCATAGAAAGTGTTTCATTCATAGAAGCTGCAGTATGGTTTCTTTGAATGGCGAAGCTGGATGGAAAGAGTGGGCATAGTCAAGCACTCCTGATGACAGCCACTTAGCTCTATTAACCACCCCTCATTGGAAGATTATGGCGGCGAGGGTGTGCGGGGGTGGGGGTGGGGGGTTGGTTGGCATGGACAACTGTTTCTCAGTCTGTTTCTGTATGTTCCCATCCATCCCGTGACATCATTTCTGCCCACGTTCCATGCTGGTTTGATTTCTTGGTGGCCACAGGACACCTATGGAGCCTGCAACTGGATAAAACATCTCCACAGGTGGCAAGGACTGATTGGGACAAGAAGTCTCCCCTCCTACTTCAACCACTGAGCTTGCCATTGACTTGCATCGTAGGGTCCATTCCCATAACAATTCCTCACCATGGACCAGATCCCCGCAGGACAGAGGATCCAAGGCTGATATCTACATTTCATGTGGAAGGCGATAATTTCATTTTAATCCTGTAAGTGTTTTTAATCTTTACATTACATTTCCCCCTGTGATACTGCACTTAGTGGCGTTTCCCTTTCCTCTTCCTTCTTGCACAAGGGACACATCCTAGTGACTGACTGTCAGTTGTATCTCTTGTGCTGATTTTCCTGTTTTTATTCAAGCTGCATTTAGCACTTTAAGTGGTTGTAATGCCTAAACATTCATTATCATAATCATGTAAAAAATGTTTAGGCATCAGAATCCCCCCTCACCCCCTTTTACTTACCTGAGCCCCCATTTGATCCAGGACCATTCACGTCTGCAGCTCTCTTTCCCCTCACCTCCGGATCTCGCTGCAATAACCTCCCAGTGCTGTCAATCAAAACCAGCGACGAGGGAGTGTGGGGGGTGGGGCCGAGTTCCGCTGTCTGTGTCAATGGATGCAGTAGCGTGGTTCAGGCGTGAGCACATGAGTGTGCCCCCATGGGAAGCGGTTTCCCATGGAGGCACGGGACAGAGGCGAGGGTCCAGGAGCACTGGCGGGGGACCAGAAAAGAGGAGGTTTGCAGCCGGTAAGTATAGGTATGTATACACATGTAACAGGTAAGTATAGACATGTTTTTTTGTCTTTTTTTAATAATAAAAAAAAGAAATCCCTTTACAATCGCTTTAAGGGCAAAGATGTAAAAATGTTAACGTTGCATCAAAAATTACTTGAAGGTGAACACTGCAAAATATCTCTGTGATCAAAGATATACTAAACATTTCCTTCAAAAACACATAGGGGGAAATTTACTAAAACTGGTGAACACAGAATTTGGTGCAGCTGTGTATAGTAACCAATCAGCTTTTAGGTTTTATTGTCAAAGCTTAATTGACTAAGCTAAAGTTCTAATCTGATTGGTTACTATGCACAGCTGCACCAGATTCTGTGTGCACCAGTTTTGGTAAATCTCCCCCACAGCTAGATGATGTACATAAAACATGAGAATGTGTAATGTATATGTAATGATAGAAGAGCCCACATTATATGGCTCCTTGGTCAAGAGCACAAAGTCACCATTGGTTACTGAGAAAGGTTTAAAGGGTCAGCCTGCCCCATTGCTACAGATTAGGAAATCATAGATTTTTTTCCCCCCAGAAGTTAAGAATAAATGTCCTCTTTTTTAATTAATAAGATCTCTGACTATAGAGATAAAGTATGAGAAGGTTATATACACTGAACCACTCAAGTCATTACTCACCCATTTCAATTAAGCAGACTCTTGACTGGACGAGGGTTGTAAACCAGATGTGATGGAGTTTTACTTGGATTGATGACTGTTTGAAGCCATTAAAGTTGCTCACCCATATGGATATAATGTAGACGTGTCACCTGAATCTAACTAAGGTCACACAGGCCAATTGTTGTGCTCGTAAATATCACTGGAATCCATACCATCTATTGAGAAATATGGTTAGTAAGAACCTTAAGCCACACAGTCTAGAACACTGATGAACACCATGCATGATATAAGGATAAGACCTGACTTGATGCCTAGATCTTCTCAAGGAGGAAAGACATAACACAAACTTTGGGTGTTATTAAGATTGCAAAAGACCGAGCTACCCTTAACCACTTCAATACAGGGCACTTATACACCTTCTTGCCCAGACCAATTTTCTGCTTTCAGCGCTATTACATTTTGAATGACAAATGTGCGGTCATGCTGCTCTGTACCCAAACAACATTTTTATAATTTTTTTCCCCACCAATAGAGCTTTCTTTGGTGGTATTTGATCACTACTGGGGTTTTTATTTTTTGCACTACAAATAAAAAAAGATCGAAAATTTTGAAAAAAAAAGTTTTTCTTAATTTCTGGTACAAAACTTTGTAAATAAGTAAGTTTTCTTCTTCACTGATGGGCACTGATGAGGCTGCACTGATGAGGCATTACTGATTGTCGCTGATGAAGTGGCACTGATGAGGTGGCACTGATGACGCACTTATATGCAGCACTGATCAGCACTGATAAGCAGCACTGACAGGCATTGATAGGTGGCACTGATATGCAGCACTGATGGGCACTGATAAGCAGCACTGATAGGCATTGATAGGTAGCACTGATAGGTGGCACTGTTGGGCACTTAAAGGTGGCACTGATAGGTGGCACTGTTTGATTTTTTGATTTGCCACCTACATAGTAGGTGAGGTTGAAAAAAGACACACGTCCATCAAGTCCAACCCATTTGTGTGATTATATGTCAGTATTACATTATATATCCGTGTATGTTACGGTCGTTCAGGTGCTTATCTAATAGTTTCTTGAAATTATCGATGCTCCCCGCTGAGACCACCGCCTGTGGAAGGGAATTCCACATCCTTGCCGCTCTTACAGTAAAGAACTCTCTACGTAGTTTAAGCTTAAACCTCTTTTCTTCTAATTTTAATGAGTGGCCACGAGTCTTGTTAAACTCCCTTCTGCGAAAAAGTCTTATCCCTATTGTGGGGTCACCAGTATGGTATTTGTATATCTTGCTTTACAAGCATGCCCCTTTGTGTTTATTTGTAAAACAAAGATTCTACAACTTAAATAGATAAATCAGTATTAAAAAAAAATAAAAAATTACCCAACTTTGTTATAGCTTTCCTTTAAAGCACATACGGAAATGGATTGAAGGGATTACATAGGTAGCATTATTAAGAAATACACATCTAGGTTACCATAACCAAAGAATCATTATGAGTTTTTCTCACATCATCTTGGTTATACCAAAAGCTATGAAATATGAAGACCTATATTCTGCAAATTTTGTATTTGCCCCTATATAATGAGCAATTATTTCAACTTAATGTTAGGCAGCACTGATCAGGGGGCACTGGCAGGCATCACTGATGGGCACAGAGTGCCATCCCTATTGGGCACTAATTGGAATCCCTGGTGGGCATCCCTGGTGGTCCTGGGTGGGCATCCTTAATGGGTCTGCACTGATAATCAATGCACCAATCAGCTCTCCTCTAATCACACCTGTCAGTGCGAGTGGAGAAACACTGTGATCAGCTGTGATTGGATGCAGTGTGTCAGACTAACCGCCGTGCTGCGCGCCCCCGTGGGCCCGCGCTAGCGACTTACCCTGTTGGACGTCATATGACGTCCAGTCAGGATAAGTTAAACACTTTGTGCAGGTCATATTGCTATATGGTGGGCGAGAAGTGGTTAAAGCCTACGTTTAGTGTTTTTCTGTTTTTTAAATCAGCACAAGGGACGGTACTTACATTTAATGAGAAGTGTCACTTGTGTTGGAGGCTGCTGTCTTAGTTGAAATCTCCCATCCTCTGCCTCTCTCCAACTAGACTCCCACAGTGGTAATCTCTTGGTACTGCGTGGGTTAACACAAGAAGCTTGACCCATCTTAGGTACTTAACAATACCAACTATGCCCACCCCCCCCCCCCACCTTTCATTCATAGAAACTGTACTAAAGCTTCCACGAATGAAAAGACCTCTATGAATATGCCCATCCTTCATTCATAGAGCCCCTTTCATTGCTGGAAGCTATAGTTCAATTTATTTCAATGGGGAAGAGACAGCCATGCTGTGAGTGTGCACATAAGGGTTGTTCCAGTGGGACCCTGCAAGCCAAAGAGTCACCCTAAAGCTGACTGTACACTGGTAAACTTTTGTATGAACATTCGTATCCAAAATCTCATGAGAACATGCCATCAGAAGCTTCAGGAATGTTGTTCGAAAGCACTTCAGTATTTTATTTGCTTTTACCATTCAATATTGGAATTAATTCATTTTCAGAACAAAAAACGCATTTTTGTTAGATATTCGTTTGTGAAAACTTTTACATCCTGCTCCTTAAATTTTTTCTTGTCACTGTAGTTGAAAACAATCGTTAATTTGACCCCATTAACTATTAGTAAATGAAATGAACTTCTACCCATGTATGCCAGCATTACAATGGAAGTCAAAGCTCTTTATTGAAGAAAAGACATGCAATGTTTCTTCTGCAATAAAATAAATTGACCTGCCTAGTCGCAATCCTCTACAGAATGCACAATAAGCTGTGCATGTGCCGCTCAGTTCACATTTCCATTTTGAATGACTCCCACACATGCCAAAGACTGGCTGCAGACCAGCAGCCAGAAGAAGCTGGGGAGAAGATGCCAGCACTTTTGAGGGACCTCAAGGGAGTTGGATCGTTGGTGCAGAGGTAAGTGTCTCTGCCTTTACTTCTGCTTTAATTTAAAAAAATGGAATGTAATATCAATTTAACCCTCTATAAAGTTGTAAGAGCTGAGAGGAACAAGACCCTAACCACTAGCCTGTAGGCTGATTGAAGCCATCCTCAACATTAGCAATGCACAAGCAAGAATCAGAACACAGAAGAGTGCTGCTACAACACAATGGGGTTGATTTACTAAAGGCAAATACAGTCAGGTCCATAAATATTGGGACATCAACACAATTCTAATCTTTTTAGCTCTATACACCACCACAATGGGTTTGAAATGAAGCGAACAAGATGTGCTTTAACTGCAAACTTTCAACTTTAATTTGAGGGTATTTACATCCAAATCAGGTGAACGGTGTAGGAATTACAACAGTTTATATATGTGCCTCCCACTTTTTAAGGGACCAAAAGTAATGGGACAATTGGCTGCTCAGCTGTTCCATGGCCAGGTGTGTGTTATTCCCTCATTATCCCATTTACAAGGAGAAGTTAAAGGGTGCAGAGTTCATTTCAAGTGTGCTATTTGCATTTGGAATCTGTTGCTGTCAACTCTCAATATGAGATCCATAGAGCTGTCACTATCAGTGAAGCAAGCCATCATTAGGCTGAAAAAACAAAACTAACCCATCAGAGAGATAGCAAATACATTAGGTGTGGCCAAATCAACTGTTTGGAACATCCTTAAAAAGAAAGAACTCACCAGTGAGCTCAGCAACACCAAAAGGCCCGGAAGACCACGGAAAACAACTGTGGTGGATGACCGAAGAATTCTTTCCCTGGTGAAGAAAACACCCTTCACAACAGTTGGCCAGATCAAGAACACTCTCCAGGAGGTAGGTGTATGTGTGTCAAAGTCAACAATCAAGAGAAGACTTCACCAGAGTGAATAAAGAGGGTTTACCGCAAGATGTAAACCATTGGTGAGCCTCAAAAACAGGAAGGCCAGATTAGAGTTTGCCAAACAACATCTAAAAAAGCCTTCACAGTTCTGGAACAACATCCTATGAACAGATGAGACCAAGATCAATATGTACCAGAGTGATGGGAAGAGAAGAGTATGGAGAAGCAAAGGAACTGCTCATGATCCAAAGCATACCACCTCATCAGTGAAGCATGGTGGTGGTAGAGTCATGGCGTGGGCATGTATGGCTGCCAATGGAACTGGTTCTCTTGTATTTATTGATGTGACTGTTGACAAAAGCAGCAGGATGAATTCTGAAGTGTTTTGGGCAATATTATGTGCTCATATTCAGCAAAATGCTTCAGAACTCATTGGACGGCGCTTCACAGTGCAGATGGACAATGACCAGAAGCATACTGCGAAAGCAACCAAAGAGTTTTTTAAGGGAAAGAAGTGGAATGCTATGCAATGGCCTAGTCAATCACCTGACCTGAATCCGATTGAGCATGCATTTCACTTGCTGAAGACAAAACTGAAGGGAAAATGCCCCAAGAACAAGCAGAAACTGAAGACAGTTGCAGTAGAGGCCTGGCAGAGCATCACCAGGGATGAAACCCAGTGTCTGGTAAAGTCTATGCTTTCCAGACTTCAGGCTGTAATTGACTGCAAAGGATTTGCAACCAATTATTAAAAAGTGAAAGTTTGATGGATGATTGTTAATCTGGCCCATTACTTTTGGTCCCTTAAAAAGTGTGAGGCACATATACAAACCGTTGTAATTCCTACACCGTTCACCTGATTTGGATGTAAATAACCTCAAATTAAAGCTGAAAGTCTGCAGTTAAAGCACATCTTGTTGGTTTCATTTCAAATCCATTGTGGTGGTGTACGGTATAGAGCCAAAAAGATTAGAATTGTGTTGATGTCCCAATATTTTTGGACCTGACTGTAGGTTGTTCACTTTGCAAGGGAAGTTGTACTTTGCAAGGGGATGTTCCCCACAGCTTAGTGAATAATTTCACATTGCAAAGAATACCCAATCACATACAAGGACAAAAATAAGCAGCATTCTTGTTTGCACATGATTGAGAAATGAAAGTCAGCAGAGCTTCACCTGATTCACTAAGCTCTGGGGATAATAAGTCCCTTGCAAAGTGCAACTTCCTTGCAAAGTAAATGGTCCATTTGCCTTTATTAACTCAACCTGATAGCAATTTGGTGATATTATCTGCTGGAAAAAAAATGTATGCATAGAAAACACTCTCCTTCCACCTCTCAAAAGTCCTTTGGGTTTATTTCTTTGTGATTTCAGAAAATAAAAGCCCAGTGTCATCAATTTAAATATAAATTCTATTCATCTTATATATTTTTTTCTGTCTCCTTAATCAACCGCAATGTTTTCTTTATTTTAGTTATATGAAATGATTTTGATCCCAGTGGCACAGTGCTCTATGAGATAAATTATTATTTAGAGTACTCTAAGAATTTGTAGGGAATCTGTGATATTCACTTGGAGTGAGTTATGTTCCTTTTTGTGCATGGCAGGGCTGTGCATCATCTGTAACAGGGAAGAAATGCAATCTAATAATCACAAACTGGATTTAAATCAATGACAGCGGTGTGCTGTTGTGTACTTTACAATCTTAAAGGAAAACTATATGGTGCTAGCACTAAGTAGGTTTTTTACCCGTTTTTATAAATTCATTTTTGTCACTTTCACATTTTTTGCTGGCTTGCTGTGGACCTATTTACACATTGGCATTTGAAGTGTAGGTTCACCTTTTGAGAAAAATTTCAATTTAAATTAAAAAAACACAAAAAAACACAAAACACGCTTCCTATCCCCTCTTCCCCATTCCCTTCTGTACTTACAGTACCTCCATGGCTGATGAACAGTCAGCAAGTAGATACATCAGCAAGTTGATGGTGTGTGCGGAAGACACAGTGCCAATGCACTGATCTTGGAACATTGCACTGTTTCCATTATTAAAGGTCATGAATGACATTTAAATAGTTATAGTCGCTGCAGCAGCATTGCAACGTTGCAACCCCCTGCACTGAAAAAATGTACTGCATGCACTACTTTTTCAGTGCAAATCACAGCAAGACTGTGCCTTGTCTATTAATTGGGGCTGCTCGGAAAACACTGTAGCTGCCAGGATAACCCCAATGCATATGGTATGAAAGAGCACTAAAAGTAGGTGCTGCGCTCCCCTGCTGCTAGTGAAATGCTGCTGGTTGGACTGCCATTAAAGTAAACCTGTTTGCTGGCAGGCCTCTCATTTGCCGCTAGAAATGGTCATGCTTGACTAGGGCACCTCCCATCATTCTTCTATACCAGGAATTATGTTCCCGGTCCTCCTCAAGAGAAAAAAAATGATTGTTCACATGATCAGCCTTTTTAACGTATTACTGTAAACATGAACAGGAAGCAAAGTTTTCTCCCGCAAAATATTACATCAGCTTCTTCTTCGCATACAACAACTACAACACTGTTTTTGTAGAGTTCAGATTTAACCAGGAGGTGCCAACCACCTCTTGCTCAGTTGTGGGTTCCCTGGGATGGGCCCTTTCTTAACCTTTGAAGCACAAGTCTGCAAACTACATGATGGCTTTCTGCAGGCCCCCACTTTCCTTCATACTCCCTTCCAGCTTACCCAGCCCTAGCATATATAGGGAAAAGGGATGAGCTATACTACCCACATTACACATCTATGGGCGGGGGCTTCCTAAAAGTGAAACTAACCCTCGCTTACATGTTGCTTTGCACTTGGGCAAAGAACTGGTTCATTTTAAAGAATATATAAACCTCAAGAACAATTAGTTCAACATTTACACACTTACTGCCCTAGGGTAGCAATGTTACCTTACCGCATTGTATTGTAGCGCTACCCCCACAGGAGCGACTGGACTTTGGGCTTTTCCCCCACACAGTCAGGCAGCAGGAATGTCCACAATCTCTTTAGAGGCTCATTAATCAGTCCAGGGGTTTTGGTTTTGTTTTGTTTATTTAAGGTATGAACTTGGATAGGCAATAGGGATACATGGGATGCCCAGAACTGAAGAACTTTAGACAAATACTTGTGGACTTGCTAATGTAATTTGTTGCTATAAACTAGTTTCAGAAGCACTGCCCACACATGAGAGTAGTGGTGCAGCTAATACAACAACAGAAAGATTCCTAACTGAATTTGCAGGTGCAGCTCCTGGTGGAAATTACAAGGAACCTGGCTAATACTATCCCAAGCTAGTGAATTGTGGGGATGCTTCTGGCTGCTTTGAGCTGGCTCTAAGCTCTCCTCTGGTCCCAGACATGTAAAGTATTGCACCTCACTGTCCTCTCTGTAGCCTAAGGGCATGTTGAAATGGAAGGTAATCACACAGTCCCTTTAGGAGGCTCCTTGGATCCAGGTAGCTGTTGCACTGGCACACTGCTGCACAGGCTGTGTTCTAGGATGTCTTCAGTTAAGCCTAGCTGAGACTAGCCAAAGGTGTGAGACTTCCAGCTTCTCTGTCTTTCTCCCTCCCTCTTTTTCTCCTGGCCTTCCTTCTGCCGCAGGGGCAGAGCCCACCATCACAGGGGTCCCCTCCAAACAACTGGATCCTGGACTCTGCTCCCAGACTGCCAGGCTCCTGAGTATTTATGGACTGCTCCCCCGCCTTCTGGGCCTCACCTCCCCATCGAGTGGTGGGAACATAAATATTCAGGCAGCAGCCTCCACCTGTAGGTTCTAGAACTATCCAGTGAGTTCTCAAAGCCAGGGGAGGTAACAGAGCCACAGCCCTTGAAGCACTGCACAGTCAGAACACAAAATAACCCCGGTCCCTTTCCTAAGAGGAGCCAAGCTAAATTTACCTCCCCTAGTAACACTGAGGGTGCTACAGTATTTATGATTTAGAAACCTCCATATACACCGTACATTAGACTGCTCTCATTATTTGAACACCAAACATCTCCACCTCACCACATCTCTTTAGCAACCTGAAAGGGTCTAATTATCCCTCCTCGATCTTATCTTGGACGTCAGAATAAATAGTGTCTATGTTGTGGAGAATATAATAGGGGTGAGGTTTCTGTACTTTAAAAAAAAAAAAAGATAGCTGGGCAGAGCTGACATCAATCAGTCCATACAAATATAGTCGTGAGCTGTCAGCCCACTGCCAGATCAACAGGTATTTTTCTGCACATTTAGGGTCTTAAAGCAGAACTCCAGATAACAAAAATAGCATACCTACAGCTCTAAATGTTAGTTTCACTCAGTACCCCATTGACCCCTATCCAGCAACAGCAACTTTCAGACTCTAATGGACTTTTACAGGCTGCCAGCAGCAGGGCTGGACCAGGAGCCTGTGCCTTCCATGCATACCAAAACACTAAACACCCAGTGTACACGGGGCCCTAAGGACTGCTGTCTTACCAGGGGATGTTTCCCAGGGCTGTCTACCCCATAGATATGCTAACTACTGCTTTCTGTCATTGCAATTTGAGATTATTATGTGACAACGGTTTCCCTGGATGTTTATTCCTCTTTGAGGTTTGCCATAAGAACCCAACAACACATTCTAAAGTTTGTCATTTTAAGCTCTCAATCTCCATCTAATACCCCCTTTCATAAAACAGCAAGCATCAAAGGCACGCATCAGTAAAAAAGGGGCACACCGAATAATGTACATTGCTCCAAACAATGAAGAGAGTCTTAGGAAGTGAACCATATTCATCACTTAGGTATTTTGCGGAGATAGTTCTGTTAATCAACCGAAACTGCAACAAAGTCAAAGAGAATCACTACCCTCTTCTATTATTCAGCACTTCCCTCATTTGCTGGTATCTTAAGACCATATACATCAGTCCATAGCTTCATGATTTTAACAATGCATTTGTAAATTGTTTCCATCTGCTGTATGCCGGCATGGCAATCTATGTACTCCGCGCAGCACTCTGTGTAAGTAATAGAATGGGAAGGTGCCACAGAAGGGCTGGAGATGAAGGCGCTATAGAAAGACAGAGACAATGGAAGTATTCTTGAGCTCTTTGTGTAATAAATATACCTTGTGCATCAGCCTGACTTCCTTTCTGAGAAATGTTCTTTCAGGAGGCTGTCCTCCATGTCACCCCTAAGCTTTACAGATGCACTACATGTGCACAGTGATGAGAAGGAGATAAAGTCTTTTACATGAGAGGGCAGCTTAGTCAGAGCTTAAAGTGGCCTAGGCATGGGGACAAGCACTGCACTGGCTGTGCTCAGGTTTTAACTCTATCTATGGTGAACCTTTTCCTAAAGAGAAAGAAGCTAAGGTGTGTTTTACTGCATAATATTGTATATTAAAGCTAATCTCCAAGCAGCATATACAGTCCAATGAGAGAGCCATACAATTAACCAAGAGTTCATATTCTTTAATAAAATTGATTCATGGCAGAAAAAAATCCAACACAGAACCCTCCTTCATCACAGGTACAATACAAATGCAAATATAAAAGTCATAACTATAAAAGTAAAAAGTCATAAATATAAAAATAAATATGTTAATAAAAAATTATGGGTGCAAAAGTCATCGGGTATATACCTATTTGCATATAGTATACAAATCCAGTGAATAGAAGATTTAGAGATAATAACATCTTACATACAAATACCAAAAGATCATAACATTTCATTGGCAGACAGTAAAACAAAAAAATGATATCCAAGTAAAATCAGGACGATAGCACTGTATACACTGGAGTTGGATATTATATGCAAACTAGTTTATACCCCTTGACATTTACATGTATTATTTTTCAATAAAAAAAAAAAAAAACTGGGAGAAGCCCTTCACCTGTTGAGTTAGGAACCTGCAATGTTCAGTGCATGGATAACAAGGATTTATTTTCTGTTTTTGTTTGTTTTATTTTCATGCAACCTTTTAACTAAAACTGACTACAAGTCAGATTTTAAGAAACCTGCCGTTTGGACTACCTTTTTCCCAGGGAAGGTGATCCCCTTTGAGTTAACCCTTGACAGATATATATTATACATACATACACACACACACACACATCCATACATATATATGTATACACACACACACACACACACACACACACTGTAAATTAAAGAGAGTTGCAAACTTCGGAAAAAAAACAAAACAAAACAAAAAACTAACAAACCGTGCAAGACAAAGGCATAATGAGCTAGTATGCATCGCATACTAGCTCATTATGAAATACTTACCTTAGAATGATGCCCTGGATCGTGTCGGCCCTCCGAGTACAGCGTGGACATCTTCCACCGGAGTTACTTCCAGGTTTACAGCTCCGGCGCTGTGGTTGTCCAGAGCCGCAAAGACGCCACTCCCGCGGGAGCCACCGGTCATGGCACGACTCCTGAAGAAATGGCACCAGCGGCCCGTTTCTTCAGTGCACATGCGCCGATGATGTCGGCAACAACACATATACTGAATATCTCCTAAACTGTGCAAGCTTAAGAGATATTCAAGGTACCTACAGGTAGGCCTTGTTATAGGCTTACCTGCAGGTAAAAGTGGTGTAACAGGGTTTACAACCACTTTAAGAATGTTCTTTAGAAATAAAAGTGTTAGTTTTTATCAATTAACAAAATGGAAAGAAAATTAACAGAAGAGTAATCCAAATCAAATCAATATTTCATGTGACCACCCTTTGCCTTCAAAACAGCATCAATTCTTCTAGGTACACTTGAACACAGTTTTTGAAGGAATTTGCCAGGTAGGTTGTTTCAAACACCTTGTAGAACTAACCACAGATCCCTGTGGATGTAGACCGTTTCAGATCATTCTGTCTTTTCATGTAATCCAAGACAGACTTGATGTTGAGATCAGGGCTCTGTGGGGGCCAAACTATGACTTCCTGAACTCCTTGGTAGTTATACTGCATCAGCAAGGTCTCTCCCAGGCAAAGATTTTAAAGCAGACTTGGATTTCAAGATGTGTAGACACAGTGGTCAGCCACAGTGATAGCACGGCAGATGAAAGACCAGGGCTTTTTTTCTCAAACAATAGATGCTGGAAATACTTCCATGTGACATCGGAAGATGGCCAACAGTGCCATCAGCACAAAACTGAAGGGAACCAGTAGGACCCATGTACACCCATCTATTGTCCAGAGAAATCTGGTCCAAAGTGGTCTTCATGGAAGAATTGCAGACAAAAAAACATACATTTAATGTGGAAACAAGGCTAAGGACTCAACTATGCCTGAAAACATAGGAACTGGGGTGCAGAAAAATGGCAGCAGGTGTTCTGGACTGATGAGTCAAAATGTGAAATATGTGGCTGTAACAGGAGGCAGCTTGTTTGTCAAAGGGCTGGAGTGCCGTACAATAATGAGTGTCTGCAGGCAACAGTGAAGCATAATGGAGTTTCTTTGCCAGTATGAAACATTTCTGCAAATGGAGTTGGAGATTTGGTCAGGGGCAATGGTGCCCTCAATACTGAGGAATACAGGCAGATACTTATCCACTGTGCCATACCATCAGGGAAGTGTGTGATTGGCCCCAAATATATTCTGCAGCGGGACAACAACACCAAACATACAGCCAATGTCACCAAGAACTTTCTTGAGTGTAAGAATAAGAACAAGGAGTCCTGGAAGTGATGGTTTAGCCCCCACAGAGTCCTGATCTCAACATCATCAAGTCTGTCTGGGATTGCATAAAGAGACAGAAGGATTTGAGGCAGCCTACATCCACTGAAGATCTGTGGTTAGTTCTCCAAGATGTTTGGAACAACCTATATGCCAAGTTTCTTCAAAAACTGTGTGCAAGTGTACCTAGAAGAATTGATGCTGTTTTAAAGACAAAGGGTGTTCACACCAAATATTGATTTGTTTTGGATTTCTCTTGTGTATATTTTTATCAGTTAAAAATAAAAAAAACTTTTGCACATTAGTTTATATTTTTTCCCTGAATTTATTATAAAATACCCAAAAAGATATTTCAGGCATATGTGAAATACTACATACAGTATAGCCGTATTTAGATAAGCAGCCAGCTATAGAAGCTCTACACTTTATGTCACATGTTCATCTGTCTATTCTCAGCTGCTATATTGGATAAAAACTGTTGCTTATAGAGCTCAATAGCTCAAGCTTGAATTTACATACATGATTGAAAAGGACTGACAAATCCCTGATCTCTCCCCCTTACTGCCTGCTTTGTGCAGAAGGGCTGTGGAATATCCGACAGATTGTATGAAGTCAAACATCTTCAGCTGTGCTCTTACTGTAGAAAACCCACAATGCTCTGTGATACTAGTTTTATTTGTAAAATAAAGAATTGACGTATTTAGTAAAAAAATGTATAAAAACACTTTTAAAATTTGATTTACAAAATCAAATTAAATTGACTGAAAACACTACAATTTTCCATTATGTCTGACCAGCTTACTCTTCTTCTGAAGAATCACAATTCCATAATTAATACATCATAATAGTTCTGTGATTTGAATTCATGCAATCAGTCTCTGCTTTATCCAAAATTGTTTTTTAATAAGTCACCAACAGCAACTAAACACTGCTAAATATCCAGCTCTGCCTACCCATTCATTTCTAATCAGAACCAAGAGACAAAAGTTCTAATTAAGTCTGACTGTCGCAGGTGAAAAATTTCCTATACCATTGTATTCATATGAGCCTCTTTCAAAAAAAAAACAAAAAAAAAACGTAGAGGATTACTTTGAAAGGGAAACATTTGTGGTGTTGATAAGCAGTGTGTAGATATGCTAATAATGATTCCTCTGGGGTAATAAGACACTCAGTTTTGTACCAGTGAAAGCCAAATGCGTTGGCATAATTAATTCACTTATTGTGAGCAGAGATTTATGAGCAATATTGCTGGAAACTTCCGTCTCCTGATGCATACAATTAACAGCAGCCGCTTCCATTTTGGGAGGCGATCGCCTTGCTGTAGACGAGGCCCGTCTGTGCCGATGGAGATGAGAGGATCGGCGCATCTCATCACCAGGCGGTGTGTATTAGGCCTTTCAAACTATGCGCTGGTGATTTATGTCTGTGACAGAACGTTTCCCAGTTTTTCACAGCTTATCAGGCATTCACACGGCAAATCTATTCTGTGCCATCTGTGGCGAGAAAATGACGATGACTTCATGGTATATTTCTTGCATTATGTTTGCAACAGAGAAAAACAATAAGAAATCTATTGTAGAAAAAAAGTCTAGAGATACCTATGTTGGGAAAAATATGTGAAGTTAAATACACGTTGTATATCTGAATATCCTTAAAGCCTAATCGCAGCCCCCCGTACCCCCAGTCCTTCCCCCAAGGAGCTCTAACCCAGAAGAGGACCAGTACTGAACAATTGAAAGTGCTAGGAAGAAGGTAAGTAATGCAGCAAGCGATTTTGTTTTTAAACTTTTACAAAAGCTGGGCTACAACAAATGTAAATTTAGCAAACGTTGGCACATGCAGTATCGAAATTAAAGAATAAAGGCTTTATTAGAATATAGAGGTAAAACCCAAAGAATAATAAATGTAATTAGGTTTTAAAGTGAACCTGTGCTGACCTAACACACAAACAAGTGTACCCAAGTGCTGCATCATCTTAAGAAATGGAACATTTTTAGAGGAGCTGCATGAGCTCTGAAATATCTTCTTCTTGCTGCATCATATGGCACCTGTGTTAAGCCTCAATAAATGGTTCTGTCAGAAACCATAAAATCTGGTTCAGACAGAACTACAGTAAAATTACATTTGTTTAATAATAATAGCAAAAAGAACAAATGTAGTCAAAACAATGTTCAGTAACCGGAACGGAAAGTCAGCCAAGCCAGAAGTCAGGGATCAATGTAGTTGAACAGCAAGCAGGATCAGGAGCCAGAAGGGATGTCAGCACAGCAAATCTTGAACAGGATCACAGGAAATAGTTTCTGTGATGTTGGCCAAGGAGAAGGCAGAGCTCCTCTGGATTGGATGGCTTAAGTAGGCAGGACTGACGAGCAGGATATCATCAACAGACGAGTAACTGTGGGGAGATAGGAGCTGGCAATTAGCCGACAGCTGAGCGGCCAGCTCAGTGAAGAAAGGGCTGAGCCCAGCCCTGACAGGTTCGAATCATAGCCGGTTCAGCAGATTCAAACCATGTATGGGCAGGCTGATTGTACCCAGGTTGATTCATCGACTAGCACTAGGTACAACTAGCATGACTGATTTTACTATATAAGGGTTATTGCCAACGGCTATAGCCACTAGCAGTAACCATTATATTCTGCCAGCCAGGAATGCTCCCTGCACCCCCCCCCCCCCCTCACTGGCAGAACACAATAGCACAGCGGGAGGCATTCCCCCATCAACACAGTAAGTTCTAATGGAGAGATCTGGGTTGTTTTTTTTCTTCCCCCACCCGTGGTGGAAGGAAAGGAAACTGTATCATTTAGGTCAGCCTGTCTTCAGCTCAATTTCTGTGCTTCAATAAAGCCTCCCTTCCATGCTCCCTTTTTCTTCTTTTGACTGGCTATGATGTCTGTGTATGTCTATGTTGTTGTTGCTCTCAGCATGTAGTAGCCAAAGTTCTGATTGACTTCATGTGATTCCATTGTTCTAACAAGGTGCACATCTGAGAGTTCATTTAGATGTTCCACTGATGTCATCCTCATCTGTGTTTTACACGAGGGAAGAGCCCTATTTAAGGGGATATCAGTGGAACATTTCAGGGTAGTGAATAAGCGTAGTGTCACTGTGTGAAACGCTTCTACCTGTACCTGATTGCCTGTCCTGTGGTGTTATTCATGTTACAGATTTTATAATAATAAGATTCATCACTACTTCTGTGTGCAGCCACCCATTCCTTTTCTACAATGAAGCCTGTTTGATTCTAGGCACATAGGCAAGACTTACCTGTAAAATAGCTGTTTAAATGGCTGACCCACGATGACGTGACTCCGCATCCCACGCATCCCCATGGGGGTCACAATTGTGGCACAGCAGTCTGAACTGGCAGCACATTTAGTGTGTCCTAAATTCAGAGCACATGAGTTGGTAACATCACAGGCTGCAGAATTCATGAATATTTCTTGAACAGTTCACATTTAGGAGATAGTCATTATACCTACAGGTAAGCTTTATTATAAGCTTACCTGTAGGAAAAAGTGACCAAGCGGAGTTTACGACCCCTTTAATCTAGACTTGGACACTTATGGCCCTGAGAATATGCAGACCCTTTAGTCTGGGGAACATCTAAAACCCAATAGCCTTTTCATGGTATGGACATATTTTTGGAACTTAATAAAAGTGTACCAAGCAAAGTATACCATGGTGTTCACTTATTGGTGGGCACAGTGAAAGATAAGTGCTCCTTGTTTACATGATTTACAGTCACATCCCTTTACATCTTCCACCACCAGCTTCCTTCGCAGCTCTTGGTATTTGAACACATGACATTTGAGAGCAATAAAGAAAGACGGAGTGCTACTCAACTGGCTGCAGATTGTTTGCCCAGCTACCTCTGCCTCATCAGGTGTGACCTCTTGGAGGTTCTGAGGGAGGGAAGCAGAAAATTCCCTGGGGTGTGTCCAAGGAGTTGTGGGAAATGGAGTCAGGCCTCGTTCACACAGGGTAAACCATGCGATGGCTGTGTTTACCTACACGATGATGCACAGGCCACGTGGACACAGCCAATGCTTCCCATTTGACATCCCTGTAAGTGTGGGTGCACAGCTTCGAACACAGACATTGTGTCATGAATTGCCAGTAATACCTTCATGCCCTGTCTGTCAGCTTACCTCTGGTCTGTGTATCAGCCTTGGGCCTGCACTCTCACACCTGCATGGTTAAGTAATCTTCCCTCAGTGTGGCTCCACCCTAGCCTCTACAGGATACACTATTTAACACTGTGCTGTCCAAGCCTGCCTTGCCCGAGCAATATTGTGTGTTTGGTTTCCTGTCTCCTGCTTGCCATGTGCTCTGTGTCTGTTTCTGTTATCTATCTTGGCTTGTTCTTTGACTATCCCTGCCTGCTTGTTACCCTGACCTTTGGCGTGTTCTATGTCTATCCTTGTCTGCTAGTTGCCCTGAACTTTGGCTTATCTGTTGACTATCCCTTGCTGTCCTGGTCTTCTGCTTCTCCTCTATCCTCCTGTAGCCTACCGTGAGCGTGAGCTGGGAGACCCTGGGGGCCGCGACCTGGAGCAAGTTGCAGCGCTGTCTATCTTCACCACTAGAGGCTCTGGTGAACACTTGCTTGGCTCTTAGACTCCACGCCCTGGTGAATATTATGCTCTAGCTCCCAGTGGGATCTGTGTTGGTGCTCCAGTGGACCTGCTTTCCTGAACCACCCATCCGAAGCAGTCAGCCATAGTGTCCACTACCTTAGTGGTGCACTTCTGACCCCAATGGTGTGCATATGTCACCTGGCCTCAAGTGATCTGACACATTGGGAGTTCGGGGACCTGCACATCCCCATTTGGGTAAGCACAGCCCCGACACGGGAGTACGCTATAGTACTCCCTTTGTGAATGAAGCCTAAAAGTGAACTGACTCTTCTAGAAGCAGTCACATTTTCTAACAAGCTCAAAGGCACATTGGAAGTGAACAAAAAAATTATTTATAGAAAGAATAAACACTGTAAGTAAGCATTTAAAAAATACATTTTTCTGTGCTTTTACCTGAAATTTGGAAACAGGAGATAGAATAGTTTTTAACAACACTAATGCTAATTTCATTAAATTATCTATTTTATAAAAATACTTTTCAAAGTACTTCTGCCTGCCCTTGTACTAGCCTTCTGTTATTCCTGGAAGGGTGTCTGGATTAAGCAACTGTCTAAAGAGAATTATATAATTTTAACCCCTATATCACCACAAGACACAGAGGTGACATGTGGCCTGGCAGGAACCACTGAGCACAGTAGGGGAGCAAACAAAAAAACAAAAAAACAAACAAAAAAAACACCCTAATTACTACAGTCATGTGGCGCAGGGACTGAGCTATAGCATATATTATTTTTAGCAAGAAAAAAAACCTTAGTTAGACTTGCTGGTAGCTTGCCGGTAACTTGCCGGTAACGGTATTTCTGCAAGTCTTTCTGGAGAGAGTGCAGCTCCACCCACTTCCCAGGAAACACTGCAGTCATTTCTTTAAAGCCTGGACACTTCCACCATGGTATCAGTTGTTATCGAGCACCTCCAGCCATGCTGAAATTATATAAGCAGAACATAGCAATAACATCATATTAACATTGATAAACAAGGGAGATTCATTGGCGCTGTCCTGAAAGACTCGTAGAAATACCGTTACCGGTAAGTCTAACTAAGGTTTTTTCACCTCGTCTTTCAGGACAGCACCTGGAGATAATAAGCAAGTACTTACCTTTAGGGTGAGACCACCGCCTGTAGGACCTTCCTGCCAAACGATTGCTCTGCTGCCGAGAGCAGGTCTATCCTATAGTGACGATTGAAGGTGGAATAACTTGTCCATGTGGCTGCCTTGCAAATTTGCCCTGGTGAAGCCCCAGCTCGTTCCACCCAGGACTTTGCTACAGCCTGAGTGGCTGCCACTACCCCTGCGGGTGGTTCTACTTCCACGGCCCTATAAGCTTTGTGGATAGCCATCCGAAGCCACCTTCCAATCATGCTTTTAGAAGCTTCAGAACCCTTATGAGACCACGAAAACAAAATAAACAGAGAATTGGACTTTTTAAACTCTTTTGTTACCTCCAGATAGCTTAAAACGCATCTCTTTACTTCCAGACTATGAAATTCTCTCTCTTTAGGGCATGCTGGAGATGGACAGAATGTTGGTAGCACTATCTCTTGGGATCTGTGAAAAACTGAAGCGACCTTCGGCAAAAACCCTGGGTCTATCCTCAGTACTACCCGTTCCAGAAAAAGAAGAGCTCAATGATAGATAATGCCTCTAGTTCGCTGACCCTTCTATCCGAGGTAACTGCTACCAGCAGTGTAAGTTTTAATGACCAAAATTTAATTGTGGTTTCTTCTGGTGGTTCGAAAGGTCTTCTAGTCAGACCTTGCAAAACCACCGTTAAATCCCATTTGGGGAAAAACTTAAATGAAACAGGCCTAGCCCTAGCTAGTGCCTTAAAAAATCTGATGAACAAAGGATCAAGTGATAACTGTCTCTCTAGAAAAACGAACAGTGCAGCTACCTGAACCTTTAAGGTACTGGCTACCAACCCCTCTCCATTCTGTCATGGAGAAATTTCAGAACGGAAAGGTCCTCCTGTGGAGAGTAAATTTTTGAAATGCACCAGGAGTTAAAGCTCTTCCACATTTTTAAAGAAATGGCCCTTGTGACCCTCTTTCTGCTATTTAGCAGGGTACAAATTAAACCTTCAGACAAACCCTTTTTCCTCAGGAGAAGCAACCAATGGGGCTTTATCGCTAACTTTAGTAGAACTGAAAACCAATCCCTCTTGGGCCAATATGGGGCTACTAAAATTAGGGTCGTCTTTTCTCCCTGCAGTTTCTTGAACACTAAATGGATCATTTGTACAGGGGGGAAGGCGTAGCACAAACGGAAGGTCCAGTGCTGAGCCAGAGTGTCCAGACCTGCCGCTCGGTCCTGTCTGTTTATAGAAAAGTAGACTGGTACTTTTGCATTCGTTTGTGATGCAAAAAAGTCAACCTGGGGAGCCCCCCATTTGTCTACTAACCTCTGAAAAACATCCGTACTTAGGCTCCATTCAGACTCTATTAACCTTCTTCTGCTTAAGAAGTCCGCTATCTGGTTTAGGCTGCCTTTCAGATGTACTGCTGTTAAGGATTCCAAGTTGTCTTCAGCCCAAGTCAGAGTCTAAAGAGACAAGTCTAGTAGACACCTCCTGCTTCTTGTGCCCCCTTGTCTTGAGATGTAGGCCACTGCTGTGGCATTGTCGGATAACACCTGGATGTGCTGGCCCCTGAATATTTGTTTGAAGGCCAGAAGCCCCAGGAAAATGGCCCTCAGTTCCCTCCAGTTGGAGAACCTCCTGGATTCCTCTACTTTCCAGGACCCTTGGGCCATCTGGTTTTCGAGATGCGCACCCCACCCCCAAGAACCAGAATCTGTTGTCAAGATCTTTGCTGCAGAAAAGGTCCAGAACAAACCCTTGCTCAAATTCGCTTGCCTCCTCCACCACCATAACTTCCTTTTTACTGGAGAAGGGATCTTGATCTGTTTCTCCAAAGATTCTCCGTATGCCCAATTCTGCAGAATCGCTTGTTGGAGGCCTCTCAAATGGCCCACTGAACAGCTGGGATTGAGGCTGTGAGAAGCCCCAGCGTGGACATGGCTGCCCAAACTGTAACAGATAAATTTGTCTGTACTCTCTTCACTGCTGCCTGCACCTTTATCATTTTTTCCTCTGGGAGGAAAATCTTTTACTGTATCGAGTCGATGACATACCCCAGGAAAATGGTCCTATTAGAAGGAATGAGGTTTGATTTTTCCTTGTTCAGAAGCCATCCCAAATTTTCTAAATGGTTCAGCGCCTTTTTCAAATCCCTGCACAATAGGTCTTTTGAGCTGGCAAATAACAGGAAGTCGTCCAGATAAGCCACTACTGAGACTAGCTCCAACCTGAGCGGTGCCAATGCTGGCGCCATGATCTTCGTGAAGATCCATGGGGCAGAGGAAAGACCAAACGGGAGAGCCCTGAACTGAAAGTGCGATACCACTCCCCCTGCTCTGATTGCCAACCGTAAATATCTTGTGACGTTGGTGTTATGGGAACATGTAAGTACGCGTCCCTGAGATCTATGGAGGCTAGAAAGCACCCTGTGGGAAGAAGATTCCTCACTGAATAAATTGTGTCCATACAAAATTTTTGTATTGAATGGACTTGTTTAAGATCTTTAAGTTCAGAATTAACCTGAACTTTCCCTGATGGCTTCTTTACTAGAAAAACATGTGAATAACACCCTAGTCCTTCCTCTTCCCAGGGCACTGGGGTGATTACTTTCTGCTGAATAAATTCCTGCAAGAGTGATGTCATCGCTAAAGATTTTTCTTGATCTTTGGGGAGCTGCGTTACATAAACTTGAGATGGTGGGTTTTCCGAGAACTCCAGTGCATATCCCTCCGCACTGGATGTCGCCCCCTCCCACTGTGGGAGAAAAGAGTGGAGTCCACCTCCCTCTGTCGAGAGACCTTCGCTGGGTCTTTGTGAGTTAGCTGGGGGGACGAAACACCCCAGTCCTCCCTCGACCCCTCTGGGACCGCCAAGGTCTCTTCTGTCCTGTTTCCTTTGAGTCCTGGGTCTGGTGAAAAAAAAAAATGAAAATTTATCTTAGGTTACGGTGCAACTTTTTTTTTTTTAAGCTGGAAAAACTTTTTTCTTATCAGCTGTTCTGTCCAGAACAGCATCAAGGTCAAACACCAGATCCCCCTCAAAGGGTAGGCCACGCAGCTTTGACTTAGAGGCTGAATCGCCTGACGAGGTCTTCACCCACAAAGCTCTTCTTGCTGAATTAATCAAAGACAAAGATCTTGCAGACATCCTCACTGACTCCGCTGAGGCATCTGCCATGTAACCGACTGCCTTCTGTAGGACTGGCAGAGACTTCAGCAGATCTTTATGCGAGGTCCCTGTCTCAATATGGACCTTTAGCTGCTCTAACCAGTGTTCTAAGTTCCTGGCTACTACTGTTGTCTATTGTAGAATCCCAAGCCTTTTTAAGCCCATAGTGTCCTTTAAGACCCCCATGTCCTCGAAAGCTAAATCTGTGTTCCATGATACCTGGGAGAAAGCTGCATCAAGCTTAGGTCTCTTATTCCAAACTTGCGGACTATCTTCATCAAAAGAAAAATGGCTTGAGACCTCGAAAAAAGAGGGCCCTCTCTGGCTCTTTCTACTCCCTTTTTATATTCTCTGTCAACACTTTGTGCACCGGGAACACTCAATGTTTGACCTCATCCATACCCTGATGCATTTTGTCATGTAAGGACAATTGGGTCTTTTCCTCCTTGATGTTGAGGGTTGTATGTATGGTCTTTAATGGGTTATCTACCTCTTCCAAGGACAACCTATAACGGGAGGAAAAAAACTCCTCCTTTTCTTCGCCTTCCCCCTGGTCTGACACTGAAGACATACTTCTCTCCTCCTCCTCCTCTGACTCACTAACCACTCTCCGAGTAGCAGAGGACATGTGAGGGCTGGATGGAGAACCATTCATTGATTGTGCCACCGGAGGTGTATCCAGATAGGAGCGGAAGGACTGGAAAGTGTCCTCCAACTCCTTCCGGAATGAAGTGAGCATCTCACTAGGTTGGGCGGAGGGCGCTTTAGTAGAAGTCTCCTTTCTGACCAATTCTGCTATGCAGGACCTGCACAAAGGTGTGGTCCAAAAATCCCTAAGGGAAGCCTTACATGAGACACATCGTTTCTTGGGGAGAGGGGAAACCTGCTTTGTCTTTTCTTTAACCTTTGTCTGAAAAAAACACCAAGCAGAAATATACTATAAATAAACAGTGCAGATTGGATCTTCTCCCCAGCAGACCCATAAACAAACAGTCAGTGATACAAAATATACCCCATAACATCACTGCTGTAAATCACATCTCCCCATAGACGTCACCTGAGCAGTGTGATGCAGGCTCTCCACCCCCCGCAATCAGGGGAGGAAGACAGGGAAAAAACAAACATAGCCTAGGTCTAACTAACAGAGGCCACTGCCTCTCCTACCTGGATCTGGCTGGAGCTTGTGGCTCCTTATCCCACCACCACCGCTGGTTCCTCTGGCTCTATCTCTCCCACGGTTCCAGCAGACATCCAGCAGCTTTTTTTTTTTGAATTTTCGCGGTCTTTTCGTCTCTGCGAGGACCAGAAATTGCACCGCTGAGGCCGTCTCCCCCTCCTGCCTGGTGTAGTCCCCGCACTCTACCCGCACCCCCGGTCTATCAGCACGGAACCCTCCACCAGCCTCTACCCTCACTGGGCTCGAAAAGAGGAAAGACACCGGAACACCCCCCCACCCGTCAGGAGGGGGGTGTTGGACTGGCCAGCAGAACAAGAAAGCAACACCAGGTATGCCCTTCTCCACCTGGAGAGAGTGCATCACACCCCTGGTCCCCTGCAGCGGTTTCACCATGGCTGGAGGAAACACTACAACTGAGGCCATGGTGGAAGTGTCCAGGCTTTAAAGAAATGACTGCAGTGTTTCCTGGGAAGTGGGTGGAGCTGCACTCTCTCCAGGTGCTGTCCTGAAAGACGAGGTGAGAAAAATGCATTCAGCAAAAATTTGAGCAATAGGGAGGCAATGTTATAGGACCCATTCACACCCCAATGCTGCACTACGTTACTATACAAAGACAACAATGCGACACACCTACCATTGGATATGTGTTTTTGTGCAGCTTAATAACATGCATTGTGGTATGCTGAAAAAAAGAAGTTCTTGCGCCACAGCACTCCCTTATGTATTAGCAGGTTATTGATTCATGCGCTTGGAAGCTAGTTATTATTTTTTTACCATAAAATAACACACTATAAAACTGCAGTGCCACCTGCTGGGTAGAAAGGTATAATGTATGTATATATATATATATATACATATATATATATATATATATATATATATATATATATATATATATATATATATATATATATATATATATATATATATATATATATATATGTATATATATATATATATATATATATATATATATATATGTATATATATATATATATATGTATATATATATATATATATATATATATATATGTCAGTTTATATAAGCGACTTTACATTACAATTACATGTTGTTGTTCTTCCAGCATTATTCACTGCTTATCTCTGCACCCCCTTGTCCACCGATCAACCCCTGCACACTTTATCCACTATTCACCTCTGCACCCCCTTGACCACCACTGAAAACCTCTGCACATCTAATACACCACTGTTCAATTCTGCCCCCCCACCCCTCTTCATCAGCACCCACATCTGCATCCACTGCACCTTTCTTTCAATTCCTTTAATCACTGCAACCCCTCTGACAGTGGTAAACCCTTCCATCCCTGCAACCCATTTCGCCACTTCAATCTTTTCCACCTCTGCACCCCCTTTCACTTCTGCATCCCCTTCCACCATTGCAACCCCTTTCATCTGCACATCTGTTCCACCACTGCAAGTCCTTCCAAGTCTGCACCCACTTTCACCACTGCATCCTCTTCCACCATTGCAACCTCTTTCACCTCTACTCCCCACCTTGCACCATTGCACCCTTTTCTACTTCTGCACCCCCTTCCACCATTGCAACCTCTTCCTTTTATGCACCCCCATTCCACCTCTGTGCACATCTCACCTGAAGAGATAAGTCAGAAATCCCACTCCTGCCAAAGAGTACATTTAGCTGTTGGTGGTGCTTGGGGTGGAGACAAATGAAGCTGTACAGGAAGGAAGGGAACAAGAACTGTCAACATTGTGGCATGGGGGACGGATTTAGGGTGGAGGAGGGAGCAGGTGGTGAGGGAATAAGCCCTATGGCCAGCCTGGCAACCATGTTTCATGCAGATAACAGAACAATGGGTAGTGAAATGAGCCCAAGTGATAGCTCACTTTCATGGTGGTCCCAACCAGACCCCCCTCTGCTCCAGGCCCCATAGTGCCGATATGACATTTATGGAGTTAGTTCCCCCACTGGACCAGGCAACCAACACACCCAGAAGTCAACTGGATGTTAAAGATTTTATAGCAAGCTCATTTTCTAAAGACAGTGGGGTTCAGTGACCCAGGCAACAGGAGGAGTGAGTATTAATGCTTAGCTTTGCAGGCTCAGCTTCCTTTTACCTTTTTGAAATAATGACAGAGCCACTTAAAAGAAAAGTAGAATGTAGCTTTAATAATGACCGTCCAGCTTCCAACCTGTTCTCATTTTTTGCTCTATCTTCTGTTCTGCCTAAGTGTCTTCAATAAGTAATGGGAAATAGTACTGTGTGTGTGTGCATGAGGTGAGTTGTGCCTTTATTCACACTATAAATGTGGCACAATAAAATGACATCATTCAAAAGGAGAAAACTGTCTGTTATTAAAGAATGGGAAGCATTTTAGAGCCAATTATCGTAAGATTCAGTGCTAAAGCTGGAAAATGATGCTACCACATGTTATAGTGCATACTGGCTTTGTGTCAAATTTATACTGGAAGGAAAAGCTAGATCAAAGTAATGCGCTTCTTATTGTACAACTTGAATTATTAATACTTTATTGCTGGAAATTGTCCAGTTGAGCAGTTATACTGAAAAAAGTATTTGGAGAATTTGAAATGGTCACTGCCCGTCTAAAACATTGGATCGTGTATGTGCAGCCACATTAGTACTAGTAAGACAAAGGCAAGCCATAGATTATGAAAATTTCTTTCCTGCAACCACCCATTCCTGCCAGGAGAGCACAATGATTACTGCTAGCAGCTATACCCAGTGGTAATAATCTCATGCTAAAAATCTGACATGGTGGTTGTACCCAAGTCAATCAATGGATGGACTTGAATACAATCAGCCTGTCCATAGATGGATCGAATCTCGACTGGTTCCTGCTGCATGGGTCAAGATTCGATCCATTTATGGCCGGCTTAAGTTCACATGGGCAGAAAACCACAGTAAAATACAGGCATTTGCATTGCAGTAGTCTGTTATTAACCTTACGGACACATAGGGCAGTTCAGATTAGTGCGTATGTGTCACTTTGTGGTGCTCTAGTTTCAATTCAGCAAGTTGACTTTGGCAGGCATTGCTCCTGCAGTTGTATTCTTGTACTTCAATGTAAAATATCCCTTGGGATAAAAAAAAAACTGATGTTCAGCAGTGGCAGTATCACCTCCTGTTCACCTGTAAACTGTCTCTAAACTATGATCTGAAAATCAATTTACCGTGGATCACTTTTCAGAACCTGCTTAGGGAAGACTTGGGGTTGATTTAGTGTGGGGCAGGTTGGAGGGAAGTGCTCTCGATGTTTGCTGATCTCTAACTGAACTTTCCCCACTCCACCCCAGAGATTCGACATGATGCTGACAATAACAATCTGTGTCCATCAAACCTGTGATCGAATGTGCCTAACCTTAACTCTATTAGTCCAAGATTATTCTACATAGGGAGAAAAGATTTGACATAGAGAGAAAAGATTCGATATAGAGAGAAAAGATTTGACATAGGGGAGAAAAGATCGCTGCTGGAATTGGGTGGGGGAAGTAAAATAAAAATAATGATGATGATGAATGTTATTGGCTGATTGTAACCAAAGAGGAAGAGCAGTAAAATAGCTAGAACTAAGTACACACGTACTTTGGCTTATGGTGTCTGTTGAAAGTTCTAAGAAGATTTGACGGAGCAGGTAAACTATACGGCGTTGTACAGTTTAGCTGCTCCGTAAAAACTTCTTTGAACATTCGACAGACACCATAAGCCTTCAATGACAGATTCAACCTTAATAAAATTGGATTTTCGGACGAATGCAATTTTTAACGAAAAACGAAATACATAAAAGCGAATTTTCGGGAGTAACTAAATAAATTTATTTTTTGGACGAAAACGAAATTTCGAAACGAAATATTTCAGTGTGCACATGTCTAGCCATTAATGTCTAAACCGCTGGCAACAAAAGTGAGTACACCCCTAAGTGAAAATGTCCAAATTGGGCCCAAAGTGGCCCAAAGTGTCAATATTTTTTATGGCCACCATTATTTTCCAGCACTGCTTTAACCCTCTTGGGCATGGAGTTCACCAGAGCTTCACAGGTTGACACTGGAGTCCTCTTCTACTCCTCCATGATGACATCACAAAGCTGGTGGAGGTTAGAGACCTTACGCTTCTCCACCTTCTATTTGAGGATGCCCCACAGATGCTCAGTGGGTTTAGGTCTGGAAACATGCTTGGCCGGTCCATCACCTTTATCCTCAGCTTTATTAGCAAGGCAGTGGTCATCTTGGAGGTATGTTTGGGGTCATTATCATGGTGGAATACTGCCCTGCAGCCCAGTCTTTGAAGGGAGGGGATCATGCTCTGCTTCAGTATGTCACAGTACATGTTGGCATTCATGGTTCTATCAATGAACTGTAGCTCCCCAGTGACGGCAGCACTCATGCAGCCCCAGACCATGACACTCCCACCACCATGCTTGACTGTAGGCAAGACACACTTGTCTTTGTACTCCTCACCTGGGTGCAGCCATATATACTTAACACAATCTGAACCAAATAAGTGTATCTTGGTCTCATCAGACCACAGGACATGGTTCCAGTAATCCATGTCCTTAGTCTTCTTGTCTTCAGCAAACTGTTTGCAGGCTTCCTTGTGCAATGCCTTTAGAAGAGGCTTCCTTCTGGGATGACAGCCATGCAGACCAAATTGATGCAGTGTGTGGCGTATGGTCTGAACACTGACAGGCTGACCCTCCACCCCTTCAACCTCTGCAGCAATGCTGACAGCACTCATACATCTATTTCCCAAAGACAACTTTTAGATATGACGCTGAGCATGTGCAATCAACTTCTTTGGTCGACCATGGCGAGGCCTGTTCAAAGTTGAACATGTCCTGTTAAACCGCTGTATGGTCCTTGCCACCATGCTGCAGCTCAATTTCTTTTTTTCAGATCCTCAGATAGTTCTTTGCCATGAGGTGCCATGTTGAACTTCCAGTGACCAGTATGAGGGAGTGAGAGCGATAACACCAAATTTAACACACCTGCTCCCCATTCACACCTAAGACCTTGTAACACGAATGAGTCACATGACACCGGGGAGGGAAAATGGCTAATTGGGCCCAATTTGGACATTTTTTTACTTAGGGGTGTACTCACTTTTGTTCCCAGCAGTTTAGACATGAATGGCTGTGTGTTGAGTTATTTTGAGGAGACAGCAAATGTACACTGTTATACAAGCTGTACACGCACTACTTTACATTATAGCGAAGCGTAATTTATTCAGTGTTGTCACATGAAAAGATATAATAAAATATTTCCAAAAATGTGAGGGGTGTACTCACTTTTGTGAGATTATATATATATATATATATATATATATATATATATATATATATATATATATATATATATATATAAAATATTATTTTAACCTTTATTATTTCCTTCTGATTTCATAAAATAAAGTAACTGAGAATTATCAGTCCAGCTGCAGGACCTTTTTTTCCTCCAAGGCATATTTTAATTCCTAATGAGTTAATTAACATGCTTGTACCTTACTGAATCATTGAACCTTCGATGCTAGACGTATAGACAAATATGGCAGGTCACCGTCCTGGGAAGTGACAAGTAGCAGTGACAAGCTGACACAGGCAGACTCACAGATGTCAGAGCACTCTGTGACTGAATGATTCCACAAAGGTCATGCTTGCAATCAGAGTGCGTGAATGTGAAGTCAGGGCACGCCAAAAGCAAATGATAACAGACAGGGAACTGGCAGGTCATCAGATGTGGGGACATTGCTAATGAAATCACAGAGCAGACAAACTCCCAGCAAGTGGAAGTTTAGTAAAGGATTCAGCAGAGCAAAGCCTTCACTTCTCACTATAGCAAGCAGCAAGTGAACATGTATGGGTACTTTATCAAATTACAATGTACAAATTACAATATAAAAGAAATATTAAGTGCATGAACTTTTAACATAATGGGTAATGTGCCAAATGATCAGACAGAGAACTTTAATTTGCATTTTACTAAACAGGTGACAAATAAAATCAGTAATACAAAACCGGTTCAGGATGGAAAAAACATGCATACGCTTCAGAATAATGAAAGCTGCACAAACATATGAAAGCTGCACAAACATGGACTCTTCGTGCTGTGTAGCATAGTCTCTATAATTGTAAATAGGAGAAGGGGTTTGGGACTTTAAATGAGGTGAATGACAGACAACTAGATAAAATGACATATTCGGATGTTTTATTTCTGTAAATGAAAAAAATATATAGTATAACACACTACGCTGAATACATATATTGGTTATGATTGGTACATACTATACATTAAAAGCCGACTGTAATTCATATATACACATAATTATAATCTGAGCCAATTGTGCTCCTCATGACTCAATCAATGAGAGAGCACAGTGGGTCTATAGAGTATACAGTATAGGCAATAATAACTGATGAAGTTGAGTCCACAAAACGAGTCAGGCTTTTAGGATGCCGTCAAGCCGCTTATTCATGATCTATCTGTCTATTAGATTATTTTTGCAAGATCTATTTCTCCCATCACAAGGAGTACATTTTGGCTTGCATTATTTGTGTACATATATAAATTGGTTATTTTTGTGTGTATATACAGTGGGGCAAAAAAGTATTTAGTCAGCCACCAATTGTGCAAGTTCTCCCACTTAAAAAGATGAGAGAGGCCTGTAATTGTCATCATAGGTATACCTCAACTATGAGAGACAAAATGTGGAAACAAATCCAGACAATCACATTGTCTGAGTTTTGAAAGAATTTATTTGCAAATTTTGGTGGAAAATAAGTATTTGTAAGCAAGATTTCTGGCTCTCATAGACCTGTATCTTCTTCCTATTACCTGTATTAATGGCACCTGTTTGAACTTGTTATCAGTATAAAAGACACCTGTCCACAACCTCAAACGATCACACTCCAAACTCCACTATGGTGAAGACCAAAGAGCTGTTGAAGGACACCAGAAACAAAGTTTTAGACCTGCACCAGGCTGGGAAGACTGAATCTGCAATTGGCAAGCATCTTGGTGTGATGAAATCAACTGTGGGAGCAATAATTAGAAAATGAAAGACAAACAAGACCACTGATAATCTCCCTCGATCTGGGGCTCCACTCAAGATCTCACCCCGTGGGGTCAAAATGATCACAAGAACGGTGAGCAAAAATCCCAGAACTACACGGGGGGACCTAGTGAATCACCTGCAGAGAGCTGGGACCAACGTAACAAAGGCTACCATCAGTACCACACTACGCCGCCAGGGACTCAGATCCTGCAGTGCCAGACGTGTCCCCCTGCTTAAGCCAGTACATGTCTGGGCGCATCTGAGATTTGCTAGAGAGCATTTGAATGATCCAGAAGAGGATTGGGAGAATGTCATATGGTCAGATGAAGCCAAAGTAGAACTGTTTGGCAGAAACACGACTTGTCGTGTTTGGAGGAGAGAGAATGCTGAGTTGCAACCAAAGAATACCATACCTACTGTGAAGCATGGGGGTGGCAACATCATGCTTTGGGGCTGTTTCTCTGCAAAGGGAACAGGACAACTGATCCGTGTACATGAAAGAATGAATGGGGCCATGTATTGTGAGATTTTGAGTGCAAACCTCCTCCCATCAGCAAGGACATTGAAGATGAAACGTGGCTGGGTCTTTCAGCATGACAATGATCCCAAATGCTTCGTAAGAAGCATTTCAAGGTCCTGGAGTGGCCTAGCCAGTCTCCACATTTCAACCCCATAGAAAACCTTTGGAGGGAGTTGAAAGTCCTTGTTGCCCAGCAGCAGCTCCAAAACATCACTGCTCCAGAGGAGATCTGCATGGAGGAATGGGCCAACATACCAGAAACAGTGTGTGACAACCTTGTAAAGACTTACAGAAAATGTTTGACCTCTGTCATTGCCAACAAAGGATATATAACAAAGTATTGAGATGAACTTTTCGTATTGACCAAATACTTATTTTCCACCATAATTTGCAAATAAATTATTTAAAAAATTAGACAATTTGATTGTCTAGATTTGTTTCCAAATTTTGTCTCTCATAGTTGAGGTATACCTATGATGACAATTACAGGCCTCTCTCATCTTTTTAAGTGGGAGAACTTGCACAATTGGTGGGTGACTAAATACTTTTTTGCCCCACTGTATATGAAATTATTAGTGCCCATGTATACCATGGCAACCATGGCGAGCGGACGCGCCCATGAATTACAAATCAGCCAATCAGTCCTTGGAGCAATTCCTACGTTGCTATATTTCTGACCATCATAACAACTGGTCAGACTTATTACTGTGGGCAGAGTTTGCTCACAACAGTGCCTTGAATTCTGCTTCCCGATTGTCCCCGTTTATGGCAAATTATGGTTTCCAACCTTCCATGATGCCTGACTCGTTTGTTCCGCAGTTAGAGGAGCATCTCCGTGGTCTTCGTTCCACTTGGGCACAAGTTTAGGAGGCTTTGCAACATGCTAACAATAGGTACAGACTCCATACTGACCGCAGATGCCTGCCTGCGCCTTCCTACCAGGTTGGGGACAGAGTCTGGCTGACGTCTCGCAACCTCCGACTTCGTGTTCCTTCTTTGAAGTTCGCACCTCGGTTTATTAGGCCTTTCCGTATCCTTCGCAGGATTAACACAGTGGCTTACGCCTTGGACCTTCCTCCTAGTATGCGCATCTCTAATGTGTTTCATGTCTCCTTATTGAAACCTTTGGTCTGCAACCACTTTACCACCTCAGTGCCACATCCTCACCCTATTCAGGTTGAGAACCATGAGGAGTATGAAGTACAATCCATTGTTGACTCCCGTAGATTCTGTGGGCGCATACAGTACATGATGCATTGGAAGGGGTAGCCTATAAGGCTTATATCTGCTTTGGGTATACCACGTATGAACTGGCTTGTACCTGCTCTGTGTATACCACAAATGACCCGACTTGTTCTGACCCTGCTGTTTCCTTGCTGCTGTTTTGGTACCATTTGGATTTGGTCTATGCATATGTGACCCAGCTGGTCTAGAGTCTAGTTACCAGACTCACCACCATTACATCTTGGCTGTCCTAACCTGTTCCTGCTGACACCAGTCTCATTGCTGCTTTACCTACCGCTGCAGCGGTGCACCACAGATAACAGCAAGCCTGCTCTGCCTACAGTTCTGCTTATGATTGAGCCACATTGTTTCTAGCTGGAGGAATATATCTGATACCAATACTGGGTTACACGCTCTGAGGTGAGCACATTAGCTTAAGGGCTCTTTCACACGGGGCAGATCAGTGATGATCCGATCCGTGAACACCCGCTTGCTCAGCGGGGATCGCTCCGCCGATCCCTGCTGAGCAGGAAGATGACAGTGTGCAGCGACGGACCTGTCAGAGGGCCGCTCTCCCCTATGGGGGATCGGGTGATGACGGACCGTAGAGTCCGTCATCACCTGATCCGATAACGGATGGAAAAGTAGGTTTTTCCTCCGTTAAACTTTTTCGGATCGGAGCGGGTCGGATGTCAGCGGACATGTCACCGCTGACATCCGACGCTCCATAGACCTCCATGGAGTGTCTGTTCAGGTCCGCCTAAAAAACTGACAGGCGGGGCTGAACGGACAGTCCGTGTGAAAGAGGCTAAGAGGGCCACTGAAGTGCATCGGAGCATGGTTTGCAACACTCAGGATATTTCGGCATGATGATTGATATCACAGTTGGACATCACCTGCACACACTGATTTCATATCACAGTTAGACATCACTTGCACGCACTGATTTGGAGTGCTATATAGAACTTTTTTCACTTGTTATTTTTCAATAACTTATCAGGGCAGGCAAGATGCCTTTTATGGAGCACTAAGCACTTTTTGAATTCTATTAGGGCACTCAAGATGTCTTTTATGGAGCAACAAACACTTGTTTTATCTATGCACTTTACTGTTTAGTTTAATATTAATTTCCATACACTCATCACGCATATTGCACTTTATGTATAATAGGACAGAATTATTACTGTACAGTTTGATTTACACGCACATAGTTGGATTTTGTTTATTTTATTTATTTAGGGTTACTCAAGCGCAGCGCATATTTTCCAATTATACTTTTGCACGATATATGAAACATGATCAGCGCACGCAGCTGGAGGTAGGGCACAGGACCAGTGTGGCTCACAAGATTTATTTTTAATTTAGCTACTACGGGGGTAACGCTAGACATGATACCCTGGAACCTGGATGTGAAGGCTGGTGCCAGTCTGTGAAAAAGCAACTGGCAACACCTTACATATCAGCAGAGAAAGATAAAGTGTGTATGTGAGATTAACCACTTGCCGACCTGCTCACGCAGGATAGGGGGGGCACCGGTGGCCCGTGATCGCGGTGAGGAGAGGTAGAAGGGGGAACTGCCAATATAAACAAGGCATTTCCCCATTCTGCCTAGTGACATGACAGGGATCTTCTGTTCCCAGTGATCGGGAACAGTAATCTCTATCATGTTTCAGTAAGCCCATCCCCCTACAGTTAGAACACGCTGAGGGAACACACATAACCCCTTTATCCCCCCTAGTGTTAACCCCTTCCCTGACAGTGTCATTTTTACCTTGATCAGTGCATTTTTATAGCACTGATCAATGTAATAATGTCACTGGTCCCCCAAAAGTGAAATTTGGGGTCATATTTGTCCGCCGCAATGTCACAGTCCCACTAAAAATCGCCGCCATTACCAGTAAAAGCAATTTAAAAAAAAATTCCCTAAATCTATCCCATAGTTTGTAGATGTGATTTTGCGCAAACCAATTAATCTACGCCTATTGCAAAAATATGTAGAAGAATGTAGAAGAATATATATCAGCCTAAACTGATGACTAAATTAGTTTTTTTTATATATTTTTTGCGTTATGTTTTATAGCAGAAAGTAAAAAAAATATATATTTTTTTCAAATTGTTGGTCTTTTTTTGTTTATAGCACAAAAAATAAAAACTGCAGAGGTGATCAAATACCACCAAAAGAAAGCTCTATTTGTGGGGAAAAAAGGACGTCAATTTTGTTTGGGTACAGCTATTCATGACCGTGCAATTGTCAGTTAAAGAGATGCAGTGTCTTATTGCAAAAAATGCTCTGGTCATTAAGGGGGCAAATCCTTCTGGGGCTGAAGTGGTTAAAGTAGGATTTCGGGGCATAATAAAAAATTACATATGTGATGAAGTTTGTCACTAACATTAGCACAGCACTTTTAGTTTTTCTGATTCCCCCCTCCTGTATTATATTTTTATTACTATTTGATCTGACGGGTAGATCTGTTATTTTTCTGCTTTGTGTGGGTGGAAAGGTGACAACACTATTCATTTTTCAGTGAAATCTGTGAAGTAACTCACAGGGTGGACTGGGGGGAAGAGGAGGGGGCAAGGTAGGTGCCTTGGGCAAGGTGTACTTATTTTTCTCTTTATGAATTTGGAGGGTATGAGTTAATGGACGTAACAAAACACAAACAATTACTGTATAGAAGCTAACAGAAAATTAAAGGAACAAGGGTCCTCCTCCTCAAAGCTCACAGTTGAACAGATTTCCCAGACCTGATAGAAATACACCAACTGTAAAGAAGGTAAATAGGAAGTTTAAGACATATATATAGTCATGTGCAGGAAGTTGCACCTGTTTTTGTTTTATCTCTTTCCATCTGTTGCTATCAGGTTGAAATAAATACAACATGACATCAATTTTCTATAAATTTTCTATAAATAATCAGTAAAGGAACTTCATATTTCAGCAACAAAGTTCTACTCAGACTTATCTGGGATATCTTTTGGGAAAACAATGATAAATAAACAGAATGTCTGAGCTACAAAAATGTGGTGAACTTTGTGCATGTCCAAATGTGAGCTTATTTAGTAAGGTTGTACAGGCCCAGGGACAAAATATAAAGTCTAGTAACTAGAGATGCACCGATACCGATACTAGTATCTGTGTCGATACCAAGCATTTGCACGAGTATCGGTACTCATGCCAATGCTCCAATGTCTAATCTGATACCTGTTGTGTCGGACAGGCGTCCTCGAGCTCAGCAGGGGGGGCCGGGCAGCCACACTTGTGATCGGTGTGGCGGTGGGGTCAGTTAAAAGCACCAATCTCCCTGTGTGGCTTTTCTGACAGACGCTTCTCCTGCTCTCCCACTCGGCTGTCATGTGCTTTATTGAAATCTATACAGGGAGATTGGTGCTTTTAATTGCCTCCACCTCTGCACCAATCACCCTAAACTGTCCCCTGTGTCCTCCTCTCTCCGGTGTCATCCTCCCTCTCTCTGGGTCCCTGACTCCTTGGGTCCTCCTCCCTCTCTCTGATGTCCTCCTCCCTCTCTCTGTGTCCTCCTCCCTCTCAACGGTGTCCTCCTCCCTCTCTCTGGGTCCCCAGGTCCTCCGTGTCCTCCTCCACCTCCCCCCGTCCCGGATATGTCAGGATGGAGAGCGGAGGAAAGAGCCGGTAAATATGTCATTTGCCGACTCCTTCCTTTTCTGAATAAACAGAGTCAGTGATCACTGACTCTGTTCATTCATAATTGAAACATCGTAAACTGTGTTTACAATGCTTCCAGTGATGAATGGAGAGAAGCCGCTGTCACCTGTCCATTCATCTTCAGTGCAGCTGAGGCTGTTGAGAAAGGGACTTGGGAATCTGTGCCTTAATGTGTCTCCCCAACAGGGCTGATCAAAAAGAAAAAGAATTGTAAAAAATAAATATTTAAAGGTTAAATTGAAAAAAATAATAAAAAATACACACTGACACAGTCCACTCCCCCCCCCCCCCAAAAAAAAGAAAGCATTGTTAAAAAAATAACAAAAAAATATAAAAATATAAATGGTAAAAAATAAAATTGTAAAAAAAAAAAAAACTACTGACACAGCCAATGCCTAATCAGTGCCCATCAGTATCACCTATCAGTGCCCATCAGTGCTGCATATTAGTGCCACTATCAAATGACATAAAAAAAAGGTATTGGTATCAGCGAGTACTTGAAAAAAAGTTTTAGGACTTCAGCCCCGTACACACGATCAGAAAATTGTACCGAAAATACCGCTTTCGAAGCGATCGTACCATAATCGGATTGTTCGTACAGAGCTTTCGAGAGCCGATCAGGACAGTTCATCCGATATTATTCGGATATGCACTAAAAAAGTTTTTCGTATGATGCCAGATCGTACGATTTTCGTTTAGTCAGTACAGCTATTGTTCGAAAATGCAATACAAATGCATTACAACACATGACATCACTTCCGAATTTTATTTATGTCGTGTTTCGTGACTTTAGTAAACTCATCAGATTCGATCTGAGATTAGCATGCAATAAAAAACGGATGATCATTCATCCGATTATCTCATCGTGTGTATGGGGCATTATACTCGGTCTTAAAAAAGTGGTATCGGTGCAACCCTACTAGTAACCAGTCAGAGCTCTGTTAATGCACTGTATGTAATAGCAATAAATAGCAGTAATGGACCTACTACACTGTTTCGTAATTCCTCCACGTCCTATATTGGCGGTTGGCCGCTCATGGAAAGGAACAGGGTAAATGTCATGTGTTACTCCATGGTCATATGTACCAAGATATTGAACCATACATGAGACTCCAGATGGTGCCTACTCCACAGTGGAAGGTTGCTGGGTTTAGGATTTCAATCCCCTGACAGGTTTGATTTACTGTATGTGATTTAGGTGCTAAGATCAGGACCAGTATACATTGTAATTGAAAATAGTTTAGAACTAAAGGTGGACTTGTAGCATGTCTTCCCCCAGCTACACCTTTTCAAGTAGAGAAAAGATAAGACTGGAGATACAGCCTAAAAAGCACCTTCTGGCCATTAACATGGTGACAGGTGCCTACTTTTGGGGTGCACACTATGTCATGTTAATATATTGCACTGTGTTATAATAAAGTCTGTGCTAGTGAGTTCTGTGAACAGGCTGCCCAGGGAGTTAGGAAGCGATTAAGTCTGCTCATGCCTGGGTGTTCAGGGTGTTCATGGTCTTGCCCCTTGTACTGGCTCATAAATACAAGGGGAGGGAGTCCCTCAAGGTCGCTCTTTCTTCCTCATGGGAACTGACAGGAAGCTGTGCTGCAATATGTAGCTGATCCTGTAGGAACACGTGGCCATCCTTTTGTGTTACCCATTCGGGGTACTGAAACCAGAACATGGACTCTGTTAAGAGGACTTTCTCTATTGCTTAGAGGTGTGCAGCCTAAGTAGTCTGAATTAGCATGTTAGTTAGAATGGATTAGAACTGTGTCTGCAATGGATTGTGAAAGACTGTGATCTGTTAACCTTGTACTTGCAAGAAACGTCAGTAAAAGTTCCTTAGTTACTCAGTTGCAGGTCTGAAGTCTTTCTAAAGGGGTGCATGTATGGCAGGTGTATCTAAAGAACAGGGCTGGGGCAGTGGAGGGGCGGGGGGAGGGTTGTAATGGGCACAGAGTAATCTGGGTAGGGGAAGAACTGTAGTGGAAACAGAGTAACCTGTGGAGGAGGGATTGTAGAGGACACAGAGTGACCTGGGTGGGGGGGGGATTATAGTGGGCACAGAGTAACCTGTGGGGGGGAGGAACTGTGGTGGGCACAGAGCAACCTGGGTGGGGTGGGGGGGATTGTATTGGAAACAGAGTAACCTGGGGGGGAGGAATTGTAGTGAGCACAGAGTAACCTGGTGGGGGGGAACTGTAGTGGGCACAGAGTAACCTCGGGGGAGGGGATTGTAGTGGGCACAGAGTAACCTGTGGGGGGGGGGGAGATTTATAGTGGGCACAGAGTAACTTGGGGGGGAGGATTGTAGTAGGCACAGAATAACCTTGGGTGGAAGGAATTGTAGTGGGCACTGAGTAGTGTTAATTTTGGCAGCATATATAGATTTAATTTTAGTCTTAGGACTAAAATGGCATTTTAGTTTAATGCCCCGTACACACGGTCGGAATTTCCGACAGAAAAAGTCCGATGGGAGCTTTTCATTTTATATTCCGACCATGTGTATGCCCCATCGGACTTTTTACGTCGAAAATTCAGACGGACTTAGATAGAGAACATGTTCTATATTTTTCTGACAGAACAAATTCCTATGGGGAAAACCGCTCGTCTGTATGCTGTTCCGACGTACCAAAAATGACACATGCTCTGAAGCAGGTACAAGACGTCATACGTGTCGATCCGTCGTACGTGTTGTACATCACCGTGTTCTTGACGATCGGAATGCTAGACAAGACAATGCAAGACAGCTTGAGCGAAATTCAGTCGGAATTCCATCGGAAAAACCTTCAGAGTTTATTCCGACGACAAAACCGGTCGTGTGTACAGGGCATAAGTCCCACTTTAGTCTTCTGCAATTGTTTTAGTTTTAGTCATATTTAGTCAACTAAATCTCCAGGACATTTTAGTCGACTAAAATCTCCAGGACATTTTAGTCGACTAAAATCTCCAGGACATTTTAGTCGACTAAAATCTCCAGGACATTTCAGTCGACTAAAATCTCCAGGACATTTTAGTCGACTAAAATCTCCAGGACATTTTAGTCGACTAAAATCTCCAGGACATTTTAGTCGACTAAAATCATTTTAGTTATCTAAAATCGAATGGGTGTAGTTAAATTATAATGAATTATTTAAGCATTGCTCTACAATTTCCAAACTCATTATATACTGCTGGAGTGAAAAATCAAATATGTTATTTATGGTATTGAGGTATGAACATGTACTACAGACCAGTGTTAATTTTGACGTCAAATTTCAATTTAGTTTTAGTCTTTTGACTAAAATGCCATTTTAGTTTTAGTCCCATTTTAGTCTTTTGACTAAAATGCCATTTTAGTTTTAGTCTTTTTTTAGTCATCCCAATTGTTTTAGTTTTAGTCAGATTTTAGTCAACTAAAATGGTTTTAGTCGACGAAATTAACACTGCTGGTGGGGGGAATTGTAGTGGGCACAGAGTAACCCTCAGGGCAGGGGATGGTAGTGGGCACAGAGTAACCTGGGGGGGGGAAATTGTAGTGGGCACAGAATAACCTTGGGTGGAAGGAATTGTAGTTAGCACCGAGTAACCTGGGGGGGGGGAATTGTAGTGAGCACCCGGCACAGAACAACCTACAGAGAAAGGAACTGTAGAGGGGGCAGAGTAATCTGGGGGGAGGAATTGTAGTGGGCACAGAATACCGGGGGGGGGGGATTGTAATGGGCACAGAGTAACCTGGGGGGATTGTAGTGGGCAAAGAATAACCTGGGGGGAGGAATTGTAGTGAGCACAGAATAACCTGGGGGAGGAAGTGTAGTGGGCACAGAGTAACCTGGGGGGAGAAAGTGTAGCGGGCACAGAATAACCTGGGTGGATTGTAGTGGGCACGGACTAACGTTTAGAGGATTGTACTGGGGATGTAAACAGAATCAATTGGGGGGGGGGTTGGAGGTGTATTGTATTGGTGGACAGACCGACCTGGGGGGCGGGGTTGTACTGAGGAAGGGGACAAGCTTACCTGGGTGGGGGAATTTGTCCTGTGAACAAACTGATATGGGGGAGGGGTATTATACTGGGGAACATACTGACCTGGGGGAGCAATGTACTGGTGGACAGGCAGGAAGGGATTCCTTCATCCACCTAATTTGTGTGGATACAGGAACACATGTTTATGGCCAGCTTTCCAGACTCTTTCTGTACACAATAGACTCCTGCACTACATACACTATAATGTACACTACATACTCTGCACTATATACACACTATATTGTACACTACACAATGGCGTAACTAGAACCTTCAGGGCCCTGGTGCAAGAAACCATGATGGGCCCCCCTGAACCCCAGCCAGAGCCCTTCCCTACGAGTCTGGTGGTGGAACTCCAGGGTCCAGTCATGGGTACGACCTTTGTGAGCCCTGTAGTTCCACCACTGGTATCAGAAGTTTTTTATTGTTTTTTTGCAATTTTTTAGGAGCCCCGTTGGGGGAATTTGGTGTTTGATATCAGAGGTCTAAACAGACGAGAAAGAGCACACAGGGGCTGGAGCGCACACCTTGCCTGTACTGCTGTACCCACCCCCATCTCCAGTGACTGCACACTGGTACTGATGTACCCCCTTACCCTCCAACCACCCCACACTGGTATTACTAGACCCCCGTCTGTCCTCCAGCTCCCCACGCTGGTACTGCTGTCCCCCCCTGGTGTCCAGTGACCCCTGCTGGTACACCCTCCAAATGGCTGATGATTCAGATTTTCTCTGTGTGTTCTGCCCCCTCCTCCATCCTGGCACCTTAGGAATTCCTGTTCTTAGGGGAGGTGGGGTCCTGGTCCCCAGGAAAGATGGGGTCCCTAGGTAAGACAGAGTCCCCGTTGCCAGGGGAGATGGGGTTCCTGTTCCTAGGCAGGGTGGGGTCCCTGTCCCCAGGGGAGAAGCGGTCCCTTTCCCCAGGGGGGATGGGGTCCCTGTCCTTAGGGGAGATGGGATCCCTGTCCCCAGGGGAGAAGGGGGCCCTGTCCCCATAGGAAATGGGGGCCCTGACCCCAGGTGGGAAGTGGGCCCTGTCCCCATAGGAAATGGGGGGCCCTGTCCCCAGATGGGAAGTGGGCCCTGTCCCCAGGGGAGATGGGGTCCCTTTCCCCAGGGGGGATGGGGTCCCTGTCCTTAGGGGAGATGGGATCCCTGTCCCCAGGGGAGAAGGGGGCCCTGTCCCCATAGGAAATGGGGGCCCTGACCCCAGGTGAGAAGGGGTCCTTATCCTTAGGGGAGATGGGGTCCCTGTCCCCAGATGGGAAGTGGGCCCTGTCCCCAGGGGAGATGGGGTCCCTTTCCCCAGGGGGGATGGGGTCCCTGTCCTTAGGGGAGATGGGATCCCTGTCCCCAGGGGAGAAGGGGGCCCTGTCCCCATAGGAAATGGGGGCCCTGACCCCAGGTGAGAAGGGGTCCTTATCCTTAGGGGAGATGGGGTCCCTGTCCACAGGGGTGATGGGGTCCCTGTCTCAGGGTGATGGAGTCCCTGTCGCCAGGGGTGAGGGGGTCCCTGTCCCCAGGGGTGATTGGGTCCCTGTCCCCAGGGGAGAAGTGGGCTCTGTCCCCAGGGGTGATGGAGTCCCTTTATCCAGGGGAGATGGGGTCCCTGTCCTTAGGGGAGATGGGGTCCCTGTCCCCAGGTGAGAAGGGAGCCCTGTCCTCAATGGAGATGGGGGCTCTGTCCCTAGGTGAGAAGGAGGTCCTGTCCCCAGGTGAGAAGGGGTCCCTGTCCCCATGGGAGATGGGGTCCTTATCCTTAGGTAAAATGGGGTCCCTGTCCCCAGGGGTGATGGGGTCCCTGTCTCAGGGGAGATGGGGTCCCTGTCCCCAGGGGTGATGGGGTCCCAGTCTCAGGGGTTATGGAGTCCCTGTCCCCAAGGGTGATGGGTCCCTGTCCCCAGAGGTGATGAGGTCCCTGTCCCCAGGGGAGATGGGGTTCCTGCCTCAGGGGTGATGGGGTCCCTGTCCCCAAGGGTGATGGGGTTCCTGTCCCCAGGGGTGATGGGGTCCCTGTCCCCAGGGGAGGTGGGGTCCCTGTCTCAGGGGTGATGGAGTCCCTGTCCCCAGGCGTGATGGGGTCCCTGTCCTCAGGGGTGATGGGGTTCCTGTCTCCAGGGGTGATGGGGTCCCGGTTCCCAGGGGAGATGGGGTCCCTGTCTCAGGGGTGATGGAGTCTCTGTCCCCAGGGGTGATGGGGTTCCTGTCCCCAGGGGTGATGGAATCCCTGTCCCCAGGGGTAATGGGGTCCCTGTCTCAGGGGTGATGGGGTCCATGTCCCCAGGGGTGATGGGGTCCCAGTCTCAGGTGTTATGGAGTCCCTGTCCCCAAGGGTGATGGGGTACTTGTCCTCAGGGGTGATGGGGTTCCTGTCTCCAGGGGTGAATGGGTCCCTGTTCCCAGGGGAGATGGGGTCCCTGTCTCAGGGGTGATGGAGTCTCTGTGCCCAGAGGTGATGGGGTTCCTGTCCCCAGGGGTGATGGGATCCCTGTCCCCAGGGAAGGTGGGGTCCCTGTCTCAGGGGTGATGGAGCCCCTGTCCCCAGGGGTGATGGGGTCCCTGACTTAGGGGTGATGGGGTTCCTGTCTCCAGGGGTGATGGGGTCCCGGTTCCCAGGGGAGGTGGGGTTCCTGTCTCAGGGGTGATGGAGTCTCTGTCCCCAGGGGTGATGTGGTTCCTGTCCACAGGGGTGATGGGATCCTTGTCCTCAGGGGTGATGGGGTCCCTGTTGCCAGGAGTGATGGGGTTCCTGTCCCCAGGGGTGATGGGGTCCCTGTCCCAAGGGGAGGTAGGGTCCCCGTCTCGGGGTAGATGAAGTCCCTGTCCCCAGGGTGATGGGGTCCCTCTCCTCAGGGGTGATGGGGTTCCTGTTCCCAGGGGTGATGGGGTCCCTGTCCCCAGGAGTGATGGGGTTCCTGTCCCCAGGGATGATGGGGTCCCTGTCCCCAGGGGTGATGGGGTTCCTGTCCCCAGGGGTGATGGGGTCCCTGTCCCCAGGTAAGAAGGGGGCCCTGTTCCCATGGGCGATGAGGTCCCTGTCCCTAGGGGAGAAGCAGTCCCTGTCCCAAGGTGAGAAGGGGTCCCTGTCCCCAGGGGAGAAGTGGGCTCTGTCCCCAGGGGAGATGGGGTCCCTTTCCCCAGGGGAGATGGGGTTCTTTTTTTTTTCTTAGGGGAGATGGGATCCCTGTCCCTAGGGGAGAAGGGGACCCTGTCCCCATGGGAAATGGGGGCCCTGTCCCCAGGTGAGAAGGGGGCCCTGTCCCCAGGTGAGAAGGGGTACTTATCCTTAGGGGAGATGAGGTCCCTGTCCCCAGGGGTGATGGGGTCCATGTCTCAGGGGTGATGGGGTCCCTGTCTCAGGGGTGATGGATTCCCTGCCTTAGCGATGATGGGGTCCCTGTCCCCAGGGGTGATTGGGTCTCTGTTCCCAGGGGAGAAGTGGGCCCTGTCCCCAGGTGAGATGGAGTCCCTTTATCAACGGGAGATGGGGTCCCTGTCCTTAGGGGAGATGGGGTCCCTGTCCCTGGGTGAGAATTGGGCCCTGTCCCCAGGTGAGAAGGGGTCCCTATCCCCATGGGAGATAGGGTCCTTATCCTTAGGGGAGATGGGATCCCTGTCCCCAGGGGTGATGGGGTCCCTGTCTCAGGGGTGATGGGGTCCCTGTCTCAGGGGTGATGGGGTCCCTGTCCCCAGGGGTGATGGGGTCCCAGTCTCAGGGGTGATGGAGTTCCTGTCCCCAAGGGTAATGGGGTCTCTGTTCCCAGAGGTGAAGAGGATCCTGTCCCCAGGGGAGATGGGGTTCCTGCCTAAGGGGTGATGGGGTCCCTGTCCCCAAGGGTGATGGGGTTCCTGTCCCCAGGGGTGATGGGGTCCCTGTCCCCAGGGGTGATGGGGTCCCTGTCTCAGGGGTGATGGAGTCCCTGTCCCCAGGGGTGATGGGGTCCCTGTCCTCAGGGGTGATAGGGTTCCTGTCCCCAGGGGTGATGGGGTCCCTGTTCCCAGGGGAGATGGGGTCCCTGTCTCAGGGGTGATGGGGTCCCTGTCCCCAGGGGTAATGGGGTTCCTGTCCCCAGGGGTGATGGGATTCCTGTCCTCAGGGGTGATGGGGTCCCTGTTCCCAGTAGTGATGGGGTTCCTGTCCCCAGGGGTGATGGGGTTCCTGTCCCCAGGGGTGATGGGGTCCCTGTCCCAAGGGGAGGTGGGGTCCCTGTCTTGGGGTAGATGGAGTCCCTGTCCCCAGGGATGATGTGGTCCCTGTCCCAAGGAGTGATGGGGTTCCTGTCCCCAGGGATTATGGGGTCCCTGTCCCCAGGGGAGGTGGGGTCCCTGTCTCGGGGGTGATGGAGTCCCTGTCCCCAGGGGTGATGGAGTCCCTGTCCTCAGGGGTGATGGGTTTCCTGTCCCCAGGCGTGATGGGGTCCCTGTCTCCAGGGGAGATGGGGTCCCTGACTCAGGGATACTGGAGTCCCTGTCCCCAGGGGTGATGGGGTTCCTGTCCCCAGGGGTGATGGGGTCCCTGTCTCAGGGGTGATGGGGTCCCTGTTCGCAGGAGTGATGGGGTTCCCGTCCCCAGGGGTGATGGGGTCCCTGTCCCCAGGGGAAATGGTGTCCCAGTCTCAGGGGTGATGGAGTCCCTGTCCCCATGGGTGATGGGGTCCCTGTCCCCAGAGGTGATGGGGTCCCTGTCCTCAGGGCTGATGGGGTTGCAGTGTCCTCCGGGGAGCCGACTCTCATAGAGCTGCAGTGCATCGGTGTGCTTAAAGGTTGTATGCCCGGGAGAAGCATGCAGTGCAGTGTGGGCCGGATTCAGGGGGCGGGACAGAAACCGGACTGAGCGGCGCTGCATGGAGCAGGAGAGGGGGACCCAGAATAGCCAGCTGTGGACACAGGTCTTGCGGGGAATGCATAACTAAAGAGAAGTCAGTGCGGTACTCGAGCATGGAGCTCTGCTAATCACCCCCCACCTCCAGCCACCCGTGTGCACGGTGCACTAGTACTCCTAGTCGCCTATGCTGCCGCCAGCCATATGTAAAGGGGGGTTGCACGGGCCCCCTGCAGCACAGGGCCCAGTCACGGCCGCGACTCCTGTGCCCCTATAGTTACTCCCCTAACACTACATACTCTGCACTATATACACTATATTGTGCATTACACACTCTGCACTTTATCCACTATTGCTGCGTACACACGATCGGACATTCCGACAACGAAATCCTGAGGTTTTTTCCGACGGATGTTGGCTCAAGCTTGTCTTACATACACATGGTCACACAAATGTTGTCGGAAATTCCGATCGTCAGGAACGCGCTGACGTACAACGCGTACGACGGCACTATAAAGGGGAAGTGCAATAGCAATGCACCACCCTTTGGGCTCCTTCTGCTAATCTTGTGTTAATAGAAGTTTGGTGAGAGACAATTTGCACTTTTCAGCCTCGTGCTTTTCAGATCGTTACTGCTCTTCAGTTTGTGCTTGTGGGTTCGTATCTGGTTTTCAGTGCGTGTAGTCAGTTCGTATCTGGTTTTCAGTGCGTGTAGTCAGTTCGTAACTGGTTTTCAGTGCGTGTAGTCAGTTCGCATCTGGTTTTCAGTGATTGCTATTTATAATACGTATTTGATATGCAGTGCGTTCTTGTCCGCTCTATTCTTAATTTCAGTGCGTTCTGTTAGTTCGTGCTGACCAGCCGACCGTTTTGAAGCCATGTTGCGGGTATGTACTCATCGTAGAGTTCGTGCTTTGCAGGGGCTTGGTGTTGGAGTTCTTACTTTGACCCAATCCCAGTCCATGAACAGGGTGGGGAGGAGTTCATGGACCAAGAATTGTTTGCTCCAGCCTGACCAATTCTCTCATATGCCTTTGTTGCAGGAGATCCGTGAGAATAATGCTGATGATTTCAGGAATTATCTCAAGATGACGGACCCCGTTTTTCACCGTCTGTTGGCTTTACTGTCCCCTTATATCACGAAGCAGGACACCTGCATGCGGCAAGCCATCACTTCCGAGCAGAGGCTAGTTGCCACCTTGCTGTACTTGGTGATGGGGAGAAGTCTGCAGGACATCAAGTTCTCGACAGGCATCTCCCCCCAGGCTCTGGGAATCATTATTCCAGAGACCTGTTCTGCCATCATTTAGGTCCTGCAGAAGGACTATATTAGGGTAAGTTTTATCCTTTAACATCACATTATATGTACTGTATTAATCGGCGTAGAACATGCACTTTTCCCCCTTAAAATCAGGGGAAAATCGTGGGTGCGTGTTATACGCCGATCCCCGCCGATCTCCGCTCCACTGAGGGGAGAGGAGCGAGCGCCACCGATATCACATAGCCGAGTGTACTTGGCTAGTCTCGGCTCCGCTCACAGTCATGCCCAGTCCCGCCATTGGACCTGTATTATGTCCATCATAGGGGTGGGACTGGGCGGGACTGTGAAAGGGGCCGAGCATAGCCAAGGAAACTCGGCTTTGTGTATGTCGGCGGTGTTCCGTATATCAGCAGTTGATGTTCGGAGACTTTCGGCGCCTCCTATGTCCTCCGTACTGCGCAAGCGCTGCGCCTGCGCAGTACAGGGTGGACGCTATCCGATGGGGGACATTATTCAACAGGACACCAGCGCTCGCTCCTCTCCCCTCAGCGGAGCGGAGATCGGTGGCAATTTTAAATAATCAGCCTGCCTGGGCAAGTCTGCAATGACACAAGGCTGCAATGGTAATGACACGAGGCTGCAATGACACTGGACAAGGCTTCAGATGGAAACTGATAAGGCTGCATTGATGGGCAATTAAATCTAAGTTTTTTTACCTTAAACTTCCCTCCTAAAAGTTCTTTTCCTTAAAATTCCCTCCTAAACTTGGGGTGCGTGTTATACGCCGATAAATACGGTATTTAAATAAATGTATTTTTAAAATAAATTTGTATTTTAAAATGAAAAATATTTCCTTTGATTTACTGCTTGTGTTTCTCCTAGGTTCTCCAATGGGCTTTTTTTTTGGCCATTTTCTTCAATAGTTCCAACGTAATTTCTTTGATACATGAGGTGACAATCTCTTCTTCAGCTAACTATTATTTATGTTGTGGGTCTGCTACACACACACCTTCTTTTTGTTGTTAATGTATGTAATGCATTATGATAATAATATTCATCATTTTCAGCACCCTGAATTAATTTTTTGTAGTGACGATAATGCCATGATTTATGCAAATTATAAAGCACTGTGGGTGTTATTTACTAAAGGAAAATCCACTTTGCACTACAAGTGCACTGCAAAACTGCACTGAAAGTGCACTTGTAGAACAAAGTGGATTTGCCTTTAGGAAATAACCCCCATCTTAACCTCCCTGGCGGTATGATTCTTTCGGATTTTAGGTGCTGAAAGCGGTACAATTATTTTGCATGGAAATTTGGCGTTTTATATTGTAGGTCTGTAATTCTTAACAATAACACACTTAAATCTGTCCAAACAAGAGTCTAGTAGATATCCCGTGTATGATAAAGTTTGAAACACAAAAACATAAATTATAATATAATAAATAAAAATAAATAATTAAAAAAAAAATAAAAATAAATAATAATAAAATAAATTTCCCCACGATTCACTATCGCTCAATTATGCAAGTGTTCTAATTTACTATCGCTGTATTAAAGCTGGTCTAAAGCCACTTTTGACGTAAAGGGACACTTTTTGGTTGCTATGGACAATCTCCAGTTTCCAGGCAGAAAGAACAGTATATATAATATAAAACTGCATGCAGTGCATAGGACAAAGCACTGGGGACAAAAGGGATGTGAAATCATTTCAAACAGTACTGTAATCTGTAAGATTACAGTACTGTATGTGTTATGATTTTTACAATTTTTTGAATTTACCGCCAGGCTCCGCCCCCCATGCGTCGCGACGCTCGCAGGGAACGGAGCCTGGCAAGGAGAGGCTTCGGAGGAGGACAGAGCCCACGGACACAGCGGGGGACATCGCAGGATCCCGGGGACAAGGTAAGTAAAGCCACACCAGGATCCTGCGATGTAATCCCGAGTGTGGCTCGGGGTTACCGCTAATGGGACTGAAATTTTAACCCCGAGCCACACTCGGGATTACCGTCAGGGAGGCTACGTAAAAAACTGCTACTAAGCATTGAAAGAAGAAGCCACACATTGTTGAGTAGAATTTTTTTTACTCTGTGCACATTCACATGTGCGTTTAGAAAAGAGTTTTTGAACAAACCAACATATTTTTTGGAATTTTTTTTTTTTTTTTTTGGGGACAGTAGAAATATTCTTTTTTTGTGGTAAGCAGGCATGTTTTTCAAAACATAAAGCAATACACAACTCAGGAACTTACAAAGTTCAACTTTGATAAATTGAAGGCCATATCAGACATTAGTATGTCTAAACTGTGTTGATATTGCCTTCATCAGATGGGGTGATGTCACCCCTGTGAAAGCCAAATTTTGAAGATGCACACAAATTGATAGTCAAAATCGGTATTTCCCTCCTGATCCTATACCTCAACATGTGCTAGCTCCCATCATGGGGGATCAATGGACGTGTTTCAGGGGTACTACCCCTTCCTCTCAGCTACTTGAGTTGTGAGGAAGGGGTTGTACCCACAAAACACGTACATTGATATCCCGCGATGGCAGATAGCACATATTGCCACACTGTGTGCATCTTCAAAATTTGGCTTTCAACATTTTTTAGAAAAGTTCTAAGAAAAATCAAAAAATTATAAAATTGTGGTGTGTTTTATATTCTGCCTAAAAATATCAATGATGTTTTTGAGTCTTTTTTCAACATCATTGATGTCTTCCTTGATCTTCTGTAAATCCCGATTGCACACCATGATCTCCCTGATGAGGACGTGTGCACTTGCACTTGTGAAATGAGATTCTTCTTCCACAACATCCACATTACCTAAAATAAAAAAAAACACACCATGTATTATAAATATGCAGGCAAACATCTATTACCTGAAGCTGTGGTCCCAGACACTCACCTGTTGTGGTCACTATTTCGCCTACTTCATAAACCTCTGCTTCCTCCACATTCTCAGGTTGTGGTTTTGGGATTTCCCCTTCTTTAGGAGGTTGTGGGTCCCTGGTGTCCTCTGACATCCCGATTCTTTTCTCCCCTATGTGAATAAAATAAAGGTATAATTAGCACACAGATATTTGAGGCCAAAAATAGGAATATGAAACATTGCTTGGAAGTGTCGTACAATTGTTGTTTTTGTCTGCAAGCTGAAGACATGATTTTTTTCCCTTTATTAAAGCTGAATACTTACCTTTTTGGGTAAAGTATCACACATGTAGAGACCCCTAGTATCCACTGGAGCACCTGTGTGGGACACCCCAAAAAGTTTGTTCTGGTGTCCCACACTAGTGCTCCTGCATCCAGATGTGTAAACAGCTGCAGAGTGTCCTCAACTTGCACTGAATCAAGTCTGCATTTCATTCTATTTACAAACCCATCTAGACAACAATGTACTAAACTTATTTTAATACAAATAGGCCTGAAAAAATGTAGTTAACGGACACCTGGCAAAAACATTGTATTAGTGGGCGAACTAATGATGTTTACTGCAAACGATTACTGTGCCACGAACCTGAAACTTGCCATTTTAAACTGTACTACAGTAAAGAAAAGCACATGGAGCAGCACAAACATAATAAGAAGAATAGGAACACACTACAAAATACTTTTTTGCAGCACTCTCTTGATTCTTCTGTACTGATCTTGCTCCCTCAATTTAAGGTCTGACCATCGTTTCCTCAGTTGATCCTTAGATCACCATACCCCAAAATTCTTCTGCAGACTTTTCACAACTTTAGTCATGATCTTGGCCTTTCTCACATTTGGGTTTGGGTAAGATCCATGCTTCCCATCATAGTTGGCCCTCTTCAAGATGTCCACCATCTCCACCATCTCTACAAAAGACATATTAGACATATTAGAAGGTCCAGGATTCCCAGAGATAAGGAGCAGCAGCAGATGATATTTATGTACCCAGGCTGTGGTACAAAGACAGGCTGCGATTTCTGTCAGACCAGACTGAAATCAAGCCATCACTCTCAACCCTTCCTTCCATTCTTCCTTCCACCCCAGCTGAGGCTTTCAATGTACAACCTGGGCCTTCCACCCAGGAAGAAGATGTGGAGGAGCCCAGCTTGAATCAGGTATAGCATTGTTCAACATATTTCTTAAAATTGTGTATGATTGATTATCAATAAACTAAAACTATGTCCCTTTTTCAAACACAGAAAATCCTCAGCCAGGAGGAGGCTGTAGAAAGTGGCAGCCAGGAGGTGGCAGGGGAAAGTGGCAGCCAGGTGGTGGTGGGGGTAAGTGGCAGCCAGGAGGTGGCCTGGCCCAGTAACCTGACCGAATTCCAGGTCCCTCCCCTCCGCCTTCAACAAAAAAGGCCCAGGAAGGGGGGAGCGTGGAGGAGTCAGCACTTGGGTTAATTCGGTAGGGTTCTGCGGCCTTCAGAACCCCCACCAGTCTTCTGGAGGCCTATACCTGCATGGCTGCCAACAAAATGCAGGAAATAGAGGTGGGCCAACGCCTCTTTTGTGAGGAACTGATATATATGGCCCTAAATAAGGGGTTGAGGGGCGAAATCACAAGCAAAACCCACCTGTGTGAGTTGGACCATCCTCCTCCTCCTCCACCTCCTGCCACAACTCCAACACCAGAGCCACAGCCTGGAAGCAAGCGTGTAAGGAAGACAAGAGAGTGATGGCCTGGGTTCAGTCTGGTCTGACAAAAGACGCAGGCTGTGGTATTACCACAGCCTGGGAACATATGTCATCTGCTGCTGTTCCTGATCTCTCAGAGTCCTGGACCAGATTGTGCTCTCTATTAAATGGACTCCTCGGGCTCCCAATTTTGCCTGTCAAATAGTTGATGTATGCCCTGGGGTACAAAGACTTTGCTAATTTCACCAGTTTATCCACCGTTGCCTTCCTCTTTATTTTGTTATGAACCCTAATAAATGTATATATTTTTTCTTAAATCATTGGCTATGTGTTATAATTAAAAAAGGACAGTTTGTTTGTGAGTAGGCAGGTACATTTAAAAAAGAAAATTTCAAATTAACAAGGGACACCAACACCAACCAATCTCCTTGAGGTTAAAAAATACAACATAATAATGGTGTTGTGGTAACTTGACACAAAAATGAAAAAAAATATTATGGAGATCACTAGAAAAAAAACGAAAAAAAAAAACAGGAGATCTTGATTTCCCAAAAAAAGGAGTTTGCTATAAACAAAAAATAAAAACATTATTCTGGAGATCTGGCGAAAAAAAAAAAATTTTATTCATGAGATCACAAGAAATAATAAAGAAATCAGTTTGTCAGAACTCTGTGTGAATATCAGCTGCAAAACAACTTCATTATTCTAGCATTCTAAAGAAGAGAATGCGCTCCATTGAAAGATTTCAAAATCTGCAGCGTGACGAATGTGCTATCTCCATTACGAACGCTAGATTTACCAGACCGAGCGCTTCCGTCTCGTACTTGATTCAGAGCATGCGTGGAATTTTGTGCATTGGAATTGTGTATACACGCTCAGAATTTCCGACAATGGATTTTGTTGTTGGAAAATTTGAGATCCAGCTCTCAAATTTTTGTTGACAGAAATTCCGACAAAAAATGTCTGATGGAGCCTACACACGGTCGGAATTTACGACAACAAGCTCCCATCGAACATTTGTTGTTGGAAAATCCGATCGTGTGTATGCAGCATATCTGTTACATTAGGTACTCCCGCACTACTGTACAGTATACACACTATATTGTAGATTGCATGTCTGATTAAGATATTTATTGTCGCAACAGTTGCTGGTAGTTGGGCAGTCCCTGACTATACTAGTGACATTTTTTTATAAGGTAGGCTAAAACAAAGTGTTAGCTCTCTTTTCAGAGTACAGTAAATCATATGTAATGACAGTGCTGCATTTTTCAAAGAATGATTGTGCTGAGGTTTATACATGTCTATGAGACTCTTTTTTTGTGGCACACCTATCTAAGCATATTTAATGGGTACAAGAAGGTTTTTATTTTATTTAACCATGCCCCTTTAGGCCCCTCCCACCGTTAACTTAATTTGACCGCACCCACCATTCGCCTTGGCGTGCTATGCTTGCCGCATTACTGCTTCGCTAAAACTGCCCCATAGGTATTGCAAGCCTTTTAGAATACTAGCAATAACCCTGGCACAATAAAAAACATGCCCATCTCTTTACTGCGTTGTGCTAAGCATACCATGTTGTTTTGTTTTTTTTTTTTGTTTTGTTTTTTATCAAGCAATGGGGCCCAACTTATGATCTTTCACACAGGCCCACTGATTTCATAAAATGCCCCTGATAAGCAGTGTGCTACCAAGGGTTTGCAAATGGAGAATCCTGCAAGAGAAGATCTAAGTGCCATTGCCATTAGTAGCCAATAGTGTGTTGGTGCTTATGCTGCCAGTTGGCATGTTCAGTGTGACTGTCAGGGATGACGCTGTGTGCTCTTTTAGCATGGGGGTGTCTGATGTTACCCCCTCCCTAGCGGTGATAGGTCATGGGGGAAAGAAAGTGTCAAGAGTCAGCTTAGTACTGGTGGTATGTCACTAGGAGAAAGGTGGCATTGAAGCTGGGCTGGAAAGTGGGATACAGGTTCTGCAGTATTCTTTCAGGAAAGGGCTGCACCATGTAGGAATACAGTGTGCAGTTGGCCAAAAGTAACATCGCTGCAAAGTGAATGAGACACAAAGAATTAATTATACCATGACATGTGCATACCTCCCAACTGTCCCTGATTTCTAGGGCCTGTCCCTGATTTGAAGCAATGTCCCTCTGTCCCTCTTTCCTCCTCATTTGTCCCTCATTTTGGTCTGATCCATATAGTTGTATATAAAAAGCACTTTTTATCTTTCAAAAAGTGTTTCCCAGTGCTAAACCTTTCATCCAAATTCTAAATTGCTGCATTTGTAAATTCTAAAAGCCAATATAAAGGAATAGTAGTGGTAAAACAAAAGCCCTTGTAGGTTTAATAAACCTTTTTTTTGGTTAATTCTCCTTTAAGGGGTGTGGCAGGGGGCATGTCCTATGCCTACATATGTTTGCTAGCAGGTGTCCCTCTTCAAAAATAAGTCAGCCATAGCATATCTCATACTTTTATCCAACCAGGTTCTGAAGCCCAATAAAACATTAGCAATGAACACTTCATTTCATCATCTAAATGTTAATTTATTTTCCGTTTCTTTCTCATAACATTCAATTAGCTAGTCACGCTGTAAATTACAAGAAAAATATGGAAAATGAATGTTTTGTTCCTAATGGAACACAAAAAGAACAAGTCATTCCAGAGCTGTATAGAACAAGGGGACATTGAGAGAATGACAATGTGTGGCTCAACCTTACAATATTATCTGAACTTAGCACTGAAGAATTATCTGCTAATTTACACTGTTCTGCCATAACATTATGACCACCTACGTAATATTGAATAGGTCAACCTCTGCCGCCAAAGCAGCCCTGAGCCATCCATGGACTCCTTTAGACAAAGCATTGCACTGCTTCTGCTGGCTTGCAATCTTCTAGATATGCAGAATAGAAAAAATTGTTGCCTTTTGTTTTGGATAGATTTGTTATGTTACTAATTTTGCTTTGTTAATTTTTTTCGGAATTTGTTTAGTTTAGTTTATTTTTGTTTTGTTTATTAATTTTCAAACTAATTCCAGATTTTTGGAACACTTCGAATTGGGATTGGTTGAAAAATTATCGACCAATTTGAATTCTGTGTGAAGAATAGCTGGTTGTCAAGCAGCAGGGCGGGAAGCCAGTCGCTGCGTCCTTAACAACTGATGATTCATCAGCTGTCAATGGGCTTCCCCACTGACAGCTAAAATGTAAACAAACAGAAGAAATGTGCAGTGAAAAGTGCAGAAACAAAACAGAGTGGGGTCCCCCCAATCTAAACCAGATCCTTATCCGAGCATGTAGTCTAGCAGGCCAGAAGAATGGGTGGAACGAGCCAGTGCCCCCCCCCCCACTAAACCAGGCCACATATCCTCATAATGGGGGTGCTTTGGGGCGGGGGGGCTGTGCCCACCTCCCCAAAGCACCTTGTCCCCTTGTTGATGGGGACAAGGGCCTCTTCCCCACAACCCTGGCCGGTGGTTGTGGGGGTCTGTGGGTAGGGGCTTATCAGAATCTAGAAGCCCCCTTTAACAAGGTCCCCAGATCCCCTCCCGTGTGAATGAATATGGGTTACCCCCACTAATTTTCCAAAAAAAGTGTAAAAAGTTAATAAAAACACAACACAAGTTTTTGACAAGTCCATTATTACAAAAAATGTAAAAAAAAAATGTTCCCTGGCATAGATCAATCGTCAATCACAACAAAATCCAATCCTTTACAGAGGTAGCGCTACAGCTTCAGGCTCGGTTCACATATGCGCCACATCCATCACACAGCAGGGGTCCGGTTTGTGCTGGTTCACCATTTCAGGTCTTTTAGCCCGAATTTTGGCCTGAATTCAGACCTGAAATGGACCAGAAAAGCACATGGTTTTCCTGCAAAACGCATCAGACCTGATGTGGAGATATGTGAACCGGCTCCATAGAGAGCCAGTCACATTCTCCTGCTATGCGAATTGGATGATGAAAAATCGGCATCCAATTTGCATAGGTGTGAACCCAGCCTTAAAATTAAAAAAAAATACAGCCACCACTTCTAAGGATCTGTAAGCTGCTATAAATAAGTTTTTTATTTTTTGGTTTAGATGCACTTATACAAAAAAAAGATTCCCCTGCCCAATAGAGATCGGAATCCATGCATCATGCTGACCGGAGAGCAATAGCTGTGACTGTGCCAGAAGTGTGTAGGACAATTGATGATAGCCAGTAGGGATGAGCTTCGTGTTCGAGTCGAACCCATGTTCGACTCGAACATCGGCTGTTCGACCGTCCGTCGAATTGCGAACGATATGGGCCGTTCGCGCCAAATTCGTGTGGCGCGTCACGGCCCATAATTCACTGCGGCATCGCAGTGCATTGCTGGCTGATGATTGGCCAAGCATGCACTATGACCCGCATGCTTGGCCAATCACAGCGCCGTCAGTAGAGAGAGCTGTAATTGGCCAAAGCCAGGGTGGCTTTGGCCAATTATGGCTCAGGGATTTAGTACACACCCCACACTATATAAGGCCGCCTGCACGGCGGCCCTGTGTAGTGTGTGTTCCGGTGTGCTGAGCGATAGAGAGAGAGAGAGACAGTGTCATTTGATTTGAGTTAGATAGATTAGGCAGAACAGTCAGTCAGTTAGCTGCACTTACAGTGTATTGTGTATATATATGCATCCCAGGTGTTGCATATATATATATATACACTGTATTCAGTTTAGCTAGATCCGTTCCTGTTATCTTCTATCTAGACTATTTACATTCAGTGCAGTGTGTCCTGCTCACAGTGTTCAGCTAGATCCGTTCCTGCTATTTACATTCAGTACAGTGCTTCCTGCTCACAGTGTTCAGCTAGATCCGTTCCTGCTATTTACATTCAGTGCAGTGCGTGCTGCTCACAGTGTTCAGCTAGATCCGTTCCTGCTATTTACATTCAGTGCAGTGCGTCCTGCTCACAGTGTTCAGCTAGATCCGTTCCTGCTATTTACATTCAGTGCAGTGCGTCCTGCTCACAGTGTTCAGCTAGATCCGTTCCTGGTATTTACATTTAGTGCAGTGCGTCCTGCTCACAGTGTTCAGCTAGATCCGTTCCTGCTATTTACATTCAGTGCAGTGCGTCCTGCTCACAGTGTTCAGCTAGATCCGTTCCTGCTATTTACATTCAGTGCAGTGCGTGCTGCTCACAGTGTTCAGCTAGATCCGTTCCTGCTATTTACATTCAGTGCAGTGCGTCCTGCTCACAGTGTTCAGCTAGATCCGTTCCTGCTATTTACATTCAGTGCAGTGCGTCCTGCTCACAGTGTTTAGCTACATCCGTTCCTGCTGTTTACATTCAGTGCAGTGCGTCCTGCTCACAGTGTTCAGCTAGATCCGTTCCTGCTATTTACATTCAGTGCAGTGCGTCCTGCTCACAGTGTTCAGCTAGATCCGTTCCTGCTATTTACATTCAGTGCAGTGCGTCCTGCTCACAGTGTTCAGCTAGATCCGTTCCTGTTATCTTCCTACTGACAGGCAGGCTTGTCTGGTTACAGTATATAAAGCTACCTGAAGAAAATTACAGGTGTTCTTTTTGATCCTATTAGTACCACGGTCAGGCAGCTAGACTATTTACATTTAGTACAGTGTGTCCTGCTCACAGTGTTCAGCTAGATCCGTTCCTGTTATTTACATTCAGTGCAGTGCGTCCTGCTCACAGTGTTCAGCTAGATCCGTTCCTGCTATTTACATTCAGTGCAGTGCGTCCTGCTCACAGTGTTTAGCTACATCCGTTCCTGCTGTTTACATTCAGTGCAGTGCGTCCTGCTCACAGTGTTCAGCTAGATCCGTTCCTGCTATTTACATTCAGTGCAGTGCGTCCTGCTCACAGTGTTCAGCTAGATCCGTTCCTGCTATTTACATTCAGTGCAGTGCGTCCTGCTCACAGTGTTCAGCTAGATCCGTTCCTGCTATATACATTTAGTGCAGTACGTCCTGCTCACAGTGTTCAGCTAGATCCGTTCCTGTTATCTTCCTACTGACAGGCAGGCTTGTCTGGTTACAGTATATAAAGCTACCTGAAGAAAATTACAGGTGTTCTTTTTGATCCTATTAGTACCACGGTCAGGCAGCTAGACTATTTACATTTAGTACAGTGTGTCCTGCTCACAGTGTTCAGCTAGATCCGTTCCTGTTATCTTCCTACTGACAGGCAGGCTTGTCTGGTTATAGTATATAAAGCTACCTTAAGAAAATTACAGGTGTTCTTTTTGATCCTATTAGTACCACGGTCAGGCAGCTAGACTATTTACATTTAGTACAGTGTGTCCTGCTCACAGTGTTCAGCTAGATCCGTTCCTGTTATTTACATTCAGTGCAGTGCGTCCTGCTCACAGTGTTCAGCTAGATCCGTTCCTGCTATTTACATTCAGTGCAGTGCGTCCTGCTCACAGTGTTCAGCTAGATCCGTTCCTGCTATTTACATTCAGTGCAGTGCGTCCTGCTCACAGTGTTCAGCTAGATCCGTTCCTGCTATATACATTTAGTGCAGTACGTCCTGCTCACAGTGTTCAGCTAGATCCGTTCCTGTTATCTTCCTACTGACAGGCAGGCTTGTCTGGTTACAGTATATAAAGCTACCTGAAGAAAATTACAGGTGTTCTTTTTGATCCTATTAGTACCACGGTCAGGCAGCTAGACTATTTACATTTAGTACAGTGTGTCCTGCTCACAGTGTTCAGCTAGATCCGTTCCTGTTATTTACATTCAGTGCAGTGCGTCCTGCTCACAGTGTTCAGCTAGATCCGTTCCTGCTATTTACATTCAGTGCAGTGCGTCCTGCTCACAGTGTTTAGCTACATCCGTTCCTGCTGTTTACATTCAGTGCAGTGCGTCCTGCTCACAGTGTTCAGCTAGATCCGTTCCTGCTATTTACATTCAGTGCAGTGCGTCCTGCTCACAGTGTTCAGCTAGATCCGTTCCTGCTATTTACATTCAGTGCAGTGCGTCCTGCTCACAGTGTTTAGCTACATCCGTTCCTGCTGTTTACATTCAGTGCAGTGCGTCCTGCTCACAGTGTTCAGCTAGATCCGTTCCTGCTATATACATTTAGTGCAGTACGTCCTGCTCACAGTGTTCAGCTAGATCCGTTCCTGTTATCTTCCTACTGACAGGCAGGCTTGTCTGGTTACAGTATATAAAGCTACCTGAAGAAAATTACAGGTGTTCTATCCCAGCTTAGTGCAGCTACAGGCCATTAGTATGTCTGGAAGGCCAAGAAGGAGAGGCAGACAGTCACAAGCCAATAAGAGAGGGCAAGCAGGCTCTGTGTCTAGTGCTGGTCGTGGAGACGGTGCATCCTCATCAGCACGTGGCCATGGGACACGCTTGGCCTTTTTTTCGGCAGCTGGCCGTGTTGAGCCGCAACATGCGGAAGACTTGGTCGAGTGGATGACCAAGCCGTCCTCATCCTCCTCATCCTCTCTCACCCATGCCCAGGGTGCTTTGTCTGGCAAAGCAGCGGCCTCTTCCCTCAGCTCAATGTCATCAGTGACTCCTTCCCTAGCCCCACCATGTCCTCCTGAGGATTCCCTCGAACTGTTTGACCACAGTGTTGGGTACATGCTCCAGGAGGATGCCCAGCGTTTGGAAGGCTCTGATGATGATACTGAGCTCAATGAAGGCAGTAACATGAGCACGGACAGAGGGGGTGCCCAAGAAGGACAGCAATCTGGCAGTCATGCTCCCCCTGCTGCAGCATACTGCCAGGTTTGCTCCAGTGATGAGGAGGGAGGGGATGATGAGGTCACTGACTCAACGTGGGTGCCTGATAGGAGAGAGGAGGAGGAGGAGGAGGAGGAGGAGGAGGAGGTGGCACATCACCAACTAGGCAGGATGCCCTCCAGGGGCCAGCCTAAGGGCAGCACATTGACTGCATCACACCCCAAAGCTCCACATGTGCAGGGCGCTGCAGTCTCTGCGCGTTATTCAAAAAGTTCTTTGGTGTGGGCCTTTTTTGAGACGAGTGCATCAGATCGCACCGCTGCTATTTGCAATATATGTCTCAAGCGTATCTCGCGTGGCCAAAACATCTCCCGCTTGGGTACCACATGCTTGACCAGACATATGTTGACCTGCCATGCAGTTCGTTGGCAAGCGTATCTAAAAGACCCACACCAAAGAACAAAGACGATCTCTCCTTGCTCCTCATCAGCTGAGATTTCCAACCCCACTAGACCTTCAGTCCTCTCTGCGACCTGCAGTGAGAGGAATGAAGGTGTAGAATTAGGTGTGTCACAGCCAAGTACTTATGGGCAATCTGCTTTTGGTACACCGACGTCAGATTGTACCAGGCAAATTTCCCTGCCCCAGCTGCTGCACCGCCGAAAGAAGTTTGCTCCCAGCCATCCACATGCCCAGCGGTTGAATGCTAGCTTGGCAAAATTGCTAGCACTTCAACTGCTGCCTTTTCAGTTGGTAGACTCTGCCCCCTTCCGTGAGTTTGTGGAATGTGCGGTTCCTCAGTGGCAGGTACCCAAACGCCACTTTTTCTCACGGAAGGCGATTCCGGCTCTCTACCGGCATGTGGAAGGCAATGTCCATGCCTCGCTGGACAAGGCGGTCAGCGGTAAGGTGCATATTACCGCTGACTCATGGTCCAGCAGGCATGGACAGGGACGTTACTTAAGTTTCACGGCGCATTGGGTGACTCTGCTGGCAGCTGGGAAGGATGCAGGACAAGGTGCAGTAGTGTTGGAGGTTGTTCCGCCACCACGCCTCCAAAATGCTGATTGTGACACACCTCTCTCCTCCACCCCCTCCTCTTCTTCTTCCTCCATGGCCTCTTCCTCGGAACCAGCGGTGCTCCGTAGGCGTTCAAGGGGCTACGCAAGTACGCAGGCCAAAAGATGCCATGCGGTGCTTGAGCTGGTGTGCTTGGGGGACAGGAGCCACACTGGGGCAGAGGTTCTGTCAGCTCTGCAGGGGCAGGTTCAGAGGTGGTTGACGCCACGCCAACTTAAGGCAGGAATGGTGGTTTGCGACAATGGCACCAACCTCCTCTCTGCCCTCCGACAGGGACAACTGACCCATGTGCCCTGTTTGGCTCACGTCCTTAACTTGGTGGTGCAGCGGTTCTTGGGCAGGTACCCGGGCTTACAGGATGTCCTGAGGCAGGCCAGGAAAGTCTGTGTGCATTTCCGCCGGTCATATAATGCCAGTGCTCGGCTGACGGACCTCCAAAAGGAGTTTAACCTGCCCAAGAACCGCCTAATCTGTGACATGCCCACCAGGTGGAACTCGACGTTGGCCATGCTGCAGCGGCTGCACACGCAGCAGAGGGCCATCAATGAGTACCTGTGCGACTATGGCACCAGGACAGGGTCAGGGGACCTTGGTTTTTTTTCCCCACGCCAGTGGGCCATGATCAGGGATGCATGCACTGTCCTGTCACCATTCGAGGAGGCCACGAGGATGGTGAGCACTGACAGTGCATGCATCAGTGACACTGTCCCCCTTGTCCACCTGTTGGAGCACACGCTGCGTGGAATAATGGACAGGGCACTTGAGGCAGAACAGAGGCAGGAAGAGGAGGACTTCCTTAGCTCTCAAGGCCCCCTTTATCCAGACAGTGTTCCTGCGTGCCCGCCGATCACACAGGAAGAGGACGAGGAGGAGGAGGAGGAGGAGGAGGAAGATTGTGTCAGTATGGAGGTGGAGCCTGGCACTCAGCATCAGCAGTCTTTAAGGGATCAGTCCCAAGGAACACATGGACTTGTACGTGGCTGGGAGGAGGTGGCTGCGGACGTTGTTGTCCTTAGTGACCCAGAGGACTCCGGACCGAATGCCTCAGCAAACCTACGCTGCATGGCCTCCCTGATCCTGCAAAGCCTGCGTAAGGATCCTCGTATTCGTGGTATCAAGGAGAAGGACCAATACTGGCTGGCAACCCTCCTTGATCCACGTTACAAGGGTAAGGTTGCGGACCTTATCTTGCCATCGCAGAGGGAGCAGAGGATGAAACATCTTCGGGAGGCCTTGCAGAAAGGTCTGTGCAACGCGTTCCCAGAGACTGGGAGGTTACAAACTCCTGTTTCTGGACAACGTGTTGCTGAGGCTTCGGTCAGTCAAAGAAGGAGCGGTGGAGAAGGTGGCCGTCTGACCGATGCGTTCAGACAATTTTTTGGTCCGCAGCCCCAAGGTATGATCGGTTCCAGCAACCATCGCCAGCGTCTGTTTTACATGGTGCAGGAATACCTAGGGGCAAGATCAGACTTGGACACCTTTCCCACCGAAAATCCTCTGGGTTACTGGGTCTTGAGGATGGATCACTGGCCAGAGCTTGCACAGTATGCAATTGAGCTACTGGCCTGTCCTGCATCCAGCGTTCTTTCGGAACGCACATTCAGTGCTGCTGGAGGCGTGGTAACCGATCACAGGGTGCGTCTGTCCACCGACTCGGTCGATCGGCTGACCTTCATAAAAATGAATCAGTCTTGGATCACCACCAGCTACCAAGCACCTGATGCAGATGTAACCGAATAATTTTTTTTGAAATCTCAGATCCCTTCAAAGACTGCCTATGCTGATGCTGAGTGACTATCCCTGAGTAATTATCCTCTTCCTCCTCAATCATCACGCTGATAGCTTGTAAGAACATTTTTGGTTCTGGGCGCCACCACCAGTGCCTAAGGCACAATTTTTCAGCCCCTGTTTAACAGGGGCGTGTAATTACAATTTTTGATGTAATACTTTGCAGCAGGGCTCGTTCCTGCATTCCAACTAGAGTGTCTGTGAGGGGTTGCAGTGTTGTGGCACCAGCACCAGTGCCTAAGACCCAATTTTTCAGCCCCTGTCTAACAGGGGCGTGTAATTACAATTTTTGATGCAATACTTTGCAGCAGGGCTTGTTCCTGCATTCCAACTAGAGTGTCTGTGAGGGGTTGCAGTGTTGTGGCACCAGCACCAGTGCCTAAGACCCAATTTTTCAGCCCCTGTCTAACAGGGGCGTGTAATTACAATTTTTGATGCAATACTTTGCAGCAGGGCTTGTTCCTGCATTCCAACTAGAGTGTCTGTGAGGGGTTGCAGTGTTGTGGCACCAGCACCAGTGCCTAAGACCCAATTTTTCAGCCCCTGTCTAACAGGGGCGTGTAATTACAATTTTTGATGCAATACTTTGCAGCAGGGCTTGTTCCTGCGTTTCAACTAGAGTGTCTGTGAGGGGTTGCAGTGTTGTGGCACCAGCACCAGTGCCTAAGACCCAATTTTTCTGCCCCTGTCTAACAGGGGCGTGTAATTACAATTTTTGATGCAATACTTTGCAGCAGGGCTCGTTCCTGCGTTCCAACTAGAGTGTCTGTGAGGGGTTGCAGTGTTGTGGCACCAGCACCAGTGCCTAAGGCCTAATTTTTCAGCTCCTGTTCAACAGGGGCATGTAATTACAATTCTTGATCTAATATTTCACAGCAGGGCCCTGTGAGGGCTTACAGTGTTTTGGCCACAGCAACACCTAAGGCCCAAATTTCTGCTGAGTATATAGGGCAGGACCCTACTTTCAAACATCTAACTTACAAACGACTCCTACTTGCAAACGGAAGGAGACAACAGGAAGTGAGATGAAATCTACCCCTAAGGAAGGGAAATTCTCTCCTGTAAGAGTTAATATGGGAAAACAATTTTTCCTTTCCACTGATGCTTTCCAATCCTTGTTCCACAAAAAAACACAAATTTTCAAAAAACATTTTTCATTGGGACAAAAAAGTGAGGTGAAATCTTCTGAAGAGGAGGAAAGACGCAAAACAAATGTCACAGGGGTGATAACCCTTCCCTATGTTTTCCAAAAAGCTTAGAAAAGATTTTTTGGCTGGAGCTAAACACATTAAAAATGTTCAAAATTACAAACAGATTCTACTTAACAACAAACCTACAGTCCCTGTCTTGTTTGCACCGCCTGTATACTGCTGTTCAGAGTATATAGGGACCTTTCCTTATTTTAATTTGGGTGCGGGGTTCCCCTTAATATCCATACAAGACCCAAAGGGCCTGGTAATGGACTGGGGGGTACCCATGCCGTTTGTCTCACTGATTTTCATCCATATTGCCATGACCCGACATGACATTAAACCCGCAAGCAGTTTTAAATGAGATTTTTTCCTTTAAAAATGACATTTGGTGCAGGGACTGTTCTAAACATGGGAAACACGCGTCACTTTACAGGCATACTATAGACACCCCCCAGGTACGATATTTAAAGGAATATTTCACTTTTTTTTTTTTACTTTAAGCATCATTAAAATCACTGCTCCCGAAAAAACGGCCGTTTTTAAAAGTTTTTTTTGCATTGATACATGTCCCCTGGGGTAGGACCCGGGTCCCCAAACCCTTTTTAGGACAATACCATGCAAATTAGCCTTTAAAATGAGCACTTTTGATTTCGAACGTTCGAGTCCCATAGACGTCAATGGGGTTCTAACGTTCGTGCGAACTTGCGGTCCGTTCGCGGGTTCTGGTGCGAACCGAACCGGGGGGTGTTCGGCTCATCCCTAATAGCCAGCTGCAACAGTCCTCTTCAGTCTGCTGCCAGCAGAAGGGATTTTGCTGGAGCAGCAATTAAACATTTTAATAAGTAAAGGAGTTAAAATGTGTATTTTAATGCATTTTCCAAATGTGTAATGAATGAAGCCACATTTGGGCTTTACTGCTTTCATTTCCAGATTACTTGGATTTGAACCCATTATAATCTAATTTCTATACTACATATTTCCCTCAGAATGTATCTATAGATCTATATAGTTCTGACCTTTCCTATACCCTTTGCCATTGATCTCTTTTTCTTTTAGAAGAAGAAGGTGACAGATTTTTTTCCCACCTGTACTTTGAATTAAATACATTTTATCCTGCTCTTTACCAAAAGGGCAGGTTCTCTTTTATATCTCACCTTGACTTTTTCCAGATATAGTATAATTTTACTGTAGTTCTGATTTCATTAGAAAATAAGTTGCCATATAATAAATAAAAAGTTCAGTGTCAGTTTAATTAGTTCTGAAATTATATTTTCAACACAGTAAGAACATAGCCTTCTACATTTGGAAGTTTGTTAAAGTATAACTAAAGACAACACTTTTCTTTTAGTTTTGGATAGAACGGAGAGGGATTAGAACCCCTGTCAGTTTTTATTTCTGTCTGTGCCCGCTGGTAAGGAGATTCACCCTCTCTATTTGTCCTGCTTACCATTATCATTGAAAGTGAAAGTAAAGAATATCCCAAATTTTGGATTGTCTCCAGAAAAGTAAGACAAGTAAATGAGGAAATCTTTCAATGGGGGTACCTCTGGGGGTCCCCAAGGGATTCCTTTAATTTGCAGGGATTTCCTCCCACTTCCTGTTTGGCTAAGGGACAGGAAGTGAAGAGAAATCTCCGAAATGGGACCAATAGAAAAAAAAAAATTGACGGATTTTATAACCTTGCTGTACCCAAAATGAAAAAAAAAAAGTTAGTTATAGTAAAAGTTATAGTTCTTTTTTTTTCTTATATAATCTTTATTTTATATTTTCAAAATAACACACTTTGAGAAAAGCAGAATACAACAAAGCAGAGAAAAAATTTTAAAAAAAGGGGAAAAAAATAGTAACTGCCCAAGGGGCACATATGGGGATCAGAGAGGACAATGCGTTACTTGCGCACAGGAATCCCTGATACATTCAGATATCTAGCCTCATATGACTTCATCAAATTATGCCCCAGCCACAAGGGGGCTTGTGAGTACTTTGATCCTTCTATCAAATCAGGATTATGTTCTCATATATTTAGGATACAAGACATCACACATTGCATCCGACATAACCCAAAGTGAAATGGTAGGAAAAAGGGGGAAAGGGGGGGGGGTGGGCATACCTCAGAACAAAGAACAGAACGATCAAACAACATGACAGCATTAGGTGCGGTCATCAACTGTTGTAGAAAACCTATGGGGTCAAGGTGTGTAGGTCTCATCCTCCAATAAAAACGAAGTACCATCATCCACTAATCTGCCTGTCCAGGGGTGGCAGCGGGTGGTGTCTGCGTCTTATTAGATGTATAATGTATCCAAGAGGCCCAGATAGCAAAAAATTTATCATATCTGTCTTTGCACTTCGCCATCCACTCCTCTGCCGCCATAATAGAATTGAGCAAACAAACCCAGTTGGGTCGCCCTGGGACATAGGCCGACTTCCAATGTATAGGAATCAGACGCCGAGCAGCATTTAAGAGGTGTGGGAGAATTGATTTGCGGTAAAGGAGTAATCCCTGGCCTCCCTCCCCGTTATAAATCCAGTTTGGTCCTGGTGAATTACCGTTGGTAAAATAGGTTTAAGTCGATTAGTCAAGACCTTCGCTAATATTTTGATGTCAGTGTTCAACAACGAGATCGGCCTATAGCTGCTGGGGGGTGGATGGGTCCTTCGAGAGGACAGCAATGTTTGCTAACAATGCCTCCTTTGGAAGGGAAGTGCCTGGCGCCAGGGCATTAAAGTATACCCACATGAGATCAGACAGGAGGGACAAAAATTTGCAGTAATATGCATTAGTGAACCCACCAGGACTCTTTCCTTGCGGAAGGTCTTTAATGACTGCTTCAATCTCTATTACAGCCATAAGCCTGTCAAGCTGCTCGCTAATTTGTGTTGACAGTTGGGGAGCTAGCGCTTCTTCTAGATATTGTGAGATACATTCATTTTTCTGTGAGGGTGAGTGACCCACAAGTGTGGCAGGGAGTTGGTAAAGTTGGGCATAGTATTCCCGAAATGTGTCCGCAATTTTGGAGGACAGTACTGTTTGGGAGCCCGAGGTAGTTTACAGTTTATGGGTGTGACCTGATGTGCGTTGTTGTTTAAGGGCCCTGGCCAATAGTCTACCGCATTTTTTTCCAAATTCATAAAATTTATGAGAAACATATCTCAATCTCGTGTCTGTGTTTCTAACAGATTGGAAAGCTTTTCCCTAATGGACACAAGCTCCTCATATAGGCATGGCGTCATTTGACGTTTGTGTTTAAGCTCTGCGATGCGTAGCTGGGCCAGTAGGTTCTCCACTACGTGCCTTTTTGAGTCTAGATCCCTGGGATATAAGTTCACCCCGAACCACGGCCTTATATCATTCCCATACAGATGCCATCCCCGTCTCTCCCGGCATGTTCTCCTTAAAGTATAAAGATATGGTATCTGAAACCTGTTTTTGTGCCACTGCATCATCTAGCAGGTTTTTGTTTAACATTGACGGACATCCGGGGAAAAGGGAGCCAGGGAGATGGAGATGGGTGAATGGTCGAAGATCGTCAGCGATCCAATCGATGCACTGGAGAGTGATTCCAAAAACATTGATCTACCAATAGGAGATCTATCTGCATATATACATTATGCGTGGCAGGATATTAGCTAAAGTCTTTTATGGTGGGGTGAAGCACTCTCCAGCAATCGACTAGATGATTAGCCTGCAGGGTTTTACGGAACCATTTGAGAAAGGCAAACGGGTGTGTGGAACGACTGGGAGAGGTGTCTAACTGCGGGTCAGGGCAGACATTAAAGTCTCCCCCCACCACCAGTCGCCCCTTACGAAAAGTGGAAAGTGTATCTAACAACTTTTCCAGAAACTCTAGTTGTCTGGAATTGGGAGAATAAAGTGCCACGAGTGTGAGCTTGCGATCAGAGTGCCTTTCAAAAAGACAAATCTGCCGTTGGGATCCGCATAGTGGTCCAAGGGAATAAAAGGGCAATTTTTGTGTATCGCAACCGCCACCCCACCAGATTTAGGTCGGGGTGAATTGCTGAGATACCATTTATTGTATATATGTGTGGGGAGGCAGGGGACAGAGTCAGTCCTGAAATGAGTTTCCTGCAAGAGTAGTGGCTTGAGACAAAGAGCACCCAGTCTCTTTGTCTCAAGCCACAACTAACTGCGTTTGGATGGTGAGCTCAAGCCACGAACATTGTACGATACAATCTTCAGATCATGCCCCTGTAGAAGTCCTATTAGGACCAAAAGCGTAGGGCTTTGGTTTCTGGCTCTCCGCATTGCTTTTTTTAACTGTGATCACCACTTTATGATATTATACGCTGGTTTTATAAAAATAAATACCCGATTTACTTTTGATCTGCACCATCTGGGGCATTTTTCTCTTTTTATTCCTTCACCATGAACATGCTTATTTCATCCATCCGGTCATCATTGACCCACGGGCTGATTCCCCTGTGGTGATTCGATTGGAGAAGGGCTGACTCTCGATGATACCTGTGCCTGTTCCAGTCTCCTTGCTGACCATCTCAGGATACTTCAAGCCGTTCCTGTCCATGCCTGTTTGATCTGGTGTCGCTGACATCCAGATCCATTGGTTCCGGTAAGAGTACCCATTCATTTTTTCTCTTCTGTAACACCTGCTGTTAATATCAAACCCGGTGTTCCCCGACTGCCTGCACGAAGATGTCTTCAACTTGATGTACACCCCTCTTTATTTGTGGTGCATACACCACTCTCCCCCTTTTTTTTCATTGACTTATTTTCGATTTATCACTCATTGGGACTTGTTTGTGTGTCAATCACAATTTGCATATGTATATTTACATGTTTCCTCACATTTTATATCTTGGTCTATTTAGCTGTTTCACACAGCTTATATTAGCGCTACATTTCCACTCATGTCTTGTTTATGAATTTTAGTCATATTCGTATGTAGCTGCTGTATTATTATTATTTTTCCCCATTTTTTCTATTTTTTTCGTAATTGTGCAATATTCTTTTTTGATTATACAATCTTCAGATCAGCCATGATTGGTCACTGGTAACATCGCCCCATGGGCATATGGATGATGAGAAGAGACCCGCAGCAAATTGACCCATTGAACCTAAAGTACTGACGAGAAAAAACATGTAAGTATAACCCATATAGTAAAAAGGGGAAAAAGAGAGATAACACATGAATAATGCAAAATAAACAAAGAACATAGTGCCCAATGGGCAAGTAACCAACACTAACACCGATGTTCCGTGGACATCCTCGGCCGAGGAGTATAACTTCCAGGAGTTCACCTATGAGGGGTGGGTGGGGAGACATCAGGCAAGAGCCCTGTTAAGGGTCCCGCTCCAGTGCATGTTCACTTCCGTAAATCGGATGTGCATTCAAATTTTCAGCAGCAGCAAAAACAGTCCCAAAAAATAAAAAAATAAAAATATTTTTATAAAAAGTAATTTTGAGGACAAAAATAAAAAAGGGAAAAGGAGAAAGGCAGAGTTATCTGAAACTAGAACAGTCAGTCAATGTGCAGCTGAGGAAGAGGAGGGTCCCTGCTCCACGGTGCCATCAAAATCCACACGAGGTTTGTTGCAGCGTCTGGTGTTGGGACAGCTGGGGAGGTGCGGCAATCAGGTATGTCCACCACAGGTAGGCCGAGGCGGTAAAGGAAGTGAGGTAGGTCCGACTTGTTCCACAGAGTAACTTGTTGACCCCTTTTAGTGACCGAGAGGCTGAAGGGGAATCCCCAGGGGTAGATCAGATGGGCGTCTTGCAGAACTTCTAGCAGTGGTTTAAGGGCCCTGCATTGCATTAGCGTACGTCTGGATAAGTCCGGGAATAGGGATAACTTAGCTCCATCAAAGACCACGTGGCAGGCCCCCCGAACATGGAACATAATGCATTCCTATAGGGTATACTTGTGCAACTTACAAATAATGTATCAGTGTTTATATGGATCATCGGAGGGGACTCTGAGAGCCCGGTAGGCTCGATTTATCTCTATGCCGTCAGGTGCCTCCTTACCCAGGATCTGTGTGAATATCCCCTGAAGGGTAGGGATAATGTCTCTGGGTCCGTGGCCTCTGGTAGACCTCGTATGTGAATATTGACCCTTCAGCTCCTGTTCTCCACATCATCAAGTTGATCAAGCAGAGAATCAATACATTGATCCTACACCGTGCAGCATGCCTGTAGGGCTTGTAAGGTAGGATTGATATCTTCTACTGTTGCATCTAAGGGCTCTATGCTGCCCCCAATGTGATCTGTGTCTGCTTGCAGGTCTTCAATATCCTTCCTGAAGACCTTCTCCATCCGGACCATATAGCCCTCTAGATCAGCCCAGGTGGGGAGGGCTAAGATGTGGGACCTCTGATGGCTGGGAAAGTGATAAATATTTGGGAAGCTCTGGGTAAGTGTTGTTCTTCATCAGGAAGAGTTCCAGTCTCTGGGGGGCTACTGCCCCTAGAAGAGAGTTTCTGAAACAGGAGATAGCAGTCTGAGTCTCAGCAAGAGCTGGGTTAAGGGCCCAGGGAAAACTGCTAAAGCAGTATTTGCTGGAGGACATTGTTCTGAAGTCTTGGGCCTGGAGAAGGATTTTTTGTCTCCCTCACTACCTATGGATGCTGGGTGGCAGACAACTCCATGGACATTGTGAGTAAAGACCTTGCTGTGGACTTTGGGTGTGTTTGTGCTAGAAGGAATCTAAGTGCCAGAGGTTGCTACATGGACTGGGGCTGCTTTAATAGAGTTCTAGATATAATGGCCATTCCCTAGGCTGCTGTAAGAACATTAGAGAGACTAGTGAGAAGTTTGTCCTCCCATTATTGCTATTGATAGTTTTGGAGAATCCTGACACCCTGAACCTCTCTCTTGTTAAAGTTTCTTCAAGCAATACTTACGAAAAAGACATTGGCTAGAGTGTGTTATTGGAGACGCTGTAAATTGACTGGTTCTTGCGGTGCTGGGCAGTCTCTGTACTTCTAGGGGAGGACCAGCTATTACAAGTGGACCCTGTGGGAGTAGCACTATGATTTTAAAAACAGAGGTCTGCCATGGCAGCCACCATCTTATCTAACTACAGGTCTTCTTCAAATAGACATTTTTTTTTTGTTTTTTCTTTGGCGTCACACTTGATGTGGCCGCTGGTGTGGAGAAGCAGACTGGCAAGAAGGATCAGTTAACTGGAGAAAAAAGCATGGGTTAAGCAGACTGAGGAAAAGGACAGTGGGATGGGCAGACTGAGGAGACGGAATTTGGGTTGAAAAGATCAAGAAGATGATAAGCAGATTGAGAAGATGAGTGGGATGAGTGAATTGAAGAAAAGATAGGTAGGATAAGCAGATTAAGAAGAAGGAAGGTGTGATGAGCAGTTTGAGGAGAAGGTGGATGGAATGAGCAGATTGAGAAGAAGGAGGATGGGATGAGAAGTTTGAGGAGATGGTGGATGGAATGAGCAGATTGAGAAGGAGGGTGGGATGAACGGTTTGAGGATAAAGTGGATGAAATGAGCAGAACAAGGAGTAGAAGGGTGGGATGAGAGGACTAGAAGGAAGAAGAAAAATAGCAGGGTAAACAGATCAATTGTGGATTGGAGGGTTGGGTTAGTCAAAAGGGGGAGTAGACTGGGGAGAAGGACCATGGGTTGGGTAGATTGGAGAAAAAGAGCACACTATGAGCAGATTGTCGTGGAGGAGCATTAGATGAGTAGTTTAGGGGGAAGGGAAAGGAATGTGGGTTGAATAACAGAAAAGTGAAGGTTTGGAAGAAGTGAACACACTTGGTTTAGAAACAAATTAGAGAAGACAGACTTTGCTCTGCACAAGAGTAGGAAGGACCTTATATTGGAAACATAACTGTCTGGAACTGTACATTAATGATAGAAATTTCTACTCACAGTCACTCGATATTTAAAGTAATCTTCTATGGAAGGAGTCGATAGTTGTGCTGCTTTGTAAGATCTAAGTACATGATTTTTTGGTTTTTTTATAGAGCATGGGTATGTGTGTGGTTGTATTATTATGTGAAGATTTATTCTTCGTTTTCATAACTTTTATGAGCAGCACCCTTTTAAAATAAATAACTATATCTAATTTTACATCTTCTCTTCTCTGTGTTGTGCTTATTCTCCCAAAAATGACTGTGGAAATTTAAGATAAACAGTGCTGTAGCAATATAAATGGGGGCTTGCGAGCATCAATTGAATTGACTTTTAGTTAAAATAGGTATTTTCCTATTTTGTAGTATATTTATATAATATTACTAGTTAAAGATGTTGTGCTAGTTGTTTAATCAGTGTAATGGCGCATACACACAAGCGGACTTTTCAGCATCAAAAGTCCGACGGTCTTTCTGACGGACTTTCGACGGAGTTACGACGGACTTTCGAATGACCGGACTTGCCCACACACGAAAGGACTAAAGTACGTTCGAAAGTCCGTTTGTCATGGATCTGCCACCTAAGGGTTAACTTAGTCCAGGCTGATTTCAGTGATTGGCAACAGGCTGCCTTATTTAAACACCTCAGCAGCTCTGTGTCCTTGCTGTTTGATCTACAGCTCTGTGTATGTGTTTCCTGAAGATCTGATATCTGCTCCTGTTTGACCCGGCTTGTTTTGAGACTGTTCCTGTTATCCGCCTGCATCTGACCCTTGGCTTGTTTGACGATTCCTTCTGCCTGCTCCTCTTGTACCTTTGTTGCCAGCCTGATTATCGACCCGGCCTGCCTGACGTTCCAAGTCTATCCTCCAGTCTGCTATACTTACCTAATGCAGCCATCCAGCTTCAGTCCCAGTCTGCTTACCTGTCTGCTGATCCATCCAGTCTGCTGATCCATCCAGTCTGCTCACCTGTCTGCTGATTCATCCGGTCTGCTGATCCATGCAGTCTACTCACCGGTCTGCTGATCCATCCAGTCTGCTCACCTGCCTGCTGATCCATCCAGTCTGCTCACCTGCCTGCTGATCCATCCAGTCTGCTTACCTGTCTGCTGATCCATCCAGTCTGCTTACCTGTCTGCTGATCCATCCAGTCTGCTCACCTGTCTGCTGATCCATCCAGCCTGCTGGTCCTGTCTGCTGTGCCGGCCATCTGACCCATCTGCTGTTGATCCTGCCAGGTACTCATACCATTCTGCACTCCCGTGCCACCTGTCTGCTCTACCAGGGGCCGTGAGACAGATACGTAAGGGAGGCCTTCCTCTGCCCTATCGGGCTCATCAGTCAGGTACGTGAGAACTTGACACCGTTGGTTTGAACGTGATGACGTAAGAAGGGACTAGAGCAAGGACATTCATAGCCAATAGCCAATAGCTGCCCTTGCATCCTTTTTTGTCCGTCGGACTAGCATACAGACAAACTGATTTTTCGACCGGACTCGAGTCCGTCGGAAAGATTTGAAACATGTTCCAAATCTAAAGTCCATCTGATTTTCGACAGAAAAAGTCAGCTGAATGTCCGATGAAACCCACACACGGTCGGATTGTCCGACGGATTTGTTCCATCAGACCAGTCCGGTCGAAAGGTCCGGTCGTGTGTACACGGCATAACAGTGCAGAGAAGGTCAGTGGGGATCAGTGCATGCAGCCTGTGCACTTGGGCTAGAAAACTTGCTAGGTATGTCTCTCCTTTGAATAAAGCCTGGAACACACGATAGGATTATCGGACGAATAATCGTCCATTTTTTTGCATGCTAGTATCGAAAATGAAGAGGTTACTCAATGTACGAAAATTCTCGTACAACAAAATACAACTTCGGAAGTGATGTAATGTGTTGAATTGTTTTGTAATGTATTCTTTCGTTTCTGATCCTGCCGTAGTCTTGCTCTTACAATTTTTGGGGCCAAAAACTGTACTAATTAAAGGAAAATTGGATGTTGTGTTCACTTACGATAAAGATATTCTAGCCTGCACCGTCAGGTTTTGTAAAAATCGTTCATCGTACTAAATTTTTCTTCCGATCTTCTTATTGTGTGTACGGGCCTCTAGAGTTGGAGTGATAAGGTCTCCAGTCATTTAACAGCCTAGCCCCAGGAACTTTGGGTTATATTAGAATAAGTTGAAGGACCCATGCTTAATGGGTACTTCCCTTGTCCCCTCTATACTGAAACGTAAAATAGAAATAAAGAAAAAAATGATAGTAATAAAGGTTCAGTCTGCAGTGGTTGTGGAATCTGTGTAAACTACAGCATACAAGGCCATAGATCTGCTACACACTGGAAGACCTGTATTAGTGTGTGGGGTATATGAATGAGCCCTAAACGTTTTAGTGCATTTAAAAGGAAGGAAAAAGGTGGAACATGGACACTCTGCTCTAGGTGTTCTAGGAAAGAGCAAGTAGGAGTGAGTAGGTGGATGTACTGGTTTGTTAAATCTTAGCACAGAGTAGGTCTTTAGTTATTTCTGTTTTAGTGCATGGGTGTAAAGTGCTAATGGACCTTTGTTCAATTCAGAAATACTTCTTGCTCCATATAAGTCTATGGGAGTACAAGGCATGAAGCAGCGTGAAGCAGCTCAAGTGCAGATAAGCTGCAGATCAAATACACCTTTGGTGTAAGTTGAATGATCTCAAAAGCCTCTGAGCCTGGGTTCACACCAGTTTCACAGAGGAATTGCACAGGAATCTCACCACATGCAATATCTGTGCGGTGCGATTTGAGACATACATTTTGTATTGCTCAGATCGCATTGCATCCGTACCAAAATGGTGCAGGACCCTTTTTTTCCAAACCTGAATCGCATCGATTCAATCCTGGCAATGGAACTGTGTTTTGCAATACAATACATTAGACAACATGAAGATGGGGCTCTATGGATTAATGCCAAAAAGTATATATAAAAAAAAAAAAAAAAAACATAAATTGAATAAAATGTTTGTTTATTACACTTGAATTGATCAAGCAACCAACCCCATCACCAAACACAACCTTTCTATCTGGGACTGACTCAAGAGTCATTTAACCGTAACCCCTTCTTCTACCCGGCTTGGTCTTTCCCATCCTCCTTTTCAGCCTGGACTCAAGCCGGTCTTCTACGGGCCCACCATCTTTTCTCTTATGGATCATTCAAACCCTTCCCAGTCTTGTGTGATACCCATGGCCTACCATCAACAGAAATCTTTTGCTACCTGCAAATCAAACACTTCTTCGCCTCCCACACACCACCCGACTCTTCCTCCCCCTATTTCTCCATATTTGAACAGGCTTGCAATACGGACCCACATAGACGTGGTTTAATCTCAGATCTCTATGCCCTACTTCTATCTCACTCAACCTACACAAGCAAATGGGAAAATTACCTTAACCAAACCCTAGATCCGGTTGATTGGGCACATATATGGCAGGCAACTAAGTCAGCCTCACCCAACATAGTAGCCTTGGAAACCAACTACAAACAGCTCACAGATGGTTTCTAGTCCCCGCCAGGATCTCTAAATTCCTCCCCCAATACTCCCCACATTGCTTTAGAGGATGTACTACACCAGGCACACATCTACACATATGGTGGGAATGCCCCACAGCACAAACATTTTGGGCCAAAGTGTTCAAAATCCTCTCAACCCTATTCAAGATAACCATTGCAACCTGACCCTACTGTAGCTCTCCTGAACAATAAACGCTTGACTGTGACCCATTGTCGATTCAAACTCCTTCTCTTCATCACCACAGCAACCAAACTGACCATGGCAAAGGCCCGGAAATCCCCCACTCTTTGTATTCTGGCAATGAAACACAGAGTCACTGAGGAGATGATCCATGCCAAGAATGAAGCAATCTTCCTGGACAATTTCCGCCTACGCAAAATTATGGAGACCCTGGATAACCCAATTCCTACCCCCTGACTTTGATGACTCACTACTACTACCTTAAAACACAGAATATTCATGTTCTTTCATTGGACAAGACCCTCTCTAGGGATTCTTTCCCCGCCTGGCGTGGCTTGATTCTTCCAGCTTGGAGGCTGAGAGACGCATACCATCACACTATACCACCACAGCATAACCTGGCTTCCCTGTGCCATCAGCCTAGACACTGGCCACAGCTGTCAGTGTCTACCTGAGTCTGTGTTCATACCATCCGCATGGTCTCCTGTTACCAACCCAGGAATCCTTAGCTGTTGGCGGTGTCATCCCTGCCTTTTGGATATAGGTCCAGCTTCAGCCCACTCTGCGGACAGAGGGCTGCTAACTCTCCAACCTGTTTTTCAAGCTCAACATGGCCAATATCACCAGCAAGCCGGTTGGATCGCATTAACCCCTCTCCATCTGGAAGCCTTCAAGTGGTATTGTTTGCTTTTAATATAATATTTTCTTTGTGTCATACACCTTGACTATTACAGTTTTCAAGTTTTACAAACTCTTTTATCAGCCTTTGCTTGATCATTTCAAGTGTAATAAACAAACATTCTATTCAATTTGTGTTTTTTTTGCATATACTTTTTGCCATTGACCCATAGAGCGCCATCTTCGAGTTGTCTTTTGTTCTGAATATATCCATTGTTCCAGTGGTTGATGGCTGCACTGGGTTTGGTCCACCAAACCTTGTTGATTTATGACATTTTACAAACAACTCATAGCTTTAGCGCTTATGGATTTTTGTGTCAGCTTTGTTAATCTAACATTGACACCTGCAGCAGATCACACTGACGCTGTGCGATTGCTATGCAGTGCAATGCATATCTGGGAAATGCAGCAAATCTTGTGCTTTTCCTGCATTGCATGATTGTGAACTAGGGCTTAAACTGATTTTAAAAGCACACTGCATTTGCGCATTAAAGTCTTTTGAAACAGGCCCATATATTTATTTCTTTTTTTCATGACTTTTCTGAGTAGGAACCTTTTAATATTAATAAAAGATCTCATTGTACATCTTATCTGTGTTTGTGCTTTCTACCATAAAATAGCCGCAGAACTTTTAGATAAACAACTCTGTAGCTTTAAAGTGACTCATGAGCCCTGAGGTCTAAATTTTAAAATGTGGTAGGATCCTCCACAAACACTAAAAAGAAATCAGATGTGCCTTTCTTTTTTCCTTCTATTCTGTAGGTTATACAGTGGGGACAGAAAGTATTCAGATGCCCTTAAATTTTTCACTCTTTGTTATATTGCAGGCATATGCTAAAAGTTCATTTTTTTTTCTCATTAATGTACACACAGCATCCCATATTGACAAAAAAACACAGAATTTTTTACATTTTTGCAGATTTATTAAAAAAGAAAAACTGAAATATCACATGGTCCTAAGTATTCAGACCCTTTGCTGTGACACTCATATATTTAACTCAGGTGCAGTCCATTTCTTCTGATCATCCTTGAGATGGTTCTACACCATTTGAGTCCAGTTGTGTTTGATTATACTAATTGGACTTGATTAGGAAAGCCACACACCTGTTTATATAAGACCTTACAGCTCACAGTGCATGTCAGAGCAAATGAGAATCATGAGGTCAAAGGAACTGCCTGAAGAGCTCAGAGACAGAATTGTGGCAAGGCACAGATCTGGCCAAGGTTACAAAAAAAATTCTGCTGCACTTAAGGTTCCTAAGAGCACAGTGGCCTCCATAATCCGAAATCCTTAAAAGGATTTTTTGGTCTCAGGGAAACCCTGCTAAAATCAATTTATTGGTGGTCAGTGGGAAGAATGCCCCTTACCATGGTGGTCACAATGCCAACCTACCTGGCATGCGGTGTCATGTGGCTGGCTCTGCCAAGTAGCTTTGAACATGGAACTATCCAGGCACCAGCAGATGGGAGGTTAACCAGCCACGGGTTGAGGAACCCCTAGCAACCTTCCATGGAACCTTGGTTGAGATTAGCTGGTTTAGACTGTTAAAGTAAAAATATTTCTCATAATGTCTCACCTGCATACTGGAGATACTATTGATTAAGTAAACCATCTCACATGGACTACTATGTATGTGCAGATTTTCCTTGACTGTTTTTGATAAATAATATTTCTAAACATTTTAACAGGAAAGCCATATTAAAGCTGGAAAAGGTAAAAAAAAACTCCTTTGCTTTGGGTTGCCCCCACATTACAAGGTGTAAATGTTCAGTTAGGTCTAGTGGACCACGAAAAGCATTTTTACCTACCCGATCAGCCTCCCCAGCCTGTAAGACAGGCTGAAGTTTGCGCTAACTCCCAAAATCTCTATGCATTCACACAAACTCAGTTTGGTATAACTTTAGCCATCAGTAGGGCGAGGGGAGGGGAGGCTCTATCAGGCAGTTCAATCACATAAGGTATCCAAATCCCTCACACTCTCCCAGGGCTTAGACTTGTGATTTCCAACTCAAAGCCTAGAATAGTGGCTTGTCCCTTTGCTTTCTGGAAGTGTCCTTGGGTGACAGCCACTTGCAACAGGATTCTGGGCACACCCAGTGACTGTCTCTAGTAACTGAATTCCAAACACACTTGGGGGGGGGGGCAAACACCAGTGTTAAGGTACCTGGCAGATAGGAAGCTCAGTCCCTGCACAAGCCTCTGCCCTGCTCACCACGTGTGTCCTCACTCTTCTGCCCCATCCAGCTCCTCCCCTTTCTTTTTAGATAGCACCAGACATCATCAAGATGGCTGAATCTTCTCCCTGTATTTCTGCATTATTGAGGGTTCAACTCATGGTTTATTTTAAGATGGCTGCTGTATTTGTGCACACACAGTTGTTCTGAACTCTGTCAATTCCACAGAAGAATAATGCAGCAACAATAGGAGAAAAAGCAAATGTCCACAGTGAAAGTACCTATAGTCCTGGCTACACACACCTGACAAATGCTGGCCATACATTATGCAATTTTCTTGTAGAATTTTCCTTTAGATTTATCAAAACCATATATTATGAGGTCAAACCTAAACACTTTCAATTTGTATGCAATCAGGCAGGCCCTTGCACTGCAAAGTTGAAGGTAAATCATAAGGAAATTGAACAAGAAAATTGTATAATATATGGCCAGCTTAATTCCCAATCCTTCCCACCCCTCTCTCAGTCTTAGTGCTAACATATAGGGGATTGCAAGAGGCTGACATCAAGTCAAATTCAATGGCCTTATGCCATTATTATTATGATTTATACAGCTATGACATACAGTGCCTTAAAAAAAGTATTCATAACCTTTGAAATGTTCCACATTTTGTCATGTTACAGCCAAAAACATAAATGTATTTTATTGTGAATTATTGTTATTGTTATAGACCAACACAAAGTGGCGCATAATTGTGAAGTGGAAGGAAATTGATAAATAGTTTTCAACATTTTTTTACAAATAAATATGTCAAAAGTGTGGCGTGCATTTGTATTCAGCCCCTGAGGTCAATACTTTGTAGAACCACCTTTCGCTGCAATTACAGCTGCAAGTCTCTTTGGGTACGTCTCTACTAGGGATGGGCTTTATGTTCGGGTCGAACATGAGTTCGACTCTAACAATGACTGTTCGCCGAATAGCGAACAATTTAGGGTGTTCGCGGCAAAGTCGAAAGCCGTGGAACACCCTTTAAAAGTCTATGGGAAAAATCAAAAGTGCTAATTTTAAAGGTTAATATGCAAGTTATTGTCATAAAAAGGGGACATGTATCAATGCAAAAAAAAAGTTTTAAAAACGGATGTTTTTTGGGGAGCAGTGATTTTAATAATGCTTAAAGTGAAACAATAAAAGTGTAACATTCCTTTAAATTTCATACCTGGGGGGTGTCTAAAGTATGCCTGTAAAGTGGTGCGTGTTTCCCGTGTTTAGAATAGTCTGACAGCAAAATTACATTTCTAAAGGAAAAAAAGTCATTCTAAACTACTCACATCTACAATGAATTGTTGGTCCGGCAATACACATAAAAGTTCATTGATAAAAACGGCATGGGATTCCCCCACAGGGGAACCTCGAACCAAAATTTAAAAAAAAAATGTGTGGGGGTCCCCCCAAATTCCATACCAGGCCCTTCAGGTCTGGTATGGATATTAAGGGGAACCCCGCGCCAAAATTAAAAAAAAATGGCATGGGGGTCCCCCTCAAAATCCATACCAGACGATTTTAAGGGGAACCCCGCACCAATTTTTTTTTTAAAAATGGCGTGGGGTCCCCCCAAAAATCCATACGAGACCTTTATCCGAGCACGCAACCTGGCAGGCTGCAGGAAAAGAAGGGGGGATGAGAGAGCGCCCCGCTCCTGAGCCATACCAGGCCCAATTGCAGCCTCACTGTGCCCATCAAATGCAGCTACTGTGCCCATCAATTGCCGCCACTGTGCCCATCAAACGCAGCCACTGTGCCCATCAAACGCAGCCACTGTGCCATCAAGCGCAGCCACTGTGCCCATCAAACGCAGCCACTGTGCCCATCAAACACAGCCACTGTGCCATCAAATGCAGCCACTGTGCCATCAAACACAGCCACTGTGCCCATCAAACGCAAGAGCAGCCACTGTGCCATAAAATGCAGCCACTGTACTCATAAATTGCCACCACTGTGCCCATTAAACGCTGCCACTGTGACATCAAGCGCAGCCACTGTGCCCATCAAGCGCAGCCACTGTACCCATCAAACGCAGCCACTGTACCCATAAATTGTCACTATTGTGCCATCAAACACAACTATTGTAACCATCAGTTGCTGCCAGTGTGCCCCATCAATTGCCACGAGTGTGCCCCATCAATTGCTGCCAGTGTGCCCCATCAATTGCCACCAGTTTGCCCCATCAATCACCACCAGTTTGCCCCATAAAGCACCTGTTGCTTCAGCCAATTAGGTGAGAGGTAACCAGACCTGGTGCACCTGATTGGCTGAGAGGCGGGTCAGTGTTAGGGAAGCGATTTATTTGATTCCCTAACACAATACTGTGTACACAGCGAATGCACAGCAGTGCGCCCGCTGTTTACCAATTTGGAAGCCTATTAGAGCCCATTGCTCTAATCAGGACGCCTATTAGAGCCGAAGGCTCTAATCAGGCACTTCCAAAAATACCCCTGTCGCTGTAATTCAGATGCCCGGCACCCGACCAGGGGACGGACACCTGAATAGGGGGCGGCAGCGGCGACAATAGATAGATTCATGCAATGCATGAATCTATCTATTGGAGATTGACGGGTGCAGGAGAGAGGGGGCGGCACTCCTGTGCCCTCTATGGACGCTATGACCGTCACACATAGCATTTTGCTTTTAGACCAAAAAGTTCAATTGTGGTCCCATCTGACAAGACCACCTTCTTCCACATGTTTGCTGTGTCCCCCACATGGCCTCTCGCAAACTGCAAACAGGACTTCTTATGGCTTTCTTTCAACAATAGCTTTCTTCTTACCGCTCTTCCATAAAGGCCAGATTTGTGGAGCACTGTACATGACTAATAGTTGTCCTGTGGACAGATTCTCCCACCTGAGCTGTGGATCTCTGCAGCTCCTCCAGAGTCACCATGGGGCTCTTGGCTGCTTCTCTGATTAATGCTCTCCTTGGACGGCCATGTCTTGGTAGGTTTGCAGTTGTGCCATACTCTTTCCATTCTTGGATGATGGATTGAACAGTGCTCAGTGAGATGTTCAAAGCTTGGGATATTTTTTTATAACCTAACCCTGCTTTAAACTTCTCCACATCTTTAACCACCTCAATACAGGGCACTTAAACCCCCTTCCTACCCAGACCAATTTTCAGCTTTCAGTGCTCTCATAATTTGAATGACAATTACTCAGTCATGCAACACTGTACCCAAATTAAATTTGTGTCCTTTTTTTCACACAAATAGAGCTTTCTTTTGGTGGTATTTAATCACTAATGGGTTTTTTTTTTTGTGCTATAAATAAAAAAAGAGCGTAAATTTTGTGAAAAATTGCCTTTTTCTTTGTTTTTGTCATAAAATTGAGCAAATTAGTAATTTTTCTTCATAAATTTTGGCCAAAATTTATACTGCTATATATCTTTGGTAAAAATAACCCAAATTAGTGTATATTATTTGGTCTTTGTGAATGTTATAGAGTCTACAAACTATGGTGCCAATCACTGAAAATTGAAAACATCTGATCAGGCCTTCAGTACATCAGGTGAATCTCATTTCTTGAGGTACTAACAAGTCGGAAAAGTACAAATACATACCAATTGACCCCTTTTTAGAAAGTAGACATTCCAAGGTATTAAGTAGCATGGTGAGTTTTTTTTAAGTTGTAATTTTTCCCCACAATTCTTTGCAAAAGGAAGATTTTTTATTTTTTTTTTACAGAATTGTCATATTAACTAGTTATTTCTCTCACAGAGCATATGCATACAACAAATTACACCCCAAAATACATTCTGCTACTCCTCCTGAGTGTGGGGATACTACATGTGTGGGACTTTTACACAGCCTGGCCACATACAAAGGCCCAAAATTTAAGTAGCACCATCAGGCGATCTACGAGCATAAATTGCACATCTCATTTCTCAACCACATATTACACTTTTGAAGGCCCTGGAGCACCAAGACAATGGAAGCAAACACCTCAACGTATAATCTATGAGGCATAATGAGTCTTTTGAACGGTTATTTTTTTTTCCAGAAGTTTTTGGAAAATGTGGGGAAAAAATAAAAACGCATTTTTTTTACAAAAAGTGGAAAAAAAAATGTGGAAATTTTACACAAAGTTGTCCATTTATAAGATATTTCCAACACATAGCAAAAATGACACCCCAAAATACATTCTGCTACTCCTCCTGAGTATGGGGATACCACATGTGTGAGACTTTTACACAGCTTGGCCACATACAGAGGCCCAACATCCAAGTAGCACCATCAGGCATTCTAGGAGCATACATTACATAGATAATTTCCTGGCAACCTATCATTTTTGAAGGCCCTTCATATTTCTAACACCTAGCACGTACATACCAAGAATTGCAATCCAAAATAAATTCTATTGCTGAAAGGGTAAAAAAAAGTATTACCTGTACTTTTAGTAGTGTCCACAGAAGAGAGCACTGGTCCAGGCAGCAGTCAGGAATGTGCTTAGCGACAGCAATAGTAATTATCCAGGCAGCAGGCAGGAATATTGTCTATAGTGAGCACAAGGATATTGTCAGCACAGCCAAAGCATTTGTCCATAGAAATTGTCCAGGCAGAGACAGCCAGCACAGCCATAATATTGGTCCCGGTACACTGTTACCTGCAGATACTCATTATTGTACTGCTCTCCAGCCCTTCATAAACATACTGCCTCTGGCTACAGCTAATTATTTGCATAGTCCAGGTAGCAGGCAGAGGTGTGGTCCGTTCATGCGGCAGGCAAAGGCATGATGGCAGTAAGTCAGCAGCAGGCTGAGGGCCGCAATCAGGTAAGACCTGTGCACAGGGGCACAGGGGTAGAGGCTTTGACCCTCCCAAATCTCTATGGAGCCTCCGGACTCCAGACCCTAGTCTGGAAATTACAAAACCCGGAGAAAACAAAAAAAAGTGTTTTCCCCATCCAGAAAAACTATTCTGGAGCCCCTCACATATGTGAGACCCCTGTGTACTACAGTTGCAGGGCAACAGATCAGTCCAAGCGTTAGGCAAAAGCATAGTCCATAAAACAGGCCAGGGTCAGTTCATGTGCAAGCAGTCCAAGCGGTAGCCAGAAGCATAGTCACAAAACAGGCCAGGGTCAGTTCACGTGGAGGCAGTCCAAATGGTAGGCAGAGTCATAGTCACAAAACAGGCCAGGGTCAGTTCACGTGCAAGCAGTCTAAACGGTGGGCAGAGGCATAGTCACAAAACAGGCCAGGGTCAGTTCATGTAGAAGCAGTACAAACGGTAGGCAGAGGCATAGTCAAAAAACAGGCCAGCAGGTCTGGAAGTTGCTCCTTAGTTCAAGAGTCATTAGACCAGCTTATTTACCTATTGTTTTGAGACTAGTTTTAATAACCTATAGTGCCTTCATCTCCTTTCTACACGACAAGTTGATACTTTAAATCTCTCTGATGGGGGGTGTTGGGGGGCGGGAGGCCCCGCCGCAGCATGTTCTCAACCTGGGTGGCGGGGCCTTCCCCCCCTTATGCCCCTCTCGATATCTGTTGCCACCAACTCAATAGTTGCCACCCGGTGTGATGGAGATATTGAATTCCATATTTTTATCAATGAGATTCAAGCGTACCATCGTCACCGGCAACTCTGATCACATCGGAGATTGACAGGTCATGTCTATTTTATGCTTATCTGTTTTGTACAACACACCTTGACTACATTGTTCTCCATGAGACCGTGTTTGCCGTCTCAAGACTACTGATTCAAGTTGTATCCATATCGTGTAATGTATTATCTGCATTCCTTATTTTGAAAAATAAAAATATATTGAAACAAAAAACAGGCCAGAGTCAGTTCACGTGGAAGGCAGTGGCATGGTTATTTGGGGAAGCATGGAAAATGGTCAGCACAGATGATGAAAATGTGGAAAATATGGGCTAATATTTTAGGGATGTATGATAAAGTTTGAAGCATTCACCAATGCAAAGGCCAGGTTTAGAGGGACACTGGGGACAATGGAAGCTGGTATCTTTTCGAAATCCTCTTCTGTTGCACACTCAACATCTATTTTGCCGTCTTCGGCCTGCTTCCGATGGTGGAATGTTGTACGGGAAGTGGCGTTCATGAAGTCGGCTAACAGCATCAGAGCGAAGGTCTTCTGGGGGGGGTCTGTGTTGATAGATGAGGGACGTGACTACTACTTCTTTGAATTTTAGGAAGGGGGCAGGGCTTTCTGTGGATTTTGTGTAGACTATGTAGGAATTGTAAATGGCCAAATGGATGAGATAAATTGCTACCTTCTTGTACCAGACTCAGGACCTCCTTATTGACAAATAGGGCTGAATCATTTGATCATTGAAATCCACCCCCCCCCCATGTAGAGATTATAATCTTGGACACATGACGGTTTTTCAATGGGACCTCGTCTTCGCTGAACTACAACTGTAGTGTCATAGTGAATGGTGGACATCATGTGCACGTTCCTGTTATCCTTCCACCTCAAGGCCAGCACTTCATTGCATCTCAGTGTTGCTCTTTCCCCCCTTTGCAGCTTTTTGTTTACCATAGATTGTGGGAAGCCCTTCCTATTTTTTCTTGAGGCTCCGCAGGCCAGGATTTTTTCGATATATAGGTGTCTGAAAAGGGGCAGGCTGGTATAAAAGTTGTCAAGGTATATATGATATCCTTTTTTCAGAAGTGGGTAAGCAAGGTCCCATACGATTTTTCCAGTTGTGCCTATGTAGGCTGGGCACTCAGGGGGCTGGAGCTGGGAATCTCTTCCTTCATATATGCGGAACGCATATAGATATCCCGTGGCTCTCTCACAGAGCTTGTAAAATTTTATTCCGTATTTGGCCTTTTTGCTAGGAATATATTGTTTTATTCCTAGCTGGCCTGAAAATGGTACCAGGGACTCATCCACACATATACACTTCTTGGGACATAGAGTTCTGCAAATCGTTGGGAAAATAAATGTATCAGTGGGCGAATCTTATATAACTTATCGGAATTTGCATGATTGCGGGGAGGGCATTGGGTGTTGTCGTTAAAATGAAAGAATCTCATAATCATCTCATCTGGGCATTGCCGCAGAATACATGGGCATATGGTGGATGGGGTTGGTGGACCAATAGGCATGTCCTTCATTTTTTTGTAAGCCCCATGTTTAGGGTGAGGCCCAAAAACAATTTCAACTCCTCCAAATTCAGATCTCTCCACTCAAACGGACGGGCATAAGATGATTGGGGCTTGCTGGCAATATACTGCTGGGCATACAAATTTGTCTGGTCCACAATGAATTGCAGCAAAGTGTCGGGCAAAAACCAGGTGAAAGCAATCGATCTCTGTGAAATTTTGGGTGTTGGCCTGCACACCTGGCTGTGCTGTGAAAGGGGGAATACTTGGTGATACCGAGTTGGAAGGCAGCCATGTTGGGTTGGCAAGACCATCTGGCATGTATGTAGCAGCCCTGGCTCTTGGGGGACGTGACACTCCAGTAGTTGGGGGAGTTGAATTTCCTGTGCTGGTACTCAGGTGTGATGTGGCAGCACTGGTACTGGGCCTGGGCATTTGTGCGCGGGGCCTATCGCTAGCAGCAGCACTGGTACTGGGTCTTTGTTCCTGGGGCCTATTGCTGGCGGCAGTGCTGATACTGGGCCTTTGTTCCTGGGACCAATTTCTGGTGGCATCGCTGGTACTGGGCCTGGGAGTATAATCCTGGTTTCTGGCGGCTGCCTGGTTTCCAGAGTGTGGTGCCCTTTTAGGAGGGACCCATTCTTCATCCGAATCATTACTACTCTCGATCGGTTCAAATGCCGAATTTGATTCGGAGACAGAATTGGAATTGGAATCTGATGAGAACTCCCCGGTGCTCTCATCAGTCATGGAGAGGATCTAGAAGCCTCCTCACTAGTATATACTCTTTTGGACATGGCTGTGTGGCGGGTAGCTGTGCGACGGGTGATAGATGGGTGGCAGGTAACGGTCACTGATGGGCTGTGCGATGGGTGGCAGGTGACATTCACTGAGAGGTGATGATGGTGTGATGGTCACTGATGGGTGACAGGCCACGGACGGTGACGGGTGATGGTCACAGATGGTTGACAGGCGACTGGTCACTGATGGGTGACAGGGCACGGTCACTGATGGGTGACGGGTGCACCGCTGATGGTTACTGATGGGTGACGGGTGACAGGGCACGGTCACTAATGGGTGACAGGTGACAGGGCACGGTCACTGATGGGTGACAGGCGATGGTCACTGATGGGTGACAGGCCACGGACGGTGACGGGTGATGGTCACAGATGGTTGACAGGCGACGGCCACTGATGGGTGACAGGTGATGGGTGACAGGCCACGGTCACTGATGGGTGATGGGTGCACGGCTGATGGTCACTGATGGGTGACGGGTGACAGGGCAGGTCACTGATGGGTGATGGTGACAGGGCATGGTCACTGATGGGTGACGGGTGATGTGTGACAGGGCACGGTCACTGATGGGTGACAGGGCATGGTCACTGATGGGTAAAGGTTGCACCGCTGATGGTCACTGATGGCAGTCTCTTATGTGACAGGTGCACTTTTATGGGGTGACTGTTAGGTGACAGATGACAATTGGGGGGGGCAATGGGACAGGTGTGGTGTTGGTTCAGACACTACTAAACATAGATCTGTAACTCACTGCTCCTAGCTCTTCTCTCCTCACACTAGAAACGGTGTGTGAGGAGAGAAGAGCTGGTAACAGCTAGTGACAGCTCTATGTTTACATTTAGTGATCGGCTGTGAATGGATCACAGCCGATCACGTGGTACACAGCCCTGGCCAATGGCTGTGTACTATCGTCGGTGACGAGCAGTGTTCCCGGGAACTTCATCAGGGCCGATCACGTGGTAAACAGCCATGCCCAGTGGCTGTTCACCCCTGTCGGTGACGAGCGGTGTCTCGGTGACATGCCGCCACTGACAGTACAGGGCTGCGCGCACACGATCGCGCGCATGCCCTGTTTAAACGGGCTCACATCATATGATGTCCGCCCAGAACTAGAGCCTTACCGTCCCCCCATCATATGACAGTGGGCAGTAGGCTAGTGGTTATCTGACCTGTCTGGTGTGTTCCTTGGCCTTCATGATGCTGTTTGTTCACTAAGGTTCTCTAACAAACCTCTGGGGGCTTCACAGAACAGCTGTATTTATACTGAGATTAAATACACACAGGTGGACTCTATTTACTAATTAGGTAACTTCTGAAGGCAATTAGTTCCACTAGATGTTAGTTAGGGGTATAAGAGTAAAGGGGGCTGAACACAAATGCACGCCGCACTTTTCAGATATTTATTTGTAAAAAGTGTTGAAAACCATTTATCATTTTCCTTCCACTTCACAATTATGTGCCATTTTAGGTTGGTCTATCACATAAAATCCCAATAAAATACATTGACGTTTTTGGTTGTAACATAACATAATGTGAAAAATTTCAAGGGGTACGTATACCTTTTTCAAGGCACTGTATTCTGCATAGCTGTGCCACAAAGATCAAAGGTGGCTTTCTGCAGATTGTAGTTGATCGGTGGTACCATTTATTTTGTGCTTGCTTTTTTAAGAAGTAATATGACTTTAGCCCAGTTTTGCACAGGATTGATGCCAAAAGTCTTGTAATCAATCAATCATCTACAAGAGCCAATAGTGCTCACCTCAGGACCACACAGCTCTTAATTCCTCTGCCTTAGATTAAGACATTTTTTGATGTGTGGCTGACTGCTGTCCGCGGTGAAAGATTCCCTCTCTCTACCTTCCTCTAGCAGAGCATTTATCAGACGCAAGTGGCTTGCTGCAGAAGAGTATTGATCACCGCCTGACTTGTGTATATTTTTTAGGCCTGGTTGGGAAACAGCAATGTTGTTCATCAGCAGGGTTGAGTTCTCTGGGGGAAGGGAGGGGGGTCTCATAGACATGGAGAAGTCTAGCTGTCACTTTTATAAGTTGGAGATAACCCTAGAAATGATACATTATAACCTTTGCAGCACATAAAATGCGTTACAAATGTTTCCAGACCTGAGTATATATCTATATTTATTGAAAGGCAAACTATTGGCTTTTTAAAATAATATATTTTATATATATAATAATATATTTTATATATATATAATATATTCCAGACCAGAGTATATATCTATATTTATTGAAAGGCAAACTATTGGCTTTTAAAATTATATATATATATATATATATATATATATATATATATATATATATATATACACTCAGACAATAAACCTCTCATATGGACTTACTATAAACATGTTAATGTCATTTATTATTTTTGATTTTTTTTTTCAAATTTGCAGCTATTACTAAAAGAATACCTGGTGATCCTGCGATGGGGTCCTGGTTCAGGCAATTGCAGGTATGGGGTGACATCTGTCTTACAATTGTGCTTCTTCTTTTTTTTCACCCTACCAAAAGCAGGCTTTGTTTGGAGAGACTGCAAGCTGCTGTGCCGACAAACATGATGCAGACATAATCCACCTTTGTCACTATCAGGACGCTGATTCATGGCAATGATATGCGGCCAATGCTGGAGCAAATACATATAGACAGAAAGAAGCTGAAAGAGGCTGGAGAAGGTCAGCAGTGCTGAGATTTAAAAAAGAAAAATATTTTATTGGGAAAAAATAGGGCAAATATTTATTATACAGTGCTTTAAAAAACGTAATCTAGGTAGGGTTTGGATGTATTTTAGCTTAGGTTTACACTGATTCAGTTGGTGCGTGCAGTGTTTGCGTGGGCACAGCAGCCCATTTATTTCCATGGGCTGCTGTACCTGTGTTTCACCACATGGTGCTTTTGCACCATGCAGTTTCATTGACTCGTTGTGTTTTCTGATGCATGAGGGTACCATTAAGAATTATTAGCATCCCCGCATGTCTGCAAAAGAGCAGTACATTTTGCGCGTGGGTGCACTAATACGTGCGATTTACACGCATTCCAACAACTGCAATAATGTGAACCTAATCTTAATAAAAATATATACTGTATATATTTTAAAAGATTGCTTCTGTTTATAGTGTATAAATACAGTATATGTGGGGTTCAGTCATTTTTTCCCATTACGTGTATTGTAATGCCATGCCCAATCTCTCTAGCAATCAATAAGTAGCAGCTGTGAAGACTCTGGAAAAACCAATGCTACCTCGTTTTACTTTAATATATAAAGTTGAACCTGGTGGTGTGGATGTGTCATTGCCATCATCCCATATCATTAATGAAAAAGCTGCATAAACCTCTAAAGGGATTTTTAAGGCAATGAAGACTAAAGATTATAAAAATCAATGTTTATTGTAAATTTATATAAAACAAATATATGTTGTGTGGTAACAAAAAAATAAATAGAATAATTAAAGATAACACATAGCAGGATATTAACAAAGTGCATTCATGAAAATAGGAATCAGAGGAAATGATACATAACACTACCCGATACAATCACCACAGACCAGAAACCATGGTGAATTATTTCACTACTCGACACCACGGTTTCTCGTCTGTGGTGATTGTATCGGGTAGTGTTATGTATCATTTCCTCTGATTCCTATTTTCATGAATGCACTTTTTTAATATCCTGCTATGTGTTATCTTTAATTATTCTATTTATTTTTTTGTTACTACACAACATATATTTTTTTTATATGAATTTACAATAAACATTGATTTTTATAATCTTCAGTCTTCTTTGCCTTAAAAATCCCTTTAGAGGTTCATGCAGCTTTTTCATCTCATTTTACTTTTATCTTAAACTTCATTCATTCTGCTTTCCCCATTGGCCAGGAATAATTTTTTCCTATTGGCTGACCTTGGGAAAGGAGGAATGATGTAACTGGGGTTGATTTACTAAAGGCTGCTTTGCAAATGAATTTTCATTTGCAAAGGAATTTTACCTTATCCTAGTATACCATTGCTGTAGTGGCTGGTGGCGTAGACTTTTTAGTGATTGGTTGTCTTAAAGGATAAGTTCACTTTTTGAAAAAAAAATAAATAAATGCACATTTTTTTTGTGGGTAAAAAAATTGTGCATATACTATTATTACTATTTTATCATTATTATTATTATTATTATGATTTTGGAGCCTGTAAAGCATTGCACCAGCGATCAGCAGATCGCTGGTGCCATGCAGATTTCCAGCAGATCTGCCAGTGTATCTGCTTGCCCGTACATCCCGTACTGGTATGCAAATACAATCTGGCAGGAAACATGAATGAAAAACCACGGCAATCCTAAATTTTGCGGGTTGTCTTATTCAGCCTTGCATATCTTCCCATTATTTCCTGTACCTGTCTCCCTTTCTAAATGCCAGTCAGAAGAGTCAACTTCAATATAAAGGCAATTGCTGCATGTGTGTTTACTAGACATGGTTTCAGTGCATTGGGAACTGTTGTTTATTTGGTCAGCATGTACCATAATTTTTCTTGTTCAATGGCTTTGGTTGAAGATTTTTTGATTACAAGAAATAGGCAAATAAAAGAATATACACATAACTATATTGGTAAATACAGTCTTAGAACAAATTTTGTAGGACCCATATAGTATATGTTAACAGAAATAATATTTAAAGCCATTGTAAATGATCACCTTGTAGAACAACCCATTCAGTTTAAAATAGAAATGAAGGGCAAACAATTAGTATATAGATACCGTATTTATCGGCGTATAACACGCACTTTTTTCCCCTTAAAATCAGGGGAAAATTGCGTGTGCGTGTTATACGCCGATCCCCTGCGATCCGGAGCTGTCAGATTTTCAAAATCGCCGACCGCGATTTGAAAATGGCGCCGCCGGCGCCGAAATACACAGTGCCGGTCCTCAGCTCTTCTCGGCCACTTTCGTCTTCACTCGAGCGCCGCCCGAACCTAGCCGAGTGTACTCGGCTAGGTTCGGATACCTCCGCTCGGGACTACAAGTGGAGCCGAGGACCGGCTCTGTGTATTTCAGCGCCGGCGGCGCCATTTTCAAATCGCGGTCGGCGATTTTGAAAGACAGGTTGGCAGGGATCACAGGATGCAAGGCGGCATTGGGGAAGGCTGCACTGGGGAAGGCTGCACTGACAAGGCTGCACTGGGGAAGGCTGCACTGACAAGGCTGCACTGACAAGGCTGCACTGACATGGCTGCACTGACAAGGCTGCACTGGGGAAGGCTGCACTGGGGAAGGCTGCACTGACAAGGCTGCACTGACAAGGCTGCACTGACATGGCTGCACTGACATGGCTGCACTGACATGGCTGCACTGGGGAAGGCTGCACTGACAAGACTGCACTGGGGAAGGTTGCACTGACATGGCTGCACTGACAAGGCTGCACTGAGAAGGCTGCAATGATGGGCATTTAAATGTAAGTTTTTTTCCTTCAACTTCCCTCCTAAAAGTTTTTTTTTCCTTAAAATTCCCTCCTAAATTGGGGTGCGTGTTATACGCCGGTGCGTGTTATACGCCGATAAATACGGTATATAAAAAACATTATAAATACTTTTTTCCCCTGTTTTATAAGTGATCACATAAACACTGTTCCCTCTGTTCTCAGCTGCACGAGAGCTGGGGGGAGGAGATACAACAGCACACTGAGCTTCCCAGTGAAAGGCTGTGCAAGGGAGGCGTGTCAGGGCAAGTTTGACCATTGGAGAAGAGCAGGCTGAGTTCCCAGCCTAGCTAGAGAACTGACCACGGTGTGCTCTTCTGCTTAGTGTGGTTTGTTTTTAATAGGAAAGCAGAGGGACTGGCAGGAACACCAGGGATTTCACATAAAGGAAGCAATACAAAGAGAACAGGATACTTTTTCATACATGTACATGGTACAGCAGGCACATATCAAGAATATGAAATGCTGGGGTAACAAAGACTTTAATGAAAAGAACAGAGCATACAAAGCATAAAGTACATTTCAGAGGCAACTAGTAGAAATCAAACTGTTTTCCAAATATCGTTGGACCTGCTGGTAAGAGGGTAGGTATCTTATATTACACGTATGAATGCTGAAGGTATGTATCCTGTGAGTAGGATACTTGTAGTAAAACGTGAAGGAAATGTAAGAAAAGAAACATTCAAGAATAAGCAAGGTAGAGAAAGAACAGAAAGGAAAGAAAATCAAAGATGGGGGTTAACAGAAAATGGGAGGAGACAAGGAAAAGGGTAACGCCTCTCTACGAGCCAACTTAATTTGTTATTATGTACCATTTGTTTCATCACAGTCACATATAACTATTTAGCTAATTGTAAGTGTGCACTATGTCTAGCTCTTCCTCTGGAGCTGGACTATCAGAAGCACCATGGCAATGATGAATATTTACAGTGACTTGAAAAAGTATTCATACCCCTTGACATTTTCCACATTTTGTCATGTTACAACCAAAAACATAAATGTATTTTATTGGGATTTCATGTGATAGACCAACACAAAGTGGCACATAATTGTGAAGTGGAAAGAAAATGATAAATGGTTTTCATTTTTTTTTACAAATAAATAGCTAAAATGCGTGGCATGCATTTGTATTCAGCCCCCTTTACTCTGATACCCCTAACTAAAATCTAGTGCCTTCAATTGCCTTCAGAAATCACCTAATTAGTAAATAGAGTCCACCTGTGTGTAATTTAATCTCAGTATAAATAGAGCTGTTCTGTGAAGCCCCCAAAGGTTTGCTGGAGAACCTTAGTGAACAAACAGCATCATGAAGGCCAAGGAATCTTAGTGAACAAACAGCACCAGACAGGTCAGGCATAAAGTTGTGGAGCTGTTTAAAGCAGTGTTAGGTTATAAAAAATATCCCAAGCTTTGAACATCTCACTGAGCACTGTTCAGTCAATTAGCAGAAAATGGAATAAGTATGGCACAACTGCAAACCTAACAAGACATGGCCGTCCACCTAAAATGACAGACCAGGCAAGGAGAGCATTACTCAGAGAAACAGCCAAGAGGCCCATGGTAACTCTGGAGGAACTGCAGAGATCCACAGCTCAGGTGGGAGAATCTGTCCACAGGACAACTATTAGTCGTGTACGCCACAAATCTGGCCTTTATGGAAGAGTGACAAGAAGAAAGCCATTGTTGAAAGAAAGCCATAAGAAGTCTGGTTTGCAGTTTGCAAGAAGACATGTGGGGGACACAGCAAACATGTGGAAGAAGGTGCTCTGGTCAGATGAGACCAAAATTGAACTTTTTGACCTAAAAGCAAAACACTATTTGTGGCAGAAAATTAACACTGCACATCACCCTGGACACACCATCCCCACCATGAAACATGGTGGTGGCAGCATCATGTTGTGGGGATGCTTTTCTTCAGCAGGGACAGGGAAGCTGGTCAGAGTTCATGGAATGATGGATCGAGCCAAATACAGGGCAATCTTAGAAGAAAACCTGCAAAAGACTTGAGACTGGGGCAGAGATTTGCCTTCCAGCAGGACAATGACCCTAAACATACAGCCAGAGCTACAATGGAATGGTTTAGATCAAAGCATAGTCAGGTGTTAGAATGGCCCAGTCAAAGTCCAGACCTAAGTTCAATTGAGAATCTGTGGCAAGATTTGAAACTTGCTTTTCACAGATGCTCTCCATCCAATCTGACAGAGCTTAAGCTATTTTGCAAAGAAGAATGGGCAACAATTTTACCCTCCTAGATGTGCAAAGCTTGTAAAGGCACCCAAAGAGACTTACAGCCGCAATTGCAGCAAAAGGTGGTTCTACACAGAGGCGGCTCTAGGCTTTGTGAGGCCTTAGGTTAAACCTAGACATGAGGCCCCATTCACGCCCATAATGAGAAAAATAATGCAAGCGATAAAAAATAAATTATATAAATTACATATAATAAGAGCCTTAACCACTTCCCGCCCAGCCTATAGCAGAATGATGGCCAGGAAGTGGTTCTGCTATCCTGACTGGGCGTCATATGACGTCCAGCAGGATAACATGACCAATCATAGCTGATCAACGCGTGAACCAGGAAGTGGCGGTAAATGGCTTTCCTCGGTTCGCGCTGACAGGGAGAGCTGATTGGCGGCTCTCCCTGTCAGAGAGGGAGTCTGTGCTGATAATCAGCACATTGATTATCAGCACAGCCCCATCAGATGTGCAACCACAACTGCCAAAAAGGTGCCCATCAGCTGCCAGTCAGTACCCCCTCAGGATCCCCTGTCAGTGCCCAATAAACTGCCAATTAGTGCCCACCACAGTGCCAGTCAGTGCCCTATAGTAACACCTGTCAGAACCTCATCAGTACCTCATCATCAGTGCTGCCCATCAGTGCCACCTGTCATTGCCAATCTTTACCCCCTATCAGTGCCAATCAGTGCCGCCTGTCAGTGCCCATCACAGCTGCCTGTCAGTGCCCATTAGAGCCACTTGTCAGTGCCCATCAGTGCCATCTGTCTGTGCCCATCAGTGCCACCTATCAGTGCCCATCAGTGTCGCCTATCAGTGCCCATTGGTGCTGCATATCAGTGCCGCCTATTGGTGCCCATCAGTGCCGCCTATCAGTGCTGCCTACCATTGCCTATCAATTCTACATATCAGTGCCTCCTCATTAGTGCCCATCAGTCCCACCTTACCAGTGCCAACTCATCAGTGCCCATCAGTGCCGTCTCATCAGTGCCCGTCAGTGAAGGAGAAAGATAAATTTTATAACCAAAAAGAAGAAAACTTTTTTTTTTTCAAAAATGTCGGTCTTTTTTAGTTTGTTTAGCAAAAAATAAAAACCCCAGTGGTGATCAAATACCACCAGAAGAAAGCTCTATTTGTGGGAAGAAAATAATAAAAATGTAGTTTGAGTACAGTGTTGCATGACCGCACAATTGTCATTCAAAGTGCGATAGCACTGAAAGCTGAAAATTGGCCTGGGCTGGAAGGGGGGAAAGTGCCCAGTATTGAAGGTGTTAAACCCTATGAACTATGAATTCACAGTTTCTAAAATTTTCTCTAACCAATTATTCTTTAATCAAATATCATTAAACACATATATATATATATGCTACTGCTACTAGCAATGTTTAAGTTATAACATAAGTCAAAAATCATATTATTCCATTTACATGAAGGTCAGGTTAATCTAACCCAACACAGGGTTCCCCCAACATCAGAGTCTGCAGGATTCCCACTTACAGTGCAAGGGGAAATTTGATGTAAAGGGGAATGCTGCAGATAATGATGTAAGAGGGAATGCTGCAGACTGGTGTAAAGGGGAACTCTGATGTAAGGGAGGGCTCTGGTGACCAGAGATCACCTTATATCAGAGTGCACAGCATTCCCCTTTACATCAGAGCTCCCCTTTACATCAGGGTCTGCAGAGTTCCAACTTGCATCTAAAACGGGAACTCTGATATGGAGGTACTCTGGTGACCACAGACCACCTTCCATAGAGTGAATGTACTAAGGTAAGGGGGGGGTACTGATATAAGGGGGAATTTTCATATCAGTGCCCCCTTACCTTATTGTAGTCACTGCCACCTTACATCACTGACCCCCCCCCCCTCAGACTGGCCTGGCAGCTCTGTCACTGACCTCCGGTGCACCTTGCAGGGCTCAGTCAGACGATCCTCTCTGGGCTCCAGCTTGGTGGCTCTGGTTTCATCCTATATTATTCTCTCCACAGTCTACACACATCTGACTCCTCACGTGACCTCTGTCCTTGCAGCGCTCCCGCTCTTGACTCCTCTGTAGGCTTATCCCAGAGACTGCAGACATGATATTGGAGATGGTCAGAGACTGTGCAGACATGATATTGGAGATGGTCAGAGACTGCGGATATGATGCAAGAAATGGTGAGAGAATGTGCAGACATGTTATAGGAGATGGTCAAAGACTGTGCGGATATGATATAGGAGATGGTCAGAGACTGTGCAGACATGATATAGGAGATGGTCAGAGACTGTGCGGATATGATATAGGAGATGGTCAGAGACTGTGCGGACATGATACAAGAAATGGTCAGAGACTGTGCAGACATGATGCAGGAGATGGTCAGAGACTGCGGATATAATACAGGAGATGGTCAGAGAATGATACAGGAGAGGGTCAGAGACTGTGCGACATGATACACGAGATGGTCCTAGACTGTGCAGATATGATACAGAAGCTGGTCAGAGACTGTGCAGATATGATACAGGAGATGGTTAGAGACTGTGTGGATATGATACTGGAGATGGTCAGAGACTGTGCGGACATGATACAGGAGATGGTCAGAGACTGTGTGGATTTGATACAGGAGATGGTTAGAGACTGTACGGATATGATACAGTACAAGAGATGGTCAGAGACTGTGCGGGCAAGCACCAAACACTAGAGCTATAGCCACAGATGATCCTGCCACAGACAGGGTGCAGAGCAGACACATGATCCCTCTATACCAGGGATATGCTCTATACACTCCTTGGTTCCTACTACAAGCAGTGAAGCAGGAGAAACCGTCACGTTCACTTTGAGTACCTGTAGTGCATTTTGGGAGATGTAGTCTCTGCAGAGTGCAGGCACCGGTGGGCCAAGTCCCCAGGTGAAGTAGGCGCTGGGGTGCAGGTGTAGTGACATGTGCAGCATGCCTCATTAATACATATGTAACATATGAGTTTAATAGCAGCAAGCATTTTGTCGTGCAGTAAAGCTTCGGGCTAACAGTGATGTAGAAAAAAAATGTATCAGTGTGAGGAAAAATGCTTGTGTGTTGTGTCACTAGAAGTAACGGAAGACATTAAACGCCTCTTCTCACTAATCGCCTCTCTCGAAAAACCGCATAAATGCACACTTGACCCCAAGACGTTAACTGAACCATCGAGACCTCCTACGCCTTTTTACGGAGCGCTCGCTTACCGCCAGAAACAAAGGGAGCCACATCCACTATTCCCAAGCTAATAAATGCGAGAAACACTTATCCTGGGTTATGCATCCCAGACAACACAGACAGAACATATCCTACATTGTCACCCCATCCAACCAAAAATTACATAAGCAATCAGAAATTGTCTCAGGATTTAGGGAGTACTATGCCTCACTCTTTAACCTATCCCCTCCCTCAACAACGAGTACTCCGCTCAACTCTGTCCCTCTACACCTACAACAATATATACAAGACACTGCCCTACCTAGGATCCCCCCCTCCCGATGTGGAAAGTCTCGAACAACCCATAACCTCCTCAGACTTCCTAAACGTGATTAAAGAGCCCAAAAATGGCAAAAGCCCAGGCCTGGATGGGTATACCCTCCGGTTCTATAAAACGTTCGCTCACCAACTGGCCCCGATTATGGCGCGAGCATTTGAGGTGGATGAGACGCATGCCCTTTCACTGCGGCTTCTCCAAGCTAAGATAGTAGTGCTGCCCAAACCTGGAAAAGACCACTTGAATTGTGGCAATTATAGACCCATATCTTTATCAAATGTCGACCTTAAACTCTTTTCAAAATTAATGCAAACCGCTTGGCCCCTCTGTTCCCCTCCCTTGTTCACAGCGAGAGGCCAGGGACAACACCACAAAGACACTGCATCTCATATCTTACGCACAGCGTCAGAAAATTCCCACATGCCTACTGGGGATGTCTCGGAGGCTCTTGAGATCAGGAATGGTAGCAGACAGGGTTGTCCACTGTCCCCATTACTGTTCACAATCACGATCAAACACCTAGCTCAAGCGGTCCGTCATAATGACGCCGTTCGCGGGATCTCCACACCCTCGGCACATTGCAAGCTTTCCTTATATGCAGATGACTTGCTACTCTATGTCACACAACCACACATTAGTATCCCCACCTTTATCCAGGAACTTGATTGCTTTGGAGCCCACAGCAATTTTAAACTAAATATCGCCAAAACAGAAGCTCTAAATATATCGTATCCACAATACAATGGCAATTCCCTTTTCACTGGCAATCCCGCTCAATTAAATATTTGGGGAATAAGATCCCTTGAGACTTTCATGACATCTACTCCCTGAACTTCAGCCCCTTAATGACTAAAGTTTGACCCTCTCTGGAATCATGGCACCACCTTGAACTCTCATGGTTTGGCCGCATGAATGTCCTCAAGATGGACACTCTCCAAAAATTACTGTACCTATTCCAAGCCCTTCCTATCACCCTCCCCAATGCCTTTTTCCACACGCTCCGCTCCCTGGCGATCAAGTTCATCTGGTAACACCACCCCTCTAGACTTAAACATAAAATGCTGTGTGCCCCCAGGCTCAAGGGAGGCATCGGTCTCCCAGACTTTCTGTTTTATCATGCCTCTGCCTTAATATCAAGACATCTTGAATGGTTTCCCCGCCCCTTGACCAAACCCCACTACGATCATTGAGCAAGATATGGCTCGAATAGACCTTCCAGCTCTTTTATGAGGATAGAATGCTAAACTCCATACAATGACTGAGATCTCTCCCTTGACACTGGCAGCACTCTCCCTATGGTATGGTAAACAAACCACCTACGCCCTGTTCACAGACCCTAGCCCACTATCCCCCCTATTTGGTAACCCGGCGCTCCCAGCCTACAATTCCCAGGGACACTGTGGCTCCTTTACGAGAACACAGTGGCCCACTGCATGACAGTTCATCCACCCCACCACAGGCTGATTTTGACCGCAACAAGACCCACAATCCCCCACCTCGTCTGACTGGTTATCCATGCTATCTCTGTCGCAACTTAGCAAAACTCTACATCTCTCTGGACAGATCCATAGACCACTCGCAGCTTTCGAGGATATGTGTAGTCTCTCTCAGACCCCCAAAGACCCTCTCTCTCTAATTTACAAAGAAATACAGTCCCGTAATTACAATACACTCCCTAACTTCATGCAACGGTGGTCCAGGGACCTGGGCATAAAAATATCCTCGGAACAATGGCACACCTTATTCACACTCACACACAAATCATCTATCTCCAGGTTTACACTAGAGAAGAACTACAAACTTCGGTGGTACAGGGATCTAGTCACGGTACACAAAATGTATCCCAATACTTCAGACATTTGCTGGCGCTGTCACAGAGGAAAAGGCTCCTACCTCCATGTGTACTGGGAATGCGACCGAGTTCGCCCTTTCTGGAACCAGGTTTTTGACATATACAATGATATATATAATGCCTCTCTCGTTCCCTCCCTTAAGATGGCCCTCCTATCCATCCTACCAGTTCCAATTAACTCCCATTTAAAGTGTCTTCTCAGATTCTTTCTATCTGCAGCTCGCCATGTAATAACGCAGCATTGGAAAACAGAAGTCACCCCCCCCATCGGTAGATGGATAGACATCATCAATGACACCATGCTTAGGGAGGAGCTGCAGGCAAAGATGGGGGATACTTGGGATAAGCACATGAAATTATGGTACATCTGGCTTCACCACTCATCCTCTGACCCCTTCCTTAACAGGATTTCTGCATAGGGAGCAGGACCGATGCAGGTCCACTAGAACCCTCTGATGCACTTGGGTCCATAATTCTGAGAGCTATGTCACCTTCCCAAGGTACCCAAGGTACCTGATGTCAGAAATTTACCTTATATAAACTGCTGGGTTCCCCCCCCCCCCCTCGTCCTATCCCCTTCTTTTTCCTTCTCCTATACCCACTTTCGACTGTTAGCTCACGAGTTATATATTATTACCTGTAACCAAAGTAATATAGATATCACATTGTGTTATTAAGAACTGTTTCAAGCACTTATACAACTGTTTTCAATGTTTGGTAGATTGTGCGGTATATGTATACCACTACCACCCCCTCCCCCATTTTTTCTTCATTCTGTACCCCCCTTTGCTTTCATTTTTTCCTTTTGGAAATCAATAAAAAATATATTCAACCTTAAAGCGGAGTAGGCACGGTTATTTTTTTTTTTTGTTAAGCTGCTGTGTGGAAGAAATGAAAAATGAATGAATTTACCCCATCCACACAAACGAGGCAGATGGAGGAATCCACCCCACTGTGTCATTGTATTCTGACAGTAGGACTCCCCCCAATGTCAGAATGCACTGATCAGTTTACAACCATTTGGCTTTGGATGCTGAAGGAAAGTTTTCTAGCATGGCCGTTTGACAGAAGTTGATCTACTGATTGGTTTCTGTTGAACAGAAAAGGGGAAGGCCACACACAGACTGAAATTTGGTCTCTATTGAACTGGCTGATTTGTGGTTTGTGTGTGCCCTGTTTAAGGGGCTCTGTGTGGCTGTGAAGGAGGAGTGGTGCAATCAGAGGGAGAGGGCAGCTCTGGTGCTAAATCTTGTTTTCTATTGTCAGCCTAAAATTCAGATTTCTTGTAATATATTAGCAGCTACATTCCATTAGCCTAAAATGATTGAATATGAATCACTGCAGAGACTTTTATTTACATTTCTAACTGAATATGTCACTGATCACAGGCTTAGAACTTAATTCTAGCGGACCCTCACCTCCTTTGCCAGCAAAATACATAGCCTTAAGTAAATGTCCAGTAAAGGTTTCCAATTATTCTGTGAAGTAGTGTAGTTGTCCTCGTCTGTGATCTCATCACAGTTGCATGTTACTGATAATTTAACAGTAATCTGCAAACACTGATTGCAGACTGACACAGACAGGACGTTTCACAAATCTGGCATTGCTGACACTAATAATCCAGCTTGTTCTGCAAATATCTGGCATTGCTGACACTAATAATCCAGCTTGTTCTGCAAATACATTAGCACTTCACCTTAAAGCAGCGTTCCATCCTAAAAATCATTTTTACATATTTACAGTCAGGGGCGTAACTAGAAATAGCAGGGCCCCATAGCAAAATGTTGTATGGGGCCCCCCTGCAAACAGCCCCCCCCCACAGCTGCCCTAGTGTCAATGCAGCGTGACCTGTGCCACATACAGCGTGACCTGTGCCCAATGCAGTGTGACCTGTGCCCAATACAGCGTGACCTGTGCCCAATACAGCCCCACCTATGCAGTGGAAGAGGCAAGCCACCCGGATCAGCAGAGAGCGGGATTGCCCACTCTAATAGCTTTCATTTGAATTTCCTGTCTTCCCGGGGCTCATCATCACATAGCCCCACCTCATGGCCCAACGCCTTTGATGACGTCACATGTCCCGCATTGGATCGGCGTTCTGTCTATCAAAGGCACCGGGCCAAAAGGTGGAGCTATGTGACGTGAGCCCCGGGAACACTAAAAGTTCTAATAAAAGCTCTTACATCGGGCAATTCAGCTCTCTGCTGATACGGACAGTTCGCCTCTTCCTTTCCTCTCTCTTCCCCTGGCTGGGAGACTGTGCCGGCAGTGCTCTTATACTCAGTGGGCCCCACTCGGCTGCGGGCCCCATAGCGCCCGCATGGGTCGCTATGGTGGTAGTTACGCCCCTGTTTACAGTCCTTTCATAGTATTAATAAACATTTGGGGGGAATTTATTTTTTAACTCACCAGAAACGCCCTGTTGCTATGTAATGGCTCCTAATCTGCCACTTCCGGGTCCGCGGAGCTCTGCATCACTACCTCTCTCGCTATGCTCCTGGGAAATATGAGTCATCATTTTCCAGGAGTCAGTGGGCAGTATTGTGAGCAAAAATTGCATTATTTCCCGACAGGAAATTACGCAAATTAAGGAGGATCACATCTATGTTGCAATAACATAGATGGACCACGGAGCAATGAAAGAACGTGGCCTGGTCTGATAAATCACATTTTCTTTTACATAATGTGGATGGCCAGGTGTGTGTGCATTGCTGACCTGGGAAAGAGATGTCACCAGGATGCAGTATGGGAGAAAGGCAAGCCAGCCAAGGCAGTGTGATGCTTTGGGCAATGTTCTACTGGAAAACCTTGGGTCCTGACATTCATGTGGATGTTACTTTAACATGTACCACCTACCTAAACTTTGTTGCTGACCAAGTACACCCTCTCATGGAAACAGTATTCCCTGATGGCAATGACCTCTTTTAGCAGGATAATGCTTCTTGCCACACTGAAAAAATTGTTCAAGAATGGTTTGAGGAATACAACAAAGTGTTTGAGGTGTTGACTTGACCTCAATATTCTCCAGATCTCAACCAAATCGAGCATCTATGGGATGTACTGGAAAAACAAGTCTGATCCATGAAGGCCCCACCTCGCATCTTACAGAAATTAAAGTGGTTATATACCCTTTTTTTAATTTTTACCTACAGGTAAGCCTATAATAAGGCTTACCTGTAGGTAAAATAAATATCTCCTAAACTTGAATGGTTTAGGAGATATCCACTGTGCATGCAGCCGCTGACGTCAGTGGCGCATGCGCTGTGAAGGTCCAGCTTCAGGTACAGGAGATGCTGCCAGACCTCGCCAAAAAGAAGTATGCGCGCTGGAGTGACGACATTGCGGTTTCGGGCACTCACAGCGCCGGAGCCGCAAACTCAGAAGACATGCCGAGGGGAAATGTCAGCTACCTCACTGGTGACAGCTGCTGACGCCTCGTTCTAAGGTAATAATGCGATGGATACTAGCTTATTATGCCTTTTGCCTTACAGGTTTTTTTTTTTTTTTTGTATGGGTATACATCTGCTTTTAAAGATTTAAAGGATCTACTACTGGTCCCAAATACCACAGAATACCTTCAGAGGTCTAGTAGTGTCCAACGTGACAGGGCTGTTTTGGTGGCAAAAGGAGGGACCCACTCAATATTACTGTGTATGTGTGTGTGTGTGTGTGTGTGTGTGTGTGTGTATATATATATATATATATATATATATATATATATATATATATATATATACCGTAATTTATAGTTGAAAGTGTTTTTTTTTATATCTGTTCAATAAGTGCAAACAAATACTTGTTGATCCTTTCAGAAATCTTGAGAACTGACAATTTCCTCTGCTCTCTGCTTATGCTGCACTTTTTTCAGTAAACATTGTTCCCAACTCCCTCCATATAGACTACAACCCCCCCATAGAGTATGGATAGTGAACGTTATCACCCTAGTACAGAAAGTGTGTTACTTGTAGGATCACAAGGTGAAAACAGAGGAAAAAAAGGCAAAATAAATCGAAAGCAGCCACCACATCAAAGGACTAGTAAGCGGCAATATATTATAGTTTTGCTCTCAGTGTTAAGGAAAATTCGTTATGTCACTCCTTCCAATTCCCAAAAAGCCTTGCTTCTGCTACAAGCTTGACAACAGTATGACATTCTTGATACCTAGTGACAATTTTTCTTAACTTGTTTCTTTGATGATACTTTTCTCTACTCACCCTTTCAAGAAAGAAAAAAAAATATAATAAAAAATACATAAAGTATCTCAACAAATTACTTGCAATTCAAAAATATGAAAACATTGCAATCTCAAATCACCGACTGCTTCTGCTTGTTCCCTCTTTTTTCCCTGTGTAGCTCATTATGTGCTTGTGCGTCTCTTTGCATCTTTTCAATATGTTGTAAATGATAAAAACATTCAATAAATATGTAAGCATAGAAAAGCACGGCAGAGTGATTCAACCATTTTCTAGTCATTTGTGAATCATTACTTAGGTTCCTGTCAGTTCGGAACATCTGTGCTCTCACTGCACAACAACAATAGCAATACAATTACCTTTTATACGTTTCTGTATTCATCTTTTTAATCACAAGTCACTATAGATAAGTCACACAGCTCATTAAAGAACACATAAGATAGATTAAAGTCTTGCTTTCATCTTTCATGTGAGAGAGACAAATGACAGATACACAGAATATCTGACCATGAAGTTCAATTCTTATTTTAGTTGTGTTCATTATTTAGGTTAAAGGTTGTAGAGATTGCGTACAGAAATATTATTTTACAAGAAAGAAAAAAAAATTGACGGGCACACTATAACTCCCCTAAATAATAGCCAAACCAGCTTTGAGGTTAATCAACACACAAGAAAAAAATGCACTAGCCTCTTAGGACTACATGCTTAAAATATGTAAATGGGGTGTGTCAACCGCGCTTACAGATGGTTGCTTGATCCAGAGCTCCGCTCCTCATAGGAGAAATATAGCAACAGCTATACTGTCAGCAGTTGCCCTCTTTTCCAGCTCCCAACACCCTGCTGAGCCAGAGAGATGTTCCACAAGCGGAAAGAAGGGGCACAACTGCAGAAGCTGTCTGATTTTTTCCGCCAGTGGCTCAGAGGCTACAACAGAATGGTGGCAGCAGCTGCTCTTCAACCATAGCTATTGCAACTACACAGAGTGAAGGCCAAAACAGGCCACAGAAAAGCCAGTCTAACCCATCTTCGGTCTCTTTAACTCCTTTCACTAGTAGCCCTGCTAAATCCAAAGCCCGGCTAGCATTGGCCTCAGGAGACACACAGCAGATACTGAGGTGAACGATTGTTCTGACCCTATGGGTGATGCTGTATCACAGTCTGACCCCATCTCTTCCTTCCCTACAACTAACCAATCCATACTAGACACTAATATGGACATGTTGCTATTCTTACCATAGTCCTTACACTCTGATATTATGGCCTGCATGCGCCAAATCAAATAGAAAATACAAGATTTGGGAGATACAATGGGTCACATGGAAAACAAGTTGGGGGAGTTTGCCTCCATCTTCTTTGCTGTTCTTGATGCCCACAACAACAGAGAGGAAGACATATCCTGGCTCAAGGCTAAAGTGGCTGACCTGGAAGACAGGTCAGGCTGTAAAAATAAAAAAGTCAGGTGTATACCAGAGACTGTTCAATCTGAGCAGCTTTCCACTTATATCCAAATCTTTCTGCACTCTATCCTTTCTTTAATGGACGCTAATGATCTACTAGTAGTTTTTCTCTGTGCTTGTCTGCTTTTTTTCTCTTCTCCCTCCAAGAATTTCAGGATTGAAAAGAGTAGTCTCCTCTTCACAGTTCACAGCATTTCCCTTTCTCGTGAGAATGTAATGGGATTTAAAATTACATCTATGAATGTAACAGGTCTCAACGAGGGATGGGCTGAAGGAACCCCTGTTCGGTCCGGACCAGAACTTCCGAACACCGCAAACATTCAGACCCGCACACCGAACCCCATTTAAGTCAATGGGACCCAAATGTTAAATATCAAAAGTGCCCATTTTGAAGGCTTAAATGCAAGTAATTAGGTATACAATGGTTATAGGGGTCCGGGTTCTGCCCTGGGGGACATGGATCAATAAAAAAAAAAGTTTGTGAGAAACGTCATTTTTAAATGAGCAGTGATTTTTTTTGATTTTTAAAGTGAAAGCCTAAAAATGAAAAATTCCTTAACCTTAATCTAACTGTAAAGTGGCAAATCTGTACCATGTCTAGAATCTGCTGCAGCAATGATTGAATTTATAAAGCCAAAAAAAATGACATTTTTCCTGCAAGCTGCCTTTATTTTGCTCAGCAACAGCTGGGGAGCCAGTGTGTATGATGAGGCCACAATGTAGTGCACTGGGAACAAGATTAGAGATTTTTTTGGATACATTCTGGTGTCACTTCGACTTTGGATAGAAGTAACGGGTGCATTAAAATTGGTCTTTTCGTGTCGGTGGCGCCTTCCCACCGTAACCCTATAGAGATAATCTTGATGAAAGCAAGAATTTACCTTGCTGTAAAAAATTGCAATGATATGCACCTGTCAAACAGGTACAGAAAAATTGGTCTTTGGGTGTCGGTGGTGCCTTCCCACCGTAACCCTATAGAGGTACTCTTGATGCAAGTAAGAATTTGCCTTGCTGTAAAAAATTGCAATGATATGCACCTGTCAGACAGGTGCAGAAAAATTGGGCTTTGGCTGTCGGTGGTGCCTTCCCACTGTAACCCAATAGAGGTACTCTTGATGTAAGCAAGAATTTGCCTTGCTGTAAAAAAATGGCAATGATATGCACCTGTCTGCTAGGTGCAGAAAAATTGGTCTTTGGGTGTTAATTGTGCCCATGAAACCTATACCAAAAACATTCTTCCAGATGAAATGATTGAACACCCTCAAAGCTAGACAGCCTCGAAGTCCTGCAGAGATTCCACATCCCAAAAAGACTTAATCAGTGACATCGGTGTGGTGGTGTGGTGCTGGTAGATGAGCTGCTAGGACCTTGGACACCGTGTGCTATACCATCATCCCTGTCAGTGGAGGCTGCTGAAAGGTAATGTCTCGGTATCACAGGGGCAGACTGAAGTGGGTAAGGAGGAGGAGGAGGGACAGATTTGTGTCCCTTTTGTGTTGCTTTTGGTGCTATTGCCAACGGGCTGAGTGGTTGGACGTTAAATGCCTTGTTAGGCATGTGGTACCCAAATGGTTGGTGTTTTTGCCACGTTTGATGTGCCTGTGACACAGTTTGCAAATAGCAACAGTGCGATCTGCTGCAGATGTGCTAAAAAAAAGGCCCAGACAACTGAGCTGTGGGGAGTGGGCTGGGAGATAACAGCTGCAGAATGTGATGGAATAGGGTGGCTGCTCTCCACTTTTTCCTGATGCTGACATCCTTGGGGTTGTGCCGCCTCACCTTCAGTTTACTTCTCTGCTCTATCTGGCACCCAAGTCGCATCAGTGACCTCATCATCATCATCATCTCCATCTTCTCCATCTTCATCATTACCACTGGAGACAACTTGTCAATACGCTGCGGCTTGGGGAACATGAATGCCAATTTGCAGAGGCGGCTCTAGGCTTTGTGAGGCCTTAGGCGAAACTTACACGTGAGGCCCCAATTACGCCCATAATGGGAAAAAAAATTCAAGCAATAAAAATGGCTGCAAAAAGATGGACAGATCTAGCACATAGTTCATCAGCACCACTTCCAGGGCACCCTACTCACCCATCAGACATATGCAGCCAATAAAACATTGGGGCCCAGCAAGGTGGCAACCCCTCTAAGAATTTCCCGTGTCTTGGGAGAATGGGGAGGGGATGTCACTGAGTCATTCCACAGAGGAAGTAGAGTGGGGGGATCTCAGCACAGCGCAGGGGGAGAGAGAGAGGGGGAGGGGGAGAGAGAGAGGGGGAGGGGAAGAGAGAGAGGGGGAGGGAAAGGGAGGGAGAGAGAGAGAAAGGGGGGAAGAGAGAGGGAGGGGGAAAGAGGGAGGGGGAGAGAGAAAAAGGGGGCAAGAGAAGGGGAGCAAGAGATTGTGAGCGATAGGGGAGAGTGAAAGAGAAAGAAGGGGAGGGAGAAAGAGGGGGAGGGAGAGAGGGGGAGGGAGGGAGAGAGAGAAGGTGAGCGAGAGGGGGTTGAGAGAGAGGGGGAGAGAAATGGTGCGCAAAAGGGGGTGAGAGGGGTGGAGAGAGAGAGAGAGGTGAGGGGAGAGAGAGAGAGGAGGGAGAGAGAGAGGAGGGGGAGAGAGAGAGAGGAGGGAGAGAGAGAGAGGAGGGAGAGAGAGGAGGGAGAGAGGAGGGGGGAGAGAGGAGGGGGGGAGAGAGAAGGGGGGAGAGGGAGAGGGGGGAGGGAGAGAGAGAGTGAGGGGGAAAGAGCCAGAGAGGAGTGTGGTGAGAAAGGGAGAGGGGGTAAGAGAGAGAGGGAGAGGGGGGTAAGAGAAAGAGAGAGGGGGTAAGAGAAAGAGGGGGGGAGGAGAGAGAGGGAGTGACAGGGGGTAAGAGAGAGAGAGAGGGGTGGTGAGAAAGAGGGGGGTGAGGGAAAGGGGGTGAGAGAGATCTCTAGCCCTGTCCCTGTCTGCAGCCCCTCCTGTGCCCCATGTCCCAGTCTGTGAAGGCACTGCTGGGGGCAGAGAGTGCTGGGGGGCGGAGAGTGCTGGGGGGTGTGGGCTGGAGAGTGCTGGGAGGTGGGGGCGGAGAATGCTGGGGGGTGGGGGCAGAGAATGCTGGGGGGTGGGGTGGAGAGTGCTGGGGGGTGGGGGGCGGAGAGTGCTTGAGGGTGGGGGGCGGAGAGTGCTGGAAGGTGGGGGGCGGAGAGTGCTGAGGGGCGGGGGCGGAGAGTGCTGGGGGGTTGGGGCGGAGAGTGCTGGGGGGTGGAGGCGGAGAGTGCTGGGGGTGGAGGCGGAGAGTGCTGGGGGTGGAGGCGGAGAGTGCTGGGGGTGGAGGCGGAGAGTGCTGGAGGGTGGGGGGCGGAGAGTGCTGGAGGGTGGGGGGCGGAGAGTGCTGGGGGGCAGAGGCGGAGAGTGCTGAGGGGCGGGGGCAAAGAGTGCTGGGGGGTGGGGGCAAAGAGTGCTGGGGGGTGGGGGCAGAGAGTGCTGGGGGGTGGAGGCGGAGAGTGCTGGGGGTGGAGGCGGAGAGTGCTGGAGGGTGGGGGGCGGAGAGTGCTGGAGGGTGGGGGGCGGAGAGTGCTGGGGGGCAGAGGCGGAGAGTGCTGGGGGGTGGGAGCGGAGAGTGCTGGGGGGTGGGGGCAGAGAGTGCTGGGGGGTGGAGGCGGAGAGTGCTGGGGGTGGAGGCGGAGAGTGCTGGGGGTGGAGGTGGAGAGTGCCGGGGGTGGAGGCGGAGAGTGCCGGGGTGGAGACGGAGAGTGCTGGAGGGTGGGGGGCGGAGAGTGCTGGAGGGTGGGGGGCGGAGAGTGCTGGGAGGCAGAGGCGGAGAGTGCTGACGGGCGGGGGCAAAGAGTGCTGGGGGGTGGAGGCAAAGAGTGCTGGGGGGTGGGGGCAGAGAGTGCTGGGGGGTGGAGGCGGAGAGTGCTGGGGGTGGAGGCGGAGAGTGCTGGAGGGTGGGGGGCGGAGAGTGCTGAAGGGTGGGGGGCGGAGAGTGCTGGAGGGTGGGGGGCAGAGAGTGCTGGGGGGCAGAGGCGGAGAGTGCTGGGGGGTGGGAGCGGAGAGTGCTGGGGGGTGGGGGCAGAGAGTGCTGGGGGGTGGAGGCGGAGAGTGCTGGGGGTGGAGGCGGAGAGTGCTGAGGGTGGAGGTGGAGAGTGCCGGGGGTGGAGGCGGAGAGTGCCGGGGGTGGAGGCGGAGAGTGCTGGAGGGTGGGGGGCGGAGAGTGCTGGAGGGTGGGGGGCGGAGAGTGCTGGGGGGCGGAGGCGGAGAGTGCTGGGGGGTGGGAGCGGAGAGTGCTGGGGGGTGGGGGCAGAGAGTGCTGGGGGGTGGAGGCGGAGAGTGCTGGGGGTGGAGGCGGAGAGTGCTGGGGGTGGAGGTGGAGAGTGCCGGGGGTGGAGGCGGAGAGTGCCGGGGGTGGAGGCGGAGAGTGCTGGAGGGTGGAGGGCGGAGAGTGCTGGAGGGTGGGGGGCGGAGAGTGCTGGGGGACGGAGGCGGAGAGTGCTGGAGGGTGGGGGGCGGAGAGTGCTGGAGGGTGGGGGGCGGAGAGTGCTGGGGGGCGGAGGCAGAGAGTGCTGGGGGGTGGGGGCGGAGAGTGCTGGGGGGCGGAGGCGGAGAGTGCTGGAGGGTGGGGGGCGGAGAGTGCTGGGGGACGGAGGCGGAGAGTGCTGGATGGTGGGTGGCGGAGAGTGCTGGAGGGTGGGGGGCGGAGAGTGCTGGGGGGCGGAGGCAGAGAGTGCTGGGGGGTGGGGGCGGAGAGTGCTGGGGGGCGGAGGTGGAGAGTGCTGGGGGGCGGGGGCAGAGAGTGCTGGGGGGTGGGGGCAGAGAGTGCTGGGGGTGGAGGCGGAGAGTGCTGGGGGGTGGGGGGCGTAGAGTGCTGGGGGTGGGGGGCGGAGAGTGCTGGGGGTGGGGTGCAGAGAGTGCTTGGGGTAGGGGCGGAGAGTGCTGGGGGGTGGGGGCCGGAGAGTGCTGGGAAAGGGGGAGAGCACTGGAGGGGTGGGGGCTGGAGAGCGCTGGGGGGGAGCTTGAAAGGGGGGAGAAAGAATTGGAGTGGAGAGCAGGGGGGTGCTGATGAAATGGGGGCGGAGCCAGGGAGGACAGGGATGGGCTGGAGAGCAGGAGGGGGGAGCCAGGGAGTGCACGGAGGGGCTGGAGAGCACGGGGATGCAGAAAAAGTTAGATCGGAGGAGCGGTGGGGAGACTGCACATAGTGGAATTGATTTTTCCATATTCCTCCTGCAGCCGCTGAATGATCACTTCTCCCCCTCTCCTTCCTGCAGACATTCAGCGGCTGCATGGAGTAATATGGAAAAATCAATTCCACTATGTTCAGTCTCCCCACCACTCCTCCTATTCAGACACACAGGGAGGCTGCACGGACACTCACCTTCTCTCCGGTCAGCTAGGCAGCATAAGAGCTCCTTCCTCCTCACAATCATAGGGCACTGCAGCTCAGCTGGATAGCTTCAGCAACCCTCCCCCCCGTCCCGACTGCAGAACCAAATAGGGGGCAGGTGCGGAGAGGTCGGGTGAGCGGCACAGGCAGAAGCAGCTCGGCTTCAGGTCCCACATGGACATGCCACCCACATGCCTTGGAGCCGGGTGCTATCATGCAGCCGCTGCCGCCACCTAGAGGCCTCTACTGTCCCGCTCCCCGCACTTGCTACCACCGGACCGGGATGAGACCTTGACAGCATCAGTGATTGATCACAGGCAGATTAGCCGACCGCGAGGCCCCTCTGACTGCGGGGCCATAGGCGATCGCCTAATTTGCCTAATTAGAGAGCCGCCTCTGCCAATTTGTCTACCAGTGTTCCTCCCTCTCTCTAGGCTCATGTTCCTGTCATCCTCAGAACCATCCTGTCATCCTGTCATCCTCAGAACCAGCATCTGAATCCAGTAATGGCTGGGCATCATCAGGGAGCAAGTGGCTGACGCTGTGGTCAAATAACTCAGCTGACTTCTCAATGGCTGATGTTAGGGCTATGGCAGGAATAGATGTGGACAAGGAGGCAGATTTATCCACTCTGGCAACTGCAGTGGACTGCACACTTGTCTCTGCTTGTGTGACAGAGGATGAGGAGGATGAGGAAGGCTTAGTAAGCCAGTCCACCACCTCCTCTGCATGCTGTGGCTGGATAGCACGGGCAAACTCACTAAACAGAGGAAATGATGCCCTGCCTGAGGACTGACCACCACGTCCACCTTTGCCTGTGGACACATTTGTTGCTGGCCCCCTTACAATGCCAAGGGAATGTCTGCCTCTCCCCATGTTGTTCTCCCAGACATTATTGGGAGGGAGGGGGCGGTGCTTATAAGCAAATGTAAAGGAGAAGTTGAAATCTGTACGTAGATGCACTTTAATCAATGTAAAGAGGTGTTAAGTGCCCTTTAATTTGAGTACTCACACTGCACAGACACACCCCACGGATACAATATAATATATTGCAATATAATGCGCCAAACGTACAGTGATGCACATAACTATATGGCGTTAAACTGGCAGTAACGCACACAGAAGTAAATGGCGGTAAACTGGCAGTAAAGCACAAAACTATATGGCGTTAAACTTGTAGTAACGCACACAGAACTATATGGCGTTAAACACACGCAATACAATATGGTGTTAAACTGGCAGTAACACACGCAAAATTATATGGCGTTAAACTGGCAGTTACGCACGCAATACAATATGGCGTTAAACTGGCAGTAACGCAATCAAATAGACGGTGTTCAACCATCACTACACTGAAGCTATCTGAACTGTCCCTACTCTAGCTATATACAGTCGGGACGGAAATTATTCAGACCCCCTTAAATTTTTCACTCTTTGTTATATTGCAGCCATTTGCTAAAATCATTTAATTTCATTTTTTTCCTCATTAATGTACACACAGCACCCCATATTGACAGAAAAACACAGAATTGTTGACATTTTTGCAGATTTATTAAAAAAGAAAAACTGAAATATGACATGGTCCTAAGTATTTAGACCCTTTGCTCAGTATTTAGTAGAAGCACCCTTTTGATCTAATACAGCCATGAGTCTTTTTGGGAAAGATGCAACAAGTTTTTCACACCTGGATTTGGGGATCCTCTGCCATTCCTCCTTGCAGATTCTCTCCAGTTCTGTCAGGTTGGATGGTAAACGTTGGTGGACAGCCATTTTTAGGTCTCCCCAGAGATGCTCAATTGGGTTTAAGTCAGGGCTCTGGCTGGGCCATTCAAGAACAGTCACTGAGTTGTTGTGAAGCCACTCCTGCATTATTTTAGCTGTGTGCTTAGGGTCATTGCCTTGTTGGAAGGTAAACCTTCGGCCCAGTCTGAGGTCCTGAGCACTCTGGAGAAGGTTTTTGTCCAGGATATCCCTGTACTTGGCCGCATTCATCTTTCTCTCGAATGCAACCAGTAGTCCTGTCCCTGCAGCTGAAAAACACCCCCACAGCATGAGGATGCCACCACCATGCTTCACTGTTGGGACTGTATTGGACAGGTGATGAGCAGTGCCTGGTTTTCTCCACACATACCACTTAGAATTAAGGCCAAAAAGTTCTATCTTGGTCTCATCAGACCAGAAAATCTTATTTCTTACCATCTTGGAGTCCTTCAGGTGTCTTTTAGCAAACTCCATGCGGGCTTTCATGTGTCTTGCACTGAGGAGAGGCTTCCGTCGGGCCACTCTGCCATAAAGTCCCGACTGGTGGAGGGCTGCAGTGATGGTTGACTTTCTACAACTTTCTCCCATCTCCCGACTGCATCTCTGGAGCTCAGTCACAGTGATCTTTGGGTTCTTCTTTACCTCTCTCACCAAGGCTCTTCTCCCCCGATAGCGCAGTTTGGCCGGACGGCCAGGTCTAGGAAGGGTTCTGGTCATTCCAAACATCTTCCATTTAAGGATTATGAAGGCCACTGTGCTCTTAGGAACCTTAAGTGCAGCAGAAATTTTTTTGTAACCATGGCCAGATCTATGCCTTGCCACAGTTCTGTCTCTGAGCTCTTCAGGCAGTTCCTTTGACCTCATGATTCTCATTTGCTCTGACATGCACTGTGAGCTGTAAGGTCTTATATAGACAGGTGTGTGGCTTTCCTAATCGAGTCCAATCAGTATAATCAAACACAGCTGGACTCAAATGAAGGTGTAGAACCATCTCAAGGATGATCAGAAGAAATGGACAGCACCTGAGTTAAATATATGAGTGTCACAGCAAAGGGTCTGAATACTTAGGACCATGTGATATTTCAGTGTTTCTTTTTTAATAAATCTGCAAAAATGTCAACAATTCTGTGTTTTTCTGTCAATATGGGGTGCTGCGTGTACATTAATAAGGAAAAAAAATGAACTTAAATGATTTTAGCAAATGGCTGCATTATAAAAAAAAGAGTAAAAAATGTAAGGGGGTCTGAATACTTTCCGTCCCCACTGTACTAATGTCAAGATTACTGACATGGTCTCACTACACTACACTGAAACTAGCTGAGCTTTCACTGCTTCAGGCAATCAGGGCTTGCAATGCACTGTTCAACGCCACAATGCACTCTGGTCGGTTCGGGGGCGTAAACAAACAGTCGAACGTCCCGTTTGTTCGGCTGTTTTTCCGAAAGTCCGAACAACAAAAGTTTGGCCCGAACTTATGCTCGGGCCGAACCTTTCGCCCATCCCTAGACTCAACCATCCAGCTAAATGAGCCTCACTTTGGTGAGATGTCCCTACTTTGCAAAAAGGGTTATTTTACTGCTATCATGGGCTCCTTCAATTTCACCTTGATGGATTTGCTAGTACAGTGGGTATAGAAAGGAATCCCCACCCCCAACAAATTGTGTTGCTTTGCAGCCTGAAATGAAGACAGACACAGTTTTTGTTTTATCCAGCTGTATTTACTCAGTGCAACTTATAACATCCAAGTGCAAGCTATAACAGCAACATGTCAGAAAAAATAAAAATACAATCAAAATCTGAATCACTGAGTTGGATCACCCCCTCCTAAAAATGACTTGTAAACTCAGTCAGGTGTAGCTAATCATCTTCTCAATGGCACACCACTTTCAACTGTGATCAGCTGAAGTTAATTTGAATAGCTCAGAATAAAAAGAGCTTTCCTGGAACATTTCAGTCCCTGGTAGTGCAACTGAAGTAAACAATCATCAACTATGAGTGGCAAGGCACTGTCAAAAGATCTCCAGGATTAAGTTGTGGACAGGCACAAGTTAGGAGATAGATACAAAAAAAAATTCAAAGGCTTTTTCAATGCCTAGAAGTACGGTGAAATCTATTTTTAAGAAGTCAAAGGTATTTGGTACAACACAGACCATTCCCGTGTTTAGGACATCACTCCAAACTGGATAAAATAGACAGAAGGAAACTGGTCAGAGAAGCTACCAAGAGGCCTACAGCAACTCTGAAGCAGTTGCAGGAATTTATGATTTTATTTATGAGTGATCATTGTGTGCATGTGACAACAATATCACAAATTCTCCACAAACTTGCCTTGTATGGGAGGGTTGCAAGAAAAAGCCACTCCTCAAGAAAGGCCACATGCAGTCATGACTGAGCTTTGCCAAAATGCACCTTGAAGATTTTGAGGTCACGTGGAAAAAGGTGTTATGGTCAGATAAGATTAAAATTGAATTATTTGGCCCTAACACCAAACGATATGTCTGGCGGAAACACCATTCCTACAGTAAAGCATGGTGGTGGTAATATCCTGTTATGGGGAAGTTTCTCTGTAGCAGGGACTCGATCACTTGTCAAGATAGTAAGTTTTCAATGGGAAGAAGGTGTACCTTCCAACATGACAATGATCCAAAGTACACAGCAAAAATGACCACACGGTTTTTCAAATGAAAAAAGGTGAATGTCCTTGCATGGCCTAGCGAGAGTTCAGACTTAAACCCCATTGAAAATCTGTGGAATGATTTGAAGACTGCAGTCCACAAACGGTCATCAGCAAATTTAACTGAACTTTGAGAAGTTCTGCAAATATTGCAAAGTCTAGATGTGCAAAGTTAGTAGAGACAAACCCCAACAGACTAAAGGCTGTAATTAAAGCAAAAGGTGGTTCAGCAAAATGCTGACACAAGGGGGTGATCCTTTTTCCAACTCAATGATTCTGTTTTTGAATTTATTTTTTTTCTGATATGTTGGTGGTATATCTTTCACTTGGATGTTATACGTCGGACCATGTAAATACAGCTGGAGAAAACAAAAACTGTCTGTCTTCATTTCAGGCTGCAAAGCAACAAAATGTGATTGTTTTACCCACTTGCCACAAAATCACGTACCTGTATGTCCTTCTGCTTCAAGTGGTTGCAACAGGGTGATGCCTGCAGCTGCTCTCTTGTAAAAAAAACAATCGCGATGCGACTAGGCAGCCGCTCGATCGTTATCATAAGCAGCGGGAGGGGTCGTCCCTCCCACGCTCTTCCGACGCTCTGCCTGGGCTCTCCCGTCCTAGCTTTGATTGGGTCTCGGATCTAGAAACATGGAAGTGACATCACAACGTCACTTCCAGTTTACTGGAGCCTTAAAGACGCCAGATTTAAAAACATGTCAGTATTCAAAACAGCCAAACTTGAATGCTTTTAAGTGCAAAGGAGGGATTTGGGGATTCCTCCAAAAAAAAGGGAGATCGCTCCAAAAAAATACCTGACACGTGACTATTACTGTTACAAGGGATGTTTACATTCCTTGTGACAGCAATAAAAGTGATCACATTTTTTTTTTAAAGGGACAGTGTAAAAATAAAAGTAAGTCGCACCCGCAAATGTAAATCATTTTCAAACCACACATGTGAGGTATTGCCGGGATTGTTAGAACGAGAGCAATAATTCTAGCACAATACCTCCTCTGTAACTCTAAATGGGTAACCAATAAAAATGTTTAAAGCATCGCCTATGGAGATTTTTAAATACTGAAGTTTGTCGCCTTTCCACGAGTGTGCACAATTTCAAATCATGACATGTTAGGTATCTATTTACTCAGCCTAATGTCATCTTTCTCATTATACCATAAAACTGAGCTAACTTTATTGTTTAGGTTTTTTTTGTAATTCAAGTGTATTTTTTCCCCAAAAAAATTCATTCAAAAGTCCTCTGCACAAACACAGTGTGACATAAAATATTGCAAATATTACTGGCATTTTATTCCCTAGGGTCTCTGCTAAATATATATAGATATATATATATATATATATATATATATATATATGTCAGAAATAGGCCTGGTCCTCAAGTGGTTTAAAGGGTGGTGATTCTTTTCTTTACCCGCTGTAGACACAGAGGGCAGATATATTATGCTTATATGCGGAATTATCTCAAAGCCATACACCTTGGTTAACATACACTATACATACATCCCAGCTTTCTGAAATGGGACACTTATAAATAAGGGTATGCAGGCATAGGACACACACCCTGCCATGCCCCCTTAAAGGAGCTGTACAGGAGGAACTGTACAAAAAAAACAAAAAATGATTGGTTAAACCCACAAGTGCCTTTTTTCCTTAACTATTGTGTTATATTTGCTTTTGGAATTTACAAATGCAGCAATTTAGAAATTGGATAAAGAGTTAAGCACTGGAAAACTATTTTTGATAGATAAGTAATGCATTTTATATACAACTACAGGCATACCCCACTTTTAAGTACACAATAGGGTTTATTTACTAATGCTGGAAAGTGCAAAATCAGGCTCACTTCTGCATAGAAACCAATGAGCTTCCAGGTTTTATTACCAATGCTTAATTGAACAAGCTGGGGTTAGAAGCTCATTGGTTTCTATGCAGAAGGGAGCCTGATTTTGCACTTTCCAGCTTTAGTAAATAAACCCCATTGTGTACTTAAAAGTGGGGTATGCCTGTATATAGATCAGACCAAATTAGGGACAAATGAGGAGGAAAGAGGGACAGAGAGACTTTGATCCAAATGAGGGACAGTCCCTCAAAATCAGGGACAGTTGGGAGGTATGCACTATATAAGCCTGATACCCACTAGCTTTGCTTCTTTAAGGAAAGTATTTTGTAAAATTTCTTCTGTTAAATCTGGTTCCCTCATATTGTGTGGAGACTTTATCAGTGTCTTGGACTCTCGTTTAGACACCACTTTACACACGGCATCTAGTCTATCTTTCTTCAGCCTCTATTCCATACAGAAGAGTTATTCAATGTGTGCAGTTGTCACCATGCCAACAAGAAAGATTACACATTCTTTTTGACTAGACATCATTCATATTCAGGCTGGGTTCACACTGGTCCGACAAACGCACCGACATTGGGAGCTCATGTCGCATGACGTGTGAAATCCAATGTTCCCCTATGGGAGCCGTCCTAACTGGTCCGACACAAGTCGTTCCGACTTTAGAAATGCTCCCTGTACTACTTTGATCCGACTTTGATCCTACGGCTGGGTTCACACTGGTGCGACACGACAGCCGTCCTATTTTGGATCCAACTTTGCCCTGCAACATGAAGCCGGCATGTGTCCGACTTTCAATGAACGGGGATCTGACTTGGATCCCTGCCAATGCCCGGCACTGTGTTTGGTATGAATCTTTAGGGGGAACTCTGCGCCAAATTTTAAATAAAAAACCGGCATGGGTTCCCCCTCCAAGAGCATACCAGGCCCTTGGGTCTGGTATGGACCTTGAGGGGAACCCCCTACGCCGAAAAAACGGCGTGGGGGTCCCCCCCAATCCATACCAGACCCTTATCCGAGCACGCAGCCCGGCCGGACAGGAATGGGGGTGGGGACGAGCGAGCGCCCCCCCCCTCCTGAACCGTACCAGGCTGCATGCCCTCAACATGGGGGGTTGGTGCCTTGGGGGAGGGGGGCGCGCTGCGGCCCTCCCCACCCCAAAGCACATTGTCCCCATGTTGATAAGGACAAGGGCATCTTCCCGACAACGCTGGCCGTTGGTTGTCGGGGTCTGTGGGCGGGGGGCTTATCGGAATCTGGGAGCCCCCTTTAATAAGGGGGCCCCCAGATCCCGGCCCCCCACCCTATGTGAATGAGTATGGGGTACATGGTACCCCTACCCATTCACCTAGGGAAAAGTGTCAATAAAAAAAACACACTACACAGGTTTCAAGATTAATTTATTGGGCAGCTCCGGTATCTTCTTCCGACTTCGGGGGGGAGGGGGTGTCTTCTTTCGACTTCTCCCGGTGTTCCGCCTCTTCTCCCGGGCCCCGCCGCTATCTTCTTCCAGCTCTATTGCCAGCGAGGGGCCCAGTCTGCTGCCGCTGTCTTGTCGCCGCTGTCTCGCCGCTTCTTCTCTTCATCTCTTCTTCCGATGTTGACACGACGCTCTCTCCGGCTAGAATGCTCTCTGTGCGCTCTGCTCTGACTTATATAGGCGGTGACCCCGCCCCCTTATGCCGTCATAGTCCCTGGGCATGCTGGGACTGTGACGGCATAAGGGGGCGTGGTCATCGGGTGATGACCACGCCCCCTAAAACGGCACAGTCCCAGCATGCCCAGGAACTGGGACGGCATAAGGGGGCGGGGTCACCGCCTATATAAGTCAGAACGGAGCGCTCAGGGTGCATTCCAGCCCCAGAGAGTGTCGTGCCAACATCAGGAGAAGAGGGCAGAAGGCAGAAGATTGAAGACCGGGCTCCTCCGCTTTAGCAAAAGAGCGGCAAAAGAGCAGAAGATAGCAGAGGAGCCCGGCAGAAGACCCGGAGAGCGCGGAGAAGAACCGGAGAGACCCCCGAAGAGAAGAAGGCAGCAGACCGGGCTCCTCTGCTATAGCAAAAGAGCGGCAAAAGAGCAGAAGATAGCAGAGGAGCCCGGCAGAAGACCCGGAGAGCGCGGAGAAGAACCGGAGAGACCCCCGAAGTCGGAAGAAGACCCCCGGAGCTGTCTAATAAATTACTTTAAAAATCTGTGTAGTGTTTTTTTTTTAATTGAGACTTTCCCTAGGTGAATGGGTAGGGGTACGATGTACCCCATACTCATTCACATAGGGTGGGGGGCCGGGATCTGGGGGCCCCCTTATTAAAGGGGGCTCCCGGATTCCGATAAGCCCCCCGCCCGCAGACCCCGACAACCAACGGCCAGGGTTGTCGGGAAGAGGCCCTTGTCCTCATCAACATGGGGACAAGGTGCTTTGGGGTGGGGGGCCGCAGCACGCCCCCTCTCCCCTAAGGCACCAAACCCCCATGTTGAGGGCATGCGGCCTGGTACGGTTCAGGAGGGGGGGGGGCGCTCGCTCGTCCCCACCCCCATTCCTGTCCGGCCAGGCTGCGTGCTCGGATAAGGGTCTGGTATGGATTGGGGGGGACCCCCACGCCACTTTTTCGGCGTAGGGGGTTCACCTCAAGGTCCATACCAGACCTAACGGCCTGGTATGCTCTTGGGGGGGAACCCATGCCGTTTTTTTATTTAAAATTTGGCGCAGAGTTCCCCCTCAAGATCATCTGAGCACAAGTCGCGTGCCGAAGTCGGATCATGCAAGACCGCGATCCGACTTTGATCCGATTTCAATGATAGTCAATAGGCTGAAGTGGGATCAAAGTCGGACCAAAGTAGTACAGGGAGCATTTCTAAAGTCGGAACGACTTGTGTCGGACCAGTTAGGACGGCTCCCATAGGGAAACATTGGATTTCACACGTCATGCGACATGAGCTCCCAATGTCGGAGCGTTTGTCGGACCAGTGTGAACCCAGCCTGAATCCTTCTCTCTGGCTTATCTTTGGTGGTGTAACTTAACTAAAAATAAAAGTAAAATAACTATGATATAAACCTTCTGCATAATACCCCTATCCTCTTGAAACATCTGAATGATTATTTTGAGGCTAACAAAGGTTCTGCTTTGGACCCTTTCGCGTTATGAAATGCCTGTACAGCCTATATGAGCACTAGGAACTGATTAAAAAGATCACTTTACGATGGTATTTAACTCTGTAGAAATTGGCCAAATTCTATTCTATGCAATCCTCTGTATGCTGGAGGGGTTGTGGTTTCACAGGTACACTGATCCATATTCTATGATGTGGTAAACACCTTCGTAGTTTCTGGAGGAGAAACTTTTAAATGATAGCAGAGATTAGTGGAATTCTGCACCATCACCATCAATGTTTTAGCATTGTCAAATCTAGATATAGACAGATATCCAGTGTTTTTTTTCACTTATGAACATACTGATAGCTACTAGATTACCAATTACCAAACAGGTGAAAAAACAGCCAGCACCCAACCCCATAGAAACTACAGAGGTGGGGAAAAACTATTTTGTTTATGAAAAGTTGTTAGAAATTAGATAGGATAAACTCTTTTCCTTCGAAAAAGCCTGGAAACCCTGGATTGTATGGAATTGCAAGCCTTAAATCTCTGACCAGATTAATAATATTTAATTCTATCTTCATGACACCTCTTTACCACTATGTACTCTTGCTACAATGTATTTTCTGTAGTAACATTAAATGTAATGTAATGAAACCCTTGTTATTGGCATTGTTACATTTTACACCTATTTTTTTCCCTTTATTTCTCTATGTCATGTCATCCTCTATTTTGCCTGAGAGGCAAATTTAGTTTTTTTTCTTTTTTATGATGAAATTCAGTTAAAATATAATGATAAAAAAATGTAAACGCAATTACTACCATCTCATAAAAGCTACATTATAAATATTGTAATTTTACAAACCATTTTAAATACTTTAATTCTGCAGCTTTAATTAAAATAATAATGGTGGTCCTGCCATTAAGGTCCTTGTTCACATACTTCCTGTTATGAAATGAGAATGCTCTGTCCTTGTGTCACATTTGTGTTCCAAATTTGTCACACTGTCACATTGTCTTCCGATGGAGGCTACAAAAGTAAGGCCTGGAGCTCAAAGTGAAACCTAAGTGGAAGGCCAAAATGACTGGAGCTTGAATGAGATGCTGGAATCAAGTAAGCCTATCTTAGGTGTAGGTGTCTCTTTCTAAGTTGGGTTAAAAGGGTTGTAAACCCTTATAGTTTTTCACCTTATGCATTAAGGTGAAAAACCTTCTGATGTGCTGCAGCCCCCCCCCCCCCCCCCCGAGCCCCTGTTTTACTTACCTGACCCTGTTCTTTCTCTGTCTGGGAACGAGAACACCACTAGCTGATGTATTGTATCCTGATTGGATAGATTCATAGCAGCGCAGCCATTGGCTCCAGCTGCTGTCAATCAAATCCAATGACGCGGGTGCTGAGGGCGTGGCCGAGTCCTGCATTCTGTGTAAATGGACACAGAAGCAGGACTCGGGAGTGCACCCGTACGGGTGTCCACCTTAGGAGAGCCTTCTCCAATGTGGGCACTTGATGTGGGTAGGAGCCACCAGCGTTGCTGGGGGACCCCAGAAGAGGCAGATCAGGGCCACTCTGTGCAAAACAAACTGCACAGTGGAGGTAAGTATGATATGTTTGTTATTTAAAAAAAAAACATGTGGGTTTACAACCCCTTTAAGATACAGTTTAGGTTGTATTTGTGTCAAATTGCGGTAACTTGTGGTGTAGTGCAGCTGGGGTGTAAGCATTCCTCTCATTTGTTGGTAGTTCACACTAATTCTGGACCCACCTTGCTTCTTCTTGGATGGGATAGTCACCTACCTGTTGTTTGAAGATAATCCAAGATATTTGAGGTTATTTACTAAAGCTGGAGAGTGCAAAATCTGGTGCAGCTCTGCATAGAAACCAATCAGCTTCCAGGTTTGATTGCCAAAGCTTAATTGAAAAATCTGAAGTTAGGAGCTGATTGGCTACCATGTACAGCTGCACCAGATTCTAAATGTACCAGTTTTAGTAAATCACCCCCCATGTGTCATACTTCGTGGCTGGAAGGCCACCTCATTGCATTTCTGGCTTATGGCCTAATACACAGAATAGAGGAATATCCAGTCCAAAAGGTTTTTCCATGCTTTACTGCATGATGTCACTCCAACACAGTCACTCCAGCATAATTGTTAAGGTTACAGGCATTTTTTAGTACATTTAGCATTATATGACTCACTGACAGAAGTCCACAGTGCAGAACACCTCCCTCCTTCTCAAGAATTACTCTACATTGGTCCTATGAGTGCAGAGCACCTCAATGTCACCCAAAACAGTTACAGCCATCTTCCCCAGACCTTACAGTCTCTTATAATAGGTGTTACTCAATCAGGGTCTTACTTCCCCACAAATAAGGAAGATCCTCCAAAGGCCTCAGCCATGAGACCCGCTAGGTGGTCAGTGGGGGTCAATGTTTCTTTGTTTCCTGTCACCGGGAGTAGTGATCGCTGTCATGTGAGCGGAAGCCCACCCCCCCCACAGTTAGAATCACTCCTTAGGACACACTTAACCCCTTGATCGCCCCCTACTGTTCAACCTCTTTCCTGCCAGTGTCAATTACACAGTAATCAGTGCGTTTTTATAGCACTGATCGCTGTATAAATGACAATGGTCCCACAATAATGTCAAAAGTGTCCGAAATTCCGCCATAATGCCACAGTCACGATAAAAATTTGCAGATCGCCACCATTACTAATAAAAAAAAAATAATTAAAAAAATGCCATAAAACTATCCCCTATTTTTTAGACGCTATAACCTTTGCGCAAACCAATCAATATACGCTTATTACGGGTTTTTTTTACCAAAAATATGTAGAAGAATACATATCGACCTAAACCGAGGAAAAAAATTATTGCTTTTTTTTCAAAATAGTCGCTATTTTTTTGTTTATAGCGCAATAAATGAAAACTGCAGAGGTGATAAAATGCCACCAAAAGAAAGCTCTATTTGTAGAAAAAAAAAGGACGGAGTTTTGTTTGGGTGCAACGTCGCACGACCGTGCAATTGTCAGTTAAACCGACGCAGTGCCGAATCGCAAAAAGTGCTCTAGTCAGGAAGAGGGGAAAATCTTCCGGGACTGAACTGGTTAAAATAATCACATTTTGTTGCTTTGCAGCCTGAAATGAAGACAGATACAGTTTTTGTTTTTTCCTGCTGTATTTACTAAGTACAACTTATAACATCCAAGTGAAAGCTATAACAGCAACATGTCAGAAAAAATAAAAATGAATAAAAAACAGAATCACTGAGTTGAAAAAAGGAAAAGAATTACCCCCTTGTGTCAGTACTTTGTTCAATGACCTTTACTTTTAATTACAGCCTTTAGGCTGTTGGGATATGGCTTTACTAAATTTGTATATCTAGGCTTTTCAATATTTGCCCACTCTTCTTTGTTTCTTTCGTTCAGTTAAATTTGATGGTGACCGTTTGTGGACTGCAGTGGACTTCAATTCATTCCACAGGTTTTCAATGGGGTTTAAGTCCGGGCTCTGACTAGGCCATGCAAGGACATTTACCTTTTTCTCCTTCAAACACTGCGTGGTCATTTTTGCTGTGTGCTTTGGATCATTGTATATAATAATAATAATAATATAATATGACAGCATGTTAATACTATATTTGTCTGAATAATGTGATTGATATACTTAATAATGTGATTGCTTCCTAGACACGACATACCCCTGCTTTATACCCTGAAGTAGGCGTTTTTTCGAAACGCGTTGAGTTTTGTCCTGATGTCTATACAAAAATTTAAGCCATGACATGCATACTACTATTTTTGATATATTATGGACACATGGGGTTTTAATACTTTTAGCCGTGTTTATGTAATAACATTGATACAGTGTTTTGTATATGTAATGTATTTGTATACTTTGTGTATCTTTTGTAATAAACTTGGCATACCAGCCTTTTATTAAAATACACAAGGTTGTCATATCTGCCTTAAAAGTCCCATAAAGGGTGTTTTTTATGATTATTCCCTAAACTGTTGCCGCAAGGTTGTAAGCGCACAATTGTCTAAAATGTATTTGTATGCTATAGCATTAACAGTACTCTTCACTAGAAATGTTTCAACTTAAGGCCCCTTTCACACGGGCGCCTCCCTGTAGTGGATTCTGCTTGCTTAGTGTCGAATCGCTCTGCTAATCCCCGCTGAGCAGACAGATTACAGGCCCGTATCTGCTCTGCTTAGCAGAGTGGACACAGACACAGCCCCACTCTCCTCTATAGAAAAATCTGGCAGATGGATGGAAAATAGGACCACCATCCATCTGTTTTTGTGGGCAGGATCAGATCAGAAGGCTGCGGACGTTTTCCAGGACGGCGTCAGATTAGTGACTAAACGCGTCCGGAGGAGCGACGTGCTGACGTCACTGCGTTGTTTACGTCCCGTTTGTACGGGCATTTGTATTGTTGCCGGCCGGCCTAATTTTTTATTGATTTTTTTATTGAATTGGTATACGCTTTGTAATCAATACGGCTTTTATATTTGAATAAACAACCAACTGGTTTTACCTATGGCGATTTTCCCTGCCCTTTTTTTCTGAGCTGACATCGCCACTTGTACCATGTATGGGTCCACAAGCTGTACCTCCAACCACCTTCCCGACCAAATGGCTTACTACGTCATATGACCAGACCAGGCATCCAAAGTCTTGTGTGGTGGTGGATTCACTTTGTTCGTATTATAAAGTCACAAGATTTTCACTGAACTTTTGGCTGCTGGTCCGTACTCCATTGGAGGAAACCTTAAAGTTTTCAATGTTTATTGGAGGACTTTACTTAAGTCACATGCTTCACTGTTTGGGACTTTTTACTTTTTAAAATCATTTTTTCAATCACTTTTTACTCATTTTATTTGTTTTGTGTTTGCATATTTTAAGAGCGTAGCCCATTTTTTATCTATGTCAGCGGACATATGTCTGCTGACATCCGCCAATCCATAGAGGAGACTGGAGGGTCCGATTAAGTCCGCCTAAAAACTAAAAGGTGGACCTGATCCAACAGCCCATGTGAAAGGGCCCTAAGGGTACATATATTTTTGCCTATATAGTTAAGTGAGATAGTCAAACCTATGGCTATACAGTGAAACAGCAGCCCAGACAGCTACTGACAGCTCATTGTGTTTGGAGTACAGTAAAAGCTATTGTTTGAGAGATGCATATACACTTAATTGTAGTCCAAAAAGGATCACTTCTTTCATTCTTGCCATCTAAAACCCCAGCAGACTTCTTTAACGTTCAGAAACATAGGATATTAGGCACCTTAAAGTGGAGTTCCACCCAAAAGTGGAACTTCCACTAATCAGATTCCTCCCCCCCTCCGGTGACACAGTTGGCACCTTTCAGGGGGGAGGGGGGTACAGATATCTGTATATTACAGGTATCTGTACCCACTTCCGGCATAAATAGCCGCAGAATCTGCGGTTATTTACGCCACTTCCTGCTCCCTCCCGCTGCCTGCTGGGAAACACACACGGGTCCCAGAGGCAGCAGGGAGCATTCGTATTGCGCGGCGCGACCTGCGCATGCGCAGTAGGGAACCGGGAAGTGAAGCCGCACGGCTTCATTTCCTGATTCCCTTACCGAAGATGGAGGCGGCAGCACCCGAGGACGGAGAGACGCTTCGGCCTCGGGTGCCGACATCGCGGGCGCCCTGGACAGGTAAGTGTCCATGTTTTAAAAGTCAGCAGCTGCAGTATTTGTAGCTGCTGACTTTTAAAAAATTTTCTTTCGGCGGCGCTCCGCTTTAAAGCATATCTGAACCTTTACCTTGTAAAGCAACCGATTCAATTTAAAATAGAAATAAAGGCAAAACATTTGTGTACACATATAAATAACTTTTTTCTTCCCTTTTTATAAGTGATTACATACCCTCTGTTCTTAGCTGCATAAGTGAATGGCTGTGCGGAGGAGGGGGAGACGTGTCAGCACAAGTATGATCATTGAGAGAAAGCAGGCTGAGTTCTCAGCATAGCCAGAAAACTGACCACATTGTGGTCTCATGCCTAGCGTGGTCAGTTTGAAATAGGAAAACAGAGGGACTGGCAGGAACACCAGAAAAAGATACTTTTTCATACAAGTACATAGTACAGCAGGTACATATCAGGAATATGACATTTTGGACTAACATATCCTTTAAATAAGAAGTACCACTGCATTGTAAATATCTGAATTTAATCTCCTGTTTTGATCCATGGCTTTGTTGTGAATCTAAAAGTCTATTTATGTTCTGTACTGGCTGTCGCTCCATCCCAGGCTAAAGCCCAATTTGTGGGTGTTCCAGCACTGTAGGCACCATCTCCTTTCTTATGCCCCGTACACACGGCCGGATTTTCCGATGGAAAATGTCCGATCGGAGCGTGTTGTCGGAAATTCCGACCGTGTGTGGGCTCCATCGTACATTTTCCATCGGATTTTCAGACACACAAAGTTTGAGAGCAGGATATAAAATTTTCCGACAACAAAATCCGTTGTCGGAAATTCCGATCGTGTGTACACAAATCCGACGGACAAAGTGCCACGCATGCTCAGAATAAATAAAGAGATGAAAGCTATTGGGCACTGCCCCGTTTATAGTCCCGACGTACGTGTTTTACGTCACCGCGTTCAGAACGATCGGATTTCCCGACAACTTTGTGTGACCGTGTGTATGCAAGACAAGTTTGAGCCAACATCCGTCGGAAAAAATCCTAGGATTTTGTTGTCGGAATGTCCGAACAAAGTCCGACCGTGTGTACGGGGCATTACAGTGTTCAGGCTTGCCCTGCCAGCAGTCACTGTGGCAAAACCATTTGTATAATTTATCCAAGGTATGGCCTGTACAGTCAGCACTGGCAGGGCTGTGTAGGTGAAGAGGGACATGTTGTCTGACCACACTGCTCAGCAAATGTTTCATTTGATTCAGGTCTAAGTGCTACAGGCACTTGGTCCCTTGGGAGTGCTGTATACACTTGCACCATGCATTCAACTCAGAATTTAAGAACGTAGTAATAAACTTTTTCTTTAATTATAGGTTTTACTTTGTTTATTCTTGGGATCATTGCAATCTCCCAAGCTGAAAAATAAATGTTGGGGTTATCTAATAAAAGTCAATTATAATTCTTCTGTATTATCTTACCTGAAAGATGAAAGTTCAAATAGCTTATGTAATATTTCTTTTGTTTGCTTTATGTCTACAAAGAATTTCACCCTCTTTAAAAATCATTTCATAGTTTATACAAGAAGCAGATCTTTGTGTTGCACAACATTTGTTAATGTTGGCTCTTTATATATAAAAATGTAATATTGCTTTTAATAAAATAGTAAAGGCGGAATGCTTTCTGTGAAAACACATTCTTCCTCCACTAGCTCGGATTCTCATACTTCTTTCTCCACTATACATTTATCATTAGCATGTGTCCTTGCATTGTATACTTGCCAAGCTGAGCTTTCACAGGAGTTTCTGTATAAAATCTGCTTGCAGATTAAAATAAACTAGCCCATCTAGCCTGACCTTTTCCTGGACAATATAAATCTATGGTATATTTTTAAATTCAATAGACTGAGTTCTTTCTGAGAATTTCATATATGTCCTTATTGGGAGTCATATGAAAATAACATCCGTTCTATAATTTATTATAGAGACTAAAAGAGCTGTGAGAAGAGCTAAAAAAGAGCTAAGAGAAATGTAAAAGCACTTTAAGTAGATTGCTATAGATCAGGGGTCTCTGAACTTTCTAAACAAAGGGCCAGTTTATGATCTCTAATGCCGCGTACACACGGTCGGACTTTTCACCTGCAAAAGTCCGACGGACGCCGCCGGACAAAGTCCGGCGGAAAGTCCGACCGTGTGTGGTCTCCATCGGACTTCCGACGGACCGTTTCGGTCGGATTTTTGCGGAAATCCGACGTACTTTAGATTTGAAGCCTGCTTCAAATCTTTACGTCGTACCTCCGCCGGACTCAGTTCCTGACGGAAAGCCCGTTCGTCTGTATGCTAGTCCGAAGGACCAGATACGACGGAGGAGCAGGTTACTGCATCTCGCGCTCGCTGCAATAGGAAAAATTAATTTTCCCATTGCGGCGAGCGCGGGGGGCATCCCAGGCCCTTAGGTCTGGTCGACCACGCCCCCTAAAACGTCACAGTCCCAGCATGCCCAGGGACTGTGACATCATATGGGGGCGGGGTCTCCGCCTATATAAGTCACAACGCAGCCCTCAGAGACCAGTCCAGCCGGAGAGAGCGTCGTGTCAACATCTGGGGGAAGAGAAGACAAGAGAACACAAGAAGCCAAGAAGCCAAGAAGCCCAGAAGTCCGGACCTCCGCTGGCAATAGAGCTACCTGAAGACAGCGGAGGGGCCGGCCGAAGACCTGGGACACCGGGAGAAGAGGCCGGAGAGCGGAGAAGAACCAACCGGACGCCGGGAGAAGATGAACCGGAGGGACCCCCGAAGACGGAAGAAGACCCCCCCCCTGGAGCTGTTTAATAAATTATTTTAAAAACCTGTGTTGTGTTTTATTATTGACACTTTTTACCTAGGTGAATGGGTAGGGGTACCATGTACCCCATACTCATTCACATAGGGTGGGGGGGCCGGGATCTGGGGGCCCTCTTATTATGGGGGGGCTCCCGGATTCCGATAAGCCCCCCGCCCGCAGACCCCAACAACCAACGGCCAGGGTTGTCGGGAAGAGGCCCTTGTCCTCATCAACATGGGGACAAGGTGCTTTGTGGTGGGGGGGGCACCGCAAGGCGCCCCCTCCCCCAAAGCACCCCCCATGTTGAGGGCATGCGGCCTGGTACGGTTCAGGAGGGGGGGGGTGCTCGTTCGTCCCCACCCCCTTTCCTTACCGGCCGGGCTGCGTGCTCGGATCGGGGTCTGGTATGGATTTTGGGGGGACCCCCACGCCGGTTTTTCGGCGTAGGGGGTTCCCCTTAAAGTTCCATACCAGACCTAAGGGCCTGCGACGGGGCTCGCAAGGTTTCAATCTCGCCAAAAAAAGCGGCGAGATTGAATTCCTTTTCTAGTCCCGTCGTACCAAAGTCACGTTCAAAATGAACGGACTTGTCCGTGTGTGGGAAAGTCCGTTCGTTCTGAAAGTCCGGCGGAAGTCCGTCGGGAAGACCGGATTCCGGAAAGTCCAGCCGTGTGTAGGCAAGTCCGGCCGTTCAGAAAGTCCGGCGGTAGTCCGCCGGAAGTCTGGTGGCAAGTACGTCGGACCTAGCTTTCTAGAAAGTCCGACCGTGTGTACGCGGCATTAGACTTTAAAATGGCCAGACCACAGCCAGTGGGAGTAGAAAATGTTCTGGCCTTAGTAACAATGTCCCATCACTGGTGTGAGAGAGGAATAGTGCCCCATTATTGGTATTAGTGGAAGGAATAGCACCCCAACATTGGTGTCAATGAGAGGAAAAATGCCCTATCGGTGTCATGGGAAGGAATAGTGCCTTATCTTTGTGTCAGTGTAAGGAATAGTGCCCTATCATTGGTGTCAGTGGAAGGAATAGTGCCCTATCATTGGTGTCAGTGGAAGGAATAGTGTCCCATCACTGGTGTCAGTGGGAGGAATAGTGTCCCATCACTGGTGTTAGTGGAAGGAATAGTGCCCCATAGTTTTTTATTATTATTATTATTATTATTATTATTATACAGGATTTATATAGCGCCAACAGTTTACGCAGCACTTTACAACATTAGGACAGACAGTACAATTACAATACAATTCAATACAGGAGGAATCAGAGAGCCCTGCTCGTTAGAGCTTACAATCTAGGAGGGAGGGTCAAGTTATACAAAAGGGTAATAGCTGTGGGGGATGAGCTAATGGAGAAAATAGTGTAGTTGTTAGATGGAGGCAGGGTAGGCTTCTCTGAAGAGGAAAGTTTTCAGGGATCGCCTACAAGTGGATAAATTTGTAGACAGTCTGACAGATTGGGGTAGGGAATTCCAGAGGATGGGCGAGGCTCTGGAGAAGTCCTGAAGGCGGATATGGGAGGAGGTAATGAGGGAGCAAGAGAGCAGGAGGTCTTGGGAGTAACGGAGAGGGCGATTAGGTTGGTATTTTGAGACTAGGCTAGTGATGTAGCTGGGGGCAGAGCTGTGGATGGCTTTCTAACTTACTGTTAGTATTTTGAATTTCATTCATTGGGCGAGTGGTAGCCAATGGAGGGATTGGCAGAGAGGGGTAGCAGACACTGAGCGGTTTGTAAGGTGGATGCGTCTGGCAGCAGCATTCATGATGGACTGAAGGGGGGATAGTCTATTTAAAGTTAAGCCAATGAGGAGGGAGTTGCAGTAGTCGAGGCGAGAAATAACCAGGGAGTGAATCAGGAGCTTTGTGGTTTAGAGATATTGCGGAGGTTGAGGCAGCAAGCTTTGGAAAGTGATTGGATGTGGGGCTGAAAGAAGAGTTCAGAATCCAGGATAAAACCTAGCACCCTGACATGTGGGGATGGGTGGATGGTTGTGCCATTGCTCTTGACAGACAAGTCAGGGAAAGAGGCACATGGGGGAGGAAATATTATAAGCTCGGTTTTGGACAAGTTGAGTTTGGGGAAGTGGTGTGGCATCCATACAGATATGTCGGTTAGTAAGTTAGTGATGCGTGAGGAGACTGATGGAGTGAGTTGAGGGGTGGAGAGATAGATTTGTGTGTCGTCAGCGTAGAAATGAAATTGAAAGCCATAAGAGGCTATCAGCTGACTCAGCGAAGAGGTGTAGATTGAAAATAAAAGAGGTCCAAGAACAGAACCTTGGGGGACCCTGACGGAGAAGGGAAGAGGAGTGGAGGAAGTAGAATTGTAAGTGACACTGAAGGTGCATTGGGATAGGTAGGATGAGAGCCACTGAAGAGCACAGTCACGGAGACTGAGGGAGTAAAGTTTTTTGAGGAGGAGGGGGTGGTTAACCGTGTCAAAGGCAGCTGAAAGGTCCAGAAGTAGGGGTACAGAACAGTGTCTATTGGTTTTTGCAGTTAGTAGGTCATTTGTGAGTTTTAAAAGAACAGTTTCTGTGGAGTGTTGGGGGTGAAATCCAGATTGAAGGGGATCAAGAAGGTTGTTCTTAATGAGGTGGTCACTCAGTTGGTTGTAAACCAGACGTTCAAGGAGTTTAGAGGAAAAGGGGAGCAAGGAGATAGGACGTAGGTTGTTAAGATTGGTAGGGTCCAAGGATGGCTTTTTAAGTATGGGGGTGACCAGTGCATGTTTTAGAGCATTGAGGAAAATGCCAGAGGTGAGGGAGAGATTGAAGATGTGGGTTAGAGAGTGTAGAATGGAGTCAGAGGGCGACCGTAGCATTTGAGAGGGAATAGGGTCCAGGGGACAGGTGGTTAGGTGGGCGATAGAAAGGAGTTTAGCAACTTCGTCTGTGGTAGCAGATTTGAATAAGGGGAGTGTCAGTTGTACCTGTTGACATGGGGTCTTAACTGGGGGATATACCTGTAGAGTGGAGATTTCATCACGGATTGTATTAATCTTGTTTTTGAAGTGATTATCGATCCTGGGCAGTGAGTGAGTCAGTAGGTGGAGGCGGTGGAGGACGAAGTAGAGAGTTGAAGGTAGAGAAGAGTTTACAGGGACTGGATGAGAAGGTGTTAATAAGAGTTGTAAATTAGGTTTGCTTGGCAATGTGGAGGGAGGAATAGTATTTTTGGAGGGCAGATTTGTATTGGTTGAAGTCTTTGAGAGACTTAGTCTTGTGCCACAGACGCTCAAGAGCGCGACTACATTTTTTGAGAATTTTAGTGTCATCTGTTTGCCAGGGTTGTAGGGGTCGAGGCCTGATTCTGCGTGTAGTGAGGGGAGCGAGCTTGTCCAGGGTGGAGGACAAAGATTTATTGTAGACGTGGACGTGGCTTGGTTGGGGCAGGACAGGGGAGAGATTTTGTCATAGACGTGGTCAATAGCAGAATAGAGGAGAGAGGAGTTGAAGTTGTGAAAGTTTCTAGGGGTGATGGTTAGGCGATTGGAGGGAAAGGTGGTGGAAGACAGGGGGAGAGAGAAACTAATAAGGTGGTGGTCGGAGAGAGGAAAAAGATTGTTTAAGAAGTTGCATGGAGTGCATAGGTATGAGAATACAAGGTCAAGGGTGTTGCCATCAGAGTGAGTAGAAGCCTGTACCCATTGCTTCAGGTCAAATGAAGAGGTTAGACTAAGAAGTTTAGAAGTAGCAGGTGTGTTTGTATTAGCAGGGATGTTGAAATCACCGAGAAGGATTGTGGGAATTTCCGAAGAGAGAAAGTAGGGTAGCCAGGCAGAAAACTCATCAAGGAAAGTCGATAGTGGTCCAGGGGGATGGTAGATTACAGCAATTCTTAGGGAAGTTGGAGAGAATAGACGTATACAGTGGGCTTCAAATGATGAGAGGGAAAAAAAGGGAGGAGAGTGAATAACCTGGAAGGTGCTCTGGGGGGATAGGAGGAATCCCACTCCACCTCCTTTGCGTCCATTAGGCCTAATGGAGTGAGACCAGTGAAGGCCACCCTGGGATGGGGAAGCAGGAGAAGGGATATCAGATTCGTGGAACCAGGTTTCAGTGAGAGCAAGTAGATTAAAGGAATTAGTTACAAAGTGGTCATGAACAGGAGTGAGTTTGTTGCAGACAGAGCGAGCATTCCAGAGGGCACAGGAGAGGGGGAGGTTGGCATTGGGAAGAAGAGGAATGGAGACTAGATTGCGACTACTGCCAGAGCGTATAGGGTGATGGGTGTGTTGGGTACAGTTAAATAAGGGAGGCCCAAGGTTTGGGGAAATATCTCCAGCGGTTAGGAGAAGCAGAAGAGTAAGGGAGGTAATATGAGAATACGATTTGTATGAGGGGACATACTTCAGTATCCTGGAGGGTTTTTTAGCAAGTGGGCTTAGAGTTAGAAAGAGGTGATGAGTGCAGTAATAGGGGGAGGGGAGAAGTGAGGGAGTCAGTGGGATGAATAGTGTTCCATCACTGGTGTTAGTGGAAGGAATAGTGCCCCATAGTTGGTGTCAGTGGGAGGAATAGTGTCCCACTGTTGATTTCAGTGGCAGGAATTATGCTCCATTGTTAGTTTCCGTGGGAGCAATAGTGCCCCAAGGGCCAGATAAAGGCAAGAAAAGGGCCGCAGTTTGGAGACCACTGCTATAGATAAATAATATGGCTATAGACGCATGCTTTACTTACCAGAATTCTCTTTATACTGTTTATAGCCTTGCAGAAAATAAAAATGGGTAACATAATTGCAGGGGAAAGAAGGAGGGGAGCTTCAACTTTATAGTCTGTAGTAGTCAGTCTATAGAAAGAAGTGAATTACACATGTAAAATTCAATATGCTATAAAAAATAGTAAAAGAGCATTACCTCCGTAGCCACTATTAAAGCTGAACTCCAGATAAGTGCTAAAAACACACATTAAATACATGAGTGGGGCCATTTGATTTAGACTGCTCTGCTAAAGAGCACAGCCAGCCCGGTGATCTTTGCTTCACATAAGCAACACAGCTAGGTCCTCTCCTATCCTCCAGCCAATACATGGATAATAAAGGAGCAGTAAGAAACTGAAGAGGTCATCTCTCTGCTATTTCCTCCTGTCAGCATCTGAATGCAGAGCATCTAATTGGCACCAAGTACTGCCCCTCCAACTCCTAGTGCTGCTTTATAAATTATAACAAAAGACAGAAATCACATCAAAATCAGGTGTCTATAATAGCTGCATTAATTATTATTATTAATTATTGTTTTAAAAAATGTTTAACTGCATTCATTAGTGTTTGTTTAAATGTCTGCCTAAAATTTAATTTTAACCCCTATCTGACTTGTTTATTTGAAAGTAATAGTTAAATCGAATTTCACATTTTGTAGAGCAACATTTGCTGACATACACACAAGCATTATTCTTTGGCTTCATATACCATTTGTAGTATGAAAATGTTACATAAAGCAGCAGTTGTTCACACCTTTTAATGACACTTGCATCTTGGGAATTCCACAAGGATGTCAGCAATGTGTTGAAATGTCGCTGAACAAATAAGATAAACAGGACTCCCTCCATAGCTGATGATGTTCCCTGTCTCTAATAAATGCATTTTCATATTGTCGTTTCAAACGTGAAAATATTATTCTGGTCATTTGTTTTATATACAGTACTGTGCAAAACTTTTAGGTTGGTGTGAAGAAATGCTGTAAAGTAAGAATGCTTTCAAAATTATATATATTATTGTTTATTTTTATTAATTTACAACAAAATGCAAAGTGAGCAAACAGAAGAAAAATCTAAATTAAACCAATATTTGGTGTGACTACCCTTTGGCTTCAAACCAGCATTGATTCTTATACTTGCACACTTTGTACACTTGCACAAAGTCAGGGATTTTTTAGGACTAGAGTCAGGTGTATGATTAATCAATTATACCAAACAGGTGCTAATGATCATCAATTTCATATGCAGGTTAACACACAGCCATTAACTGAAACAGCCAAACTCTGCTACCAAGGTGAGGTAGTAGAAGATAGTTTCATGTCACAGGTCATACACCATGGCAAGATGGAGCAAAGCAACAAGACACAAGGTAGTTATTTTGTATCAGCAAGGTCTCTCCCAGGCAAAGATTTCAAAGCAGACTTGGGTTTCAAGATGCAAGTGCAAAGAAATGGTCAAAGTTGACAACTGTAGACACAGTGGTTGGCCAAAAAAATGTAGAGCAGCAGATGAAAGAAGGATCATGCTTATTTCTTGTACTGTCTGAAGAAGTCTGGCCATAAATGGTCTTCATGGGAGGATTGCTGCCAAAAAGCCATACCTCCAATGTGGAAACAAGGTGGAAACAAGGCTAAGCAACTCAACAATGCACAAAAACATAGGAACAGAAAGTGGGGTGCAGAAAAAATGGCAGCAGGTGCTCTGGACAGAGTCAAATTTTAAATATTTGGCAGTAACAGGAGGCAGCATGTTCACCGGAGGGCTGGAGAGTGGTACATTAATAAGTGTCTGCAGGCAACAGTGAAGCATGGTGAAGCTGCAGGCAACATTGCAAGTTTGGGGATGCATTTCTGCAAATAGAGGTATGCTACCTAAAATGATCGAGGGCCTACTTCTGTATTTGAGTCAAGATAAATTAAGATATGTGATGCAGGAATACAGTGTCACTGGCACTGTCTGTGAAAATTGTACTGCTCTGTTAAATCACATAAAGGCATCTTCCAAGCATGTCATTAGATATTTGAGAGTTTTTTTTCCTCCATGTGAGCCTCAAAGTCACATTAAGAGGACTCTCTTTCTGCCGTACCTTATTTTTTAAAATGATTGCTTTACTAAATATCCCCTATTAAGTACCCAGTTCCCTGTGACCATTTTTTGAGAATGGTTTACTTTCTAGCCAAAAAATGGACAAAATTTAACAGAAGAATTTGCCCCATATTGACTTCAATGAGATATTAGACGCAAAATTTGCTGAATTTCGCACCAGATTCAATCAAACCCAGACAGATTTGTCCATCATTATTGCTAAGGGGGCAAAAAAAAAACCACAAACACTCCCAGAGTGGGGCTTTAAATTGATGGTCGGGAAGGGAGAGGGGAGTCTACCATCATTGGTCAAGAAGAAAATAATGACCAGTGTTGGTGATTAGGAGAATAAAAGTGGTTTGTATCCGTGTTTAGTGGGAGGAAAAGATGCATGGTGTTGGTGAATAATGGAAGGAAATAACGTCCAGAGTCAGTGGTCAAAGGGGGAAGAAAATGCATATTAAAGAAAAAAAAAAAGAAAGCTGGGAACATGAAGGATAGATGGATGGTGCCGCCCAACATGCGAGCAGGCTGTGTAACACAGCAAATAGCCATAGAAATGAAAAAAAACAAAAAATTGTGTACACCAAAAAGGCTACCACCTCACATTTATTAATCATTTGCAACAATAGTACATATAAAAACATCTTCAGCTTTCCAAGAGTGAGAAAGAGAGACAGACTAATTCACAAAGGAGGCCTGAAAACTCACACCGAGCTGGACGCTTTTAAGAGAATAACGATAACAGCTCAAAAGCCTTATTGTCAAATCTATGCAGCTTTTGTGGTGGAAATGTTAAGTAAAGTGTTGATTGTGGAAATAATGCAGGTGGATTGTAGGGATGAGCCAAACACACCCCCCCCCCCCGGTTCGGTTTGCACCAGAACTTGGAAACAGGCAAGAAAACTGTACGAACACGCGAACACCGTTAAAGTCTACGAACATGAAAAATCAGAAGTCCTCATTTTAAAGGCTTATATGCAAGTTATTTCCATAAAAAGTGTTTGGGGACCCGGGTCCTGCCCCAGGGGACTTGTATCAATGCAAAAAAAGTTTTAAAAACTTCAGTTTTTTCGGGAGCAGTGACTTTAATAATGCTTAAAGTGAAACAATAAAAATGAAATATTCCTTTAAATATCGTGCCTGGGGGTGTCCTTAGTATGCCTGTAAAGTAGCACATTTTTCCCGTGTTTAGAACAATACAACAGCAAATAAGTATTTCTAAAGGAAAAAATCTCCCCCCCCCCTTTTCCTGCGGCCTGCCAGGTTGCGTGCTCAGATAAGGGTCTGGTATAGACTTTAAGGAGGACCCCCTTTTTTTTTTAATTTTGGCTCGGGGTTCCGCTTAAAATCCATGCCAGACCTGAAGGGTTTGGTATGGATTTTGAGGGGGACCACTACGCCATTTTTTTTTAACTTTTGGTGCAGGGTTCCCCTTAATATCCATACCAGACCCAAAGGGCCTGGTAATGGACTGGGGGGGGGGGACCCATGCTGTTTCTTTCAATGATTTTCCGGGACCCGACAATACATTATAGCCGCGAGCAGTTTTAAATTAGATTTTTTTCCTTTAGAAATGCCATTTTGCTGTCGTATTGTTCTAAACACGGGAAAATGCGCTACTTTGTTCGAGTCGATCCCTAGTTGATTGAATTTCTGCCAGCTAGTTAAATAGTGGTTTCATTTATCAAAGGTCCATTCTTAATTATTGCTGGATGATTTTCATCCAGCAGCTCCTCCACCTACGAGACAACTCAGTGTCTGGCCACCAAATCAGATGACTTTCCTGTATGGAAAGTTTTTTCCTAAATGACTTTACAGTTTACATCAGCATTTATTAAACAGGTATTAGGTATTCATATTCAGTATAATCTTTGTAGGAATAGATCCATACCTGTAGATGTAACTGAGAATACTTTGTAATATTCATTTTTTTTGTAGAGGAGGTTTGGGTTACTCATCTTTTCTAACCAGGTACAGTTGCTGCTTGGTAAAGAAATAGTCCATTAAATCTGCCTCTTTTTTAAAAAGTTTGCCTGACAACTCTCTTTATCTGAAGCATATTTAACCACTTAAGAGTTTTAAACATAAGAGGTATGTAAACTGTATGTAAAAATAAACTTCAACAGAGTTTCTAAATTGTATCCCCTACATTTATATCCCGTCCCACTGCCGCTGCTCCCCCTGCCACAATTACCTGCAGTTGCTGGCTGTCAAAATGACTGCCGGGAATTGCTATGTATTACATATTAGGAGCAACTCACAAAATGCATGCTTCTGTGAAAAATTACACTTGAAAACTTGATTGGCCCTTTCACGTCTGTTAAAAGGGGTGGTGGTCAGCAGTTCTTCCTCCGATGGTGGTGGTGGGTGGTCCAGACATGTGAGCTCCATTTAGTGCAATAGTACACTGAGTCCAGCTGTAAATTGATGTAACCCAAAGAGGTGCATTTATGACAACATGGTTCAAAAGAAGTAGAAGAATAATCCTGGCCATTACTCAACTTAAAAGAATGGTGACATCTAGTGTTAGAAAGGAATTACTGCAGGTGAAAGCTCTGAATTGAAGGTGAGTATTTCAGCAAATGCTTTTGTAGACAGGTGCTGGGCTACAACAACAAGGAGAAGGAGACATTGCTTTTTTTGCCTCTCTCCCTCTACTGTGATAAGGTTATGTTGCACTATCCTCCTCTGGCCACCAGGAGGAGAGTTAAAGCCAAGCAAGCCCATAGACTAATATTCAGCGTGTGCTGGGAGTTGTATTTTGAGATAGCAACCATATAATGGCTACACTATAATGGTTACACTACCTATCACACTACATATCCCAATATGCACTGTGCGGTAGGAGGAGTGGAGAGAGGATTTTTATTAAACTGCCAAGGAAAGTTATTCCTCTTGGCAAGCTGATGTTAGAGAGAGAGTATCTCTGTCTGGATACACGCCTGCCAGTGAGAGACCAAACCAGTGGAGATCCAAGTCTTATGCCCTGTACACACGGTCGGATTTTCCGATGGAAAAAGTGCGATCGGATTGTGTTGTCAGAAATTCCGATCGTGTGTGGGCTCCATTGGACTTTTTCCGTCGGAATGTCCGACACACAAAGTCTGAGAGCAGGATATAAAATTTTCCGACAACAAAATCTGATCGTTTAAATTCTGATCGTGTGTACACAAATCCGACGCACAAAGTGCCACACATGCTCATAATAGATTAAGAGATGAAAGCTATTGGCTACTGCCCTGTTTATAGTCCTGACTTATGTGTTTTACGTCACTGCGTTCAGAACGATTGGATTTTTCTACAACTTTGTGCTACCGTGTGTATGCAAGACAAGTTTGGCCCAAAATCCGTCGGAAAAAATCTGATGGTTTTTGTTGTCGGAATGTCTGATCAATGTCCGATCGTGTGTACAGGGCATTAGAGTGGGAATGAGGACACCCAAGGGCAGCAAAGCAACATCCACATCATAGCACCTGCACCTGCATTCACACACCCTCTGCTTCCCACCACTGATCACAGGAGGCCTTTGGGGAGAGACCAAGGGGGCCCCCCCCTTCTACAGCGAAAGCTTACCGCAGCAACCCAGGAAACATGTACCCAAGTGTACCTAATTCATACTGCTCTCTATACGGCACTTATTCAAACCTAGACCACATTATACTGAACCTTTACTGCATCTGAACCACTTCCACCTTGTAACTGTGCTGAGACTATACTATACCTATACTGTACCTATACTGAACACAGTTTAACTGGGACTTAAAGTGGTTGTGAGAGTTCATTTTTTTAAAATAACAAACATTTCATACTTACCTCCGCTGTGCAGTCGGTTATGCACAGAGTGGCCCCAATCCTCCTCTTCTGGGGTCCCTCGCGACACTCCTGGCTCCTCCTCTTCTCGAGTGCCCCATCGGAGAAGCCCTCTGCTTTGTGGTCACACATGCGTGCACGCTCCTGTGTCCTGCTGCTACATCTGTAGACATAGACAGCAGGACCCAGCTTCGCCCCCAGCGCCCGGGTCATTGGAATTAATTGACAGCAGTGGGAGCCAATGACTGCGCTGCTATCAATCTATCCAATTAGGACACGAGACACCGGCCGGAGCTGGAGTGTTCATTCCAGTCATGGGAATTATGGGGCTCAGGTAAGTATAAGGGTGGCTCGGGGCGCTGCTGCAGCACAGGAGGTTTTTCACCTTAATGCATAGAAACGGCAAGGGTTTACAACAACTTTAAGGTTGTTAAGTGCAGATCCACCCTTAAAGGGCCCCAACAATAGCTGGCAGAAGAACATCTCAAAGGACTGTCCCTCCTGTAATAATTATTCTGCAAGCCCCTTTGTTTCCCTGCCCCTTTGCTACCATCCTCCTTTTATTTTAGACAGATCATACCTAGTCGGCCTAGGACTAACATCACCACCAAAAATGTGCTCTGGCAGTATAGTTCCAGCACTCGGTATATGGGGAGATGCAGCGTGGTGAGGCGGCAGTAAACACTCAGAGTCCAGTTTCAGGAACAGAACTTGTATTAAAGTGATATTAATCTCCTTTTTTTCTTTAAAAATATCAAACATGTTATACTTACCTGCTCTGTGCAGTGGTTTTGCACAGAGCAGCCCTAACCCTCCTCTTCTCGGGTCCCTCGCCGGAGTTCCTGGCCCCTCCTCCTGTCGAGTGCCCCCACAGCAAGCAGCTTACTATGGGGCACCCGAGCCGCAGCTCCGTGTGTCCATTCAGACACGGGGCCACGGTTCAGCCCCACCCACACTCTCTCCTGATTGGCTAACTGACTTTGATTGACAGCAGCAGGATCCAATGGCGTCGCTACAATACATTAAGATAAAAAAAAACCTTTTGCCTTTACAACCACTTTAGAGTTAGAGTTTGGCAATACATAACAAGCCCGGCAGGAAAGCACTCGACCGGGAACACTCACAGAATGCAAGAGCGATGTATAGCAGAGCAGGTCTCAGTAGTGCTAACAGTGTCTGTCCTGCAGGGAGGAATGCAGCTTGGCCGGTACATGCCCAAATAGGGAGGTCTCCTATGGTCCAAAGGATGGCATGTCCATGTCTTTTCCCTACTCATCTGGAACCTCTCCCTGATGCTAATCACTGTCCCTGCCAGATGGGTGACCTGTCCCTATGCTACCCACACGTGAAATGCGCAACAAGCCTGGGATCCAGGGCCTTAAATGGGCTCTGCCTGACCCAAGATGGCTGCCAGAGTCACATGGGGCAGTAACATCCAATTGAATAACTTCCCCAGTGACCCAGGAAACCATAGAGGAATCATGTTCCTCTTGACTTCCCCTCCCACTGTAATACTGCTGCGGTCGAGCACCACCTACAGTGGGAAAAATAGACTGTACCTGCCTACAGGTAGATTAAATTTTACTACTGCCCACTACTGCACTTGAGGTGGCCTTGCCACTGTTTATGCTGATCTGGACGCCAAATGTCATCTTATGCCTAGCCTTGACTGTTCATCAAGTTGTATGGTGAAATCATATTATTACCATTGTTAATCCATTTTATGCTTGCCTAGTTGCAAACCATATTGGGTGATATATATTAAGTTTGCCATTACTACCTGGTTTGGTGCCTGTTTTCTTTGATATAGCACTACCATTGAGTACGAAGTTTTACTTTCAGTGATTTCTTGTGATATTGTATGTTTGTACACTCAACCTGGTGTGTCAGAAGGGCTGATGTACTTGAAAAGGTCGAGGCAAATAACAGAGGACCCATCTTATCCAGTGGCTGCTGCGGGGGTATCGCTACACTTTTTACTTTTACCTCTTAATAATCTATTATTTTTTACTTCTGTGTTTACTTTTCTGTGTTTGAGATATTTTTTGCTGATTTACTGTACTTGATGGGTTAAAATGCTCCAGTCAGTCTATCTGATAGACTTGTGAATAATTGAGTTTGTTGGAATAACTGTCTTCTCATTGCTGGTCTATACCTGCTTCCAGGTACCCTAAGTACTCCAATGCTTTACATTCTACTGCAAGGCAAAGCCTTATCGATCTGTCTGTAATGATCAGTGTACTGCTAGCAGTTAAAAGGTTAATTTTAGATTATTAACTCTGCAGTATTGTAATATCTGATTTTTTTTTTGGCTTTCAAACTCTGCATGCTGATTGATTTTCAATAGTCTGCTTTTAGTATTGTAGCCAAAAGCCAATTAACAAAAAAACAGTAAAAGCAGCAGAAGAACATTTTCAGCAGGTGCCCAAAATCCATCCAAGATCCGAAACTCCATGCCAAGTAAAACTCCTGCCTGCAAAAAATGTGTTGCTCTCAGGTAGAGCGGCTCCCAACATTGCCGAGGAAAGAATGAAAAACATTCAATAACAGGCAAAACATTAAATAAAAAAGCTCCATGTAATATGGATTCAGTTATAAAAAAGTTGAAAAAGATTGCCATTACAGAGAAGGTCAAAATAACGCAATTATCCAAGTACACCTGTTTTACAGTTCACGTTACAGGTGAGGAATGTGAAGGAACGGTTTTGTGAATGGTTTGTAAGAAAAGTAATTAAAGGGCCAATAAAGGTGCAATATTATTTGTCTTCCATCACTTTCATATATCCACAGAAATGAGCAGATCTGTCACATGTGCAGAACAATCACACTGTTGTAGAAAATATGGAAATAGGGTAGTAATTGCTTTTTCCTTTAAATTCATGCCGCTATATCTGAGTACTTAACTGGGAGAATCAGCAATTTTGACACATTTTGTAAATCCTAGCTGGATGACACTTAGTTGGCTAAAGCACTCTGGGGTTGATTAACTAAAACTGGAGAGTGTAAAATCTAATGCAGCTGTACATAGTAACTAATCAGCTTCTACCTTCAGCTGGTTCAATTAAGCTTTGACAAAAAAAAAAAAAAAAAAACTGTAAGCTGATTGGTTTCTTTGCAGAGTTGCACCAGCTTTTGCACTTTCCATTTTTAGTAAATCAACCCCTGTGTGTCATAAATGTAGAGCCCCATTAGACTACTAGTGGTTAAAATGTAGTTTTTGGCCTCCCTGTAGTTAGGGAGAGCAATAACTGTTTAGTCAGGTCCGGCTCTGGGATCTCCTGGTTTGGACTCAGCTGCTTCCCCCTGTATCCAAGGGACCTGGGACATAGTGGGTGGAAGAGCACAGACTGCAGCCTGCATATCAATGCCTCTTCAGACAATCCCTGGTCAATATGATAAGTGACCAGCAGGGGGCTGAGAGGGGTATAAATAGGCTGGAATCCAGAGCAGAGGCCTCTTGTGTCGGGGGCGGGGGGGAGTAAGACTCAGCCTTGAGGGCTGTGGCATCCTTGGGAAATCCACCTACAAGAATCTTTTATGGAGTCTCAGCTAATGTTTGGCTGGAGGAACTCTGTTTTATTCTCCTGAAGCACTTGCAGAAAGCTTCCTAAGTTTCCAGGACACAGGCATTTGGAGTACAGAAGTTGACTGATACTGCATGTGGCTACACACTATTCAGGGCACAGTGAGTACAAGTCATCTGGATCTAGAGACTTTCGTTGGCCTCTTTTGAGAGATTTGCTTTACAACGTGTACACTCAGAACTGTATTCCTGTTGAGGAGTTCCTGTTTAGTACCTCTTTCTCTACGCTCAAAGGGGGTACCTATAGCCTGAAGTATTAGTTCAGTATTAATGTCCTCTACTATAAGTTTTGAAGTTACTGGAGTATCCTTAGGCCCACCCTCATCCTATCCAAGTTTATACCCAAAAATAAAACACAAAACTAAAAAATAAGACCTGCACAGCCTGTTCTCTGACTCCAGTGGTTGGGAAATTCTGTGTGCTTGGCTGGTTTTCATGTATTTTTGTATACCGCTGATGTCTCTAATCCTCTTTCAGGTGCTTCCTGGCTACATGCAGTTGCACATCATTGCACTTACAGTGGACCATGCCTGCACAATGTGTGCTGACATGGCTGATTGTAGACACCACTAGGGATGAGCTTAGTGTTTGAGCTGAACACTTGCTGTTCAGATCATTCAGCATTGACGAACTTGACAGCTTCTGGCTGTCAATGGTTGCTAAGGAAGCATCAGCTGCTGTGTCCTTACTAACCACTGACATCACCCAACCCATTCACTTACATGCCCCGGAATTCCTGGCCCACGTAAGCAAATGGGCAGAGAATGGATTAAGTTACATACACACAACCATATTTGGGCAATGATGCCACCACTATCCTGGCTGCCAATGGTTGTTAAGGAAGCTGTGGCTGCTTGCACCACTTACCAACCACTGATGTCACCCAGCTTATTCAGTTACATGGCCAGGTAATCTTGGCCACGGAAGCCGATGGGTAGGGAATGAAGCCTTACATTATTGCCTAAATATGGCCATTTTTGGACAATAACACTGCCCAAATATGGCAATGACCATATTTGAGCAATGATGTCACCACTACCCCCACCCCTTTCTTTATATAGCTAATCACAGTTAAGGCAGTTGCCATTCAGCTAGTGTGACAGCCAGGTGGCAGGTCTTCAGGTGGACTGTGAAAGGGGTTGAGCTGCGTTTATTCTGTCCTCTCTAATCTACAAAGTCAAATCTGCAAAGGCAGGTGGAGGGGGTTTTACACTTGGCAAGGGTGCAATGCATTGCTTCCTGGCACTGCAAAAATTATACATCTTTCGCATTTGATCAGCAATAATGCTCGCCATACACAACCCATTCAAGTGAATAAGGCCATGCCACAACCACCCTGTAACCACATGTAATGCACACAATTGCAGTGGTGCAGGCTTTTAGGGGTCAAAACAAGCACATGGAAGGGTGACACATGTCAAACAAAACCAAAGAAAATTCCCAGCTCAACTTACCAACCAGCCTGCAACCAACCGAATTATCCTGTGTAACAGTGTGAGTTAAAAACAGGGGTTTAGTTTGCACACATTTGCAAATGCATGCGTAAACTCCAGAGCCATTTCACAGCACCGCAATATTATCTACAGTCTTAACTCTAAATTTTGAGAGCCTCCATGGTAGAAGCACATTTGGGGGCGGCTGAGCTGCCTGTCAAACACCCTCTAAAAAGTGATCCATTACAGATCGCTCTTCAAAGGGAAACACTAAACTGACGCTGACTGCTCAGGTGGTTATAATGAACACAGAATCCCATTCAGAAATCAATCTGGAACGAATGTGATGAATAAGAAACAGGTATTTCATCAGAAAAGATTAGGTCATGGTCTTCAGCAAAATGTGGAAAAATCCATGCAATGTACAGTACATAGATCACCCAGAAGGGATTGGTGTTTTCTCAACAAAAGTAGAGTTGCACTTCAAAGGAAAACTCCAGTTGTGTTAAAGTATATGTAAACCCAATTACTAAAATCTACTTAATGTAATTTCAAAAACCTGTTTCAATATTTTGACAACTAAGTAAATGCTTCGTATTGCACAAGGAGAATCTATGACTTTGCAGCCTTCAATAAAATAATGCATATTGATCCTGCCATTAATGACCTATCTTCATACACTTCCTGCTGTAGGGTAACAACACTCTGTCCCTGTCTCACAATTTTGCTCCTTTTTGATAGGTAAAACAACAAATATTGTTTAAAATCCTGTTCCATTAGCATGTAATTGGCTTTACCGGACATAACAAATACAATCATAATATTTTAATATAATGGATTTCATTAATAATCTGGTGCACTGAACTCAAACACTTTCCAAATAAATCATTTTTCTGAACAGGAAATTATTTTTTTTCAGGCTGTAAAAAAGAAGAAAAAAAAACAGTAGAAGGCAATAGAAAACAACTCTGAAAAGGTCAGATTTTCTTAGATTTGAGTGGAATATTGAGCGAATGTATGGATCGAACAATTAGACTCAGTGGAGTAACAATAGCCATAGCAGCCCACTCTCCAGCTATGGGGTCTGGGTAGGAGGAGGGCTCTATTAGGGAGGCTGTTAACGAAAACTAAACTGTCAAGTTTACAATATAGAAGGGCTAAAGTCAGACCCCGGACCTTCGCTAGTCACGGATATCCCTCTGTGCAGTAAGAAGCATTTACTTAGCTGTCCTAGCAGCTAAGGGAAATGATTCTATTATTATTCTATTATATTATTACAATATTATTATTATAATTTCTACTACAGCTATACTTTTATCCAAAGTACTGGTTCATTGTAGCATTCTGACTATGCTGACAGCTCTCTTACTGCCTGTCTTTGGTTTAGTCATACTTATGTTGAAGTGACAATAAATTCTCAGTTTTTAATACATTCTCACATTCAGCAGCTGATTTATTCACTTATTGGGTATGCAGCTTCGGTAGCTTTTAATCCTTACCTGTGCTGCATTTTAATATGGTGCTATGATCACTGCCCCAGGTTTCCTGTTTCAGGATGGCTCCTTTCTACTGCAGCATCCTATAGAGCCACCCTTGTATGCATGGACTAGAAATGTGTCTCCCTACACTGTATGCATGAATAGAAACACACCCATGACCTAGGATGGCAAGGTACTCCCATGCTCCCTCTTCAAGCTAACAGACCGGCTGCAGACTCTTCTCTCTACCCACCATGCATCACCCTGGCCTGGCTCCTGACTACTCTCACAGCTTCATTTGTCTTATCTACCATGTATGACCCTGGCCTGACTCCTGACTACACCGCTAACTCCAGTTGTCTGATCTACCATGTTTGACCCTGGCTTGGCTCCTAACCATGTTGTCTCTATTGTATATGACCTTTGGTTTCAGTTCCTGACCATGTATCACTACCTCCTCCTTTATGAGTGCCATCACACCGCCCACTGATTAAACTGATTAAACCAGACCTGCTTACTAATGGTAGTAAATATAAGAATCCTCTTAGAGTGGGACTGTTACATAAATAAAAGTAATGAAAAAAAACTTTATTTATACAAAGATTCATTACAATTGCAATTTATGGACAGCGGATATACATTGACAGATGGAACATCTCACAATGATAAAAATCCAAATGGGAAACCCAAAATAGCCAAGAAGTAGACACTTGATGCATTTCGAGATAGGATTTTAATTTTCTTCTTTAGAGGTGCCTAAATATAAATTGATATGGTACCTCTGATGCTTTAGGGTAAATGGTACCTCTGATGCTTTAGGGTAAATGATGAACAGTAACAAAACTGATGCTGCCAGCTGCTAAAGGAGAGCTGATGGGTCCCCATGATTTTTAGTTGGGCGCGTTTTTAGATTGTAACATATACAGTTTCTGCTGACAATATTTGCCTGACAACTTGTGTCTCTTTTAGCTCTACAAAGTCTGAAATTAGTCATTGGAAGAACACCAGCAAATTGGAGCCATGCAACAGTGATACTGAATATACACACAGGTGCTTACGTACCCCCTGGTAATAAAAGATCATCATCCACTCATGCCATTTTCAGAAGAACCTAGCAAGAATGGGTGTCTAAGGTCCCAAGCAATACACTTTACCTGAAAAGTCTAACACACAGGCTACATTTCTCCTGGTTAAAACCTACTGCTTGACTGAGACTGGCAATGGGGTCGTTTAGTGGTGGCTAAATATAGATGTTCTCTATGTGACTGTTGGCAGGCTGATTTTTTTAGTAGACACATCATTTAGAAATTAAACTGCAGAATATTCTTAGTTTTTTAGCCATCATATATTTCTGTGGAAATATCAAGCGGCTCTTCTGCTCTACTCCGAGCATGCGTGGAACTCTGTGCGTCGGAATTGTGTACACACAATCGGAATTTACGACAACCGATTTTGTTGTCGAAAAATTTGAGATCCAGATCTCAAATTTTGTTTGTCGGAAATTCCACCGGAAAATGTCCGATGGAGCCTACACACGGTCGGAATTTCCAACAACAAGCTCCCATCGACCGTTAATGTTTCCCATCGGAAAATCCGACCGTGTTTACGCGGCATTACTGTAATGCAGATCTTGATTTTACCACAAGATGGCAGTGTTCAGCAACTCTGTTCATTATAAGTTTCTATACAGAGTGCAGGATCACTGGATCATGTATGCTGGAAGCAGAACCTTTCTTCTTACAGTTTAGCTGAGCTTGAATTACACAGCCCAGGAGCCTTTGCCAGGGGGCAGGAGCAGATAAAAGGAAAAGCCTGGAAACATGAGGGGGGAAAAGAAAGAGACTTTGCAGCTCAAAAGATATGTGGAAAAGAATTGTGTGGAGCCATGTGGGCCCGGACTGAATCGGGTTGGGCAAGGAAGCCACGAGTGTCATGGGAAAGCCAGGTGTCCTGAGAAGGGAGACTGGTGGAGACATGCTTGCTGTGGGATCAGGAGGTCAGCATCATCCTCACAGCCACACCTTCTTAAAGCAAAGAGGGCCCCCCAGCCAGATGGTTGTCACTATGCTCTTCTTGGCATAATGACTGGGTAAGAGGGTTCCTAAGCCATTGAATACTACTCTTGCTGCATGTGTGTTTGCTGTTCAAGTTACTTCAAGTTCCAGGACACTGTACAGTGCAGGTCTCTGCGATTAACACAGTCCATAGTCCATCTATTGGTACAGTCTGCCATTCTTATATGTGGCAGACTGTGCCAGAGCTCACCCATTGCTACAGTCTACCACTCCTAACTGCTTCTACCAACACTGCTTGCAGGTTATCTGACTGAGTTAACCCTGCCAACCCTTGCTAGGCAGAACTTTGTGTCTACTTTAGCCCCAGTTAAAGGCACCTAAGAAAGAAACGAGCCACTCAAGTTCAACTTCTCCATTTAATGGAAACACCTTCCACATCTTCCACCCCCCCCCCCCGTCTTTTCTTAAAATGACTGTTACCAGTGATTTAACCACCAAAGTGACTCTAGCCTACATTTCAACATTCTTAAAGTGACCCTTCTTACCAATTCTGCATATTGAGAACTCTGTGAATTACCACCAAAAAAAGGAATTCTTCTATTTCCCAAACATCTTAAAGGGGACTGCACTCTTCACCGTACCAACCAAGAGCCCAACTAGCCGATAAAAGAACCCTGTATCTGATTTAGGGCCTACAAGTGAGTTAGCCTTGTGTGTTAGTTTAATTTTTGCTCATTTGAGAAAAATCTCACAGTCCTAGAGCTTTCATTCACATCTTCAGTCCTGCAGGATGGGTGGGCATGTCTTAAAGGGGTACTGCACTGTTGCATTGTTCACTTGATGTATTACCTCCCTTGTCAATAATTAAAAAACTGTATTCCCTGCCTACCATACTATCCTTTGATCCCAATACAATTTAATATTTTTTTTTACAAGTGTGTATGTATTTGTTTCTTTGTGTGACAGCCAAGAGACTATCTGGTCAATGTACTTTGGTGGTGTCAGCAGGGATGGTGCGCTTTCCAGAGATCAGTGACGAACAGAGAACCCAAATATTCTAGCTGTGCCTGTGGTGGAAGCAGCATAATATTTAAGATAATAATACACTTTTACTTGTTCAGTTGACTTGATTTGCTAAGCCCTGGCAACCCAAAAAAATCAACTGTTAGTAAGTTATTTATTACCTGATTTGTAACATACTGCTTGGGCAGGGTCTTGAACTTGAAGTTATTGCTATGCCTAGTCGAGTGCATTCACATTTAGGTAATCTTAGGCTAATGCTGGTGGCCCATGGGTGTAACTTGAGGAGTCCCAGAGGTCACAATGGCCATGCCGCCCAGGCTCCAGTGGACCTGTGTGGCCTCCCTGTCCAGTCATCACCAAATGGTTCCACTTAACAGCCTGAGAGTCCCTCTGGGGTGATATCCTCGTTCCTCCACCACGGCCATAGCTTTCATCGTTATAGCAGGCAGAGGGCATGGGGCACAGCATGTCTGGATGGAGGGCAGTAGCTGCATAATTTTTCAAGTTAACAAGCCGGTTATTTGTATGTGAAGGGGAGGGGGGGGGTGAACACACTGCTGTAAAGAAGGCTGTGAATTAAAGAGGGGTGTTGTGATGTAAAGGGGGTCGGTATTGTAAAGGGGAGGCTGTGATGTAAAGGGGGGCTTTGATGTAAAGGGGGGCTTTGATGTAAAGGGGGGACTTTGATGCAAAGGGGGCTGTGATGTAAAGGAGGGCTGTGATATAAAGGGGGGGGGGCTTTGATGTAAAGGAGGGACTTTGATGCAAAGGGGGCTGTGATGCAATGTGGGGTGCAGTTATGTAAAGAGGGGAACTGTAATGTAAAGGGGGGCTATGATGTAAAAGAGGGGAACTTTAATGCAAAGAGGGTGAACATGCATTTTCCTATTTGAACAGAAAATGTTTTATACATTCCACAGTGTTATGATGCAGCAGGTGGCTTTGATGTGATAACATCAATGTCATTTTCTGCACCACTGAGAAGAGAACCTCCCAGCACAGGAGAAAAGGCAAGAAGGATCTAACGCAACAAGTGATGGACCTGAAGACTTCTGGAAAAGTGCCTCCAGGAGCATGGAGCCCAGAGTTTAGCTTTAAAGTAAGGTGATCAAATTCTCAAAATGAAATCTGGGCACACCCTACTGACCCCATTAAATGCTGAGCGTGGCTAAATTGTGTTAACATAGGGAAGAGCTTAAAGGGGTATTGTTTAATAACACATGATCCTCAAGAAAGTCTTGCAACAAAGTGTGCACAAGACAAGAGGGGAAGAACTAGGAAGACCACATAATATTGGCATGTAACATCATCAATAACCCTGGACACAGCTGGGAGCAGACACATCCCTCCTCTCCCTCCTCCTGCTCCAGGCCAACAAAAGGAATGTTGCTAAGATAGATTATTCTGCAGCCTCTTGAGCTGTGGATGCCATTATTAAAGCTGGAAAGAAATCAGGGACACTGAACTGGGGATGAAATCAGAGACATTTGTTTCCCGGGGACAACCCTTAAAATCAGGGACCATCCTGGAAACTGGAGACATCTGATCACCCTACTTTAAAGCATATCTAAAGGCTTAGTTTTGGATAGAGTGGAGAGCACCTGGCAGGTTTTATGGCTGTATGTGTCCCCATTAGGGAGAGTCATATTCTCTATTTGTCTTGTTTCCTGTTATCACCAAGAATAAATGTGAATGAAAATTCCAAATTTTGGGTTGACACTAGTACAGGAATATACTGAAAATCTAATTCTTGTGACTCTGATGACAACAAGAGATTCCCTCACTCTTATGCCCCGTACACACGGTCGGATTTTCCGATGGAAAATGTCCGATCAGAGCGTGTTGTCGGAAATTCCGACCGTGTGTGGGCTCCATCGGACATTTTCCATCGGATTTCCTGACACACAAAGTTGGAGAGCAGGAGATAAAATTTTCCGACAACAAAATCCGTTGTCGGAAATTTCGATCGTGTGTACACAAATCCGACGGACAAAGTGCCACGCATGCTCAGAATAAATAAAGAGATGAAAGCTATTGACCACTGCCTCGTTTATAGTCCCGACGTACGCGTTTTACGTCACCGCGTTCAGAACGATCGGATTTTCCGACAACTTTGTGTGACCATGTGTATGCAAGACAAGTTTGAGCCAACATCCGTCGGAAAAAATCCTAGGATTTTGTTGTCGGAATGTCCGAACAAAGTCCGACCGTGTGTACGCCCTATTACTTCCTGTTTTGGCTATGGGACAGGAAATGAAGAAAAATCTTCCCTTAGAACACAGATGGCAGCGAAGAAAAAAACTACCGGGAGTTATAACTTTCCCTTACTCAGAAATGAAAAAAAAATTTGCCTTTAGTTCTACATTAAGACCAGACTCAACCAGCCAAAAATCTATCCTTCAATTTGACCATTTTTCAATATTTCAGCAGCCCTTGCCCAATGATGACAAGCTCCACGTCCCCCGGGACCAGTATTCCAGACAGTCTGGCTGGAATCCGCAGGTAGTGTGTTATTCTATTGCTGCAAAGAAGCACACTGCAAGGACAGCAGCTTATACCCCGTGGCAGCACATTAACAAAACTGTTAGCTTGCTCGCTCCTCATGCTTCTAAAATCCAACCAATATTTGCACTTTACGTTATGCTGATTGCAGATTTCTGCGATAGATTCAAGCAGAGCTGAGCAAGCTGTGAAGAGATTTGGGAGCGAGCAGACAGCTTCAGTTTGATGGATATCATCTCTGTTCTTCAAGTGTCTCCCAGCTTTGAGAAATCAGTAGAACAGGTATAATGAAACGCACGCAGCCAGTGTTTCAAAACCCAATCTCGCGAATGAAACAGAATTCTTTAGCAATTAACATCTGTAACCTCCAAAGTCAACACTCTCCTCCGATAAAATCATTCCGATCAAAGAATTTATCCCCCAGGAGGCTTCCTAGGAAAGGAGAATGAGAGTGAATGACAGCATACTTTGTACTCTGTGCATGACTTGTTATTATTCTTTACTTTTCTTGGACATAATAAGGAGAATGCAAGACTAGGGTGCCAAGTAAAAAAATTATTGTCAGCAGCCAAGAACTTTGCCATGTTATCCCCTGCTTAAAGTGACCATGGTGCCATCATTTATTTAAACATAAAAGTTCCCTTAAGATTCTACAGTATATGCATTTAACATATTTTATGCGTGTTTTTTAGCAGTAAGAGACACAGTTATTAGGGACCTGTATGGATTCTTCTATGCAATATGCCTGCATTTATATATGTCTAATGAGTTGTCTATTGTCTTTTTAAATAAACCTATATCTTCTAATGCTGCACTTAGTGGGCGCCCCCTCCCTATCCTATCTCTTGCCATTTCAGAGATCGCATCTATCTCCTGGGGAGCAGCCTCAAGTACTGCTGACATTACTTATATGAACTTTATTCAGGCTGCCTAACATTTAATTGTCCCCCCTATATGTTTTTTTGATATTTCAATTACTGTGCACCTTGCTTTTAGTTATAATATTATTTTTGGGCTCAGTGGTCATTACCCCTTATGCGGCATCTAATATTTATTGTTTTATGCATGTTATTTAGCCACCTTTGTGTAGACATTTAAAAGACCTGAGACTGCTGCTAGGTGCTGCCATCTTGGATGTGATGTCGGTAGCCCCAGCAGACTCAAAGCTGTCACTATGGGGCAGATTTACTAAAACTGGAGCATTCAGAATCTGGTGCAGCTGTTCATGGTAGCCAATCAGCTTCTAACCTCCGCTTGTTCAATTAAGCTTTGGCAAAAAAAAAAACTGAAAGCCGATTGGTTTCTATGCAGTAGTGAGCCTGATTTTGCACTGTGCAGCTTTAGTAAATTACACCCCTGTATAATATTGCCCTTCACTCTTGTCACTACATAGCATTCCTCTTTGATCCTTCCCCAGCAGCTATGGTACATTAAAGGTTATTTAGGGAAGTCAGGGGAGGGGTGAAGGAGCTGGGCAAGCACAGATAGTAATTAGACACTTCCAGAAGAGGAGATAGCTATGACTTGCAAGGATGGAGGAGGCTGTGCAACGGAACTGACTCTTTCTATAGTAGTCATATTTTAAATGAGCATTGCAAGTATAAAAAGAAATGTTTATGGAAAAAAGCATTTAAAGTTGTTGTAAAGGTTACTTTTTGATTTTTCTAAAATAATAAACATTTTATACTTACCTGCTCTGTGCAAAACTTTTGCACAGAGCAGCCTCGATCCTACTTTTCTGGGGTCCCCCCCCGCCACTCCTCTTTTCTGAGTGCCCCTAAAGCAAAACACTTCCAAGGGGGCACTCATACAGGCTCAATTCTGAGCTGGGCTTTGTGTGTCTAGTGATATACACACAGTGCGGCTCAGCCCCGCCCCCACTCTCTGCTCACAGGATTTGATTGACAGCAGCAGGAGCCAATCAATCTTTTTACACCAGTGGAACCCCCTAAAATATTTTTCAAGTCTCAGAGAACCCTCACTAAAACCAATTAATTGGGGGGTGGGAGGGGGTGGTCAATGACAAAAAGGCTTCTTAGACCCCATACACACTATTAGATTTTTCTGCAGACTTTTGTCTTCAGATTTACCAAAACCATGTAGTGCAAGGGCCGGCCTGATTGCATACAAATTGAAACTTTTAAGGTTTGACCTCATATTATATGGTTCTGGTAAATCTGAAGGAAAAATCTCCATAAAATCTAATAGTGTTGGAGGGATTGGGGGGGGGGGCACTGCACACAGAAGGGTTTTTTTTAGAATGCATGAAGGTAAATCTGAAGACAAAAATCTGCAAAAAATCTAATAGTGTTGGAGGGATTGGGGGGGGGGGGGGGCACTGCACACAGAAGGGTTTTTTTTAGAATGCATAAAGGTAAATCTGAAGACAAAAATCTGCAAAAAATCTAATAGTGTGTTTGGGGCTTTAGCTTGATAATCAGTGGGAAGAATGCAACCCTTACAGCAGTGGTCAGAAAGCCACCCTTACAGACAGCTCAAGGAACTCCTAGCATTTCCTAGCAACCTCAGGAGGAACTCTAGGGTTTCCCAAATGAGAAGACCTGCTATAGAGGGTTAGGTATGGCCATTGCTGACCTCCATCTGAAAATGCCTGTTTACTGGTTGTCTCTTGCTGCAACACATTCTGAGTTAATAAAGTAATACCAAAGCTTCATTTTTGTTTCTAAAATAGCAAACATGTTTTACATACTGTACTTGCTCTGTACAATGGTTTTGCACACAGCACCCCCAATCCTCTTCTATTTGGGTTCCTTGCCAGTGCTTCTGCTTCCTCACCCTGAGCAGTGGCTCCAGAGAAAGCTGCTTGCCCAGGGGCACTACTGCGTGCTTACTCCTGAGCAGCTCTTCTATGCTTCCATAAGACACATAGAGCCACGGTGGAACCCCCACCCCCCCCGCGCGCACGCTCTCTCTCCTTATTGGCTCACTGGCTGTGTCTTAGCCAATGAGGAGAGAGCGTCCCCATTCAGCCTAGTCTTGATCGGGGGGGGGGGGGGTGCTCAGGTAAGGATTGGGGGGCACTGCACACAGAAGGGTTTTTTAGAATGCATGAAGGTAAAAAACATATATTTATACATACAAATACATTCATAAAGAAAAGTGTCTTCTGTAAATTTCATTCATGTCACCTGCTGCTGAAAATCTACAGTCTTCTTCTCTGGAGAAGGGAATGTGTAGAAATGGCCTGAGAAGCTGCTAATTAGATTCACAGAGTCATCAATTTTTTTATCTTTTTTTTAATTTTTTTTTTGTGATCCTTAGTCCCATCTGTACTTTCCAGTGTATCATTTTAGCAGTTTCTGCCGTGTCAGGGCACCTGTCATACAAGCAGAGATAGCAATCAGATCCACAGCTTTGCTCCACTCTGCAACCTGCTAATTTGATAACATTTGCTTATCACATCAGTACTGCTGGGACAATGTTCTGGAATAAACCGACACATGTTACAGGAATCTCTCACTACTTTACATTTTAGCGTTGTCCCCAAAGGCCAGCCAGGAAAAAAAAGGAACAAAATGAGCTGGGCAAATGAGAAGCGACTGCACATAATTATCTACTAAATGTTCAGCCTGACAAATGAACTGAGCACTCCGAATAAGGAACTGGGGAAGCTGCACTGGGGAAAAAAAACCAAAACTTTTATGGTAGTTTTGTGCGCCCCAGGATTGTGCCCCCCTTTTGCAACTCAAATCCCCCCGCCCAACAAAACAGAAAAACATTCTGATTTTATATAAAAAAAATAATTTAAGCTATAACAGTTAAAAGAGTTATGATTCCTGTTACATTTTCTTGTTGTTTGTGTTCCTATTGGGACATGTTCCCTTTCTTTTTTCTGATATCAGTGGTCAGCAGGTCCAAAGTGATGAGTAGACTTCTAAACACAGATACAGACCTCTATACAGGAAACAGAAGGAACGTTAGACCAATGGAGAGTTCAAGTGATGTTTTATTAAATGATCAGTAAAAAGAAATGTAACACGTTTTGGGGGGTATGGCCACTCCTCCTTCATCAGGGCTTTTGTATTGTATAATCTCAAAATGTTTCTGAACTTGGTTGTAAAGAAGCAATAGTTATATATTAGATACATTTTTGCCACTGGAAATCTGTGCAACCTGGAGCGAAAAACCCGAAACAAATTAACTTTCTTTTTACTGATGATTTAATAACACTCCCTCAAAAGTTGGTTCTGGCCAGCTGTGTAGATTGTTTTAAGAAAGGTCTGGATTCTTTCCTATATGTACATAATAGAACTGGAAACTAATATTTATAGGTAAAGTTCATCCAGGGAATATCTGATTGCCTCTCGGGGGATCAGGAAGGATTTCCCCCCCTGCTGTAGCAAATTGGATCATGCTTTATTGTTCTGGGTTTTTTTTACCTTTCTCTGGATCAACTGTGGGTATTGGATAGTGTATATGGATATTTTCGATTTTTTTGGATATTTGGATGAACTGGATGGACTTGTGTCCATTTTCACCTAGATAACTATGTAACATTGCTTTGGACTCTTTTACCATTGGTGTAGCATGCCTTCTGTTTCTTGTATAGTTGAACTTGTATAAAGACCCCCATCCTTTTGGGGGTGTTTTATGGTATTTGAGAGCAGCCTAACCAAACCCCTCAAAAAATGAGATTTATTTTTTGCTGATTAATCTAACAAAGCATTGCTTTGGACTCTTTTACCATTGGTGTGGCAGGTCTTCGAATTCCTGTATAATTAGACTTGGCTTACCCCCTCCTTTTGGGGGTATTGCCTGGTATTTGAGAGCAGTCTAAGCAAAGCAAGTTCACTTGATAAATCAGATGGCTTTTGACAATACTATATACCAATAATAGAAGATTGATTGCCTCTGTTTCTAGAAAGATAGAAGCCAGACAAATTGGGCTGGAGTGCATTAAAGCATATCGTACCCCAAACACAAAAATGCTATAATACAATAGCTCAGAGGGAGAGATCCTTGCATCACACATCGTTTGTTTTGATGCAGAGATCTGTCAGTTTTTTTCATTCAACCCGGTGGTTGAATAATAAAAAGTTGAATGTGCATACCCTGCTTAAAGAGTAACTCCACTTTTGTGGGAAAAAAAATAGCAAATAGAAAAAAATATATATATGGCATATTGTCATTGTATTTGAATGTTATTAAAAATGACCTTTCCTTTTCAATCTTCAGCTCTGTAATTTTCTGTAAACTGCAATACAATATGGCTTCCTGGAGGTGTTCTGTACACAGAATGTGTACAGAACGCCCCCCAGATATGTCATTTCCTGCTTGTGTGATTGGCTCACTGATTTTACAAGAAGCCTGCATTAAGATTTCAGGAATCCCCTGCAACAAAAATGTCATATTTTTGGTGAGATACTCCCAATAGGAAATCACATCTACCCTGTAATTTTCCTAATTAGAGCTTTGCAGGTGCTGCAGCTGCTTGATAAATTTGAAACCACTCCCATTAAGTTCACTTCTGTACATGGGCATAGACAAACACATGGATTTCTCCAGAATAAAAAAAAGTAGGAATCTGCAACAAAGTTTGTTAACATTCTTGTAATGTGCATAGATCAACCAGAGAGGGATGTTTTTTCTCAGCCAAAGTGGAGTTACACTTTAAAATACATGTTTACTTTTTTATATTCAGCGCAGTAGAACATTGGTTGTTTTAAGTAAAAATTGGGTGTTTAGAGTAAAACAATTACTCTTTTAGTAAATGAGCACACTGGAAAGAAACTTATTCAAGAAATGACCTCTGTCTGTAGGGCAAATCCTCCTTCTTAGTATGTCAGAGCTGAAGATCCAAATAGCAAAAATGCTGTATATGCCCATCCATGCGTCTCTAGTATATGGACTTATCTTGTATTATGTATATTATGCTTTCAATTGTCATGATAGTTACATAGACACAAATCCATCTAATTCAGCCAATTAAAAAAAAAGGAAAACTTCCTTATGCACAATACCATACCCACAGTTTATCCAGGAAGGCAAAAAAAACCTTACATGAAGCATGGTCCAGCATGCTCTGGTGGGGGGGGGGGATTCCTTCCTGATCCACCAATTGGATATTCCCTGGATCAACAATTCCTGGTATTATTACCTATAAATGTTAATATCCAGTTAAGAATGCGTCCAGATATTTTTAAAACAATCAACTGAGATGACCAGAACTAGTTCTCGATGAAGTAACAGGAGGTAAGTTAGCTCAATCATTAGATTCTCCCCAACTGCAAAGCAAACAGGTATTTTAAAATCAAGTTCCAATTTTAATTTTAACCACATATTTGAACTAACTCAGTGCTGGGCGCCTTTATTTTTGGCACTTTTGAAGCCTTTACTAAGCTGTACATCCATCAGAAGCTCAGAATACTTAATAGCTGCTCTGGAAAAGTACAGTGGGATCTATACTTCTAGCTTTTGTCCGCAACTGAAAGGTTCCTATAACAGACAGCTGTTCTGGTGTGGTGCCTCCACCCCATCCCTGTGCTTTGCCATTTACAGAGCATAGCCTATGTTGACAATGCAGCCAGGAGCCAGTAGTACTGCTCCCTCTGTACTTTCCTGGGGCAGTTTAATATGACCTACAGAGGACTTTGCAAGTAAGCAAGCACTTAGTTATTCAGTGCAAGAAGTACAAAATAGTAAGAGGTTGAAAAGTGTGAAAACAATGAAGGTGCCTAGCGTGGGACATTAAATGTATTGTATGATTTCACGGAGCACATTATTTAAATTTTTTTATTTAAATTTGAGTTTTTGATGTGACAATATCTTTCATGTTTCTGTTCTTGTATTAAATAGAGAGATTTGTAAATGCATTGCTAGTGGGGGGTTTTGACTACAAACACTCAACTTCCTTGCTGTTGAGATAAGACATACATTGACTGCCTGGGATTTACAGGCTTACACTGTGAAAGAGACAGAACAATACAACCTGTGCAGTAAAGCACAAAAAATAGTTTAGCATTGAAAATCAGGGGACATTACCTGCATACGTAGTGAGTAAATATGAATGCTGCATGCATCTATATGTAGCGCTACCCGTAGGAGCCACAAGATTGTTCAGGTCTTCCACACAGGCTTTGCCCCACAGCCAGGCACACAGGCTCATTCACACATTCTTTCAAGACCCAGTCTAGGGGTGTTGTTTTTGATGTTTTTATTTTTGGAGAATTCCGATAGGGAATTAAAAATAAAAACAAGCTATAATGAAGTCTAGGCTTATAACAAACAGTCGACTTCAGCTTAGTAGTAGTAGTTAGATCAATGAGAACAGAGTCCCTTTAAGCAGAAGGTTAGTAGGACAAAGCTCCTCAGGACACTCACTGGTGTCCCATTTTAATAGACATTTACTGACTATATAGTACTAGAGGGGTATCAAAAGCACAAAGGTTGCACATTTCTCTCAAGTGTCTGTACTCACAAGGCCCAAGGACATCTGGTAGCCTCCATCCAACTTCCAAGTGAAATCTTCCCTGATACCAGACCAGATCTTCAGCAGGCAGCCACCCTCAGTCTGCTCTCTTTAGCTCCAGGGTCTCAGCATTCAAGCCCCTCCAGAGGTATCACCAACAGCAGCTTCCACCCGAGAGGGCAGGATGCCCCCAGGCTGGGCTAATCCACTCTGGGAAAAGACCCCAAGCTCAGTGTGCTCACAGAATATACAGTCTCCCAGCATGCCTCTCTGGTATAGGCCAAGGCTGTATGAATATTCATATTAATTCTGCCATCTGCATAGATCCACACCTATCATCCAGAAACTTCTCAAGTTCACTAGATACTGAGGAAGTTATAGACCAGACTGGCAGCAGCTGTATACACTAAGTAGACCTGACTAGCAGATTGCAGATCCACTAATACAGTGCGCAGAATATGCTTTTACTTAACAAACCAATACAGCCACACTGACTATAGTGTGGCAACTAAATTTAACCATCAAAAACACAACTAATTCTAACTTATCGAATTCTTGCACCTATCTAGGAGGGTGCTACATATGTAATTAAAAACTATATACATAAACAAAGTATATACTTTTTTCTGTTCAAATTTTTTTTGGTAACAATCAATAAACAGCATATGTATTCATTTGAAAACATTGAAAATTATAAAGGGTATATTGGTTATGAAATACAGAGAAAAATGTATTGGTTGTGAAGATACAGAGTAATGTGGGGTTACACAAGCATATATGCGTTGACTGACTCCAAGGAGTACTAGGACATTGGAGGCGAGAGCCTATTATTGCAGTGAGTACAGGGTAGGAGTATTACTCTGTGGGATGGGGGCGAGGTAACTATAGAAGGTGTTACAAGAAAGTAGTCTAAAAGTGACACGGGGAGCTGGATGAGCTTCTGTATCCAGTGCCCATGTTTACAGAACCTACGTGTCACCTAATTACAATAGATTGGAACATGAGCCCCAAACCGCTTTGTCTAATTCAATGATGGGTAAAATGTGCTGGAAAAGATTGCATTGTACATCCTTAATTAAATATATCTTATGTTCATTGAAGCCCTTCTGCCTTAATAAATGAAGTAATTTGACAATGTGTGAATTTTAGGTCTAGAATGCGAGACTTTAAGATAAATACACAAGAAAGTGACTCATTTGCTTCTGGCAATTAACGTTTTAGTCAATTAGTTTAGACATTGTCAATGTACTTATTGACTGAAGCAAGAACCCAAGTGATGGGTTTCTCTTGTGCTGATTAAGTCGAATACGTGGACTTTGTTTTGTTGAGAGTCCTGATTCACATTTGTAGGTGACAGTAGTATCCTATTTTATGGCCTGTTAGAAGAGTTAGCTGTTTTCGTTTTTTAAAGGAGAATAAAGTGTATTTTTAGTGATCACATATATTTAGAAATCATTGTGCTGGTTACCTTAAAGGGTAAAATTTCCCACAAAGAGGTTGAATTACTAAAGGCATGTAGACAGTTTGCTTTGTGAGGGAATTTTCATCTAGCTTAGTGAATGAGGTGATGTTCTGCTGACTTCCATTATCCAAACATGTGCAAACAAAATGCTGTTTTTTTTATTTTCCTTGCATTTGATTGGGTATTTGTTACAAAGTGAATTTTTGCCACATTCACTAAGTTAGAGTGATTGTAAAGGAATAAAAAACAAACAAACAAACAAACAAACAAACAAACATGCCATTCTTACCTGCTCTGTGCAATGCTTTTGCCTAGGACAGCCCCAATCCTTCTCTTCTGGGGTCCCCTGTTGCCACTCCTGGCTGCTCCCCTTCCCAAGTGCCCCCATAGCAAGCCACTGCTCTCGGGCACATTGCCGGATCAAGATCATGCTCAAGTAAGTATAAGGTGGGCTGGAGGCTGAACATAGGTTTTTTTTTTTACCTCAATGCACAGAATGCTTTAAAATGGTTCTTAAGGCTCAAGGTTTTTTACCCCAATGCATTCTATGTCAATCACAGCCAGTGAGAGAGAGAGAGGGGGTGGAGCCAAGCCATGGCTCCATGTCTGAATGGAAACGCAGAGCAGTGGATCGGGATTAAGCCTGTTTGGGTGCCCCCATGGTAAGCTGTTTGCTCTGGAGGCACGTGGCAGGAGGGAGGGGCGAGGAGTGCCGGTGGTGGACCCCGGAAGTGGAAGATCAGGGCTGCTCTGTGCAAAACCAAAGCAGGTAAGTATGACATATTTGTTATTAAAAAAATAAATACTTGCCTTTAATAGCACTTTAAAGGAAGAAAAACATTCTGCCTTCCAAACCACTTTAAGGAACAGCCTATTTACCTTTACTAAATAAATTCCAACAATTCCTTATCATTTTCTTCTATCCTCCCAAGCAGATGTACCCCTTCATTTTCCCTCCAGGCTCTATACATACTTAGATTCTCCAATCAGGACTGTGGAACTGTTTGCATTGCATTGCTGGCATGCGCATTTAGACTTTTATAAGGCCAGGAGATGTATCAGCCACTATCCAACAGGTCTTGTTGCCAAACGTCTTTGAGATATCATCATGTTGTTGCTGGGTTCTTGAGAACCTGTGAGGATACTGCGTAAAGATAACCGATGAGAAAAGTCCACATCATTAGGCAGTAAAGTTTGTACCCCAACGAAGAAGCCTCCCACTCTGAAGTCCATAAGAATGAAGACTCGGGACCCAGTTAGTCACGTAAGAACACATTCAGGCAAGCATTCATTTAGGCCTTTACTTTAGGGTTTTTTTTTTACTACTGATATTCAGGGCTACGTAGGGTGGGGTAAGGTTTATTGGGGAGTAGGTGGAGTCCATCAATCTGCATTAAGACTTGCTGTAGCATTTATCATAGATTGTAGAGGTAATAGTCTTGTTGGTGAAATACCACACAACAATATATTGCAGTATTCAAGGTGAGAAATAATGAGGTCACAAACAGACTCTGAAGTTAGAAAGGGTCATATTTTAGAGATGCTGTACTCTTTATGCAGTTAATAACTAAAGGTTCAGTTTAAAAAACAAAAAACAAAAAAAAAAACATGTCATACTTACCTCCTCTGTGCAGTTGGTTATGCACCTGGGGTCCTCCAGCAGCGCTCCTGGCTCTCCTTCTTCTGTCCCGTTGGAGAAGCTCTCTCCCTCGTGCGTGCTCCCGTGTCCTGCTGCTGCATCCAATGGAGCCAATGGCTGCGCTGCTATCAATCTATCCAATCAGGACCCGAGACACCGGCTGGAGGGGCTCTGGGGGGGCTGGTGCACCACAGGAGGTTTTTCACTTCAATGCATAGAATGCATTGATGTGAAAAACTGTGAGGGTTTACAACCCCTTTAACCACTTACCAACCGGCCCATAGCCGAATGACGGCTGCAGGGCGGTTGGATAACTCTGGGAGGGCGTACTATGACGTCCTCCCAGAATTCCCCTCTCGCGCGCCCCCTGGGGCGCGCACCCGAACACATCCGTGACCGCCGGGTCCGGAGGACCCGGCGCATCACGGATCCCGGTAAATGGCCGCTGATCGCGGCCGTTTACCATGTGATCGCGCCGTCAAATGACGGCGCGATCACATGTAAACAGACCGGCGTCATCTGATGACGCCGGTTCCTCTCCTCCCCCTCTCCTCCCCGCCTGTGTACCGATCGGTACACAGTGACCGGAGAGGCGGATGGATGGATGTCTGCAGCGCTGTGGGCTGTATGTGTAGTGCCCATAGCGCTGCACAGAGACATCCAGGCATCCATCCATCCCTGCTCAGCCATCCCCACTGCACTGCAATGCTGTGCAATACTCTGCAACACCCCCACAATACTCTGCAATACTCTGCAATACCCCCACAATACTCTGCAATGCTGTGCAATACTCTGCAACACCCCCACAATACTCTGCAACACCCCCACAATACTCTGCAATACCCCCACAATACTCTGCAACACCCCCACAATACTCTGCAACACCCCCACAATACTCTGCAACACCCCACAATACTCTGCAACACCCCCACAATACTCTGCAATGCTGTGCAATACTCTGCAATACCCCCACAATACTCTGCAATGCTGTGCAGTACTCTGCAATACCCCCACAATACTCTGCAATACCCCCACAATACTCTGCAATACCCCCACAATACTCTGCAATACCCCCACAATACTCTGCAATGCTGTGCAGTACTCTGCAATACCCCCACAATACTCTGCAATACCCCCACAATACTCTGCAATGCCCCCACAATACTCTGCAATACCCCCACAATACTCTGCAATACCCCCACAATACTCTGCAATACCCCCACAATACTCTGCAATGCTGTGCAGTACTCTGCAATACCCCCACAATACTCTGCAATACCCCCACAATACTCTGCAATGCCCCCACAATACTCTGCAATGCCCCCACAATACTCTGCAATGCCCCCACAATACTCTGCAATGCCCCCGCCATACTCTGCAATGCCCCCACAATACTCTGCAATGCTGTGCAATACTCTGCAATTCCCCCGCAATACTCTGCAATGCCCCCGCCATACTCTGCAATGCCCCCGCCATACCCTGCAATGCCCCCGCCATACTCTGCCATGCCCCCGCCATACTCTGCCATGCCCCGCCATACTCCGCCATACTCCGCCATACTCCGCCATACTCCGCAATACCCCGCCATACTCCGCAACACCCCGCCATACTCTGCAATACCCTGCAATACCCCGCCATACTCCGCAATACCCCGCCATACCCCGCCATACTCCGCCATACTCCGCCATACTCCGCCATACTCCGCCATACTCCGCCATACTCCGCAATACCCCGCCATACCCTGCCATGCTCAGCTGTACTCGCCCTCTGTATGTGGCCAGGCTGTGGAAGTCTCACATATGTGGTATCACCATACTCAGGAGGAGTAGGAGAATCTATTTTGGGGTGTCATTTTTGGTATGTACATGTTATGTGGTAGAAATATTGTATAAATGGACAACTTTGTGTTAAAAAAAAAAATGCGTTTTAACCACTTCCCGCCCACCAGCCGTCATACAACGTCCTTGCCTTTGTGCGGAGATATCTGAATGATGGTTGCAGCTACAGGCATCATTCAGATATCGGCTTTTTCAGCCGGCGATTCCCTACACCATGAGAATGATCATAGCAGCTGTTCCACTGCTTGATCGTTCTTACGGGAGGCGAGAGGGGATTCCCCCCCTCCCGCGCTTCTACCGACTCACCGCTACGATCGAAGCCAGGATCGTTTTTTTTTTTTTTTTTTATTTCAGGCTTCCCAGCCTAGAGGTGAGATGTGGGGTCTTATTGACCCCATATCTCACTGTAAAGAGGACCTGTCATGCCATATTCCTATTACAAGGATGTTTATATTCCTTGTAATAGGAATAAAAGTGGTCAAAAATTTTTTTTTTTGGAAAAAAGCATCAAACTAAAATAAATAAAGTAAAATGAACAATAAAAAAAAAAAAAAATTTAAAGCGCCCCTGTCCCTGCGTGCTCGCATGCAGAAGCGAACGCATACGTAAGTCCCGCCCACATATGAAAACCGTGTTCAAACCACACATGTGAGGTATTGCTGCGATCGGTAGAGTGAGAGTAATAATTTTGGCCCTAGACCTCCTCTGTAACTCAAAACATGTAACCAGTAAAAAATTTTAAAGCGTCGCCTATGGGGATTTTTGAGTAGCAAAGTTTGGCGCCATTCCACAAGCGCGTGCAATTTTGAAAGGTGACATGTTGGGTATCTATTTACTCAGTATAACTTCATCTTTCACATTATGCAAAAACATTAGGCTAACTTTACTGTTTTGGTTTTTGTAAAGCACAAAACAGTTTTTTCCCAAAAAAAACGCGTTAAACTGCACAGAGACATCCAGGCATCCATCCATCCCTGCTCAGCCATCCCCACTGCACTGCAATGCTGTGCAATACTCTGCAACACCCCCACAATACTCTGCAATACTCTGCAATACCCCCACAATACTCTGCAATGCTGTGCAATACTCTGCAACACCCCCACAATACTCTGCAACACCCCCACAATACTCTGCAATACCCCCACAATACTCTGCAACACCCCCACAATACTCTGCAACACCCCCACAATACTCTGCAACACCCCACAATACTCTGCAACACCCCCACAATACTCTGCAATGCTGTGCAATACTCTGCAATACCCCCACAATACTCTGCAATGCTGTGCAGTACTCTGCAATACCCCCACAATACTCTGCAATACCCCCACAATACTCTGCAATACCCCCACAATACTCTGCAATACCCCCACAATACTCTGCAATGCTGTGCAGTACTCTGCAATACCCCCACAATACTCTGCAATACCCCCACAATACTCTGCAATGCCCCCACAATACTCTGCAATACCCCCACAATACTCTGCAATACCCCCACAATACTCTGCAATACCCCCACAATACTCTGCAATGCTGTGCAGTACTCTGCAATACCCCCACAATACTCTGCAATACCCCCACAATACTCTGCAATGCCCCCACAATACTCTGCAATGCCCCCACAATACTCTGCAATGCCCCCACAATACTCTGCAATGCCCCCGCCATACTCTGCAATGCCCCCACAATACTCTGCAATGCTGTGCAATACTCTGCAATTCCCCCGCAATACTCTGCAATGCCCCCGCCATACTCTGCAATGCCCCCGCCATACCCTGCAATGCCCCCGCCATACTCTGCCATGCCCCCGCCATACTCTGCCATGCCCCGCCATACTCCGCCATACTCCGCCATACTCCGCCATACTCCGCAATACCCCGCCATACTCCGCAACACCCCGCCATACTCTGCAATACCCTGCAATACCCCGCCATACTCCGCAATACCCCGCCATACCCCGCCATACTCCGCCATACTCCGCCATACTCCGCCATACTCCGCCATACTCCGCAATACCCCGCCATACCCTGCCATGCTCAGCTGTACTCGCCCTCTGTATGTGGCCAGGCTGTGGAAGTCTCACATATGTGGTATCACCATACTCAGGAGGAGTAGGAGAATCTATTTTGGGGTGTCATTTTTGGTATGTACATGTTATGTGGTAGAAATATTGTATAAATGGACAACTTTGTGTTAAAAAAAAAAATGCGTTTTAACCACTTCCCGCCCACCAGCCGTCATACAACGTCCTTGCCTTTGTGCGGAGATATCTGAATGATGGTTGCAGCTACAGGCATCATTCAGATATCGGCTTTTTCAGCCGGCGATTCCCTACACCATGAGAATGATCATAGCAGCTGTTCCACTGCTTGATCGTTCTTACGGGAGGCGAGAGGGGATTCCCCCCCTCCCGCGCTTCTACCGACTCACCGCTACGATCGAAGCCAGGATCGTTTTTTTTTTTTTTTTTTATTTCAGGCTTCCCAGCCTAGAGGTGAGATGTGGGGTCTTATTGACCCCATATCTCACTGTAAAGAGGACCTGTCATGCCATATTCCTATTACAAGGATGTTTATATTCCTTGTAATAGGAATAAAAGTGGTCAAAAATTTTTTTTTTTGGAAAAAAGCATCAAACTAAAATAAATAAAGTAAAATGAACAATAAAAAAAAAAAAAAAATTTAAAGCGCCCCTGTCCCTGCGTGCTCGCATGCAGAAGCGAACGCATACGTAAGTCCCGCCCACATATGAAAACCGTGTTCAAACCACACATGTGAGGTATTGCTGCGATCGGTAGAGTGAGAGTAATAATTTTGGCCCTAGACCTCCTCTGTAACTCAAAACATGTAACCAGTAAAAAATTTTAAAGCGTCGCCTATGGGGATTTTTGAGTAGCAAAGTTTGGCGCCATTCCACAAGCGCGTGCAATTTTGAAAGGTGACATGTTGGGTATCTATTTACTCAGTATAACTTCATCTTTCACATTATGCAAAAACATTAGGCTAACTTTACTGTTTTGGTTTTTGTAAAGCACAAAACAGTTTTTTCCCAAAAAAAACGCGTTAAAAAAATTGCTGCGCAAATACCGTGCGAGATAAAAAGTTGCAACGACCGCCATTGTATTCTCTAGGGTCTTTGCTAAAAAAACATATATAATGTTTTGGGGTTCTATGTAATTTTCTAGCTAATAAATGATGATTTTTACATGTAGGAGAGAAATGTCAGAATTGGCCTGGAAGCTACAGAACGCCTGAAGGTGCTCCCCTGCATGTTGGGCCTCTGTATGTGGCCACGCTGTGTAAAAGTCTCACACATGTGGTATCGCCGTACTCGGGAGTAATAGCAGAATGTGTTTTGGGGTGTAATTTGTGGTATGCATATGTGGTGTGTGAGAAATAACCTGCTAATATGACAATTTTGTGGGAAAAAAAAAAAGTAAAAAAAAAACCTTGATTTTGCAAAGAATTGTGGGAAAAAATGACAACTTCAAAAATCTCACCATGCATCTTTCTAAATACCTTGGAATGTCTTCTTTCCAAAAAGGTATCATTTGGGGGGTATTTGTACTTTTCTGGCATGTTAGAGTCTCAAGAAATTAGATAGGCCGTCAGTACTTCAGGTGTGATCAATTTTCAGATATTCGCACCATAGCTTTTGGACTCTATAACTTTCACAAAGACCAAATAATATCCACCGATTTGGGTTATTTTTACCAAAGATATGTAGCGGTATAAATTTTGGCCAAAATATATGAAGAAAAATTACTAATTTGCAAAATATTATAACAGAAATGAAGAAAAATGCATTTTTTTACAGATTTTTCGGTCTTTTTTCTTTTACGGCGCAAAAAATAAAGAACCCAGCGGTGATTAAATACCACCAAAAGAAAGCTCCATTTGTGTGAAAAAAAGGACAAAAATTTCATATAGATACAGTGTTGCATGGCTGAGTAATTGTCATTCAAAATGTGAGAGCACCAAAAGCTGAAAATTGGTCTGGTTATTAAGGGGGTTTAAGTGCCCAGTTGTCAAGTGGTTAAGCAGAGAAGCCTGGTGATTGCAGTGAAATACAGTGTTTCTTCTAGTAACAAATCCTAATAAATCCTAATATTTAATACAATACCTAAAATGCAATCATATAAAAATGTAATAGATCAAAATTATTTGCAAACATCAAAATATGTGCTCATTAAAATACACAACACATTCCCTTTAACCGCTTCAGCCCCAGAAGATTTTACCCCCTTCCTGACCAGAGCACTTTTTGCGATTCGGCACTGCGTCGATTTAACTGACAATTGCGCGGTCATGCGACATTGCACCCAAACAAAATTGATGTCCTTTTTTTCCCACAAATAGAACTATCTTTTGGTGGTATTTGATCAACTCTGTGGTTTTTATTTTTTGCGCTATAAACAAAAAAAGAGCGACAATATTGAAAAAAAAAACGCAATATTTTTGACTTTTTGCTCTAATAAATATCCCCCAAAAATATATAAAAAAATGTTTTTTTCCTCAGTTTAGGCCGATATGTATTCTTCTACATATTTTTAGTAAAAAAAAATCACAATAAGCGTATATTGATTGGTTTGCGCAAAAGTTATAGCGTCTACAAAATAGGGGATAGTTTTATGGCCTTTTTATTATTATTTTTTTTTTTTCTACTAGTAATGGCGGCGATCTGAGATTTTTATCGGGACTGCAACATTATGGTGAAAACGTCAGCCAATTTTGACACATTTTGGGACCATTGGCATTTTTACAGCGATCAATGCTATACAATTGCATTGATTACTGTAAAAATGTCACTGGCAGTGACGGGGTTAACCACTAGGAGTCAGTGAAGGGGTTAAGTGTGTCCTAGTGTGTGTTCTAACTGAAGGGGGGAGGGGACTGTGCAGGGGAGATGACAGATCGCTGTTCATACTCTGTATGAACAGACGATCTGTCTGTTCTCCCCTCAGAAAACCGGAAACTGTGTGTTTACACACACAGATCCCGGTTCTTGGTGTTTCCCGAGTGATTGTGGAAGCCCGGCGGTGATCGCGACCGCGGGGCACTCGCATCAGCTCCGGGGGCGGGCACGGGCGCACCTCCGGTGGCATGCACACGCCCCCTAGTGGCCATCTATGTTACCAACGTAACATGACAGCGATTTGCGCAGCCGAGCCATGTTGCTGCAGTACAACTGCGGCGGCTGGCCGGCAAGCGGTTAACAAATGTTCAAAGTAAACTAATTAATATGCTCCATCTGCCATTGGTCCATATAAGCGGTGCTCATTAGCTTATTGATGTTAATCTATCACAAGTCAGTTTCATGGACACACTTGTTGACATAGCACTTAGTATGTAATTCCGGCATGTTTAGATTGGAGACTAGGAGACTATACATAGGTTCTCATTCTGCTAGCTGTGCTGTATTCATTACCAGCTGTTATCACACGGATTAGTGTGTTGACATATGTTTAACAGTGTTACAGCACCTAACATAGGAGATAAGCGTTTTTTAAATAGCAATGTGGACTTTTTTTAACTCTTTGGAATAACAGTAAATAGGTTCATTGACGTACGAAAATACCTAACCCAAATTTTAGCAGTTAAAACAATTCTAATAATTTTATTTAGAATAAAAGACAAAAGATAAAAATGCCAGTATTATCAGCCAATATCTGAATATTTTATAGTCAGTTGTATAAATATGCACACCTTGTTAGGTGTCTCATATCTCTGCATTGAGCTCACACACTTGCTGCTAACTCATTGCCCAGGCAAAATCTATTCAGACATTTTCGTTTTTAATATCTTGTGGGGCATTTTAGACCTGCCTGAGTCCGCCTTCCGGTACCTTCGCCAGCACCATTTCTGGTCAAAATTAATTTGAATTTGAAATGGAAACATATTGCAATAAATACATTAAGGTATAAAAGTGAAATAAGATGATGATTCCTACTTAGGCTGCTTATAGAATAAAATAAAGCAGAATAGAATAGAATAGAAAACAAAAGAATAGAATAAAACAAAATAGAATAGACTATAACATAAAAGAATAGATAAGAACAGAATATAAAATAATAGAATATAAAATAATAGAATGGAATAAAACAGAATAGAATATAAAGCAATATAATAGATTTGATTAAAATAGAATAGAATAGGAAAGAAAGGAATATACAGTGGAACCTCGGATTGCAAGTAGCGCTGTTTACGAGCATTTCGCAACACAAGCTATTTTTTTTTAAAATCCTGAGTTACTTTGCCAGCATTGTCTCGCAAGACCCGCAGGATTCAAGACCCGCAGGATAGCTGGGGGTGCAGTACCACATTTGGCCAGAGATGCAGGAGCACCGGTAACATTTGGAGACCACTCGGAGATGCTCAGAGACACTCAGAGACGCTAGGAGAAGATCAGTGATGCTCCGTTCCCAAGTGTTTTCTGAGCGTCTCAGAGGGTTTCTGAGTGTCTCCAACACCCCCGCACCTCTGGCCACATGTGGTACTGCATAGACAAGCAGTGGCTGTGGAACAGATTATCTGAGTTTCCATTATTTCCTATGGGGAAACTCGCTTTGATATACTAGTGTTTTGGATTATAACTATTCTACTGGAACGAATTATGCTCATAATCCAAGGTATTACTGTAATAGAATAGAAAATACAAGAATAGAATAGAATAGAATAGAAAATAAAAGAGTAGAATATTTTCTATTCTATTCCTCTATTATCTATTCTATTATGTTTTAGTCTATTCTATTCTTATGTTTTCTGTTTTATTCTTTTCTGTTCTATTCTATTCTTTTATTCAATTCTTTTCTATTCTATGTATTCTATTCTTTTCTATAAAGCAGCCTAAGTAGGAATAATCATCTTATTTCCCTTTTATACCTTACTTTATTTATATACAGTGGTGTAGTGGTAGCACTCTCGCCTAGCAGTAAGAAGGGTCACTGCTTCGAATCCCAACCACGACATTACCTGCCTGGAGTTTGCATGTTCTCCCTGTGCCTGCGTGGGTTTCCTCCGGGTACTCCGGTTTCCTCCCACACTCCAAAGACATGCTGGTAGGTTAATTGGATCCTGTCTAAATTGTCCCTAGTATGTATGAATGTGAGTTAGGGACCTTAGATCGTAAGCTCCTTGAGGGTAGGGACTGATGTGAATGTACAATGTATGTATATGTAAAGCGCTGCGTAAATTGACGGCGCTATATAAGTACCTGGAATAAAAATAAATAAAATATGTTTTCATTTCGAATTTGAATTCATTTTCAAATTCAGTTTGAAAATAACGAATATATGAAATGAATCTGAATATATTAAAACAAATCCCAAAACAAATCATTCTACCTTAACAAATATGACAAAACTACATTTTTAACTTTCATAAACGAATCCATTACAAGACAATTTTTTCCGTTGTGCACATCATTATAATACCCGTCTGTCTTTTTAGTACAGTGGTGAAACAAAGTTTGACTAACATTATTAAACTGTGTTAAAAGAATTAAAGTCGGCTAATTTGACTAAAGATTTAATTTCTGAAAACTGCAAAATTGGATGCCAGTTTTTTTTTTTTTTTTTATTGTTGGTTTTTAGGTGGGCATTTGGATTTAGCCTTTTAGTGCCTAAGATAAGTACAACATACAGTATCTCACAAAAGTGAGTACACCCCTCACATTTTTGTAAATATTTAACTATATCTTTTAATGTGACAACACTGAAGAAATGACACTTTGTTACAATGTAAAGTAGTGAGTGTACAGCTTGTATAACAGTGTAAATTTGCTGTCCCCTCAAAATAACTCAACACACAGCCATTAATGTCTAAACCGCTGTCAACAAAAGTGAGTACACCCCTAAGTGAAAATGTCCAAATTGGGCCCAATTAGCCATTTTCCGTCCCCGGTGTCATGTGACTCGATTGTATTACAAGGTCTCAGGTATGAATGGGGAGCAGGTGTGTTAAATTTGGTGTTATCACTCTCACTCTCTCACACTGTTCCCTGGAAGTTTAACATGGCACCTCATGGCAAAGAACTCTGAGGATCTGAAAAAAAAAGAGAATTGTTGCTCTACATAAAGATGGCCTAGGCTATAAAAAGATTGCCAAGACCCTGAAATTGAGCTGCAGCACGGTGGCAAAGACCATACAGCGGTTTAACAGGACATATTCAACTTTGAACAGGCCTCGCCATGATCGACCAAAGAAGTTGAGTGCACATGCTCAGCATCATATCCAGAGGTTGTCTTTGGGAAATAGATGTATGAGTGCTGCCAGCATTGCTGCAGAGGTTGAAGGGGTGGGGGGTCAGCCTGTCAGTTCTCAGACCATACGCCGCACACTGCATCAAATTGGTATGCATGGCTGTCATCCCAAAAGCCTGCAAACAGTTTTCTGAAGACAAGCAGACTAAGGACATGGATTACTGGAACCATGTCCTGTGGTCTGATGAGACCAAGATAAACTTATTTGGTTCAGATGGTGTCAAGCCTGTGTGGCGGCAACCAGGTGAGGAGTACAAAGACAAGTGTGTCTTTCCTACAGTCAAGCATGGTGGTGGGAGTGTTATGGTCTCAGGCTGCATGAGTGCTGCCGGCACTAGGGAGCAGTGCTGTGTTTTGGCCTAGGCCAAAAGGCCGCCCCCCCCCGAGAACGGCACCTGCGCCCTCTTCCCGCACAACAGGGCCACCAGGAGTACAGCTTAGGAGTGGCATCGCGTGTGCCGTGGGAGCCAGAAAGCCGTCAAGCCGCCCCTGTGAAGCCTTGCTTCTCTCTCTGAATGGCCCTCTGCTGTGGCCAGTTATGGGGAGGGAAACAGCGGGGAGGAAGCTGGGCGGCGGCGCAGGGAAACCAATTAGAGCCACTCTCTCTCTCTCTCTCTCTTCTCTCTTCGGCTGACAGAAAGGGGGGGGGCGAGCGGGGGAGTTCTCTGGTAAATTGAGCAGCAGATCTGTGACAGGGAGAGGAGAGATGCGGGCTGTCTGTGTAACTCCCCCGCTCGCCCCCCTCCTCTTTCTGTCAGCCAATGAGAGAAGAGAGAGAGAGCGGCTCTAATTGGTTTCACTGCGCCGCCGCCCAGCTTCCTGACTGCTGTTTCCCTCCCCATAATTGGCCACAGCAGAGGGCCAATCAGAAGACTCTGGGGGCATCATGGGAAAAGTAGTCCCTGAAGAGTGGCGGCCCCTGTGAGTCCACAAACATGCTACAGCCCCCAGCATGCATGCACTCTGCTGGGGGGTGTTACAGGAGGAGAAAAAAAGTACTGTGCTGGGGGAAGCCAGAGAGGGAGCCATGCTGTACCCGCACCACCAGAGCCACGCTGTACCTGCACCACCAGAGAGCCACGCTGTACCCACACTACCAGAGCCACGCTGTACCCGCACCACCAGAGCCACACTGTACCCGCACCACCAGAGCCACGCTGTACCCGCACCACCAGAGCCACACTGTACCCGCACCACCAGAGCCACGCTGTACCCACACCACCAGAGAGCCACTCTGTACCTGCACCACCAGAGCCACGCTGTACCCGCACCACCACCAGAGAGCCACGCTGTACCCGCACCACCAGAGAGCCACGCTGCACCTGCACCACCAGAGAGCCACGCTGTACCCGCACCACCAGAGAGCCACGCTGTACCCACACCACCAGAGCCACGCTGTACCCACACCACCAGAGAGAACCACGCTGTACATGCACCATCAGAGAGAACCACACTGTACCCACACCACCAGAGAGAACCACACTGTACCTGCACCACCAGAGAGAGCCACACTGTACCCACACCACCAGAGAGAGCCACGCTGTACCTGCACCACCAGAGAGAGCCATGCTGTACCCGCACCACCAGAGAGCCACGCTGTACCCACACCACCAGAAAGAAAGCCACATTGTTCCCGCACCACCAGAGAGGGAGCCACACTGTACCTGCACCACCAGAGAGAGAGCCATGCTGTACTCACACCACCAGAGAGAGAGCCACGCTGTACCCGCACCACCATAGAGAGAGCCACGCTGTTCCTGCACCAACAGAGAGCCACGCTGTACCTGCACCACCAGACAGGGAGCCACGCCACCAGAGAGAGCCACGCTTTTCCCGCACCACCAAAGAGAGAGCCACGCTGTACCTGCACCACCAGACAGGGAGCCACCCCACCAGAGAGAGCCACGTTTTTCCCGCACCACCAAAGAGAGAGCCACGCTGTATCTGCACCACCAGAGGGGGAGAAAGATGAAGCCACTGCCGGGGTACAGACATGCTACACTACTGATTAGTGTCAGCCTGGGCAACCCAGAGTGAGCGAACGTCCAGCCGGAGGGATCACTGTTGCAGTTTCACCGGGTCTGGTAAGAGAGCCTGTTGGACATTATCCATTACTGTTCCCAGGGACTGAGCTATTAGGAAGTGCCTAACCTGATATCCTCTAGGCCTTATTGACCGCCAAAATGAGCTCCAACGCTGGGCCTCCAGTCCAAAAATTAAGGGGGGGACACAATTTTTACCGCACCAGGTGACACCAAACCTAGTGACGCCACTGTCCCGGAGCCCACAACAAGTCCCGGCACTGAGCTTCGGTAACTGGCCATACAGGGTGCGCTAGCGTAGGCACCCAGGACATCTGCCACCCGGGGTCCCACAAGCGCCGATCAGCTTTTCGTAGCAGCCACCACCTCTCTCCCCACTGTCAGCCACACACACTCCTCGGCTCCTCCTCCTTCTCGGCTCTAATGTTCTAGTGTACAGAGTCAGGAGGAGGAGGAGCCACAGAGGAGGGACACGACTTCAGTGCAAAAGCCACGCTGCCTGTCTGAGGTCTGTGTATAGTTTACAGTGGAGGGGGACACAGTAACCGGGAAGGGGGGCAGATAACAGATGCACACATGGATGAGGGGAGGGGGGGTAATGGGATATGTGCTGGGTGCTTTGAGAGGGGAGAGGATATGTGCTAGTGGGGGGGGGTCTGATCCTCCCCTCCCAAAGCACCCAGCACATATCCCCTTACCCCCCAAATGAAAAAATGCGGCATCCCTCTCTGTCCTCCTCCTGTGGTGTCCCTCTGTCCTCTTCCCATGAAGATGACAGGGCGGATCTTAAAAAGGAAGAGGTGTGGCCTTGACAGGAAGGGGTGGGTCATATTTAAATTAGGGGGTGCGCGAGCTTAGTCAGGCCTAGGGCAGCACAAAACCTAAATACACCACTGCTGGGGAGCTACAGTTCATTGAGGGAACCATGAATGCCAACATGTACTTTGACAAACTGAAGCAGAGCATGATCTCCGACCCTTCGAAACTGGGCCACAGGGCAGTATTCCAACATGATAACGACCCCAAACACACCTCCAAGATGACCACTGCCTTGCTAAAGAAGCTGAGGGTAAAGGTGATGGACTGACCAAGCATGTCTCCAGAACTAAACCCCATTGAGCATCTGTGGGGTATCCTCAAATGGAAGGTAGAGGAGCGCAAGGTCTCTAACATCCACTAGCTCCGTAATGTCGTCATGGAGGAGGGGAAGAGGACTCCAGTGGCAAACTGTGAAGCTCTGGTGAACTCCATGCCCAAGAGAGTTAAGGCAGTGCTGGTGAGTGCATAAAACAAAGGGGGAGCAAGGAAAAGTCACCTTATTTCTCTGCACAGAAATTGTGATAAAGTGTCATCACCAGGATTCTGCACATGTCACGTTGGGAATTTTTGAATTTGGACATTTATTGTGGATAGTCCTTTATCACAGATTTGTACTTATATATTGGTTTTGGTCAGTGTAAGTACAAAACTGTGATAAAGAACTATCCACAATAAATGTCCATAATTCAAAAAATCCCAACGTGACATGTGCAGAATCCAGGTAATGACACTTTATCACAATTTCTGTGCAGAGAAATAAGGTGACTTTCCTTGCTCCCCCTTTGCTCCCCCTTTGTTTTATGCACTCAACAGAAAGCCCTACCCCTGCAGGGGTAGCCAGATATGCCTCTGGTCCTGGTGTCCCAATGATCAATTTGACCACCTGCTCCGTGGCATTGCTTGTATAATAGGGTGTCCACATAAAATTAATAGTAGAAACGGGCACTCATAGCGTAAATCCAGTATAAACAACATATTTTTTTTCCAAACGTAAAATCTTTTGAAAAGAAGGAGCTCCAATTGCCCCAATTTGAATAGACATAAAGTTTCCTGGGTCTGGACGGCATGCATTCCACAGCCTACCGTGCAAAACGTGGAAGTTCCGGTAGTGAAGATGTCAGAAGATGTCCAATGACAAAACGCATAAGGCGGGCCTTAGTACGCATTCACGCAATAAATTTTGTTTATACCAGATTTAAGCTATGAGTGCCCATTTCTACAATTAATTTTATGTGGACACCCTATTATACAAGCAACGCCACGGAGCAGGAGGTCATTTTGATCATTGGGACAGCAGGACCAGAGGCATATCTGACTACACGCTCTTTACCCCTACAGGGGTAGGGCTTTCTGGTTAGTGCATAAAACAAAGGGGAGCACGGAAAAGTCGCCTTATTTCTCTGCACAGAAATTGTGATAAAGTGTCATCACCTGGATTCTGCACAAGTCACGTAGGAATTATTTGAATTATGGACATTTATTTATGAGAGATTTATCAGTTCTTTATCAGAGATTTGGACTTTTATATTGGTTTTGGTTTGTGTATTTTTCATGTTATTTGATTTATTAAGGAATTTTTTCAGGTATCATATACTGATACAACAGACACAAGTTCATCATCTTTTTTTCAGTTTGCTTTTACTTTTAGTTATGATATAAGGAGAGTTGGGATATTCACGTATACTTTATATAATAAAAAAATCATTTGTATATGACACCACAGTTATAATTATCCACGATTTTCAAATATTTGTTGTAAGCAGCGCCAAATTTCCTTCCTTTTATAATTAACTAATTGGACTTCACTTGTGAAGTTTTTTTCAGGGAGGCTGCAGCTTAGCACACACCTAAGCGCAGAATTTTAGTTAAATACATGAATAAATTAAAACTGAGAATGTAATATAAACGTCTCTTGAGAGGTGAGTAAAATAAAATATCAAGTGAACGTCTCTGAAGACTAAAGAAAAAGTGCAACGATGTTCACAAATACGACAGATCCAGCAGGATGAGATATTCCAGGGATTTCACCACCACAGAGAAAGATTGAGATCTCCATGTGAAAATAATTCAATAAGTGGGGACTCTTACCGGCAGGAGTGGACCTCCTGTAGTAGCGAGGTCAGAAACGCCTGCAGAAATAACTCTCTGCACAGTCTAGAGATGTGTCCTGTCCCCAGGACCCGCTGGCGGTCTGAAGCGGTCTTACTTGGAAACTGGCTCGCACCCAAACTCTCCTCTTTCCCAGTCCAGATCACCAGATGACACAGAGCGTATATAAAATATGAAGGCCCCTGGAAGACGTCACGTATAACGAAACATGTCGGGCGGAGCTACGCTCTGATGTCATCACGCCCCACATGACACCGGAAGTTCAGGTGTTAGAATTTTTAATCCTTTGCATGCAAATGCATTTTTCTTGTACCTGATTGTGGATATTTAGCAATAAAAGAATATTATTTTTGGTAATACACTATTGGAGACTTCATATTTTATATGCTTCTTATCATCTGGTGGATCTGGACTGGCAAAGAGAAGAGTTTGGGTGCGAGACAGTTTCCAAGGAGGTCCCCTTCAGACCGCTAGGGGGTCCTGGGGACAGGACACATCTCTAGACCTCGCAGAGGGTTATTTCTGCAGGCGTTTCTGACCTCGCTACTACAAGAGGTCCACTCCTTCTGGTAATAAGAGTCCCCTCTTATTGAATTATTTTCCCACAGAGATCTCAATCTTTCTCGGTGATGGTGAAATCCCTGGAATATCTCATCCTGCTGGATCTGTTGTATTTGTGAACATCGTTGCACTTTTTCTCTATTCTTCAGAGACGTTCACTTGACATTTTATTTTACTTACCTCTCAAGACGTTTATATTACATTTTCATCAGTTTTACTTTATTCATGTGTTTTTGATTTTTCACATATACCTGTATTTATTCATATTGTCAATTTTTGTTACCTTTATTTCAATTTTTATTCACTAAGCACAACTTTCCCCCTTTTTTATTAAAATGAGGACTTACCAAGCCAAAAATGTCTCTTGTGCTCTCCCATAACCACAACATTTGGACCACCTCATGCAGATATACTGTGGCAGGGCGACCCTCTTGCGCGAATCATGTACCTGTACGTGATTTCATGCACAGGGTCTGAGGTGTGTCGGCGCCACTGGCGACCCGTTCCCTCTGTGATTGGACACAGAAAGAGCCAATCAGCAGGTCCGACGGACACGATGTCCACCGGGACCCGGCGATCGTTCTGAGGAGAGGCAGAACAGCGGTCTACCTATGTAAACAAGGCAGACCACCATTCTATCAGAGGGGAAAATGGATCTCTGTTTTCCCCTAGTCAAAGCACAGTTAGAAAGCACCCCCTAGGGACACATTTAACCCTTTGCTTGCCCCTGATGTTAACCCCTTCCCGGCCAGTGTCATTTGTACAGTGACAGTGCATTTTTTTTAGCACTGATCACTGTATTGGTGTCACTGGTCCTCAAAAAACTTATGCCGCGTACACACGACCGAGCTTTCCGTCAGAAAAGGTCTGATGGAATCATTCCGTCGAATATTGCGATCGTGTGTGGGCTTCATCGGACTTTTTCTTTCTAAAATTCTGACAGACCTAGAAATAGAATATGTTTCAAATCTTTCCGATGGACTCAATTACTATCGGGAAAACCGCTCGTCTGTATGCTAGTCCGACGGACCAAAAACGCCGCAAGGGCAGCTATTGGCTACTGGCTATTGAACTTCCTTTTTCTAGTCCCATCGTACATCATTGTGTTCTAAATGAACAGACTTAGGTGTGATCGTGTGTAGGCAAGTCCGTTTCAGTGGAACTCCGTTGGAGAGACCGTCAGAGTCTGCTCTCCAGTCGTGTGTACGCGGCATTAGTGTCAGATTTGTCCGCTGAAATGCTGCAGTCCCGCTAAAAATCGCTGATCATCACCATTACTAGTACAAGAAAAATAAATAAATAAAAATTCAATAAAAATATCTCCTAGTTTGTAGAAACTATAACTTTTGCGCAAACCAATCGACATATGCTTATTGGCATTTTTTTACCAAAAGTATGTAGCAAAATACATAATGGCCTAAATTGATGAAGAAATTTTATTTGTTATTTTTTTTTATTGGATATGTTTTATAGCAGAAAGTAAAAAATATTGTTTTTTTTTTTCAAAATTGTCGGCCTTTTCTTCGTTTATAGCGCAAAAAAAAATACGCAGAGGTTATTAAATACCACCAAAAAAGCTCTATTTATGGGAAAAGAAAGACATACATTTTATTTGGGTACAGTGTCGCACGACCGCGCAATTGTCAGATAAAGTAATGCAGTGCCGTATCACAAAAAATGGCCTGGTCATGAAGGGGGTAAACCTTCCAGAGCTGAAGTGGTTAAAGGAACCACCATCAAAATAGCGTGAAAATAGCGCTCCTATCCAGGACCCATTGCTGTCATCCTGTACAGTGCTTACTGTGCATATATTTTCGTTTTCCTTCACTAGAACAAAAATAAATAATGTTGTAGCAAAAAAAAAAGCAGGCTGAATCGCATCCAATTTCCCTTTCCAATTTTGGTAAGAGAGATTGCTGTGATATTATCACACTGTCCTGTAGTCTGTAAGTGAGTTACATAAAAAACAAAGCTTGTTCATGCAACAATCCGGCACGGCAAACACTATTTGTATCCACATAAGCCTCTCTTTAATGCTTAGTCCTCTATCCATACAGACACATGTACTGTTTCCTGCTGCTGGGTCATGTAAGTAGCATCGCTTTATCCAAGTGTTTCAGCTTGTAATGCCGGGTTTGCACTTTCAGAAACATCTGTACAATGTGTTCTGCTGTGAGGCGGGATGATCCTGCCAGCTTTCCCTGGAGCACAGATGTCACAGACCTGAATATGTTGGAAACATGGTAGAGTAGCTCGTTACATAGAACACCAAAGGTGGTTCATAATATAAGGTAAATGGCTCGTGGCATAGGGAGGAAACTGGTACTTTGTCTGTTTATGGGTCTGGACATCCACTTTATACATTGATATATCTTTGACAGTCAGTGTAATGAGTTCTGAGCAATATGGAAGGTATAGTCCTTTAGGAGATGAACAAAGCAGAGTGTGGGGAGTGCTGTGCAAAAATGTTCATATCTAATTGCTGACAATCTTCCATTATAAAGGTATTGTACATTTTCAAATGCTTTGGCTGCTCTAACTAGGCATTCGTGTAGTTACCGGTATATTACCTATGCTGTTTGCTTTACTTTGTTATAATAAGCTCACATTTTGTGGCTGCAGTTTGTAATGTCAAGGCTGATTGATTTCCCTATTTACATGATTTTCATCAGCTAGCTTGTCCCTATGCACCAAAGGGACAAGACAACGTCCTGTTCCCGGGTCACACAGTGTCTAATACATGCCTGGCCATCAGCTCTGTGTCGCATCAACAATGTGGGAGTGCAAATGTAATTAAAAATCTTTCAGCTGCATGGTGAGCTCTCAGCATGTCTTTGAATGCATTGCCTGCTTGTGTCTGTGTCAGATCTAATTATTGTGTAGCTCTCACGTGCACCAGCACTAGACTGAGAGACCCAGGGATTGGGGGATATATAATTTCTTCATTGGAAATGTCAGTTTGAACACTACAGACAGAGGTCATGCATAAACCTGAGCAGTACCATGCCAGATAACTCATACTTCTATACAAAAACTGCGTAAAGAGGAATGTGAAGATTTACTCTGCTATAGGCTGTGTGTCCAAGGCAACAACTAACACCATGAAAATACGTGATCAATACACATCTTATGCAGGAGAAAAACGCAAGGTGCAGGTAGGAATGTTTACATTGTTTTTACAATGACTTTAAGATAGCATGTTCCAAGAGAAATGCTGGGTCTGTCTTTGATGTCCTTCTGAAAAGCCATTTTGACTGTATGTTAGGGCCATGTCACTCAGAAGAAATGGTTTCACTAAACATACCACAGCCTAAAATGCAGCATAATCTAGTTTGCCAGAAAGGAAGCAGTGGTAAAGGTCATTCAAATGGTTTGGCCAGCAAGACAGCAACCTTGTAAGAGCAAAAGAGTGCTTTCCAAATGACCTCTTGCTGGTGAGTTACTGGCTTCTGTTGACCCTTTAGCTTCAATACGTTTTAAGTCAATAGAACAAGTACAGTATCTCAGGGAAAGTCAGAAGTCGTTTTTCACATTTTTGACCCTGGTCAATGACTCAAAGACTCAATGTAAGAGGGTCAGCATAGCAACCAGTTAACTAGCATACTAACCGGAAAAGGTCATCAATGGCAGCCTTTACTTTTCTTTCATGACAGGTTTCCTTTAAAGTAAACCTGTACTCAGTAGCAGTTTTTTAGAGCAGCTAGCACGTTTTCTAGCAGGCACTAACCAAGGAGACTATCCTTACTTTTACCATGCTCCCCTGGTGCCCAGTCTGGAGCTGTAGAACCTGGAAAAAGCTGTACTTTAAGGCACATTCTAATGGCTCTCACAGTCTAATGCTTGGGACCTGGATGGCTAATAACCAAACCTTTTGTTTTTTATATAAAGGAAATTTGGGGCTCCAGTGGCAGGGGGACATGAAATAGGGAGCTTAAGGTGCTTGCTACAAAACTTGATGATTACTTTAGTAGGCCTGTACAGGTTACAGGTTCTGAGACCATTTGTGAACCAGTTAGCTGTGCTTCCTTTTTAGTAACTTTCTATGGGCACAATTCCAAAGAATTACCCTGTATAAAATGTAGTTTGTACTCTCTACAGTAGTCTGTTTACCATTAATATCATTTTTTTAAATAGGAAATCCCTGGCATCCCATTAGATAATGAGTCTAATGGCATCCCATTAGATGAATTTTTAAAAACCAAAAAAAAATTAGTAGGTTTAGCAGTGCAGAGTTCATGCCTTAGACTTTAAAAGATAATACAATTCAGAGTTGGACCGTGGAAGAGTATAGGAATTAATATATATTTGTTCCTTAAGCTGTCCCCGGGGTTTTAAGAAGGCTTTCCACAAGAATTTGGAGTGTGTTGGTAGGAATGTGTGCCCATTTAGCCAAAATAACTTTTTTGATGTCAGGTACTGATGTTAGACAAGAAGTTAGGCTAGCAGTCAGAGTTGCAATTCATTCAAAGGTGTTCAGTAGGGTTGCAGTTAGGGTTCTGTGCAGGACAACCACAGTCATCAACACCAAACTTGTCAAACTATTTTTTAATGGAGTTGGCTTTGTGTACAAGAGCACAGTCATGCTAGAATAGAGAAAGGCCTTCCCCAAACTGTTATTACAAGGTTGGAAGCACAGTTACCTAAAATAAATTTGTACACTATAGCATTAACAGTACCCATTACTGGAACAACTCAACTTCAATAATTTCCAAATACTGATTTCACATGGTTTAGGAATTTTATTTCAAAATGAAAAATCTTATTTTTATGTTTGTTTTTTTTTCCAAAAGAGGGGGCTACCTTACAGAATAAGGGAAATTACAAAAATCAGGTACATTTGTCTTGATGGTTTCATTGGCACTGTTCACAAATACAGTTTTTACAGTAGAAATAGATTTTAATGAATAGAGGCTAAGACTTGGATGGGCTCTGGAGATATATATATATATAAGAAGGGTTCAGTACTACATTACAAGATGATAGCATGTACTTATACAGATTCGCTGCAAGTGCTAAAGGTTAATATTGTGTGGGAATTAAATATTTCAAGAACAGATTTACTTTGAGATCAGATATACAGGGGAAAAAAATTTCAGAACAGAAGTAAATAGATATAAATCAAACTGGAAGAGAACCTACCATTGGGCTTCTTTAATACCTAACAATGCCTGCGGCACAATTAAAGAGATGCAAAAATATAATAACTAAGAGACAAATTTAAAGTGATTGTAAAGCTTAATTTAGAAAAAAACGGCAAAAATGTCATATTTACTTGCTCTGTGCAATGGTTTTGCACAGAGCAGCCCAGATCCTTCTTTTTCTCAGGTCCCTCCGCTGCTGCTTCTTGCTTCTCCCCTTCTAAAAGTGCTCCTATAGGAAGCTGCTTCCCATGGGGGCCCTCATGTGTGCTCGATCCTGACCTGGGTTGTTAGCATCTATTCAGACACACAGTCCGGCTCAGCCCTGCCCCCAGCTCTCTATTCACAGGTTTTAATTGGTAGCGGCAGAAGCTAATGGCTCCCGCTGCTTTCAGCCAAACCTGTGAAAGCCAGGAGAGGGGGGAAGAGCTGCTTCCAACATGCACAGCGCTGGAATGAGATTGGGTTCAGGTTAGTATTTAGGGTGGCTGGGGGGGTAGCCACTATTTAAAGGTTTTTTACGTTAATGCAGGGAATGCCTTACGGTAAAAAAAACTTCTACCTTTAGAACCACTTTAGGTTATTACAAAGGCTAATTTTCTATTTTATAAAAATAACAAACTTACCTGCTCTGTGTAATGGTTTTTCACAATGCAGCCTCGATCCTCCTCCTCTGGGGTCCTGCACCGGCTTTCCTGCTTCCCCTCGCCGAGTGCCCCATAACAAGCCGCTTACTATCAGGGCACTCATGCATGCTAAAGGTTAATATAGTGAGTGACTTAAATGTTTCAAGAGAAAATGCCACCAGCACACCAGGATCTCCAAAATGGGTACAAAACTTTAATCAATGATCACATAATTACAAAAAAGGAGACGTTTCGGAGCTACGCAGGACCCCTGCATTAGGCACGTGACCTGATCTTAAATATTTCAAGGACAGACATTTTTTTGAGGTCAGAATACAGGGGAAAAAATTGCAGAACAGAAGTAACTAGACATGAATCAAACTGGTAGAGAACCTGGCAGTGGGCTTATTTAATACCTTACAATGCCTGCGGGACAGTTAAAGATTTACAGAAATATAAGAATCGAACTAAAATAAGTGATTGTAAAAGCTCTTTTTTTTTTTTTAAATAACAAACATGTCATGCTTACCTGCTCTGTGCAATAGTTTAGTAAGTTTACATCCTTAAAGTCTGGTTCTGGGCATACTAAGGGGTTAAGAATATGGCTGTACACAAGCTAATGTTTACCAGTGACAGGTTCATGACAGTGGGGAAGCAAGGTGACACTACCTGCTCGGTGGAAATGCAGAATTGCATTAAAGTTATTAGATACTGGATTATCTTGCCGTGCAATGTCTCCGCTATTACAAGCATCTGTCAGCTGGTGGGATTCTACACTCTGTCCCTGCAGGCCCTCACCAATCAAATCAACTCCATCACTGTTCTGCTGCTCTAGACACCTCCTTGTTGGCAGGAATTACAACGCCGTTATAATAACATTAGGACATCACAATGATAGCTGTAGAAGCTCAGGGGGGTTCTGCAGGAAATACATCAACTTTGCAGGCCAAGCCAAGGGCTGGGTTGAAACATGAGCTTCTTCTGACCTTGATTAGAAAAAATCAATACGGCTTTAAGATATTTTGCAAGAATTTCAGGTTCAGTCCTTGGGCATTTTACAGCCATTTGAATAATATATACAGTATCTCACAAAAGTGAGTACACCCCTCACATTTTTGTAAATATTTTTTTATATCTTTCACGTGACAACACTGAAGAAATGACACTTTGCTACAATGTAAAGTAGTGAGTGTACAGCTTGTATAACAGTGTACATTTTCTGTCCCCTCAAAATAACTCAACACACAGCCATTAATGTCTAAACCGCTGGCAACAAAAGTGAGTACACCCCTAAGTGAAAATGTCCACATTGGGCCCAAAGTGTCAATATTTTGTGTGGCCACCATTATTTTGCAGCACTGCCTTAACACTCTTGGGCATGGAGTTCACCAGAGCTTCACAGGTTGCTATTGGAGTCCTCTTCCACTCCTCCGTGATGACATCACAGAGCTGGTGTATGTTAGAGAACTTGCGCTCCTCCACCTTCCGTTGCCCCACAGATGCTCAATAGGGTTTAGTTCTGGAGATATTCTTGACTTGTCCAATCATCTTTACCCTCAGCTTCTTTAGCAAGGCAGTGGTGATCTTGGAGGTGTGTTTGGGGTCGTTATTATGTTGGAATACTGCCCTGGGGCAGTACATGTTGGCATTCATGGTTCCTTCAATTAACTGTAGCCCCCCCCAGTGGCGGCAGCACTCATGCAGCCCCAGGCCATGACATTCCCACCACCATGCTTAACTGTAGGCAAGACACACTTGTTTTTGTACTCCTCACCTGGTTGCCACCACACCCGCTTGACACCATCTGAACCAAATAAGTTTATCTTGGTCTCATCAGACCACAGAACATGGTTCCAGTAATCCATGTCCTTAGTCTGCTTATCTTCAGCAAACTTTTTGTGGGCTTTCTTGTGCATCATCTTTAGAAGAGACTTCTCTCTGGGATGACAGCCATGCAGACAAATTTGATGCAGTGTACAGCATATGGTCTGAGCACTCAATGCTGGCAGCACTCATATATCTATTTCCCAAAGACAACCTCTGGATATGACGCTGAGCATGTGCACTCAACTGTTTTAGTCGACCATGACGAGGCCTGTTCTGAGTGGAACCTGTCCTGATAAACCACTGTATGGTCTTGGCCACCATGCTAGAGCTCAGTTTCAGGGTCTTGGCAATCTTCCTATAGTCTAGGCCATCTTTATGTGGAGCAACAATTATTTTTTTTCAGATCCTCAGAGAGTTATTTGCCATGAGGTGCCATGTTGAACTTCCAGGGAACAGTATGAGAGAGTAATAACACCAAATTGAACACACCTGCTCCCCATTCACACCTGAGACCTTGTAACACCAACAAGTCATATGGCACCAGGGGAGGGAATATGGCTAATTGGGCCCAATTTGGACATTTTCACTTAGGGGTGTACTCACTTTTGTTGCCAGCGGTTTAGACATTAATGGCTGTGTATTGAGTTATTTTGAGGGGACAGCAAATTTACACTGTTATACAAGCTGTACACTCACTACTTTACATTGTAGCAAAGTGTAATTTCTTCAGTGTTGTCACATAAAAAGATATAATAAAATATTTACAAAAATGTGAGGGGTGTTCTAACTTTTGCGAGATACTGTATATTATCCCATTTTATTCTTTAATATTTTAACGTAATAAAAAAATGTATCTAACTTTCTTCTTCTGGATGAAGTCTGTTGCTCCTTTTTTTATTTACTAGCTTTTGAAAATCCTGGTGGTTGGGTAATATTGCAACTTTGTGGCTAGTTCACATGATTTAAGATGATAAATTCTATTTGATTTAAGGGTTAATAAACCCCAAAATAAAATAAATGCAGTATATTGCAGATAACCAATTCATAGTAGCGGATGAACACATTTTCCTTTGTTGGTTTTTTTCATTTATTTTAACCTTTTAGGCGGCCAGTAAATCTATTAATTTTCGACTGTCTTTAACAGATCAAGCTTTTCATTTATGTAAAACATTTATTTCAAAAGGAAAAAAAACAGTTGCTGTAACTGCTTAAAAAGTAGTTAGCTAAAGTTTGGCTTCAATTTGTTAATGTATCTAAAGGCCAGTTCACACCAAAAAAATGCACACTGGATATGCTGCAAATTATTTTTTGCTTGCAGTTCACACCACACGCAGTTCTGGTGCATTTTTGATAGGTTTGCTGTGTTCCAGTACAGTTCTGTGCAGAAAAAATGCAGCATGTTCTACTTTTTTTCTGCACTGGAAACTGACTTGAACTGACTGTATCGGTGTGAAGTAGGGCCATTGGAAAACATGGAAAACACTGTGCATGCATTTTTCATGCAGAAAAAAAAAAACGCACTGGGCTGCATCTAGTGTTAACCAGCACTAAATCTTCTAGCCTCCCCCCCAGACTGACACCAAAGGTGTCCCCGCTGCTTCTCCATCCAAAATAGAGACATCCAAAGACAGGAAGTGTGTTTCTGGCTGGATCAGTGGGTAAAAATAAAGGGAAATAAGCCTACAATAAGAACACTTAAAGTAAAACTGTAGGTAAAACTTTTTTTCATTTTGGATAGAGCAAGGGAGGGTTATAACCCCTGTCAGATTTTATTTCACCATCTGTGCCCCATTGCAGAGATTTCACTTCCTGTCTCATAGTCAAAGAATAAGTGAGAGCAAAATCCCTGCAAATTAAGGAAATTCCTTAAGGACCCTTAGGTCACCTGAACTAGTGTCCTTCTTGGAAGATTTCCCCTCTTTAACTTTACTGAGGACAACCCAAAATTTGTGATTTTCTTTTACTTTCACTGTTATTGATAATTGGTAAACAGGAGAAATAGAGAGGGTGACTCTACATAATGGGAACACAGCAAGACAGCAATAAAAACTGACAGGGGGTCTAATCCATCCACTGCACAAAAAATTGCCTTTAGTTATACTTTAAGGATTTTTGTTTTGGGGTTTAATACCACATTCATGATGCTTGGGTCTTAACAACTATATTTTTGGCTATACATGACTTATAGTTATGGTTTAATTATTGTGCAATATTGTGCATTTTGGGATGGGGTAATCCCATGGGTGAAAGCTCTTTAGCTGGCCCTACAAACAGCGGGCAGTGAAACAAAACTGCTTATCTGTTCAGAGGTACTTAAAGTATTTAGGTTAACGTCATTCAGCTGTTTCAGACAACAATTTTTACTTAACAGTAAAGTTTTCCTTTAAATTGTCCAAGTACCAGTGGACGACAACTTCCCATATTTGTCAGAATCTGCTTTTTTTGCCCGGGTCTGGCAGAACTTTAAAAAAAAATAATGAATTAAACGAAAAGCCAACAGAAGAAAACATTTCATGAAATATTTTAACCTTTCTGCTAGTGGTGCCAAACAGATAGAAAGTCAGCTGAAGCAATTCTCCTTTATAATAGCAGCAGTGTGCAGTATATCATATAAAGGAAGCTATTCTGTCAACCTCAAAGGATGGGTGTCTGTGTGGAGTAGAGCTTTTGGACTAGCAATATGTCATTCCCATGAAAAACTACAGATTTCTATCACAAAGGATCCATTGATGTCTATAGGACTCTTGATGGGGATAAAAAAAAAGAGTTACTTTGGATCTCTTTCTTTATGTGACATTTGCTAGTGATGCTGGCAAAAGCGGAATGGCATGGGGTTGCATGGTCACTGAGAGAGAAGAGCAAATTTAAGCAGAGAAATGCAGAGACAGAGAGAGTGCTCATTTAATAAGATAGAAAAGGCAATGGCAACCAATAATCAGCTTTTACAAGTTTAGAATAGTCAGAGAACCAAGAAAAAGATATTTTTAAATTTGGTTGCTATGTCTTCCTGCACATTGTGTCTGCATTATGTAAACCCCAAAAATAAAAGTCTTTACTTACAGCTATGTATGAAAAAAACCTGTTGAACCTTCCAGTTTGTACAATGTCAATGATGCTTCCATGACAACACTCACTGTTCTTCTTGCAATACAGCAGTGACATTGTCTCTCTTGTGTGAGCAACCTTGCCTTGAGATTACAGGCCGATGTGGCAATGAACAATGTTGCCACATCCTGTATTCCTGCCCATGAGTTCCCCATTTCCAATAATTAAAGTGGTTGTAAACCTCAGACATGAAAAATGAACAAAGCACACCCCACTATAGTATGTACTAGCCTGAATCCAAAGCACAGAGTCTGTTTTCTTTCTGATCTCTCCTCTCTCTACTATCTGCATGACCCTCTCCATGGCTCTCTCATTGCACATAACTCTCTCTAATAGATTCAGCTGATACCACTGGCTCCCAGGAGACAGCTTTCCTCCCTCCACCACACAGCTTATGACTTACTGTATACCCTCAGCTACAAGTTTGTCTGAGCCTGTGAAGAAGGGATGTGTTACTTTCCTCCAATCAGCTCTCAGATTACACTGGGCTTTGGGCTCTAGCAATGAATTGGCAGGAGCTCTTTCGGAAGCACCTGAAAAGCACTTTGAAAGCGCCGCAACACAGGAGTTTTTAACCCCTTCTTTGGGGTTGAAAATGCTCCACTAGCGGCACAAAAGCACTGCGACTGCGGCCCCAGTGTGAAAGGGGTCTTAATGAAGGCTGTGCAGGACAGATGACTGCAAATAAAACACGCACAGCTTATGTAGGAGGATTTGTTTAATCTATGTGTATTACCTGATACTAGTCACTTCACTGGGTATATGTAAAAGTGTACAAACACTTTAAAATAAGTCCAAAAAGGGAGTTAGCTCCATTTCAACACTCCCTCCTTCCCCAAGTAGATTGTGGGAATTTCTTTCTTTTTTTTTTTTTCTGGCCCAGCACCCCACCTCCATTCTGGCCTAGACTAAAATGATGTGTTACTGGTCATGCAGCTTCATGGGATACTTATGTCACATCTCCCAGGAGGCTGAAGGATCAGCATACAGTGGCCGGAGAGCATATGGAAAGCAGCCAGCTATAGAGGACCGAGATGGCAGTATGTGACCCACTGTATAGCACCCAAAAGACAAATCACAGTGGGACAACAATGATTTCACTGTGAATGTGAGTATTTGATTGGAAGAGTATCCAGGAATACAGGTAAGAGGGGAAAAAAAACCTTGGGGGGGGGGGGGGGTGTAGAGTCCAGGTTTACATTGTTAAATTGCAATCTACTAAGGTGGCCAGAACCAGATCTTGAAGGAGTCTATTCCATATTTTCACAGCTCTTGCTGTGAAGAAGCCTTTCCATATTTGGAGATTTAATCTCCTTCACTCCAGACGTAAAGAGTGCCCCCTTTTTCCACTGTGATGACTTGTCTCTTCTTAAGAGAGAATAAATTCAGTTCCTCTAATATTTCCTCATAACTGAGCTCCTCCAAGTCTCTTATTAGTTTGGTTGTACTTCTCTGCACTTTCTCCAGTTCCCCGATATCCTTTTTGAAAACTGGTGTCCAACACTGAACTTCCTATTCCAGAGGAGGTCTTACTAATGATTTGTACAGAGGCATGATGATATCTCTCTCTCTCTGGAGTCCATACCTCTCTTAAGCTTATGATCTACCAAAACTTCCAGATCCTTCTCCACCTCCCAGTTGTACTCCCCCTAGTATGTATGATGCATGCATATTCTTAGCCCCCAAGTGCATAACTTTACATTTATCAACATTAAACCTCATTTGCCACATAGTTGTCTAATGAAACAGTGCATTGAGGTCGGCTTGTAAGTTGGAGACATCCTGTAAGGACAAAACTCCACTGCATAGCTTGGTGTCATCTGCATGGTTACATTATACATTACGCTCTGCAGCAGCGTAACTCGGTCTACTGCGCTTGCTGCCATGCTGCAAGAGAGACAGATAGTGCTTACTTTTGTAGATGCATGTAAAATGGTCATTTGCAGCACTAAAGTCCCATTGACTGGAATGCAATATTGCTTCTGAAGTGCAGGCACTTCCCATTCAAGTCTTTGGGATACTTGTGAAAAGGATTTTCACCCGCTCAGCTGTAGACAATGCGAGAGGTTGCTGTTGTTGGAAGCTGTAAGTATGCACCTATAGGAAGGATAGTGATCATCAGCTCAGTCTAGTTTAGGGGGGCTAGGGATCAGAGTTGTGGGGGTACTACTATCTGAGCTTTTGTAATCTACTGTTCTGTACCTTCAGATCACTGTGACTGGTTATAGAGAGACTATCTGTGAGCCCTCCCTTTCCACTTACAAAGTACAAAGTATCAATGAAGCAGCAGCTGCAAGTAACGTTTTAAACTCTTTCACCCCCCCCCCTCCTCCTAACCTACACATCGCATTCCTATAGCGTCTTTCTATGTGACTGGTATATTAACCCTTCACCTCCCTTATCCTGCACATCTGCAGATGCACATTACCTTGTTCATCTCCACCCTCCCAGTGTATGCGACTTTTACAACCCTTTCACCACCTTTCCCCTTTGTGTATGACCTGTGCTCTCTATATCTAGTGCACCATTACCAAAAAAGATGCTGGTACCAGCATGTTTTTTTTTATTTCCAAAAAATATCACCCTGGGGTATCCATGCTCTAAAAATGGGTCATTTTGGTGGTGTATGTACTGTCCTGGCATTTCTAGTTTAAAAGATAGCAAGTCTGTCAAAATGTTTTTTTCATATTTAATTTTCATATACAGCATTTCACAAAAGTGAGAACACCCCTCACATTTTTGTAAATATTTTATTATATCTTTTCATGTGAGAAAAACTGAAGAAATGACACTTTGCTACAATGTAAAGTAGTGAGTGTACAGCTTGTATAACAGTGTAAATTTGCTGTCTCCTCAAAATAACTCAACCCACAGATGCTCAATAGGGTTTAGGTCTGGAGACATGCTTGGCCAGTCCATCACCTTTACCCTCAGCTTTTTTAGCAAGGCAGTGGTTGTCTTGGAGGTGTGTTCGGGGTCATTATCATGTTGGAATACTGCCCTGTGGCCCAGTCTCCAAAGGGAGGAGATCATGCTCTACTTCAGTATGTCACAATACATGTTGGCATTCATGGTTCCCTCAATGAACTGTGGCTCCCCGGTGCTAGCAGCACTCATGCAGCCCCAGACCATGACACTCCCACCACCATGCTTGACTGTAGGCAAGACACACTTGTCTTTGTACTCCTTACTTGGTTGCCGCCACACACGCTTGACACCATCTGAACCAAATACGTTTATCTTGGTCTCATCAGACCATAGAACATGGTTCTAGTAATCCATGTCCTTAGTTTGATTGTCTTCAGCAAACAGTTTGAAAGGCTTTCTTGTGCATCATCTTTAGAAGAGGCTTCTTTCTGGGACGACAGCCATGCAGACCAATTTGATGCAGTGAGCGGTGTATGGTCTGAGCACTGACAGGCTGACCCCCCACCCCTTCAATCTCTGCAGCAATGCTGGCAGCACTCATATGTCTATTTCCCAAAGACAACCTCTGGATATGACGCTGAGCACGTGCACTCAACTTTTTTGGTTGACCATGGTGAGGCCTGTTCTGAGTGGAATCTGTCCTGTTAAACCACTGTATGGTCTTGTCCATGTGGTGCAGCTCAGTTTCAGGGTCTTCACAATCTTCTTATAGCCTAGGCCATCTTTATGTAGTGCAACAATCCTTTTTTTTACATTTTTATAGAGTTCTTTGCCATGAGGTGCCATGTTGAACTTCCAGTGACCAGTATGAGAGAGGGAGGGTGATAACACCAAATTTAACACACCTGCTCCCCCTTCAAACCGGAGACCTTGTAACACTAACGAGAAAAGGACTAATTGGGTCCAATTTGGACATTTTCACTTAGGGGTGTACTCACTTTTGTTGCCAGCGGTTTAGACATTAATGGCTGTGTGTTGAGTTATTTTGAGGGGACAGCAAATTTACACTGTTATGCCGCGTACACACCATAGCACATTCCGACAAAATCCATGTATTTTTTCCGACGGATGTTGGCTCAAACTTGTCTTGCATACACACGGTCACACAAAGTTGGTCGGAAATTGCGAACGTCAAGAACGCGGTGACGTACAACGCGGTGACGCACGACACGTACGACAGAACTATAAAAGGGAAGTTTCAAATCAAGTGCGCCACCCTTTGGGCTCCTTCTGCTAATCTCGTGTTTATTTCGTGTTAGTTGAAGTTTGGTGAGAGACGATTCACGCTTTTCAGTCTCATGCTTTTCAGATCGTTACTGCTCTTCAGTTTGTGCTTGTGGGTTCGTATCTGTTCTTCAGTGCGTGTAGTCTGTTTTCTGATTTTCAGTGCTTTCTGTTAGTTGATTCTGACCAGCTGACCGTTTTGAAGCCATGTTGCGTTTACGTACTCGTCGTAGAGTTCGTGCTGTGCGGGGGCTTGGTGTTGGGGTTCTTGCTTTGACCCAAGCCCAGCCCATGAACAGGATGGGGAGGAGTTCATGGAGGAAGAATTGGTTGCTCCAGCATGACCAATTCTCTCACATGCCTTTGTTGCGGGAGATCCGTAAGAATAATCCTGATGATTTCAGGAATTATCTCCGGATGACGGACCCCGTTTTTCACAGTTTGTTGGCTTTGCTGTCTCCTTATATTAGCAGGCAGGACAACTGCATGCGGCAAGCTATCACTCCTGAACAGAGGCTAGACACCACATTGCAGTACTTGGCAACGGGGAGAAGTCTGCAGGACATCAAGTTCTCAACAGGCATCTCCCCCAGGCTCTGGGGATCATTATTCCAGAGACCTGTTCTGCCATCAATCAGGTCCTGCAGAAGGACTATATTAAGGTAAGATTTCTCCTTTAACATCACATTCTATGTATTTAATGTTTGCTAATGTATTTTGTAATTGTATTTCTTTCATCATTTCCTAATTACCATGATTGTAATATGCTGTGAATGTCCCCTTTGTTCTCATGCATGCTGGAAGGTTAGTGAAGGCAAATATGCATGAAGGACAAAAAACTTCCTTTTTTGTCCTTCATGCATATTTGCCTTCACTAACCTCCCCAGCATGCTATCCTGGGCCCATACACACCTAGCCTAGTCTCTTAACAATGTATTTTGTCAGCTCCTATCAGGAACCATGAATCAGACCAAGACAGAAGTATAGTTAAATCACACTTGTTTAATAATAATAAGGTAAACAGAGTAAACGTAGTCAAAACAAGCCAGAGTTCAGTAAACGGATCGGGTAGTCAGCCAAACAAATGTCAGAGTGCCAGATATAAATGTAGTAGTACAGCAAGCAGAATCAGGAGCCAGAAGGAACGTCAGCCGAGCAAATCTTCAACAGGAACGCAGGAGAAAGTCTCTGTGATGTTGACAAAGGCGAAGGCAGAGATCAAGTGAGCTAGACAGCTTTAAGTAGGCAGGAATGATGAGCAGAATCAACAACAGCTGGGTAACCGTGGAGAGAGATGGGAGCTGGCAATTAGCCGACAGCTGAGCGGCCAGCTCAGAGAAGGAAGCGCTGAGCCCAGCCCTGACAGTTCCATAGTAGTGCTTTACCCTAAACACCCCCTAAAATATGTACAAATGTTATTTGTGTCCTTAAATTCATGCAGAGTGTCAGACGCTTTTTTTTGGGGCGTCCCAAAATCATTTTGAACTGTCCCTCCCCCCATCCGCTAAGTCAACCGATACCAATCCTCTATCTGCTGACTTTGCCAAACCCATACACACTATACCTACCTCTTTTGTGGTCATATTTATGGATGAATTCACCAAAGCATGTAGTGAAAGGGCCTGCTTGAATTCTTTCAAGTGGTACTGTTTAAAGTTTTGTTCTCCTATTATCTTGATAGGTAATTGCAGAATGTAAAAATGTGCTTCAATTTGTACAGTGTGTATTCATATTTTTGTATTATGACACTTCTTAACCTGTCCAGTTGGCTGCCAATAGTGTAAGTAAGGAGGGGCTGGCCAAAGTAACACACATTATGTATGCATTCAGCTCTCAATGAAGTGGAGAGGGTTACCTGTCCAAAACATCCCCCCCCTAAATTTTTTACAGTGGGCCATCAGAGGGGATGAGGCATCTAATAAGTGGACCTTCTATTTTTGTCTTTAAATACTCCTTCAAATAAATGCTAATACTGATTTTGGCCAAGAATATTTGTGTCTAATCTGTTTACAATGTTTATGTGCAAAATGACTATTTTTTTTTTCTGTTTGACTCCACAGTTTCCTTCAACGCCACAGGAATGGCAGACTGTGGCAGCCCAGTTTGTCCAGCAGTGGGACTTTCCCAACTGCGGAGGGGCAATAGATGGGAAGCACGTCCACATCATCCCACCCCCGAAACTTGAGGTCATACTATTATAACTATAAGGGGTTTAATAGTATTGTGATGTTGGCAGTGGTGTCGGCGACATATGAGTTCCTGTAGGAGGACGTGGGGAAGAATGGCTGGATCTCGGATGGTGGAGTCATTGCCCAGACCGCATTTTACAGACGGCTCCAGAGTGGTGTCTTGGGATTGCCACCTGCTGAAGAGAATGTGGAAGGAATCCCGTTTGTCTTTTTCGCTGATGAAGCATTTGGTCTGGGTGAACACCTTATGCAGCCGTTACCGATGAGGTCCCTCACCGCGGACTAGAGGGTTTTTAACTACCGGCTGGCCAGAGCCAGAAGAGTGGTGGAAAATGCTTTTGGAATAATGGCCAGCCGGTGCCACTTATTCCTCACTGCAATAAACATGGCGGAATATAAAATCAATCATATCATTATGGCATGCTGCATATTGCATAACTTTTTAAGTAAAAAAATGCATTGAACTACGTGGCCTCAGTTGGGACTGAGGCCGGCTTATTACCGGATGCAACAACCCTGACGGCTCTTGAAGCTGGCCGTCCTGGCTTGCCCCCCCAAAGCGCCTGCGAAGTTCACAAATACTGTCTAGAGTACTTTGCGGGTAGAGGGGGCCATTGATATTCCACAAAATGGTTAAGAAACATGTTAAAAATAATTTTTTTATTTAAACATAAATAATATTACTTTGATTTACTGCTTGTGTTTCCTTTAGGTGTCTCCTAGGTTATCCAATAGGGCTTTTCTTTTTTGCCTTTTTGTTCAATAGTGCAAACGTAATTTTTTTGATACATGAGGTGACAATCTCTTCTTCAGCGAACTATTATGTTGTGGGTCTGCTACACACACACCTTTTTTATGTTAATGTATGTAATGCATTACTGATAAAAATATTAATTTCAGCACCATGACTGAAATTTGTGGAGTCACGAAAATGGCATGATTGTGGCAAATTATAAAGTACTGTGGGTGTTATTTACTAAAGGAAATTCCACTTTGCCCTTCAAGTGCACTGCAAAAGTGCACTTGAACCTGCACTGAAACTGCACTTGCAGTGCAAAATGGATTTGCCTTTAGTAAATAACCCCCATTGTCACTGTAAACACCAACTTACTACAAAAATTGCTATTGAGCATTGAAAGAAGAAGCCACACATTGTTGAGTAGAATACATTTTACTCAAAGCACATTCACATGTGCGTTAGAAAAGGGTTTTTGAACAAACCAACATCTTTGGTGTATAACTTTATTTCACATTAGAAATATCCTTTTTTTTGGTTAAACAGGAATGTTTCAAACCATAACATACACAGCTCAGGAACTTACAAAGTTCAACTTTGATAAAGTGAAGGGAATATCAGACATTAGTATGTCCAAACTGTGTTGATTTTGCCTTCATCAGATCGGGTGATGTTACCCCTGTAAAAGCCAAATTTTGAAGATGCACACAAATTGTGATGCAAACTGGGGATTTCCCTCCTCATCCCATGCCTATTGTCAACATGTGCTAGCTCCCAACCTGGGGGATCAATGGACGTGTTTTGGGGGTGCAACCCCTTCCTCTCACCTACTTGAGTTGCGAGGAAGGGGTTGCACCCACAAAACGTGTAAATTTATATCCTGTGATGGCAGATAGCACATGTTGACACACCGTGTGCATCTTCAAAATTTGGCTTTTAAAATACTTTAAAACCTTGTTTTTAAAAGCAAAAATACATTATAAAACGGTACAATTTTTGTGTGTTTTAAATTCTGCCTAAAACATCAATGATGTTCTTCATTTTTTGTTAAACATCATTGATGTTTTCCTTTATATTTTCTAAATCACGATTGCACCACATTATCTCCCCGATGAGGATCTGGGCACTTTCACTTGTGAAATGAGATTCTTCTTCCATAACATCCACATCACCTAAAATAAAAAAAACACACCATGTATTATAAATATGCAGGCATATATCTATTACCTGAAGCTGTGGTCTCAGACACTCACCTGTTGTGGTGACTATTTCGCCCACTTCATAAACCTCTCCTTCCTCTTCCTCTGCTTGTGGTTTTGGGATTTCCCCTTCTTTAGGAGGTGGGGGTCCCTGGTGTCCTCAGATGTCCCAAGTCTTTTCTCCCCTATGTAAATAAAAAAAAAGATATACTTAGCACACAGATATTTGATGGCAGAAATAGGAATATGAAACATTGCTTGGAAGTGTCGTATAATTGTCTGTTTTGGCAGAGTTCCAAGCTGAAGAAATTTTTATTTCCTTTCTAAAGCTGGAATACTTACCTTTTTGTTAAAGTTTCACACATGGAGACAACCCTAGTATCCACTGGAGCACCTGTGTGGGACACCCTAAAAAGTTTGTTCTGGTGTCCCACACTAGTGCTCCTGCGTCCAGATGTGTAAACAGCTGCTGAGTGTCCTCTCCTTACACTGAATCAAGTTTCCATTTCATTCTAGTTACAAACCCATCTGGACAGCAAACTTATTTTAATACAAATAGGCCTGAACAAATGTAGTTAACCTGTATCTGCCAAAAACATCTTATAAGTGGGCGAACGAACGATGTTTCCTACGACCGATTACTGTGCCCATGAACATGAAAGTTGCCATTTTAAACTGTACAACAGTAAAGAAAAGCACATGGAGCAGCATACAAGTAATAATAATAATAATAGGAAAACACAACAAATACTTTTTAAAGGCAGGTTCCTGATCTTTCTGTACTGATTGTGCTCCCTCAATTTCAGGTCTGATCAGCGTTTCCTCAATTGATCCTTGGATCGTCGTACCCCAAAATTCCTGTGCAGACTTTTCACAACTTTAGTCATGATCTTGGCCTTTCTCACATTTGGGTTTGGGTAAGATCAATGCTTCCCATCATAGTCGGCCCTCTTCAAGATGTCCACCATCTCCACCATCTCCACCATCTTTACAAAGGACATATTTGAGGCCTTAAAGCTCCTCCGGGCTCCGGGCTTGCTGCTGCTGTCTGCATGCACCTGCTGTGTCTCCGCCATGTGCTCTCCCCACTCTGTTGAAAGACAAGGGGTGGGGAATGCACTAGAAAGAATGTCAGGGGTGGGTGGAGTTTCACGCATGCGCAGTGTATATAAAGCGTGACATGCGTGCGTCGTACGTATGATCAGTGAGCGGAGGAAGGAGTAGCGGAAGCGACGATCGTGATAACAAAGGTACAATTTTTAGTTGGTGCACCAGTGGCCTATACTGCTTAGAGATTGAGGCCTATATTGGGTTAAGATTATGAGAGTTTCGCCTGACATTAGGCTTTGTCTTGTCTCTTGCAGAGAAAATGGATCCCTTCAATGATAGGGAATTTCTAGCAATATTCATTGATATGTTCAGGGAGCTGCCCTTCTATGGCAGCTGAACCACCCGTTTTTTAATAAGCAAACAAAAAGGCAGGCAACGCTGGAGAAACTGCTTGAATTTGTGAAGCCGATGATCCCCACAGCAGACATCAAGTATTTAAAGTCCAAAATTGGTGGCATGAGGAGCACTTATAATAGGGAGCGCAAGAAGGTCCAGGATTCCCTGAGATCAGGAGCAGCAGATGACAGAATAAATAGATGTTATTTTTGATCACTAATTTATGATTTCACAGTGTTTTACATATCAATAGACAGTAGTAGACAAAAATGATTGTGACAGGAATGTAAAATGCTGGGGTCAGAATGATAGTTGTTTCTATTTATTAACATTCAATTTGCAACAGTCATGAGCTGAAAATTGTGTGTGATTGCTGAACAAAAAACTAAAACTATGTCCCTTTTTCATACACAGGAAAGCCTCAGCCAGGCAGTGGAAAGTAGCCTGCCCGAATCCCAGGTCCCCCCCCCCCCTCCATTCCAACCAAAAGTTCCAGGAAGAGGACTAAACTGAAGGAGGCTGCAATTGGCCTATTTCAGAAGCCTACTGCGGCCCTCAGAAACCCCCCAATAATCAAGAGGAATATGCCTACATGGCGGCCTGCAAAATTCAGGAAATGGAGGAGGGCCAACGCCTCTTATGTGAGTATGTTATCTTACAAGCCCTAAATAAGGGGTTGAGGGGCAAACTCACAAACCAAAGCCATGTTTGTGAGTTCAACCATGGTCCTCCTCCTCCTCCTCCTCCTCCTCCACCTTCTCCTCCTCCATCTCCTGCCACAACTACAACACCACAGCCACAGCCTGAAAGGAAGCCTGGAAGGAAGTGTGTAAGAAAGACCAGAGAGTGATGGCCTGGGTTCAGTCTGGTATGACCACAGTCTGAGGACATATATGTCATCTGCTGCTGTTTCTGATCTCTTGAAGTCCTGGATCGGATTGTGCTCACTATTATAAGGACTCCTCAGGCCACTAATTTTGACTGTAAAATTATTGATGTCTGCCCTGGGGTACAAAAGCTTCGCAAATTTCACCAGTTTCTCCAGCATTGCCCTCCTCTTTATTTTGTTATGACCCATGAAACATGGATATTTTTTTTTTGAAATACTTGCCTATGTGTTTTACTTCAAAAAGGACAGTTTGTTTGTGAGTAGGCAGGTACATTTCCAAAATACAATGTCAAATTAACAAGGGACACCAACACCAACCTCCTTGAGTTTAAAAAATACAAGATCATAATGGTGTTGTGGTAACTTGACACACAAAACGAGAAAAAATATTATGGAGATCACTATATATATATATAAAAAAAAATAGGAGATCTTGAAAAAAAAAAAAAAAAAAAATATATATATATATATATATATATATATATATATATATATATATATATATATATATATATATATATATATAAACAAAAATTAAAAACATTATTATGGAAATCTGACGAAAAAAATAAATAATATAATTCAGGAGATCTTGAGAAATAATAAAGAAATCAGTTTGTCAGAACTCTGTGTGAATATGAGCAGCAAAACAACTTCATTATTCTAGCATTATAAATAAGGAGAGAATGCACTGCATTAAAATATTTTAAAAATTGCAGTGTGACGAATGTGCTATCTCCATTACGAATGCTAGTTTTACCAGACCGAGCGCTTCCATCTCGTAATTTATTCTGAGCATGCGTGGAATTTCCGACAACAAGCTCTGATCGCACATTTGCCGTCTGAAAGTCCGACCGTGTGTACGGGGCATTATACAAGCTGTACACTCACTACTTTACATTGTAGCAAAGTGTCATTTCTTCACTGTTGTCGCATAAAAAGATTTAACAAAATATTTACAAAAATGTGAGGGATGTACTCACTTTTGTGAGATACTGTATATATACTGTTTATATAGTAAAAAAACAAAAAAAATAAGCTATTGCTTATTAAATGCCTCCAAAAGAAAATTGTATCTGTCTCAAAAATACTATAAAATTAATTTGCGTACTGTGTTGCATGGCGGAGGAAATGTCAGTCAAACTATTACAGCACTGAAAACTGAAAAGTGGCCTATTATTAAAGGGATAATACAGGCTGATACTCAAGTGGTTAAAATAACACAGTGGATATTTGGATTTTGGGGACTAATTTGTACAGTTTATTTTTGCAAGGAAGCCTATACAAAGCTTGCTGATATTGCCCTCTTAGACAATTGTCATCAAAGGAGGTGTCCCCACTGGAAGATTTACCCTCACCCCTTGTTCTTGTAAGTGTTGTAAAATTTTAGATTACCCATCTTTTTCTCTCTTATTTATAAGGGCTTGTTTGGATGGTTGAGGAGTATAAAAACACACGGTTGAGATACATTTATACTGCCCCCTTAGTGGGTCCTTTCACATGGGCGGTCTGCCCGATGGACTCTGCTATGCTCAGCGAGGGATCGATCCACTGATCCCCGCTGAGCAGGCAGATTGCGGGTCCATCTCTGCTTACTGTGCAGAGACAGACCTGTCAGAGCCCCGCTCTCCTCTATGAGGAGAACAGATGAAAATGGACCGCCTGTCCATTTTCATCCGATCCCATCCGAACCGCCAGACAGATGGAAAATAGGGTCTCCATCCCTGTGGATTTCACAAACAGGATTGCATAGTAGTGGGTTTAACCGCTGACATCTGCCACTCCATAGGAGTGAATGGAGACTCCGATCAGGTCCGCCTGAAAAACTGGCAGGCGGACCTAATTGGAAAGCCTGTGTGAGAGGGGGCTTAAGCTGCAAAGGCAGCGGGTGGGGATGTTCCCATGCCATACCTGTAATACTTTGCTTCACATCTGCAGTCAAAATAATTTCCCTGTTGTGTTCAGTGGGCAATACTGCCTCTGAATGTGACCCATTCAAGCGAATGGGGACACGCCACAAACATTTTGCGACTGCGTGCAATGCACATGGTTGCAACACAACCATGGTGGGACATTTATGGTGTTATGGTGCACCTGAGCACACCCCAATGACTACGTGCAGTGACGATTCCCTCTACTGCCTGGGATTCCTCGGTGTTGGCCCCCAGAGTGCTGCTAGCTTCCTATCCCTCCTCTCTCCCAAGCTGCTGGGGAATGTTTTAGGATGGAAATTGGGGGAAGGGGCTAGTAAATATGTCATTTACTAGTGCCTTCTTTTTCTAAATGAACACAGTGAACACACTCACTTATCGTGTTCATTCTTAACTGAAGCAATGCCAGAAAATAAGGGAGAGAACGTCTGTTCTGGAAAACTGTGTTAAAGAAGCAATGAAAAAATCTGATGCTAATGCTCATCAGTTGGAAGATCCCGAACATCGTTTTCGACATAACATCATGAGGCTGGTGGTCCTCCCAGAGCAATCTGAGGGAGTAAATTCAACAGAATTTGCTGAAATATGGATTCGGGAGACGATTGGAAAAGAATATCTTTCTATGTCTTTCTCGGTTGAAAGAGCACATTGAGTACCAAGTAGGCCACTACATGCAGGAGCCCCCCATGGCCATTCCTAAAACGACTTCTTTATCAATGAGATAGAGATCATATTCTTAGAAGAGCTAGAAATTTGAAGGAAGTTATGTTTACTGCCACTAGAATTATGTTCTTTCTAGACTTTTCTCCTGAAGTTCAAAAACAACGGGCTAAATTTCAAGCTGTAAAGAAGAGGCTGCAGACACTACAGCTGTCTTATTCAATGCAATATCCTGCTAAATTAAGAATAGAGGCAAAAGTTGCGGTATACTTTTTTGATAAGCTACAGGAAGCTGTTGAATGGCTGGATAGGCACTACGGTTAGAATTGTGGGGGAGGGTGACAGAGCTCGTCTGTGGAAGGAAGCATGAAGTGCTCCAAAATCTCCTGGTAGAGGGCTGCGTTGAACCTGGACTTAATGAAGCGCAGTGGACCAACACCAGCAGATAACATGGCTCCCCAAATCAACACAGACTATGGAAACTTCACACTGGACTTCAAGCATCTTGCAGTGTGTGCCTCTCCATTCTTCCTCCATACTCTGGGTCTTTGGTTTCCAAATGAGATGCAAAATTTGCTCTCAGCAGAAAAGAGGACTTTGGACCACTGAGCAACAGACCAGGTCTGTTTTTCTTTAGCCCAGGTAAGACGCTTCTGACGTTGTTTGTTGTTCAGGAGTGGCTTGACAAGAGGAATACAACATTTGAAGCCCATGTCCAGGATCCGTCTGTGTGTGGTGACTCTTGATGCAATGACTCCAGCCTCAGTCCACTCCTTGTGAAAGTCCCCAACACTTTTGAATGGCCTTTTCCTGACAATCCTCTCCAGGCTGCGGTCATCCCTGCTGCTTGCGCACCTTATTGTTCCACACTTTTCCCTTCCACATAACTTTTTATTAACCACTTGAGGTCCGGGCCATAGCCGAATGATGGCCACATGGGACGTCCTCCCCTGTGCACGCCCACCGCGTGCTCTGATCACCAAGTCACAGAGACTCGGATGATCACAGATCCGAGTAAGGGGCTGGTCATTGGCTGACAGCTGATCACATGATGTAAACAAAAGCTCGGTGATCGGTTTCGTTTTCTCCTCACGCTGATAGCGTGAGGTGGAAAAAAAAGCCAATCACCGGCTTATGTCAAAGGGACATCGGTCCCGAAGAGGAAGGGGGCACATAAGCCTCATCTGTGCCTGAAAGTGCCATCTGTCATTGCCACCTGCCAGTGCCCACAGTGCCCAGCAGTACCACCTATCAATGCCCACAAGTGCCACCTATCAATGCCCACAAGTGCCACCTATCAATGCCCACCACTGGTGCCAATCAGTGCCACCTAGCAGTGCTGCCATCAATCAGTGCCCAATCAGTGCCCATCACTGCCACCCATCAGTGCCCATCACTGCCACCTATCAGTGCCGCCTCATCAGCGTACATCAACGAAGGAGAAAAATTACCTGTTTGCAAAATTTTATAACAAAATATAAAAAAAATATAATTTTTTTTTTAAATTCTGTCTTTTTTCAATTTTTTTAACAAAAACTAAAAACCGCAGAGGTGATCAAATACCATCAAAAGAAAGCTCTATTTGTGGGAAAAAAATGATAAAAATTTAATTTGGGTACAGTGTTGTATGACCGCGCAATTGTCATTCAAAATGCAACAGCGCTAAAGCTGAAAATTGGTCTGGACAGGAGGGGGGTTTAAGTGCCCAGTAAGCAAGTGGTTAATGTTCTTTGATACAGCACTTTTGGAAAATCCAACTTCTTTTGCAATTACATTTTGAGGCTTTCCCTCATTATGGAGGGTGTCAATGATGGTTTTCTGCACAACTGTCAGGTCAGCAGTCTTTCCCATGATTCTGATTCCTACTGAACCAGACTGAGAGACCATTTAAAGGCTCAGGAACCCTTTGCAGGTGTTATGGCTTAATTAGCTGATTAGAGTGGGACACTTTGAGCCTAGAATATTGCATTGTGGATTTGGGGTTTTCATGAGCTGTAAGCCATAATCATCACAATTATGACAAATCACGGCTTGAACTATCTTGCTTTGCATGTAATGAGCCTATCTCATATATTAGTTTCACCTTTTAAGTTGCATTACTGAAATAAATTAACTTTTGCATGATATTCTAATTTTTCGAGTATCACCTGTTTGTGGTGAGGAATCTGTCCCTACTACTTAAAGAGGAGTTCCCATTTTAAAAGCAAAATTAAAAGTCAGCAGCTACAAATACTGCAGTTGCTGACTTTTAATAATCGGACACTCACCTATCCCACGGTCCAGCGATGCGGGGGATAGAGGCTCCACTCGTCTCCCCCTCCGTTCGGCGGCGCCGGCATTGCAACTGTGGGCGCCGGCTGTGGCTTCACAGCTGGGCACCCACTGCGCATGCGCATGCGCAAGCGGCACCGCGCGCCATGATTGGCCGCTCAGTCATCTGGGACCTGTAATGTGTCCCAGACGATTGACAAGAGGGAGGGGGCAGAGCTGAGCCCTTCCTGTGCCAAGGGGAAGTGATGTCACCAGCCCAGGCACTGAAGGAGGCAGACTACGAGGGACCCCCTAGCAACAACCATTTAGAGGTGAGTAAAAAAAAAAATTTTTTCCAAATGTTTTTTTTTATTTTTTTTTAGGAACATTCATGCTTTTTTTTTTTTTTTTCGTTGGAACACCACTTTAGGCGGTTTGGGCAAGTGGGAAAAATCTGGAGCAAATTACCTTTGGCAATAATAGGCAGAGCCATTTTAATAAAGATGATTTTGATGCCACAATTATTATATTTGCTCCATAATTGTCCCATATGGTTACCACCGAAATTCTTTAAACAAATTAATACTCTGTTTAGAGATCTTATATGGAGATATAAACATCCTCAGATAAGTTTGTAAACCTTTCAGTTGCCTAAGGATGAAGGAGGTTTGGCTGTCCCTAATTCCAGCCTTTACTATCTGGCATCTAAACTTCAGAAATTAAATGGATGGAAAACTATAGATTGTGAGGATCCTATACAACAAATTATATTTTCCCAAATGCCGATAAATCCATTAGTGCAGTTAATAGTTTCCTACCAATTTTTTACTAAATGAAGATATCCCACACTCTATTTGGTACATAGGACTTGGACCACTGTTCAACAAGAAACTCATCATAAGGGTTACACACAATATATGCCCATATGGAATAATCTACAACTGCCTGTAATGGCGAAACTTAAACATTTTGAGATATGGAAAAAGGCAGGCATTCTGTTTCTTTGCCAACTCTATGACAGTGATGTTTTGCAATCATTTGATAAATTGGCAGAGAAATATAACTTGCCTAATAAATTGGTTGTTGTGTGTTGTGGCTGTCTGGCCCGTTCCCTGGCTGCTCTTGTTCATGGCTCCTTCTATGGTTCCCTATGGGTTCCTGGGGGAGGGGGGCTCACCCCTGCCTCAACCCCGGGCGAGACGGCTCTCTCAGAGCTACCATCCCCATCCATCTTGGGCAATTGCTGGGCCATTTTATACTTATATGGGTTTCACCATAGGTAATGTATAAAGTCTCAGTTCCCTCTTGATGATTATATGGTACACCCTTTAAGATTTGATTTATTTATTTATCTTTCCATCTTACCCTTTAGCCAAAGTTTATGCATCCTACTCCTGATGATGGCTGTTAACACCATGAAACGTGTCGAGTTTTAACTCAAGGATGCCAAGCCAAGCTTGCCATAAAATTAAAGTTATGAATTCTGTTAATTTTATTGTACATCTATTATGACAACTATAATTATTGGATTTTTTTAAAATCAATTTATTATCTGCATTTGCCTGTACCAATCATGTTTATTAATTGTTAATATTAAATATGTCAATATGATTATGATTAAATTTATTATGTTTCTTATTCGTGGAAATCATGTATTATAAATTAATTATATGATACAACATATATCATATTGTATATTATATATTATATTTAATAATTACATTTAATTGATTGGAGTTATTGATTAATTAATTTATATTTATAATTCCATGGTTACATGATGTTCCCAATAGGAACCAGGACATGTAGCCCATTTACAACTAGTTATTTTTCATTTTATTAGATATTTATACATGCCTCATTTAAAGTCCCAATTTCCTTCCTTTTTCTTTATACATATATATATATATATATATATATATATATATATATATATAGGGATGGAGGCATATACATGATATAACCCGGTATCCCACATTCTATTTGGTACATAGGACTTGGACCACTGTTCAACAAGAAACTCATCATGAGGGTTACGCACAATATATGCCCATATGGAATAATCTACAACTGCCTGTAGTGGCGAAACTTAAAAATTTTGAGATATGGAAAAAGGCAGGCATTCTGTTTCTTTGCCAACTCTATGACAGTGATGTTTTGCAATCGTTTGATAAATTGGCAGAGAAATATAATTTGCCTAATAAATTATTTTTTCAATATCTACAGCTATGGCATGCCTTACATTCCCAAGCAAAGACATTTATATTAAAATATAATTCTTCAACAATCTCAACTATGGTAATTACTATTAGACATGCTAAACAGGGACTAATGGGAAAGATATACTCTTCTTTTAAAACAATAACAAGAATTAACTCACAATTAGGTAGCTATGGATGGTGGCGAAGAGACATAGAGACACTTAATGATGAGAAATGGGGAAAGCTTTGAAAAGTGTATTTAAGGTATCCTTATCCTCTGCACAATGTATGACTCAATTATTCATTATCCACAGAGCTCACTATACTCCGTTAAAACTGTATTCTTGGGGTAAAGTAGCTACATCTAATTGCCCAAGATGTATAAATGATTCCAGTACACTTATACACATGCTGTGGCGATGCCCCAAATTGCACCGCTACTGGGAGTCCATATTTGATATTTTGAATTCCTTGTGCTCCACACTGGTACAGCCTGATCCAAAAGTAGCATTGTTAGGGGTTATGCCGGTAGATATTCTCCCAAAAGAGGTGCAAGTGATGTGGCTAAGAACTATGTACATGGCACGCAAACTTATATTGCAAAAATGAATATCAAACTGTCCACCAAAGACTGACCAATAGTTTAAAGCAATTATTCTTCAATTAATACAAGAGAAACTCACCTATATACATAGGAGATGTCCTAAGACATTTGGAAAGATCTGGCATTGGTGGTTAGTGTCTGAGAAAGCTGACGAGAATATTAATAAGGGCCATTAGGTAAGAGAGCTAACACTGGAGCAAAATGAATATATACAAAACTGCTATTATACAGCAATATTGCGAAGGAGGGAAATAAAAAAGGGATTGACGAACGCAGATAATGAGGGGAAAAACTTTTTTTTTTTTTGGGAATGTTTTGAATGTTAGGTTGCTTGATGTTAGCTTTGCTTTTTGTTTGTATACACAAGTTGGGAGGGGTAATGTGATGTAATTGACATAACTTCCCATTTGTTGTTGTAAATAGTGAAAAAAATTTAGTAAAAAACAATTTGATTGAAAAAAAAAGGTTCTCTAACAAACCTCTGAGGCTTCACAGAACAGCTGTATTTATACTGAGATTAAATTACACACAGGTGAACTCTATTTACTAATTAGGTGACTTCTGAAGGCAATTGGTTCATTATATTTTAGTTAGATGTATTAGAGTAAAGGGGGCTGAATACAAATGCACGCCACAATTTTCACATATTTTGAAAACATTTTGAAAACCATTTATCATTTTAATTCCACTTCACAAATATGTGCCACTTTGTGTTGGTCTATCACATAAAATCCCAATAAATACATTTACGTTTTTGGTTGTAACATGACAAAATGTGGAAAATTTCAAGGGGTATACATACTTTTATAAGGCACTGTATCTAAATATAATATTAGTGGTTTATCTTGTAATTGATTTAGTTACAGCAGTTATTTAGCAATGATTTTGGATGCATGGAGAAGTAGACAGGAAACATGTTTTAAATAGAATCTAGAAAACAAAATAAGAAAAAAAAAAATATTCCACAATTTTAAAAAAATAAAAACAAAAAATAGACAGAATGTATACTGAAAAAGGCCCAAGAACTCCATTTCTTATAATTCTATTACAGTGAGACTAAGAAAAAACTGGATAGGTTTCCAACTTTAAAAAAATTCTATTGCAAACAATTAAAATAGAAAGCTCAAGTATAAAAAGAATACCTAGATTCCTCCACTAACCTCCAGCAGATTAACATCTGCTTGTGCTGGAGAGAGCTTGTTCTGTTCTGTGATGTGACTGATGCGTATGAAATTGAGGTCAGTCCCAGACTAATCAAAGTTCAAACACTAGCAGCAAGCAATAAAGAATTTATATATCATAATCTAAGTGCTTTTAAAAGAGTGGGAAAATACAGTAAATTGTATTACAAAAATGACAGGAAATAATCACAGACCGGGGCCCCTGTGTCCCTTTCTTTGACACACCATGATTAATCGATGTCCGTCAAACTTGCAGCCTGTTTTTCTGGCTGTCTTGCCTTCCCCTGCCTTCTGCAGGGGGTTTCTTCTGTGAAAACTTCAGTGGTTCTGGAATAGCTAAGCTCCTTATAGAACAGAAACATACAAATATAGGTTCCAAAAGGTGCAGGTATATCGATTAGGTTTTCTCGCTGCCCCACAAAGCAAGGCTGTAACATCAACAACCGATTGAGGAACTTGGGAATAACAATATATAATTCTTGGGAGGGTCCTATACTCAGAGATTTATACAGTCTATATTGGAACAGATTGTTTAAGTGGGTTTGGGGTCACTCTGGAGAGCCAGAAAACAAAAACTAAAAGGTATAGTGTATACTTGAATGCTACCATTAGAGTTTAGCGAAATTGAGAATTTTTTTGCCCAAAATTTTAGCAAGTCAGGGGTTTTTAACAAATCTTTAGCAACCTTACAACATTTTACCAAAAAATTGCCATTTTGGTAAAATGCACTGGACTCAATGGAAATGCAATATGTTGGTGGTTTTCTGGTTTTTTTTTAAGTGTAAAATAGGTTTTAAAGGCTTCTGAGGATTACAAACACTCCCTTCAACTATCCTGAACTGGTTCTTGTTCCAAATAAAATGGTTGTGTGAAATGAAAAGTGCATAGAGCATGCTGCCGCAAAAATGTCAAACTCGCGAATGCAATTGCCGGCACCCGGCTATTGGAAAAAAATAAAGAAAAAATATGGGGTTTGGTATTGATTTTCTACTGAACACCACACCAAAATAAAAATAAAAAAATGGCTTAGGTTCCTTAAGGACCCTTAAGTTACTTAAGGACCCTCGGGTGTAAGCCATCTGGTCCTGGTAATTTATTTGTATTAAGCCTATTTCTGACACTTCTGTTAGCCACAAGGGAACATTCTGTGACGTGTTATTAACATTACAATCTTGGTTACTATATTCCCCCTTTTCCTTTGTAAAAACTGAGAAGAAGAATGAGTTTAAAACCGTTGCCTTCTCTTTGTCCTTTGTAACCAAATTTCCTTCATCATCTCTTATGGGGCCAATATGCTCTGGCCTCACTTTCTTACTGTTACTATATTTAAAAATGTCTTGATTTTTTTTTTTTACTCTCCTTCGCTATGTACCTTTCATGGTTTATTTTAGCTGCCCTGATTGCGCTCTTACACTTAATATTGCTTTCCTTGTATTGTTGGAATGCTGACAATGACCACTCAGCCTTATATTTTTTGAAGGCCTTTTTTTTCTCTTTTATATGCATTTTTACATTATAGTTTAGCCACCCAGGTTTAATCTTAGCTCTTTTATATGTATTGCCCACTGGAATCCACTGCCCAATACCTTTATATAGTATGTTCTTAGAGCATTCCAATTTTTCCTCAGTGTTCCTTGTTCCTAGTATTTTATTCCAATTGACATCGTGTAGCATAGAGTGCAGTTTAGGAAGGTTGGCTCTTTTGAAATTCAGTGTACTTGTATTACCCTTGTGTTTCCTTTTTCTGTGGTTTATACTAAATGTAATTTACCTGTGATTGCTTTGTCCTAAGTTCCCCTGTATTTCACCATCTACAATCAGGTCTGTGTTTTTTTGTAATCAGTAAGTATAGTAATGCATTATCTGTTGTTGATGCATTTATCAACTGACCCATGAAATTATCTTGCAAGACATTGAGAAAATGGCTAGCCTTAGATGAATGAGCAGTTTCTTCCGCCCAGTCGATATCTGGACAAATTAAAATCCCCTCATTATATTAACACTGCCCTGCCTTGCCTCCATTCCTAACTGTGATAGGAGATCAGACTCCTCCTGCTCCTTCCTCAGGTTAGGGGGCCTGTAGAATACACCCACTATTACTTTCCCATTAGTTTTTTCCCTTTGGAGCTCCAACCACAAGGATTCCACTTCATCCTTTGCTCCATAAGTAATGTCGTACCTCACATTCAATCACAAATCATTCTTGATGTACAGACATACTCCTCCATCTTTCCTACCCCCCATGTCCCTACGATATAGGGAATACCTCTGGAGCATGTGAGCTGTCAAATCAAGTTTCTGAAATTCCCACAAAATCAAAACCCTTCTCATACATTAGTAGCTCCATTTCTCTCTTTTTATTAGCTAGACTTCTAGCATTTGTGTACATGTCTCTTAATTTTGTCCGGTCGCATATTATTTCCTTGTTAGTTGTTATGAGGCTGCATTTGGGATTTGTCAACTTACTTACCTTGTGTTTAGGTTTACTAGTCACCCTACCACTAATGCTCCCAATATTACCCGCTGAACCTTGCTCATTGCTGTAATGACTCCTTAGGATTACAAACTCCATCTTCAACTATCCTGAATTGGTTCTTGTGCCAAAAATAATCTATATAATAGCAAGAAAAAGTATGTGAATCTCTTGGAATTAACTGGTTTTCTGCAGTAATTTGCCATAAAATGTGATCTGATTCTCATGCTTGATTCTGATGGATATACATTGGAGTGTGTCTTCCTTCAAAGTAATGAAATGATTCATTTGTAATAAAGGTATAGTGCAGTTGGACCTTGTCTTGGTCCTAGACTGATACTTCTGTGACAAAAGAAGTACTCAGCAGATGATAAATTCTGGGGTGGGCATTGAGGAGCACCTAATACAAAGGTTCATATCACTCAGAGGTCTTTTTGAAATGTTTATTGGCTGACAGCATCAAATGCAGCCAACTGGTTTCAGGGGAAAGGCCCCTTTCTCAAGGCTTGTGTGGATGAAATTAGAATCCCATTGAGTTGCAATAGGAGACCTACAGTATGTTAGGGCTTAATAAAAACAGTCAAATTTTGACAGCACTGAACTTCTGGCAGGGTGTTATTTTCTGTATTTTGCATTTTTTGTTATGTATAATTTGAAATGTCTTTGTGACTGTATGCACCATTTTCTTTGACAAAATTTTCACCATTTTGTTTATCCACAGTCAAAGAAGACAATCAAATTATCATAGGCCTTGGAAACCAACATTGGCTCAAGATGATGAAAGTACAGTTAAGAGGGTACTTGATTGCTCATTGTTACACAGATATAAAAGCACTTTTTGCTATATTGATAATGCTGCACTCCGTCTGACAGCTAAAAGGGTCTTTATGAAAGATTTCTATGACCAGTTGACCTTCCAGCCTTGGCTTGTCTTTGATGGATCTCTATCAAAAACTGACTTATGGTTGAATGAATCTTGATTTTCTATTTCTTTTCCAGACCTTTTTACTTGATGGTATTATGACGTATACCTCGTTTCTGTTTAGGGTTGAATGAGATTGGTAATGTCAAAGGTTGTCATGGAAATCTTAGGAATTGTTTATACTGAATTATGAAAATGATGGCAGGAATGAACTATTGTTAACTTTCTGCTCTGGAGAATATTTTAAGGTTGAACACATCTAAAATATACTGTAATTATGGCTATATCTTTGTAATCCACAGAAATAGTCCCCATGCACACAGGATGATTTTACAGCTGCTTTTAGGAGCATCAGGCATTTTTTTTTTTGGAAGCTTAAAAAAGCCTCTTCATGTTATTCTATGGCCTCATGCACACACAGGTTTTTATAAGCTGTAAGTGGCATAGGCATTTTTAAGCTGCAAAAAACCCCAGGGCCAGCGCATTCTGAAGACCAGCGTTACAGCTGTAAAAGCGTCTGATGCGGCTTAACCCTGGATACAGCGTTAACCTGCTTAAAGCGTTTTTCTTTTGAGTCAAAATCAATGGTTCCATATGAGAGCCGCCTTAACTGATCCAACTTTCAGCCTATTGATTTGAATGGAAGTCGCATCCAAGTTGGATCATGATGATCAGACTTGTGGCATGCAAAAAACGGCCTGGGGTCTCCCCCCCAGGACCATACCAGACAAAGGGTCTGGTATGGATTTTGAGGGGAAACTCCCATGCAAAAAAAAAAATGAGCAAGTGACCCCCCTTGCTGGACCATACCAGGCCGCATGTTCTCAACATGGGGGGGTGGGTGCTTTGGGGCAAGGGGGCAGAGCCCCCCTTTAACATGGTGGGGTGGGTGCTTTGGGGCAGAGGCCCCCCGCCCCACAGCACCCACCCATGTTGAGTGCATGTGGCCTGGTATGGTCCATGGGGGGGCACTCGCCCCCCCTTTCCTGACCTGCCAGGCTGCATGCTCGGATAAGGTTCTGGTATGGATTTTGGGGGGACCCCACGCTGTTTTTTTTTCTTTTGGCGTGGGGTTTACGGTCCTGGGGGGGGATCCCACGCCATTATTTTTTCATTTTGGCATGGAGTTCCCCTCCGCAGAGCACAAGTATCACGTACCTGGTAGAAGAGCCTGAATGGACGAGCAAGGCCTCCTTGGAGAGGCTTGGCGCCAATGTGGGTGCGTGCTAGTGCACGGGCAAGTGGCGGTCGCGCATGAGGATGCGCGACGGCTGCTGTTTGCACTCCTGTTCACGCATGCACACATCTATGTGCCAAAGCCCGGTTTCTGTGTGCAACAGGAATGCGCATTCTTCTGTGCCTTAGAAGTCCTTTAGGGGAACAAGGCTGTCTGCTGATGGGTGCATCCTGACATTGCCCCCCTCCAACAGGCAGCCTCTGGATGCCCAACTGAGCTAGTTTCTCCAGGTGGTTCTGACAGAGCGCTTGGACAAGCCTGTTGGCATGAATGTTGCCCTCTGGTTCCCATGAATTTTCCTCAAGTCCGTACCCTTTCCATTTGACTAAGTACTGGACCTGATTCTGTCTCTTCCTGCAATCCATGATCGCCTCGACCTCATACTCTTCTTCCCCGTTTACCATTACAGGTGCAGGAGGACTATTACTCCATTCAGGAAATGGATCCAGACCAGCAGGCTTCAGTAGAGCTATATGAAAAACTGGGTGAATTCTGAAGGAATCTGGAAGTGCCAACTCATAAACCACGTTATTGATCCTTTTTTTCACCCTGAAGGGTCCCACAAACTTAGGGCCCAGTTTTTTAGATGGGCAGGCTAATTTCAGATTAGTCGTAGCTAACCAGACCTGATCACCAGGTTCCAAGATCAAATCTCCCCACTTCTTCTTGTCAAAGGATCTTTTATAGTCTTCCTGGGCCTTGGTCATGGTCTTCTGTAACAACTGATTGTTGGAATTGAAAAAATTTATTGTGTCCTAAACCACCGGAACAGGGCATTCTGGAGCAGAGGTAATCAAAAATGAAGGGTGGAACCCGTAGTTGGCGAAAAACAGGGATTGTCTGATGGCAGAATGTTCTGAATTGTTGTACGCAAACTCCGCCAGAGGTAATAGCGCCACCCAGTCATCCTGCGAGAAGGAAGAAAAACAGCATAAGTATTGTTCTAACGTTTGGTTGGTCCTTTCAGTTTAACCATTGGTCTGTGGATGGTACGCTGAGGAAAAGGACAGTTCGATTTTCAGGATTTTACACAAGGCTCTCCAGAATCTGGATATGAACTGTACCCCGCGGTCCGACACGATATTGGCAGGGAGTCCATGCAATCTCAGGATCTCTATAATGAAGACCTGCGCTGTCTCAGTAGCTGATGGGGTACCCTTCATGGGTAGGAAATGCGCCATCGTGGACAACCAATCAATGACTACAAAGATGGTAGAGTAACCTTCGGAAGGAGGAAGTTTGACAATAAAATCCATTGAAATCATTTGCCAGGGTCTTTCCGAAACTGGTAAGGGTCTCAACAACCCCCAGGATTTTGTCCTGCTAGACTGATTTCTGGCACAGGTAGGGCAGGTTTCAATGTACTTCTTGCAATCTTCTTTTAAACATGGCCACCAAAAGGTACGCTGTAAGAGTTCAATTGTCTTCTGGACTCCAAAATGTCCTGCAAGGGCATGGTCATGGCAGAGACCCAAGGCTGAGACTCGCAAACGTTCAGGCACAAAGATTTTATTGTTGTGCCAAAAAAACCATCTTAAGCTTGTAGCATCATCCCAGGAGAGGGCCAGATATTAATAGAGGCTTGTCTAATCTGTGACAAGAAATCTTCCTGTAACAAAAGGAAACTTCCGAGAGGAAGAAAGGTGTCTGGAGGATCTGGTTCTTCTGTCATGCCAAACATCCGGGACAAAGCATCTGGCTTAACGTTCTTAGATCCTGGCCTGTAGGTGATGTGAAAAACGAATCTCGTGAAGAAGAGTGCCCACCTGGCCTGCCGGGGTTTCAACCGTTTTGCGACTCGCAGATACTCTAAGTTCCGATGGTCGGTATAGATCAGGATCAGATGGACTGCCCCTTCCTGCAGGTATCTCCACTCTTCGAGGGCAGTTTTAATTGCCAGAAGCTCATGGTCTCCCACGTCATAGTTCTTTTCTGCCGGGGACAACTTGCGAGAAAAGAATGCCACAGGGTGCAGTAAGGACTTCGCCCCTTGGCGTTGAGACAGAACTGCCCCTACTGCCGTCTCTGAGGCGTCTACCTCTAGGTCGAACGGCAGAGCAGGGCCTGGATGCCGTAATATAGGTGCAGCAGTAAAAAGACCCTTCAAGGTCTCGAATACGGTTTGCGCCTCGGAAGACCACTGGAATCGTTGGGCTTGTCTTGTCAGTTGAGTTATGGGAGAAATTATTGCAGAAAACCCTTTGATAAACTTCCTATAGAAGTTTGTGAATTCTACAAACCGTTGCACCCCTTTCTTGTCCGTAGGAGCTGGCCAATCCAGGATGGCAGAGACCTTCTGGGGATCCATCTTAATGCCGCCTGTGGAGAGGACAAGGCCCAGTAACTGGATACTTTGGCATTCAAACTCGCATTTTTCTACTTTTGCATACAGGCCGTGCTGTCTGAGTCGGGCCAGGACCTTTATGACGTGTTCTCGATGAGCTTCTAGAGAAGAGGAAAAAATCAAGATATTGTCTAAATACAAAATAACAAATAGGTCCAAATAGTCCCGAAAGACATCATTATTAGAGTGCTGGAATGTTGCTGGGGCATTACAAAGCCCAAAGGGCATCACCAAATATTCAAAGTGCCCAAACCGGGTACGAAAAGCTTCCTTCCATTCTTCACCTTCATGAACACGTACCAAGTTATATGCCCCTCGTAAGTCTAGTTTCGTGAAGATGACAACAGAACAGAGTCTCTGAAACAGCTCTGGTACTAGAGGCAAGGGGTATCGATTTTTAATCGTGATCTTATTTAAGTCCCGGTAATCCACACATGGGCGCAGGGAAAGGTCTTTTAACTCAAAGAAGAAAATTCCAGCTCCGGCTGGGGACGTGGCAGAATGGATAAACCCCTTCCTCAGGCTGTCATCAATATAGTCTTTCAAGGTGGCAAGTTAAGGTTCAGTCAAGGGGAATATTCGCCCGAAAGGTATCTCGGCCCCAGGGAGGAGCTCGATGGGGCAGTCGTATGATCTATGTGGAGGGAGAGTCTCAGCTCCCTTCTTACTGAAGACATCGGCAAAGTCTTGGTAGGGTGCAGGAATGGAAGAACGAATTTCATCATCTGAGTCCATACACAGCAGAGGAGATGGATGACAGAACGGCTTGGGGAAGCAATATTGCTGGCAGTAGAGAGAGGAAAACTCGATCTTTCCGGTACCCCAACGGATGCAGGGATTATGGGCCTGGAGCCATGGCATACCCAAAATGATAGGGAACAGAGGTGAAGCTATGGCATCCAGGCGTAACAGTTCTCTGTGGTTACTGGAAATGGTAGTAGGTAGCGGAACAGTCTCTTGGATAACAGGACCAGATTTAATATGCGACCCATCTACCAGGTGGATAGAGAGTCCATGAGCTTTGGGCTGCAGGGGAATCTTTTGTTGAAGAGCAAAAGTCAAATCAATGAAGCAACTGCAAGCCCCTGAATCCACAATAGCAGGTACTTGGATAACTCTCTCTGGAAGTTGTAGTGAAATCTGTACGGCCAGGTGAGAAGACTTGGGAGGCAGAGATGACTGGCTGGCAGGGACGAAAGCCAGGCATCTTCGAATCTTGGCAGGACAGGATCTCACATAATGGCCATCCTTCCCACAGTACAGACTCAAGTGATTCTGTTGGCGGTACAGGCATTCCTTTGGAGAGGGGGATGGATGGGACCTGCCAGGTTGAGTTGGGCTAGGTGGACCAGGTTCTTGTGGTATCAACCCTAAAGGCTGGAATCGTCCAGCTGATCTCTCGGCACTGCGTTCTCTCAAGCGTCTGTCAATTTGAATTGTCAGGTCAATGAGTGCTTCTAAGGACTCAGGTACTCCAACACGAGCCAGTTCATCCTTTAGGGGTTCGGATAATCCTAGTCGAAATTGGTAACGGAGAGCAGCACTATTCCATTCAACATCCGCGCTCCAGCGTCTAATGTCTGTTACATAGTCCTCAGTGGCTTGGTGGCCTTGCTGGAGCATGTGCAGAGCAGACTCAGCCATGGCAGTTCACAAAGGGTCCTCATAGAGTCGAGCCGTGGTTGCAAAGAAAGAGGTCAGGCTTGACAGACAGGGGTTACCTTGTTCCAGTAGACAGTGAGCCCAGGACTGAAGCTCACCCTGCAGGAGGGAGATCACAAACCCCACTTTAGTGGCTTCTTGAGAGAAGGTCTGGGGTTGTAGCGAAAAGTAAAGGACACAGGCATTCTGAAAAGTCCTGAACTTGCCACGATCGCCTGAAAACTTTCCTGGAATAGGAACCCGGGGGTCAGGTGACTGCATTATTAAAGCAGGTGTCGAAGAGAGTTCATGGATCCGTTCTTCAAGCTGACTGTAGCCTTCTTGCAGGCTCTTGACTGTTTGGGTAAATGCAGTGAGGTGATGACACAGCTGTTCCACCAGGGAGGTTGCTCGTTCAGGCTCGGTCATGGCTACTTTGTACTATCACATACCTGCTAGAAGAGTCTGAATGGACAGGCAAGGCCTCCCTTACCACTCTGACTTAGAGCCCCTGATAGAGCAAACAGAAGGCACCAAAGTACAGAGTCTCACGAGTGCCAGAAAGTCCTTGGTGGAAGCAGGACGGCTGGTCCCGATCGTGCTGGAGAAGACACAGGAAACTTCAGCAGGAGACCAGCAGGTGGCAGCCGGTGCGGATGACAGCAGCAAGTAGCGAAGTCAGGCAAGCAGGGTCATACACAGCAGGTCAAATTGGATACTGGGTGCAGGCAGGATCGAAGTCAGGAGCAAGCCGGGTCAAGCCAGATCAGTAGTGCAGGTGCCAGGGAGGAAGCCGTAAGTTGGTCACTAGACAAGCCGAGGTCGGTACAGGCAGAGTTCAAGGGGAGGTTTAAAGACAAGCCAGGTAGACAACAGGAATCAGGATACAGGTTCACAGGATACTGGATACTCAGGAGCTGAAGACAAAGCAGCACCGGACCAGGTACTGGCTTTACTTAAATAGATTGCTTGGCGCCAACATGGGTGCGTGCACTGGCGCGCGCGGGTGCACGCAAGTGACGGACGAGGATGTGTGACGGCTGCTGTTTGCGCTCCTGTTCGCACATGCGCACATCTATGTGCCAAAGCCGGTTTCTGTGTGCAACAGGAATGCGCACTCTTCAGTGCCTTAGAAGTCCTCTGGGGGAACGAGGCTGTCTGCTGATGGGTGCATCCTGACAAAAAGTCACATGCCACAAATTGGACATCATGGTCTGCCTTCGATGGGACTTCCATTCAAATCAATGGGCTGAAAGTGAGATCAGTTAACATGTCATGCGACTTGTGCTCTGCTAGTAATTGTATTTGGGAGTGAAGAATAGAAGAGGCAGAGAAATGCTGCTAAATGCACATTAACGTGCATTTTTCTTGGCGTCGGTACTGGCTTTGCAGCTCGGTTTTTATAATGCCCTGTGTGCATAAGCACTAAATGTATATTTCTCTCCATCCAGTCCACAGATTGCAAAAACATGCTAAAGAGCACAGCCAAGTTGGTGACTTCACATTTCTTAGCAGCAGTTAAATAATGGAGACTAGTCATGAACCTGCCCCCAGTCTGGTATTTGATCAGCCTATTCCTCCGCTCCCTCTGTATTCTTCTGTCAGAATATTCATTGTCCTCTTATGTTCATGCAGCACACCTGATTGACTTCTTAGTTTGCCCATCATGCTCCCAGTTCTACAGTACAGTGGGAGGACAGGAGCCTGGTACAAGGTCAAGGTACCTATATTAGTTTCATTTACATATATATTTAAAGTTAATGTAAATATATATTTTTTTAGTTTTGGATAGAATAGAAGGGCTAGAACCTTTGCCAGCTTTCTATTGCCCTCTTATTTTATTTACCTTTTGTATTGGTCCTGTGACCATTTTCTCTGGCACAGTGGAGGTGTATAAAATAGGTGCAGCTCTAACAAATGTCCATTAAACCCTTTTGATCATCAATTGAAAATGATAATGGTATAGTCCATAGGGTATGACAGGAAAGCGTATAGGAGAGCATCACCACCACCGGCACCCACCGATCCTCTCCTATACTCTTCGCTGTCATACCCTATGGACTAAACCATTATCATTTTCAATTGATGTTTAGAAGGGTTTTATGGACATTTCTTAGCGCTGCACCTATTGTATATATATTGCATTATTGTTGTTCACCAATACTGTGCTGGCTGCTTGTTCTGTTATTGTTTTTATAGTTTTAGTGTTATTTAGCGCAGTAAAAACCCATTTCTATTTTTGTAAAGTGGAAATGTAGCAAGGAGTTAGGGTCCTTTTACGCAGGCTTTTTCTGCTTCTAGCATGAGCAAGTTCCCTGTTGACTCGGAGCTGAATAGGTATCAGATTTTTCTATCTGTGCCTGTTTAGTTGGTGTCAGTATTTAGATAGTGGATGGGGACGGATGCATGAAGGCTCTATGGATGGCCAGATCTAAACTGACTTGTGTCGGTTTACATCAGGCTACCTACGATCTGTCATGTTTAGGTCCTTTTCTGTTTTTATTTACAGACCTTGACAGACCTGGAGGTAGGTGTATGTAAATGGACACAAGTCAGTTTACATTCACCTGTCCATGAAGCTGTATCCTGCTTCCAATCAGGTCCACCTGAAATATACAGTATGAGTGTGACCTATCTTACATGCAAAAAAATAAATAATTCAGGTCAGCCAGTTTTCTAATACAAACATCCTTTCAGACAGTTCCATCAGGTTCTGTCCTCATCTTTTTCTACTGCAGTTAAGAACCGCCACAGCAGATTGAATAGTGAAGGAGCATCAACATACTGAAGAAGTCATCCCAATACAAACTGTATGCCTGAATTTGCTTTGCACAGACATCACATGTGATGTACACATCAATGCGGTCCGATTCACATGCAATGTCTGTGATCGCACCAATGCGATCCCAGCCTTAATGACTCTGTAATCTACCTCAAGAAATTGTTTCCTACTGTGTTTTTCTGCCTCCTTGTAAGCTTTAGAACCTCTTCTTTTTCGCTATCACTTCCGTTTGTTTGGAACAAGCTTTTTTTTGTGGTCCTGTATACTGTTCTATGCCCACTGCAAATCCCATAGTCCAAACTCCATCTTGAAAGTGAGCAATTGGGGATGGCTATGTTCCTACATACAGCCCCTGTACAGTGCCTTCAAAAAGTATTCATACTCCTTACAATTTCCCACATTTTGTCAAGTTAAAACCAAAAACATAAAATGTATTTTATTGGGATTTTATGTGAGAGACCAACACAAAGTGGCACATAATTGTGAAGTGGAAGGAAAATGTTAAATGATTTTCAACATTTTTTACAAACAAATATCTGAAAAGTGTGGCGTGCATTTGTATTCACCCCCCCGGTCAATACTTTGTAGAACCAACTTTCACTGCAATTACAGCTGCAAGTCTTTTTGGGGATTTCTCTACCAGCTTTGCACATCTAGAGAGTGACATTTTTGCCCATTCTTCTTTGCAAAATAGCTTAAGCTCTGTCAGATTGGATGGAGAGCATCTGTGAACAGCAATTTTCAAGTCTTGCCACAGATTCTCAATTAGGTTTAGGTCTGGACTTTGACTGGGCCATTCTAGCACATGAATATGCTTTGATCTAAACCATTCCATTGTAACTCTGGCTGTATGTTTAGGGTCATTTTCCTGCTGGAAGGTGAACCTCCGCCCCAGTCTCAAGTCTTTTGCAGATTTTAACTGGTTTTCTTCTAAGATTGCCCTGTATTTGGCTCCATCCATATTCCCATCAACTCTGACCATCTTCCCTGTCCCTGCTGAAGAAAAGTGTGTTCGGGGTGATGTGCAGTGTTAGTTTTCTGCTACACATAGCGTTTTACTTTTAAGCCAAAAAGTTCAATTTTGGTCTCCTCTGACCAAAGCACCTTCTTCGACATGTTTGCTGTGTCCCCCACATAGCTTCTCACAAACTGCAAATGGGACTTCTTATGGCTTTCTTTCAACAATGGCTTTCTTCTTGCCACTCTTTCATAAAGGCCAGATTTGTGGAGCGCACGACTAATAGTTGTCCTGTGGACAGATTCTCCCACCTAAAGCTGTGGATCTCTGCAGCTCCTCCAAAGTTACCATGGGCCTCTTGGCTGCTTCTCTGATTAATGCTCTCCTTGCCCAGCCTGTCAGTTTAGGTGGACGGTCATGTCTTGGTAGTTTTGCAGTTGTGCCATACTCTTTCCATTTTTGGGTGATAGATTGAACAGTGCTCCGTGAGATGTTCAAAGCTTGGGATATTTTTCTATAACCTAACCCTGTTCTAAACTCTGCAACTTTATCCCTGACCTGTCTGGTGTGTTTCTTGACCTTTATGATGGGGTTTGTTCACTTATGTTCTCTAACAAACTTCAGAGGGCTTCACAGAACAGCTCTATTTATACTGAGATTAAATTACACACAGGTTTACTATTTAGGTGACTTCTGAAGGCAATTGGTTCCACTAGATTTTAGCTAGGCGTATCAGAGTAAAGGCGGCTGAATACAATGGATATTTATTTGTAAAATATTTTGAAAAACATTTATCATTTTCCTTACACTTCACAATTATTTGCTACTTTGTTTTGGTCTATCACATAAAATCCCAATAAAATACATTTTATGTTTTTGGTTGTAACATCATAAAATGTGGAAAGCTTCAAAGGGTATGAATATTTTTTCAAGGCACTGTAGTGCCTCTTCACAACAAGATGTCTTTAGCCTTCTGCGTTTAGTGATGTACAGTGTTACTCAACCCAGAAGACTGAGGAGGTACTGTAAGGGCAGGGCTTCATAGAAACTGCCCCCTGCTGGAGAATATCAGAAGTAGAAGAGATCTCTGCACATGATTTGACTAGCCTGAAGATTTTGAAAAAAAAAAAAACTATAAAAAAGCAAAATATATAGCGGCGGAGCATCCAGAAGAGTATTGGGAAAATAAAGGGAGCAAGGGGCAGAGGGCTGATCCCAGAGTTGGGCTTTAAATATAGTGGTCCTGTTTCTGTTCGTGAATTGCACAGACTTTCTCCATCTCCACTGACACTTTCCTGTTCAGTAAATAGCAATCCGAGTACGGCCTGAACTGACCCAACAATAACCTAACAAATTTGTTGAGGTTCTCAATTGGAATAAGTCCAACTTCCCAAATTGTGACAATTAGTTAGCTCCAGTCTTGCATGGATGCTCTAAACAACACTGCAATTTTTCTTTTCACTCCTGACAGCTACTTCTTAGTAACATTCATATTTTATGCCATTCAGATGAATTATGCAGGCCAGCCACCAAGCAGATTTAATGATATTTTGCTTTTTTTATGCCCATTATGCAACAGAATCAAGTCTTTGAATTACATTTCATTTTCTCCTCAAAGCTGCGAGGATGGAGAGAGTTTCTCCCCTCCCTTAATCCAAAGCAACAATTTTTTTGACAAGCACACTTTGCAAATAAAACCTGGTATTGATCTTATGACGCCCTCCATGCTACAAGACTGGTAAACTTGATTTGAAGTCTTAGAGAGGAGAAAGCCCAGAAATAACAGAGTGTCAAGGAACTGTCAAGCTGAGAGAGAAAGCAAACGCTTGTCATAGAGTTCCTGTTTAGACCTCACTACCCATCTTCTTGTTGCCTTTAGCTACAGCTATGCAATTAGAGATAGGCTGCTGGGCTTGTTCTATCCCATTGTGATGCTGCTGCTGACGGTATGATAATGCACTTCTTTTAACTATGAATTCTAATTGATTTGCCTCCTGTGTGTAATTGTGAAAGTAAAGGTAGTACCTACATTATATTTAGAATCTTATACCTAGAAAATCTTTTTGTGCCAAATAAAACATGTAAAGCAGAACTGCAGTATATTTGTTTGCACAGTACAAATGTTTCCCCCTTACTTATGGTAATTGTACTTGCCAGTCATGACTATAGGAAAAAAAAGCTGTTCATATTCTATTTGCTTTGCTACCTTGACATTGATGTGGCATTGATTTTTAAATCAAGCTGGCAACTCAGATGCTCTTGAATAAAAGTACTTTATTTGTTACATGGATACACGGGTACAGGCTATATGCCAATTGTGGCTTTGGACATTTTCTTGCCTAAGCTCCCCTCAATAAAAGCCTAAAGGGTTGATTTACTAAAGGCAAATAGACTGTGCACTTTGCAAAGAGCAGTTGCTCCAGAGCTTATTAAATGTGCAGAAGCTCCGCTGACTTCCATCATCCAATCACATGTGCAGTGGCATCCCCGACCTCTGAAGGCCTAATGGTGTCCTCCAGGAGTTAGGGAGAGCTGACATCCTTCTTCACAGTATGGGTTACTAGGCATGGTGGCTGTAATGCTAAATGAAAACATGGGCGCCAGTCACTTTTTGAATCCAAACAAAAGAGATTTATTGTCTCTTAACAAGAACTGAGGGAGAGAGGGTTTAGGGCCAGGACACCCTTAGGCAGATGCAATATCAATTGGCAGACTCCGAGACAAAAATAGGCAGACAGCTAAACAGGTAGGGGGCCTTTGAGCTGGATGCAGCAACTGTATTTGTAGAACTGCTGTCTCCTATGGTAAATGAACTTTGAACAGTCAATAGAGATCCAAACATGTAACTCTCAGTAACCTGTTATAGATCTTTCCTCACATCTTACAGTATCCTACTGTATATCTTCACTCACTGAGCTCCCAGTTTCTCACTTGACTTCAAGATCCCAGCCATCACTGGATCCCCTGAGATCTTCCATAGCTAACCCTCTGTATTATTCTCAAGTGTCACCCCTGCTAACCCGCTGGGTCCCTGGCTTGGTACTCTGCTGAAGCTTTCCCACTTGTTCACCGTCCCCGGTTAGTGAATAAAGCTGCTCTGGTACTTCTTCAGACTTCCATAACTGGCCTCTGATAACCGGAGTGGTTGTCCCTTAATGACAACTGTGTCTCCTTTATCTCTGACCTTGATCCTCACTTGCCTCTGGTAACAGGAGTGGTCGTCCCATGTGGCAACTGCTTCTCCCTCATTGCTGGCAACGATGCGGTTCACCTTCCGGTGGAACCTCTGCAACTTGGTTGGCCTTCTCGCCAAGAGCCCCAACCCTGAGCTGCTTCTCTCAAACCTGGATAGGCCTCTGACAGCCTAGCAGCCAGGTGCTCCCGGGATAGGCCTGTGGCTTCTGGCCTAGCAACCCGGAGCCTTGTGACAAACGTCCACTCAGACAGCCATCCGGGTGGCACAGAACAGCGATCACCTGACTCCTCCTGAATAAATACTATCTCCCAGCAGGTCAAGGGACTAAAGAAACTCCTGCCAATTGGCTGAGACAACCCATCCACTCCTAGTCTGAATTCACTATGCCCCAGTCATTCTAATGCCACAGGCAACAATGCCACCTAGTGACAGAAGAGAGAGGCACATCAAATCCAGTGTTAGACCCCTTTCACACTGGGATGCTTTGCGGGTGCTACAGTGCTAAAAATAGTGCCTGCAAAGCACCCTGAAAGAGCCGCTCCTGTCTCTTCAGTGTAAAAGCCAGAGGGCTTTCACACTGGAGCGGTGCACTGGCGGGACGGTAAAAAATAGTCCTGCTAGCAGCATCTTTGGTGTGGTGAAGGTGCGGTGTGTATACCGCTCCTCCACCAGTCCTGCCCATTGAAATCAATGGGGCAGCGCTGCTATCCCGCCGTCAAAGTGCTGCTGCAGCAGCACTTTGCGGGTGGTTTTAACCCTTTTTTGGCCGCCCTCCGCCCCAGTGTGAAAGAGGCTTTAGGGAAAAAAACAGTGAATCCCCTATCAGCCAGCCAGGCTAGTTACCACCTATCAAGCTAAATTTGTTAGCAACCCTGCCTACTACCAGGGTGCTGCACATGCAAGCAAAAATGCTGTTGTTTTTTTTTTAAACAAAAACAAAAATAAGCTGTGCACAGCACAGTAATGCCCTGTACACACGGTCGGATTTTCAGACGGAAAAAGTGCGATCGGATTGTGTTGTCGGAAATTCCGATCGTGTGTGGGCCCCATCGGTCTTTTTCCGCCGGAATTTCTGACACACAAAGTTTGAGAGCAGGATATATAATTTTCCGACAACAAAATCCAATCTATTAAATTCCGATCGTGTGTACACTAATCCGACGCACAAAGTACCACGCATACTCAGAATAAATTAAGAGACGAAAGCTATTGGCTACTGCCCCGTTTATAGTCCCGACGTACATGTTTTACGTCACCGTGTTCAGAACGATCAGATTTTCCGACAACTTTGTGCGACCGTGTGTATGCAAGACAAGTTTGAGCCAACATCCGTTGGAAAAAATCTATGGATTTTGTTGTCGGCATGTCCGATCAATGTCTGACTGTGTGTACAGGGCATAAGTGTATGAAACATAAAACAATAGTCCACAAAAATGTGAAGGGGTGGGTTCTTCCCATAAGGGTGTCTCCAATCACATGGGAATAGTGAATCGCTTGTCTGTAGTCACTTTCAATAACACTTTGAAGGTAAATAAATACTCTTACCAACTGTGGTGGACCCTGAGTGTCATAGACAAATGGGTCATACAGGCTTGAGATCTTATGAGGTATGGATCAGGTGCTGGACGTAGGGGGAGTCAGACAAGTCCGATGTGGTGTCCCCAACTCTCAGTCCGTGTATTCTACAGGTACTCTATGATCCAAACGATTGTCTCCCAAAGCACTTCCTCATGGACTCCGGAGGGCGAACATATAGGAAAGAGGGAAGGAGGACTCCAGATAGTGCAGGTCAAACCAGGTGGTTTATTGATAATAGGTCAGGTATCAAAAAATGGTACAATAAAAGTGATCACAAAAAGTATAAAAAACAATAAAAGCAATGTGGGGTACAATGACAGATCACTGTCCTGGCGCATGGCTGGTACCATATGATCCCGGTGGTCAATCACAGCAGATCACATGACAGTTGTACACAATGAAAGGCTTTGTTACCTGTCTTTAATTGTGTACTATTGTGATGAGCTCTGTGATTGGTCACAGTCATCACATGGTACAGACATGGCCAATCAAAGCCCATATGTACCATGTGATTAGACAGGGCCAATCACAGTTAATTACAATAGTAAACACTGAATGAGTAGTTTTCATTTAGAAAAAATGGTTGCTTTTAACTGTAAAATGTAAGCAATCATAATGTGTAAAAAAAAAAATCCTTATCACCTCCCTAGAGTGTGGTAGCACTATATTGCTCTGGTCACTGTAAGTAAAAAAAAAAGAAAATAGTAATAGAAAAAATAAAACAAAAATTTATATATTTTTTTTACATACTGTCACCAACTGTCACCTGATCGCAGCCATACCAGTCATATGATGATGCTGTACTGCACTGGTGACAGTATATAAAAAAATTGCAAAGAAAAACAAAAAAAATATTTTTAAAATATCTTCGATTTCAAAACAATTGTGACAAAAAATGACAACTTAAAAAAAAACTTCACCATGCCTCTTACTTTATCTACTTTCCAAAAAAGGGGTCATTTGGGGGTATTTGTACTGTTCTTGCATTTTTGGCCTCAAGAAATTATATAGGCCATCATTACATCAGAATTCAGAATTGGCCGATATTTATATATATATATATATATATATATATATATATATATATATATACACATACACACACACACCATAGTTTGCGGACTCTATAACTTTCCTACAGACTAAATAATATACACTGATTTGCGTTATTTTCAACAAAGTAATGTAGATGTATACATTTTGGCCAAATTTATAACAGAAATGAAGAGAAAGCTCATTTTTTTCAAAAGGTTTGCTTTTTTTGCAAAAAATTAAAAACCCAGCAGTGAATAAATACCACCAAAAGAAAGCTCTATTTGTGTTAAAATAATGATAAAAATGTCATATGGATTCAGTGTTGCATGACCGCGCAATTGTCTTTCAAAGTGTGAGAGTGATGAAAGCTGAAAATTGGCCTGGGCAGAAAACGTGTAAAAGTGCCCGGTTCTGACGCGGTTTAAAGTGGTTGTCAACATCAGACATTAAATATGAACAAAGCATATCCCCCTATAGTGTATACGTGTCTCAAGAGCACTAATGCTGCATGCACACGATCAGAATTTCCGTTGGAAAAAACTTGGCTTGCATACACACGGTCACACAAAAGTTCTCGGAACTTTCGACCGTCAAGTACGCGGTGATGTACAACACTACGACAAGCCGAGAAAATGAAGTTCAATGCCTCCGAGCATGCGTCGAATTGTTTCCGAGCATGCGTAGGAATTTTGCGCGTCGGGATGGCTACAGACGATCGGAATTTCCGATAGGAACTTTTTCTGTCGGAAAAATAGAGAACCTGCTCTCAATCTCAATTCCGCCAGCAAAAGTCTGATGGAGCATACACACGGTCAGAATTTCCGACCAAAAGCTCACATCGAACTTTTTCTGGCGGAATTTCCGATCGTGTGTACGGGGCATTAGTGTCATTTCTATCTGCTGCTTTGTTCCTCTGCTATCAGCATAAATCACTTCTGATACCAGGAGAAAAATTGTGACAGGGGAGGGATCTCCAGCTGATTGACAGCCTCGGCTCTGTTCCTGTGTGCTGTGTGAAGGGGAGAGGTGTGTCCCTTCCCTTAGCTCTCGGAGCTCTCCTCTAAGCTCTGCAGAGTGTGACTTCAGCTCTCCCCCATTTTTCTGACAGCTCAGACAAGCTTTAAACATTTAGCACTTTGAACAGATGTGGAGAACAGAAGACTACAGATAAACAGGTGCAAGTCAAAATGTTTTATATACATACATACATACACACACTAAATATCTTTTTCTTTCTTTTTTTTTTTTTTTTTTTTTTTATAAGTGATCACATGACCTCTGTTCTCATCTCCATAAAGGGCTTGAAGGGGTGAGGATGGAGACGCCTTCTGACTGTAAGTGGAGTGAGGCAGGAGCAGCTTGAACGGGGTACAGGCATAGTCCACTGTAAAATTCACAGACAGAAAACACTGTGATGAGCTGTGCAAGTGTGCCTGTCAGCAAAAGGCAGAGAAACAGCAGTACACTGATTTTTGAAAGGGAAGAGCTGTGCAACTCTTGTTTTTCAACAGTACAAGCTGTCCTGTAGATGTAGAAATTAAAGGGTTGGGACAACAATGCTCACAATGATCAGCTTTTATGTAAAACTGTTATCCCCCCCCCCCAAAAAAAAAGTTGATGTAACTTCTTAAAACGCATTAGAAGGAGTTCAAGTTCAGTTTGCTAGTATATCTAAACACTCCCCTCACCCCAGACTGATAATGCTGTTGTCCAAAGGTCAAGAAAAAGGAATAAAATGTGTCCTTAAGACAGAGTGGGGTGGGGAGGTTGGTTATTAAATGAGGAACCTAGATTAACCACTTCCCTCCCGGCCTATAGCAGAATGACGGCCGGGCGGTGGTTCAGTTATCCTGACTGGGTGTCATATGACGTCCTGCAGGATAACAGCCACCATGCACCCGCGGTGATCGGTGGTGCGGTGTGTCAGCCTGACACACCGCTACACCGATCTCCATAAAGAGCCTCTGGCGGAGGCTCTTTAGCACATGATCAGCCGTGTCCAATCACGGCTGATCACGATGTAAACAGGAAGAGCCAGTGATCGGCTTTTCGTCACTCGCGTCTGACAGAGACGAGTAGAGGAGAGCCGATCGGCGTTGCTCCTGACAGGGGTGGTCTGCGTTGATTGTTTATCAGTGCAGCCCCCCCTTGGATGCCCACATTAGACCACCAGTGAAGCCGCCAGGACCACTAGGGAAGCTCCTAACATGTGGATGGCCAGGTACATCCCCCATGGCCATCCACATGTAAAAATCAATGCCCAAAATATGCCAATCAGTGCCCACAAATGGGCACTGACTGGCACCTCTATGGCACAATAACAATTAGTGATGCCCAGCAATGCTACCCATTAGTGTCATCAGTGCCACCCATCAGTGTCCATCAGTGCCACCTATCAGTGCCCATCCATGCCCATCAGTGCCCACCTATCAGTGCCAATCAGTACCCATCTGTGCCACCTATTAGTGCCAATCATAAGTACCCATCAGTGTCACCCATAAGTACCGATCAGTGCTGCCTATGAGTGCCCATCAGTGCCGCCTATGAGTGCCCATCAGTGCTGCATACCAGTGCCACCTATGAGTGCCCATCAGTGCCACCTATCAGTGCTGCCTATCAGTGCCCATCATCAGTGCCCATCAGTGCCACCTCATCAGTGCCACCTCATTGGTGCCACCTCATCGGTGCCCATCAGTGCCACCTTATAAGTGTCCATTAGTGCAGCCATATCAGTGCCCATCATTGAAGAAGAAAATGTACTTATTTACAAAAAATTTAACAGAAACAAAGGAAAACTTTTTTTTTTCAAAATTTTTTTTCAAAATTGTTGCGCAAAAAATAAAAATCGCAGAGGTGGTCAAATGCCACCCAAAGAAAGCTCTATTTGTGGGAACAAAATGATAAAAAATTTGTTTGGGTACAGTGTAGCATGACCGCGCAATTGTCATTCAATTTTGCGACAGCGCTGAAAGCTGAAAATTGGCTTGGGCAGGAAGGTGTATAAGTGCCTGGTATTGAAGTGGTAAAGTTCTATTATGAGAGAACTGTCAGTGCATTCATATATGAAAAGAGGAATAAAAAACAGACTGAGCTCAACCTCAATGGGCAGAGCAGAGATACTGCACCGTCCGATTCTGACGCCTGTACCTCCAATAAGCCACAACTCCTAGCTCCTCTGGGGGCCCACTGGCAGGCAGCTCACGCTTATGGTAGCACCAGCCCTGGTGTCACTCTGTCCACACTCCCCGCACCCCCATAGCAATGCCACTGTTGAGAGGACCTAGCAAAGTAGTCTGACATACAATATAGAAAATGACTTTATTAAACACTAATAAATATAGAAAATACAAAACCCACTACCCAACTAGTAAAATCAAATCATAATTGGGCAATTATTAAAAACACAACCATGGCAGCTGCAGGGAAATTGTATAAGCACCCCCCCTCCCCAAAAAAAGGGGGGGTGACATCACGTGTTCATAAATGTGTGTGCCCCAGTGGGGGCACAGTCTACATAAACCGGATAAAAAAACATTAAAAAAATCCTCCTCCATACTATAATAAAAGCTTTCAGGATTCCTAAAGGGCATCCTTTGGTAGAATATATTTCAGGACTAGTATATAGTTGAATATTGTTCAGAATCCATTAAAGGATCTTCTCATGGATTGTAAGAGAATCAAGTCCACATATAGACAATATTAACTCCATATGGCCAGTGGTATTTCAATTCCTTTGGGTTGTAGCATGAAATCAACCCACATATGAACGACGTGATGGGCCACTACATGTAGTTAATGGCGTTTAAAGTCCATGAGAGTGGCCTTCAATAAAATGTGTCATAAGACCAGCCCCCCATATAAGCATCATGAAGTCAGAGTGAATAATAGCATATGTATCAAACATCAGGCATAACTGGAGAACTCCCAGGGAGAGGTGCCCCTGTTATCACATAACTCCACCAACTGTGTGATATATAATTCATCATTGCCCAGTGTGGAAGCCATTAGTTTAGATCAAAGAAAAATTTCAAAGCCATATAGCGCTCAAGTAGAGAAAATTTACTTAACCATCTATGTGGATCTTGAGAGGTCCAGGCTGTACTTATAGCAAGTGGAGGTTTATGAGTCCATATCCAGAGAGGTCAAAGTCCCTTAGATGAATGGAGGAGATTGGGGACGTGGTATTCCACTGGCAGCAAGGGAGCAAGTCTGGAAGCCTGAACAGTTTCGCCGATCACGCCAGCTGCTTCAGAGGGATTGTCAGTCCAAAGGTGCCCCTGTTTCTCTTTCGTCCAGAGTGTAGGCACCCTAATACAGGAGGTGTGTTACTGGCCAGATCATCAGGTGAAAACAGAGGGGAAAAAGTAAAAAATAAATAAAAAAACGAATGCAGCCACCATATCTAGCGATCTTAAGCTGCAATATATTATATTTGGTTTTGGGTTCAATACCATTTTACTTTCCTTTTTTTGGAGTAAACTATTTTTTCCCCAGTCTTTTGCAGCTTCCCCGTTCCCAAAACCTAATGCCGCGTACACACACGCGGACTTTACGGCAGACTTTGCTCGGCGGACTTTTCGACAGACTTTACGACGGACTTTCTGAATGAACGGACTTGCCTACACACAATCCACCAAAGTCCGTCAAATTCGTACGTGATGACGTACGACCAGACTAAAACAAGGAAGTTCATAGCCAGTAGCCAATAGCTGCCCTAGCGTGGCTTTTTGTCCATCGAACTAGCATACAGACGAGTGGACTTTTCGACCGGACTCGATTTTGACGGATTATTTTAAAACATGTTTCAAATCTAAGTCCGTCCATCTTTTGAGAAAACAAAGTCAGCTGGAGCCCACACACGATCGAATTGTCCAGTCCGCCGGGCAAAGTCTGCCGTAAAGTCCGCTCGTGTGCACGCGGCATAAGTCCGCCAACCACTTCCAGCACCACAGGAGACAAATGCCCAAAGGGGTGGTCTAGTACAAAGTTAAAAAAAAACAAAAAAAAAACAGAATTGTTGTAGAAATAAAAATGGTCATCACACATTATTGTTAGTACTCCTGCACACAATATAAACTATATTAATCCCCAATCCAAAAATATAATATGCTGCAGCTTACCAATTATTAGATCTGGTGGCTCATTAGTCTTCTCTTTTAAGCGTTTTTCCTTTTTTTTTTTTTTTTTTGCAGCTGGTGATCTGACCAGTAACACACTATTATAGTGCCCCCACTCTGGATGAAGAAGCACAGGAGCACCTTTGGGCAGCGGTATCTTCAGTCTGGGGGTGAGGGGAGTGTTAGATGTACTAGCAGATTTAGATACACTAACAAACTCTGCCATTATAGCAACAGTTTTTTCCCCTTTTGGGATAAAGGTTTTACATAATAAATAGAGGCTGATCATTCTAAGCACCCCCGTCAGTGGCAACTGGTTTGTCTCATTCATCTAACTTCAAAATCTGCAGGACAGCATGTTTTACTGACTTACTGGTCAGTTCTCCAGGTGAAGGCTAAAAAAGAAAACAAATGCAACCACCATATCTAAGAATTTCTAAGCCGCAGTATAATAAATGTTTGCTTTTGAGTGTACCACTTTAATTTATAACACTCATACAAACTTTTATTAACATTTTTTTAAACTTTTGCAGACCTATCTTGTCAGTTTTTACCTGAGGAAACACTCTGGGATTTTTTTTACAACCCGAGGAAGACTGTGTTGCACATACAGGGTTAGTTTTAGTGCTGGCTGGGATAACCAGAAGCTCTGAGCTCAATAAGACACCCAAGCAGATTTGGGGGGGGGGGGGTCTGAAGTCTCCTCTTGTGATTGATGTCAACCATTCTTAACTGGAGGTATCACAGGAGGTACAGGGTCAGCGTCAACAGCAACCTCTGCAATACTTAGCGATACACTATATGGACTGGTAGATTTTTTATAGAGTTTCTATGTCTAATTTCCCTCTGTAATTTTTGCATTTTTTTCAATAAAACATTTATGGAATAATAAAAAAAGAAGTGTAAGACTTTGCACAGCTTTTATATGCTTGAGGTGATTGTAGTCGTATTAGTGCACGTGCAACAAAAATAATTGAGTACTGTCCATGATACTTTTTTTATTTGCAATAACATCCAAATTTTCAGGACAGGCTTTTGGGGTGTACCCCTTCTTCTAGGTCCAAGTACTACGGAGTACAGTACCCCCCTTTTTCAAGGTCCAATCAGTACTAAGTACCCCCCCTTCTTCAAGTTCCAAGCAGTCTTGAGTAGCCCCCTTCTTCAAGTTCCAAGCAGTCTTGAGTACCCCCCTTCCTCAAAGTCCAAGCAGTACCGAGTACCCCCCTTCTTCAAGCTCCAAGCGGTACTGAGTACCCCCCTTCTTCAAGGTCCAAGCACTACCGAGTACCCCCCTTCTTCAAAGTCCAAGCAGTACTGAGTACCCCCCTTCTTCAAGCTTCAAGCAGTACTGAGTACCCCCCTTCTTCAAGGTCCAAGCAGTACTGAGTACCCCCCTCTTCAGAGTCCAAGCAGTACTGAGTACCCTTTTTCTTCAAGCTCCAAGCGGTACTGAGTACCCCACTTCTTCAAGGTCCAAGCAGTACCGAGTACCCCCTTCTTCAAAGTCCAAACAGTACTGAGTACCCCCCTTCTTCAAGCTCCAAGAAGTACTGGGTACCCTCTTTGTTCAAGCTCCAAGCAGTACTGAGTACCCTCCTTCAAGGTCCAAGCACTACTGAGTACCCACTTCTTCAAGCTCCAAGCAGTACTGCTTGGAGCTTAAAGTGGTTGTTAAGGTAGATAGTTTTTTATCTTAATGCATTCTATGCATTAAGATAAAAAAAAAAACAAACAAAACCCGTGTGCAGCAGCCCCCCTCGGACCCCTAATACTTACCTTAGCCCATCTTGATCCAGCGATGTTGCACAAGAGATTCGGCTGCCCGGGACTCTCCCTTATGATTGGCTGAGACAACAGCGAAGCGCCATTAGCTCCCTCTGCTGTCAGTCAAAGTCAGCGAGCCAATGAGGAGAGAGATGGGGCAGGGCCGCGGCTCCATGTCTGAATGGCCACTCGGCAGGGGGGAGGGGCCAAAAAGGCCAAAGAGGGACCTGAGAAGAGGAGGATATGGGCTGCTCTGTGCAAAACCACTGCACAGAGCAGGCAAGTATTTTGGCCACACCTTCTATGCAACTGGAATGTATTTGCAGTGGAATTAAACCCTCCTTTGGTTTTCAGCCAAGAAAGCTGCCATCTTGGCCTCTGTTTGATCTTCAACTGCCAAGATGCTACACATGTGATCAGTTATGACACCAGTCATTTGATGGTTTGACAGTTTGGTTGAGAGCACAACCAATGTGACAGTTACATTCCTGGCAGGTGCCTTTTTGAAATTGTTAAATCAATGAGTTTAGCTCCCCTTTAACTGATTTAGGGCCTTTGACACAGGCTTTGGACTTGTGTTGATGACATCAGTTTGAGATGCTCATGAGATTACTCAGAATTTATTAACAGGTGGACCTGATCTGCCATTACCCTCCTTCTGACCTGCATTCTGTCTACTTCAAGGGAGTGCATCTGTGCATTGCTACAGACTTGTGTGAACTAAAGCCCATCAACACAAGCCCTTGAACTAATAAAGTATTTGGGCTTTTCCATTACTGTAAACTTGAAATTTCCCATAAGACCACCCTTAAAATAACCCCAACCCCTCCACCAACATCCACTAAGCTTTGTCTCATCCAGGTAAAAACAACAAGACACAATATGAAAAGAAGTAAAATATTCAGAAATCCCACTTCACAATGTGGGATCATAAGCTGCTCTCGTTTAGAATCCCCAGCTTGTCTGAAGTATCCATCCTTATTTGTTCAATCGGATTTCATTCTCAGCGGCTTAGAGAGCTATTGAGGAAACAAGCCAAGTAATTCCCCAGGGCAGGGACCCTGAAGAAAACAGCATTTTAACATGTTCTTCCACGCAATCCAGTCGCCTAGCCGAGACCAGAAACGTGCTAATTCCAGACCCCAGCTCCGAGAATCATTATTTGCAGAGGAGAACGGTGCAATTACAGAGACCGCTTAAACGCATGTTCCTGCAACATCTGCTATGACTCTCTGCATCTGTGCAGGCATTGAGATAACAATTACAAATCAGATGGAATGTTTGACTGAGTCCTGAGTGAACTTGGTGCTCCTAGGAATACTGCAGGCCATAAAACAACTGCCAATTAAAAAAGATCAGGGTGAGAGGCGAAGGATTCTGCTCCGGAACACTGAGCTGTAAGAAAGGATTGAGACTGACAGCAGGATAAATATCACGTGCTGCTAAATCTCCCTACTGCACAGAAAGCAGCCGAGTGATGAGAGACAGAAGTGCCAACATTTCCGAATGCAAACCACACAGCTGCCATTAATCTAATACAGTTCCTACTGGTAAAAAGCACCTACAGTAATTAGAATGTTGCATGCCCCTTCTAGGACATATAAAGCGGCTGATTTACAAAGAGCAAATAGGATGTTCACTTGGCAAAGGAATTTGCACTTTGTAGGAGAATTTTTCCTTAGCTTACGGAATGTGGTGAAAATTTTCTTTGCAACGAATACCCAATCAAGTGCAAGGAAAATTTTAAAAAAATCTGCATTTTTTGTTGCATATGCTCATTCACTAAGCTAAGGGCATATTCCCTTGAAAAGTGGCATACAACATCCCTGGAATTTTCTATGTTGGTTACATTTATATATTTGTAGGCTTATGCTATGTATCCTAGAAATCTTCAATAAAAAACGTATTGAATTTGAAAAGTGGCATATAATGAAACTATTGTATATAATGTAATATGGATCTATGAATATAGATTGATACGTTTACTATGTGATAATATAATCAGGAGAAATATGAGAGGTGTCTCCAATAATAATGAGTTCTAGTTACATTTTGGGTTATTTCCCAAGCTTTTATTCACAATTTTCAAAAAGTAAAGAGTGGATAACTACACAGATCAGTCATAATATTGTGACCATCCATCATTGCCCTTTAAGGCATAGACTCCACTAGACCTCTAAAGGTATGCTGTGGTATCTGGCACCAAGCCTAAAGCAGGTCCTTTAGGTCCTGTAAGTTGTGAGGTGGGGACTCCATACATCAGACTTGTTTTTACTTGTTTTTCCCACGGATGCTCAATCGGAGTGAGATCTGGAGAGTTCGGAGGCCAAGTCAATATCTCAAACTTGCTTTTGTGTTCCTCAAATCATTCTTGGATTTGTCAGACCGGGCCATCTTCTTCCATTGCTCCGTGGTCTAGTTCTGATGCTCACTTGCCCATTATAGGTGATTTTAGATGTGGGTACAGGTCAGCAGTCTTAGTCCATAGGGTTCAATACTGAGTTGGCCCAACCTTTGCAGCTATAACAGCTTCAAGTCTTCTGGGAAGGCTGTCCACAAGGTTTATGAGTGTGTCTATGGGAACGTTTGACCATTCTTCCAGAAGCGCATTTGTGAGGTCAGGCACTGATATTGGACAAGAAGATCTAGCTCTCAGTCTCCACTCTAGTTCATCCAAAATGTGTTCTATCGGGTTGAGGTCAGGACTTTGTGCAGGCCAGTCAAGTTCCTCCACCCCATCATCCATGTCTTTATGGACCTTGCTTTGTGCACTGGTCCAAATCATTTGGTGGAGGGGATTATGGTGTGGGGTTGTTTTTCAGGGGTTGGGCTTGGCCCCTTAGTTCCAGTGAAAGGAACTCTTTTTTTTTTCAAATAACATTTTTTTATTAAACGTATAGACATACATATGCATTGAGCAATAGTGTTGCTTATAGTTAAGTGCAATAGCTAAACAGTCAACGCAATAGACATTGAGCCTCTGATGATAATCATCCAGGTACATTAGTGGTACAATTTCTTCCATACCATCTGAGGTTTTCAACCAGCAAATAACATCATTAAACTGAGAATGTATTAGCATTTTACAGAGAGAAGGAAAATAAAGTAGGAAAAGAGAAAAGAAGGATGGAAGGGGGAAGGGGAGGTGGGGGGTGGGTCTAGCCGCAGACCTAGGGCGGGTCCTCTCGCTTATGCCATTCCTCCCAGACCATGTCATGGGCCTCCATTCTGTTTTGTATCCTGGCTGTCATTTTCTCCATTAGCTCTATGTCCTTTATTCTGGTATAGAGGTCTGCTTGAGAGGGTGGAATCTGTTTCTTCCAATAGAGGGCTACCAGGCATCTCGCTGCTGTGAGAACATGACCTAGTAGTTTCCTAGAGTGTCGGGATATACGTAGCCCAGACACACCAAGAAGAAACAGTTTCGGGACTTTGGGGACCTGGACGCCCAGTAGGCGATTCAACAATAATTGTGTTTCCGTCCAAAAGGGAGCTATTTTGGGACATGTCCAGTAAATGTGAAATAAGGTCCCCCTGTCCTTCATACACCGCCAGCATCTATCCGAGCTAGATGGGAAAATGGTGTGGAGGACATCAGGTGTCATATACCAGAAGAAAAGGACCTTGTATGCATTCTCTTTGTACAGAGTGCATAATGAGCTTTTAGCCGCCTGGGACCAAATCGTCTTCCAGGTAGCTTCCGAGATCTCCTCCCCTAGGAACTTCTCCCAGCGGGTCATGTACGAGTGCTTGCCATGGTCTGTAAAGTTATAGGAGTTCAGTATCTGATAAATATCGGATATTAGCCCGCGTCTAGTTGAGCCCTCTAATATCAATCCCTCAAAGGGTGATGGGGCCGAGAACTGTAAGTTCGGGGCAATTGATTGAGCGTAGTGCCTAATCTGCAAGTATCCAAAGAACACTTGCCTTGGTAAATCAAATTTTCTCTGTAGTTCTGTAAAGGACAGTAATCTGCGCGTGCATGGGTGCACCAAATGGCCAAAGTGGAATAAATTCCTCATCGCCCATGGATAAGACATCTGATGAGTAAGGCCTACAGGCAGCTTGGGGTTGTAGAGGAACGATGTGAGGAGTGATGAAAGGAACTCTTAAGGCATCAGCATACCAAGACATTTTGGACAATTTCATGCTCCCAACTTTGTGGGAACAGTTTGGGGATGACCCCTTCCTGTTCCAAAATGACTGTGCACCAGTGCTCAAAGCAAGGTCCGTAAAGACATGGATGAGCGAGTTTGTGGTGGAGGAACTTGACTGGCCTGCAAAGAGTCCTGATCTCTACCTGATAGAACATCTGTGGGATGAATTAGAGCGGAGACTGCGAGCCAGGCCTTCTTGTCTACATCAGTGCCTGACCTCACAAATCTACTTCTAAAGAATGGTCAAACATTACCATAGACACACTCCTAAACCTTGTGGACAGCCTTCCCAGAAGGGTTGAAGCTGTTATAGCTGCAAAGGTTGGGCCAACTCAATATTGAATATATATCTTAAACTGTGTAATGCTGCTTCTCCATGACCCATTGTTTGAGTATTGACAAATTCAGTCTGCTTTCCTGTTTGTCTGCATCCTTCCTTCAGTCCTTCCTGAATTCACAGCCAGCATCGAGAGCTGCATTTTCCTACTTATGTGACATATAGACATTGTTTTCCTAACCATACATTACGGGAGCTTGCAGCAAGATTGGGATAATCCCTATTTTATATTGGTTACATGTTCTCGGGCACATTTATTGAAAAATTGCTGCTTACCATTTTGATGCTATTTTCTGATATCTCAAGCACTGAAAAATCCTACTGAGGTCTCTTTGTTTAAGAAGGGGCTGGAAAGCCGAGTTTGCCATAAGTAACTGTCTGTATTATGTTGGCAGATCCAGTTACCAGTTGTAAACTAGATTTGACCACTGTCTGTCCTAACAAGGGGTTAAAGAAGATCTATCAGATCTGTGACTGATCTGACAGCAGCTTTGAAGGATACGGATGTATCATAGCTGCAGCTTGTCTCAGCTGTGAGACAAGCAACATCAAGAGGAATGCAGAGGTGGGGTTTATCAGGCTCTGCAATCAATAGGTTAATGGGTTAAAGGTAAACAATGTTTACTGTGTGTACTGTGTGCTGTTTTTACTAAGCAATGTGCTAGTTTTCACTCCTTGCTTTGCAGGGAGAAAAATACCATCCCCATAGGTGTGCGCAGCCTATTGCATTAGGGTGTGCACCCCAAATGTATTAAAACATGGACGGTGTTAGTAGGGCAGTGGATGGTGTCAGTAGGCAGTGAACTTGTCAGTAGGGCAGAGGCTGGTGTCATTAGGGTAGTGGACAGTGTCAGTAGTTTATTATTTTATTACAATTTTTTGAGGATCCCCATTGGGGGGCTTTGGTGAAATATCAGCAGAGGGTGATTAGGGTGTCCCCAGGCAAATCCGGCACACCCCCTGAGCACACCTATGACCATCGCCGATGTCTGTAGAGAGCCCTGTGTTGTTTACCAACACAGGGCTCCCTTCTGTCATTTACTCCGCCAATCAGTGAGTCCTGGCTATAAATCATTGACTGAGACCCGCTGATTGGCCTGTGCTGCAGCGAATGACAGCTTCCATGCGCAAGCGAACCCGGAAGAAAGCCCCGATGTACAGGAATGTTACATTGTTTGTGTGAGCCATCCCACCACAGTATTTGTATTGCAGCAGGTCAGCAAATGGATAACAATAGGTCTTCTTTAAAGATTAATGCCCTGTACACACGATCGGACATTGATCGGACATTCCGACAACAAAATCCATGGATTTTTTCCGATGGATGTTGGCTCAAACTTGTCTTGCATACATACGGTCACACAAAGTTGTCGGAAAATCTGATCACTCTGAACGCGGTGACGTAAAACACGAATGTCGGGACTATAAACGGGGCAGTAGCCAATAGCTTTCGTCTTTTAATTTATTCTGAGCATGCGTCGGAATTGTCCACACACGGTCAGAATTTACGCGAACGGATTTTGTTGTCAGAAAATTTTATAGCCCTCTCCCAAACTTTGTGTGTCGGAAATTACGATGGAAAAAGTACGATGGAGCCCACACACGGTCAGAATTTCCGACAACAAGCTCCGATCGCACATATTCGGTCGGAAAGTCCGACCGTGTGCATAGGGCATCAGAAGCTTTCCATCTTTACTGTATGTTAATGGGAGAACCTCAGCCTGTCCTAAGCCTTCCTACTGGGACAGATTCACTCTGAAAGTGTTCAGAAATGTTTGAAGTCTGCCATGACTCTTTGTTTTTAGAAACATTTACAAGGTAAGAAATATTTTTAAAATAGCTTTTTAGGTATGCTGTGTGGATTTGAAAACATAACATATAGTGGGGTTTTCTCAAATTTGACTATAAAAGTATAAATACACTTTAAGTTAATGTTTAGTGTGTGCCCAGCATTTCCCTTGACTTCCTGTTCTGGAGATGAGACAGGAAATGAGAGGAAACAATTCCAATCTTAGGGTGTTGAATTAAAACAGCTATATTTTTCTTCTCTTGCTCTGTTGATGTTTATATTTTTTGATTTTCCCTACATTTCTGGTAACTAGAGTTGGGAGAATGGTTCAACCTGAGCATCAGTTTGAGTCAAACATTGGCTGTTTAACCTGTTCGGGGAACACCTGAATTTGCAGGGTGTTCGGCGGGTGCTTGCCCCGCTGGACTCTCTGCATTGCACTGCGCGCTACACAGTGCATTTTGCTCCCTGATTGGGCAAAGCTTTGCCCAATCAGGGCGCAGTATAAACCGGTTGTTAAGGAGCTGGGCCCAGGAAGCCAGTCGTGGTGTCCTTAACAACCGATGAGTCATCAGCTGTCAATAGGCTTCCCCGCTGACAGCTGAGTAAAGAAAAAAAAATTCTGGTAAAAAAGAAAGTATAAAAATAAATAAACGGCAGGGGGTCCCCCCCAAGGTCCATACAAGACTCTTACCTGAGCAGGCAGCCTGGCAGGGCAGGAAAGGGGGGGTGAGTGTGCGCCCCCCTCCTGAACCATACCATGTCACATGCCCTCAACATGGGGGGGTAGGTGCTTTAGGGTGGGGGGGCTCTGCCACGTTGATGGCGACAAGAGCCTCATCCCCACAACCGTGGTCAGTGGCTGTGGGGGTATGCGGGCAGGGGGCTTATCAGAATCTGGATGCCCCCTTTAACCAAGTGGGGCCCCCAGATCCCGGCCCCCCTATGTGAATGAGTATGGGGTACATAATACCCCTACCCATTCACCAAAAAAGTGTAAATAAATAATAAAAACACACAGTTTTTGACAATCCCTTTATTTAGGTAATGACAATACTTATATAGGTAACGGGTGGGGCCACCTCGCTACGTCACCTGGTGGCACCGCCCCCACCAGGTGACGTAGCCAGGTGGCCCTGCCCCTTACCTATATAAGAACTGTCAAACAGCTTAGTCTGCAGGAAAGGCAGCCAGTCTTCATGGTGGTGGGAGCATTTTTATTTTTTTTATTTTTTAGGTGCGGCGGGCGGCGTGATTGATGATGGATCTACATCAGTGTACACTGTTTTTTTATTTATTTATTACTTTTTGGCACCTTTTTGGTGAATGGGTATGGGTATATATTCATTAATATAAGGGGGGCAGGATCTGGGGGCCCCCTTGTTAAAGGGTGCTTCCAGATTCAGTTAAGCCCACTGCCTGCAGAGCCCCACAACCACCGGTCACAGTTGTGAGGATGGGGCCCTTGTCCACCCCTATCCCAAAGCACCCCCCATGTTGAGGGCATGTGGCCTGGTATGGTTTAGGAGGGGGGCGCTCACTCGTCCCCCTCCTTTCCTGACCTCCCTGGCTGCTTGCTCGGATAAGGGTCTGGTATGGATTTTGGGGGGACCCCATGCCACTTTTGTTATAAAATTTTGATCTGGGGTTACCCTTAAAATCCACACCAAAAACGAAGGGCCTGGCATGGACTGAGACCCTTTGCAGTTTTTTTTAATATTTATTTTTTAATAGGCGGGTGCCAGCAATTGCAACCACGAGTCATTTTAAATGTGATTTGAATAGTTTTTTTTTTCCTTTAGAAATATCATTATTGCTGCACCATGTTCTCTATATATGCTACAGATGCGCCACTTTACAAGCAGAGTAAGGGGACCCCCCAGGCTCTATATTTAAAATATTCTTTTGTTTTTATTGTTGCACTTTAAGCATCATTAAAATCACTTCTAAAAAACTTTTTTGCATCGGTTAATGTCCCCCAGGGCAGTACCCGGAACCCCATACCCCTTCTTTTGGTCCATTACTTGCATATAAGCCTTCAAAATGTGCACTTTTTATTTTTCCTGTTTGGCTCCTATAGACTTCAATGGGGTTCGCCGTTCGGGTTAGAAATTTTCCCCTGTTCGGGAGTTCTGCTGCGTATATAGAGTATATTTTGAATGCATTCAGTGTGACCACAGAAATGTTTCCCAAACTAGTAATCAACTTCAACCAACATTGTGTAATATCCTTGCGGTATCCAAGATCAACTATGTATACTGTGATAATTGCAGTAACACTTATGTCAAATTCAGCAACCTAAAACAACTACCGTAATTACATTTAACTATCCTATAGCCAATCATTTGAAAGCTGACGATTGTTATAGCTTGCTGAACATTGCCCTTTTCATCACCTTAACAACTAAGATTATAGGTTTAGTTCTTGATTGTACATAGTGGCACTCCAGTCTTTAATGCTGAACTCCAGGCAAACAACTAAATACAGACATGATCTACATATACGTGAGCTGTTTTACCTGCCAAAGGATTTGTATTTCTGTCCATCTGGTTCTGAGATTTACACAGCTCTGCTACCCAGTGCAGTCCTGTCTAGCAGGGCAGGAAATCCAATTATATCTGCTATAGTAAAAAGACACATACAGTTCTCCTCCCCAACCCTGGTGGGGAGAGACAGTGAAATGAAAAGCAGCACACATATGAGCTCATTTCTATGTCAGTCTGGTCTCTTCCTCTATCAGCATGCTCTTTGTACTGCAGTACAAAGACTTAGTCGCATTGAATGTAAAAAGGTTTGCTCTGCAATAGATTCAATAGGCTTGACATAGGGAGGCACTATGCTGTCAATAAACATCTATGGGTAGGGGGAGACACGGAGGAACTGGTAGCTTGATTATGTCTGGATCCTAGGAGACTGAAGCATTTCTTTTTTTCTCAGGATAAAGTTTACTTTAAAGTGGATGTAAACCTGAAAAATGTTTTTGTTTTTTTTTTATATCATAATGTAGAGTATAAGATTTCCCATCATTTGAGCCCAGTCTTGCCACACAGAGTTAATCCAGCTCTGAGCAATCCTTTTTTATTGTTCAGTGAGAAAAATCTTGACAAACTGAGAAAAACTTTGTCAAATCCTTCCCCTTGCTGTGAGTGACAGGTGATATACATATCTCATGCACTAGCCTAAGACACAGGCATTATTTTTTAATTCCCTCCCACTCCTTTCTTCAGCAGCTCTGCCAGGATTGGCTGTTCCACACCTCAGCATGATTTGGCATGCTGAAGTCATGTGGTTACTTTCCTGTCTTTTCACTGGATGTTAGAGATCATAGCAGAAGTTCAGTGTTAGAAATACACAGGAGAAATGCATATTGACAAGGGGAGTGTAGAGGTGGGCGGAGTCTACTGACATCACGACTCCACCCACTGAGCTCCAGACAACAGACCCACACACAGAATATGCAGTTTTTCGGGTCTAATAACAGACAGACTATTCTCCACTCATAATTGCTCCTAGCTTGTCAATTTGCCTCTTCAATGGACACAAAGGCTTAAGCTCTTTTTGGGGTCAAGGACTGATATGAAAGTATCCTTCAAAGGTCTCAGAATTTATCAGTGTCATATAAATTAAACGGTTAAGTAGCACATTTAAACTACGTCCAATGATTAATAGCGTGTGCTATTAGTGGTCTTGGAAGAAAAGTTAGGGAAGAGTTTACACACTGCAGTAATGGATTGCGGTTGCTGTCCGAGGTGCTGAAAGTCCTTTAATGGCACAGGACGAAGCTTATGTATTCTTTCATAAATGGTTGTAGAAGAGAAACAACAAGCCTAAAGAAACCACAAACAAGGTCAATGTTCGATTTATGCTTCTCTATACTCTATAACTCTAAATTTTTCTATAAATATCCTATGGTAGCTGAGCATGGTCGGAAACTGCATATACTGTGTATATATATATATAGATATATATATAGATATATATATATCTATATATATATTCATATATTCATATAGTTAGGGTTGACAGCCCTGGAGACTGAATGAGTCCCACTCAAGGAACAGAGTCTAAATGACAGCTTGGTTTTCACTGGAGCACCCCACAATTAGTAATGGGCCGTTGACCCTAGTGACCCTAGCTACTTTTCTGCAAACTGACATGACCCTCAGGATTGCCCTACCTTGTGGTGGGGCAACAGGACAGGAACAGGACAGCTTCTTTGTGAAGACAGTTGTGTGATATGATGAAGGTTCAGAATCTGGGCTGAGGTCAAGGTTAGGGCCGGATTTCCCACAAGGCCACCGAGGCCAGGCCTCGGGGCGGCAGTGGTACAGGGGCGGCGCCGCTCCTGCAACAAATTCTCGTCCGCCCCCCACACTAATATAGCAGCATGTGATGCAGCGCACCCGGGCGCCGGAGAGGTGGGGGCGCTGAAGCACTAGAGTGCTCCTCTCCCTCCTCCTCCTCCTCTCTGTGTCCAGACCGAGGCGGCTTCCTCCGCAGGTCACCGCCGCTGCTGGTTTTTTCGAGGCTCAAGCCTGTCCCCCCTCCCTCCTTCTGTCAGAGAAGGAGAGCAGCCGCCGGAGATCGGAGCGGCTGGTCTCTGTGTGGGGGGGGGGGGCGCGTGTTTTCCTGTGTCTCTCACTCCCGCCCAAGCCTGTCTCCATCTGTACACTTATGGAGGGGGGGTTGTCCTGGGGGGTCTGTACTAATGGAGGGGAGGTTGTCCTGGGAGGGGGGGTTGTCCTGGGGGGTCTGTACTAGTGAAGGGGGGGTTTGTCCTGGGATGTCTGCACTAATGGAGGGGGGTTGTCCTGGGGGTCTGTACTAGTGAAGGGGGGGTTTGTCCTGGGATGTCTGCACTAATGGAGGGGGGGTTGTCCTGGGGGTCTGTACTAGTGAAGGGGGGGTTTGTCCTGGGATGTCTGCACTAATGGAGGGGGGGTTGTCCTGGGGGTCTGTACTAGTGAAGGGGGAGTTTGTCCTGGGATGGCTGCACTAATGGAGGGGGGCTTGTCCTGGAGGTCTGTACTAGTGAAGGGGGGGTTTGTCCTGGGATGTCTGCACTAATGGAGGGGGGGGTTGTCCTGGGGGTCTGTACTAGTAAAGGGGGGGTTTGTCCTGGGATGTCTGCACTAATGGAGGGGGCTTGTCCTGGAGGTCTGTACTAGTGAAGGGGGGGTTTGTCCTGGGATGTCTGCACTAATGGAGGGGGGGTTGTCCTGGGGGTCTGTACTAGTGAAGGGGGGGTTTGTCCTGGGATGTCTGTACTAATGAAGGGGGGGGGTTGTCCGGGGGGCTTTGTACTAATGAAGGGGGGTTTGTCCTGGGGGTTTGTACTAATGGAGGGAGGGGTGGTTTGTCCTGGGGGGGTTTGTGCTAATGGAGGGGGTTGACCTGGGGGGGGTTTGTACTAATGGAGAGGGGGTTGTCCTGGGGGGGTTGTACTAATGGAGGGGGAGTTGTCCGGGGGGGTTTGTACTAATGGAGGAGGGGTTGACCTGGGGGGGGTTTGTACTAATGGAGGGGGGGTTGTCCTAGGGGGGTATGTACTAATGGAGGGGGGTTGTCCTGGGGGGTTTGTACTAATGGAGGGGGGTTGTCCTGGGGGGTTTGTACTAATGGAGGGGCGTTTGTCCTGGGGAGTCCGTACTAATGGAGGGGGGTTTGTCCTGGGGGGTCTGTACTAATGAAGGGAGGGGGGTTTGTCCTGGGGGGGGTCTGTACTAATGAAGGGAGGGGGGTTTGTCCTGGGGGGGTCTGTACTAATGAAGGGAGGGGGGTTTGTCCTGGGGGGGTCTGTACTAATGAAGGGAGGGGGGTTTGTCCTGGGGTGATCTGTACTAATAAAGAGAGGGGGGTTTGTCCTGGTGGGGGTCTGTACTAATGGATGGGGGTTTGTCCTGGGGGGGGTCTGTACTAATGGAGGGGGGTGGTTTGTCCTGGGGGGGTCTACACCCAGGAAAGTACACCCAGGGCTTCAGAGGGAGAACCCCGCTGCCCTGCGCCACCAGTGGGAAAGCCACACAGCCTGGTGCCATCCCTGGCGGAGAAAGGAATGGAGTCATTGCAGGAATACAGATCTGGGTGCTACCCAGCGGAGTCACCATGGGCAATTCAGAGTGAGCGGACTCCTGATCAGAGGAACCGTTGCTGTATCGCTGGGTCAGGTGAGAGGGCCGATCGGCCATTATCTACTAATGTCCATAGGAACTGCAGTCTCTGACCATCTCCTGTATTATGTCTGCAGTCTCTGACCGTCTCCTGTATCATGTCTGCAGTCTCTGACCATCTCCTGTACTATGATTGCAGTCTCTGACCATCTCCTGTACTATGATTGCAGTCTCTGACCATCTCTTGTATCATGTCTGCAGTCTTTGACCGTATTATGTCTGGGGGCTCTTTCTGGTGGTGTGTGTGTGTGTGTGGGGGCGGGGGGCGGCATTGAAGGGCCCGGCCTTGGGGCGGCAAAGGGAGTTAATCCGGGCCTGGTCAAGATGGTTCGCAGGCAAGAGAGAAGTTGGAGTACAGGCTAGGGTTGTTGCACTTCAATCTTCAGAAGTATAGATGCTTTAATCGTAAAAATACACGCATAACATCACTAAGCCACGATACAACAGGACTGTAGCAGCAAGGTTAACATGTTTCGCAAACCAAATCGCTTAATCATAACCTCAGGAATAAACATGTGAAACATGTTAACCTTGCTGCTACAGTCCTGTTGTATCGTGATGGTATGCATGGATTTTTATGATTAAAGCATTTATACTTCTGAAGATTGGAGTGCGTTCACCTCTTTTGCACATACTTTGACATTCTTCCAATTCCGACTGGACCAGCACTAGATCTTCAGTACAGTTATTGTATCACCTGGAGCAGTCTTGTAGCCACTCTTTGTCTTATGGGGATGTGGCAGGCAGCATCCATGTCCAGGCACAGGTCAAGGCAGACAGCAAAACAGAGTAGCCAGGGTACAGGCAGAGGTTGATGCAGTTGGCAGACAAGAAGACAACAAGAACAAGGAGAGTCAGAAACAGCTGCAGGAGACAAGAGTAGAGTCAATTGGTCCAGGTCAGCAACAGGTAAAGAAATAACAACAAGAAACTTGCCACATAAGCTAGCTGGCGAAAAGACACATCACCAGCCACCAGAAAGGAAGTGTTTCAATACCCTCTAAGCCAGTGTGCACTCCCAGTATCAAGGACGCATGCCTATGCATGCTAACACATGCGCACAATCGCCTTTAGACAAAAGGTCACAAGTTGTTTCATGTGCCAAACAAACAGAACAACAATGTTCTGGCTTTACAGATCTCAAAACGTAGGTACATAACATGTGATGTGTAGGAACTTATGTTTGATATATTTCTTTAGTGCTGCCTTAATAATCTTTGCACTAAGATACAGTAGCTGTACATGATTTTTAAAAAAATGCCCACGTAAACTAACTCAGGCTGCACATAAACCAAACCAATATATTTTTAAAAAAATCTAAAGAAACTACTGCCTATGGACTGCATGCATAGGCAGTTACAGACACCATATAATTCCAAGTCACATTTTTGGGATCCAAGGTAACAGTGCTGAAAATGTGATCCTAATTTGGTCCCAAAGAGTGTTGTGAGAAACAACCCCAGGCCTACAATATCTGGGGAAAGCTTGGAGTAGGTTCTCAAAGAGAGTGGATCCTAGAACTAGAACACATGGCCTGTGCTTTTACTTGTATAGATTTAGAATCGTTCAGAATAGAATAACCAACTCTAGGGATTTATCTAGTAAGGCAGCTAGCTACATAAGATGAAAGCTAAGAAGAAACTCACAAGATTGAGCAGGTAGACAGTTTTCCCTATGCGGGTTAGAATGCAAATAATTCAAGTTTAATTGGAATGCATGTTTATGATGCCAGATACAATATGTAGCATTGTATGGATACCTTTACTTAGAATCAAATGATCTGCGTGACTCAGAAGTGTTTCACAGGATTGATTGCCGGAAATGCTATAAGCAGTGGGGCATGACACCTGCCATCGGTTAATCTGATGTACTTTCAACTGCAAATTTAGAGTCAAAGACTGAAAAATACCCGTAGACCACTTTTACACCTACAGAGGCTATCAGGTTACTAGAAAGCTTAATTGTGTAGTTACAGAGAGTGACATATTGTGGACAGAGGAGGAATTATTGTAGCAGAGGTGTCAGTCATCATCTGCAGTCAGGTCATGTGTCATGTATTTTTACATTACATATAGCAGCTGACAGTTTTCTATAGCTAGGTTGATGCTTTTACAGCATTTTGTAGATGGTTATAGCCTTGAGATGACAAACTTTTTAAGGATACAGTAAGCAGGCAGAATTATCACTAATACATCACTAATGTCTTTAAGTGATTTAGATAGGAACGCCATGGTGATTTAAAAAAAGAAAAAGCAAGTTATCATTTTAAAATGAACAACTATTGGAAATACAGCTGGTTCTGCACTGTTACCTATTTCATTACAAAGGTTCATGTACAGTCCACAACCAGACAAGCACGAATAATATACATATATTCCACTTCCAGCAAATCACAAGGACTGTAGCTCACATTCCGCAAAATAGGGTGCTAATAGAGCACGTGGAACCCCATGCAGATACAGTATTTTATTTTCACACATTCCCAACCCCTTTCTTTACATTCTGCTGACAGATGAATGGGCCGGGCGAAGATAAGTCATGGTTGTTAGCGTGTTGGCATATGTTATGTTAAATGTTTCACTTCCCACAGTCACGTCAAGTCAAGTGCAAACTGTCACAACTTAAACCATAAGTATATAATAATAATCCCCAAAGTCCATTTTCATTTATCATATGTATTCAATGTGCTTATATGCTTCAATTTTTCATCTGTGCTTTATAACAGTAGCTTTTCACCACTTCGTGTGCCACCACCACCTTCTAAAAGGGCACTCACCAGAGCTTAGAAAAAGTTTTGCCTTTGGTTCATATAGGGATAACAACTCCACTATCCTGGCATTCCTCCAGCTAGTTAGCCACTAGGGATGAGCCCGATGTTTGAGTTGAACGTAAGTTCGACTTGAACATTGGGTGTATGCCTGTTTGCCGAATAACGAACAATTTGGGGTGTTCGCGGCAAATTTGAAAGCCGCGGAACACCCTTTAAAAGTCTATGGGAGAAACCAAAAGTGATAATTTTAAGGGCTTATATGCATAGTATTGTCATAAAAAGTGTTTGGCATGTTTGACATGTATCAATGCAAAAAAAAGTTTTAAAAATGGCCGTTTTTTTTTAGAGAGCAGTGATTTTAATAATACTTAAAGTGAAACAATAAAAATGAAATATTCCATTAAATTTCGTACCTGGGGGGTGTCTATACTATCCCTGTAAAGTGACACATTTTTACAGTGTTTAGAACAGTCCCTGCACAAAATGACATTTCTAAAGGAAAAAAAGTAATTTAAAACTACTCGCGGCTATAATGAATTGTCATGTCCTGGCAATACAGATAACAATCATTGAAAAAAACAGCATGGGATCCCCCCCAGTCCATTACCAGGCCCTTTGGGTCTGGTATGAATATTAAGAGGAACCCCGAACCAAAATTAAAAAAAAAAAATTGCATAGGGGTCCCCCTCTAAATCCATACCAGACCCTTCAGGTCTGGTATGGATTTTAAGGGGAACCCCGCGCCAACATTTTAAAAAATTGGGGGTCCCCGCAAAAATCCATACCAGACCCTTATCCGAACATGCAACCTGGCAAGCTGCAGGAAAAGAGGGGGGATGAGAGAGTGCCCCCCCTCCTGACCCGTACAAGGCCACATGCCCTTAACATGAGGAGGGTGCTTTGGGGTAACCCCCCAAAGCACCTTGTCCCCATGTTGATGGGGACAAGGGCCTCATCCCATAACCCTTGCCTGTTGGTTGTGGGGGTCTGCAGGCGGGGGGCTTATCAGAATCTGGAAGCCCCCTTTAACAAGGGGACCCCCAGATTCCGGCCTTACTTGTTTGAATTGGTAACGGGTACATTGTACCCGTACCATTTCACAAAAAAAGTGTCAGAATGTTGAAAAAAAAAACACACACCTTGGGACAAGTCCTTTATTAAAAAATAAAAAAATAAAAATATCCCACGAAGTCCATTCATCTTCTTCTATCGCTACGCCGCCGACGAGCTGAAAAATAAAAAAGATCCGCCTCTATGGGAGGCACCCGCTGTATGACGCATCAGCGCTGATGACAGTTCCTTTATAATTGAGGGTGGGCCACACGGTGACATTGGCGGATCTTTTTTATTTTATTTTTTGGTCCATCGGCGTAGCGATAGAAGAAGATGAATGGACTTCGTGAGACATTTTTATTTTTTTATTTTTTAATAAAGGACTTGTCCCAAGGTGTGTGTTGTTTTTTTTAACATTTTGACACTTTTTGTGTAAAATGGTATGGGTACAATGTACCCGTTACCATTTCAACCGGGGGGGCGGCGGGATCTGGGGGTCCCCTTGTTAAAGGGAGCTTCCAGATTCCGATAAGCCCCCTGCCCACAGACCCCCACAACCATCGGGCAAGGATTGTGGGGATGAAGCCCTTGCCCCCATCAACATGGGGACAAGATGCTTTGGGGGGCTACCCCAAAGCACCCTCCCCATGTTGAGGGCATGTGGCCTGGTACGGTTCAGGAGGGGGGGCACTCTCTCGTCCCCTCCACTTTTCCTGCAGCCTGCCAGGTTGCGTGCTCGGATAAAGGTCTGGTATGGATTTTGAGGGGGACCCCATGCCATTTTTTTTTTAAATTGGCGCAGGGTTCCCCTTAATATCCATACTAAACCTGAAGGGCCTTGTATGTAACTTGATGGGACCCCCATGCAATTTTTTTTTTAATTTTGGTTCGGGGTTCCCCTTAATATTCATACCAGATCCAAAGGGCCTGGTAATGGACTGGGGGGATCCCATGCCATTTTTTTCAATGACTTTTATCTGTATTGCCAGGACACGACAATTCATTATACAGTAGATTAAATTACTTTTTTTCCTTTAGAAATGTCATTTTGTACAGGGACTGTTCTAAACACGGGAAAACTGCGCCACTTTACAGGCATACTGTAGACACCTCCCAGGTACAAAATTTAAAGAAATATTTCACTTTTATTGTTTCACTTTAAGCATTATTAAAATCACTGCTCCTGAAAAAACATCCATTTTTAAAACAATTTTTCTTTGCATTGATACATGTCCCCTGGAGCAGGACCCAGGTTCCCAAACACTTTTTATGACAATAACTTGCATATTAACCCTTAAAATTAGCACTTTTGATTTTTCACGTAGACTTTAACCACTTGACGACCGCCTCACGCCGATGTACGTCGGCAAAGTGGCACGGACAGGCAAAATCACGTACAGGGTACGTGATTTGCCTTCCGCGGGTGGGGGGTCCGATCGGACCCCCCCCCGATGCCCGAGGCGGTCGTCGTTTGTCCAGCGGCGATCGGTGATGAGGGGGAGACCATCCGTTCGTGGCCCCCCCCTTGCGATCGCCGCCGGCCAATGAGAATCTTCCTTTGCTGCTGTATGCTAAACAGCAGCAAAGGAAATGATGTCATCTCTCCTCGGCTCGGTAATTTCCGTTCCGGCCCGAGGAGAGAAGACATCAATGTGAGTGCACCAACACACACACACACAGTAGAACATGCCAGGCATACAAAACACCCCGATCCCCCCCCCCGATCGCCCCCCGATCCCCCCCCAATCACCCCCCCCCCTGTCACAAACTGACACCAGCAGTTTTTTTTTTTTTTTTTTTTTTTTTCTCTGATTACTGCTAGGTGTCAGTTTGTGACAGTTACAGTGTTGGGACAGTTAGTATTACCCCCCTTTAGGTCTAGGGTACCCCCCTAACCCCCCCTAATAAAGTTTTAACCCCTTGATCACCCCCTGTCGCCAGTGTCACTAAGCGATCATTTTTCTGATCGCTGTATTAGTGTCGCTGGTGACGCTAGTTAGTGAGGTAAATATTTAGGTTCGCCGTCAGTGTTTTATAGCGTCAGGGACCCCCATATACTACCTAATAAATGTTTTAACCCCTTGATGGCCCCCTAGTTAACCCTTTCACCACTGATCACCGTATAACCGTTACGGTTGACGCTGGTTAGTTTGTTTATTTTTTATAGTGTCAGGGCACCCGCCGTTTATTACCGAATAAAGGTTTAGCCCCCCGATCGCCCGGCGGTGATATGCGTCGCCCCAGGCAGCGTCAGATTAGCGCCAGTACCGCTAACACCCACGCATGCAGCATGCGCCTCCCTTAGTGGTATAGTATCTGAACGGATCAATATCTGATCCGATCAGATCTATACTAGCGTCCCCAGCAGTTTAGGGTTCCCAAAAACGCAGTGTTAGCGGAATCAGCCCAGATACCTGCTAGCACCTGCGTTTTGCCCCTCCGCCCGGCCCAGCCCAGCCCACCCAAGTGCAGTATCGATCGATCACTGACACTTACAAAACACTAAACGCATAACTGCAGCGTTCGCAGAGTCAGGCCTGATCCTTGCGATCGCTAACAGTTTTTTTGGTAGTATTTTGGTGAACTGGCAAGCACCAGCCCCAGGCAGCGTCAGATTAGCGCCAGTACCGCTAACACCCACGCACGCAGCATACACCTCCCTTAGTGGTATAGTATCTGATCGCATCAATATCTGATCCGATCTGATCTATACTAGCGTCACCAGCAGTTTAGGGTTCCCAAAAACGCAGTGTTAGCGGGATCAGCCCAGATACCTGCTAGCACCTGCGTTTTGCCCCTCCGCCCGGCCCGGCCCAGCCCACCCAAGTGCAGTATCGATCGATCACTGTCACTTACAAAACACTAAACGCATAACTGCAACGTTCGCAGAGTCAGGCCTGATCCCTGCGATCGCTAACAGTTTTTTGGTAGCGTTTTGGTGAACTGGCAAGCGCCAGCGGCCTAGTACACCCCGGTCGTAGTCAAACCAGCACTGCAGTAACACGTGGTGACGTGGTGAGTCCCATAAGTGCAGTTGAAGCTGGTGAGGTGGCAAGCACAAGTAGTGTCCCGCTGCCACCAAAAAGACAAACACAGGCCCGTCGTGCCCATAGTGCCCTTCCTGCTGCATTCGCCAATCCTAATTGGGAACCCACCGCTTCTGCAGCGCCCGTACTTCCCCCATTCACATCCCCAACCAAATGCAGTCGGCTGCATGAGAGGCATTTTTATGTCCTCCCGAGTACCCCTACCCAACGAACCCCCCAAAAAAGATGTCGTGTCTGCAGCAAGCGCGGATATAGGCGTGACGCCCACTATTATTGTCCCTCCTGTCCTGACAATCCTGGTCTTTGCATTGGTGAATGTTTTGAACGCTACCATTCACTAGTTGAGTATTAGCGTAGGGTACAGCATTGCACAGACTAGGCGCCATTTCACAGGGTCTCCCAAGATGCCAGCGCATTTTGAGAGACCCGAACCTGGAACCGGTTACCGTTATAAAAGTTAGTTACAAAAAAAGTGTAAAAAAAAAAAAAAATATGAAATAAAAAAAAATAGTTGTTGTTTTATTGTTCTCTCTCTCTCTATTCTCTCTCTCTATTGTTCTGCTCTTTTTTACTGTATTCTATTCTGCAATGTTTTATTGTTATTGTTATTGTTATTATGTTTTATCATGTTTGTTTTTCAGGTGTGTAATTATTTACACTTTACTGTGCTTTATTGTTAACCATTGTTAACCATTTTTTTGTCTTCAGGTACGCCATTCACGACTTTGAGTGGTTATACCAGAATGATGCCTGCAGGTTTAGGTATCATCTTGGTATCATTCTTTTCAGCCAGCGGTCGGCTTTCATGTAAAAGCAATCCTAGCGGCTAATTAGCCTCTAGACTGCTTTTACAAGCCGTGGGAGGGAATGCCCCCCCCCCCCACCGTCTTCCGTGTTTTTCTCTGGCTCTCCGGTCTCAACAGGGAACCTGAGAATGCAGCCGGTGATTCAGCCAGCTGACCATAGAGCTGATCAGAGACCAGAGTGGCTCCAAACATCTCTATGGCCTAAGAAACCGGAAGCTACGAGTATTTCATGACTTAGATTTCGCCGGATGTAAATAGCGCCATTGGGAAATTGGGGAAGCATTTTATCACACCGATCTTGGTGTGGTCAGATGCTTTGAGGGCAGAGGAGAGATCTAGGGTCTAATAGACCACAATTTTTTCAAAAAAGAGTACCTGTCACTACCTATTGCTATCATAGGGGATATTTACATTCCCCGAGATAACAATAAAAATGATTAAAAAAAAAAATATGAAAGGAACAGTTTAAAAGTAAGATTAAAAAAGCTAAAAAAAGAATAAAGAAAAAAAAACAAAAAAAAAAAAACACCCCTGTCGCCCCCTGCTCTCGCGCTAAGGCGAACGCAAGCGGCGGTCTGTCGTCAAACGTAAACAGCAATTGCACCATGCATGTGAGGTATCACCGCGAAGGCCAGATCGAGTGCAGTAATTTTTCCAGTAGACCTCCTCTGTAAATCTAAAGTGGTAACCTGTAAAGGCTTTTGAAGGCTTTTAAACATGTATTTATTTTGTTGCCACTGCACGTTTGTGCGCAATTTTAAAGCATGTCATGTTTGGTATCCATGCACTCGGCCTAAGATCATCTTTTTTATTTCATCAAACATTTGGGCAATATAGTGTGTTTTAGTGCATTAAAATTTAAAAAAGTGTGTTTTTTCCCCAAAAAATGCGTTTGAAAAATCGCTGCGCAATTACTGTGTGAAAAAAAAAAATGAAACACCCACCATTTTAATCTGTAGGGCATTTGCTTTAAAAAAATATATAATGTTTGGGGGTTCAAAGTAATTTTTTTGCAAAAAAAAAAAAACTTTTTCATGTAAACAATAAGTGTCAGAAAGGGCTTTGTCTTCAAGTGGTTAGAAGAGTGGGTGATGTGTGACATAAGCTTCTAAATGTTGTGCATAAAATGCCAGGACAGTTCAAACCCCCCCCCAAATGACCCCATTTTGGAAAGTAGACACCCCAAGCTATTTGCTGAGAGGCATGTCGAGTCCATGGAATATTTTATATTGCGACACAAGTTGCGGGAAAGAGACAAATTTTTTTTTTTTTTTTGCACAAAGTTGTCACTAAATGATATATTGCTCAAACATGCCATGGAAATATGTGAAATTACACCCCAAAATACATTCTGCTGCTTCTCCTGAGTACGGAGATACCACATGTGTGAGACTTTTTGGGAGCCTAGCCGCGTACGGGACCCCGAAAACCAAGCACTGCCTTCAGGCTTTCTAAGGGCGTGAATTTTTGATTTCACTCTTCACTGCCTATCACAGTTTCGGAGGCCATGGAATGCCCAGGTGGCACAAAACCCCCCCAAATGACCCCATTTTGGAAAGTAGACACCCCAAGCTATTTGCTGAGAGGTATAGTGAGTATTTTGCAGACCTCACTTTTTGTCACAAAGTTTTGAAAATTGAAAAAAGAAAAAAAAATATGTTTTTTCTTGTCTTTCTTCATTTTCAAAAACAAATGAGAGCTGCAAAATACTCACCATGCCTTTCAGCAAATAGCTTGGGGTGTCTACTTTCCAAAATGGGGTCATTTGGGGGGGTTTTGTGCCACCTGGGCATTCCATGGCCTCCGAAACTGTGATAGGCAGTAAAGAGTGAAATCAAAAATTTTCACCCTTAGAAATCCTGAAGGCAGTGATTGGTTTTCGGGGTCCAGTACGCGGCTAGGCTCCCAAAAAGTCCCACACATGTGGTATCCCCATACTCAGGAGAAGCAGCTAAATGTATTTTGGGGTGAGATTCCACATATGCCCATGGCCTGTGTGAGCAATATATCATTTAGTGACAACTTTATGAAAAAAAAAAAAAAAAAAAGTGTCACTTTCCCGCAACTTGTGTCAAAATATAAAATATTCCATGGACTCAATATGCCTCTCAGCAAATAGCTTGGGGTGTCTACTTTCCAAAATGGGGTCATTTTGGGGGGTTTTGTGCCATCTTGGCATTCCATGGCCTCCGAAACTGTGATAGGCAGTGAAGAGTGAAAGCAAAAATTTACACCCTTAGAAATCCTGAAGGCGGTGATTGGTTTTCGGGGCCCCGTACGCGGCTAGGCTCCCAAAAAGTCCCACACATGTGGTATCCCCATACTCAGGAGAAGCAGCAGAATGTATTTTGGGGTGCAATTCCACATAGGCCCATGGCCTGTGTGAGCAATATATCATTTAGTGACGACTTTTTGTAAATATTTTTTTTTTTTTTTTGTCATTTTTCAATCACTTGGGACAAAAAAAAAATATTCAATGGGTTCAACATGCCTCTCAGCAATTTCCTTGGGGTGTCTACTTTCCAAAATGGGGTCATTTGGGGGGGTTTTGTACTGCCCTGCCATTTTAGCACCTCAAGAAATGACATAGGCAGTCATAAACTAAAAGCTGTGTAAATTCCAGAAAATGTACCCTAGTTTGTAGACGCTATAACTTTTGCGCAAACCAATAAATATACGCTTATTGACATTTTTTTTACCAAAGACATGTGGCCGAATACATTTTGGCCTAAATGTATGACTAAAATTTAGTTTATTGGATTTTTTTTATAACAAAAAGTAGAAAATATCATTTTTTTTCAAAATTTTCGGTCTTTTTCCGTTTATAGCGCAAAAAATAAAAACCGCAGAGGTGATCAAATACCATCAAAAGAAAGCTCTATTTGTGGGAAGAAAAGGACGCAAATTTTGTTTGGGTACAGCATTGCATGACCGCGCAATTAGCAGTTAAAGCGACGCAGTGCCAAATTGGAAAAAGACCTCTGGTCCTTAGGCAGCATAATGGTCCGGGGCTCAAGTGGTTAACGGTGTTCGCGTGTTCAAACAAATTTTTTGCCTGTTCGTATGTTCTGCTGTGAACCGAACCGGGGGCTGTTCGGCTCATCCATATTAGCCACTAGATGCTCCTCATTTCTCCATGTCAGTGTTGGTATCTCATAAAAATTGAACATTCATCACTGCGCAACATATTTACATAAAAGATTTATTTTTGCCAGTAAATAAATATCCAAAGGAACCAGCACTGAGTCTATCCAGTGATTTGTTTTGGGGATCCGCTACGTCGATTCGTTCCTCGAGCACGGCACGCGTTCCAAGCCTCATTTTGGTACGGGTTCGTACTGTGTAATCGCGGACGTCACTTCCTATCACGAACCTGTACTAAAACAAGCTTGGAATGCATACCAGGCTCGAGGAACAAAGCGCTGTAGCGGATCCCCAAAACAAAGCACTGGATAGACTCAGTGCCGGTTCTAAGGCACATTAGAGTGTGAGTGCACTTATATATATATTGTATTTGTATTGTATTGTATTATATTTACTGGCCAAAATAAATATTTTATGTAAATATGTTGCACAATGATGAATGTTTAATTCTTAAGAGATACCAACACTGACATCGAGAAATATGGAACATCTAGTGGCTAACTAGCTGGAGGAACGCCAGGATAGTGGAGTGGTTATCCCTATATGAACCAAAGGCAAAACTTTTACTAGGCTCTGGTGAGTGCCCATTTTAGAAGGTGGTACTGGCACACGAAGTGGTGAAAAGCAATTATTATAAAGCATGGATGAAAAACTGAAGCATATAAGCACATTGAATACATACGATAAATGGAAATGGACTTTGGGGATTATAATTATATACTTATGGTTTAGGTTGTGACAGTTTGCACTTTATGATATTTGGCACTTTATTGTCACGTTGCACTTTATAGCTTATAGATTTATTGGTAAGGTTGGCATATAAGGTATAAACACAGTATCAGTGGTAATATTGCACTAGCATTTGTTTGGATTAGCGCAGTTACACTATATGAATACATTTTTTTCTTAAACCTACGGTATAGGACATTTTAACTGCAGCAGATCAAATTTTATAATTAATATTTCACTATTATATTTTATTGCGCCGGTGACACATTTCCATATTTTTGATAGTTTAGTATTAGTCCACTCTTAAAAGCCATTCTCTGATTATTGGCATAGATGCCTCCATTATACAGGAATGAGACTTTTACCCGCATTTAGAAACAATGGGTTTGGGGAGTTTGATTAGTTACTAATAGACTCACATGTGCAATGGAATTTGCTGGGTCCACAGATCCTGTTCCAAAGCACAGCCTGTTAAGCTCTAATTTTTTTAATATAATATATGGTTCCAATATACCTGTATCACCAGGCATAATCACCAAATGTGGTTAAAGGAACCTTTTTTTCCATGAGTTTGGAAGATGTGGCCAAATTTGGTGGATATGTATGTGTTTCCTGTACCAGTGTGACAATAATTAAAAGTTATATTCTTTGATTTTGGAGTCAAATTTTGAAATACGAGTTAGAGCTATCAAGTCTACTTTAAAATAAATTGCTGCTTTCAGTTTACAACTGCAAGTTGAAAGTTAATGAAATCAATTAGTTGGTTGCTATGAGCCATTAATGGTATAATGTTGAGCAATCTAAAGCTAGCAGGTTTTTTGAATGAACATTCGTACAAAAATTCTCAGTACATTCAATGACTTGACTAATGTTTTTCAAAAGTACTTCAAAATTCTGTTTGCTTTTAATATTCAATTTGGAACAATTTTACCTTCCCAAAATGAAAACCCCATACACTGTTAGTAATTTGTTCAATCCTCCTTCCATGTTGCTTCAAATTTTCTCATGAGTGTGGTCAAAAACAAACATCAGTTTGACCACACTAAAATGAAAAATGAAAACAAAAATGTTTTTAAATTTTCTTTCTTCATTTTCCAAAAACTTGTGGGAACAAATGAGATCAGCAAAATAATCACCATGCCTCTTATCAAATACCTTGGAGTGTCTATCTAAAAAGAGGTAATTTGTTTTTTTTTGTTGTACTATCCTGGCATTTCAGAGACTCTGAAACTGAGATAGGTATTCAGGAAGGAAAATGAGGAAATTATGCCTTTTTAAAGACTGAAAGTGGTTATTGAATATTGGGCTCCTGTATGTGGCTAGGCTGCCAAAAAGTCTCTCACATGTGGTATCCCCATACTCGGTAGAAGTAGCAGAATATGCTTTGAGGTCTAAGTCCACATATACTCATGGTATTTGTGTAAAAAAATATTTTTTGTCATTTTCCAAAAACTTGTGGCAAAAAAATAAAATCTTCCATGGATTCAACAAATATCTTGGGGTGTCTACTTTTCAAAAAGGGGTCATTTGTGGGTTTTTGAACTGTCCTGGCATTTTATGCCCAACATTAAAAAGGAAAAGGAAAGCAATGGGACTAGCAGGAACACCAGTGATTTCACAGAAAGGAAGCAAAAGAGAACGTGATACTTTCTCATACAAGTACATTGTACAGCAGGCGCATATCAGGAATATGAAGTGTTGGGATAACAAACCCTTTAACTCAATAAAACACAACTTTTTTTTTGTTACCTTTAAGTTTTTTTGTAATTTAACTTTTGATTTTAGGGTCCCTTAAAATGTGATAGCCAGTTTCCTGCTTATCTAACATCTTTTGAGACCCTGAATTGTGTGTGAATTTTGTACCTAGACTGTGCCGTGCTGTACTCTAAACTAATACTCCACTAGTGTGTGGTAGCGACGGAAGCAGTTCATGATGCAGAGGCGAGGTTGACCAGGTCAGGAGGGACAGAAAAGACAGGTGTCATGCCTATTTCCATGTTTGCTACAGACACTTGTTTTTTGGGGTGTCTTGTGGGTCAGGGTACCAGGAAAGACATCAGGAAAATTCCTTTCATGCAGCTAGCTCACTGCATCTGGATTTGGGGTTTAGGCCACAGAACCTTCTGGATAAAAAAGGCTGCAACGATCGCTGAAAAACTAGGAACCAGTTCTTCCTGTTGCCTTGTAAATAACAAAAGTATTATATAAAGCCAATTGAAGTAAATATACAGACACTTTTTGTACCAGTATCTGACTCTGCAGGACACTAAGTACAGCTTTGTCATTTAGTTGTTGAAGTCTATGCCTCCCATATTAAGATAATATTCGTGGACATCTTTAATGATACCAGATGCCATGCTAATTTGGACTGCTGTGTCTGCATGAATGGAAGACAGGATGAAAACATCCAGTTTTTCCTTCCACTTCACTGCGAGTAATTCACTGTTACAGATGGGCCGAATGACCCCTGTTCGGTTCACGGCAGAACTTTCGAACGTCGCAAAAGTTTGGAGCCAAATAATGAACCATTGAAGTTGATGGGACCTGAACTGGAAAAATCAAAAGTGACTATTTTGAAGGCTTATATGCAAGTAATTGAGGATATTTATGGGGTTCCGGGTACTGCCCTGGAGTGCACTCGGAACAAGATTAGAGATTTTTTGTTTTAAAAACCTGGTGTCTCTTTCACAGACTGTGGATAGGCGTAACAGGCGTGGAAAAAAAATCAGCTTTGGGTATTGGTGGTGCCTTCACACTTGTAGAGGTACTCTTGATGAAAGCAAGAATTGTCCTTGCTGTCAAAAATTGCAATGATATGCACCTATCAAACAGATGAGGAAAATTTGATCTTTGGGTGTCTGTGGTACCTTCACACCGTAACCCTATAGAGGTACTCTTGATGAAAGCAAGAATTGGCCTTGCTTTCAAAAATTGCAATGATATGCACCTGTCAAACAGGTTCAGAAAAATTGGTCCTTGGGTGTTAATTGTGCCCATGAAACCTACACCAAAAAATGTCTTCCAAATGAAATCAACACCCACAAAGCTAGGCAGCCTAGACAGTCTTTCAGAGATTCAAAATACAGAAAGCACTTAATCAGTGACATCAGCATCAGGGGCTTGACAGCTGCTGCTAATCCAGGACTGATTCATTTTGATAAATGTCAGCCCGTCCAAGGAGTCTGGATAGACGCACTCTCTTATCTGTCACAAAACCTCCAGCAGCACTGAATGCCTGTTTGGAAAGCATGCTGGATGCAGGGCAGCCCAGCAGCTCTATTGCATACTGGGCAAGTTCTGGCCAGTGGTTTATTCTCATGACCCAATAACCCAGTGTATCATCAAAAGGAAAGCTCTCCATATCTGTTTTCGCCCCTAGAAAATCTCCCATCATATGATGAAGACGCTGCTGATGGGATGTGGAAGCTGACAGCCCTGGGTGCGAGGACTAACATTTTTTTGAAAGGCATCACTGAGAGGGCCCCCTTCTCTACCGCTACTCTCTTGACCAACAGAAGCCTTAAAACTACATTTTCCACCAGACTGTAACCTACCAGATTTGGGAAAGGCGTTACATAAACTCCTCTTTAAGGTGTCCTTAAGAGATTTCATCTTCTGTTCCCTCTGTGGGGACGGGATGAGTTCTGAGACTTTCTCCTTGTAACGGTGGTCAAGGAGGGTTGCCAACCAATATTGATCCTTCTCCGTGATGCCACATATTCTTGGGTCCTTTCGCAGGCTTTGAAGAAAGAGGGTGCTCATGCACCACAAGTTTGCAGAGGCAAGAGAAGAAGATTCTTCTGGGTCACTGAGGATTACAGTATCTGGAACTAACCCCTTTCAGCCATGTACTACTCCCAAGGGTTCTGGGGATGGAAAACCATCTGTTAAGGGTTGACGTATGTCTTGCTCTGCTTCAATGCCTCCAAAGCTGCCAGAATCCTCCTCCTCCTTCTACTCTTGTGTGTTCCGTGGCATATCAAGAATGGTGTCTGCATAAATTGGGCCTCGAGAGGAAAGGAAGTCTTCCTCTTCCTCCCCCTCCTCTGCCTCAAGTGCCCTGTCCATAATGCCATGCAGTCTGCTCCAGCAGGAACACAGCAGGGATTGTGTCACTGATGCATGCATTGTCACGGCTCACCATCCTTGTGGTCTCCTCAAATGGTGACAGTAGAGTGCATGCATCATTTATCAGCAGCCATTGGCATGGAGAAAAAAAGTTGAACCGGCCTGAGCCTGTGGTTGCCATACTCACACAGGTACTCATAGACGGCCCTATGCTGAATTTACAGACTCTTCTGGCCTGCTTCAGCAGATCAATCCTGGGTTCCCTTTTTAAAAAACGCTGTACCATCAAATTGAGGACAAATGCCAGACATGGCACATGTGTCAACTTTCCCTGTCTAAGGGCAGACAGGAGGTTTGTGCCATTATCGCACACCACCACTCCTGGCTCGAGCTGGCGTGGCATGAACCACTTCTGGGCCTGCCCCTGCAGAGCTGCCAAAATATCTGCTCTGGTGTGGCTAAATCACTGCATGGCACCTTTCAGCCTGACTCATTGAAAGCTTAAGGGGTACTTGTAGTTCATGGGACAATTTAGCAGAGGAGGGCATGGAGGAGGGGGTGGAGTTTTATTACCACTAGCTGTATGGAGATGTGTCGGCACAAACAGATGCAGCACTGAGCCCTGTCCAGCATCCTTCCGAGTTGCAAGCAGAGTTACCCAGTGTGCTGTTAACAAAATATATTGTCCCTGACCATGCTTGCTGTACCATGTGTCAGCAGTACCTGAACCTTACGGCCGACTGCCTTTGCCAAAGACGCCACAACATTGCCTTCCACGTGATAATAGAGAGCTGGCATAGCCTTACATGAAAAGAAATAGCAACTGGGAACCTGCCATTGTGGTACAGCATATTCTGCAAATTCACGGAAGGGGGGAGAATCCACCAGATGGAAAGGCAGGAGTTGAAAAGCTTGAATTTAAACGCTGGGCATGTGGGTGGCAGTGACTGTATTTTTTTTTCACTGCAGCAGATGAGGCAGAGAAATTTGCCTACTGTAATCTACAGCTGGTGGTGTGCTACTGGCAGACGTGCTGCAAGGACCTAGGACACCCTGCACTGTACCATCATCTCTGTCAGTGGAGGCTGCTGAGAGGTCTTAAGTAGGGATGAGCTTCGAGTTCGAGTTGAACAGCGAAAAATTTGGGGTGTTCGCGGCAAATTTGAATGCCGCGGAACACCCTTTACAAGTCTATAGGAGAAATCAAAAGTGCTCATTTTAAAGGCTTATATGCAAATTATTGTCATGAAAAGTGTTTGGGGACCCGGGTCCTGCCCCAGGGGACATGGATCAATGCAAAAAAAAGTTTTAAAAACGACCATTTTTTCAGGAGCAGTGATTTTAATAATGCTTAAAGTCAAACAATAAAAGTGTAATATCCCTTTAAATTTCGTAGCTGGGGGGTGTCTATAGTATGCCTGTAAAGGGGCGCATGTTTCCCGTGTTTAGAACAGTCTGACAGCAAAATGACATTTCGAAGGAAAAAACCCATTTAAAGCTACTCGCGGCTATTGCATTGCCGACAATACACATAGAAGTTCATTGATAAAAACGGCATGGGAATTCCCCACAGGGGAACCCCGAACCAAAATTTTTAAAAAAATGACGTGGGAGTCCCTCTAAATTCCATACCAGGCCCTTCAGGTCTTGCATGGATATTAAGGGGAACCCCGGCCAAAATTTAAAAAAAAATGATGTGGGGTTCCCCCTAAATTCCATACCAGACCCTTCAGGTCTGGTATGGATTTTAAGGGGAACCCCATGCCAAAAAAAAAAAAAAGGCGTGGGGTCCCCCCAAAAATCCATACCAGACCCTTATCCGAGTACGCAACCTAGCAGGCCGCAGGAAAAGAGGGGGGACGAGAGTGCGGCCCCCCCTCCTGAACCGTACCAGGCCACATGCCCTCAACATTGGGAGGGTGCTTTGGGGTAGCCCCCCAAAACACCTTGTCCCCATGTTGATGAGGACAAGGGCCTCATCCCCACAACCCTGGCTGGTGGTTGTGGGGGTCTGCGGGCGGGGGGCTTATCGGAATCTGGAAGCCCCCTTTAACAAGGGGGCCCCCAGATCCCACCCCCCCCCTGTGTGAAATGGTAAGGGGGTACTTACCCCTACCATTTCACTAAAAAACTGTCAAAAATGTTAAAAATGACAAGAGACAGTTTTTGACAATTCCTTTATTTAAATGCTTCTTCTTTCTTCTATCTTCCTTCATCTTCTTCTTCTGGTTCTTCTGGCTCTTCTGGTTCTTCCTCCAGCGTTCTCGTCCAGCATCTAAATGCTAGCCAAATAACAAGCTTGGGCTGCACTTCTGGGACATGCCATGTCACCATGAAATACTGCAGTGCTGGTGTGTAAAATGCCAGGATGTAATAGACCACTGGTGCCTGCCAGTGCACCAAAAAGTAGTGCAGAATTAGTGCTTGGACCCTGCTGGGGTACCCTGGTTGGGTATGCTTGATCTTAACTTTGGATGGATGTCCCCTTGGATGTCCCGCCTTGTACTCCGCTCCTCCACAAGCTCGCACCAGCAGTCCGGTTCAGAGCTCCCGGCATACGCTCCAGACCTGGACCCCTCCATATCCTAGCAGCACCAATCAGTCCTCTCTGTGTGATAACTGCTCTCTGCGTGAAAAGTAATCCCAGTTTTCAAAATATAGCCTTGCTACTTCCACCCATGCTCTTTCTCTCTTTATCTTGTCTTTGTAGTTTGGGTCACACAAATCATAAATAGCTGGACTGCTGGTGCGAGCTTGCGGAGGAGCGGAGTACAAGGCGGGACATCCAAGGGAACATCCATCCAAAGCCACCCACTCTATGCCTACTACCCCTGTAGGGGTGACTACTTCTGGTGAGTGGGGAAACACTGGGGGAGCACCTGAAGTCACCAGATTCTATGAGCACAGAAGTCACAGTTTTTTCTTTATTTATTTATTTTTTCTCTGGATTGCACATGCTGGGAAGATACCCTTGTAATCCCGGCTTGGACTTTTTAAAGCGGTTGTACACCCGCTGTCATTTTTTTTTTTTTTTTACACCTGCAAGGGAAAAGGCATAATGAGCTAGTATGCACCGCATACTAGCTCATTATGAGATACTTACCTTAGAACGAGGTGGCGGCATCTCACCTGGTCCATGCCGAGGGAGCCAACATCTCCCCTCGGCGTGTCTTCCAGGTATCGCGGCTCCGGCGCTGTGAGTGGCCAGAGCCGCAATGTCATCACTCCCGCGCATGCGCGCGGGAGACTTCTGCCCGGCAAGCTCCGGAGTTTGTCGGGCTGTCAGCCGAGAGTCCCCTGTGCGCATGCGCCGCTGCAGTCAGCGGCTCATTGTGAGGGGAATATCTCCTAAACCTTACAGGTTTAGGAGATATTTTTTTTACCTACAGGTAAGCCTTATTATAGGCTTACCTGTAGGTAAAAGTTACAAATAAAGGTATACAACCGCTTTAATACACTTTATATGAGTTAATTCGTTTTTTAATTATATAATTGTATATATACACGCATTTTTTTGGCATAAGTTTAGTATTTGTTTCACAGTTAACCTCACCAGGAGAAGAGGGAATTGGACTAAATACATATATTGTTTGGACACTTGAGCATTTTTCAACACCGTTGTTTGCAATAAGGGTGGATGCACTGAAAAATTTTTTTTTGACTTAGCTTATTGTATGCTTATATTATTTTGACGCACTTATATATCACCTATTTAAAAAACCTGTTCATTCATAAAGATTTGCACCTGAGAGTGTGTATAGATGCACTGGGCTGTGTACTACCTGTTAATTTTCTATCTTTTTTTAAAAATTTAAACGTATAAATTGCGTCACAACAGGGTAGCGCCATATCCCCATTTTTCCTTTTTTATACTTAAATAGGTCCCAGTGGGAACTAATCAGGGGAGGCTGCAACCCTTTAATCTCCTAAGCGCGGATCTCTAATATACCATATAAATACTTACCTGCCTAACTAGCGTCACCTGTGACATTAATACAGCGATCAGATAAACGATCGCTTAGTGACACTGGCGACGGGGGGTGATCAAGGGGTTAAAAATTTATTAGGTGGGGTTAGGGGGGTACCCTAGACCTAAAGGGGTCTACCACTAACTGCCCTACCACTAATAACTGTCACAAATGACACCAATGCAATAATCAGTAAAAAAAAAAAAAAAAAAAACTGCTATTGGTGTCACTGTGACAGGGGGTGCAGGGGGGTGATCGGGGGGTGATTGGAAGGTTAAAAGTGTGCCTAGAGTGTTCTACTGTACGTGTAGTGCTGTATAGACTTACTTGATGTCTTCTCTCCTCGGAAGCCGTAACGAAAAGGCTTCACAAGGAGCGATGACATCACTTCCTCTGCCGCTGTTTACATTACAGCAGCAGAGGAAGATTGTCATTCGCCTCGCGATCGTGAGGGGGTGGCCATGAATCAGTGGCCTCCCCCTCAGCACGGATCGCTCCTGGAGCTAATCCGACCGCCGCAGGCACCGGGGGGGGGGGTCCAATCGGACCTCCTGCCCGCGGGCAGGCAGGGACGTACAGGTAAGCCCTTATGCCTGCCCATGCCATTGTGCCGACGTACATCAGCGTGCGGCGGTCGGCAACTGGTTAAAAAAAACTGTTTTTTTGCTAGAAAATTATTTAAAACCCCCAAACATTATATATATTTTTATAACACCCTAGAGAATAAAATGGTATTCAACGCAATACTTTCTGTCACAACATATCTGCGCAGTGGTCTTTTGAAGAAAAAATACACTTTTTAAAATAAAAAAATAAGACAACAGTGAAGTTAAATCAATTTTCTTTTATATTGTGAAAGATAATGTTATGCTGAGTAAATTCATATCCAACATGTCACATTTCAAAATTGCTTGTGGAATGGCGACAAACTTTTACCCTTAAAAGTATCCATAGCCGATGTTTAAAAAATTTCTACAGGTTGCATGTTTTGCATTACAGATGAGGTCTAGGGCTAGAATTATTGCTCTCGCTCTAACGATCGCGGTGATACCTCACATATGTGGTTTTAAAAACGTTTTCATATGTGAGCGCTGCTCTCATATGCGTTCGCTTCTGCACGCAAGTTTGGTGGGACAGGGCGCGTTTAAAAAAAAAGAAAATTCTTATTTATTTTACCTTTTTATTTTTACACTATTTTTTAAAAAAAAATTGTCACTTTTATTCCTATTATTAAAAAAATCAAAAAGACCTCAGATCTCATATTTACACTAAAATGCAATAAAAAAAATAAAATAATTAAATGTCATTTAAAAAAAAAAAGTCTCTTTAAGAGCTATGGGTGGAAGTGACATTTTGACATTGCTTCCCCTGCAATGGTATGGAGATGGGTGGGGGCCATCTTCCCCTCACTCTCCCATCACTGATAAAAGTGATCTTGCGGAAAATCCACTGCAGAGGCCACTTTTATCTGAAAGCGGACTGCCTGCTGAAGAAGAGGATACCGGGGTTATGGTAGCTAGCTGCTGCCATAACGATATCCCTCTTCAAAGTACCGACATATAACAACGGCGGACGGTCCGTAAGTGGTTAAGCAGACCAGTTAAGAAATATATCCAAAACATATACTTGGTTAGAAAAACACATGCATACAAGCGAGGGCCAAAATACTTCCTAACTGCTGTGTAGAGCTGATCAGCTGGTATGGAAAAGGTTTAATGAGATTTTTTTCCCCAAATATAATAGTTTTCACAAGTTACTATATATAGCACTGTGTAAAGTTATGGGAATATAAAATGTGGTGTGTGCCATTTGTTAAATCTGGTTTACAGTAATGTACCTGCAGAATCCTGAAAAGATGTGCTACACTTCATGCCAGTGGAGCTGGTTCATTAAAACTGGAAAAAATAAATGAGCAGAAAAGTAAACTTATCATCAAACTGAACAGATCTCACCATTCATTTTTTTTGGAAAACAAGAGTTCCAATTGGTCACTATGAACGACAACTCTATTTTTTGGATTAAAGTGGAACTAAATCTCCTTATCCTTTACAGCCAAGGAAGCCGCCATCTTAACCTCAGTTTGATTTGCAGTTTCCAGGGTGCTGTACATGTGATAAGTTAGGACACCGACATTTGATGGCTTGACAATTCATTTGAGAGCACAAGCAACTGTGACAGTTCTCATTGATGGGATGCCTTGGATGTAACTGTTTTGAGAAACAGTTAAATGACTGGGTGTAGTTCCGCCATAATGTTCCTTTCTCTGTGTCAGGATCCAGATCTGAACCTGGTTTCTGGCTGTGGCTGTTCTCACTGTGCCACCTGAGATGCTGGATAGCTCCCTTCCTGATTCCTTGGACAAACTTACTTTGTATCTTGTTTTTGACAAACATTGAACTCTATGCTCCTTGAACTTCCTATTTTAGCCTATCCTCTGTGTAGCACCCTGGAGTTTCGGCAGGGTTGCTCCTCACAAATTTACTTACCAGGAATAATCATCTCGGCTAATTGTTAGAGATCCATTAATTTCTCCTTAAAGCGTTTGTTAACCCCCCCCCCCCCCAAAAAAAACCCTGATCCTGTTCCTTTAAAGCACAGTGCTTGTGCTGTCATTTGGCCTCCTGTATACCCTAAAAAACCTGGCTGATCCTGCCTGGCTATAACCTCCCCCCTGCAAACAGACCACGATAATCATGGCTGCTGAGCCCCTGACATCATTGTCTATTTGTGTGATTCCGTCAGCCGCAGCTCTCCTGTCTGCAGTTCTCCCTGTGTCTGTGTCCTCTGTCTTCCTCCACCCTCCCTGCTCTTAGCTGCGCCTGCCCCCCCTGCTCCTGCTCCTCTTGTATCTGATCATAAATCTTCTTATCCCCTCTGTAGCATTATAACATCTGTCTCTGTGCCTGTGTAATGTAAAAACTCAGCCGATCTGTACCTGTATAAACGGCTCCCGGCGCCCAGCTGATTGTCAACTCTCTGTCTCTCTTCTCTCCCCCTCCTCCACCGGCTGATGTCAGCATGACGGCTCGGCCCTGCCCACTGCAGCTCTGAGCTGGAGAAACAAGGGAGCTGACATGTAGAAGCTGCACTCCGAGCGCTCAGCTGACAGGTACAGATCGGCAGGTTTTTTACATTACTCAGGCACAGGGACAAATGTTATTATGATACAGAGGGGATAACACTATTTTAGTACAGTGGGTTAACAACCACTTTAAGTTTTACCTGGTTGCACTTTCCTCTTCTACCACTAGGTGGCCGGGTACTTGGTGGTACTAGATATGAGAAGGACAACGTAAGGTCAGATTATGGGTATATGAGGCATCTCAGCCAATGGGCAGGGTTTTTTTTTGAATGCCTTGGCCTGCTGTAAGAGCCTATATATTTGGGTGGAGTCAGGTGATCAGTGTTCTGTGCCACCTGGACGGCTGTCTGGGTGGGCATGTGTTGTATTTCCCAGGCTGCTAGGCTGGAGATTGGGCCTATCCCAGGCACATCTGGCTACTAGGCTGTCTGTGGGCCTATCCAGAAGAGAGCAGCGCAGGTTTGGGACTGTGGCTTGCAGTTCAATCGAAAGGGACGGTTCTGCCGGCCGGAGAACCTGTCGTGATCAGAGGTAGAGGGGAAGCTGTCACCAGTAAGGGACTATCCACCTAATTACCAGAGACCACAGTGAGTTACTGAAGCAAGTACCGGAGCAGCATTCTCACCAACGGGGGATGGTGAAGAATCAGGAAACTTCAGTGGGTATCAAGCCAGGGACCCAGCCAGCGGAGGTGAAGCTCGCTGAGCAGCCTTGTGTGTGAAGCCAGGGACCGAGCAGGCCAGTGGGATGAAGCTTGAGAGGTATCTTGAGTGCCAAGCTAGGGACCCAGCAGAGAGGCGGGGGTGACGCTTGAGGCAGATACCACCGTGAAGATTGGAGACGCTCAAGGGATTCAGTGGCAGTGAATCAGTGGGTCTAGTGAGAGACCGGGAGCTCAGTGAGCTAAAGAACTACAAGGAGCGATTGTAGCAAAGGTGAAAGAACTGTTACGCTTTGTGTTAGGAACCGTTAAAGACTGTTGCCATAGAAGACAGCACTCCTGCACATGCAGATGTGGCGTCTTGCTGGATGCCTTTCCCTGCATAGCTGTCCTCCTATTGAAGTCTTGGGGTCTGACAATTATTCTTGCAACTACTTAAGGGTGTCCTGGCCCTAACCCTCTCTCTCCAAAACAAGTTTGTTAAGATAAATAAACCTTCTTTTGCATTCAAGAAGTGTCTGGCGCCCAATAACTTTAACTACTCTGCACCCACCATGCCTCAAAACCCACTACATACAAAATGATGTCAGCTATCCCTGGCCCTGGAGGTCCTCATTAGATCAAAGGAAGCCTGGGACCTTGCTACATCTGCACTTTATGTTTGCCAGATTGTTGTGATCTCTACAGCTGATATCTTGTTCCTTTGAATATCTGCTACTGTCCTTATCTTCGCTACCACTCGCTACCGACCCTTAGCTTGTTTATCGACTATGCTTACGCCTAATCCCATCCAGCTACTACATCTTACTGACCTTTTGGCTTGTTCATCGACTACACTTCTGCTTGTTCCCTATCTGCTTCATCTGCTACCTGACCCCTAGTTGTTCTCTTCCTGCTGGGGAAATCCAGAGGGCCACAATCCAGCATCAGCAAACCCATCTCCACCATCAGCAGCTTTGGTGATGACCAGCTAATGCTTAGACCATGCACCTCCCCATCCGCTAGGGGGATTTTCTTGTGTATTCATCCAGCCGACTACGGCGTGAACCTCTTTACTGCTACACCTACTGGCCTCTGAGCCTGAACACAGACCCTGACACTGATTTTATTAGTGCACCTAAACGCTTAAAAAAATGGGGTATATGGTAAATGGGGTGGAGTCGAAGCTCTGTGCAATAGGCGCTGAGTGGTGATGAGCTAAACATACCTGGGTTTGTTGCGAGGCTGGTTTGGCAATCATGATTTAAGCTTAGGAGCTGAATCCAAACCCCACTGAAGTCAATGAACAAAGGGTAAAAAACAGTTCTGGCCATTTTCTAGGCTAATAGACAAGGGATTATCAAACAAATGACATGGAGGGCTGGACAATGCCATGGGTAACACGTACAAAAGCAAAATAAATAAATAAAATTGTTATCCCTTGGCGCCAACAGTATGCATATATGCAGTCTCTCGGTGGGTGGGCCTTAACGCCAAGCAGCCGTATATATGCGGCCTTGTGTAAACGACTTACCATGCTGGGAGTGCTCTCCCTGCACGCTCCCAGCACAGTAGCAGGTTGGAATCGGTAAGCTCCTGATGCATACTTGCGATCAGGAGCTTTCTGATCATGTGACCGCTGTGACAGCCAATCACAGCTGTTACATGACCCGAATGCCTGCCTCCACCTCCCGACTTTTAAAACTCTGAAAGGGCTGGGAGGCAGTCAACGGAAGAGGGGGGGGTGCCCTGATCCAACAAAGAAACAAAAAAAGCATAGAGTTTATCTCCTATTTCAAGCAAGGCAATTCAGGTCTGTTATGAATTTTAAGGGGAACCCCGCAAAAAAAGAAAATGTTGTGAGGTCCCCTCCCAAATTCTATACCAGGTCCTTTGGGTCTACTGTTGATTTTTTTTTACATTCTTTATTTATTCAGACCCCAGTTTATAGAATAAAATATCGACAATGACAAAAATATAGTATACCGTATATACTCGAGTATAAGTCGTTCCGAGTATAAGTCGAGGCCCTAATTTACCACAAAAAAAATGGGAAAAACTTATTGACCCGAGTATAAGACGAGGGTGAGAAATGCACAGCTACTGTAAGTGGAAAAGAGGGTCAACAATGCCCATTTGTAGCATCACTGTGCCCATTTGCATGCCTCACTGTGCCCATTTGCAGCCATAGGTCCCCTGAACTTCAAACTCGGTAGTTAAGGGCTCCTAGATGCCCCCTAGCTGCAGCCAAAATTTGGGGTCTCTGAACCCAAAGGGTCCCGAAATGATATTGCTGCAGATGGACACAGGTGACCGAATTTGGGGCCCTGTATCTCGGGGCCACTTAGTGCTAGCAACCCCAAATTTGCAAACCCAGTGGAACTAGCACCATAACATTTCCAAAGCTGGGGTTTCTAGCACTAAGTGGCCCCGAGATACAGGGCCGCAAAAATCAGTTCAGAAAATGTCAAGCACTTTTCTGCAGCAGAGAATGACATTTTCCGAACCGGATTTGGGGTCCCGTATCTCGGGGTATCTAGGAACCCCAGCTTTGGATATGTTATGGTACCAGTTCCACTGGGTTTGCACACCAAATTTGGGGTTCCTAGCACCAAGTGGCCCTGAGATATGGGGCCCCAAATTCGGTTCAGAAAATGTCAAGCACTTTTCTGCAGCAGAGAATGACATTTTCAGAACCGATTTTGGGGCCCCGTATCTCGGGGCCACTTAGAGTTAGAAACTTCAGCTTTGGATATGTTATGGTACCAGTTCCTCTGGGTTTGCACACCAAATATGGGGTCCCTAGCACCAAGTGGCCCTGAGATACGGGGCCCTAAAGTCGGTTCGGAAAATGAAATTTTTTGCTGCAGAAAAGTGCTTGACTCGAGTATAAGTGGAGGGGGGCACTTTCAGCACAAAAAAATGTGCTGAAAAATTCGACTTATACTCGAGTATATACGGTATATGGAAATGTACAGTTTTTACACTGTTATCACATAGATGTAGCGAGAGGAAGCACATCTTGAATAATAAAGGGTTCTACATTTATTAGATCAGTCCCCATGGTGTGTCTGCATCCCAGATGCTGGGCTGGTATGGATTTTAAGGGGGAACCCCATAAATAAATCTAGTAAGGAAAAGCGTAGGGCCCCCCTCCAAAAATCCATACTAGCCTTTTATCCGAGCAAGTAGCCAGGCAGACCAGGAAAGTAAGGGCGAGTGTGCACTCCCTACCGCCTGAACCATACTATGCAATTGAAATGAGATTTGTACATTGGGGAGGAATGGGAGGAAGCCCTGGTAGAGCACTTTGTTCCCATGTTGTTGAGGACAAGTGCCTCTTCCCCACAACCCTGGGCTGGAGACTGTGGGAGTCTGTGGGCTGGGGGTTTTTGGAATCTGGAATCATTCATGACTTCAAAAAAAAGCTTTGGCTAGACATACACTTTAATTCTTATTAGTTGTTGTGGGTTGGTTCCCTGTTGCTCATGGATCTTTGCCTTACCAAAACTTGCCTGCTTCCTTAGCCCCAAAAAGTTACTGTTTTAAATAAAACAGCTTAAAACTTCCTAAACATGTCTTGCATGATTCCATATTTGCATCTAAATAGATATTTGTCAGGAGAATGCAAATGACGGCAGTCAGCAGTGGCTGGGCTACCATTAGTTTGTGACACTTAACAAACACAATCTGGATACGGGCACATTGTCCTAATTTTGCCATCTCTGCCTTTATAAATAGATTGTGCACGAGCGTTGCCTCTCTAAAACGCGGGAAGTTAAAAGTGCAAATTTCTGTCAGCGAGTGTATTGTGCATCTCCTGATGACAACTCGGTATCTGCTCGACTAATTGGAATGATGGCGCTTGTTGGCGTAACATGATGTGAGTGACAGGCATCAGGCTTGGTGGCAGCACAATGTGCACAGCATTAAGAAATAGAGCAAACATATACATTTACATTAGGTGAAAAGTAAAATTTTGTGCTGCGCTCAAGAAAATGAAAAATTCATGTATATACAAACAAATGTACACTGTGCAATGACCGCAAAAAAACTAATAATAATGAAAGAAAGATGTGGAATTCACACCCAAACTAAAGTCCATGTGCCGTAATATAAAGGTTGTTTTGAAACATAAACACAACAGTCTTTGAATAGACGGTGAAAACAAATTGTGTGACTAGAAGTGGGATTCCACGTGACATCAATGTTGAGGTGAAGAGACAGACAGAAGAACCGCCAACGGTTAGTGAGGAGGCTTACCGGAGTGAGACAACTCAAATGGGCATATGCTCAGTGAGTCAACAAGGCTTATGGTGCAACCACCAAAATATGGGATCTCCACATCTGGGCTCCAGATCAAGATGTAAGACAATCCAATTGGTCAAGAGATGTCACCGAGAAGCAGTCCTCAGAAGCACCCTTGTCAGACCAAATCCTCTCTGGGCGATGCTTTGGTTGGGTGGTGACTCAGCGGTTGTAAGCAGCGCTAGCTGTCGGTTTAGGTTGTGCCCAGGCAGGTAAGCGAGACCTGGGAAGTGGAGCTGTGGGCTGGGGCTGGGAGGAAGGAGCTGCCACCCCTCAGGTCATGCTATTTTGAACACTTAAGAGGATTTGGTCTGACAAGTTGGCTGCTTCTCAAGACTGCTTCTCGGGGATATCTCTTGACCAGTTGGATTGTCTTACATCTTGATCTGGAGCCCAGATGTGGAGCTTCCATATTTTGGTGGTTGCACCATAAGCCTTGTTGGCTCATTGCGCATATGCCCATTTGAGTTGTCTCACTCCGGTAAGCCTCCTCACTAACCGGTGGTAGTTCTACTGTCTTGCTCTTCACCTTGCACATTTGTTTGTATATACATGAATTTTTCATTTTCTTGAGCGCTGCACAAAATTTTACTTTTCACCTATTTTTTATTTACACTTGTCTTAGTTTTGTGCTGGCTGCTATTAGATATATGTCAGCGCGATATACACCAATTTTTCTATACAATTACATTAAAGTGGAGTTCCACCCACTTTTAAAACTCTTCAGCATCCCTCACTAAACTGTGCACTGTAAACAAATTGGATATTTTTTTATTTCTTTTCTCAGCACCTACTGTATATCTGCTGTATTCAATTTTCACTTCCTCCTCCCTGGCCGCGGCCCATCGCATCATTTCCTGTTTGCAATGCCTTCTGGGAAGGGGCGGCAACTTCCTCTGAAACTGCCGTTGCTATGGAAACCTGACCTGAAACCTATTACACCGCTTGTGCTGCACGGAGCATGTGCGAGATCTGCAAGGATGAGATCCAGGAAGAAATACAGTCTGGCTTCAGATGCCCACACTTAAGATGGCCACGGCCTGCTGTAAGTTTATAAAATAACAAACTACTGCTATAAACTAACAAAACAGACCTTAGTTTACAGACTAACTTTTCTAGAATACATTAAGCTTGTGTATTATAGGGGTATTTTTATTCAAAAAGTATAATTTCGGCCGGAACACCACTTTAAGCATATACAATTCCCAGTTACAGTGCTTACCTATTCAAAGGTTTTTTTATATGGCTGTTTTATAGCAATAAATGAAGAAAGAAGGAATCCTGTACCAGTGGAATTACAGCCACAATCATTGCTGACCTGCCTTCATGTTCTCACAGGACAGATTTCCTTTAAAGCAGAACTCCCACCAAAAACATAATAAATAAATAATAATGTATAGACCATTGAAATTAAAAATATAAAGCTGCTTATGCTGCAATACCTAACCTCAATTCGGTGCTGTCCCCAGCACTAACCCCTTTCCTCCACTAGGTGTTGCAAGTCTCCTAGGCATCATTATGCCAGCTGAAGCATGTAATGAATGATGTTTACAGTATGTATATGAAAAAATTGAAGGACACCCCCAAGGGTTTTTTAGCAGCTAGGTATTCTAATCAAGAAAGTTTACCGTATATACTCGAAGCACTTTTCTGCAGCAAAAAATTTCATTTTCCGAACCGACTTTGGGGCCCAGTATCTCAGGGCCACTTTGTGCTAGAAACCCCAAATGTGGCGTGCAACCCCAGTGGAACTGGTACCACAACATATCCAAAGCTGAAGTTCCTAGCACTAAGTGGCCCTGAGATGCGGGGCCCCAAATTCGGTTCGGAAAATGTCATTCTATGCTGCAGAAAAGTGCTTGACATTTTCTAAACCGAATTTGGGGCCCCATATCTCAGGGCCAGTTGGGGCTAGGAATCCCAAATTTGGTGTGCAAACCCAGTGTTGCTGGTTCAATAACATATCCAAAGCTGGGGTTCCTAGCATCAAGTGGCCCTGAGATACGGGGCCCCAAAACCGGTTCAGAAAATGTCATTCTCTGCTGCAAAAAAGTGCTTGACATTTTCTGAACTGATTTTTGGGGCCCTGTATCTCGGGGCCACTTAGTGCTAGAAACCCCAGCTTTGAAAATGTTATGGTGCTAGTTCGACTGGGTTTACACACCAAATTTGGGGTTGCTAGCACTAAGTGGCCCTGAGATACGGGGCCCCAAATTCGGTCAACTGTGTCCATCTGCAGCAATGTCATTTCGGGACCCTTTGGGTTCAGAGACCCCAAATTTTGGCTGCAGCTAGGGGGCATCTAGGAACCCTTAACTACCGAATATGAAGTTTTGGGGACCTATGGCTGCAAATGGGCACAGTGAGGCATGCAAATGGGAACAATGATGCTGCAAATTGGCATTGTTGACCCTCTTTTCCACTTACAGTAGCTGTGCATTTCTTACCCTCGTCTTATACTCGAGTCAATAAGTTTTTCCCATTTTATTTGTGGTAAATTAGGGCCTCGACTTATACTCGGAACGACTTATACTCGAGTATATACGGTATATAGTGTATAATATTGTAAAATCTTTAATGGACAAAATTAGTACAAGAATGGGAACAGGATTTAAAATATGAGTTCTGGCTACAGGTGTGTACAATCATGTTCCATTACAGCTGTCAATTATTACACAGTACAACTATCAAGTGACAGTACATTACAAGAATGATATCCACTCGAACACCCCAACGCGTTTCAACTTATTCGGTCATAGTCTTCTTATGGGGGTTTTTTGGCTCTAAAAAAGATATATTAAAACATCCATATGTTCAATACCTTATATTCTGTGAGCATTTATGGATGTGATATATTTGCTAAATTAATAATTACCGCTCAGGAAATGGAACTCTACCCTATAGCCATAAATTGTTTAAAAAGAGATCCCAGTGGTCCAAAAATCTCCGCACGCCGTCCCCACCTACTCGAGATGAAGCTCGGGTCCAGAAGGCTTACAAGGAGCCACACATGTGGACTCTCCTTGGATGGGGACCTGTAATGTTTTACAATAATCTCAATGAATTAATCAATGAAATGGTAAAAGTGTAGTAAAATAAAAATCATTTGTTTATTTGCAGTACTAGTGGAACATGCTGAGTCTGTTAATGTCCATATATATATTGGCTAATTTGGAATTATATATTGTTATTTATTTATAAGAGACCATTTGGCTTTTGATTCAAGTATTAGTTGTTTTTAAGTAAGAATTAAATTGGATTTTTTTATTATTTTTTATTAAGTACTATTGGAATTTCAAATAAAAAATCCTAAAGGAGTGTCTGAGTGTCTATTGTGATGGGGGGGGGGGGGGTGAAGGGTTAGGTGTATGGATTGGGAGTGGGGTGTCTCCTAGTGTTCGGAAAGTGTGTGTGAATGAAAAGTTATGATTATGTAGAAGGAGTGAAAATAAGTTCAATGAGAGGAATGATAAGCGCCATGTATATCTAAATGGATGCTAGTGTGTAAAAAGTGAGTGAACAAAATATGTGAAAAAAAATTGTGTAAACCACTCTGTGTAAATAAAAACTGCCCAAGCACAAAAATACACAAAGTTACCTTGGCTGTTAAGGGATGTGTATGGACAAATGTTGCAATTTTAATCCCCTGCCAACAGAGGTATATTACTTTGATGATGTGCAGGGAAAATATTCTATTAATTATAAAAAATAATAAAGATAGATAATATTACCATAGTATTTAATATAAATGGATTCTAGTTCTTATTGAATGAGGTGTTGGCAAAATAGAACATTAGTTCAGCATTCCAAATACAAGCAATTACTTCTAGGACTCTGTTAGGCTTCCCAGTAAGGTAGAAAGACGTGGTTCTCCACGGGTCTCCCTGCCTACTACGCTCCCGCTGCAGAGACAATTTTGGCCACTGGGGGAGCATCATTATGCCAGCGGCATTCTTCGATCATCGCTGGGTGCTCAAGGGCACGGTGCGCATGCGCGGTCTATGGACCTTGCGCATGCATAGCGTAACAGATTCTTGCATTTGCAGCAGAGGTGACGGCAGTGGCCGAGGCTTCGGCCATCCAGAACGCAGAGGGAGCCACGCGGTGGCCGTTTCCATGGCGCCAGGGACTCCAAGGGAGGGGGGATAAATGGATGACACCTGTGGCTAATTAGCCATAATATGGGAGACACTATATAAAGTACACAGCCTCCAGAGGATTCCAAGATGATCCCAGAAGAGCTGTTGCACATGAAATTTAACAGTCCTAGAAGTACCGGTAAGTGCTTTTATTTGAAATGCTAAACTAATGTTCTATTTTGCCAACACCTCATTCAGTAAGAACCAGAGTCCATTTACATTATATACTATGGTAATAATATTTATTATTATTTTTTATAATTAATAGATATGGCACTTTTCCCTGCCCATCATCAGAGTGATATACCTTTGTTGGCAGGAGATTAAAATTGCAACATTCGTCCATACACATCCCCTAACAGCCAAGGTAACTTTGTGTATTTTTGTGCTTGGTTATTTTTTATTTACACAGAATGGTTTACACAATTTTGCACTTTTAAACTCTTTTTTCACATATTTTGTTTACTCACTTCTTATACACTACATAATTATCATTTTCCATTCACACACACTTCCCATACACACTCCACACACTAGGAGACACCCCACACCCAATCCCTACACTGAACCTTTCACCTTCCTCCCCCTCCATCACAATAGACACCCATTTAGGATTTTACATTTGAAATTCCAATAGTACTTGACCAAAAATAAACATTTCCAATTTGGTATCCTATAAATAAATAACAATATACCATATATACAATTCCAAACGAACCAGTATATATTGATATTAACAGACTCAGCATGTTCCATTAGTACTGCAAATTGAACCCGTGGCTAATTAGCCATAATATGGGAGACACCATATAAAGTACACAGCCTCCAGAGGATTCCAAGATGATCCCAGGAGAGCTGTTGCACATGAAAGTTTACAGTCCTAGAAGTAAGTGCTTTTATTTGGAATGCTGAACTAATGTTCTATTTTGCCTCTTACCTCATTCAATAAGAGTCAGAGTCAATTTATGTTAGATACTATGGTAATATTATCTATCATTGTTATTTTTTATAATTAATAGATATGGCACTTTTCCCTGCACATCATCAAAGTGATATACCTCTGTTGGCAGGAGATTAAATTTGCAACATTTGTACATACACATCCCTTAACAGCCAAGGTAACTTTGTGTATTTTTGTGCTTGGGTACTTTCTATTTACACAGAATGGTTTACACAATTTTTTTTTTTTTTCCACATATTTTGTTCACTCACTAGCATCCATTTAGAAATACATGACACTTATTCCTCTCATTGCACTTTTTTACACTCCTTTCACATAATCCTCATTTTTCATTCACACACACTTCCCACACACTCCACACACTAGGAGACACCCCACACCCAATTCATACACTTAACCCTGCACAACTCCTCCATCACAATAGACGCTAATTTAGGATTTTATATTTGAAATTCCAATAGTACTTAATAAAAAATTATTAAAACATCCCAATTTGCTTCTTATTTAAAAGTACCTAATACTTGAATCAAAAGCCAAACGGTATCTTATAAATAAATAACAATATATAATTCCAATAAACCAGTATATATGGACATTAACAGACTCCGCATGTTCCACTAGTACTGCAAATGGATAAAGTGATTTTTATTTTACTACGCTTTTACCATTTCATTGATTAATTCATTGAGATTATTGTAAAACATTACAGGTACTGTACATTTCCCCATCCCAGGAGGGTCCAGATGTGTGGCTCCTTCCAAGCCTTCTGGACCCGGGCTTCATCTTGAGGAGATGGGAACAGGGTGTGGAAGTTTTTGGACTGCTGGGATCTATTTTTAAACAATTTATGGCTATAGGGCAGAGTTCCATTTGCTGAGTGGTAATTATCAATTTACCAAATATCTCACATGCACAAATGCTCACAGAATATGAGATATTGAACATATGGATATTTTGATATATATTTTTGGAGCCAAAAAAAAACCCTAAAGAAGACTGTGACCGAATAAGTTGAAACGCGTTGGGGTGTTTGTGTGGATATCATTCTTGTAATGTACTGTCAAATGATAGTTGTACTGTGTAATAATTGACAGCTGTAATGGAACATGATTGTACACACCTGTAGCCAGAACTCATATTTTAAATCCTATTCCCATTCTTGTACTAATTTTGTCCAATAAAGGTTTCACAATATTATAAATTATATAAACTTTCTTGATTAGAATAACTAGCTGCTAAAAAACCCTTGGGGGAATCCATTTTTCAATTATTTGGGGTGTGCAGCCCTTTAGACTCTCAAATATGCATTTTTCTATTATATATGTGTAGCGGAAGTCTCACTTTATAACCCGAATAGCTTGAATAGCTGTGTAAAGTTGGGCCTGTGGTGTCAGGGGATAGTAGAGAGAGGCCTGACACAAAGGGAGTCATTTCTCTGCTCTCCTCCTGCCTGGACTCATAGAGCTAATCTGAGTAGAGGTAACCAATCTAAATTTGAAGTGCCATATTGTGTTTTATTTACTATTAAAGTGTGCCTCTGCTCTTGGGGACATTCTCAGGTTTGGAATCCCCTGAAAGCAGCTTGAATATAGAATTGAAAGCTCTATTGCTCTTAAATCTCAGTTATTGATCCCTAATTGATTACTTGACTATATACTGTTACTGTTTGTTATTCTTCCACAGAAATATTGCAGTAAAGACAATTTCTGTGTTTTATTATAACGTGTGTGTTTCTCATTTGTCATTGCACTTACACTATTGCCAGGTGTGCCATAGGGGGCTAAGGCTAATATTAGGGTTAAGGGGCAGAGTAACGGACAGAACATACTTAAGCATCCCCTGCAGGGTATCGCTACATGTGGGGGCCTTGTCTGGGATAATACCGCTACTTTGCAATCAACTCCTCAAGACAACACCTCTAAGAGTGCCAAGACGAACCCCGCTGCTGCGACACAGTGGTGTTGTGAAGAAGGAGCCAGCCCAAAATCAAGCATAGTGTTTGAACTCCCTGGGGAGGCCTGGACGAATGAGCAGATCGGTCAGGTAATGCAGACATTGTCCTTAGGCAAGAAAACATGGGTGATGTTATACCTGATCATGAGGCCTCCTGCACACATGTGCTACTGGAATTGAAGCAAGGGATTCCTGACTGTTTCTGAGGATCCAGTGTGCAGTTGGCCAACAAGGCTGAATTTCGTCTAATCCAGTCACACACACCAGACAGGTGTACGGCAAGTACCAATCGAGTTAAGGCCATGAGGGAAGAGGTCCCTTCCATGCCATCTTCGAGCATGATTGGGCTGGAGTTCTTCACTGCTATTGGAGACTGTGTCAAAATTGCCAAGGAACACTTGGGCGTACTCTGGAAGTGAGTACCAGAAACTCAGGCCCTTTTCCGGAAGACATCCAGTGCCTACAGGAGAGGACAACTTTGAAGAGAGGCTGGACCAGGCCACACAAGCCTTGGATGAATGAGACATTCCTAAGCCTCTCAAGAAGCAAAGAATTACAGAGAGTCTAAGGGGCCCTGCCTCAGAAGCTATCCGCAATCTGTAGTTTAGTAAGAGAGATTGTGTTGCTCAAGATTACCTGAATATTCGGCAGGAGGAGTTTGGGCGAATGGAGACAGTGGCAGACTTAATGTATCAATTTGAGCATACCCTCCAACACCAAGGTGAACGCCTTTCCGAATATATCAGACGCTTCAATAGGATGTTGCATTAGATCATATTAAAGAAGGGGATGCGGCCTTCTGCCATAGATCAAGCTAGAATGCAACAGATCCTGAGGGGCGCTTCACGCTCTGATCCAGTTTGGATTCGGCTGCAGACTTCAGCCGATGTCATGTCCATGAAGTACTGTAAGCTCATTAAATTAGTGAGAGAGGAAGAACCCATGCTGGAGAACAAACACAAGGGCCAGAAGTCGGAATATGCTGTCAGAGTCAGTGGCCAGCACAGCTGACAGTGACCCAGAGTTTGGGGTTGTGAAAACTCAGGTGTCACAGCTAATGGAAATGATGAACGGATCGTTGGACGTCACGTATGAGATAGTCGCACTGAAGATACAGATATCCCAGATGATGGAAATGATGAACATGTTGGCCAGAAAACTTACCGAGTTGTCTGGAGAGGGGGTTGAAGGGCCTAACGTGAATCCGGCTTTGTTCACAGTGCCTGGCAAGAGGTCAAGGCATCCAGACGTGTGTCTAAATTTGTGTAGGTCACTACCAACGAGAATGTCCTAGTCCACCAAAGCAGACAGAAGACTGGCGTAGACCTCAGAAGTGACCCAATGATAGAGAGCAGGTCTGGGCCTTCAAGAAGAACCTTCATTGATTCTGCAAGAGAACAATGGAGGACACCTGCAGTTTATGCTGTTTCAGTGAGGAATGTCTATAAGCCTCTAAAACTACGCCAGAAATGGCATTCCCAATGCCGGAAGCTGAAGAGAGCACAAGTCCAGTCACGCCAACCTACTGTTCCAGATGCTTCCAACAGGCCTCCTGCCCAGTTGGTAGGCCCTCTGCCTGTAGTGCCTGTTCTGGTTGAAGAGATTTATACCAGAACCATTCTAGATTCGGTTGCTCAGGTTACTTTGCTGACCAGAGACTTTTACAAGAGGTATTTGTCATACATGCCCCTACAAAATTTGGAAGATCTAGAGATCTAGGGTATTCAAGCGGAGGATTACCTTTGTGATGGATATATGCAGATCAAGTTGTCGTGTGATCCATTGAGGACTGGGAAGCCCAGAACTTTGAGACACTGGCCATTGTGTGCCTTTGGCTGCCAGGGTCCACAGGAAGTTCATTGATTGTTGGGACCGACACAGATCTGGTGAAGCGGCTGTTAGCCCCTGTTGTCCCCAGATGTGATCCATTCCAATTAAGGTGGCCTGTAGGCAGGACAACGTTCTTTCCTATGCCTATTGGTGGGAGGTTCCTCTGCTAGGTTCTTATGCAAATGTGAATTGTTTGTTTTCCTGTGTACATATACATGCACTGTTTTTTTCCTGCGTGTATTCTAAAAGCATGTACCAGATCAAGGACTGTTACTTCTTTTGGGGACCAAAGGTACTTTGGTGGGAGGCGTGTGTAGTGGGTGTCTCACTTTATAACCTGGAATCTCACCAAACTGGCTGAAACAATGTACACAGGCTTTCCAGTCCTCAGTTAGGGAGAGCTGCCTGCTAGCAGCTGTAAGTGGGATTTTTCACCCCCCCTTCTTCCTGTTTTCACGGACTGAGTAATGTAATGTGAGCTGACACACACAAAGCTGTGCATTCAGCAGTCCCTATTGGCCTGAAGAAGAAAAACAATTAAAGGCACAGTTACAACAGCCAATGGGAGAGATTGTACTGAACTGCAGGGAGAGCAGCAATGGATTCTGTGACATGCAGTTCTCACACAAAACGGCACCAAAGACTGGTATACAGGGAGAACTGCAAACCCCATGATGGTTTGCTGACAGGAAAGTAAGACTCCATTTTGTGTCCTGAGGTAAGAGTTCAGTCAGCCTTGAGGGAGTGAACAGACCAGACCTGAGGGAGAGGTGTTGTCTCTCAGATGATCTTCCCACGCAATTCAGGCCTCCACCACGAGTTGGGATGTGTAGCCTGAGAGAGGGGGATACCAGGTGAATATCGAGGCGCATCTCCACTAACGGTGAACCGCTCCAGCGTGAGTGGACCGACTGGGCTACCATGAAGCCTGCCTGTTCCAGGACGTTCATTTGGGTCTTGATCGCAGGATTTGGTGAGAGGGCATTTCTGCCCATTTGCAGGGAACAGAGACACTGCACTACAGAAGGAGTTATTTGAACACTGTATACAAACATCATTGCCGGTAGTCATCTTGCTGACACTTGTAGTACTACAGGGATAAAGGGTAAAGCTATCCATTTCTGGGACATTGTATACAGACATCATTGTCCTCTCACCTTGCTGAACAAAATCTTGCCTGTTTCACTTAATGATCTGGGCCAGTTATATTGTTTCCCCTGCTACCCAGGAGTTAAAGTGCACCAACGAAAGTGGCTAGCTGAAGACACCAAAGCTTATCTTTTCTTCAAAGGACTGGAGCTTTTAGGGCCATACGGATCTGCACAGACATATTCAGGGATCTGCATATGTATTGGGTGTGTGGGACAATTTATCTATAAAGTTAAGCCATTACTTGCTGACTGGAATAGGTATAGGTGTAAAATTGGGCCTGTGGTGTCAGGGGATAGTATAGAGAGGCCTAACACAAAGGGAGTCATTTCTCTGCTCTCCTCCTGCCTGGACTCATAGAGCTAATCTGAGTAGAGGTAACCAATCTAAATTTGAAGTGCCATATTGTGCTTTATTTACTATTAAAGTGTGCCTCTGCTCTTGGGGACATTCTCAGGTTTGGAATCCCCTGAAAGCAGCTTGAATATAGGATTGAAAACTCTATTGCTCTTAAATCTCAGTTATTGATCTCTAGTTGATTACTTGACTATATACTGTTACTGTTTGTTGTTCTTCCACAGAAATATTGCAGTAAAGACAATTTCTGTGTTTTATTATAACGTGTGTGTTTCTCATTGGTCATCGCACTTACACTATTGCCAGGGGTGCCAGAGGGGGCTGAGGCTATTATTACGGTTGAGGGGCAGAGTAACGGACAGAACATACCTAAGCAGCCCCTGCAGGGGTATTATATATATATATATATATATATATATATATATATATATATATATATATATTGTAAGCTGGGGAACAGGTGACTCTGCCCCCCTCTGACACCACGGGGGAAGCCATAGGGAAGTCTCTGTATGTCAGAGGGGGTGGGGTCACTGGGTGGCCCCGCCCTCAGTTATATAAGAGCTGTCACAAGAACAGAAGCGTTACACAGCGGGAATCCCTCATTGAGGCGGATCATCCGGAGGACGAATCGGGGAAGAAGCCGGAGGAAGATGCCGGAGGAGAAGACCGGAAGAAGAAGCAGAGGAAAAAGCGGGGGGGAAAACAAGATGGAGGAAGAAGAAAACTGAAGGAAGACCAGAAGACGCGGGGAAAGAAGAAGACATTAATAAAGGAATTGTCAAAAACCGGCTATTGTCTTTTTTGACACTTTTTTGTGAAATGGTAGGGGTACTTGTACCCCATTACCAATTCATACGGGGGGGGCGGGATTTGGGGGTCCCCTTGTTAAACCTGACCTGAAGGGCCTGGTATGGATTTTGAGGGGGACCCCCACGCCATTTTTAAAAAAAAATTTGCTGGGACCGACAATTCATTATAGCTGCGAGTACTTTTAAATTACTTTTTTTTTCTTTTAGAAATGTCATTTTGTGCAGGGACTGTTGTAAACACGGGAAACACGCGCCACTTTACAGGCATACTATAGACACCCCCCAGGTACGAAATTTAAAGGAATATTTCACTTTGTTTCACTTTAAGCATTATTAAAATTACTACTCCCGAAAAAACTGCAGGTTTTTAAAACTTTTTTTTGCATTGATACATGTCCCCTGGTCCCCAAACACTTTTTATGACAATAACTTGTATATAAGCCTTTTAAAATTAGCAGTCCCATAGACTTTAATGGTGTTCAAACTAATTTTTTGCCTGTTTGCATGTTCTGCTGTGAACCAAACCGGGGATGTTCAGCTCATCCCTAGCGATCACTGTACTAGCGTCTCCACAACCTCAGTCAGGGTTTTCCTATCCACCTTTGCAGCAGTGGCTAGCTGTTCAAACAGCCTCTGTGATTTCTCCTGTACAGCACCAATCTGTTGGCACAGCGCCTTTTGTTTGCTCCTGTGCAATAGCGTTGGATAACACCAATTGAGGATTTCCTCCATGTTTAGTCACTCTAGGTACTTGCCCTTTAAGTAGTAACTTACTACAGCTGGCCGCAGCCTCCATCATATGTAAGCTAGGAGACAGGTAGCAGATACAAAGCTCCCTGGGATAAGCAGTCTTTCAGGCACCGATACCAAATCCAGTGCAACACTCTGCTACAATATATATATATATATATATATATATATATATATATATACACACGCCAATCTACCATAACATTATGACCACTGACAGGTAGAGGGAATATCTTGTTACAATAGCATCTGGAAATTGGTGGCATATATTGGGCAACAAGTTGTGGAATGCCACAAACTCGCCTGACCTAAACCTCAGAGAATCTGTGGGGTATTGTCAAGAGGAAGATGAGAGACACCAGACCCAACAATGCAGATGAGCTGAAAGCCACTATCAAAGCAACCTGGGCTTCCATAACACCACAGGCTGATCGCCTCCATGCCACGCCGCATTGATGCAGTAATTCATGCAAAAGGAGCCTCGACCAAGTATTGAGTGCATACTATACTGTACATCAGGGATATGCAATTAGCAGACCTCCAGCTGTTGCAGAACTACAAGTCCCATCATGCCTCTGCCTCTGGGTGTCACGCTTGTGGCTGTCAGAGTCTTGCTATGCCTCATGAGACTTGTAGTTCTGCAACAGCTGGAGGTCCGCTAATTGCATATCCCTGCTGTACATGGACATACTTTTCAGTAAGCCAACATTTCTGTATTAAAAATCCTTTTTTTGGTCTTATGTAATATTCTGATTTTCTGAGATACTGAATTTTGGGTTTTCACTAGCTGTAAGCCATAATCTTCAAAATTAAAAGAAAGAAATACTTGAAATATATCACTCTGTGTAATGCATCTATATAAAATATATGAGTTTCACTTTTTTAATTGAATTGCTGAAAAAAATAAACTTTTTGATGATATTCAAATTTTATGAGGTGTGTGTGTGTGTGTGTGTGTATGTAGGTGGGTGATGCTGATGCCGCAGGAGTGCTGAATCATGGCTGCACAAAAAGGATTTTAAAGGCACATATATTTCAGTGATGTTTTATTTAAGTGCAATACTTTTAAATAAATATCTGTTACCCATTGTACTACACTATGCGAGGCCACCCTGTGTTTTCTTGAGCATATTGGCAGCAGATGAGACAGAGATCGGCAATTCCTTAAAGAGATACCAGGTTTACCAAAAATAAGAAAATCATCCCTAAGGATATCCAGGAAGATAGAAGTTATCACACTTATACCCCATGTGGGTAAAACCCTCATCGGTCCCAATAACGTATGTTATTTAGGTCCATATCTTGAGGTGAGTGCATTGGAGAGAAGGTGACGGAACCCACTTGCATGTTGGTGTAGCATTGTGACACAATTTGAACACAGAGTGGAGGAAGATATTGTCTGGACACAGATACTCACACTTTAGAATGATACATTTTGTATAGCAGCTGTATTCAGACTTTTTAGTATATTATTGATCACTTGTATGATTTTAAGTCTTTATTTGGATTACATTGGCCAAATTCACAGCTTGGATATAATTTGTTTTTTAAGCACGTTTTTATATGTAAGTATTGTGCCGCATAGCGAGTTTTATATAGGATTATACACCTAGGGAGCGCCGCATAATTATTGCTAATAGAATACCTAACTTAACAACCTAACAAACAGCCTGACTACACCCAACTACATACAATATATACAAAAATGAGGAACACAGAAAAGCAAGGAAAACTGGAGGTGCAGGGAGCAGATAGGAAGGGGGAACAAAAACTGGTATCAGGAACAAGGAGCAGCAGGTACAAGATAGCAGGGTACAGGGCAGGAGCATAAATCCATGGCAAGCAGAATCTGGCTGCAGAAAAACACTGGAGCGAGAGGCACTAGTAGAGGTGGACCTAAATACCCTCCCAGCAGCCAGCATCAGGTGGGAACTGATTACTGGGGTCTGCTGCCTGCTGGGAGATTTCGCCGGTGAACACTGGAATTACAGACCTCCGCTCGGGAAACAATGAGTACCACCAGCAGGTGATCCAGGTCCTGACACAAACCTTACACCTAATGCCAAATTAATACCTTCATGTGCTTACTTTGACATCAACAAAAGTATGAAGCCATCCTATGCGATGCTCAGCACCAAAGCCTTATGATCTTTGTGCCAAAAAGAAAGCATGACTGGATTGTTGTTGATAAACATAACTGATCTGATATATATGTAGCAACGTTGTATGTATCCAATCAGTTGTATCTCACTCTCTAGAGATTCTGTTGGTTTCGTTTTATGGGCATCATATACTTTTGAAAGCTTTTACCATAAAATTCTTTTGGCAAATTTGGTAGGAAATAGGTCTCCAGATCTTTCCTCAACCCAACCCAATTGCTCAGACTTGGGGCAACATGTAATAACACATGTGCTAGTGCCAATTTAGGCAGGAGCCAATTAACCTAAAAGCAGGCCTTTGGAATGTTGGAGGAAAGCAGCATAAACCCACACAAGCACAGGGAGAACATGCAAACTCAATGCAAAAAGGGTCCGCTATGCAGCACTGCATGAGATCTAACCACTAAGCCACCGTACCACCCGAATCTGTTATATATTAACTTCTTTATAAGAATTAAGGTATCAGTGAGTTTTAGTAGACATTTAATGATCAGTATAATAGGAAAGTTTTATTCTGTTACAAGCATAGCCAGCATCAGGTGCAGGCTTCCAATCAATCATGGACCGCTCCATATATAACACTTCAGTCTTCAAAAAAATGTGAGGAAGTCACTCACTTTTTAAAAGCCAGTATTTAGGTTTATTGAAAAAAAAAGTTGCACAGACAAACCCATCTGGTGTTATCAACTCTTCAATCCTTATTTTATAAATAAGTTTTATGTAGGAGTGAATTGCATTAGGGTTTGTGACACCAGATGGATGAGTCTGTGCAAGGTTTTTTTCAATAAACCCAAATACTCTTTAAAAAAGTGAGTGGCTTTCTCCCCAGTTTTTGAAGACTGCAGCCCTTTAATGATTTCTCATCAATGCAACTCTTGCATGATTTGAAGGTTCACATACAGACCTATACAGGTGTTCAGGGATGTTCAGAATTTTTTCTCTTCTTTTAAAATTTAAGATCAGTTTATTATGTATGTGTATGTGTAGCTGCCACATGGACGTAGTAGAAAGCTATGTGATGTTACAGATGTGACCAAGATGTTAAAAACTCCATCAGACATGAAAGATGAGATGTGGTCTGCTGCCTGATCTGGCTCTAATGTTTATGAGCATATTAATTCCCATTAGCACATTAACACCTGAAAAGTTCAAAATGAGAGACCTCCAGTCTTCTCTTTGTTCAGTGAATAGTTGAAATGCAGTACTAATTGCTAATATGTTTTGGAGTAATTAGCACCAATTACCATCTCATTAGTGCTTCAGTTTCGCAGGGACAGTGTGGGTTAATGGCCTTAACTGAACTGAGAACAATTACACACAGTTTACCTGTTTAGTTTGGGTATCCGTTTTTTTAGGCATCAGCTATAAACCTGAAATGAAGTTGTCTGCACTGCTGCTCAGTGTGGAATAAAAGAGCTTGATTGCACCATTCCCACCAGTTAGAGAAGCAGAGAAAAAAAACAGGTATGAAATAAAAAATGCCACAATGCAACAATATATTCTTCATCTGATTAAGGCTCCTTGCACACTACCTTATTTTTAAGCTCATAGCAGGTCTCTATGAGCGTTTCTTTTCTGCCCCTAAAAGCAAACAGTGTTATACTATGTGTGTAGGCTACAAGTGTTTTTTTTTTTTTTCTAGTGAATAGCTGTTGTCAAGGAGCGGGCCAGCCAGCCGACCGCCGCATCCTTAACAATGGATCACTTATCAGCTGTCAGCGGGGTTTCCCGCTGAGTATAAACAAAATAATTGACAATTAAAATTTGAGGAAACACCCCCCCCCCAAATCTATTCTGGTCTCGTATGAATTTTAAGGAAAACCCCACACCAATTTTTTATTTTTTTTTAATGGCGCGGGGGTCTCCCTTAAAATCCATACCAGATCCTTATCTAAGCATGAAGCCTGGCAGGCTAAGAAAGGGGGGGGGGGCAAGCCGGCACCTCCCTCCTATACCATACTAGGTCACATAACCTCAACATGGGGGGTGATTTGGGGTAAAGGGCCCCCCTGAAAGCACCTTGTCCCCATAACCCTGGGTGGTGGTTGTGGGGGTCTGCAGGCGCAGGGCTTATCAGAATCTGGAAGCCCCCTTTAACAAGGGCCCCCCAGATGCCACCCCCTCCCATTGTGAATGAGTATGTGGGATATTGTACCCCTACTCTTTCTAAGGGGCCTGGGGGGGTCCCCCCTTTTCTGGCCTGCTGGGCTGCATGCTCAGATAAGGGTCTGGATATTGAATTTAGGGGGGAACCCCACGCCATTTAAAAAAAGACCCAAAGGGCATAGTATGGATTGGGGGGGACCCTCATGCTGTTTTCTTCTGAAGTTTTCATTGCCAACAATTCTTTTGTTTACATTCAGCTGTTGTGTTAAGGACGCAGCGGCCGGCTCACCAACCCACTCCTTGACAACTAGGAAAAAAATGCAGCGCTAAAAAGTATTGGAAAGTTAGGGTGTAGTGAAACAATTAAGTAAAAGATGCTGTACTGAACAGTAAAGCTTATGTGCAAAAACCATAAGTGAAGTGAAATGAACAAACACAGTATAAAGTGTCCACATATGGTAAATGGATGATTCCAAACTCAAATTAATAAGAGGAACTGGTATGAACCAATAAAAATGATGTGAGACTGGAAATTATAGTCAATAGTGCACGATGTGGATCTGTGACTATGAGTCAACAACAGGGTACAGAACTTCCATAGCTGTAAACCAACATCTCGATATGGGGCATCAAAATGGAAACATCAGGAAGTAAAATAGGATGGGTACTCTTACCAGATGACGTGGACTCCACTGTCGTATGACATGGAGTCAATGGTGCATGGAGCCAAACCTAGGCTGGGAAACAATATCCAGAAGGGTGGAACCTCTGTCTCACTTCTCGACCTCTCTGGTGGGGTGAAGAAACATCAGGAAGGGCTGCCAACTGGATATCAGCCAATAGACCTCAAGGATGTATTCCAAGGAGAAACCGGGGACAAATTTGATCCAGACCTCGTGATGTAAGTAAGGCTAGTGGAAGGCAGTTTCTTGCATCGGGATAATATGCAAATAAAAAATAAAAAGCTTCTGCATAGTGCAGGTAAACCAGGGATTTTTATTTCTAAAAATACAATACAGGAAATGGATAAAAGTGATCACAATTGAAATAAAATCTAAGCAGCGTAAGGAAGGGGAGATCGCCCGACGCGTTTCGACCAAGAGGTTTCTTCAACAGGGGCATGCCCTGTTGAAGACCCTCACTACACCCTAACTTTCCAATACTTTTTAGCACTGCATTTTTTTCCTAGTTACCAGTTATTGTTTGTCACAATGTATGCAGCTGCTGGCTCACATATATTTTATTTTTGCTATTAGAGCGCAGTGTTTTCATATTCTCTCACTCCTTGACAACCAGCTATTCACTGGTTGTTAAGAACGCCAGTGGTCTTCTGCTCCTTTATAAAACGCTAGTGCTCCTAAACACTTTTGCAACCACTCCTAAACACTGCAAAAATGCCGGCAAAAAATGCTGAATATTAGCTTTTTTTTTTTTTTTTTTATCCAGCTTTTTTTTGTGTTTTTTGAACATCTAGTGTGCATGGAGCCTAAGGCCCCATACACACCATTAGATTTTCTGCAGATTTTTGTCTTCAAATTTACCAAAACCATGTAGTTCAAGGGTCTGCCTGATTGCATACAAATTGAAACTCTTATGGAGCGTACACACGGTCGGACTTTTCGGCTACAAAAGTCCGATAGCCCGTCCGACAAACTTTCAACTGACTTTTGGCGGACTTGCGGCAGACTTTCTAACGAACGGACTTGCCTACATACGATCACACAAAAGTCTAACGGATTCGTATGTGATGACGTACATCGGACTAAAATAAGGAAGTTGATAGCCAGTAGCCAATAGCTGCCCTAGCGTGGGTTTTTGTCCATCGGACTAGCATTTCTGGGTCCGGCGGAGTTACGACGTAAAGATTTGAAGCATGTTCCAAATCCTAAAGTCCGTCAGATTTGCAACTGGAAAAGTCCGCTGAAAGTCCGGGGAACCCCACACACGGTCGGATTGTCCGCCGCATTTGGTCCATCGGCGTCTGTCGGACTTTTGTAGCCGAAAAGGTCCGACCGTGTGTACGCCCCATTAAGGTTTGACCTCATATTTTATGGTTTTGATAAATAAGAAGACAAAAATCTGCAGAAAATCTAATAGTGTTTATGGGGTCTAAGGGTTCATTTAGGCTTGTAGTTTGTGAGGGCATTACAAACGTAGCTGAGGCTCTGCAACCACTCCCCTTAATCTGCAAAAGCAGCAAACAGTGGTGTTTAGATGCCATGGTTACAAAGCTTTGCTATGTACCTGTGGCAAAAACTGTCACGCTCGATGGGCAGTACAGCTGCCAAACGTGACCCATTCAAATAAATAGGGATGCACCACAAACACCCACCTTTCATACTTCTGTACCATATGCAAGGACCCTATCTTCTACCTTCACCTCAGACCCTGCCAAGACCTAATGCACTTCTTTTTCACTTATGTAGAGAGATTAGAAATGAAACAATTTCCCTGACTATGAAATATCTCTCCTGAATGTCTGGAGGAGAGGAGATACATTAATCATTAGGCTAAGGATGATTTGCACAAGTTTTGCTCTCTTTCCTTTTGGATAGCCCTTCCGAAAAACAGATTTGCAAACTCTCTGCTTTTCTGCCAGTTCTGCATTGCATTATTAATGCAAATCCCTTAAATCTGACATAAATGTGTTTTCTTCAACTAGCAAAGTGAAAATGACCCAAATTGAATAATCTTAGCATCCTCTGCACTCCTGGCAGCTTGATTAATGGCACTGTCCAGTATACGTGGTTTTTATGCCTGCATTATATAATTCTGCACTTAGCTGAACTTTGGTACCAAAGGCCTTGTCTGAAAAGCTGACAATTGAATATTTAGAATAGGAGAAATGTTTTCATTCGTATTTAGTATAAAAGGAACAGCACTAATCTAAGGATACTAATACAAAACAAGGTGTAAAAGATTAAAGATTAAAAACACTTACAAAATATAAGTGGGAGTCATGCTCGTCATAAGTATGTAGTCCTGGCAGTTCTACTGCGTCCCACAGGCTCCCTGCGAGATCTGGGTTGCTGAAAAAGGTTCTGGTGTGATGCTGTGCCAGATTTCAGCACAACATCACACCAGAACCTTTCCCAGCTATCCGGATCGTGCGAGGAGCCTGTGGGATGCAGTAGAACTGCCAGGACTACATACTTATGACGAGCATGACTCTCACCTATATCTTGTAAGTGCTTTTAATCTTGTGCAATAAATGATACTATTTTAATACTACACTTAGAGAGGCGCACCCCCCCCCCCCCCTGTTTCTTTTATATGTTTTTCAGAGTTGCTGGACACACTCTGAGGATGCTGCCTCTTTTTAAATCGCCCCCTTACCGTGGTTCAACTTTGTTTTTACCTAAAGACTGACTAATCAAATGTACTTTATTACAAACTAAGGGCGTTGCCTCCTGGAGTGCCAGATACCCAATTTACCTTCACTTGAATATCTGCTTGTTATTGGCTGCTTAAAGTGATATTAAAGGTTAATTTTTGTTGTGTTAAAATAAAAAAGATGTTCTACTTACCTGCTCTTTGCAATGATACCCTCAACCAAGCTATGTGTCTATAGACACACATAGGCATCAGTTAGCCATGTCCCCCAATCCCTCCTCACAGTAGTTTAGCTGACAGCAGCAGGAGCCTATTGCTTCTTTTGCTCTCAGAGTCATTTGTGAGACCAGCAAGTGAAAGAAGTGCTACTGCAGCCAGAAGAGTGCTGGAGCAGTGAGAGGAACCAGGTAAGTGTTTAGGAACAGAACAGATATTTTGGTGTTTTTCACCTATGTAGGGAATGCATTAGGGTAAAATAAATTTTGACCTTAGAACCACTTTAATGAAATCTGGTTTCTGAATAATAGGTAATGCATATCACTGCTGTTTGCCATGTTATTAATGCCCAATGAAAGTTTAAATCAGCAAAATGCATTCCAAGTACATCAAAAGGTTCAGCCATGTCTTATGCCGCATACACACGATCGGAATTTACGGCATACTTGGTCCGGCATACCGGATTTCGACGGACAATTCGATCGTGTGTGGGCTCCAGCGGACTTTGTTTTCTCAAAAGTTTGACGGACTTAGATTTGAAACATGTTTCAAGTCTGTCCGACGGACTCGAGTCCCGTCAAAGTCCGCTCGTCTGTATGCTAGTCCGACGGACAAAAACCGACGCTAGGGCAGCTATTGGCTACTGGCTATGAACTTCCTTGTTTTAGTACGGTCGTACGTCATCACGTACAAATCCATCGGACTTTGGTTGATTGTGTGTAGGCAAGTCCGTTCATTCGGAAAGTCCGTCGTAGAGTCCGTCAAAGTACGCCGGACAAAGTCTGCTGCAAAGTCCGCTCGTGTGTATGCGGCATTACAGTTTGTTTTCTGTAGTGTGAGTAGTAAAGTCTGTCACTTGCCAGTATGATGCAGAGTGGGACCCTTGCTCTTTGTGTGAAGGCAGTGGATTCACTGCAGAAGTCTTTGTGTAGCTTTGCCCATTTTAGTGATTTTTAATTGCAAACATATAATATCATATTTAGCTATCATGTGCAAGAAAGGGTTAGTTGAATTTTTTGCAGTGTCAGTCATTTAGTAGTTGGACTTTCACTATTTAAATGCTAATGAAGTTGCCTGTCTGGTCTGAAAGGGTTTCCTAAACAGGAAGTGATTGGCAGAAAATAATGTAGCAGTAACTCGAACTTTGGGCAGACATGTATTTGGGAATAATAGACAGAGCTGCAGACATAGGAAGGAGAATGAACTGCAATCACAGCTCAGATTGAGGACCCATTTTGACCATGGCAGAAGCATGTGTGTAGGAATGTATTCCCTAAAGATTGCTCAAACTTGAACCTATCTTTTGGATTTGCTGTAGTGTACTTGTTTCTTTGGTAGGGTGTGCTCAGTGGCTTCCTATGAAGTGTAATCTGCCCAACTCTATTGAGAGAGATTAAGAGAGAGATAAGGTTGAATTATGGGGCATCGTGGTTGGGCTTGTGTTTGTTGAGTAGCCATTCTCTAATGAGCTTGTTGTCAGTGGGCAGGGCCTGGCTGAAGGGAACTTCTGGGCATGCTTCTGAGGTTTTTACCTACAGGTTCTTACTTAGGTTTTGAGATCATGGGCTCTTGTCCAGGCCTGAGGGCCTTGACACTCTTAACCACCATGTGTTGCAGAATACTGCCTAATTATCAAACAGTAAACCTGACCTCACCTCTGGTTACTGCAAGGAATTCAATAGGGGGCAATGGACACCCACACAAACCTCCACTGGTCTGCCTTACCCAAGATGATCCAGTAGTTTTAAGATCATCTTGATTGGTGTCAATGGAGTAACACCTGAACCTTCACTGTTCTAGAGATCATAACTGGTACAGAGAAAACACAGAAAACTCTGTAATGGGGGCTACTTTTGTCTGTTTTGTGCAGATGAAGTTAAGGGTCCATTTTTAAAAAGTGTGCTACAGTAGATAGTGCTATTGTTGGGTATTCCAGCCTTCCCTACCACCTTTGTGTTTGAAATAAATCTACATTCAAGGACTTTGAACTGCCATTATTGCAAAAAGTGCAGTACTTGTGAGTACTAAGCCTGGAGACAAGATATTCTCATATGATGTCTCCCACTTGCATTACACACAGCCCAATTGGGTGGAGGCAATGCAAGAGAGACTTTAGTTGGACCACATTACTATTTCATCCTATTTAACTCTCTGTATACCTATTCATATTTTTAATTCAGTAAAGATACAATTTTTTAATCTAATTCTGTGCACATGCCTATACTTGGAGAGTGGTGTACAACCTGAGACAATAAATCACAAAATTTAAACAATCCAACCCCCCCCCCCCCCCCCCACTGAGCCAGGGCTAGAGCTCATCAATCGCCAGTGAACATGAGTTTTGCTGATTGCGGAGCTTTGGGGCCTTGATAGAAACTATAAGTTGCCATGCAGACACACAATGCCCAGCCAAAATCCACTGTTACTACCATCAGAAATCTGGTTCTGAGCAATGATATACAGCCAACGTTTTTAGAAAACTAAATGTCTTTCATTTAGGGTTTAGATGTACTTTATAGATCCCCTAAAAGAGGCATTTACAGAAACATCTTACAATGTCAGTATTGCAACCATTTTACCCATGGGCTTTTACTGAAAATAATACCCTACTACTTTACTCAGTTGTCTGTAATAGACAGTAGCAATGTACTGCATGCAGATATGTTTTCTATTACTTAAAATAAGCTTTCAGGTGACAGAATAAAACTGTAGTAGCTTGATCTGATAATCCTTTTATATGTGTTTCTAGTAGAGAGTACAATGCATACAGGAAAAGGAATTAACGGTGCCTTGAATGGCTTCACAATTGTGTTGTCAAACATCAGGCATCTTTCATAGTATAATGGTTTTAAAATGGAGGCTGAGAGCCGGGAGCAGAAGCAGGCCTGCCAGTTTTTGTGAAGAGATTCATCATACCGCAGACCAAAGTGACAAGTGAGTGAGCAGGGAGAAAGCAATGTCTGTTACATTAGATAAACCTTTTTAACTTAATAGGCATTACATTGTTGGCGATGTAAGCGAATGAGACCATGACAACCAAACACTGACAAATGCGGAACGTCGTGACTCCTGAATGATTCGCTCTAGTACAGAAAAGTTCACACATTATCATTAATAATCATAATTAAAGGGCAGAAGATCTAAAAAAGATATTGACGTGTGTAAACAGAGATAAAGTAGAATTTTAAGCTTATACTAACTAATCTTAAAACTGCTCCCATCCCCCTTCTAACACCTAAACTAACTACCCTGCAGAAGAAAGATGCATATACTTACCTATTCTCAGCCCACTCCAGTCATATGATCTCCCCTGTGTCAGCCAGCTTCGGCTACGGGGGGGGGGGAGGGGAGGAGAAGGCGCGCCGGTGAAATCTCTCATAGGTTTACTATGGGCCATCCATTGTTGGCACTCCTTCCTGTCCCTTGAAGCCACTGCCTACTGACAGAGAGGAGCTGATCATGTGACTGGACTGGGAATAGGTAGGTGTATGCATCTTTCTTCCACAGGGTAGTTAGTATAGAAGTTTAAAGGGGGTGAGAGCAGATTTAAGATTAGTTAGATCAATCCCAAAATTCTACTTTAATGTTAAAAGTTTTCAAAAAATTTACATTTTGAAAGACTGGTAACACTATACTTCTCCTTATATTACAAAGTAATGCAGGACTTAAAAACACAGTATAAACACCTTTTATCTAAAGCAAATCTTTAGATTATGTGGCCCCTTTGCTTTTCCTGGGTTAAGCTGTAGTGTGTCACTTGTCCTGGTGACGTCATGCAAATTGTTCCCCAAGCTGTGCAGAGCAGAGTGGAGGACAAGTGATCAAGTGATTACGTGATGCAGCAGGGAACAATGGACATAGTAAAGCATGGTGATGGCTTTAGTTTGTATAAAGAAACAGAATATGTGCAAAGCAGTGGCAACGCTGCAGAGTCTGGATGAACCTTCAGATTGCTGCCACTACCAACTAAGAAGGGCAACTCACTGGTAAGATCAACAGGCATTACACAAAACAAATGCAAAGATAGTTTTGACATTTTATTCAGGAGGTCTGGATGTTTTTTCGGTTTACAACCACTTTAAGTTTTCATGCAGCCACAGAATTGGAGTTTTTTTTTCCTGAACTTAACTCCCTCTGCAGCTTTGCAGAACACTGAGGCGAAGAACAAGGTGAGGAACTCACCTCTAGGCAATGACAAGACTATAGCGAGCTCAGGGCAGCCACAGAGATTGACAGGTTACCATAGCAAATTTAATAAACTTATTTGAAAAAAAAAAAATTATTTGAGAAAGTTTAAATATTAATGTCATGAACTGCTTTAAACAATAGCTTTTGCAATGCAAAACTTTTCATTTGTGTATATATGTATGCCTTTTTACTCACTGTGCTCAGGCGCAGGCCATTTTAACTCCATTTTAACTCCATTTTACACAACTCCCTGGGTTCCTGGATACACCCAAGAAGTATAAATTCCTCAGCTTCCCTCCCCCAGTAGCTCAGAGAGGCCACTCCTGGTGAGGCAGTGGTAGCAAGACAAGTGCTCTGCCACCAAGTGAGAGAGAGGTAAGAGGCCCTCCGCTGTCAGAACTGCTGTGTGGCCAGAACCAATCAATCTGCTTTTCAGCAGACTCAGCTACTGTGGAGAGCATCAACCTAATTGCTACCAGAGTACTCCCGTTCCATTGGGGTGATTCTTTTCCTTGGGTCTTGGAACCCTCCAGCTGTTTATCTATGTTCACAGATTTACCCTGGGCTTCATTGAGAGGGATGTGAATGGCCATCCTTTTTTTTTTTTTTTTTTTAAACAATAAGTTTATTGACACACAAGGTATCAGTACAGAAGGTTGAAATAGATAGTATACTACATTGCTTAGTGAGTAACATAGCATACATTATCAATCTGTATCGATTGCAACAATGAATAGATAACTACTTTGTGTTAAATTTCAAAGAATTAGGTGTTTTTCTGATGGGGTCAATGCTACCTCCACTCCCCGGCACCCCAATCTGGGCACTCACTGTGCCATGGGACGGGAGGCAGCCCTATCAACCATCAGCTGTCAACATCTAGACAACTTGTATAACCTGTAATATCCCAGACCTGCAGAACTGAAAACTTAGGAGCAAAGGAAACTTGTAAACCTGCTTGGTAGATGCACATTATGTAGCAATGAGTCCTTTCTTGATGAGCACCTGGCAGAAGGGTACCCATGTGGAGCGGTTATTTAGTTGCGGGGCGCATACATTATGTGTGTATTAGGTGTAAGGGGATGTAACAACATGTGGAGTCGAAGATTGGTAGTACCAGAGGGTTCCAGATTTTTGAAGAGGTGGTGATTATTGTAGTACCGTACTCCTCGGGTCACTGATCCATGGTTCCCAGTTGAGGCAGAGCGATGCGGTAGTTAGGTTGGCTTTGGCGAAGGAGGCCTCCATTTGGAAGTGATTGTTCAACAGAGTGATAAGATCTGATCTGGTGGGAGGCTGCGGTGATTTCCATTTTCTCGCTAGTGCTAAACGAGCTGCGATTAGAATGTGAGTTGCCAAAACTCTGACACTTTTCGGCCAATTGGGGATATTAAGACCCAAAAGAAGGTCCAGCAGGGTTACTGGTAAAGGGACTTTGCATAGCGTTGAGATGAGGGCAGAGACTTCTTTCCAGTATCTTTGGATGTTAGGGCAGTCCCACCATATGTGCTGCAGGCTTCCCTTCCCCAATGCAGTTTCTCCAACATTGAGACGAGGTAGATGGGTATATTTTAGCCAATCTGGCTGGGGTGAAGTACCACTTATGGAACAGTTTTTGCATTGATTCCCAATGGGAGATACAGCGTGATGCTCAAAGAGGAAGGGTCAAGGCTTTGTGCCATAGTGGGGGTTGTGGTGGAGAGTCCGTGAAGGTTGACCAGAAGCTGATGGACAAAGAGGTGAGGTCTGCGGAGGTCATTGTCAAGAGTTTATATATCAGCGCGATAACTTTTACTGCTGGAGAAGGGGTGTCGTAGAGTTTCAAAATGCCATCTAGTGGGGAGTTGTCTTCTATATTCACCAGGGAGAGGATAGATCGGAGTAGTAGATATAAAAAAAATGTAGTGGTTGGTAGGTCAAATATTTGTTGCAGTTGAGAGAATGGGTGGGGCCCTAAAATGGACATGAATTGTCCCAGGTTTGTGAGCCTTTTTGCTTCCAGGTTTGGAGGGGTAAGTTAGGTGAGATCAATTCCAATGCTTGGATGTGGAGTTTAGAGAGGATAGATTTGGGTATGCCTTTAGGTTTCTGTGTAATGGCAGACCACACTCGTAACGCTGCAGTTACAGATTGTAGAAAGTGACGTTGTGGTTTCAAGGTGAGTGCCGTAGCCGTCAGAGTGTTTTGGGCTTGCAGCAAGAGCTATGGATTCAATTTGGGTCCATGTCTTGTTTGAGGTAGACTACCACCATTCTCGTAATTGATCCAGTACCACTGCTTTTTAGTATGCTTGGACGTTGGGGGCTCCCATCCCTCCATTTTGTACAGGGGATAAAAATGTTCTTTTTGAGTCTGGGTTGTTTGTTGCCAAATATGTGCGTTGATTATTCCTTGTAATTGCGCTATTTGTTTGGGTAGCAAAGGTAAAGGGAGTGTACGAAACATATACAATATATGAGGTAGTAGAGACATTTTGACTTGCGCTATTCTACCAGCCCAAGAGACAGTACAATTACTCATATCTTTGGAGATGCGCAGAAGCTTCTCTTGTAGTGTGGCATAGTTCATTGTGATCAGTGACTTGCTCGGAAAGGTTAGGTGGATCCCTAAGTACGGGAGTGATAAGCTCTTAGACCATGTGAAAGGTGTTTCCTTCGATAAATGTCATGTGGTTTGAGGGTCTATCCCCAGGTTCAGCATTGTGGATTTACCGTGGTTTATTTTGTAAAGAGAGACTGAACTGAATTGTTCCAGGGTTTTTTGGACACTGGGAAGGGAAGATTGGGGATTTGTTAGGGTGATGATAACATAATCCGCGTAAAGACCTAATTTATGTTCAACATCTCCTATTTTGATGCCCGAAATTGGTGTGGATCTGATGATTTGCGCAAGTGGTGAAGTTGTTGTATTGGACCAGAAGACCAGGCTCAAATATGCCTTTCCAATCCATCTCATGGGTGTTCAATCGGGTTGAGGACAGTGCTCTGTGCAGGCCACTTGGGTTCCTTTACTCCAAACTCACCAAGCCATGTATTTATGGACTTGGTCTTGTGCACAGGGGCACAGTCATGCTGGAATAAAAAAAAAACCCTTCCCCAAGGGTTGGAAATGCACCTTTTAAATACATTATGTAGCTCTGTTATGGTAGCCTTTGTCAGCAGTGGCATAGCTAAAGCTGTACTGGCCATGGTGCAAATTCTGGAATGGTGTCAGAGCCTTTTAGGGCCCCTCATTTACTGTGCAGCACCCTTGCTGCACAGCCCATTTCACAGTACACTTCCTAACTTCAGCCTAGCATTACTAAAGGAGTAAAATATAATATAATTATTCAAAGCATACCAGTGGAGTGCCATCTCTATAGTAGACCGGGAACCTGAATATCTTCCATAGTATAAAATTTCCAGCATAGTGAAGCTGCACATTCTTACCATTGCACTTGGTCATGTGACATCACAGTTCATACATGATGAATCATAGTGGGTTTATTAAGGCAGCATCAATGTGCAAGTCATCAGCAGTTTCCCTATCGGTCATTGAAAATCTACTGTAAGTAACTATCTGCTAATGTTTTCTTGCATAATTGTACATTTCTGCCAACCTGTATCCTCCCCCAAAGCAGAGGCCCATTCTCATAAGCAAATGCCAATGGTCCCTTGAGCCTTTAGTGAAAGGAAGCCCTGACTTGCAGGCTTTAATGCATTTTAGGGTTGTTTAAATGTAATTGTGGCTTAGAAGAGTAGTTATGTATGAGGGTGAGGTTGGTTTGCAACTTAACGTAATGTGGGGATCACAAACACAGACCTTGAAGACTCCAACTACTTGAAAGATTATTGCCTGCCTGCTCTCCCCCACACACAGTCCTTGATTGTTTATCTGGTATATTGTATAGGTAATAGTCATGAATGATGACAGTTCTTGTAGGTACTGATATAAGGCAATGCAACGATTGGTGAATTCAATGTATTACCAGGCTTGGGGCCTGTAGTACCATAGGACAGCCTCCGCTGAAGGAGTGGTGGTTTGCAGTAGATTAGATGCCACTGTTCGCCTGCTATGCAAAGGCCCACCTGGCCATTCTGGATACTGTGATGTTTCCTCTCTGCAGTTTTAGTCCATGTTCTGACCCTACTCACCAGGAACCTCTCCCTGTGCTAATAAATTTTCCTAGCCAGTGGGATCTCTATACCTGACCTACCACTTGCCCCAGGTGCATTTTGCTTCTGAGCCAATTGTGGGACTGGGTTACCTTGATTAGTATGTTGAATGCATATATCAGCAGTCACATAACCACAGTCCTTATGCCACTACTTGATTCTTCAAGGGGAAATGTACAGAGGTATTGATATGAATGAAGTGTCATATGACAATTCATATAGGTCTCTCTGTCAACAGAAACCTCGGTCTTAAAATTCTGGGGCAGGATTGGAGAAACAGGTGTGAAAGTGATAATAGTCTCCTCTGACAGCCACTTGCCTCTTATCTCAACTAGGAAGCTCCATGAAAAAGCCTGTACAATGGCATGTTAAGTCATAATTGATGACACAAATGAATAGTAAAAGTTTGTAACAGAATACTGATAAGTGACCTATATGCATCCTTTGCTGTCTCTAAACCATAAGCTGTTTGCATGCATTTGACGTGTGTGTGGTACAGCAACCTTCTCTCCGCTTTCGTGCTGTGCAGTCAAGTGTGACTATGCTGAGCCTCATGAATATACAGCAGTATTAACACAGATATAGATTGGCCTGTCTGTTTGTGTTTTTATGATACTGCATACCTTGTGAAATATGATGCAGCCGGTCCTGTATGTAGAATGTCAGACTAAATCCCAAACCATAAGTCTATACATCACCAAAATGCCAGCTGTTTTCTGTATGCATGATAAAAATGCGACATATGTGATTAATGAATTTACATTTGTAAAGGTAAGAGTCTGTTTCTTTGCAGAATTTGAATAGGAACAAGGTTTCCTATTATGTGAGGACTGATACATGTGCTCAGCATATTGTGTGTATTCATCATTTTTTCAAGCTCCTATACATTTTAAAGGGTTTTTCATGAAAATGGAAAATTTAACATCCTACTTCAGAGTCCTTTTATGAACTGACAAAGAAGTGTTCTCCCTTTCTGTGCCTCTAATGTTATTCTATAGCAGGGTGATGCTAGTTTTTGTTTGATTCCTATACCCAGAGAAATATGGCACCAAGGCTGGTGTATCCAGACAGAACTCTGGGCCTGATATATTTAATGTTGAAGTAAGGTGAAGTCAGGTAAATAAAAACTGGACTAAATTTACTAAAGTGAAATGCATTTTCATCAAATATCTATTCATGAAGAAGCACTATTTAAAAAAATTCCCCTGTACATGATTGGATGTTTCAGGTGAAAACATTCACCTTTGAGTTATGATTTATTATTTTGTTAATTTCTGTTTTAAAGAAAATAATATAAATATCAATTTTAGGTAGTTGACAGCTGATGAGTCATCGGTTGTTAGGGCGCGAGCCAGCTTTGTGGCCGGCTCCTTAAAGGGGTCACTGCCAGGTGAAAAAACACCTGGCAGTGACCAGCCCCCCAGCCCTCCCGTTTTACTTACCTAAGTTCTGGAACTTGACTCGCCAGGGGAGCGCTGTCTCTCTGCCCGGGGGTTCTTGGCTCTTGATTGGATAGATTGATAGCAGCGCAGCGATTTGCTCCAGCTGCTGTCAATCAAATTCAATGACGAGGGCGCCGGGGGGTGGGGCTGAGTCATACATTTGGTGGCTATGGACGGTGAATGCTGGACTCTGGAGCGCGCCCGCAAGGTAACCCCCTCGGGGAAACGCTTCCCCTAGGGAGTTATCAGATGTGGGGAGGACCCGGGAGAGCCGCCAGGGGACCCCAGAATAGCAGGTTTGGGGCCACTCTGTGCAAAATGAGCTGCACAGTGGAGGTAAGTATGATATGTTTGTTATTTTAAAAAAACAAAAAATGAACCCTTACAATCCCTTTAACAACCAGCTATTCTTCACACAGAATTTGAATAGATCGATCATTTTTCGACCAATCCGAATTGGAATTGTTCTGAAAATGTTGAATTTGTTAGAAAATTAATAAACAAAACAAAATTAAATGAAATAAAACTAAAAAATTCTGAAACGAGTCAACAAAACTTGTAACAATAGAATCTATCTGAAACTAAACAAATTTTTCCATTCTGCACATGTCTAGTCATACCTGAGTCAGGGAAGGACTCCTTAGATTACATTAACTACTCCTGCATTGCTCTGCTACATTCTGACTTTATGCTCCCAACACCAATCAAATTGCTTTCTTGAAACTCATTTTCTATTGCCTATTACACTTTAAAACCAGCTTCCTTCTCAGTTTCCACCTCTGCATCCGGCATGACCTCAATCACTCTTACCCCCGAATCACTATTAGCATTACACTAGCTATGATTCAGCCCTAGGTAGAACATTCCCTCTTCAATCTAGGTCCACAAGTTGACCTGATGGAGTCTGTGGAAGATTGCTCTTATTTTCTGAAAATCAAGAGTAAATACTCTATCCCCATTAAAGCTTTTTATGCATACCTGTAAATTCAACATTATACTTAAACACTTACATAGAAAGAAGGAGCACTTAATTGCCATGTCCGTAATAATGGGGGGGCAATGGAAAAAAAGGGGATAATATTAAACATCAATGGAAAAAAAAGTGGAAAAAAAAAGGGGGGGGGGATGTGACTTTTTTTAATACTTTTTCAATAAATGTGACGTTTTATATTATCCCCAATCTTAAGATACAGAAAATCCTGAAGCATATTTCAAGCTTACTGTTCCTTAAACATCACTACATTAAAAAGGGTAAACAAAACTAGGTTGTAAACTCTTTCTCATGACCTGGCAAACCATATGGAGTAAAGTAAAGCTAAGAAGCTCCATCTGTTCTCTATACAAAGTAAACGCTTGTAAAATGCATATTCCTCTGGTATTCCACCATGGAATGTCTCCAATCAGTTTACCCTTCTACATCTGATAATTGCTTGAGATGTAAGGTTCACTCACCCTACTCCACTTATTTTGGACATGTTTCAAAATGACAACATTTTTGACATACTGATAAAAAATTTGATTTCCAAAATTTCAGGCCACCCATACATTTTCTTGTGGACATACAGTACTTTTCCTGCAGATGACAACAAAGGTGAAAAGACTCATTGCCCATATTCTTACTGCAGCAAAATGCTTACTTTAAAAATAAACCTCCTATCCCTCAAAAAAAAATGACCTTCTTAACGGGATAAGGGAGGTACAAAGCCTGGAGCTTTTGTTCGCTAAGCTACAAAATACCCTAGAATTCCATAACACAATATGAAAATCCGGAAATCAAATCATTTATTATCTTACTGTTGGATGTTATATAGCTCTGGTATGTAAAATGTACCCATGGCTGGACACCCTTTCTTTTTCCTACTTTTGTATTTTTGATCCCTTCTCCTATCCACCCCATTGGTACCCTCCCCTTCCCCTCTCTCTTTCCTCATATGTGTTTAGCCTACAGTTGCCCAGATAAGGGATTCTTTTTATATGTATTCATTCACCTAAATATTCACTAAACTTACAGAAGGATCTGTCTCTACTGACATATTGCAGCACTGGAACCCAACCCCCCCCTTACTGTTGCAATCTTCAGAGACCTACTGTACATTCCTATGACTAATGCAAAATAAACCCACCTTCTATCCCCACTCCTTCCCTTCTCTTTATACTATTGTGTGGACCATTACCATATTCTTGCTTAACCTTTACATTGTGTCTTTTGTAGTGCTGTTTTTTTGTTTTGTTTTTTTCTTACCATTATGCGTCATGGATAAAAACATTTTAAAACAGTTGTATAAAAAAATATATAAAATCCTAGTATGCTAGAATGGAAATCAGTAATCCAGAAAGCTATCGCTGAAAGGACAAGAGGACCTCTCCGAATACTGTACACATAATTAATATAGCAGTTCAAGATTACGTTTGAAAGCACCTTTATTCCCCGTACACACGATCGGACATTGATCGGACTTGAGATTGTCCATAGCAACCAAAAAGTGTCCCTTTACGTCAAAAGTGGCTTTAGACCAGCTAGAAAACAGCGATAGTAAATTATAATGCCCCGTACACACGGCCGGACTTTGTTCGGACATTCCGACAACAAAATCCTAGGATTTTTTACGACGGATGTTGGCTCAAACTTGTCTTGCATACACACGGTCACACAAAGTTGTCGGAAAATCCGATCATTCTGAACGCGGTGACGTAAAAACCGTACGTCAGGACTATAAACGGGGCAGTAGCCAATAGCTTTCATCTTTTTATTTATTCTGAGCATGCGTGGCACTTTGTGCGTCGGATTTGTGTACACACGATCGGAAATTCCGACAACGGATTTTGTTGTCGGAAAATTTTATAGCAAGCTCTCAAACTTTGTGTGTCGGAAAATCAGATGGAATAAGTCCGATGGAGCCCACACACGGTCGGAATTTCCGACAACACGCTCCGATTGCACATTTTCCGTCGGAAAATCCGACCGTGTGTACGGGGCATAATAGTATGATGATAGTGATAATGATAATGGGCAACAGCACACCTAAAGGGCAGTCTGTAAAAAAGACAGAGTTTTTGATAATTCCTTTAAAAAAAGTCCCACAATATATATCACAATGTCTAGCGATGTCCAACACCCACTGTAAGCCTGACGACACACATCTGGTCCTGTCACTTCACTCCCAACGCATGATAGGTCTGGCCAATGACAGCTGATATATACAAAGGAACGGGGCCTCCCAGGTGATGTCATTGACCATATACAAACTTGACCATATATGGTCAATGATATCACAAGGATCCATGTAGATATGGAATGCCTGGAATCTACTCTAGCGCTACCCCCAGAGGAGTCACTGAATTGTTAGGTGGTTTCTCTGCACACATGCTTTCTCTGCACACCTTGCTCACCCAGCACTTGCCAACATGCCTTGAGGTATTTCAATTAATTTATTAGGTGAATCATAGCCTAAAAGAAGAAAGGATTTGCATGTGTATCAGCAATAAGACAACACTGTCACTCTGAGAGCTATGATTAAACACATGCAGTATTTCTGACTAATAATAATTAACCACTTCGCACCCACGTTATAGCTGAAAGACGGCTACAGCGCGGACGCCAATTGCCGGGAGGGTGTCCCTGGATGTCCTCCTGCTTATTTCCTCTCTGCGCGCTGCTGCGGGTGCGCATCAGGGAAGTTCTGTGTTGCCCGTCTCCTTTGGACACAGCCAATCACAGATCTTGCTAAATTGCCAATCACAGCAGCCATTTAGCACTCGATCGGTGTGTCCAATGAGAGGTGATCTCATATGTAAACATATGAGATCATCTCTCATTGCCGGCTCTCCCTCCTCACACAGAGACAGCATGTGAGGAGGGAGAGCGAACGGCTGCAGCGGTGAGTGCACACACACACAAAAAATTGAAAATTTAGTGCCCACAGTTCCTGTCAGTGCCATCTGTCATACCATCTGTCCCCAGTGCCATCTGTCCCCAGTGCCATCTGTCCCCAGTGCCACCTATCAGTGCCATCTGTCCCCAATGCAACCTGTCAGTGCCATCTGTCCCTAGTACCACGTGCCATCTGTTATCAGTGTCACGTGTCATCAGTGCCACGTATTAGTGCATCTGTCATCAGTGCCACTTATTAGTGCCATCTGTCATCAGTGCCACGTATTGGTGGCATCTGTTATCAGTGTCACGTGTCATCAATGCTATGGATTAGTGCCATCTGTCATCAGTGCCACGTATCAGTGCCACATCAGTGTCATTGTCCTGGTGCTCCAGGGCCTTCAAACGTGTAATAGGTAGTCAACAAGTTAGAGGTGTCATTTATGCTCCTAGAACACTTGATGGTGCTCCCTGCATGTTGGGCCTCTCTATGTGGCCAGGCTGTGAAAAAGTCCCACACATGTGGTATCATAATACTCAGGAGGAGTAGCAGAATGTATTTTGGGGCATTAACCTATTACAATGACAATTTTGTGAAAAAAAATCTTCATTTTGCAAAGAATTGTGGGAAAAAATGACATCAAAAACCTCACCATGCATATTACTAAATACCTTGGACTGTCTACTTTCAAAACAGGGGTCATTTGGGGGTATTTGTACTTTCCTGGCTTGTTCGGGTCGCAAGAAATGAGATGTGATGAATTTTTTATGATTTGCACCACAGCTTGTAGACTCTCTAACTTTCACAAAGACAAAATAATATCCACTAATTTGAGTTATTTTTACCAAAGATATGTAGCAGTATAAATTGTGGCCAAAATTTATGAAGAAAAAATAATAATTTGCAAAATTTTATCACAAAAAATAAGAAAAATGTTTTTTTTTTTTTTTTTTAATTTTCAGTCTGTTTTCATTTATAGCGCAAAAAATAAAAAACCCAGAGGTGATCAAATACCACCAAAAGAAAGCTCTATTAGTATGAAAAAAGGACAAACAATTCATATGGGTACAGTGTTGAATGACTGAGTAATTGTCATTCAAAGTGTGAGAGCACCGAAAGCTGAAAATTGGTCTGGGCAGGAGGGGGGTTTAAGTGCCCAGTAGGCAAGTGGTTAACAGAACTGAATTGCTTTCACCTATCAACAGTATATAAAGATAGTCCTAACTTGTTATAACAGTCCCAGTTTTATCTCACTGGCTAGTGATTGATGAAAAAAAGGAAACTGTTGGCCAACACAGTTGGGACCCTTAAAGAAAGCACAACAGTTCCCAGCAGACAACAGATTAACTTGTACAATGTTAGTTTCTTAAAGCGGAGTTCCACCCAAAAGTGGACTTCCGCTCATTGGATTCCTCCCCCCCTCCGGTGTCACAGTTGGCACCTTTCAGGGGGAAGGGGGGTGCAGATACCTCTCTAAGACAGGTATCTGCACCCACTTTCGGGAATAGACTCCCATGGGAGTCACGCCCCCTCCCGCACTCCCCCGCTGTCTCCTTGGAAAGACACAGGTCCCAGGAGATAGCGGGGACCATTGAGAAAGCGCAGCGCAACCCACACATGCGCAGTAGGGAATCGGGAAGTGAAGCCGCAACGCTGCACCCGAGGATCGAGGGACGGTTCGGTCTCGGGTGCTGACATCGCTGGACCCCGGGACAGGTGAGTGACCTTATTTTAAAAGTCAGCAGCTGCAGTATTTGCAGCTGCTGACATCTAAAAAAAAAGTTTTGCGGGACTCCCGCTTTAACAGACTGAAGGTGCCCTTTTCTGGGTCTCTGGACATGTGCTCTAATTCAGTAAAAGTCAAGTTCAAATCAGACAGGGATAGAAGTTGCTGTGATTTCTCTCTTTCAGTCCTGCTGAGACAGTCTCAAGCTTTGGGGTGCTTTCTAGTGCATTCTGATTACACCAGGCCTCCAACTCACACCTCACACCTTTCCAGCGAGAAATTTCCCAGCCTCTGAGGCAAGGTCCTGGGCAATTAGCAGTCTCTAAGGTCTCACACAATTGTTTTTAGCTATGGCAGGGATCCATGCAGCCAGCAGCCCAGTCTTTTTTCCCACACACCTCCTAGATTTGTTACTGTCCCCTCTTTTCATTTTTCAACCAACAGGCACGCTTTCCCCTTGCGTTGTTGCATCAGCCAATCACCGTCGCTGTCAGGGAAATAGCCGTGTTGTGGGTAATTCCGCCAGTAACCGTCATGGTGGCAGGCGAGTCTAGTGAGCACGCCCTGATCTTGTAGGCACACCCCTCTGGCCTATTTAAACCTGCCACTGACACTTGCAGTTTGCTGGATTATCAAACAGCTCCTGTGTTCCTGTGCCTTGTAAACTCTGAAGACCTCTGCTTGACCTCTGCCCGGCTTGACCAGTGTTCCTGTTTATCTCCTCGCTCTGACCCCAGCTTGGCTGACTACTCTCCGATCTTCTGCCCTCTGTGTATGACCCGGCTTGTTCCTGTACTTCTCTCGGACTGTCTTTTGGTATCTGATCCCTGGCCTGGCTGCGGACCCTGTTCCTGGTTTACCCTGCTGTTACCGTTCAAGACTTCTCTCCGCACGGCTGCCACAACGCACTCTAGCTACTTACAGCCAACCAGCCAGCTTGCAGTATTCCTGGCAACCCGTGCACCTCTGTGCATCGCATTCCCTGTACCCAAATCCAGGGACGTGCTGCACTCAGCTGTAAGGGGCGCCCTCTCAGCAACCCGGCCTCACACTACAGACTTGACAGTATAATCCAGCCATGACTGAGGCCGGCGGAGGTGCGTCCCCATTAGAGACTTTGTGCCAACAAGCCATCACTCTGACCCAAGCAGTTCAGAAATTACAGGAAGGTTATCTGCAACTAACGGATAAGTTGCAACACCTGTCAGAGTCACCTGCTCATGAACAAACCTCTGCGGCTCCCTTGATGATGTTCCCGCCTCCAGAACCCCGAGTTCCCATTCCGGAGCGATTCTTCGGAGACCGTAAAAAGTTCAGATCATTCAAGACTGCCTGTCTATTGTACCTAGCCCTGCAACCCCGGACTTTTGCTTTAGAGACTGTTAAAGTCGGGTTCCTCATCTCTTTGCTGTCCGATGAACCTCAGGCCTGGGCCCATAACTTATGGGAACAAAAGAGTCCAGTCATTTGCACGGTGGATGCATTCCTGGCAGCTATGGCACAGCTTTACGAAGATCCCCAGCGTACTGCCACCGCTGAAGCCGCTCTGCACTCTCTGCAGCAGGGTGGGCGACCAGTAGAGGACTATACCCTGGACTTCCGGCGGTGGTCCGCAGACACAGCCTGGAATGAGGCAGCTTTACTACACCAGTTCCGTCTAGGACTCTCCGAATCCCTCAAGGACGAGTTGGCCAGGATCGAGATTCCCACTACACTTGAGGGTCTCATCCAATTATCCATCCAACTGGATCGACGTTTGCGGGAGAGACAGTCCGAACGATCACGAACCTGCAGACCCGCCAGTACACCCACCTTTGGATCAGTTCCCAAGCAGATTGGCCTGTTACGTTCCGCACTAACTCCTGATGAAAGACGTCGTCGTATCCTAGCCAATCTTTGCCTCTATTGTGGAGGAAATGGACATTTTCTATGCAACTGTCCCAGGAAGTTCCAGAAGCCACCTACCTACTCTCCAGCATATTTCCAGGTTTCCGGGACTTCTCCCTCACAACTCGTTCTTCCCATTTCACTGCAGTTGGGAGAAGAAGAGGTCCGGCTCCAGGCTATAATCGACTCTGGAGCATGCAGTTGCTTCATGGACTTGAACCTGGCAAGGAACCTTAGGTTGCCCCTCCTCCACAAGAAACGGGGTCTGGAAGTCCGTTTAGCAGATGGCACCCTACCTAACTCTGGCCTTGTTACTCAAGAGACTTCTCCTCTCCTTATTACCTCTCCCGATGGCCATCGGGAATTCATACGTTTTGACGTTTTGAGTTCACCTATGTCTCCAATTATCTTGGGTATCCCTTGGCTCCAAGCCCATAACCCCCAAATCGATTGGATTAAGAAGGAAGTCCTGTTCACTTCCCCCTATTGCCAACAACATTGCCTCATCCCTGAATCCAGAGATACCACCAGTTGTCTGACAGTCCAGTCGGTATCCTCCACCAACCAGGATGTACCCCAGGCGTACCATGAATTCCTGGACGTTTTTGATAAGAAAAAGGCAGAGGTTCTACCACCACATCGGCCATATGCTTGTCCTATCGAGCTGCTTCCAGGGGCCGAAGTTCCATTTGGACATATATTCCCCCTCTCTGAAGTGGAATTGGGGACACTACGACAGTACATAGATGAAAATTTGGCAAGGGGCTTCATTCATCCATCTTCTTCTCCTGCCGGTGCCGGCATTTTCTTTGTCGAAAAAAAAGATAAGACTCTAAGACCATGTGTGGATTATAGGGAATTAAATAAAATCACCATAAAGAACCGATATCCACTCCCACTGGTCCCCGAACTCTTCCAGAGACTTCGTTCAGCTCAAGTGTTCACCAAACTCGACCTCCGTGGTGCCTACAACCTCGTTCGCATCCGTGAGGGCGATGAGTGGAAGACGGCATTCAGAACGAGGTTTGGGCACTTTGAGTATTTGGTGATGCCGTTTGGGCTCTGTAATGCCCCGGCTACTTTCCAGCACTTCATAAACAACATCTTCCGGGAATATCTTGACTACTTCGTCATCATCTATCTGGATGACATCCTTATCTTCTCAACCACCTTGGAGCTCCATCGGACTCACGTAAAGACAGTATTACTCACACTAAGAAAACACGGACTTTACGCAAAAGCAGAAAAGTGTGACTTTGAAAAGAAATCCATACAATTCCTAGGGCTCATCATCTCTACCGGTGGTGTAGCTATGGATCCACAGAAAGTGCAGGCAATCCTAGACTGGCCAACTCCGTCAGACAAGAAGGGTGTACAAAGGTTTGTAGGGTTTGCAAACTTCTATAGAAGGTTTATAAGGAACTTTTCTTCCATCATCTCGCCCATAACCCAAGTAACCCGCCTACATGTTTGCTTCCTGTGGTTCTCCGAAGCCCAATCTGCCTTTGAGAAACTGAAGTCTTTGTTTACTTCTGCACCAATTCTTCGACACCCCGATCCTGCCCTGCCCTATATTTTAGAGGTCGATGCCTCAGAGGTAGCTACAGGAGCAGTACTTTCACAGCGCCTGGGACCCAAGTCGCTGCTGCACCCTGTGGCCTTCTCCTCCCGGAAGATGAGCGAACCCGAGAGGAATTACGACGTAGGTGATCGTGAGCTTCTGGCCATTAAGACAGCCTTAGAAGAGTGGAGATACCTTCTTGAGGGAGCCACGCACCCAATAATGATATTCACCGATCACAGAAACCTCGAGTACCTCCGCACTGCCAAACGCCTGAGACCCCGTCAAGCTCGCTGGGCTCTGTTCTTTTCACGATTCAACTTTCACATCACCTACCGCCCTGGCTCCAAGAACGGCAAGGGCGATGCTTTATCCCGAATGTTTCCTGATACCCCAGAAGAAACAACATCCAGTACAATCTTGTCTCCACAGAACTTCCTTTTGATTCAACCTGATCTAAGGTCTTCTCTTGAACAGGCCTCCCGCTAATGCCAGGAACCAAAGACTTCCTCTTTAAGAAGCCAGGGGGGTATCTCTGGTATCAGGACAAGATCTTTGTCCCACAACAAGCAAGAATCCAGGTCTTATAAACTTTACATGATCATCAACTTGCTGGCCACTTCGGTGTACGGAAAACTATAGATCTTGTTCAGCGATCCTTTTGGTGGCCTACCTTGAAAATTGATTGCAAAAAGTATGTAAGCTCCTGCACTACCTGCCAGCGAAACAAGGGGTCCAATATTAAGTCTTGGGGTCTGCTACGTCCTTTGCCGGTACCAGAACAACCATGGAGGAATATATCTATGGACTTCATAGTAGAGCTGCCACCCTCTGAAAGATTCACAACGATTCTAGTTGTTGTAGACCGTCTGTCCAAGATGTCACACTTCGTGCCTATGATAGGTACTCCTTCAGCTGCAGACACAGCAAAGGCCTTCATAAGAGAGATAGTCAGACTTCACGGCCTTCCTGACAGCATTGTGTCTGATAGAGGAGTCCAATTTACTTCCCGATTTTGGAAAGAGCTCTGCAAAGTTTTGTCTATTGAAGTTTGCCTATCCTCTGCCTATCATCCCCAGAGCAACGGTCAGACTGAAAGGACTAATCAGACCTTAGAACAATATTTACGCTGTTTTTGCTCCACTTCCCAGGATGACTGGTACTTGATACTCCCCTGTGCGGAATTCGCATACAATAACTCAGTACACTCAACCACCGATCAATCACCGTTTTGGGCCAACTATGGGTTCCATCCTTCATTTCTACCTAATGTCATTCCAGAGACCTCAGTTCCAGCAGTTCAAGACAGGATAAAATCCATTCAGACTAACTTTCAAACTCTCCGGTTAACCATGCAAAAGGCCCAAGAGGACTACAAGGAACAATATGACAAAAAGAGGGGGGAGAGTCCTAGCTTTAAGGTTGGAGATGAGGTTTGGCTCTCCTCGGCAAATCTTAAACTTCCTTGTCCCTCCCGGAAATTGGGACCAAGATTTATTGGCCCATTCAAGATTAGACGGGAGATCAATCCAGTAGCCTTTGAACTGTCACTCCCTAGTTCTTACAAAGTGCACCCTGTGTTTCATGTCTCCTTACTTAAAGCTGTTATCTCTAGTCCTTTTTCAGGAAGGAAAGAAGATCCTCCACCTCCAGTTTCTGTGGGAGATGAAACAGAGTATGAAGTTGAGGCCATCCTGGACTGCCGCCGGAGAGGTAGTATCATTCAATTTCTTATAAAGTGGAAGGGTTACCCAGCAGAAGAAAGTTCTTGGGAACCTGCAGCCAATATACATGCTCCTAGACTTTTGCAGAGATTCCGAGTTCGTTACCCCGAAAGATGGGCCAGGTTGGGCATCCGGAGGTTGCCCCTTGGGGGGGGGGCAATGTCAGGGAAATGGCCGTGTTGTGGGCAATTCCGCCAGTAACCGTCATGGTGGCAGGCGAGTCTAGTGAGCACGCCCTGATCTTGTAGGCACACCCCTCTGGCCTATTTAAACCTGCCACTGACACTTGCAGTTTGCTGGATTATCAAACAGCTCCTGTGTTCCTGTGCCTTGTAAACTCTGAAGACCTCTGCTTGACCTCTGCCCGGCTTGACCAGTGTTCCTGTTTATCTCCTCGCTCTGACCCCGGCTTGGCTGACTACTCTCCGATCTTCTGCCCTCTGTGTATGACCCGGCTTGTTCCTGTACTTCTCTCGGACTGTCTTTTGGTATCTGATCCCTGGCCTGGCTGCGGACCCTGTTCCTGGTTTACCCTGCTGTTACCGTTCAAGACTTCTCTCCGCACGGCTGCCACAACGCACTCTAGCTACTTACAGCCAACCAGCCAGCTTGCAGTATTCCTGGCAACCCGTGCACCTCTGTGCATCGCATTCCCTGTACCCAAATCCAGGGACGTGCTGCACTCAGCCGCAAGGGGCGCCCTCTCAGCAACCCGGCCTCACACTACAGACTTGACAGTCGCCCAGGATTGATCCAGACCCAGCCAAGATGGCTGCTCCCTGCACTGGAGGCACTCCATAGGCAAGCATTGCAAAGTGGTCTCCTTAAAGATGACTGCTGAACTTCTGCATTAATGAATATTAATTTTAACACTATCCACACTGCAGAAAGATAATACAGCGGCAGCAAAGGATGAGGTTCCACAGCAGTTATCAGCTACAATCTCGGTTATACTACTACAGGCAGATTCAGCAATCACTCACTGAAGTTTCTGATTGGGACTAGTCTCTTTTCACATGATGCATACCTGTGCAACTTACCTCTCTCTTCTCAGTAAAGTGTACAGTTCAGAATACATGACCTGTATATTAAGCTGATAAACGGATATATTATTCAACAGAAAACTGCCTACTATAAGTTTTTAAAACCCAATCCAATTGTCAACCCTTTTTGTCTTTATATTCCTGTACTGCCATATGATATGATTGTAGCTGTTTTTGCTTTGACATTTGACACTTTTATTCTAGTGCTCTGTGCTTGTATAGATGAGTTGTGGCCATTTCCCTTATCACAAGGATCCTTACACAAATTTAGAGTGAGGGGGTGTGTCTGACCAGGTGTGTGAGGTTACAGGGTGCTCTAGGCAGTGTGGTCTTAGTCTGGTGCCTATTATATATATATATATTCATGGTCGGAGTCCTTCAACCGAGGCAGGCATGGAAACACATAAAGACGCCACAAGACTCACAACATACCACAGACCTGAGGTGTGCAATGGTCAGCTGGTCGGTATACCAAAAAGAGGGGGCAAAAATACCAGGATAGGGAAATACTGTTTTATCGGACATGTGACCCTTATTGAGCAAGCTTGGGGAAGGCTTGCGATATTTCCACCTGAGAGTTCAGAATGTACTGCAAGCAGACTTCCCCTGCCCAACCTCCTGGTGACATGGTCTGGCACCCTGTGCCAAGAAGCTCCTGCCGCTGTTCCGATACGAAAGGAGTGCCTAAAAAACCGGCTGGGGTCGAGACCAAGTTGACCAGCAGGATATGAACATGAACTGGCTAGCACTCAAGGGGCTAGTGGGAAAAGGCAACTTTGGGCTGGGGCTAGACTGGCTAGGCCAGTGTGTCAACAACTGGTCGAGGACCGCTACTGGGCATCAATCATTGTGGGTCTGGAGGATTTTGATGTCGACCCCATTGCCGGGCTGTTCGGTCTTGGACACTGCTAGGTGTAAAAACAAAAATGGTCTTGGAGGTGGGCCAGGAGGCGGGCCAGGAGGCACCTGCTGGCAACCAGGACAACTGCAGGTAAACTTGCCTAGCCACAGGAAACCATAGAAGGCCAGGTAGATAGCTGCTTGGGTGACCAAGCTGGGCAGTAAGCCGAAGGGGGAGCGCTACAGATTAGCCAATATGTCCCGGAACGTGGCATATGAGCTGGGTAAGTACTCGCTACTGGCTAATGTTTCTGGATGCCACGTAGAATGGCTTTGATAGCATGGGCTGTGAACAAGGAAGGCTTTTCAGGGTCCTGTAAGGACAGGAAATGTTGGGTGCCAGTCAAGTACAGCCTGATGGTGTTGTGGGACAAAGTCAGCTGTGTGTGACAATACGACATGAAGGCCAGGAAGAGCTTGATGAGGCCTGTTCCTGATCTGGGTAATGAGACTAAAAACCTGTAGTAGGTGTTCCAGGTGGTGTGGTAGGCCTTCAGTGTGTTGCGAGACCATGATCGGTTTATTGTTGGGTTGCCTTTCTAAGGTGGTCCTTCAGCCTATAGTCCTCTGTGACCAAAGTGGGATAGGAGAAGTGGTCTGGTCAGCTCTAGGTTTCTGCAGGAAACAACAGGAAGTTAAGGTGGGACAGCGTGTCCGCTGAGAGGTTGCATTGCCAGGAATGTAGGTACAGTGCACATTGAATTTGTACTGAAGGGATATCTGCACCAGCCTGCATAGGAAGAACATAATGGCCAAGGACATGGACCTGCCTTTGTTGCCAATTTTGGCCGTGGCTAGGTTGTCTGTGGAGAAGACCACGTCTGCCCTATCCAGGTCTGGCCCCAGACCTGAGCTGCGGCAACGATGGAATAGAGCTCAAATAGGTAGGATGACTGGCTAAACCTGGGGACCAGGAGAATCTCTTGTGGCCATGGACCTGTGCACAATCGAGGGCCAAAAATTGGAGGCTGCTGCGTCTGTGACTACATTGAGGTGACGGAGCTGATGCTACTGGGATAAACATGGGCACGCAATTCCAGTTTTCGAGGAACTCTTCCCACATTGCCAGATCAGTGATTGCTGCTTGCTCCAGCCTGAGGACTTGATTGGGGTCCTGTGCCCGAGAGAGGAAAACCAGGAGGCGTGAAATGAAGGAATGTCCCTGAGGGATCATCCTCATAGCAAAATGAAGCATCCCTAACAGGGACTGTAGCTGTCTCTTGGTACAACCTTGTGAAAGGGGAAAATGCATGTCGAGAGGTAGGTGTGCTACTGGAAGACGAGTTGCAATAACGTGTTGCAAAAAGGAACCTCATGAGGGAGGCAGAAAACAAGAAAGCAGAGAAATCAATGTGTGTGGGGAGGAATTCTAGACCATGCTAGTTGTTTGTCATGATCATATGTTTGTAAAATGAGAACAGAACTTGCATCAGGACTGCGAACCGAAGCATTGCATGAGTTGTGAGTGAGCGCAAACGTACAAATGTGTGGTATGAGTAGTGACTGGGTGCTTGTGGCAGGTGCCTCAAGGGGGAAGCGGAGCTGTGGAAGCTTGTGGCGTCTGTGTAAGACAGGATGTGTCGAATCGTGCCGAGGATTCATATCGCTGTGTAGCAGAAACAGGGATTCAAATCAGGCTTTGGTGGGTGAGCAGAATTGACCCACCGACTGTGGCGAGGACTTCTACGCCGCAGTTCCGCAGCAAGTTTAGGGATGGTCCATCCCCTCTGGGTGTGAGCGCAGCCATGCTCTGAACCCTCGGAGGGTGACAGAGGGGTGGAAGCATGTGTTAAGAAGAGTCGTAAAGATAAGAATGAAAGAGAAGAATTGCGTACACAAGAACAGGTAAGAAAGGAACATGAAGGACAGAAAAGGGAACGACAGGCGCAGTGAAGAAGCCGATTGCGTTCTGGGCAATGAATGCTGCTGAGTGGAAATTTAGAAAACTCCAAAGAGTGTGGGGCAACTGAGATGAGCCAGGAGGTGACTGGCCAGGTAACCAAAAGCTCGGGTGCCCGGTCTGTGTCAAACACAAACCTGTGAAACCAGAGCCCCAGGGCGTAGAGGGGCGAAAAGCTGAAGTCTGGTGTGGCCTAAGTAGGAATGTTGCGTTCTGTAGTACGTGACGTATGTTCGGAATGCTCACACTTGCACTGTTTACAAGCCCACCATATGGCAACCATGTCTGCGTAGGTGAAGGTGATGTCCTTGGAAAATAGTACGTTGAGAAAAGAAAATGTGAGGTAGGCTTGTATAACAGTGTAAATTTGCTGTCCCCTCAAAATAACTCAACACACAGCCATTAATATAATAAAAGGTGGCGCTAAGTATATACAAGTGAATATACAGTATATATCATGAACCAAAATCGTGAACATATATCTGCAAAAAACACTTATATTGTTGAACATATAGCAAGCTAAAAAGTCCATTAGTGATAGTGTTCCCGTGCTTAGCTTAGCGCTACCTTTTTTATATATTTTTCCAACTTTTTTTGTGACTTCTTCACCTTCAAGGGGCAACTTAATTAGCATATTCCTCATTCATAGGGTGCCAATTCTAGGTATCCAATCACTTTACACAGCCATTAATGTCTAAACCGCTGGCAACAAAAGTGAGTATAAGTGAAAATGTCCAAAGTGTGGCCACCATTATTTTCCAGCACTGCCTTAAAGTGATTGTAAAGGCTCATTTTTTTTTTAAATAGCAAACATATCATACTTACCTCCACTGTGCAGCTCGTTTTGCACAGAGTGGCCCGAACCTCATCTTCGGTCCACCGGCGCCTCTCGCGGCTCCTCCCCGCATCAGGTAAGCCCCTAAGAGAAGCGCTCTCCCGGGGAGGTTACCTTGCGAGCGCTCCAAAGACACGAATGCAGGACTTGGCCCCGCCCCCGGTGCTCGCGTCATTGGATTTGATTGACAGCAGCGTGAGCCAATGGCTACTATCAATCTATCCAATCCATCACAGAACTGGTGGATATTAGAGACCTTGTGCCTCTCCATCTTCCATTTGAGGATGCCCCACAGATGCTCAATAGGGTTTAGGTCTGGAGAGATGCTTGGCCAGTCCATCACCTTTACCCTCAGCTTCTTTAGCAAGGCAGTGGTCATCTTGGAGGTGTGTGGGGATCATTAGGTTGGAATACTGCCCTGCGGCCCAGTCTCCGAAGGGAGGGGATCATGCTCTGCTTCAGTATGTCACAGTACAAGTATGCATTCATGGTTCCCTCAATGAACTGTAGCTCCCCAGTGCCGGCAGCACTCGTGCAGCCCCAGACCATGACACTCCCTCCACCATGCTTGACTGTAGGCAAGACACATTTGTCTTTGTACTCCTCAGCTGGTTGCCGCCACACACGCTTGACACCATCTGAACCACTTTTATCTTGGTCTCATCAGACCATAGGACATGGTTCCAGTAATCCATGTCCATAGTCTGCTTGTCTTCAACAAACCGTTTGTGGGCTTTCTTGTGCATCATCTTTTTTTTCCAAAATGATTTTATTTAGAGGTTTGTGTATTATCTTTAGAAGAGGCTTCCTTGCCATGCAGACCAATTTGATGCAGTGTACGGCATATGGTCTGAGCACTGACAGGCTGACCCCCCCCCACCCCTTCAACCTCTGCAGCAATGCTGGCAGCCCTGATACTTCTATTTCCTAAAGACAACCTCTGAATATGATGCTGAGCATGTGCACTCAACTTCTTTGGTCGACCCATGGCGAGGCCTGTTTTGAGAGGAACATGTCCTGTTAAACCGCTGTATGGTCTTGGCCACTGTGCTGCAGCAAAGTTTCAGGGTCCAGTGACCAGTATGAGAGAGTGAGAGCGATAACACCAAATTTAACACACTTGCCCCCCATTCACACCCAAGACCTTGTAACACCAATTAGTCGCATGACACCTGAGAGGGAAAATGGCTAATTGGGCCCAATTTTCACTCAGGTTTGTACTCACTTTTGTTGCCAGCAGTTTAGGCATTAATGGCTGTGTGTTGAGTTATTTTGAGGGGACAGCAAATTTACACTGTTATAAGCTGTACACTCACTACTTTACATTGTAGCAAAGTGCAATTTCTTCAGTGTTGTCACATGAAAAGATATATACCATATATACTCGAGTATAAGCCGAGTTTTTCAGCACATTTTTTAAGCTGAACCCCCCCGGCTTATACTCGAGTGAGGGCAGGGATACCGGGCATTAGGCTGCTTGCCCTGGGGCCGCTTTGAACTGTGGCTGCACCCTCTCTCTCTCTCCCTTACACAGCGGGAAACTGCTGTGTCTCGGAGCTGACTCTGAAATTTTTGGCTGCGCTGTGACAAAAGTCCCGCCCTCCTCCTAGACCAGCTTGTGGGATAGACAGAACACTGCGTGTATCACACGAGCTGGTCTAGGAGGAGGGTGGGACTTTTGTCACAGCATGGCTGAAAATTTCAAACTGAGCTCGGAGATACAGCGGGAGATGCCCTCTGTGCAATTCAGGTACTGACTGCATGAATGGGCACAGTCACTACTAGTGAGGCTGCAATGACAGGCACATTGAGGCTGCAATGACGGACACAATGAAGCGGCAATGATGGGCTTGAGACTACAATAATGGGCACGGTGAGGCTGCCGTGATGGGCACAGTGAGGCTACAATGATGGACACGGTAAGGCTGCAATGATGGGCATGGTGAGGCTGCGGTGATGGGCACAGTGAGGCTACAATGATGGGCACAGTAAGGCTGCAATGATGGGCATGGTGAGGCTGCGGTGATGGGCACATTGTGGCTTCAATGATGGGCACGGTAAGGCTGCAATGATGGGCAGTGAGGCTGCATTGATGGGCACAGTGATGCCGGCAGCCTCTGTGTTGTCCGTGCCGCACTGCATCCTGAAAATTTACCAGTAGCTGCTGCATTTCCCACCCTAGGCTTATACTCGAGTCAATAGGTTTTCCCCGTTTTTTGTGGTAAAATTAGGTGCCTTATGTTAGGTGGCTTATATTCGGGTCAGCTTATACTCGAGTATATACGGTAATTTTTATATATATATATATACATATATATATATATATATATATATATATATATATATATATATATATATATATATATAGTATATGTGTGTATACAGTGGGGATGGAAAGTATTCAGACCCCCTTAAATTTTTCACTCTTTGTTATATTGCAGCCATTTGCTAAAATCATTTAAGTTCATTTTTTTCCTCATTAAATGTACACACAGCACCCCATATTGACAAAAAAAACAGAATTGTTGACATTTTTGCATCAAAAAAGAAAAACTGAAATATCACATGGTCCTAAGTATTCAGAGCCTTTGCTGTGACACTCATATATTTAAATCAGGTGCTGTCCATTTCTTCTGATCATCCTTGAGATGGTTCTACACCTTCATTTGAGTCCAGCTGTTTTTTATTATACTGATTGGACTTGATTAGGAAAGCCACACACCTGTCTATATAAGACCTTACAGCTCACAGTGCATGTCAGAGCAAATGAGAATCATGAGGTCAAAGGAAATGCCTGAAGAGCTCAGACAGAATTGTGGCAAGGCACAGATCTGGCCAAGGTTACAAAAACATTTCTGCTGCACTTAAGGTTCCTAAGAGCACAGTGGCCTCCATAATCTTCAAATGGAAGATGTTTGGGACGACGAAAACCCTTCCTAAAGTTGGCCGTCCGGCGAAACTGAGCTATCGCATGAGAAGAGCCTTGGTGAGAGAGGTAAAGAAGAACCCAAAGATCACTGTGGCTGAGCTCCAGAGATGCCGTCGAGAGATGGGAGAAAGTTGTAGAAAGTCAACCATCACTGCAGCCCTCCACCAGTCAGGGCTTTATGGCAGAGTGGCCCAAGGGAAGCCTCTCCTCAGTGCAAGACACATGAAAGCCCACATGGAGTTTGCTAAAAAACACTTGAAGGACTCCAAGATGGTGAGAAATAAGATTCTCTGGTCTGATGAGACCAAGATAGAGCTTTTTGGCCTTAATTCTAAGCGGTATGTGTGGAGAAAACCAGGCACTGCTCATCACCTGTCCAATACAGCCCCAACAGTGAAGCATGGTGGTGGCAGCATCATGCTGTGGGGGTGTTTTTCAGCTGCAGGGACAGAACGACTGGTTGCAATCGAGGGAAAGATGAAAGCGGCCAAGTACAGGGATATCCTGGACAAAAACCTTCTCCAGAGTACTCAGGACTGCAGACTGGGCCGAAGGTTTACCTTCCAACAAGACAATGACCCTAAGCACACAGCTAAAATAACGAAGAAGTGGCTTCACAACAACTCCGTGACCATTCTTGAATGGCCCAGCCAGATCCCTGACTTAAACCCAATTGAGCATCTCTGGAGAGACCTAAAAATGACTGTCCACCAACGTTTACCATCCAACCTGGCAGAACTGGAGAGGATCTGCAAGGAGGAATGGCAGAGGATCCCCAAATCCAGGTGTGAAAAACTTGTTGCATCTTTCCCAAAAAGACTCATGGCTGTATAAAATCAAAAGGGTGCTAATACTAAATACTGAGCAAAGGGTCTGAATACTTAGGACCATGTGATATTTCAGTTTTTCTTTTTTAATAAATCTGCAAAAATGTCAACAATTCTGTGTTTTTCTGTCAATATGGGGTGCTGTGTGTACATTAATGAGGAAAAAATGAACTTAAATGATTTTAGCAAATGGCTGCAATATAACAAAGAGTGAAAAATTTAAGGGGGTCTGAATACTTTCTGTCCCCACTGTATGTACAGTGCTGTGAAAAAGTATTTGCTCCTTCCTGATTTTGTATTATTTTGCATATTTGTCACACATAAATGATTCAGATCATCAAACAAATGTTAATATTACACAAAGATAACCTGAGTAAATATAGAATGCAGTTTAAATGATGATTTCATTTATTAAGGGAAATAGGCTGTCCAAACCTGCCTGGCTTTATGTGAAAAAGTCATTGCCCCTAAACCTGATAACTGGTTGCGCTACACCTGGCGGCAACAACTGCAATCAAGCATTTGTGAAAACTGGCAAGGGGCCTTCACATTGCTGTGGAGGAATTTTGACGCACTCTTGTTTGCAGAATTGTTTTAATTCAGCCACATTGGAGGGTTTTTTAGCATGAACAGCCTGTTTAAGGTCACAGCATCTGAACAGGATTTAGGTACAGGCTTTGACTAGGCCACTCCATAACCTTCATTTTGATTTTTTTTTTTTTTTTAGCCATTCAAAGATAGACTTGCTGGTAGGTTTGGGATCATTGTCCTGCTGCATAACCCAAGTGCGGTTGAGCTTAAGGTCAGGAACTGATGGCTGGACATTATCCTTCAGGATTTTCTGGTAGAGCACAGAATTTATGGTTCCATCAGTTATGGCAAGTGGTCCAGGTCCTGAAGGTGCAGAGCAACTCCAGCCCATCACACTACCACTTCCTTGTGTGACTGTTACAGTATTTCAGAAAAAAAATAAAATAAAATCATACTGTCAGTTTTTCGCCAGATGTGTCGGTATGCTCACTTTCCAAAAAGTTCAACTTTTGTCTCATCAGTCCACAGAAATATTGTCTAAAAGTCTTAGGGATAAGTCAAGACGTTTTGTGGCCAATGTCTGACGAGCCTTGTGTTGTGTTTGGCCAGCAGTGGCTTTGGCCTTGGAACTCTCCCATTTTATATTCCATTTTTGCCCAGTCTCTTTCTTATTGTTAAAGCATAAACACTGACCCTAACTGAGGTAAGTGAGGCCTGCAGTTCTTTAGATGTTGTTCTGGATTCTTTTACGACCTCCTGGATGAGTCCTCGTTGTGCTCTTGGAGTAATTTTGGTAGGCCGGCCTCTTCTGGGAAGGTTCACCACCATTTTCTCCATTTGTGGATAATGGCTCTCACTTTGATTGGCTGGAGTCCCAAAGCCTTGGAAATGGCTTTGTAACACTTTCTAGTCTGATACATGTCAATTACTTTGTTTCTCATCTATTCTTGTTTTTTTTTAGGTTGCGGCACGATGTGTTGCTTTTTGAGATCTTTCAGTGTTCTTCACTTTGTCAGATAGCTTCTATGATTTCCTCATCCAACGGGTCTGTCAGTAATCAGGCCTGGGTGTGGCAAGTGAAATTTAACTCTGTTTTCCAGAAAATATGGTCAACCTCCCTGGCGGTATTCCCGAGTGTGGCTCGGGGTGAATTTTCAGTACCAAAAGCGGTAACCCCGAGCCACACTCGGGATCGCATCGCAGAATCCAGGCAAAGTTACTTACCTTGTCCCCAGAATCCTGCAATGTTCTCCCACTGTGTGTGCGAGCTGTGTCCTTCGCCGGATCTATCACAGTGCTGAGCTCCGTTCTCTGCAAGCATTGCGGCGCACAGGGAGGGAGCACGGCGCCAAATTCAAAAAGTGAAAAACACATTACACATGCAGTACACTGTAATCTTACAGTAATGTAATCTGTATCACATTATTTCACATCCCTTTTTGTCCCTAGTGGTTTGTCCAGTGCCCTGCATGCAATTTTATATTATAAATACTGTTCTTTCTGCCTGGAAACTGGAGATTGTCCATAGCAACCAAAAAGTGTCCCTTTACATCAAAAGCGGTTTTAGACCAGCTAGAAAATAATGATAATAAATTAGAATTGCTTGCAGAATTGAGCGATAGTGATTTGTGGGGAAATTTGTCATCAAACACTGAAAGTAATGACAGCGACAATTCTGCAACTGAGCAAATTTCTGTGTTTTTGATTTGATTACATTATTGAATAATTTTTATTATTATTATATTATTATTTGTTATATTTATTTATAGTTATTTATTATATTATAATTTATGATTTCGTGTTTCAAACTTTATCACACCCGGGCTGTCTACTAGAATCATTTATGTGTGACAAATATGCAAAAAAATACAAAATCAGGAAGGGTGGAAATATTTTTTCACAGCATTGTATATACCAACTAAACAACTTCTATAATAGAAAAGTACAGGTAAGCCCATGAATAGATGCAGTTAGCATAACGTTTGTCTCACTAAATATCACCTTCTGTGACTTCAATTGAGCTTTAAGCAGCAAGGTGGCCTGGTGTGCTGCACTTATGCCTGGCTGGATAACAGAAGCCTTTAATTAAGAGGGCTTCATTTTTAGATCTGTCTGAAGTGTACCTTTTAACATTTCCTTGGCATTAGACATATAGCCCTTGAAGCCCTTTGCCATATCTGCTTGCATCCCTCCAGACAGTCACATATAGGAGCAGGTTGCAGTAATTAGAAGCACCAGGGATGGCTGATCTGGGTGATAACTCTGTTGCTTCCCTCTCCGTCTCATGATTTATTGAGTTCTTTTTGCAAATTTCTCTTAGTAAAGGAAATAAAGTGCGATAAGAAATTCAGTGGTTACTGCCTGCCTCAGCCCTTCCCCGCAGCACGGCTGGCAGGTCACACAGAAGGGCAATACACTGGAGCGGACACTGTATTGATCACTACCCCAGGGGTTGACAAGTGAATAAAGGAATAATAGAAAAATAGAGTTAAATACACTATTCAATGCATTGGTAAAAGAAAAACATGCTCAACTAATACCATCAGTTCAAGGTCTGATGCAGCAAACTGGGAGCATTCACCCATGTAACACTCTAGTTCACCTGTTCTTAACCTCTTTCCTATTCTGTGGATTTGTTATACATTATGTTCTGCTGTTTTTGTCCTGATGTGCTATAATGAATGACAGCAACATTCCATAACAGAGTATAACTGCATGATTGACTCGTGATAAGCAAATCCACTCCGTCAGAGCCCTGGCGATTCCAAAGCCGCTGTTTGCTTCACGGATCGCTAGCATTGAGTAAACTTGGAATAGGATGCCTTACCTTTGGGTCCCCTACTAGTCTATTTCCATTTCCCACCCTCTATTTGAGAGCAAGGGCCCTCTACCACCTGCAATATAGAGGAGCGGGAATGCCCCAATCATCCACTGAGCCAATTTATGAGTAGTGGTAATAATTTAGCAGCACTCGGCCTGTGTCATCCTGATGTAGATTCCCTGATTGGGACTTGTGCGATTGCAAATAAGGACATATAAATCATGATGATACAAAGTGACATGTCATAAATATAATATGTGCTCCCTCTCTCTGTCCTGTCCACTTGCAGAAACCTGGAGAGGCCTGAGTTTAATACAAAAGTAGATAAAAAGGAGACCTGCTATGCGGATTTCAAAAGAACCCTTTACCAGTTCACCGATTAGGATTGGTACAGCAAGTCAAACATCCTGTCACCAGTGCACATACTGGACCAATTTGCTACTGATCTGGTATTGGGTATCCTCCTTGCTATTGATAACCATAGCAACCAATCAAACTATTATGTTTAAATCTGTATTGCCACAGCACTAAAATGAAAGGTAGTGTCTTATTGGTTGATATGGCACACATTCATAATTTCTCTGGTTTCTTAAATCAGATCTAGCTTGATCATGTAGATGGATGTATAGAATGGATAGATGGACGGAAGAATACATCTATATGTGTTATAAAATATACAGTATATATAGAAAGTGGAAGTTTTGGGTATGACACATTGAAGGAAAGTGTATTGAATTGTGTGCATAGGTGTGTATTCTTTGCCATATTTATCTTCCTGAAAAGTTCCACCAAGGCCAACTCTTGACATGTGCCAAGACCCTGTCAACAACTATAGTAGCTATAATATAGCAAATAAGAACATCCAGACTAGTCATCAGTTGTCTGTCCAGATTATGTGTTAGGGCTCATTCACACTAGCCATTGGGAGGAGGGGGTGCTAAAACCTTGCGGTTGATGCACACTTTTACTTCCCCTCAACTGCTACCCCCTTTAGCAGCAGCCAAGGATGTATAGATGCCATAGCTGCAGCAGGGATGATACCCCTGACACTTTTGCAACCTGCTTACATGAATGGGGCACCCATGTGAATGTTGCCTTAGACAGTTGTCCCTTGAATAGTGGTCCCCATAAGAGGATTTCCCCTCTTGTTCTGGGGACAACTCTAGAACAACTCTAAAAATTTTGGATTTCTCCTGACTTTTTGTTCGGTGACAATGGTTACCAGTACAAACAGGTAAAGAGGTAAATCTACCTAATGGGGGTACAGACAGCAATAAAAACTTGAGGGGTTGGTTTATTAAAACTGGTGAGTGCAAAATCTTGTGCAGCTCTGCATTAAAACCAATCAGCTTCCAGGTTTTTTGTCAAAGCTTAAAGGGTAACTCCACTTTCGTGGGGAAAAAAATAGCAAATAAAGAAAAAATAATATAGCGCATATAATTGCAACACTAATCATATTGTAATTGCGTGTTATTAAAAATTACCTTTCCTTTTTAATCTGCACTGTAATTTTCTGAGAATGCATTGCAATATGGCTACCTGGAGTGTGTACTGACCACTCCCCAGGAACATAATTTCCTGCTTGTGTGATTGGCTCACCAATTTTCCCAGAAGTCTGCTTAAGATACAAATCAGATTTCAGGCATCCCCTGCAACAAAAATGTCCTTTTTGGTGAGATACTTTCAAGAACACATCTAAAGGGATGCTGGCCCAGCAGATTTCCTCATTAGAGCCCTGCAGCTGCAGACCTGACAGTTAATTATGAAACCACTTCCATTAGACCCACTCAGTACAGAGGCACAGACAAACACAGGGATTTCTTCAGAATAACAAAAGGTAGGAATCTGCAATAAAGTTTGTTATAATCCTTGCAATGTACATAGATCACCCAGAGGGGATTTTTTTTTTACTCAACACAAGTGGAGTTACACTTTAATTGAACAAGGTGAAGATAGAAGCTGATTGGCTACCATACACAGCTGCACCAGATTTTTCACTCTTAACTCTTCAGTTTTAGTAAATCAACCTCAAGTGTCCAATATTTTCCTGCTAAACTAAATGTTTTGTCTAAAATAAGTTTTAATCTTTGATGCACACAAATATTATTTGAACATGCACTGTTATAATTTACTTTTCAAGGTTCAAGTCCAAAGCAAACATGAACAGACATTCCTTCCATAAATATTACTTGGCAAATGGGGGCATCTGGCATCTTCTCCAAATCCTCAATCAAGAGATTCCCAGAAAGCGGATACAGAGCCAAATAGATTAAAACACATGAGCTGTTGGAGAAAGGTTCACTTTTTGCACAGAATTCATAATGATTTGGCGGAGCACCACCTGCAGCATTGAACAGGCTTGAAACACATATGTCTTTACATCATAATAATGCTTAAAAATTCCCAATTTTTTGGTGATTATGGTTTAATATCTTTGGGGATGTTGGCATTATAAATGTACACAACCACTTCAGATATACCTTCTGACTTTGAATTGGTGGCGCCCAATCTGGTCAATAACTCCCTTGAGAAGGCCTTCTTTTTTTAAAACAAACACATTTTAAAACACAACTGCCAGGTGCACAGTTTAAATGCTAGTATACTCGCAAGAGTTAACCTGGTCTCCTTTCCTGAAATCTAAACTCACCAGAATCTTCAGCATTTTGTATTTCACACTCAGATGCTTCTTTTAGTTGCACCAGATCTGCCGCTAATTGCTTATTCATGCCCGGCAGTCTCAGCAGGACCTTATAAGACGTCTCAGCTTCTCAACACGCAGCCAGTATGCCAATAGAAAATTAATTTTTAAACCTCTCTCGCCAAGTTGTATGAAAAGGAATTCAAAATAAGGAGATTTCATTATGAGTAATGTGTCAGCCTGCATTATCCGATGCTTTGCAGAAGATAAAAGGCAACACGAAGGGCTCTTAAGGTGGCAAAATTACCATATTTGTTTTAAATTGTTATTATTACTGCTTCATACAGGATACCAGTGAGCAAAGATGGAGCGAAAGTGATTAACCTTCTACTGTCCATTACGGCACATCCGTTGTTTACAGAAACATGCCATTTATCAGCAGGGAGGGTCTAGCAAGGCTTGTTACCGCCAGGAGTTTTGTTCTCACTCTGTTCACTTAAAAGATACAAGCCAGACTATATAAAATATAAGACGCACAGTGTGAAAGTTCCTGGTGCCGTTAAAGGGAATATATTCAGTTGTGTGAAAAAGTATTTGCCCCATTTCTGATGTTCTATTTTTGCATATCTCTCAGATCATCAAACAAATTTTAATATTACACTAAGATAACCCGAGTAAATCCAAAATGCAGTTTTTAAAATATTATTTCATTTTTTAAGGGAAAAAAGCTGTTCAAACCTGCCTGGCCCTATGTAAAAAAGTAATTGCCCCCTCCCATGCTGAATTATGAATAAACTGTGATTAACCACAAATTTTTGGAAAGCTGAGTTAAATTTCACTTGCCACACCCAGGCCTGATTACTGCCAGACCCGTTGAATCAAGAAATAAAATAAATAGAAGCTGTCTGGCAAAGTGAAGCACGCTAACAGATCACAAAAAGCCACACATCACGCCAAAATCTAAAAAAAAACAGATTAGAAACAAAGCAATGTACATGTATCGGTCTATGAAGGGTTTCAAAGCCATTTCTAAGGCTTTGGAACTCCAGTGAACTACAGGGAGAGCCATTATCCACAAATGGAGATGGCCGGCCTACAAAAATTACTCCAAGAGCATGACAATGACTCATCTAGGAGGTCATAAAAGAACCTTTAACATCTAAACATCTAAAGAACTGCAGGCCTCACTTGCCTCAGGTAAGATCAGTGTTCATGATTCAACAATAAGAAAGAGACTGAGCAAAATGGTATCCAGGGGAGAGTTCCAAGGCCAAAGCCACTGCTGACCAAAAAGAACACAAAGGCTCATCTCACATTTACCAAAAAACATCTTGATTATCCCCAAGACTTTTAGGCATATATTCTGTGGACTGATGACACAAAAATTAAACTTTTTGGAAGGTGTGCATCCCGTTACATGTGGCATAAAACGAATACAGCATTTCATAACAAGAACATCATACCAACAGTCCAACATGGTGTTGGTAGCATGATGGTCTGGGGATGCTTTGCAGCTTCAGGACCTGGACAACTTACCGTAATTGATGGAACCATGAATTCCGAGCTCTACCAGAAAATCCTAAAGGAGACTGTCCAGCCATCAGTTCAGGCCAGCACTTTTTCACACAACTGTATATAGACAGTATCTCACAAAAGGGAGTACACCCCCCCCACACACACACACACATTTTTGTAAATATTTTATTATATCTTTTCATGTGACAACACTGAAGAAATGACATGTTGCTACAATGTAATGTAAGGAGTGTACAGCTTGTATAACAGTGTAAAAATAACTCAACACACAGCCATAAATGTCTAAACCACTGGCAACAAAAGTGAGTACAAATTGGGCCCAATTAGCCATTTTCCCTCCCCGGTGTCATGTGACTCATTAGTGTTACAAGGTCTCAGGTGTGAATGGGGAGTAGGTGTGTTACATTTGGTGTTATCGCTCTCACTCTCTCATACTGGTCACCGGAAGTTCAACATGGCACCTCATGGCAAAGAACTCTCTGAGGATCTGAAAAAAAGAATTGTTGCTCTACAAAAAGATGGCCTAGGCTATAAGGAGATTGCCAAGACCCTGAAACTGAGCTGCAGCATGGTGGCCAAGACCATATAGTGGTTTAATAGGACAGGTTCCACTCAGAACAGGCCTCACCAGGGTCGACCAAAGAAGTTGACTGCACGTGCTCAGCCTCAGATCCAGAGGTTGCCTTTGGGAAATAGACGTATGAGTGTTGCCAGAATTGCTGCAGAGGTTGAAGGGGTGGGGGGTCAGCCTGTCAGTGCTCAGAACATATGCTGCACACTGCATCAAATTTGTCTGCATGGCTGTCATCCCAGAAGGAAGCCTCTTCTACAGATGATGCACAAGAAAGCCTGCAAACTGTTTGTTGAAGACAAGCAGACTAAGGACATGTGCAAAGGTTCCCGCGCTCACGGACTAACCAGTCTGCAGCCTCCCCTGAATCGCACCCCCAGAGGGGGGAGAAAAGGTAATAAAGAAAAAGGAGAATAGGGGTAGGTGGCGCTACCTGTGCCAGGGTACCTATTATAAATATTAAACCGTGCCTCTGTAATCAGAGTGATGAAGACCACTCGTAAATACCATAAAAGTAAGTGTAAAGGAAATCCCCCACCCGTTGCGTGGGGAGGGATCTTACCATTAGAAGCCCCCCCAGCAAGTGGTATAGGGATAGTATGGTATACAACCTACAAACAACCAATAAATGAAAATGCTATACAGTGTCCAACAAGTGAATCATATATAATCAGATAGATCTAAAGTCCATAATAAACCACAGTCCCATCCAATATGCAAAGTGAAAAATTAAAGCTAAAAATCTGTAAAAAAATGAATTGACATGTGGTGCAAAAACAATAATAATAATAATGAAGTGTGAAAATGAAGTTCCAGCATAAACAAAGTTCTTGTAAGTGGTGACTCTCGTGAAGAAAATTGCTGATATCCAGTGACTTTATGGTGCTCCCCCTCAAGGGTCCCCACTCACCAGCTCCAAACCCCTGCAGGGGTAATAGGCATGCAGTACCAGACGGTGGAATGGTGTCCTAAGGTCCAGTGTAGCCGTCCCCAGGTGTCTCCGCTCCAGATATCAGATATTCCGTCAGTATCTTATTGCCATCCTCATAGACTAAGGACATGGATTGCTGGAACCCTGTCCTGTGGTCTGATGAGACCAAGATAAACGTATTTGGTTCAGATGGTGTCAAGCGTGTGTGGCGGCAACCAGGTAAGGAGTACAAAAACAAGTGTGTCTTGCCTACAGTCAAGCATGGGGGTGGGAGTGTCATGGTCTGGGGCTGCATAAATGCTGCTGGCACTGGGGAGCTACAGTTCATTAAGGGAACCATGAATGCCAACATGTACTGTGACATACTGAAGCAGAGCATGATCCCCTCCCTTTGGTGACTGGGCCACAGGGCAGTATTACAACATGATAACGACCCCAAACACACCTCCAAGACGACCACTGCCTTGCTAAAGAAGCTGAGGCTAAAGGTGATGGACTTGCCAAGCATGTCTCCAGGCCTAAACCCTATTGAGAATCTGTGGGGCATCCTCAAACCGAAGGTGGAGGAATGCAAGGTCTCTAACATCCACCAGATCCATGATGTCATCATGGAGGAGTGGAAGCGGACTCCAGTTGCAATCTGAGAAGCTCTGGTGAACTCCATGCCCAAGAGGGTTAAGGCAGTGCTGCAAAATAATTGTGGCCACACAAAATATTGACACTTTGGGCCCAATTTGGACATTTTGACTCAGGGGTGTACTCACTTTTGTTGCGAGGGGTTTAGACATTAACCACTTCAGCCCCGGAAGATTTGGCTGCTCAGGCCATTTTTTGCGATACGGCACTGCGTCTCTTTAACTGACAATTGCGCGGTCGTGCAGCATTGTACCCAAACAAAATTGAGGTCCTTTTTTTCCCAACAAATAGAGCTTTCTTTTGGTGGTATTTGATCATCTCTGTGGTTTTTATTTTTTGCGCTATAAACAAAAAAAGAGCGACAATTTTGAAAAAAAACACAATCTTTTGTACTTTTTGCTATAATAAATATCCCCAATTTTTTTAAAAAAGCACATTTTTTTCTCAGTTTAGGCCGATATGTATTCTTCTACATATTTTTGGTAATAATTTATCACAATAAGCGTATATTGATTGTTTTGCACAAAAGTTATAGCGTCTACAAAATAAGGGATAAATTTATGGCATTTAAATTATTATTTTTTTTTTACTAGTAATGGCGGCGAACTGTGATTTTTATTGAGACTGCGACATTATGGTGGACACATCGGACAATTTTGACACATTTTTGGGACGATTGACAATTATAAAGCGATCAGTACTATAAATATGCACTGATTACTGTTTAAATGTCACTGGCAGGGAAGGGGTTAACACTAGGGACCGCTAAGGGGTTAACTGTGTTCCCTAGTGTGTGTTCTAACTGTAGGGGGAGGGGACTGAGTATAGGAGATGACAGATTGTGGTTCCTAACTATTAGGAACTCACAATCTGCATCTCCTCTACTCACAGAACAGGGATTTGTGTGTTTACACACACCTGTCCCTGTTCTGCCTCTCGTGCCCGCGATCACCGCCGGTCACGAGCATTGGCACCCCGGCAGTGCAGCGGGCGCACACGTGCACCTGCTATCCTGCTTAAAGGAGCCGACGTACAGCTATGCCGGTTCGCGGGATCTTGCCGACCCACCTCAGTATAATGACGGCGGCTAGTCAGCAAGTGGTTAATGGCTGTGTGTTGAGTTATTTTGAGGGGACAGCAAATTTACACTGTTATACAAGCTGTACACTCACAACTTTACATTGTAGAAAAGTGTCATTTCTTCAGTGTTGTCACATGAAAAGATATAATAAAATATTTACAAAAGCTCCGAAACAAATGTCCGATGTAGCCTACACATGGTCGGAATTTCCGACAACAAGCTCACATTGAACATTTGTTGTCGGAAGTTCCGACCGTGTGTTTGCGGCATAAGACTTCTGGAGAATTCTGGTGTGCATTGACACACAAAAGCCTACCCTTGTTTGGTATACCAAGTTATATGTGCTCTGATTCCCTTTGGCACCACATATCTTTGTGAATCAGGGTTTTCAGTACTTGTTTAAATCAAAACAAAAAGTCAAAATAGATTGGATGTCAAAGATGACATGGGTATCACCTTGTCGAAGACCACTGCACAGTTTCATCTTCTTATTCAAGGCAAACAAGAACAACCTTCTCTTTGAAATTAACTAGATAATGAGAGAGGAGGGAAAGAGAGGGGGGGGGGGGATAGAAAGAGAGTATTAGTGATGGTAGTAGTAAATATAGTAATTAACAGTAGTAGATTTGAGCAGAAATAAAATAGTTTTGTTTAACCACCTGCCAACCGTGCTATAGCAAAATGATAGCTACAGCATGGTCGGCCAGTTCTGGGAGGGTGTCATATGAAGTCCTCCTGTGATCTTGCCCCCCCCCCACGCATCTGCTATGGTGTGCAACCGACAAATGAACTGTAAGGACCGTCAGCCACCGCAGCTGATGTCTTGTATTTTTGAATGATCCGTGAGGGTGCTGATGAGCACTCTCGTAAGTTCATTCACAAGTCCTGCAGCTTTCAACAGACAGCCCGTATGGAGATATTGGCAGAAATCCGCAAGACTTGTCTGCAGAAGCCTGACCTTGTATCCCAAATCCACTGATCACAGTTGCAATAATTTCCAGGTCTTTTGCTGTAAAAAATAATAAATCCACATTTTTTTCTTGAAAGGTAAAATTATCCTTTAATTTGCACATGTTGATTATATTTCGTGTTTGTAATGCACAGTCATTACTTTTTTGCTTGAAAAGGAATGACTTTTTTGTTAAGACTGTTTACTTTATTCAAACTTTGTATATGTCACATACCGTATGTAATCAAATCAATAAAAATCGAATTCAATAAAATAAAGTACATCGATTTATTGCATGCAAAGTTGTGTTTATGTAAATATTTCTTGGGAGATGTCCATAGATTTCATCAGATTCTTAAAGGGGTTCATGACTCAAGGTTAATAACCACTGGTCTAGAGCAAGTTTTGTCTTACTTTTTGTTTTCGATAAAGAAAAAAATGCAAGCCTCACCTTTGCTGTTTGTTCTAATCTTCATTGTCACTAGAACTGAGACAAAATCCGAAATTTTACATTATCACTGGAACAGAATGATAGAGGAAATCTTCCAATGGGGACTCATACTCTATGGACAACTGTCTAATGCCCCGTACAAACAATAGGATTTTCCAACGGAAAATGTTTGATAGGAGCTTGTTGTTGGAAATTCCGACTGTGTGTAGGCTCCATTAGACATTTTCCATCGGAATTTCCATCACAAAAATTTGAGAGCTGGTTCTCAAATTTTCCGACAACAAAATCCGTTGTCATAAATTCCGATTGTGTGTACACAATTCAGATGCACAAAGTGCCACGCATGCTCGGAATCAAGCAGAAGAGCCGCCCTGGCTATTGAACTTCATTTTTCTCAGCTTGTCATACGTGTTGTATGTCACCGCGTTCTTGACATTCGGAATTTCCAACCAACTTTGTGTGACCGTGTGTATGCAAGACAAGTTTGAGCCAACATCCGTCGGAAAAAAAACATAGATTTTGTTGTTGGAAAATACTATTGTGTGTACAGGGCATAAGAGAGGATTTATCTTCCTTCATTGAGATCACCTATCATATTTTGTTGTGTTTGAAGACTGGAAGAAAAGGAAAAAGTCCCCAAAGAGATACTGAGTGCAAACAAAAAAATACTGGCATGGGTTTTAACCTTGCCTACTCTATCCAAAAAAAGACTAAATTATTAGATATACTCTTAGAAAAATGATTTTTATTAAAAACTTTGAAGCTGTGTTAACCACTTGCCGACCGCCGCATGTACATATACATCGGCAAAATAGCATGGACAGGCAAATAGGCGTACAGGTACATCCCTTTAAATTTGCCACCATGTGGTCGTGTGCGCGCCGCCGCCGGCGTGCGCGACCCTTTTAAACGCAAACGCGGCTAAATGGACGTTTTAAACGTGAGCTCTGTGAGTGTGATCGTGGGTCCCGTGGACTCGATGTCCGTGGGGATAGCCGCGATCGTCTCACGGAGAGGAAGAACGGGCAAATGCTGATGTAAACAATCATTTCCCTGTTCTGCCTAGTGACACTGACACTGATCACAGCTCCCTGTAATCAAGAACGGTGATCAGTTTAGTGCCACACGTAGCCCCTCTCCCCCACACTTAGAATCACTCCCTAGGACACACTTAACCCCTGCAGTGCCCCCTCCTGGTTAACCCCTTCACTGCCAGTCACATTTACACAGTAATCAATGCACTTTTAATCGCAATGATCGCTGTATAAATGTGAATGGTCCCAAAATAGCACCAAAAGTGTCTGATCTGTCCGCCATAATTTCGCAGTCACAATAAAAATTGCTGATTGCCGCCATTACCAGTAAAAAAAAATCATAAAAATGCCATAAAACTATCCTCTATTTTATAGACGCTATAACTTTTGTGCAAACCAATCGATAAACGCTTATTGCGATATATATATATTTTTTTGTGTCACCAAAAATATGTGGAAGAATACGTATCAGCCTAAACTGAGGAAAAACAATTATATATTTTTGGGGGATATTTATTATAGTAAAAAATAATGCGGTTTTTTTTTTTCAAAATTGTCGCTCTTTTTTTGTTTATAGCGCAAAAAATAAAAACCGCAGAGGTGATCAAATACCACCAAAGAAAGCTCTATTTGTGGGGAAAAAAGAATGTCAATTTTGTTTGGGAGCCACGTCGCACGACCGCGCAATTGTCAGTTAAAGCGACGCTATGCCGAATCTCAAAAAGTGCTCTGGTCTTTGGTCAGCCAAATGGTACGGGACTTAAGTGGTTAATTCTATCATGTCTGGGGAGAATTCAATAAAAAAGCTAGCATGTGATTGGTTGATCAGCGTAAACAAAGCTTCCCGATTTTCTATACTCTGTGAACATTCACTTTGACAGGTGAACATTCTATACCCTTTTTTAGTAAATTAACCCCAGTGGTTGTGCATTACTACTTGTGCTCTTCACAATGCCACTCTATGGGGGTTATTTACAAAAGGCAAATCCACTTTGCACTGAAAGTGCACTTGGAAGTGCAGTCGCTCTAAATCTAAGGGTAGATCTGAAATGAGTGAAAGCTCTTATGATTTTATCATCCAATCATGTGCAAGCTAAAATGGTGTTTTTTATTTACCTTGCCTGTCCCCCTCGGATCTATGGCGACTTTATTTCCAAGTGCACTTTCAAGTGCACTTGCAGTGAAAAGTGGATTTTCCTTTAGTAAATAACCCCCTATAAGTCAAATGATTGAGAGCCCATTTACACTGTTCCATTTTAATGCACATGTTACAATGCAATAAAACACATGCGTCCGAGTCACCATAACAAGAATAGTGCCTGAAAATTGCATTGGGAGGTTAATGGAAATCAAAGGCACTGACACAAAGTGAAATGCATATACAGTAACGTGTTTAGTTGCATTGGCACTAGGTTTTAGTGTATTACACATGGCTGGTAACATTTTTCATGCGAAATCCTAAATTCAAAAAGTGCATTGGAAAAATTTGTTAATTATGCACATCAACTTGCAAAGGAAATGCATATTCATGTATGATAATGCACCTGTCTAATGCTACAAGAAACACCTCCCCATGTTGAGGGCATGTGGCCTGATACAGTTCGGGGGGGGGGGGGGAGAGCGTCCTGCCAGGTTGCTTGCTCGGATAAGGGTCTGGTATGGACTTTGGAGGGGACCCCTACGCCATTTTTTAAAAATTTGGTGCAGGGTTCCCCTAATGTCCATACCAGACCTGAAGGGCTGGCATGGATTTTGGGGGGATCCCCTCGCAATTTTTTTTTTTTTTTTGGTTTGGGGTTCCCCTTAATATCCACACCAGACCCATTGTAGGTGCTTTTGACTGTGGACACAGGTCAACATGGGCACCCTGACCTGTCTGCAGCCACGCGGCCCCATACACAACAAACTGCAATGCCCGTTTGTTCTGCTTTCAAAACATCAAGGACATCATGTTTACTCGCTGCCTAATATACAGCACTGTGCAAAAGTTTAAGGCAAGTGTGAAAAAATGCTGTAAAGTGAGAATGCTTTCAAAAATGTATATTTTAATTACTCATTTTTATCAATTAAAATGAGCAAACAGAAGAGAAATCTAAATCAAATCAATATTTGGTGTGACTACCCTTTGGATTCAAACCAGCATCAGTTCTTACACTTGCACACTTTGTACACTTGCACAAAGTCAGGGATTTTGTAGAATTAGAGTCAAGTGTATGATTAACCAATTATACCAAGCAGGCACTAATGATCATCACTTTCATATGTAGGTTGAAACACAGTCATTAACTGAAACTGAATGGGTGGTTTTACAAGGTGAGGGTTCACATGCACTTTAGATCAACCAGTCATCCAAGCAGCAAACTATATTGCACAAATGATGTACATAACGCCCTTGGTTTTCTATATTACTTGAAACTGACATTGGAATTTTTTTCGGTTTTAGAAAATTAAAGTAATTGCAAAAAATGCATAAATAAATTCTAATTTAAAGGTCCTTTTTAATAGCAATTTTTAAAATGGCTTATGTAGCAGATCTCTGTGTTATACCAATTTTTGTAAAGAAGAGTTTTCCTTGAAATAGTAAATACAGACAATTATCGTTTTAAAGAAGTCACTGGTTGTAAATGATGGATGAAAGTGTGAGGAAGGGCACACAACCATTGTGGCAGGCAGGATAAAAACAATTCTATTTACAGAAGAATTTGGGGAAAGATGAGGTGTGATGGATTATTGGAAGCATAGGAAACTGGGACAAAGTCTTCTTCAATGTGATGGTGAGTCCTGAGGATAAGAGAAACAACCAATAGGTCAAACTGAACACTTTATCATCTTTTAAACTCTGCAGTAACCACCAAGAATTTCTACAGGGTCAAGGTTAAAGAAAATTCAAACAGAAGGGGTCTGCTTATGAAAAATTTGCATAGCTATTAATACATTTGTTGTGTGTGAATCAACCAGCATTCACTCATTGGTTTAAGGGATTTCTTTGCACAATATATAATGCTGTGGCAGTTTTGTGAATGGGGCGAAATCATATGTTTTTAGGGTATGTTTCTTCTGATCAAATGATAGTAGACAATTTTATCTTAGGATCAAATAGTCTTATGGTATTTTTCTTCTGAAGCAATTTTCTTGGGCTATTTTCTCTTAGAATTGAACGTTCTTGAAAATGTTGCATTCAGTACTGCTTACATTTTACAGGGAAATCCATACAATAACACAGTGGTAGGCAACCTCGGCACTCCAGCTGTGGTGAAACTACAAATCCCATCATGCCTCTGCCTCTATGAGTCATGTCTGTGATTGTTAGGCTCTTGTAATGTCTCATGGCACTTGTAGTTTCAAAACAGCTGGAGGGCCGAGGTTGCCTACCCCTGGAATAACATGTATAATAACACATTCTAAATACATTTGATAGCACTGGAACAAACATGATTCACAGAATAAATGTTACATTCACCCTAGAAAATAGCAAAAACACCTGGTGCCAAGGGCACAGTGGAGAGAACCCCTTAGGGTCTTTAATAGACAGACCAAAACATGAAGTATAAAAAGTATGAATTTATTAAAAATTGATAAAAATATACATGTAGAAAAAAATACATTGGGAGTGCGCATGCGTGGGACTTCCGGACTGGCATGATAGTCCGGAAGCTCCGCACCGCTCCGGTCCTTCAGAGGCCAGCAAACACTAGCGGGACCCTTCGTGAGACACCCCGACCGACGGGCAACACAGCGTACCCGCCCACACATTCGAGGAACCACCACAAAAAAGAGGTACACCGGCAATTGCAGTTTGGCCTAGCAAAGCCTGAGCCCTCCAAGATGGCGGCCGCGGCCCCCTCATGCACAGGCTTTGGAGCACCAGACTCCATAGCAGACCCTCCGCCTCCCCCTTCCCGGATTCTACCCCTGTGAGCATCAGACATGATCTGATAGCCTCCCCTGCCTCCACAGAGTCTCTACTAGGCAGATCCCTGACAGGCTTGCCTCATTCACCCATGGTGAACACCCCTAACAGCCTTGCTGACCCCCTGAAAGCCTCATCCCTGATCCAAAACCACCCTCATGAAATGGCCCAGCTCCTCAGCAGCTTCTCTGACATGCTTGCTGCAGGTCTCGCACAAAATGCTTTGCAGATCACTTCATCCATTAAAGCTGACTTGCAGAGCCTAGGAGCCCACATGGACGCCATTGAACAAGCAGTGGACGACTCCGCAGCATGCACCAATCAAAATACCACATGCCTCCAGACACTGCAAGAACAACTTGAAACGGCTCTCTCCAAGATCGACGACTTGGAGAACAGGACCAGGCGTTACAATTTCTGCATCAGAGGTGTCCCGGAATCGATCGTCGATGTTCAAGACACCGTCAAATCTTTCATAAAAGATATCATCCCAGATATCCCGAACCACAGGCTAGAATTGGACAGGGCCCACAGAGCGTTGCAACCCCCTCGCCAGGACGGCCTCCCACGAAATATAGTGGTCAAACCCGATTTCTATGCCATGAAAGAAGAAATCCTGAAGAAATCTCGCAACCTGGACAAACTGGCCATACAAGGCAGCAAAATACAAATTTTTGCGGACATCTCCCCAGCCACAATTCAGAAACGGAGATCCCTTAAACCCCTTCTGGACGTTCTCACCCAAAAATCGATCAAGTATCGATGATCTTTCCCTTTCCGTCTTCAATTCCACTATAAAGACAAGTCTTACGGCTTCACCAACTTCCAAAATGGGCGAACGTCTGCTTCTACAACTCGGGTTAATTTCCCAAGAAATCTCCCCTCGCCAGGCAGAAAGCCGTCGTAACATCTCCAAGAGACCCTCACCGACCAGTCCCCTCACCCCCCCATGGGTCAAACAACAATCAAAAAGACACCGAGACTCTATCCCACTGAGATGATCCTGTGACCCGATCATCCATGATGGATTTACTCTCCTTTCTTCTGAGGACATTCGGAACTCTGACAGTGTAGTGGATACTCCTACACCCACCTAGGCCTCCATTGCTATGGCCGGGCTAGATCACTTTTCTCAACTAGGTCATATACACTTGTTAGTATGTACTCTAATATGTTCATATCTCTGTTTTAAGTTTATTTAAGGCCCTCCATCCAGATTGCTTATCTATTCCAACAAACCGGCGGACCACGATCTAAGGTCCTGAACCCAATGGACTGGTTTAGTTATTGTCCATGATTACCTTCCTCTTCCCATTCCTAACCTGCCTACCCCTTACCCCCCTAATCCCCCAATACTGTTCCCCACCAGTGGCACAAGTATGTTCTCCCTTTATGAGAAATTTGTTTTATTACAGTATATATGTTTGTTTCAATCAGCTCTGATACTTACCTCAGGGTCCACTACTCCCATGATTTACAGGGGGCCCTGTGGCTGGAGCGGGACCACTTGCCACACCACCTACTGAGACCTAGAGAAGGTTTCCTAGGGACACCAGGAATGCAACCCATTTGTAGGTTGCTCCCACACCGAGCTCTAAGTTTCTTAGAAGAAGAAGGGTATCGGAGCAGAGCCTGGCACGCCAGACCTGTCCCTCAGGAGCCAGGGACACTTTCTTACCTAGCCCTGAGGTCTCTCGCCCTCTCTTCTTTCTTCTACCTTACTTCTGGCTTTCCTTTACCCTCTCTAACCTCTTCTCCCCCCCCCATGCACTCAGAGAAAGTTCGCAGATCTTTGACTTCCACATTGCTGAGCTCAAGCGGCCACTTCCAGACAAGACTACCCTTACCAAGAAACCAGGTAGGAACCTTCCAAATGTACATGCGCACCCCCCTCACATCCATGGCTGACACTACCCCACAAACAGCGAAACTCAAGATATCCTCCCATAACACACAGGGACTTAACTCCCCAATCAAAAGACATAAGGCTTTCCAAAACTACCACTCCAGAGGTTTAGAAATTCTCCTATTACAGGAAACCCACTTCCCCAAAAGTTTATCTCCCACATTCCTTCACCACAGCTACCCGACATTTTTTCTGGCCAACGTAGATGACAAAAAGAGAGGGGTGGCGGTTCTCCTCTCTAAACATATCTCATTCACCCACTCCCAGACCACTTGAGACAGTGAGGGCCGTTACATCCTTGTCAAAGGTCACATCAATGGCACCCTATTCTCATTGGTTTCTTACTACGCCCCCAATAAGAAGCAAGCGTCCTTCTTCTCTTCTATGTTCACTACCCTATCCCCACATTTTGAAGGCACGGTAATAATAGGTGGCGACTCTAATATAGCCTTTGATCATGTTCTGGATAAATCAGCAAAAGGCACCCCCATCTCAAAAAGACCCCCCAAACAAAGTCTCCACATTGCCCGACTACTTCACTCCCTAGGGATGATAGACACCTGGAGGGAATTGAATCCCTCTGCAAAGGACTATACTCACTTCTCTGCACCTCATGGGACTTATTTCCGAATCTATCACATCTTCTTACATACATCAGAGATACACTTAGCGTCCCAATCCTCCATTTGTGATGTCCCCTGGTCAGACCAATCTATAGTTACCCTCAAAATCACAGGCTGCCCATCACGAGCGGGCCCACCCCAATGGTGCCTTAATGAGTCTCTTCTCACTAACCCAGTACACTGCACCATACTAGAAAAAGAACTACAGGAATTTTTCCTCTTCAATGACACTGCAGACAGCACTCCCAGCTCTTTATGGGGGGCTCATAAAACGGTAATGCGGGGCAAAATCATCCAACTAACATCACGCCTTAAACGTGAGAAACGACTGGTCATTCTTAAAATGGAGAAGGAATTCCGATCCTTGTGAAAAACACACAAGAGCAATCCTACACCCACCTTTCTGACTAAACTTGACGCAGCTAGAATAGCCCTGAATACAGCCCTTACCTCCAGTGCCGAAAAACACCTGAAATGGATGAGTGGCAGGTTTAACCTCCTCTCTGACAAATTTGGCCCCCAATTAGCAGCAAAGCTCTCCCCTAAACAAAGAATTTGCTCCCTTCCCAAAATCAAATCGCTATCGGGCATGTTAACCAAAATCCAAAACAGATCCTAGAGGCTTTCCACTCAATTTATTCTAACCACTAACCTATGCAGATACAAACCCCTGCTCCCCTCTTAAATTAAATTCCTTTCTAGACAGTATCCCTCTTCCCAAAATATCTGACTCTCATTGCTCAATCATGGATTCCCCTATCACCGAAGGCGAAGTCAGGGAGGTCATCAAAGAACTGAAAAAGGGATCAGCCCCGGGTCCAGACGATTTTTCGACCCAATATTATAAGACCTTCATAGATACCCTCTCTCCTTATCTGGTCCGGCTCTTTAATTCCCTCCGAAAGGGAAAGTCAATAGACTTAACAGCAAACCTTGCATACATCTCTGTCATCCCCAAACCTAGCAAAGACCCCAGCCAAGTAAGCAACTATAGACCAATTTCATTAATTACCAACGATCTTAAGATCATGACAAAAATTCTTTTCAACAGACTAGGGTCATTCATAGGGTCTTACATGCACAAAGACCAAGTTGGTTTTATCCCGGGGAGGCAGGGTCCGGACCAGATAAGGAGGGCGGTGGACATCATATCCCTCCTTAGGTCAGGCTGGGATGGGGGCCCCTCACAGGAAGGCTTCCTCTTGTCCATAGACCTTCAGAAGGCTTTTGATAGGATCACCTGGCCCTATCTCTTCGCTACCCTTGAAAAGTGGGGCTTTGGCCCACACTTCCTCACCTCATTAAAGGCCCTATACTCCCTCCCCAAAGCTCAGATTAGACTTAAGGGACACCTCTCTGACCCTTTCCCTATCACTAAAGGAACATGACAAGGCTGCCCCCTTTCCCCCTCCTCTTTGCCATAGCAATAGAGACTTTAGCCATAGCTATAAGAGGCCACCAAGACATTTACGAAGTCCTTGTGGCCCCTCAACACACAAATGCATACACTTTGCGGATGATATCGTCCTCTTTATAACCTCTCCCCTCATTTCGACCCCCTAATGTCTTACAGCTACTAAATAATTTTGGCCAGGCCTCAGGACTAAGGGTCAACATGTCCAAATCTACCGCCCTCAATATCTCGACTCCATTACCGCTGGTAGACAGACTAAAAGAACACTTCCCATTCACTTGGAGTACTTCCCCCATTCCCTACCTAGGCGTTCACCTCACGGCCTCTATAGACCAACTTTATAAAAACAATTACCCACCCATGTTCAGGAAACTTAAGTCAGACCTAGACCAGTGGTCTTTATATAAACTGTCTTGGCTAGGCAGAGTAAATGCTATCAAAATAACCTTCCTCCCCAGGATCCTATATCTCTTCCGCTCCCTTCCCATACCAGTCCCCAAACTCCATATAACTAACCTCCAATTGGCAATAATCCACTTTACTTAGGGCAACTTAAGTCACAGACTCTCTAAACAGATGCTCTGGCGATCCAAACAGAAAGGAGGCCTAGGACTGCCAAATCTCTGGGGGTATTACCAGGCGGCACAATTAACCCAATTTTCTACCATATATTCCAGAGGCCCTAAACCGGACTGGGTGGGAATGGAAAAACAAGCAGTCCCAAACTATAAAATAGACTTCCTTATTTGGCGTCCCCATAAATCTTGGCCCCCTATCCTCTCCCCCACATTATCCCACTCGATCACCTAATGTGATTCCCTACATAAACTGAACTCCATAACGTCATGGTGGCACCCCCTAGCTTACATTTTCCACAACCCCCTATTCTCCCGGGAATGGATATTAAGGCCTTTCAATGGTGGCTTGATAAAGGCCTCTATCGAATCGGGCACTTCTTTAACTCCAATGGCTCCCTAAAACTTGAATACTGCACCGCTAAACTAGAAATGCCCCCCCCCCTCTGAAAAATTTAGCTTTCACCAAATATCACACTTCTTATATACTCTCTCATCCAAAGATAATATCCCCCTAACGGTTACCCCATTTGAGCAATGGTGCTCCACGGCCATGGATGTGAAGGGAGGAATTTCCCTGATATACTCAGCACTTGCTGAACCATCGGAGAAAGCGCCTTACATGCTCAGCTGGGAGCGTGACCTTGAGTTCGAGTGGGATCTAGACACTTGGAACTCTCATTTCACTAGAGCCTTCAAGGGGATCCTCAATATCTCCCTGGTTGCAGCAAACCTCTAGGTCATCTCCCGCTGGTGCCTGGTTCCGACTCGACTAATTCAATTTTTCCCACAGTCATCACCTCTCTGCTTTAGAGGATGCGATCACCTGGGCTCCCTTCTCCATATTTTTTGGCAGTGCCCCAGGATCAGAAGCTATTGGAACAAAATCTTTAACTTAATCCGTAAAGTTACCAGGACAGTGGTCAACCAAGACCCAACAATAGCCCTTCTGAACAGGAGGATTCCAAATACCACAAAATACACTCAAAGGCTGATTCATTCATGTTCCTTGGAGCTAAAATAACGATAGCATGGGCCTGGAAGTCCCCCTCAGTTTCTTTCCACTTAGCCCAGCAAAAAATTTCTTGGATTATGTTCCAAGAGAAAACTACCAACACTATTCTGGACAAACTCGAAACTTTCAAATACATATGGAAACCTTGGGCCCGTCATATCAGCACCTCTCTATAGCCCATAGACATTCAACCTCTATAGCAACACTCCTGACTTTCATCATTCCCTCAATGCCTAGCTCTAAATGAAGCTGCACCTGGACCCCTTCTCCCTCCTTCCTGACTGCTTCCTCCTTTCACCCCTTCTTGTCTATTACTTTCCCCTCTTTTCTGTCTCCTTCCCCATTACCCCTATTGGCCCTAACTAATGGGGATATGGGATATGACTGTAACATTCCCCCAATTACCACTTCCATATGCTAATACCTATTTACAGAGCGACTATACACTGTTACCTTTAGCCAATATGGGGTTTGCCTGGTGGCCTGTGGCACAGATTGCTCCCAATAGGGGTGCCAGGGCGATTGGGAAACTTACGGTCGGCTTACCGTGATTCACAGTGTGCACCACATAACTGATCATTAATTAAGTTCTCCTTCAAACCTATCTTACATTAAGTTGATTGCTCATGCACTGCTCGCTTTATGAAAAAGTTTGACATTTGCCATCTCTCTGATTTATACCCTTTTACACCCCTGCGTGGGTCATACTTTGTCTCAATGTTACTCTTTATTCAACAATAAGGCACTTTTGAAAACAAAAAAAAATACATTGGACATAAGAACAATATCTGATACGCAAAATGATACAGTTATATGAACTGGTCACTGTCCTGGTGCAGAATGGATTAGTGGCGCTCAATACAGTATATAACACCTTAATGTTATGGACTACAAGTCCTTCTTCAGAGATTTTGTTATAGATTCAGTTGGGTATAGATTCTCTACAATAAAGAGAGTATGCAAATAATACAGAATTAGTATAAGGTAATGAAAATCAATATTGTTTCAGCTTGATCACTCCATACAGTAAGTTAACACAGCAGGTATTGTCAGTCATGGGGATGGATTACTTACATTGTAATCAGTTCAGACAAAGCATATCTGAAGAGAATAAGATGATCAAATCACTCATGAGTAGCGGGGACATCTATTTCCAAGGCATGGCAGGATACAGGGCCAAAGGAAGGGAGGATAACATGCTTCGCTGCGAGGACTCTAGCTAGTGGAACCGCATCATTCCAACTAGTGCTGGGCCAGTGTAACTATATGGGAGGTATGGAATAATATAATAAACACCATACCTAGTGCGAGGATTAAGCACTAGGATAGCAGACATACCAAAAAGGTTGTGACTATGTAATTGTAGTCTGCTGTAGATAGGGTAGTAAAAGTGAACATACCTTAGAAAGAGATTGTTTTGCACATGTGTCTTGTGCTCATTCAGCATCTGCTGGAGAGGCCTGAGGAGAGGTTGTGGAGAGGCTAACGGCCAATCACAATAAAAATCCTAAAGGCCGTCAGCTGGCACAGTGGAGGAGTGGACCGGCATGTTACACCGAACCAAGTCCTCCCAGAGTCCCCCGGCAAGATGGCGTGCGGCGCGGACCCACCCACTGGGGGGCAGGGCCACATTGTGCATCATTACGCCACCGACGTGTGAGTGGCACCGCCCGCTCTTCAGGTTGGAGCGCACAGCGGTGTGGACACCGGAAGGGTCCACATGCAAAGTAAGGGGTGTCCCGAGCCGTCCCACCAAAACAATGGGGAGACCGGTAGTGGACTCCCACGCGTTGGGAGCGAAGCAGGCCAAGCCCAGACCCGAGCCTGTGTGAATGGAAGAGAGAGAGACGTCACTGTGTCATAAGTGGAATGTCATAGAACAGGGGGCACAAAATAGTATTGAACATAATGACAAAGGCAACATACATACATGACATGAATGAAATGGAGGAGGGCAAAAAAGAGAGGAATTGGATCATATGGCCCTACTGGACCTTGTGGAGAACAATGCATAATTTCTTATACAGATTGGCACACATACCTAATAAGATATAGGGCCAATAAAATTGTTACTTATATATAGTAATTAAGCAATACCATCTAAACAGCATACGTTGATGTTTTACAAAAACCCAAAGAGGCAAGGCAGGTAAATAAAAAAAAAATATCAATTCATACAAGTGGAGATGTGTGTGTATCTCACAGTACTGATTACTAACATAACAAATGTGATGAAATTGACCATTTATCTCAGATATATTAATTTGGAAAACCATATGAAGATGAGAAACCGTGTGAAGATGTTTGGCCTACAAGTCCAACTCACAAATTCCAGACTCAAACCCTGGAAGATAAGGCCTAAAATTGAGGGCCTCGTTGAGTCCTGGAGCTGTAGTGGCCCCCAGGTGAAATATCCATTTTAATTCAGTTTGTTGTAGTCGCCTTCACGTGAGGTGGGGCCAATGTGATCTAGTGCAAGGTATTTGTTCTTATGTATTAAGGCACTATGCCTACCTAGGGGGAGAGATGGATCTTGTTTTTGGATACTTGTGATATGTCAGTAAATATGGCACCAAAACTCTAGTTTGGTCTTTCCCACATAAAAACTGCCTTCAGGTGAGAAGATATACTATTCCTGCGGTGCGGCAGTTAGTATACTGTTTCGGTTGAAAGTATTCACCATTCTGTAGGATAATGTTTTTACGAGTGTCCATGTAGTTGCAATAACCACAATGACCACATGAGAATGTACCGTAATATTTCTTAATGTTTTTCTTGATGGTAAGTTCACTGTGTAGTAATTTACCCCTAAGTGATGGGGCCTGTCTAAATGTAATCAGGGGACATTTCCTCACAAGGGGTGCCAAGGTTGCATCAGTGTGGAGCAGGTGCCAATGTTTTTGCAAAATCTGCCTGATTTGTTGATGTTGAGAGGTATATAGAATCCACCCGGGAAAGACAACTTGATTATCAGAAAGTAACATTTAGCACATATTACAACATTTGCAAAGGGCTTTAATTTCAAATTTGTGCAAATGCAGATACATCCGCAAAGCAAAACTATTATAAACAGACCCTTAAGAGATGCATTGTAACTGTTTATTATATTAGTTGTGGCAGTTCTGTGCCCTCCCATGGTGTGAATAGAGGTTACAGCCCAGGATTCTCAACCAGGCATGTTGAGGTTTTTCAGGGGGCTTGTGTAATTCAGAGGAAACTGGCTTTTCGGTTTCCGAATTGTTGAGAAAAATCTGTTTTTTGGGACCTGGAGTCTGGAGATCCGGGTAGGATGAAATCTCCAGGCTGGGTCCAGAGTTTTTGAACAGCCAGCACACTGATTGCACAGGTATATGCAGGTCTTTTTGTAGAGACCTGACCATGGTTCTGGGCTCCACCCCGGCAGACAGGGGGTCATTGCCCAGGAGTCAGGAGAGCTCCACCTAGGAGAGAGGTGGGAGCCAGAGCAGCAAGGGGCTGCTAGTTGTGTGAACAGATTTGGTGAGCAAACAGAGTGTGTAGAAGACAGACAAGGGCCTGGAGTGTAAGGCCAGAGCGGCAGTGTTACAAGTCCAAGCCAGAAGGGCTGAATGTCGTTTGTTATATGATGGAAAAAGATGTGCTTTTCTGGAACTCTCTTTTAATTAAAATTGGCAAGAAAAGCCCTTAAAAAGAAGAAAAGTGATGCAAGTTGTCACAGAATATGTAGATATGTATATACTGTATTTACTTTATATGTATACTGTATATCCAGACAATAATTTGGTAAAAGCTTGCATTTACACTAGGACACACTTTGCAATAGGACTGATAGGATCACAAACTGTTCCTCTGCTAATTATATTCAAAAGGCAAATGCAAACTGTAGCTTTACAATACCCAAGCCTTATGCTAATAGGACTATTTTTATATGTAGGTCAAATAGATATTTATTTACTATAATTGTCTTAAAAATTATGGTAAATAACTGCAGGAAGGGCCTCAGGTATTTCAGAGGGAAACCTGTTTCCGCAGATACTAGGGTAGTATAAATTTTAATTGACTTAAATTATATATTAAATAACTGACAGAAAGGGCTTTTGGTAATCATTTGTATGATCAACCGATCAGCTTCCTCTACATTTTAGTAGATAAGAAGGGTGTGTATATCAATGGAGTTTGAACCGGCTAAAATCATTACAGGAAGAACTAAATGGACTCATGGGGCTTTTAATTATCATATGTTCTAAATATTCTGTTAAACTTGTCATCTGTTTCTGGGATGAAATAAATGATGTAGCACCCACCTAAGATAGGATGCTAGACAAAATTTTGTTGTTGACCTGCTCTGCAACCAGAGGAGCTGAGATTAATTGCCTGGTTCTGTTCATAGCTCCCCAATCTGGGGATTTAATTGTTACCTCTACCTCTGTGAAGAATCTTCCAGAGCCTACGGTGAGAAATTCTAATGCCTAGGCTGAATATTTGCCATGCTTTAGCCAATACCTGGAGGGGGGTGTGTCTAACCCCTGTGGCACAGTCTATTCATGGTCCTCAACCATGGATGTGTGGACTGTTCCAGTTTGTCTACATGTGCTACAAATTGACCTCATTGTCCCCAGCTGTAAGGACTTGGACTGCTTTAGTCTGCTTATTTTTGCTACCAGCTGTAAGGACTGATATACTTTGTATTATTTACAAGTCAAAGTCAACAAAGTCTACAGTGAAAATTAATGAAGATTTTGCAGGCAACAGCGCACAATGCAGAGCAGCTACAGTCAGCCTGCTTTTTAGTTTATATATGCAGACACCATGCTGCCTGGGTTATGGATCACATGAGCAAAAGCCATTACAGCAATGTATTGGGGTGTTGATGTCACTGTGGACTCTAATGCAGGTCACATTGCTTTTTAAGTATGTGGACACTTTCTTGCCCTTATTCCTCCTTCCTAATGTCATGTAAATCAAGTTAAGTTTTGCATTTATTTCTGCTTCAAATAATTTCTTATGTAACAGGGTTGGAAAATCTTTTCTACCTCACTGCTAGAAATCAATAAACGCTTAAAGTGAGAATAAGTAACAATAAAACATGACCTTAAAGCTGCAGAGCAAAAAGACACGTAGGAATACGATGCTTCAGACCTCATGGTCATCAACAGAACTCGTTAAAGCAACTGACCTATTAGAACCCATCAATCGGGGCCTGCCTTGGGTTAAGAAGAGGCACATAACTGCATCTAATACTGGTCAACTAAACTAGTTGTAGCTGGGTGCTCTGCCGGCTGTTTGCATCTCTCTCTTATCCCCGCCTGCTGTGAGCAGTGACAGAGCTAGGATTTCTGTGTGTTATGCATCAGCCGACTCTCATCTCCCACTGTCCTGCTGTGTGAGCAGAGCAGGCTGTGTTCCTCTCACCCCTCGCTTCCCTGCTGTGTGAGCAGAGCAGGCTGTGTTCCTCTCACACCTCACTTCCCTGCTGTGTGAGCATCTGCTTGCACCTTCCCTTCCTCCCTCCTAGTAGCAGAGGATCTGAGATGATCAGCGGTAAGAGGTTTGTTATGCAGCCATGAATTCTGGGAAATGCAGTCCTTAAAGGGCCACAGTACAATGCAAGCGAAGGGAGGTTGATGGAGCTGTGGACTTCCTTACCCAGTATTCCCTGCACAATAGAGGAGGAAAGAGAGGACTCGTCCTGGGCAATTCTGGAGAGATCTGGGCCATTTGCAGAAGGAAGCCAAGCCACACAGACATGTAGCCTTGGCTGGAAGTGTGCAGAGACTAGGGGCCACATGAGTCTTTGGAAGGGGGATCGAGAGAGTGCAGATGTTTCACTGGGGAGTCTGTACTCACACCAGAGACCAAACAACTGAGAAACTTTGAGTCCTTCTGCTGTGCTGGGACCCAAAGTTGGAGGGACCCATTGCCGTGTGTGCCTACATTCAAGCCAGTGAGGGCCTGATTGGGAGGACCTGGTTTTGAGGACTGAGACTTCTGGGACATCAGACCACCAAGTGATCTGGACCTGATTCCTGTGTACCAGGAGGGGTAAGCTGAACCATCTATGTTTATCTCAACACTGACAGAGTAAATGCAACAGAGACTGCTTCTTACTTAGCAGCCCATCAGCCATCCCTTTCATACTCATAAACGGATAGCTGCATGTGTGCCACCTTACAGAAGGGCCCCAACATCAATTCATTTTACACTAGTCACCGGATATCACTACAGATTGCACTCCAGGACACTTTCTATGAGTTGCTTATTACAGCGTTACTGTGAGACTTCCTTTTACTGCCACTATATACCTCACTGTTTATGCGGTTCGTTAATAATGCCGTGGAATGCTAGTTTAGCGTTAATGTGGTTTAAGCTAAATGCCATACTTAAGGCTACTATTCAGATTGGTTATCCTAATATATTCTGACAAAATTTGTGCCCAGTTATTGGTTTGTGCATTTTGTTACCTTGCCTTGACTTAATCCATTTATTCTATTCACCACCAAGTTGCTTGTGTCCTATTATCTGTTTACTGTTATAGTGGCAGGCAACATACTAACGCTTAAAGTGGTTGTAAATCTAAGATATGAAATATGAACAAAGCATATCCTTCTATAGATCCTTTGTTCTGTAGAACCCTTATCATTTACTTTTTGCCTAAAGTCGATAAAGACAGCATTAATCCACCTAGATGAGCTATAGTCAATGGGATTGATTCGGTTACTGCCCGATTAGGTCAATCCATTGATTCATTTTTGCAGCCCCTTGTTATGCAAACTAAAGCATATCATAAAGATACTAAGCATATCATTAAAATCTTAGAGACCTTGAACTGCACTCCATATAGCATTTTAATAACAGCAGATGTCAGTTCCCTTTACACCATCACTGGGCACAATGATGCTCTTTCATCAGTCAAATGGGCATTTAGCTCGTCTGACCTTATTATGCAACATCAAAAGTTTCTTTTTAGGAGCCTTGATTTTTGTTTGACTAAGAATTATTTCCGGTGGGACAAGGATTTTTTTCTTGCAGACTAGGGGGGGGGGGGTGGCGATGGGTGCCCATTTTACTCCCAGTGTGGCCAATCTGTTTATGGCCCACTGGGAGGAAGAAGTGGTATTCATGCATCGTCCCTCTCAACTTATTTGCTACCGAAGGTATATTGATGACCTTGTCAAGTTCAACAGATCTTGAAAAATTTATGCAGAAGCTCAATGCAAACAATAGAAATATTGTTTTGACATTGAATGTTAGCTTGGAGCAGATGATCTTCTTGGATTTCGAGATTACTAAAGAGGATAATCATTTCCGTATGTGCAATTACCTCAAGCCTACTGACCGGAAATTCATATATACCACTTGAGAGCTGCCATCATAGATTGTGTTTGTGTAATATACCTAGGGGTCAATTCAATAGGCTGAGGGGAAACTGTACGACAGAAGATGACTTCCTGAAGCAGTCACATGAATTATCATCTAGGTTCCAACAAAAAAGATATGAGAAAACCACTCTAAACCAAGAGATAGAGAAAACCAGGTTAATGGACAAGAATTTATTGGTTTCAAATCAAGTTAAGGAGAATTCATATACACAGGATAATTTTAAATTAATTCTGGACTACAATGTTCATTATAAAAAATTTGAGAGGATAGTCCAGAAAAATTGGTCAATATTGAAACAAGATAAAATTCACTGTCTAGCCCCAGGAGTGATTGATCCACCTATACAAGCTGAGAGTAGATTATTCTCATTTTTGAAGGGGTTTTACAACTGTGGACGATGTACAGCTTGCAAACAAAAGGTTAACTATAAAAAACTGAAAGATTTCACTGCCTCAGTTACTAAGAAATAATATAAAATGAATGATCTTATCACATGCTCCACACAGGGAGTTGTTTATATGCTGGAGTGCGACTGTGGTCTCCAGTATATAGGCAGGACATCTAGGGAACTTCATGTCATAATAGGGGAGCATGTGAATATTAAAAAAGAATTAAAGACGCATAATGTATCTAGGCATTTTAAACTTTTTCATAATCATGACCCCTGGGGCTTGCAGTTCTGGGATATTGAAAAGGTTAAAAGACACTGGAGAGGAGGTAATTTTATTAGACAGTTGAGCCGCAGGGAATCCTATTGGATATATGAAACCAAGGTGGGAGTCCCTGCTGGCTTGAATGGTGGTTTTGACCTGAATTGTTTTATTTCTGATCGTTAATTTGTTTATAAATCATTTACTATTTGTAATAGATGGCTGCGGCTGATGTTTTTAGGTTTTAATTTTTTTTTTCATATATAATAAGTTGTTCCATTATGGATCATTCAATTTGTTTAATTCATACCTTGTTTAAATTATTTTAGATAGCTTTAACCTCCCTGGCGGTATGATTATTTCGGATTTTAGGTGCTGAAAGCGGTACAATTATTTTGCATGGAAATTTGGCGTTTTTATATTGTAGGTCTGTAAATCTTAACAATAACACACTTAAATCTGTCCAAACCAGAGACTAGTAGATATCCCGGGTATGATAAAGTTTGAAACACAAAAACATAAATTATAATATAATAAATAAAAATAAATAATTAAAAAAAATAAAAATAAATAGTAATAAAATAAATTTCCCCAGGATTCACTATCGCTCAATTCTGCAAGTGTTCTAATTTACTATCGCTGTTTTCTAGCTGGTCTAAAGCCACTTTTGACGTAAAGGGACACTTTTTGGTTGCTATGGACAATCTCCAGTTTCCAGGCAGAAAGAACAATATATATCATATAAAACTGCATGCAGGGCATGGGCCAAAGCACTGGGGACAAAAGGGATGTGAAATCATTTCATACAGTACTGTAATCTGTAAGATTACAGTACTGTATGTGTTATGAGTTTGACTTTTTTTTAAATTTGCCGCCAGGCTCCGCCCCCGTGCATCGCGACGCTCACAGGGAATGCAGCCTGGCATGGAGAGGCTTCGGAGGAGGACAGAGCCCGTGAACACTGCAGGGGACATCGCAGGATCCTGGGGACAAGGTAAGTAAGGAGGCACCAGGATCCTGCAATGTAATCCCGAGTGTGGCTCGGGGTTACAGCTAATGGTCCTGAATTTTAACCTCGAGCCACACTCGGGAAAACCGCCAAGGAGGCTACTTACCATATATACTCGAGTATAAGTCATTCCGAGTATAAGTCGAGACCCTAATTTACCACAAAAAAATGGGAAAAACTTATTAACCCGAGTATAAGACAAGGGTGAGAAATGCACAGCTACTGTAAGTGGAAAAAAAGGGTCAACAATGCCCATCTGCAGCTGTATACCTCCCTGTGTCCTGTGCATATGTGTCATGTGTCCTGTGCATATGTGTCATGTGTCCTGTGCATATGTGTCATGTGTCCTGTGCATATGTGTCATGTGTATATGTACCTGTGTCATGTACCTGTGTCCTGTGTATATGTGCATGTACCTGTGTCCTGTGTATCTGTGATGTGTATATGTACCTGTGTGCATGTGTCTGTGTGTCTGTGTGTGTGTGTGCATCCTACCTGTGTGTCCTGTGCATCCTCCGTGCGCCGCTCTGCACCGATCACCGTGTAGTAATCGGCGGCCATTCACTGTTCAAAAGCCGCGCCGCCTCCTCGTCCAAAAAACTCAATTTCCCAGCAGTTAGCTGTCAGCCAATCATGGACATTCTCTCATCCTCATACCACGGACGAGGATGAGAGAATGTCCGTGATAGGCTGTACACTCACTGCCTATCACAGACAAGGAGGCACGGCTTTTGAACTGTGAGAGCCGCTGCCGAGTAGATTGTATCACACGCTGGCCGCCGTCTGCCTGCATGACACGCTGATCATGTAGGCAGACGGCGGTGACTCTTGTATAAGTCGAAGGGGGCACTTTCAGCCCCAAAAAAGGGGCTGAAAAATTTGACTTATACACGAGTATATACGGTATATTATTTTTGGCCATTCTTTGAAGTATGGTATCACACGTTGCTTAATTTGGCTGATTTCCCATATTAGGGGACAGCCTTTCTTCATTGGTCACTTGCGTTGTCATGTGGATTGCTGCTTTTACTTCATGGTTTCAGGCTGTAGAGATTGAAACAACGAGGGGAGATGTTCCGCCCTCTGTTTAATATTTATGACTATTTAAGGCGGGTGTACAACTTTGCCTCCGTATCTGTTGATGAAGTCCCATCCCCTGGGACAAAACGTGTATGGAAGGAGAGGAGCCATGTTGACGTCACTCGCGGTTGTCTCCTATGAGTTTCATGTACAAGCGTTTGAATGCTGGCATTTACTGAAGTGCCCTTTTTGTAAGTTTGATACTTTTATCACTTTATTAAATGTTTGCAAGTAGAGAGCACTAGATGTCTCTTATTTATCCCTATATCTTGGGATATTGGTGATCATCTGCAATATAACTACCCTGATGGGATTTCTGTGTATAATCTCATCTGGCATTTCCATAAGATCCACACCAGGAAGACTACTGCGACCACACTCCTGGATTTTGCCCTTTTTGGGAAAGCCTGTTTGATCCTTTGTTAACTCAAGGGTCCCGGCGTTAAGCTGAGTGGCATAGAGTGTCTAAGGTGGAGGTTTACACGTCTGACACAGAGTCTATTGTTTACAAGGCACATCATCACTTTATTTGGAATTCTGTGTGCTTTCCTATATGATTTTTTTCCTCATGAACTTTAATTAGCACTGCACTATTTTCATATTATAGTGTGTACTTGCCTCAGTCCAGAACACGAAGTGTCATTTCTTTCTGCTGCATTGTTCCCCTGCTATCTGCATTAGTCACTTCTGACAGGTTTTCCTGACACCAAAAAGTTAAAAGGTGACAGGGGAGGACCTACAACATACAAACTGTGATTGACAGTCTCAGCTTTGTTTCTGTTTGTTGTGAGAAGGGGGTGTGGCCTTTCCCCCCCAATCAACTCTCAGATCTTGTTTGCAGAGTGAAATTTCAGCTCCCCACCCACTGCTCTTTGAAGGCTCTCACAAGCTGTATAAATCCTGTACTTTGAACAGCTGTAGAGAAGAAATGACAACAGATAAACAGATACAATTTATGAAGGGAAGATTTCTATCATCCCTATGTACCCCCTGAGGCTTGTCACTTCACTGGGTATATTGAGGGTTTACAACCACTTTAATTTACACAGGTGTGAGCAGCCTCCAACTTACAACCAAGTGTGTCGGTGTGGGCTGAAAGGCCTAGAGAGTGATTTCAGAGCAGGGAACCCATCATATCCAGAGGCTCCTGTGGAAATACGCTCTACATAGTCTTGGAATAAGCAAACATTCCAGAAGTAGGTCATTAGAAGCCTCACCTATGACAACCATCATGGTAAGTGTCCTTAAAGCTCCAAAGACTCCCACCCTGGTGGCTCATGGAGTAATGAACTCTGTAATTGATATTGATACTGCCTGCTTTTAATCTAAAGGTCCCCAAAATATTCTAGCTTATCGTTACCAATACTGTTGATTTCATATGTATGTGCGTTTGTTCCCCTAGAGCAGAAGAAAAAATGTGCTTTTTGCAGAAAAACCAAACAAAAAAAATCGAATTTTCATAGCTAAGCTGTTTGTGTGACACATATTCAGGATAAGAGCTTTGCAACAGCTATGGACACTGGATCTTCACAGATGGCAGCGCCAGCCTCAATCCTTACTTAACATAAGCAGATTGTAAATACAGGACAGAGAGGTACAAGACAGCCACTTTGTCAGCAGTCGAAGCAGCAGCAGCACAGTTTTGTGGTGGTAAGCTGGATAGCACGTGGTGCTTTGCAGCAGATGGCTCTGGCAACATGAAATAATGGTTTCTCAAAGTCAGTTGACCATCGCAGATCTGAGTGTCAAGTATTTATCTTATAAAAATAAAAGCCTGCCACATGGCTTAGGATTCTGCAGATCTAGAAACCGAATAATTTTCTTTTTCCTTACACTGCTGGGTGGGAACTGCAACAACCTGCCTTACAGAGAAGCCTGATATAGTAACTGGCGTGATTGGATGTATGCTGATCTTCCATTTTCCGGTGTTTTCCCAGAGATAAATTTCTTTTATATATTAAGGAGTACGTACAGCGGCCAACACTGGACATCTGGAGGTAGAAAATGATGAAAGCAGCACATTGTGATAACTAAATACTATATGGAAGATGCCTATAAAAGAAAGGCTGACTTGTTAGAACTGGTGCCATGTTATAGGCACTGCTTTGTTAGAGAAGCTGCTTTGTTAAAGAGACTCAGCTTCCTAAATCAAAAAGAAAAAAAAAGTTTTAAAAACTCAACTTGTTAGTACATCTTTTCCCGTGTGGCTCATATGAAGCAGGCTTTAGGTCACAGACCAATGCTGAGTGTACCCATTCTTCAGTCTGTGTATTATATTTATGAAAGCTATTTGAATTGGAACACAAACATCTCTCCTTTTCTGGTTTATATGCCTATATGACTATATGTCCATTAAAGTATGTTCTAAACAAGTACCGTATATACTCGAGTATAAGTCGTTCCGAGTATAAGTCGAGGCCCTAATTTACCACAAAAAAATGGGAAAAACTTATTGACCCGAGTATAAGACGAGGGTGAGAAATGCACAGCTACTGTAAGTTTGCAGCATCACTCTGCCCATTTGCATGCCTCACTGTGCCCATTTGCAGCCATAGGTCCCCTGAACTTCAAACTCGGTAGTTAAGGGTTCCTAGATGCCCCCTAGCTGCAGCCAAAATTTGGGGTCTCTGAACCCAAAGTGTCCTGAAATGACATTGCTGCAGATGGACACAGTTGACCGAATTTGGGGCCTCGTATCTCGGGGTCACTTAGTGTTAAGAACCCCAAATTTAGTGTGCAAACCCAGTGGAACTAGCAGCATAAAATTTCCAAAGCTGGGGTTTTTAGCACCAAGTGGCCCCGAGATACAGGGCCCCAAATATCAGTTCAGAAAATGTCAAGCACTTTTCTGCAGCAGAGAATGACATTTTCCGAACTGGATTTGGGGCCTCGTATCTCAGGGCCACTTAGTGCTAGGAACCCAAGCTTTCGATATGTTATGGTACCAGTCTCACTGGGTTGGCACACTAAATTTGGGGTTCCTAGCACCAAGTGGCCCTGAGATATGGGGCCCCAAATTCGGTTCAGAAAATGTCAAGCACTTTTCTGCAGCAGAGAATGACATTTTCCGAACCGATTTTGGGGCCCCGTATATCGGGGCCACTTAATGCTAGGAACTTTAGCTTTGGATATGTTGTGGTACCAGTTCCACTGGGTTTGCACATCAAATTTGGGGTTCCTAGCACCAAGTGGCCCTGAGATACGGGGCCCCAAATTGGTTCGGAAAATGAAATTTTTTGCTGCAATAAAGTACTTGACTCGAGTATAAGTCGAGGGGGACACTTTCAGCACAAAAAAATGTGCTGAAAAACTCGACTTATACTTGAGTATATACGGTATTTGCTATTTTTCACAGCAGAATAGGTATACCTCCCAACTTTAGAACTTGAGAATGAAGGACAATTTAGGGGGATTGAGACATACAGCGTGCCTAGCATGCCTTCACAGAAAGGCGGTGTGGCCAAACTGTTCACAGTGGGAGGGGCTTAAGGGCATGGATAAACAAAACCCAGGCTTCTTTATACCCATAAAATACCTTGTACCCATAAAATATGCTTTGATTGCTGTGCCACAAGTAAAAGTTTAACAGACACATATAAACCTCAGCACAATCATTAAAAAAAAATTCCATTCAAGATGATTTTGTGTACACTGAAAATAGACAGAGTGCTAACACTTAATGTGAAACATAAACCAATATAGACATGTTTGATTCTGCACTAGATATGAAAGTATTATGTTTTAAAGTGAAAGAAAAGGAAGATGGCTGCTGGCACAGGTTTACAGATACAAAACCTTCTACAAACTATTTGTGAAAGTGAAAAATAAAGTATTATATATATTTGGACAGTAATGTCCCTGCTATCCCCACCCTTTCATAGTGGTGATCACCTCTTGGTGATGTCAGTGGTTCACTGCACCCGTGGCAACTCCAGGTACAACTCTGTCCAGCTGTCACATATAGAAGTGGTATAAATACCACTTCCATATATGATTTTTGTCTCCTGATGAACAGTGGGCCTTACGAGGTGTAACTATAAGGGGTTGCAGGAGGTCGCAATAACCCCCGCAGTCCCCTGTACACCCTGCAGCTGCTGAAAGCCTGCTTCTCCTTCTCTCCTTCCTGCAGGCATTTAGTGGCTGCAGGAGGAAAATAGAGGGGATCAGGTTCTCTACATGCTGCCCCCACAACCCCTTCTAGCCAGGTCCTGCTGCCCTCCGTGTGCTCTCCACCCCCCGATCCCCTGTCGGCTTTCCCCCTTCCCTCTCTCGCTGGCTGCTGCAAAGGATGTGTCAGAATGGAGAGCGGGGAAGGGGTCGGTAAATATGTAATTTACTGGCCCTTTCCTTTTCTACATGGGACAGAGTCCATTCAGAGACTCTGTTCATTCATAACTGAAGCATAGTAAACACTTTACAGTTTACTATGCTTCAGCTTGTGAATAAATGGGAAGCTCTGTACATAGCTATTACTTTCCACTCATTCTGTGCAGCTAAGGCTGCAGAGATAGAGATTGAGGGCTGTGTCATTAATTTCCTTTCTCTGCCTCAAAATTGAAACATCAGAGGTCTGTTTAGACTCCTGACATTTCACCAAAGCCCACTAAGGTGGCTCCTAAATAAGGTGTAAAAAATAATTTAAAAAAAACAAAATGGTAAAAAAATAAAATGAAATGGTAAAAAAATGAATAAATACATTACCAAAAATGAAAAAATACTGACATCAGTGGCGCAAATACTAGGGTCACAAATGTCATGAAAGTCCCCGTCCAGGATTCAGGGTGGCCCTTCATTGTTTCTTGCACTGGGGCCCTGGAGGTTCTAGTTATGCCTTTGGCTCAGCCATTTGCCCGAACAGTCAAAGTTTGTTCCGAACTCAGGTTCCAATCGAAACATTGACTCATCCCTAGTTAGTCACATTCACATTTTGCACAGTAGAGTAGAGACTGGTCACAAAGGGATGCCTTTGACACAAATGGCCAGCTTAAAGTGGTTGTATAAAGGCTGAAGGTTTTTTACCTTTATGCATTCTATGCATGAAGGTAAAAAACCTTCAGTGTGCAGCTCCCGCCTCAGCCCCCCCTAACACTTACCTAAGCCCGATCTTGATCCAGCGATGTGCACGAGACCCAAGGCTCTCCCTCCTGCTTGGCTGAGATGCAGTAACAGGAGCCATTCTCCTGCTGCTGTCAATCACAACCAGTGAGGCAGGAGTGGGGGGCTTAGCCAAGCCCTCTGTGTCTTATGGACACAGAGAGCCAGCTCGGGAGCGAGCACGCATGGGTGCCCCCACAGCAAGCCACTTCCTTGGCAATGAGGAGAGGCCCAGAGAACCGGCAGTGGACCTGAGAAGAGGTGGATTGGGACTGATTTGTGCAGAACCATTGCTCAGAGAAGGTAAGTATGACATGTTTTTTTTTTATTTGTATTAAATTTTTTTCCTTTACAATCACTTTAAGCAAGTATAGCAATATATGCAAACCAAGAAACCTTGATTTTATGCAAACGTTTCTGAGAAATATGTAAGGGTGTATAGCAATGTACACCCTAATGTGCACTGTAAGTGTTAATGTGTGGTCATGCTTTTTTAGCACCTTGTGTTATACATAAGTTCTTTGGATTTGGGTGCAGACATCTCTCAATTTCTCTAACAGCAGTGGCTCCAGTGACCAAAGAGCTGTCACTACAGGGCCGCTCTCCGGTGATCTTCTGTTACTTTGATCCTAGGAGGTGTCATTGCTGGTGTATAAATACCTGCTCTCCTTTCTGCAGCTGCCAGATCTCTGTCAGTATGCACTGCCGTTGTCAGCCTGAATGTGAGACGATGAGAGGCAGAGCAGGCAGCTACACAGCAATGACAAAGAAACCAGGAGGAACAGAAAGAGGAAATGTACCAAGACCCTCTGCTAGACTGCCAGTTTCCAACATGTGGCTCTATATTTAGGGGCCAAAAGCATGGTTATCTGGATAAATATAGGACTTTTAGCATTCCTACCTAAAAATCTCCTCCAGCTTACAAATAAAAACAAAGTTTCAAACTTTTATCACTTTATGTCATGAGGGGGGTGGCAATGGCTCCCTGCAATGCTAAATGGGAGCTGAGTACCTTCTAGACCCAAATATATTCCTGGCAGGAACCAGAACGGGAGGAAGGCTTTTAAGGGACACTTTAATTCTAGAGTATGACTTCAGGACTAAGCTGTGCCAACTGTCATTCCCCAATGAGATCACCTACTTGGTCAGTAAAGACACTTATATTGATCAGGAGATGGGTGTTGGTTGAGTTTAGCCATAATATCAGAATAAGCCAGATCCAATAACAAGCTAAAACTTAATTGTGAACCTTCTCAGCCCATTCCTGATAAGACCTGGAACCGGAGGAAGACTTGCAGGGGGCGCGTTCATTCTAGAGCCTGACTTCAAGACTAAAGATTCATAGACATGGGGAAAATGTTGGGCTGTACCAGCCGGTTCAATAGAAACCAGTCGACATTTGGCCCGTTGGTACTGCAGCCGGTCCAACAGAAGCCAACCGTTTGGCCGGCTTCTGTCGAAGGGGCATGTCCTAAAAAGGTCTGCCGACTGACTCCTACTCAGCGATCTCAGTCAATGACTGATCGGAGTTTTCTGGCTGTCCCCCTGTCAGAACACAATAGAACCGCAGGGGAGATCGCTGTACTAAAATCAAATTGTTAGTACAGTGGCTCCGACCTGAGCTGTCAGTTTTTTTTTGTTCAGCCCGCCAGGTTGAAAAAAAAAAAAAAAAATGATGTTGTGTACTAAGCTTAAGCTGTGCCAACTGCCATTCCTCAATGAGATTACCTCAATGGTCAGTATAGGGACTTTTATTTGATCAGGAGATGGGTGTTGGTTGAGCTTAGCCATAAGGTCAGGATAAGTCACATCCAATAACAAACTAAAACTGAACTGTGGACCTTCCCAGCCCAAACGCATTCCTTGTAGGAACCGTAACTGGAGGAAACTTTTAGGGTACACTTCCATTCTAGAGCCAAACTTCAAGGCTAAGCTGTGCCAACTGCCATTGCCCAATACGATCACCTCCATAGTCAGTATAGACACTTATATTGGATCAGGAGATGGGTGTTGGTTGAGCTTAGCCATAAGGTCAGGATAAGTCCGTTTCAATAACTAAAACAAAATCACAGAGGTGTAAAGCAAAATATTCTTTGGTTAATAAAAGTAATATTAGATATCTTACGGTGACTGCTCTTGAAAAATGATGCGCAGGTTCACATTAAAGCTGAACCTCAGGTGGATAAAAAAAAACACAGATTAAGGCAGCTCTGTATTTACTAATAAACTATTAAATACATGTTTTAAATGCAAGCAGTGTGAGTACGAGCCCTTTCACACTGGGGCGGTTTGCAGGCGCTATTGCGCTAATAATAGCGCCTGCAAACCGACCCGAAAGTGCCGCTGCTGTGTATCCAGTGTGAAAGCACCGAGGGCTTTCACACTGGAGCGATGCACTGGCAGGACGGTAAAAAAAGTCCTGCCAGCAGCATCTTCGGAGCGGTGAAGGAGCAGTGTGTATACTGCTCCTTTACCGCTCCTGCCCATTGAAATCAATAGGACGGCGCGGCTATACCGCCGGCAAATCGCCTCTGCAGAGGCGCTTTGCGGTGGTATTTAACACCTTCTCGGCCGCTAGCGGGGGGTCAAACCACCCCGCTAGCGGCCGCATACCGACGGTAAAACGCCGCTAATAATAGTGGCGTTTTACCACCGACGCCGCCCCCCGCCCCAGTGTGAAAGGGCTCTACCTGAATTTGACTTGGTATTAGCCTCTTTCAGTTCCTATGTACAGCAGCAGAGCTTAGACTAAGAGGGAGAAGCAGCACAATGAGCCAATCAATTATGTTGCAGTACTTTACAGTTTACTATGCTTCAGCTTGTGAATAAATGGGTAGCTCTGTACAGAGCTATTACTTTCCATTCATTCTCTGCAGCTAAGGCTGCAGAGATAGAGATTGAGGGCTGTGTCATTAATTTCCTTTCTCTGCCTCAAAATTGAAACATCAGAGGTCTGTTTAGACTCCTGACATTTCACCAAAGCCCACTAAGGTGGCTCCTAAATAAGGTGTAAAAAATAACTAAAAAAAACAAAATGGTAAAAAAATAAAATGGTAAAAAAATAAATAAATACATTACCAAAAATGAAAAAAATACTGACATCAGTGGCGCAAGCACTAGGGTCACAAATGTCATGAAAGTCCCCGTCCAGGATTCAGGGTGGCCCTTCATGGTTTCTTGCACTGGGGCCCTGGAGGTTCTAGTTTTGCCTTTGGCTCAGCCAAAGGCATAACTATATATACTTGGCTCAAGTATATATATATATATATATATATATATATATATATATATATATATATATATATATATATATATATATATATATATATATATATATATATACGCTGTAAGCACATACACTCTCATCTCTCCTCCATGAGATCCACATGACCTAGGTACATACAGACATTTTTGGACAAGTAAGTGAAAGGATTCAATTATATTACCCACATTTTTTTTCTTCATTGAAATAGGCCTTTGAAATCAGGCTTTCATTCTGATTAATGTCCCTTCTTAGGTGTGTTGGGGATTTTCAAGATGATCAAATCCTTTCAACATGGAGGTTTAATTAGCTAATGTCCTCACTGTGCTTGTCTTCAGTATTTTTTGAGGTTAGCATTGGGAGTTATTGGGGGTATATTTGTTGAGTGAAGCATGACATGTATAAGCGTTTGATTGTAAGTGTGCAGAGATGTATGTGTGAAGGCATGTGTGGGCATTGGTATGAAAGCACATGCATGTGAGTATGTAGATGCATGTGTGCATGGATGTGTGTGTCTGTATGCTTACGAATGCGAAGAAATGTCACCAGCACACCAAGGATTCCTCAAATGGGTCCAAAGCTTTGCTACGAAACATTGTCTTTGTATATACCATGTGACCACAATATAAAGCCTTGAACCCGTTTGAGAAATCCTTGGTGTGCTGGTGACATTTCTTTACATTGAGTGTCTACGGTTCCCAGCCTGTGGTCACTACAGCACTCATCAATACTTAACAGCCATTTTCAGAAATATGTGCGTTGGGAATATTGTGATTGGATTGTATGCTTGCGAAGGTCCATGTGTGGGTATGGTTTATGTGTGAGGGTAGGTATGGTATGTGTTTGATGGTACTTGGGCAATTGCAGGTTAGTGTGTGTGGGTGCATGTGTGTGTATGCGGGTTTGCTTTTGTTTGTGTGTGGATGTGACAAGGGCGTATAGGTACTGTATTTGCATGTGATTGGGTGGATGCATGTGTGTGTGTGTGTGTATGTGTGCACATGCATGCATGTACTGTATGTTTATATGAGGATTCATGAGTTTGTGTGGTCCCTTTTGCACTGATATGGGTTCTTATACAGTACATACATTACATGATTTTTCCCTTTTTTGCATTTTTGTCAATGGGGATGGTGGCCCTTTTTGTTCTTTCCCTATTAGCATCTTGCATCCGCATGACTCTTTGAGGGTTACTTGTTAGGTATGCTGGTCTGCTTTGGCGTTTGGTGGTCCGGTGGGAGTGTCTGTTCTTTTAATGGTTCCGGTCATGTTCATTCATTATTTATGTGGATTGTACACACAAAAATCATTTTAAGAAAGTTATTGTATCCACAGTTTATCTTTGATGTATAATCCTGTTTTGTTATTTTTGATGATTTATTATGTTGTTTAGATCAGTGTTTCTCCTTGTCAAAAGAAGTTTATTGAGTATACAATATTATAAAGATACATAAAGTAAGTTTACAAGGATCTATAAAGTAAGCTCATTGTTTTACAGTAGGGTTTATATAGGTAAATATCATGAAATTTCAAATATTAAACATTGGGTTCACGTAAACCTAAATTAAAGATATATATCATTTCCTTACTTACTTTTGTAGGTATTTAAATGATTTATACCTACTATACATATTGTTTACAAGTAGAGTGTATATAGGTCAAATAAATTCTGATAATGAGCTTTAATCGTAAGGTGGAGAAAAGGAAAGAGAAAGAAGAAAAAGGGTAGAAAGGCAGAGGTATGGTCCACAAGGTTGTCCCGCTCGTCAGTTTATTATTCTTTTTAGTTCTCTTTGAAGCCTTAGAATGGGTGTCTTTGTAAGTCATTTAATCTGTTACCATGGCAACAGGACAGAGTCATTGAAATTTGACAGGAACTGTTGTTTTATCCAAGGGTGCCAAAGTTTTTCAAATTTTGGAATTCGATTTTGATTGATGGCTACCATCTTAGCATGGGACATTGTATTATTCATTCTGTGAATTGTTTCTGCTAGTACCAATGTAGGAGATTTCCATGCCATTCCAGGCCACTGTTTGTTTTGCAGCCGTTATTAGTTGGATCATAAGTTTGCATTGAGAGAGTGTTAACCATTCCGGTTTTAGATTAATAGATCAGTGTTTCTCAACTCCAGCCCTCAAGGCGACCCAACAGGTCATGTTTTCAGGATTGCCCTCAGATGAAACAGCTGTGGTAATTACTAAGGCAGTGAAACTGATCAAATCACCTGTACAAAATAATGGAAAGCCTGAAAACATGACCTGTTGGGACTAGATATGACCTTGAGGACTGGAGTTGAGAAACCCTGGTTTAGATGATATCTGGCTATGCCTCCCTAAGAAGTTCCATACTCTTTCGATCAAAAAGCATCAGCGCTTCCACACTGATATTGTATGAGAATTTGTTTTAAAAGCATGATCAACAATATTTTATATTGTATGGTGAATATACAGTGTCTTGAAAAGGTAGTCCTACCCCTTGAAATTTTTCACATTTTGTCTTGTTACAACCAAAAACATAAGGGTATTTTAGTGGGATTTTATGTGAAGGACCAATACAAAGACACATAATTGTGAAGTGGAAGAAAAATGATAAATGGTTTTCAACATTTTTTACTAATAAATATGTGAAAAGTGTGGCGTGCATTTGTATTCAGCCCCCTTTTCTCTGATACCCCTAACTAACATCTAGTGCAGGGTCGTCCAAATTTTTTTTAAAGAGGGCCAGATTTGATGAAGTGAACATGCGTGCGCGGTGACTATTTTGCCTGACATTCTTTAAACCGTTAAAATTCAGTCTAAAGCTGGCCATACACCTATAGATTATCTGCAGATTTTCTATGGTTAGATAGAAAAAGTGCAACAGATCTCTCCATGTTCGCTAAACTGTGTGGATGAAGGAATCTCCCACTTTTTCCATCTAACCATAGAAAATCTGCAGATAATCTATAAGTGTATGGCCAGCTTAAGCCTGTTCGACCGAGCACTAATACACTGCCCAACAATAATTCGCTTGCCTTTGTGGCTGTGTGTGGTGAAGAGATGAGCTTGGGCGTGTTATTTGGACACACCGTATTTATCAGTGTATAACACAAACCTTCACTTTAAGAGGGAAGTTTCAGGAAAAAATCTTAAATTTTAAAAAAAGAACTGTAAAGCAAAATAAGGGTCAGTGCCCATTAAAGCAGCCTAATCAGTGCCCATCTGCAGCCTCACAAGTGCCATGAATGCAGCCCCACAATTGACATGAATGCAGCCCCACCGTTGACATGAATGCAGCACCCCCATTGACATGAATGCAGACTCACCGTTGCTATGAATGCAGCACCCACATTGACATGAATGCAGCACCCCCATTGACATGAATGCAGACTCACCATTGCCTTGAATGCAACACCCACATTGCCATGAATGCAGCACCTCTTTTGCCATGAATGCAGCTCCCCCATTTCCATTAATGCAGCACCCCCATTGTCATGAATGTAGCACCCCTTTTGCCATGAATGCAGCAACCCCGATGCCATGAATGCAGCAACCCCGATGCCATGAATGCAGCACCCCCGTTGCTATGAACGCGGCACCCACATTGCCATGAATGCAGCACCCCCATTGCCATGAATGCAGCAGCCCCATTGCCATGAATGCAGCACTCCCGTTTCCATGAATGCAGCACCCACATTGCCATGAATGCAGCACCCACGTTGCCATGAATGCAGCACCCCCATTGCCATAAATGCAGCACCCACATTGCCATGAATGCAGCACCCACATTGCCATGAATGCAGCACCCCCGTTGCCATGAACGCAGCACCCACGTTGCCATAAATGCAGAACCCCCATTGTCATGAATATAGCACCCTTGTTGCCATGAATGCAGCACCCCCATTGTCATATTGTTATGAATGCAGCACCCCCATTGTCATGAATGCAGCACCCCCATTGCCATGTTTGCAGCACCCGCATTGCCATGAATGCAGCTTCCCCATTCACATGAATGCAGTACCCACATTGCCATCAGCGCAGCCTGATTCATGCCCATGTGCAGCTTTGGGGGAGACAGGGAGGGGACAGGACGAGCACCAACAGACATACAGGAGAAACTTCTATTTTCTCGGAGGCCTTTTTAATAGAAAGTCCCGCCTCCTATGATGGACAGAACAGTCATCCAATGACAGCACAGGAGAGGGGACTTCCTATTACAGAGGCCGCCATGTAAACAGGAAATACTCCTGTGTGTACGGCACTCGTCCCTCCCCCTCCCAGGCAGCCAGCAAGCATATATTTTGTGGCCCCCGGCGCTTGGGGATTCATTGGGGGCCACAAAAGATATACATGTCCAAATTACCAGGCGGGCCGCCCAAAACCGGAATGCGGGCTGAACTTTGGACAGGCCTGATGGAACCAGAATTCAGAAGTCACCTAATTAGTAAACAGAGTCCCTCTCTGTAATTTAATTTTAGTATAAATACAACTGTTCTGAGAAGCCCTTGGAGGTTTGTTAGAAAACCTTAGTGAACAAACAGCATCATGAAGGCCAAGGAACACACCAAACAGGTCAGGGATAAAGTTGTGGAGAAGTTTAAAGCAGGGTTAGGTTATAAAAAAAATATCCCAAGCTTTGAACATCTCACGGAGCACTGTTCAATCCATCATCTGAAAATGGAAAGAGTATGGCACAACTGCAAATCTACCAGGACATGGCCGTCCATCTAAACTGACAGGCTGGACAAGGAGACCAATAATCAGAGAAGCAGCCAAGAGGCCCATGGTGACTCTGGAGGAGCTACAGAGATCCACAGCTCAGGTGGGAGAATCTGTCCACAGGACAACTATAATGCCCCGTACACACGAGCGGAATTTCCGTCTGAAAAATCTTGGATGGTTTTTCCGACAGAATTTCGCTCAAGCTTGGCTTGCATACACACGGTCACACAAAAGTTCTCTGAACTTTCGACCGTCAAGAACGCGGTGACGTACAACACTACGACGAGCCGAGAAAATGAAGTTCAATGCTACTGAGCATGTGTCGAATTGTTTCCGAGCATGCGTGTTTTTTTGCACGTCGGAATTGCATACAGATGAACAGAATTTCCGTCAAGAACTTTTTCCGCCTGAAAAATAGAGAACCAGCTTTCAATATTTTGTTGGCGGAAATTCAGACAGAAAAAGTTGGATGGAGCACACACACGGTCGGAATATCCGACCAAAAGCTCCCATCACACTTTTTTTTAATTGAAATTCAGCTTGTGTGTACGGGGCATTAGTCATGCACATCACAAATCTGACCTTATAGAGGAGTGGCAAGAAGAAAGCCATTGTTGAAAGAAAGCCATAAGAAGTCCTGTTTGCAGTTTGCGAGAAGCCATGTGGGGGACACAGCAAACATGTGGAAGAAGGTGCTCTGGTCAGATGAGACCAAAATTGAACTTTTTGGCCTAAAAGCAAAGCGCTATGTGTGGCAGAAAATTAACCCTGAACACACCATCTCCACCGTGAAACATGGTGTGGCAGCATCATGTTGTGGGGATGCTTTTCTTCAGTGGGGACAGGGAAGCTGGTCAGAGTTGATGGGAAGGTGGATGGAGCCAAATACAGGGCAATCTTATGCAGCGCACACACGGTCAGACTTTTGGACCGGACTTGTCCGATGGACGCCGACGGACCAAATCTGACTGGAAAATGCTCACCTCGGTCTCCGTTTGGACATTGGGTTGATGTGTGTCCGGCGTGATCGCCGCCATGATCCCAGCGTTAGAACTCTTTACTTGATATGTTTTGGTATGTATTCCCTTTATGTAATCATTATGCCGTATGCTCTGTAATGCAATAGCAACTGTTTAATGTATTTATATAATGAGTTATTGACATACTTTTTTTAACTTTGACTCTACTATACAGTGTGACTCTTCTCCACAAACTTTCCCTGAAGAAGGGACGTCTTGTCAAGTTCCCAAATGCGTAGGGCTGTGCTGAAGATCTTCTAAGCATCACTACCTTGTCATGCCATTGTTTTTAATGGGTCTAATTTTGCATATCTCCTTTTTCTACATAATTATTGTTGTTTTGTATATGTCAGTTTGTATTAATAAAATGTTCTTTTAATATACTGGTGTATATTAAAAGTCCCATTTTCCTTTGGGGGTACTTTTATTTTTTTTCTACTCTGGATGAAGGAGCACAGGAAGCACATTTGGACAGCAGCATTGTCAATCTGGGGCAAGGGGAGTGTTAGATGTACTTGCAGATTTAAATACACTAACAAATTGAAGCCAAACTTCAGATCAAATTGTATAGCCAGTTACAGTAAACAGATGATTCATGTAGCATTTGCTTACTGGAATCCATCTGCCTTTAGCTCAAGAATGCAGGCAGGAGGGCATGCTTAGCTGGGAAAGCACCTCCTCCCTTCCTCAAGAAAAAAGAAAAAATAATACTATGAAGACTCCAGGAATGTCCTAATTTTGTCCAGAAACCAACAAGCAACTGAAGAAATAATGAAAGAAAAGTTTAAAACAAGTAAATATAATATACCTTCCTGTCTCTTTTCTAATGATAGCAACATAAGGATTAAAAATAGTTAATGTTGATTGAGAGAGTTTAGTTCTGCTTTAATGAGCGCTACAGGAAATTGCTCAACTAGCTGATAGTTTAGGGTCTGCCCTGCTGTACAGAATCACTTCATGTTAGTCTCCACTTGCAAAGAATATTTCAGCCCCTTGTGAACTTTTGATTGGCCATATCATCACATTCCCACCCTAAATATTTGAGTGGACTGGCACATGATTTCCCTTCACTTCCTGTCCCAGGGATGAAACAAGAATTATGCCGCGTACACACGGTCGGACTTTTCGACCGGACTTGTCCGACGGACCAAATCCGGCGGACAATCCGATTGTGTGTGGGCTTCATTGGACCTTCAGCGGATTTTTCCAGTCGCAAATCTGACGGACTTTAGATTTGGAACATGCTTCAAATCTTTACGTCATAACTCCGCCGGACCCAGAAATCCGCTCGTCTGTATGCTAGCCCGATGGACAAAAACCCACGCTATGGCAGCTATTGGCTACTGGCTATCAACTTCCTTATTTTAGTCCGGTGTACGTCATCACGTACGAATCCGTCGGACTTTGGTGTGATCGTGTGTAGGCAAGTCCGGTCCTTAGAAAGTCTGTTGAAAGTCCGCCAAAAGTCTGTCGAAAGTCTGTCGGACGGGCTGTCGGACTCTTGTAGCTGAAAAGTCCAACCGTGTGTACGCGGCATGAGACGATCCCTCCAAAGTGGGAAGAAGTCCATTCCAAGGGAGTTGTCATCAAAACAACATAGTAGTGTTATTCACCATGATCAGATGCAGACTCCTTAACTCCAATTTTCCCACCCTTGGGTTCCTGGGCACTCACAGGGTCAGTGGCGGCTGGTGCTAAACTTTTTTTGGGGTTCGGCAAACAACTTCCCCCCAGGTCTGCACTCAGCCCTCTACGGTCCCCCCCACACTCAGCCCCTCCGCAGCTTCCTCGGCTTCTCCTCCCAGCCAACCTGATCCACCTCCTGTCCTGACTGGCTGGGAGGAGAAGCCAGAATACAATAGTCAATTTTGATTTGCTAGTGTCACAAGTGGCTGGGTTTGGGGTTCCTATGTGGAGGGGGGTGTGTTCCTTTCCTCCAATCAGCTCTCACACAGTGTAAGCAAGCCCAAACTCCCCACCCACTGCTGGAAGAGAAAGGTGGTCTTCTTACACGATCTGCACTTTCCAAAGAGTGTAGAAAGTTGAAGACAGCAGATATACATGTAAAACTGATGTAGGGAGATTTGTTTGATCTCTGTGTATTATCTGAGGCTAGTTGCTTCCCTGGGTATAGGAGAGGGGTTACAACCACTTTAAAACCAGTTGCTGACCAGCCATCACAGTTATACTGCGGCATTTCGGCTCGGCTTCACGGATCGATGTACTGATAGGTCAGTTAGTGCACTGGCCTTTGCGGAAGCTTGCCCGTGGGTCCGGCGGGCTCCATGGCTGCCGCCCACCAGCGATCTCGGGTAAGAGAGGCAGAATGGGGATCTGCCCTTGTAAAAAAGGCGGATCCCCGTTCTGACAGGGGAGGAGCGAGAGATCAGCTGTTCCTAGTGATCAGCAACAGTGATCTCTCTCTGATCCCAGTGAGCCCATCCCCCTGACAGTTAGAAAGCACCTCCCCAGGAAACACTTAACCCTTTGATCACCACTAGTGTTAACCCCTTCCCTGCCAGTGCTATTTACACAGTGATCAGTGCATTTTTATAGCACTGATCACTGTAGAGGTGTCACTGGTCACCAAAAAGTGTCACTTAGGGTCAGATTTGTCCGCCACAATGTCGCAATCCCGCTAAAAATCGCAGATCGCCGCCATTACTAGTAAAAACATTAAAAAAATAATAAAAAGTCCCTAAATCTTTCCGCTATTTTGTAGATGCTATAACTTTTGCGCAAGCCAATCAATATACGCTTATTACGATTTTTTGTTTACCAAAAATATGTAGCAGAATACATATGGGCCTAAACTGATGAATAAATTAGTTTTTTTATATATTTTTTTGGGGATATGTATTATAGCAGAAATGAAAAAATATTGTTTTCTTTTTTTTCAAAATTGTTGGGGTTTTTTGGTTTATAACGTAAAAAAGAAAAATTGCAGGGGTGATCAAATAACACCAAAAGAAAGCTCTATTTGTGGGAAAAAAGGACATCAATTTTATTTGGGTACAGCGTTGTGCAACTGTCAGTTAAATTAATGCAGTGCCGTATCGCAAAAAATAGCCTGGTCAGGAAGTGGGTAAATCCTGGGTTAAAGAAAATCAGGTCTTGACAACAGATGTTATTTTACATTTGTATTTCCTCCTGCTGTCACACAGAACTGACTAAACTCCCACGAAAACCTACAAGCGGTTCAAAGTCAGCAAACAATCACCTGGGCAAATTATTCTGAGCAGAAAAAGCTCAGACTGAAAAAAAAAAAGAAAAACATCTAATGATGGCATGACATGGTCAGTTTAAATGCTGCATATAACAGTAACAACATTACGCATTTAAAAGATTTCAGCAATCATGTTGTGAGTGACTTTCCTGATCCTATCACATCAAAAAGAACAAGTACATTCCCAGTACCTGCGCCAATGTCCCATAGCTTACAATACCAATTAGGGATTAGTCACCAGTTTAGCCCAACATGATTTTTGCAACGACTGATTTCACGTTTTGCAGAATTTCTATAAAATGAACCTCTAATTTAATGGTTCTAGCAAAAAAGCACATAAAACTCCTAACTATGACACCTAGGTGTCATACCAGACCCCATTGCTGCATGAGATGGCATTATTAATAAACAAAACCATGTGATCATCACACTACCTCTAACATGTCATTCATCATCAGTGCTGATTATTTAATGGCTTTGTCTAGCAACAAATCTATGTGACCACCATGACATACAGGAACATACAATATGACAGACTGAGGTTGATGTTCCTCAACCTTTGAGATTACTACAAGGACAAACAAAGTCCAATACATATTCCTGCTCTATACAGTAGCCTATACTCCTCGGGAGAAGAAATAAAACAAATATTGAGCTTGGGATTTAAAGGAAATCTCTACTTTAAAAAAAAAAGGTGTCAAAGGTCGGGGCCACTGTGTTTTAGGTAGGATTTTAAAAAAGGTGTTCTTTGAGTGAACTTTAAGCTAAGAGAGCCCTGCCTAATAGGCCTCATTTGTATGATTGAAGATATAGTATGTTAAGTATTTGTACTCAAGCAATACACTGCTTGTTTAATAAAAAATTATTGAAGCAGAAAAAAATATTTTTTTCTAGTTCAAGTTTTACAATTCTAATTTTGGGAAGTTCACTTTCTTTTATAAAATTGCTATAAGCATTTATTCCCACTCATGGTGAGGCTTGGCTCATTTTTGGCATTGAGGCTTGGTTATTAATAAAGGGACGATTCAGTATAAGGCTTGTTTAAAATATATAGACTGAATACAATGTGATCCAAAGTGAGGCTTGGTTATTCACTTCCTATATGAACCATGATGACCCAGCATGGCATCTGTGCCCCGGAAGATGTCAGGGTGGAGCCTAATGTGACATCATCTTGTAACCGGAAGTCAGAGGGAAGCCATTTTTTACTGGCGCTATTGTGACTTTTTAAATTTAATTCTCATACGGACTTTATAAAGGATCTGTTTAACTGATTTACACTATGTGAAGCTTTCTACTTTTATGCCCTGTATGAAACATATAGATGGATATGCAATTGAGGTTTTTTTTAAGGCATTATTTGTGATGATTGGAGTACATCTAACCTTCTCATGACTTCCCTAGAGAAGATTCCTATGATGTTATTTGATTGATGCGCATTTTGATCTTTCTTTAATAGGAAAGTCATGGCTATCTAGTAAGCCTGCATGGTGTTACCTGGTGGAGGATCTTCCAGTTCTCTTCAAGATACCTTTATTCCTAGTTGTTCCTGTTGGTGGATGTGCTCACCTTTCTTCACTTCTTTTTGGACATTTTTTTCTGTGGATTTATTTTGTTTTGTTTGAATCAATAATCAGTCATTTTATTTTTTGGCCATTGGAATTTGGGATTCTTGTGACTACGTTAATATCTCAGTGTGTTTGCAGCTTTTTTCATCTTATATTATTTTAATTTACCTAAATGCAGCTCATATTTTATGCCACATTTCTAGTTTAAGTGTCAGTTTCTGTCAGTGTCAATGTGTTTTAGGTAGAATTAAAAAAAATAACAAAACGCACACTTTTTTTTCCTGTGCCCTGCTGCGAATACAAAAAAACCTGATAGCATACACATATGTTGAATTTCTGTAATTCAAAGTAGAAAAACTTGGTTTGGATTTTTTGGTAAGTCATGGTAATCACAAAAAATATACAGCTACAATTTAAAAAAAAAAATTATATAAATTTTGTTTCAATTTGAAAATACAAAAAAAAAAAAACAGTCCTGTCTTGGAAAAAACAAGTTTAATCCACCTGGATACGCTAAGTAGTTGCAACCGATGATGTGTACTGTTGTACTAACATGTGAAAGTTGCAAAACTGTTCAGGCATTAGGATTTGTTTTATCTTCATCATGAAGGGTTTAAAGGGAACATGTAACAAATATAAAGTAAATGTTAGCCCAGTTTGTATGCAAACATGGAAATACACTTTAAAGAGGAGTTCCACCCCCCCCCCCCCCCCCAGCAAAAAATTAAAAGTCAGCAGCTACACACACTGTAGCTGCTGACTTTTAATATTAGGACACTTACCTGTCCTGGAATACAGCGATGTTGGCACCCCAGCCGATGTTTCCATCGGCTCTTGTGTGCTGCCACCGCCATTCATGGTAAGGGTAACTGGCAGAGAAGCCTTTTGGCTTCACAGTCAGTTCCCTACTGTGCATGCGCAAAGCACGCTGCCCTTTCTGAATGGCCCTGCAGCGGGGGAAATAAGGAGGGGGGTCGAACTTCCGCATGACCGTGGCAAGGTCTCTCGGAAGTGGGGATGGGGTCAAAAACAGGTGCCCGTCCCCTCCCTCCCCGAAAGGTGCCAAAGGTGGCACCAGAGGGGGGGGGGAGGCAGATAAGCGGAGCTTACACTTTTGGGTGGAACTCCTCTTTAAGACACCCTATAGAAAAAGTGAGCCTGTTTTTTTTTACCAATATGGGCAAAGTACTTTAAAGTGGTTGTAAATCTCTGAAATAAGAAACAAAGAAAGCATACCCTTCTATAGTGTGTTCACTATATCCATACCTTAAACCAAAGAACCTTGTGTGGTTCTTATCTGCTCTCTCCTCGCTCTGTTATCTTCACGACTTCCTTCTGACAGTCTGTGCCGACATCCCAGGAGGACTGTCCCCCCCCCCCCCCCCCCCCCCAGCACTCAGAAGATGACTGACAGCCTTAGCTATGCATGTTTCCCAATGAGACTGTGTAGAAGGGTGTGTGTCCATTTCCTCCACTCAGGTCCCATATTACACTTAGCTCTCTGCTCTATGCCGTGCAGTGTGTGAAGTCATATCCCTGCCCCTGCTTTATGAAGTTCAGGAAAATCTTTTGATCTGTGTGTTTTAAAAGGCTGTAAAGAAGAGATAAACAAGTAAAACTTATGTAGGAGGATTTGTTTCATCTCTGTGTATCACCTGAGGCTTGTTACTTCAGTGGTCATATAGAAGGATTTACAATCACTTTAAGCATGGTACTTCCACAATATACTAAATGTTTCATCATTAGAAGAACCAAGCACAGCATTTGTCTCCTCTAACCTGCTCTTTCTCTCCATTATATTCAGTACTGAGCCACAGATATACTTTCATATTACTTATTCATCTTTCACATTTAAACTTCCACATTTAAGGGCAATGATAATGACATTCCAATCTCTACCACAGCTGTATTTTGCCTGTACTGAGAATATTTTATAATCTCAGCGCATGATGAGCTGTTTGTAGAAAAAAAAGCCACCTTAATTAGTTCTAAATTATAAACAAATTTCATTATAATTCCAATAAACTTCCAGATTGTACTTGTTTTCTGAACATGCTTGCTTCGAAGTGTCTTGGTGATTCGGGTAGCCTTTTCAAATGCTTGCAAGAAAAAAATTGTGATGGAACAGTAACAGTCAAAAGAAGCATCTGTCATCATCAGATTTCCATCATAAAGACGCTGGGATGCTGCTGAGTGATTCTCTGTACTGATAATTCCACATAGGTGGCAGAGGGAATCTCCAGGGTAGGTTTATACAGTAATTCAAATAAATATTGAGAATAATGAACTGTAATCTGGGTAAAAAAAGAAGTGTAAAATTGATACGTAAAAGCATCTGGTTCTTACTCTAAACAAAGTAAGAAAAAAAGGTCATCAGATAAATGTTCTTAAAGTGGTTGTAAAGCCACAAAAAAAAAAAACCTGCAAGACCTGCAAGACAAAGGCATAATGAGCTAGTATGCATAGCATACTAGCTCATTATGAAATACTCACCTTAGATCGAAGCCCCCGTAGCGGTCCCAGTACACAGCTCTGGCCGTTGACATCGCTCCCCTTATTATAGGCTTACTTGTAGTCAAAAGTGGATTGTAAGGGTTTACAACCACTTTAAATCTCAACTCAAGGCAAACAGTAAATACACAGGTGAAATACAGATAAAGGAGCCATTTTACCCGGCAAAGGATTTATATTTCTGTCTCTCCGGTTTTTAAATTTGCACAGCCCCATCACCCAGCATTACAAACAAATGGCAACTTCCCCAAGCTATAACTGTTCTTAACAGCAAGGAGGACACAGAAGGGCTACGCATGTCAAATAACAACAAAGAATAATTATCCTGTCTTATGCCCCGTACACACAGTCGGACATTGATCGGACATTCCGACAACAAAATCCATGGTTTTTTTCCGACAGATGTTGGCTCAAACTTGTCTTGCATACACACAGTCACACAAAGTTGTCGGAAAATCCAATCATTCTGAACGCGGTGACGTAAAACACGTATGTCGGGACTATAAACGGGGCAGTAGCCAATAGCTTTCATCTCTTTATTTATTCTGAGCATGCGTGGCACTTTGTGCGTCGGATTTGTGTACACACGATCGGAAATTCCGACAACGGATTTTGTTGTCGGAAAATTTTATAGCCTGCTCTCAAACTTTGTGTGTCGGAAAATCCGATGGAAAATGTGTGATGGAGCCTTCACATGGTCGGAATTTCCGACAACAAGGTCCTATTACACATTTTCCGTCGGAAAATCCAACCGTGTGTACGGGGCATAACAGTTCATGTTTCAAACAGGGGTTTAGTTTGCACACATTTACAAAACATGTGTAAGCCACATAGGCCACGAAATGGCACCCCAGTATTATCTGCAGTCCTAACTCTATACATTTTGAGAGCTTTCATAGTAGGACATATATAATAATGGATAGATTGAGCCCACTCCTCTTTAAAGGCACAATAGCAGCGAAGGTGTCCAATGCATCCCCTCACCAATTAACCAACAGTACAAACAAACAGCAACTGCCCCAACCTATAACTGGCCCTAACAGCAAGGAGCACATGAGCACATCACTCAGTATTGTCCTTTCTGTTAGGGCAGTAGATCTGATTGTTCTCTGCAGAATTTGAATAATACCTACTGGTCTTGTGCCGACCTCAGCCTGTGATTGGACAATAAAAGGAGGAGCAGCAGACCAATTAGATTGTAGGCAGGTGCAGTCTATTTTCTCCACTGCAGGTGGCGCTCAACCGCAGGGGCATTGCAGAGGAAGAGGAAGTCAAGAGGAACTTGGTTCCTCTATGGTGTACTGAGTTACTGGGACACTGATCTGGTTGGATGCTGGCATCCCATGGTGGCCATCTTAGGTTAGACAGAGTCAATTTAAGACTCTGGCTTCTGGGATTGGCACGCATTTTTGGACAGATTAGGGACAGATCTCTTGTTTGTCAGGGAAAGTGACTAGCAGCAGGGAGAGGTTTCTAACAAGTAGGGACAGGCTAGCTATATGTCATCCTTCTTGGAGTCTTCTCTCTTGGGTGCGGACTGGCCAGGCCACACCCCACCTCTGGGACAGACACTGTCGGCACATTTAAAAGTCGTTAAATTCTACTTTAGCCAGACATACTGTGAGTGTTCCCAGTTGGGTGCATTTCCACTGAGCTGTTTGTATCGCTGAACTTTCTTCTCAATACCAGTTTTGTTTATTGCAAGCAGGCTGTGTCTTCACTGCCGCCACATCACGCTCCATTCACCCACAAGCTCATCTGTCTGGCACTCTGCTTTCTCCTCTCACTAGCATGCATTTTGTTAGCCTTGTGGCTCTTTGTGCTGCTTCAGCATCTCCAAGCTGATACCAGCTCAAATTAAGGTACTTACACAGCTTGTCGTTTAGCTTTTGTATATTTTCTGCTTGGGATTATTGGGTAGGTGGGTCAGTGGACCTCAGAATGTGAAGAACAGACCTTCTAGACTACCTATTATATATGGGGCTTAATTTTCTAGGACACAGTTGAACTACTCATCAGTAATTCAAGGGCATATGAGCTGGTGCCATCTTGTATAAAAGTATTAAAAAAAAAACACTTTTTAAAAAAAAGCTGTTACTATTAAACACTGCCATTTTTTGAAAGCAGATGGAGAGAGTAGATTTTTGATGGCTGAGTAGATTTTTGGTTATTCACACAGTCTAGTAAGTAGTTTATTATCTCAGAATCTAACCTTGCAACATCAAAGATAAGACAATTAAAGCTATATTAAACAAAAAATCTCTGCCCACCTGTAGATGTACCTAATTTATCTCTGAAATAAGGGGCATGTTGTCTCAAGAATACTGAGAGAGCATTTGTTAAATTTTGAAGAGACTCTGTTGGGAAGGGGGAAAACAAGAGCAGGTAAAAGTGCAGACACTTAAAGATGCCTGTACACACTTGCAGCAGCATACTAAATCCTTCTGGAATAGCCAAATGTCACAACTTGCTAACAGACAAATTTCTGACACGTCCAGTATTTTTAACAATAGGCTATCTTAGCTCTTTGCCGGTATAGTCAGTCACTGGGGACAGCTTGTATCTAGAACCAACTTAACTTGGCTGAGGAATGTAAGAATTAATTTGCACCCCTGTACTACAATATGTACAGTGTCTTCATAAATCTATTTGAAAGATGCTCTTGAATTCAATAACAGTTTCTCCAACTAATAGCATTAAATAGAGCAGCACATTCTGCTGAAAAAAAAGCAATAATAGGGATGTATTGTCATCATCTCATCATCATTTATTGTAATGCATAAGGATATTCAAGGGTTGGTTTAACATATTAATAGCCCCTTTGTGCAATATGAACAGCACTTCCTGCCCTGGGGGTAACATTGCTTCTGACAGCTCCATATGGCCCTCCTGGATTATATCATCAGATATTAAGTAGCTGTTCACTACATCTTACAATGGCAGCGGTATCGTAACTGACAGCACCATATGGGATAGGAACAGAGAGTGGCCATGTATTGAGTGCTCTCTTTTTTTTGGCAACGCCATTGTACTTGAAAGCCATATGGTACATCTCAAGAAAATGATAACCACTTTCAGCCTTATGAATACTCAGAAAGATTACTTTGCATTGAAGTTAGTTTCCTACTAAAATGTATTGCGTTTGCAATAATTTATATGAAGAAATTAGAGAAGTTTAAATGATCTGTCAAGAAGAGCTCTTAAGTCCATATTGTTCTGCTGCAAACTCACATGCTCTACTGAATACTTAAAAGATAAGTATGGCCAAAGCTTTTTTGGTCATACTCCTCTTGTGGGTCATAGGAGCACAATTACTTTTGCTCTCCTTTGACCCAAAGTCAGCTTTATACTGGTCTAAATTGGCCCTAGTATATGAATGTGAGTTTGGGACCTAAGATTGTAAGCTCCTTGAGGGTGGGGACCGATGTGAATGTACAATGTATATGTAAAGTAAATTGACGGCACTATATAAGTACCTTAAATAATAATAATACTGGGCTATCAGCTAGCATCACAGAGCCGCTTCAGGCTCTGGAAGGTTCCCGAACATATTGTCCGGACCCACCTAGATGCCTGAATGATAGCTGGCTGAGAGCCAAAGCCAGTTGTGCCCACCCCCTCTCCAGTGAGTGCTGGAGAGGCAGAGTAGAGAGTGGTGACTGACAGTCACTGCTCTTTGCTCTAAGCAGACCGAGAACTGGGTGATCAGCAGTCATGCGATCACTAAATTCTCAGTCCTTACAGCTGCAGCATCACAACAATGCTGCAACATAGAGTTGAACTTCTCCTTGAAAGCCCAAATTAACTATATTCCAGGTGCATCAAAACAAAAGGTGTGCAAAGGCTTGGAGGTTGTTTTCTTTGGAGTAGAAAAGCCTGACCCCTGCCAGCATGCTGAAGGATCATCACTCTCTGTGAAAGCAGTGGTCTCTTTGCAGAGGTCTGGACACACCCTGCTAATTCAGACCTTGAGCCAGGCTAAGACAGGTGCAGGAGAGACTCCTGCCTTGGGTGCTGTGCCAGGTGGGTGCACTTGGGGTCAGGAGCCTGTTCTGCTTCCACATCGCAAAGGCTTTTACACTGTGCAACTGTAACACTGACAGCTCAGTCCTACAGATTACATTTCTGTCCCTTTTTAATAACCAGAGCTAGCCACCCAATCTGTTTCAGGAGTGCTAAACCATTCACACCACTCCCGATACACAGAACTCCCCCACCCCAACCACCAACGATGCTCCCATACTGCCTCCTGCACAACTCCTTGCCTCCTCTTCCACTTGTTAGAGCCTGGGACCAAAGTGGCAACCACCTTTCTTCTGACTGCTGCTGCCCCTCTTCTGTTTGGCATGAGCAGTATCAGAATCCCTGGGTTGTGAGAAGGGAAATGGGAATGGAGACACAATGTATCAGGAATTCATTGTACATGCTAGTGCTGCACCATTCTTCCTCCAACTACAGAAGAAAGTAATTACTCTTGCTGCTGCATCCATTGTCTCCCTGACACACAAGATCTCAAAATAACAATCATCTGAGGCAACACTGGCCAACATTCCCAGAGCTAGTCCTCACATTTCAGACCTGTCCACGTTGAAGGTGAAGCCTAGTGCTTCAAGATGTACTTGGGGCTTTTTTAGCCCTTTATTAACCCTTATGCCGCGTACACACGGTCGGACTTTCTAGAAAGCTAGGTCCGACGTACTTGCCGCCAGACTTCCGGCGGACTACCGCCGGACTTTCTGAACGGCCGGACTTGCCTACACACGGCCGGACTTTCCGGAATCCGGTCTTCCCGACGGACTTCCGCCGGACTTTCAGAACGAACGGACTTTCCCACACACGGACAAGTCCGTTCATTTTGAACCTAACTTTAGTACGACGGGACTAGAAAAGGAATTCAATCTCGCCGCTTTTTTTGGCGAGATTGAAACCTTGCGAGCCCCGTCGCAGGCCCTTAGGTCTGGTATGGATTATAAAGGGGAACCCCTACGCCGAAAAAACGGCGTGGGGTCCCCCTAAAATCCATACCAGACCCCGATCCGAGCACGCAGCCTGGCCGGTCAGGAAAGGGGGTGGGGACGAGCGAGCGCCCCCCCCCCTCCTGAACCGTACCAGGCCGCATGCCCTCAACATGGGGGGTGGGTGCTTTGGGGGAGGGGGGCGCCCTGCGCCCCCCCCCCCAAAGCACCTTGTCCCCATGTTGATGAGGACAAGGGCCTCTTCCCGACAACCCTGGTCGACCACGCCCCCTAAAACGTCACAGTCCCAGCATGCCCAGGGACTGTGACATCATATGGGGGCGGGGTCTCCGCCTATATAAGTCACAACGCAGCCCTCAGAGACCAGTCCAGCCGGAGAGAGCGTCGTGTCAACATCTGGGGGAAGAGAAGAGAAGAGAACACAAGAAGCCAAGAAGCCAAGAAGTCCGGACCTCCGCTTGCAATAGAGCTACATGAAGACAGCGGAGGGGGCCGGCCGAAGACCTGCGACACCGGGAGAAGAGGCCGGAGAGCGGAGAAGAACCAACCGGACGCCGGGAGAAGATGAACCGGAGGGACCCCTGAAGACGGAAGAAGACCCCCCCGGAGCTGTTTAATAAATTATTTTAAAAACCTGTGTTGTGTTTTATTACTGACACTTTTTACCTAGGTAAATGGGTAGGGGTACCATGTACCCCATACTCATTTACATAGGGTGGGGGGCCGGGATCTGGGGGCCCCCTTATTAAAGGGGGCTCCCAGATTCCGAAAAGCCCCCGCCCGCAGACCCCGACAACCAACGGCCAGGGTTGTCGGGAAGAGGCCCTTGTCCTCATCAACATGGGGACAAGGTGCTTTGGGGGGGGGGGCGCAGGGCGCCCCCCTCCCCCAAAGCACCCACCCCCCATGTTGAGGGCATGCGGCCTGGTACGGTTCAGGAGGGGGGGGGCGCGCTCGCTCGTCCCCACCCCCTTTCCTGACCGGCCAGGCTGCGTGCTCGGATCGGGGTCTGGTATGGATTTTAGGGGGACCCCACGCCGTTTTTTCGGCGTAGGGGTTCCCCTTTATAATCCATACCAGACCTAAGGGCCTGGTATGCCCCGCGCTCGCCGCAGTAGGAAGATTTGTTTTTCCTATTGCAGCGAGCGCGAGATGCAGTAACCTGCTCCTCCGTCGTATCTGGTCCCTCGGACTAGCATACAGACGAACGGGCTTTCCGTCAGGAACTGAGTCCGGCGGAGGTACGACGTAAAGATTTGAAGCAGGCTTCAAATCTAAAGTACGTCGGATTTCCGCAAAAATCCGACCGAAACGGTCCGTCGGAAGTCCGATGGAGACCACACACGGTCGGACTTTCCGCCGGACTTCGTCCGGCGGCGTCCGTCGGACTTTTGCAGGTGAAAAGTCCGACCGTGTGTACGCGGCATTAGTTTGAATAATTCCTTAATCATTTTATTCCTCTAAGCTTTTTTTTTTTTTTTTTTAAACGTTTTTATGTAAAATTTCAAAATTTGCATGTTTGTTTTTATAGCACTGAAATATTTTAGTGCCTTTTTAAAAGGGACAAATCACTGAATAAAATTTACACTTCCCTAAAATATAAACTAATTTAGTTGCCAGATGGAAGATCAAATTTTTCTTATCATAAAATAATCTATTTTAATAAGTTGATTATAACTATAACTATTTCTCTGGTTTAATCATATTGCAATACGTCCCCTCATCTCTTCTGTTGTTTTTGGACCAGAGGGAATCAGCCCTAGTAATGGCGGACGTCAACTGTCATTTGCAAATCTCATTGCCACCCCCACATGGATGCAAATGTGCAAGCTCTATCTCTCTCAGCTGGGGTGCAAGGAAGAGGTATACTTTGGCATCTTTGCCTTGGGTGCCAAAGGACCATGTCCCAACATTGGTAAGACTTATAGCTTTGCTGTCAGTAGAGCTTATACCCACCCCTGATTGGAGAACGCTAGTTTTGATACAACAAGGAGCATATCTTACTTCTATAGAGAGACCACTGCTTCTACACAGAGAGCAAAGGGTCCTTGAGAATTCAATGCATGGCAACACAGGGTAATGCTTTGCCATGTTTTGTGCTTCAACACTGATGCAAAGCCTTAGTGTGTTGGGTGGCTTTCAAAACGAATAGAACTGCAACACACTAATGTGTGCATGATGTGGCATCACATTGCAGTAATGAGCAAATATGTGATCATGTATGTTGCCCGGGCCCTTGTGTGTTTTTTAGGGTGACAACGTTGTCTATCCTTTTTTAATCCTGGTATTTGGAGGATTTATGGCATTTTGGTTGATTTTTTAATTATATTTGTAAACCAATAAAGTGAATTCAAACGGTTATACCATGGTTGGTCCTCATGTACAACTACTTGGTAGGTGGTCGTTTAAATACTTGAAATGACCCTGGTTGGGTTTACTGATCCCTTGTTTTTATATCTAATTTTTTCAATATGCGATCATGGCCTAATGGTGGGCAAAAATAAAAACTTGAGAGAGATTTAAACATTTTACATATAAGTCTAAAACAAAAAGTATGATCTAGAGTTTAATCTTAGAGGAGGTTTCTCTATTTCCCCAAGGTAGGCCATCTCCTAAAAATATATAATGGTATTCTTTTAAATTTAACCACTTGCTTACTGGGCACTTAAACCCCCCTCCTGCCCAGACCAATTTTCAGCTTTCAGCGCTGTCGCACTTTGAATGACAATTGCGTGGTCATACAACACTGTACCCAAATGAAATTTTTATAATTTTTTTCCCACAAATAGAGCTTTCTTTTGGTGGTATTTAATCACAGTTGGGATTTTTATTTTTTGCTAAACAAACAAAAAAAGATGGAAAATTTTGAAAAAAAAAAATCATGTTTCATAGTTTGTTATAAAATCTTGCAAACAGGTATTTTTTCTCCTTTATTGATATGCGCTAATGAGGCGGCACTGGTGGGCACTGATAGGCTGCACTGATGGGCATGGATAGGCACACTTAAGGTGGCACTGATAGGCACAGCTAAGGCGGCACTGATAGGCACAGTTAAGGCAGCACTGATGGGGACAGATAAGGCGGTACTGATGGGCACAGATAAGGCGGCACTGATGGCCACTGATGGGCGCTGATGGGTGGCACTGATGGGTGGCACGGATGGGTGGCACTGATGGGCACTGATGGGTACTACTGATGGGGGGCACTGATGGGGGGCACTGGTGGGTGGCACTGATGGGCAGTGATGGGCGGCACTGATGGGCACTTATGGGCACTGGTAGGTGACACTGATGGGCACTGATAGATGGCACTGATGTGCAGCACTGTTGTTGTGGCACTGATGTGAGCACTGATGGGTGGCACTGTGGACACTGATGGATGGCACTGTGGGCACTGATGGGTGATGCTGGTGGGCACTGGTATGCGGCACTGCTGCCTATTGCTAGGTGTCACTGGCAGGGGGCAGATGATTGCTGTGATCGGGACTGATGTCCCTCTTACGGCCACCGGTGATCTGCTTTTTTTTCCTCCTCACGCTGTCAGCGCGAGGAGAAAAAATAGCCGATTACCGGCTCTGTGTACATCACAGGATCAGTTGTCATTGGCTGACAGCTGATCATGTGGTAAGGGGTCGGGACCGACCCCTTACTCTGATCCGTGATCAGGCGAGTCTCATAGACTCGCTGATCACCGAGCGCACCTCACGTGCCCCGCAGGGGGCGCGCAGGCCGCTCGGGCACGGGACGACGTCAATAGACGTCGTCCCGGCAATGTAGGTCCGCGCTGTTGCCGTCATTTGGCAATAGCGCGGATCTGAATCGGTTAAATAAAGTTGTATGTAAACCCTAACAATGAACTTTTGTTTATTTTTGTTTATTTTCTCCCCTTTGTTCTGTTAACAATGCCATTGAAAGCATTTTGTTATTAAGTTGATCCTGCCAGAAATATAATGAGTTGATACCTTCTGTGTACTGTCTGCCTGTTTATCAGTTTTAATCAGTTAGAACAGTTTTGGGTTATCTCTGCTGAATGACAGAACACTCCTTCCCTTTATCATAGGGAAATAAGATGGGGAGGTGTTCTGTAGTCATAACATTCATACCACATAGTTCTAGGGTGACAAAGCTGCTTTTGCATAGATACACTATAGTGAGCTTTGTCACCCCAGAAGAGGATGAGTGTTACTGGCAGGATCACCAGCTGAAAATAGTATAGTAATAGCAGTCTGAAAAAAGAAACTGAATGTAGCCACCACACTTAAAGACTGGTAATTTAGGTACACTCTAATTTTAATGCCACTTTTATTCTAGCTTAGGTGTCTCCAAACTGTGGCTCAGGGGCCAGATGCGGCCCTTTGCTTGCCTTTATCCAGCCCCTGGGGCACTATTCCTCCCACAGACATTAACAATAGGGCATAATTCCTGCCACTGAGACCAACAGTGGGGCACTATTCCTCCCACTGACACCAACAGTGGGGCACTATTCTTCTTATGGACACCAATTATGGGGCATTGATCCTCCAACTGACACCAATAATGGTGCATTATTCCGGGCATTATTCCTCCCACTGACACCAATGATGGGCACTATTCCACCCACCTACACCAACGATGAGGCACTATTCCTCCCACTGACACCAATGATAGGGCACTATTACTCCCACTGACACCAATGATCGTGCATTGTTACCAACGCCAGGGCATTTTCTACTCCCACTGGCCACAGTCTTATACCTCTAAAGTCTGAAGGGTAGTGAACTGGCCATTTGTTTAGAAAGTTTGGAGACCCCTGTTCTAGCTGGTGATAAAAGCTGGAACCAGATGGCATGCTTTTACTGACAGCAACAATGTGGATCTGGTCAGTAGAATTTCCAGTCTGCTAAACTAGGCACAAAAAATGAAGTTGCTGCAGTTTGGTCAGTCCTTATCTCCAGTTTCTAACAAGCTACTTCCAAATCACAAACTCCAATTCATTGTCCCATTTGCCTCCGACACCTCTGCATGTTGCTTCTCTGCTTTTTTAATGTGTGACACTGAAAAGCTGTACGTACTTTATAAATATTCATTTGGCTATGCCCCATCTACCTCGCCTCTGTTAGATGAATTTTTAACAAGCTTCTTAATCTGTTGCTCTTTGACAGAAAAGCAATATCATTTCTCAACTTTTTTTTGCCTTCCGTCTCCATTCTCCCATGGTGCAATCCCGTAATGGAATGAATTGAAAAAGAGGCAGCCTTTTGTCGAGGTGTTCTGCTATAGCTTTAGCATCACCCTACGTTTCTTCCTTGTGCTGGTAATAGAAGAAGAGATAGCGTTGGAGAGAAGATTCTATCTTTCTAGGACTTTCAGGAAGATAATGTATATTTTCTAATATATTTTTATATTCCTGTTCTGTAACTGTCTGGAACATCAGAACTCTTGCAGCTTCCTTCATACGTAATACATTCCTGCATCAGGCAAATAATGAAATTATATTACCTGCAGTGCGGTTACAACTGCTAGCCAGAGATACCTTGTTCAACACATTCAGTATTCTCTAAGTAGTTCTGTGATCAGTCTTCAAACCCACTCTCCAAATGTCACAAGGGATAAATGATAGAGTGTATGTAAAGACATTTTTTAAAATAATGTTGGACAGAGTAGGAAAGTTTTAGATGCTTTATCAAGTTTTTATTGTTATATGTGTCCCCACTGGGGAGATTCACCCCGTTATTTTTACTGTTGACCAGTGTCATCGAGACCGGGGGAAATCCAAAATCTAACAGTTGCTACTAAAACAGATGCAACAGGGGCCCCTGTACTGTGACAACTTTCCAATATGGGAATGTTGTTCACTTTGGAGGGATGTCACTTACATAAATGAAAACCATTTATTCCTAACTAAGGATGGGCAACTTACTGACTGGCAATGAGATGCAGGAAGGAGCAGAACCAAGCTTGGTTCAAAAGTTAAGCTTGAGATTTACAAAGTAGAACTTAGATTTAAAGGTTACCAGGATAATTATACAAATATCTAATGGTTTATGCCTCCATTTAATTTTCTTCATCAGTTTAACTTTTTCAGTGTGTCGTGAGGGCATCACAAGCGGAAGGTAAAGTTGTACTATATTCCAATCACTGCTCTGGGCTCCTCTCTGTTGTTGGTGCTGTGACGACTGACATTGTCGTTTCCTGTAACCATCAATGAGTTTCTTAACACCTCTCTACTGGAATTTTGGACCACTCTTCTTACGCCAACTGCTCCAGGTCTCTCAGAACTCTTCTTACGCCAACTGCTCCAGGCCTCTCAGAACTCTTCTTATGCCAACTGCTCCAGGCCTCTCAGAACTCTTCTTATGCCAACTGCTCCAGGCCTCTCAGAACTCTTCTTATGCCAACTGCTCCAGGTCTCTCAGAACTCTTCTTACGCCAACTGCTCCAGGCCTCTCAGAACTCTTCTTATGCCAACTGCTCCAGGTCTCTCAGAACTCTTCTTACGCCAACTGCTCCAGGTCTCTCAGAACTCTTCTTATGCCAACTGCTCCAGGTCTCTCAGAACTCTTCTTACACCAACTGCTCCAGGTCTCTCAGAACTCTTCTTACGCCAACTACTCCAGGTCTCTCAGATTAGAAGGGTTCCTTTTCCTGACAGCTGTTTTGAGATCTCTCCACAGGTGCTCTATGAGATTTAGATCTGGACTTGTTGCTGGCTAGCACTTTGTTTTAAACCATTTCTGGCTGCTTTTTGATGTGTGCTTTGGGTCATTGTACTGCAGTAAGACCCATGACCTCTGACAGAGACCCAACTTTCTGACAATGGGCCCTACATTGTACCTTGAAATTCTTTGGTATTTATCATATTTTATAATGCCATGCCCACAGTCAAGACATCCAGTGCCTGAAGCAGCAAAGCAATCTCAAAACATCAGTGAACCTCCATCATGACTGTAGGGACTGTATTCTTTTCTTTAACCACTTGCCGACCAGCCACAGAACATATACTGTGGCAGGTCAGCTCTATTTTGCAAAACAACGTACCTGTATGTCATTTCAAGCAATAGACAGTGGGGGGGGGGGGGGCATGCACGCGCTGATTTGCCAGAGGAAGAGCCAATCCGTGGGTCCGGTGGACATGATGTCTACCGGCCACCCACAGTCGCTCCCCAGAGAGGTAGAATGGCGATCTGCCAATGTAAACAAGGCAGATCACTGTTTTGACAGGGAAGAACACAGTAATCTTGTGTTCCTGCTAAGCAGGATTCAGGAACAAAGATCTCTGTGTTCATCCACTGAGTCCATCCTCCACACAGTTAGCAAGCACCCCCTAGAGACACACTTAACCCTTTGATTGCCCCTGGTGTTAACCCCTTCCATGCCAGTGTCATTGGTACAGTAACAGGGCATTTTTTTTAGCACTGATCACTGTAACAATGTAACTGGTTCTCAAAAAAGTGTCAGTTAGGTGTCCAATTTGTCCGCCGCAATGTCGCAGTCCAGCTAAAAATCATTGATCGCGCCATTACTAATGAAAATAATAAATAAATGAAAATTCCATAAAAATATCCCATAGTTTGTAGACGTGATACATTTTGAGCAGTCCAATCAATATACGCTTATTGGGATTTTTTTTTTTAACAAAAATATGTAGCAGAATACATATTGGACTAAATTGATTCGATTTTTTTTACATTTTTTTATTGGATATGTTTTATAGCAGAAAGTTAAAAATATTGTTTTTTGTTTTTTTTTAATTTGTTTTTTTTTGTTTTGTTTAGAGCATAAAAAAAATAATAAAAACTGCAGAGGTGTTCATATATCCCCAAAAGAAATCTCTATCTGTAGGGAAAAAAAGGACATCAATTTTATTTGGGTACAGCATCGCATGACCGCGCATTTGTCAGTTAAATTAATGCCGTGCCATATGGCAAAAAATGGCCTGGTCATTAAGGGGGTAAAACCTCCTGGGGCTGAAGTGGTTAAAGGCCTTATTTTGGTTTGAAAATAGTAGAATAATAGGCTTTGCCAAAAAGCTGTAATTTTCTTTTGTCTGTCCACAGCACATTTTCCCAAAAGGATTTTGCCTTTCTCAGGTAAGTTTTTGGCAAACTCATTGATCAATTTTTCTCTTTCGTCCATGTCCAGGGAGATTAGATACAGTGCCATGAGCTGTAAATTTCTTGACAATGTTGCACACATTGGCACAGGAACATTAAGGTCTCTGGAGATGGACTTGTAACCTTCAGATTGTCCATGCTTTTCCACAATTTTTGTTCTTAAATCCTCAGACAATTCTTTGCTGCTCTTTCTCTTCTCCATGCTCGTGTGGCACACAGAGACACACAACAGAAAGGTTGAGTTAACTTTTCACCATTTTAACTGGTTGCTGGTATGATTTCTATATTGTCAGCACCTGTTAATTGATACAGGTGAGTTTAATTACAAATTACAGGAGCATCACAAACTTAGAATGCAATTATTTCTAACAAGTTTGAGAAAATGCCAATAATTTTGTCCAGTCCATATTTGGAGTTTTGCGTGGAATGTGTCAAATTTGTCTTTTTTGTTTCTCCACTTTTTTGTGTCAAACCCATACAAACAAGAGAAATAAACATGAGAATGCCTAAACATTTGTGATTGCAACAATTTATTGGGTGAAGTGGTGCATTATCTGACAGAAATACGGGGGTGCCAATATTTTTGGCCAAGACTTTATGATGTCCGCACATCAGATTTAAATAAAGATATGCTTTTAAGGATGAATGAATGAAAGGTCCACCTCCTTCATTCATAGAGTGCTTTTCATTGTAGGACTAGGCAGGTATAGTTGGCACTATTGACAGCTGTCTGTGATGGGGAGCCGCTTGTTTTTACCCCTACAACACCAGAAGATCACAGCTAAAGGGGGTATCTGAGGAAAAAAAGATTTCAAAACAGAGTAGCCACCAGCACATGGAGCATGTGTCAGTTATGTAATCAATAAACTTCAAATTTAACTTGAACTAAATAGTAATTGCTTGAGGGGTTTCATTATTTTTCTGTTTTTTTTTTTTCTGTTTCAATATGTTTATTGGGTTTTAAAATAAACAAGAGATTACAGAATCAAGCTTTGTTAATCGCCCACACAAGGGCTAGAAAATGGGCAAACATCATCAATGAACAATAAAGATAATAATTACACAAACCAAAGTGACATAAATCTGAAATTAGGGGATGATACTGAAAAATAAACACTGCAAAAAATGCCATGTCCCCAAAATTGACATGCCGTCACTGGAGGGGAGGCTCTTCTCCTGACTTGGCGATGGCATGAACAGGAATAGTGAGGAACTAGAGAGAAGGTGAGGAAAGCAGAAAAACAGGAAAAGAGGACCTTTGGTAAGAGGGAAGGGGATAACTCGGAAACCCTGAAGGGAGAAATCAAACAAGGCCCAAGAAAGGCTTTTAAATGAGGGGAACTCATAAGAGATCCATGCTTCCTAAACCTTGAGAAATTTGGCATGTGAGTCATTCACAATACTGGACGTTCCTTCATGAAGCATCATAGCGGTCATACGTGTCTTCACCCCCTGGAAGGCTACGCATTATTATTATTATTATTATACAGGATTTATATAGCGCCAACAGTTTATGTAGCGCTTTACAACTTGAGGGTAGACAGTACAAATACAATATATTTGATACAGTAGGAATCAGAGGGCCCTGCTCCTTAGAGCTTACAATCTAAGAGGGAAGGTCAAGAGATACAAGAGGTAATAACTGTGGGTGATGTGCTGACTGAGAAGATAAATGTACAGTTGTTAGGTGGGGGCCAGATAGGCTTCTCTGAAGAGATGAGTTTTCAGGAATCGTCTGAAAGTGGATAAAGTAGGAGAAAATCGGACGGATTGGGGTAGAGCATTCCAGAGGATGGGGGAGGCTCTGGAGAAGTCCTAAAGGCGAGCATGGGATGAGGTGACAAGGGAGTTTGAGAGCAGGAGGTCTTGGGAGGAGCGAAGAGAACGATTAGGTTGGTATTTTGTGACTAGGTTAGAGATGTAGCTGGGGGCCAGGTTGTGGATGGCTTTGTAAGTTATAGTTAGTATCTTGAATTTAATTCGGTGACTGAGTGGCAGCCAATGGAGGGATTGGCAGAGGGGTGTAGCAGACGCTGAGTGGTTTGTGAGGTGGATGAGCCTGGCAGCAGCGTTCATGACGGACTGAAGTGGGGATAGCCTATTTAGAGGTAAACCAATGAGGAGGGAGTTGCAGTAGTCGAGGCGGGAGATGACCAGGGAGTGGATTAGAAGCTTTGTGGTGACATTGGTTAGGAAGGGGCGTATATTGGAGATGTTGCGGAGATTGAGGCAGCAAGTTTTGGATAGTGGCAGGTGGTTAGGTGGCATTGGGTCTTCCAAGCTTGAGATACAGTCTGTTTAGCCGCAATAAAGAGATATGTGGCCAGCTTCTGCTGTGATGCGTATAAGCAAGGTATTGAACAATGTAATAGGGCTAACTTAGGGTCCCTATGGAGTGTCATTTCTTCAGTGTTGTCACATGAAAAGATATAATAAAATATTACATATTACAATAAAACATTTACAAAAATGTGGGGGTGTACTCACTCTTGTGAGATACTATATATACATTATAAACCCCACTGGAAAAAATATTTTCTCTATTGGAAAAAATAAAAACTGCACAAAGGATTAACTATAACTTTTTCGCATAAGAGAAAATATCATCACGTTCCTCCTGGGTAAGGACATCAAGTCATTTGTTTTTATGAGTCTTGCCCACTTCAGGGATCCACCCCTGAAATAGAATGTATGCACCTTTAAATGTATTAGATGATGCCCCCATTTATTTTCTCAATAAAGTCAGCTTTTTTTTTTTAATACTGAAATGTAATACTACAGCAGATTAGCAAGTTAGCTCTGCATATTAAATCACAGAAACAATCAGTATCTAAAATCCTGCCAGCAAAGAGTGCTAAATGGACAAAGCATCAGCTACAGGTTTTCCCTCGTTCATAAAAAGGGATTTTGCAGGCTTTCAGAATATAACCTAACATGCACCACTAAAAAGAAAAATCTCTAAAATTTAATTAGGCAACATTTAAACTCTAAAATGCCCTTAAGCAAATTAATTCATGTGCATGTTCCCTTTTGCAGGAACCATAAATGGATTTAAAACACTCACTTGAAATGCAAAAATAAGGTACTAGAAAATAAATTAGTTTATACTGTTTTTTCATTTGCCTTAATGTCTAAGAGATTTTATAAACTTCCTTGCGCTTCTGTGATATTTACAGGGAACTTCATAAAATTAAACCATCTACATATATAATGCAAGAACTATTTAAAGAAATCCTGTCAGTTTGCTAAATTAATCAAAAACCCAGCAGTCACCTGCCAGAGAAGAAGTAGTATACTCTATTCCTGGGAAACCCTTTTTCTGACCTTATCTCTATCTTCTAGCAATGCAGTCTCCATTTTTCTCTTAACATTCTATACTCTCTGGGTTGTATCCAATGCCCGTGCTCCCATTGCATGCTGTGGTTCCATCCTCCAACCCACTGTTGAGAGTGAGACCTGTTGTATTGTAAGGTCAGAGCAGAAGATTCCAAAACACAGTGGGAGATAAAAGTATCCAACACTTTAGAAGTATCAAAGCTGATGAGACTCAAGCACTAGAATGCTGTTTGTAAATTGTGCTGTCATTTATGCAGTGGACTACATAGAAAAAGTTCCATAGCTTAAAGTGTATTTCTACTTCTTCAGGCACATTTGGATAATACCTGGTCTACATTAGTTATGTTCCCATTACCATAGCATAAATAAAATTAAACAATAAAAATTGCTGGTTACCTTTTTAAGTGCTTAAACTTCCTTACACTCCCTACTTTGTTATGCTTAGAAGGGGCTGTGGAGCAATGTTTACCATAATTTACCCAGTTTGTACTGTTCACAGTTCTTCATTATGAGTTTTAACCACTTGCTAACAGTAACGAGCCCCTGCTCGCTCGGTTCCACTCTCCCGACACTTCTCTCTGGCTATTGAATCAGATTGCAACGTCTGATGGTTCGGTCATCCGATGCTCCGGAAATTGAACTACAGCTATGTGCCATTCAAATCCAGTTGTGTAGCTTAGAACAAACACCAGGCAGGCTGTATGTAAGTTCAACCAGGAATCTCTTTTATTGAAAGGAATACAGGCTCTTTTATACAGTAAAAGATGAGGTGCATACCTCCTGCTCATATTACTCTTAACATACACTTGTGACCAGAAACCTAATTAACATGGGCTAATTAACTAATCCCTTTAGACAGCCTAGATGACTCAGTCATGACCTTTAGGCCAGACTGGCCATCTTGTAGCACAGAAAACCCAATCAACATTATCACAAATCAACACCGAACTCTTCTTCACACAATAGCAGATTTAACACAAACAACAATGGGGATCTAATGACTCTTAGATCCCAAACTAGACTTATTTACAATACACATTTGTAAATAAGTCTAGTTTGGGATCCAAGAGACAGACAGGTGGAGTTGATGACACCAGCATCTCCTCACAGGATGTGTCCCAACAGTATGAATCAGTCTTATCAGCAGGGGGGCTGCTGGAGGAATCCCCCCTCCCTCTACAGGGACACACATCCCAAATGACCACAGCAAAGAGTCCACAACAGAATGAGACAACATACAATATATACATATATACACGATTGAGTCTGATTAGTACAGATCAGACTGGATTTCTAATTCACCTTGCAGAGTATTGTTCCCTTAAAATCCAGGGCCCATAATCTGCTGGCAAGAGGCTTGCGTTCAGTCCCCTCCAATAGCCTCTGTCCCGGGTGAGTCTGTCACACTGACCACCTCATATCAGTTTTACTGTGGCAGGGTAGCAGCTGTGTGATATATATACGTGATTCTGCATTTCCGCCTGCAGGGGGCGCACGCGCCGCTAGCCGGCTGCTTCTGCTGTGATTCTTCACAGCACAAGCCAATCTGCGGGTGCTGAGCACTCGATGTCTTCCGGCACCCGACAATCATTGGTAAACAACACAGAAAGGGGAACTGTCTATGTAAATAAGAGAGATCGCCCTTCTGACAGGGGGAAAGAAATGGATTCTGTGTTCCTGCGAAGCAGGGACTAGGATCAACCTCTTCCCCTTGTAAAATTAGCAAACACACAGTACACATAAACACTGGCTAGGCACACAGTTAACTCTTTGATTGCCCTAGATGTTTAACCCCTTCCCAGCCAATGTCATTAGTACAGTGACAGTGCATATTTTTAGCACTGATCACTATATTAGTGTAACAGGCCAAAGGTTTTTATTGCAGAGAGTTCACATTATAGAGACAAGTGCAATGTTTTGGAACCCCTCAGGCATGTGATGAAGGGGTCCTGCGCAACTCCGAAACGTTGCACTTGTCTCTGTGATTTCTCTGCAATAAAAACCTTTTGATGGGGATTGTAGATCCTTGGTGTGCTGGCAAATATGTACACTCTCAAGCTGAGATCCAAAAGCCCTTTATTTGTGTAAAACCATGAAAAACATGAAGAGCACTACATGTACAAACAGGGGAGGGATTAGCCTTTCCTCCCCTGCTTGTACATGTAGTGCTCTTCAGGTTTTCCATGGTTTTACATGCATAAAGGCATTTGGATCTCAGCTTGGTGTGCAGCCATCTGGATTTTTCTTTCTCTAATTGCCACAGCTGCGATTGGGTGAGCACCCTGCATTACTACGCTTACTGGGATTTCTTTTTACCAAAAAATATGTAGCAGAATACATATTGGCCTAAGTTTATTTATAAACTTATAAATGTATTTATTTATAATAATATAATATAAGATTATATGTTTTATAGCAGAAAGTAAAAAATTATATATTTTTTTTTTTCAAAAGTCGGCCTTTTTTTGTTTATAGTGCAAAAAATAAAAAATGCCGAGGTGCTCAAATATCACTAATAGAAAGCTCTATTTGTGGGAAAAATGACATACACTTTATTTGGGTACAGTGCTGCATGACTGCACAATCTTCAGTTAATGTAACGCAATGCCGTATCGCAAAAAATGCCCTGGTCACGAAAGGGAGTAAATCTTCCGAAGGTCAAGTTGTTGTTAGTTTTGAACAATTTCTGTCTTAACAAAAGGTTAAAAAATTTAGAAATCATCATCCTGCATTGTATTGGGATAAGGGGATAGCTTGGTTTGTGTGGGTACAAAGACCCAAGACAGACCATACACGGTGCAAACTTCTTTCATGCAACCACAAAATTTGCATAATTCCCCCATCAACACAGGGAGTGCTGACAGGGGGATCCCCCCTGTTAAGCAATTGTCTTCTCCCAGTGGGGGGGAGGGGCAAAGCCATCCCTGCCGGGAGAAGACAGTGATTATCGCTAATGGCTATAGCAGCTGCTAGTGATAAACACAAGAAAATTGGGTACCCAAGTTGATCGCTGAACTTGGTACATTCAACCTGCCCATAAACAGTTTGAATCTAGGCTGGTAGGAACTGGCCGAGATTCCCACCGTGTATGGTCGGCCTTAGAGACCATCCAGAAGTTTTTTGAATCATTCATGACATTTTCTCTTTAGAAACATCTAAAAGGTAAGAAATATTAGAATTAGAAAAGTTTTAACATTTTTTAGGTATTATGTGTGAATGGTAACACATAACAAACATATAGTAGAGTTTTCTCAGATTTAACTGCAAAAGTTAAGCCCTGGTTCACATTGATGCTACTTTGAAATCAAGTGAAGTAGCACGATTGCAAAGTAGCAGATCAGTGAGATTTCAGGTGCTATTTGAAAGACATCTATGCGGTTTCATGCACAGATGTCTATTGAAGTCACACCCAGAATTGTCGAAAGTAGGGCAGGAACTACTTTTGAAATCGCCACAAAGTCAGTGTTGCACCGATTGAAACGGTGCCATTGCCGGGAAAAAGTTGCGACTTGTCATGTGATTTGATCTGTCAAATGGCATGATAAATCGCTCCAATGTGAACGAGGGCTTAAGGTCTGTTTGGCACTTGATTTTTCCTGTTATAAATTTAGGGAAATTAGTTAATTAGCTTATTAGGCAGTTTAGCCAGGCTTTTATTTTCAAACAACATTTCTCTTCTGGCCTGTTTTGTTAGACTTCTTTTAACCACTTCAGCTCTGGAAGATTTGGCTGCTCAATGTCCAGGCCATTTTTTGCGATACGGCACTGCGTCGTTTTTAACTGACAATTGCGCGGTCGTGTGATGTTGTACCCAAACAAAATTGACGTCCTTTTTTCCACAAACAGAGCCTTCTCTTGGTGGTATTTGGTCACCTTTGGAGTTTTTATTTTTTACGCTATAAACAAAAGAAGAGCGACAATTTTGAAAAAAAACACAATATTTTGTACTTTTTGCTATAATAAATATCCCCAATTTTTTTTTAAAAAAGCAATTTTTTTCCTCAGTTTAGGCCGATATGTATTCTTCTACATATTTTTGGTAATAAAAATCACAATAGCGTCTACAAAATAGGGGATAGATTTATGGCATTTTCATTATTATTATTATTTTTTTTACTTGTAATGGCAGTGATCTGCGATTTTTGTCAAGACTGCTACATTATGGCGGACACATCAGACACTTTTGACACATTTTTGGGACGATTGACAATTATGCAGCGATCAGTGCTATAAAAATGCACTGATTACTGTATAAATGTCAGTGGCAGGGAAGGGGTTAACACTAGGGGGCGATCAAGGAGTTAATTATGTTCCCTGAGTGTGTTCTAACTGTAGGGGAGGTGACTGACTATAGGAGATGACAGATCATGGTTCCTAGCTATTAGGAACTCACGATCTGCCTCTCCTCTCCTCATAGAACAGGGATGTGTGTGTTTACACACACACATCCCTGTTCTGTCTCTTGTGGCCGCAATCGCGCGTAGCCGGTGGTCATCGCGACCGTTGGTCACGAGCATCGGCACCCCCGCAGTGCACGCACACCTGCTATCCCACTTAAAGGAGCCGACGTAAAGCTACGACAGTTCGCGGGATCGTGCCGACCTGCAGCAGTATAATGACTGCAGCTGGTCAGCAAGTGGTTTAAGACTAATGTGCCTTTTCAGGTCTCTAAACAAATGAAAACTCCAGCTCCCTGCAAAAGAGTGGTAGTATATATACCTGTAGACAGGGGTTCCCCCTTAACTGGTGGCCACTCCCCTTCGGGGATGTGTCTTGGTACTGGCCCTGCCCTGTTCCTTGCCTCTTTTGCAGGTACAACACTCATTGTATTAGATGAGATGATATTTATGTTCCTTGTTCTACTCAGTTATGATATGATGAGGAAGACCAAAAATAATCAAATCTTTGTCTGTGGCCTTGCTGGGAACTTTTGCCACCACTTTCTGTCTTTTACACCCTTCATCTGCACAGGAAGTGATGAGAAGTGTGTGGGAGTAGGTTGGATAATATACTTTATAAAGGATTTATATTGGACTAGGAAACCCATATGTCAAGGTATAGAAAAATGGCCAGTCAATTCTTGAATAATTTACCACTGGGTGCAGGAGCACCAGAAGAAGAAGATCAGTAAAGATGTTTGATCTAAATTGTAGAATAGATCTACAAGGGCAAACCTGAGCATTGAACAGTGCCAATATACAACCAATAAATGATCCAGCAGAACAGCAGGGAGCCTCCCACATGGAAAAGTTGGGTGTTGTTTTATACAGAGGGCTGAGCAGATGAGATTGAGAATTTGTGACCAAAGATATGTGATAAATACCAAGACCGCTGACAAGGTACTGCTTTAGCAGAAGAGTGGATATGTTCCGCCTCATCTACAGGCCTTTCTGACTAAGGAAATTCTATCCTCCAACCACCAGTGATATCTGGAATGACTGGGCCAAGGACAGAACCAAAAAGCCACCTATCTTTAAAAGGTGAGTAAAAGAAAGGCATTTTAAAGTGGATGTAAACCCGAATTTTTATATATATATATATATATATATATATATATATATATATATATATATATATATATATCTATCATACTGTAGAGTATACGATTTCCTATCATTTGAGCCCAGTCTTGCCACACAGAGTTAATCCATCTCTGAGAAATCCTCTTTTATTGTTCAGTGAGACAATTCTTGACAAACTGAGAAAAACTTTGTCAAATCCTCCCCCTTGCTGTGAGTGACAGGTGATTTACATCTCCTGCATTAGCCTAAGAGACATGCAGTATTTTTAAATTCCCTCCCCCACTCCTTTCTTCAGCAGCTCTGCCAGGATTGGCTGTTCCACACCTCACCATGATTTGGCATCCTGAAGTCATGTGGTTACTTTCCTGTCTTTTCACTGGATGTTAGAGATCATAGCAGAAGTTCAGCAGAAGTTCAGTGTTAGAAATACACAGGAGAAAATGCATATTGACAAGGGGAGTGTAGAGGTGGGCGGGGAGTCTACTGACATCACGACTCCACCCACCGAGCTCCAGACAACAGACCCAACCACAGAATATGCAGTTTTTCGGGTCTAATAACAGAGAGAGGGCAGACATCTGACAGGTAAAGAAACATGCAAGAGGTATGTATATCCTTATAGATAACCCCTATGGCAGTAGTTTAGAAAGGATGACATTGGGTTTACATCCACTTTAAGGGTATTCTCAGCATTTAAGGTGCAAATCCAAAATGTCCTATGTATTTGAAGAGGCATGAGGCCCATGCAAGAGACAAACTTGTAAGAGACCAAGATTGAGCAGTCTCTTTTTAGAGTTTGAACCCGCTTTGATGCACAAATCTGAGTCATCTCCGATAAGGGATGGACAGCAGGGACATGCAGTCAGGGAGGCAGGTGAGGCAGGGCCTCACCTGCCATGAACATTAAAAAATTTGGAGGGTATGTAGTCTAAGTCCTACCCCACAACTAGTAGGCTCCTACAACCTATGCTTCCAGAGATATGGGGCTCCTTGCGCAGCCTGTCAGACACTAAATACAGAGCGGCCACATTAAATACAAGCTGACACACTCTGTTTGCAGCAGACTGAGAGGTTGAGCTCACAGTGCCTCTCACTTCTTGTCAGAGGCACTGAGCTCGATTAACAGCTTGGAATCTTGGACTTATGGTAAAGTATCATTGGTCGCAGTTGTCCAATAATAATACTGCAGTGGAGCCACGCCGCTCACTGCAGTGTCATAGAAGGGGCATGTGTCTAAAAGACACAAGCTCCCTTCCAGCCCAGCCCTCTTAACTACAAGGAAATACATGTGTTTATGGGTATAAGATTTACCCACAATCCCATGTTTTTCTCACACAATTAAAGTGGAGGTTCACACAAAAATTGAACCTCCGCTTTTCGGAACCCTCCCCCCCTCCGGTGTCACATTTGACACCTTTCGGGGGGAGGGGGAGCAGATACCTGTCTAAGACAGGTATTTGCCCACTTCCGGAATAGACTCCCACGGGAGTCTATGTCCCTTCCCGTCCCCACCGCGCTGTCTGCTGGGACACACACGGTCCCAGAGACAGCGAGGACCAGTTAGGAAGCGCAGCGCGACTCGCGCATGCGCAGTAGGGAACCGGGAAGTGAAGCCGCAGCGCTTCACTTCCTGATTCCCTTACAGAGAATGGTGGTGGCAGCACCCGAGGACCGAGGGACGATTCGGTCTTGGGTGCCGACATCCCTGGACACTGGGACAGGTGTGTGTCCTTATTTTAAAAGTCAGCAGCTGTAGTTTTTGTAGCTGCTGACTTTTAATTTTTTTTTTTTCGCGGGACTCCCTCTTTAAGAGGGAGAATCTTCTGCTGCTGAAAAGGTACAAGCTAAATCATAGTTTATTACTCGATATGTTATAAGATAATGATTTATTATTTATCTATTTACTGTGAAATTACTGGTTGGAAGTTATAACTTCAAACTTCAGTAATTTGTCCATTAAGCCACCTGCTCGAGTACAGATTTTGAAAATATAGTACATTTTCCTAAAAACAATATATAATAATTATTTGTATATTACTTACCGTATATACTCGAGCATAAGTCGTTCCGAGTATAAGTCGAGGCCCCTAATTTACCACAAAAAACTGGGAAAAACGTATTGACCCGAGTATAAGACGAGGGTGAGAAATGCAGAGGGTCAACAATGCCCATCTGCAGCTGCATGCCTCCCTGTGTCCTGTGCAGCCTGTCCTGTACATGTGCATGTGTCCTGTACATGTATGTCCTGTACATGTGTGTCCTGTACCTGTGTGTCCTGTACATGTGTCCTGTGTTCCTGTGTCCCTGTGTGCATGTGTCCTGTGTGCATGTGCAGCCTACCTGTGTCATGTGCAGCCTCTCTGTGGCGATCTCCATCCTCCCTGTGGCGATCTCCATCCTCCCTGTGGCGCTCTCCATCCTCAGACAGCGGCCGGCGTGTGATGATAGTGTTCGGCGGCCATTCCACAGTTCAAAAGCCGCGCCTCCTCCTCGTCTGTGATAGGCTGACCGCTGACTGCCTATCACGGACATTCTCTCATTCTCATACCACGGACGAGGATTAGAGAATGTCCGTGATAGGCTGTACACTGACAGCTGTTCAGCCTATCACAGAGGAGCAGGAGGCGCGGCTTTTGAAAGCTGGAATAGCCTCCAAACACTATCATCACACGCCGGCCGCCCTCTGCCTGCATGACACGCTGATCAGACAGACGGCGGTGACTTGAGTATAAGTCGAAGGGGACACTTTCAGCCCCAAAAAAAAGGGCTGAAAAATTTGACTACTTGTGGTAGTACACCCCTTGACACCCAGTCTAATTCTGACATGTGTCTCCTACATGTTGAAATCAAAATTTTTTTGCTATAAAATTACTCAGAACTCCCAAACATTATATATATATATATATATATATATATATATATATATATATATATATAGTTTTAGCAGACACCCTAGGGAATAAAATGGTGGTCATTGCAAATTTTTATGTCACACGGTATTTGCGCAGCAATTTTTTGAAATGTGTTTTTTTTGTATAATGTGAAAGAGGATGTTATGCCGAGTAAATAGATACCTAACATGTCACACTTTAAAATTGTGCACACTTGTGGAATGGTGCCTAATTCCGTACTTAAAAATCTCCATAGGTGACGTTTTAATTTTTTTTTTAAAGGTTACATGTTTAGATTTACAGAGGAGATCTAGTGCTAGAATTATTGCTCTTACTGTAACGTTCGCGCTGTATGTAACCTGTGTGTATCTGGCTCTGATACTAGCCAGTGCCTCACCAGCCACTGACCTCACTGCACAGTTATACCAGATAGTTCAAACTAAAGCCTTATGCCCCATACACAATATCGGATATTCCAACAACAAAATCCATGGATTTTTCCGAGGGATAAAGCCTATTGTCCAAAATCACATTTCTTGCAAAAAACAAAATCTGACAATACAGCAAAATGTGGATAGAGCATGTAAATACCACCATAGTTTGGGCTAGAAGGCCTCAGACACTAGCCTGGAGAGACTGGGTCACAGGAGAAACTATGCCATGGTTCTAGCCTGGTGGAACACACAGTAGCTAACTAACTTACTACACAGGGGTCCGAAAAATGCTAAAATGAAGATTTCAGTGAGTGGAGGTCACAAACCATACTAATTCACAAACTGCCAGATAAGTAAATTGTGGTTAGTCCTTCCAAATGTATACTGGGGTAATACCTCTACGCTACAATCTGAACACTTTCTTCACAAAGTGAACAGAAACTGGTTTTCAACAATGACTGAGCCTTTGCTGTGGACCTAGAGAGGGCCATGCGGCTAAAATAGTACACAAGGATCTGGAGAACCCCAAAAAGCGGAGCACAGTGCCTGAAGGCCCCATTCCAGGCTAACCCCAAATTCTCCAGTCCATAGGGGTCCAGATATGGCCTGAAAAGCTGTTGAGGTTACTTCAATCCAAAGAGCTACTGTGAATGGACTAGCTCAATCAGTTTATGCGAGTTCTTGTTTGACATTACAGAAGAAATAAAACTATGATGTGATAAACATCTTGATAGAAGAGAAAAATCAAAATATACATACTGTGTAATCTGAGTTTTCCACAGTAGAGCAGGGCATCCAACCTACTAGAACACTAGCAAAAAAAACTGTGGCATGACAGCTGGAGGTCAGACAGGGGATGGCTTAACATGTTTTATGTGTAGTATAGCCCACATGTCCAAGACCTATTACAGTACTACAGTGTTCCTTAATGTATGATAAGGAAATGTTTTTATTTGCATTTTTTGCTGAAGTAATGACTTGATATTTGTCTGTGTTTGCCTTAAACTCTCTTCCCTTTCCAGTGAGAAATGTTTAGCGGTCCTGTCACCATTTCATGTCCAATTTCACATAAGCCAGTCCTTTTTAGCAAAAAGCTTTATGCGGTTTAAGCAATGCACACCACTTAAGAAGACACTAATGGATTTTTCTTGCAGAATTACCCAGGTGACCTAACTGTTCATAGTCAAAAGTAGACTACACCCCAAAAGACAAATAATTGCCCTTTCCTGAAAATACTTTTCATAAAAATAATGCTTCACGGAACAGAACTCAGATTTGCCATTTTTGGAATATATATTGGTTATTAAAGGGGAACAGTAGTCTTAATGGTTTTTATCCATATTTATAGAAGAGAGAAACATAATGTGACTAAATGTATCTATGTGTTAAAAACATTGTTTCTACATGTGTTAAATTGATATGTGCATGAGAGCAACCAATTCAAAGGTTTTTAACGTGTATAGAGACTGAGCTTCCTGCTTGGTGGGTGTTGTCGGACTGGCTGCCTTACACTTGGGTCGAACGTTGGATGGATTTTATTGAACCGCCCGACGTCGCCCGAGATTCGGTCCATGTGTACGGGGCTTAAACCTCACTAATTCCTCAGTAGCTGTGGCCTCCAGCAATCTTTATATCCCATCTGACAAATATGTGTGCAGTGGGTGGGATGGGATGTAATGTAAACAACACCGTAGGCTGTGGTTTTGAACCTAAGGTAAGTAAGCAGCCACTGGGAAGGAAGGGGCAGTAGGTTAGTGTAGTTTAGCTTAGTGTGGATGGGTGGAGTGTTTAGCATAAATCATTTTAAATATACAGAGCTGTCCTTTAAATACAATAGAAGCTATGTAGTCCCTAATATCATGAAATGTCTGCTATGCATCTAGTAGCACAAGCAACATAATATTTGCCTTTAGTCTTCAGGTCACCATGGGGAGTTTGAGAGCAACAGAAGTATTTCTGGAAAGAGATGCCTCTTGACTCAAACTGGCAATACAGTTTGCTAATCCTGAAAAGTGGCCTATCAATTCATGTGAATCAGGAATCTTAATGATAGATCGGGGGGGGGGGACGTGGCTGAATGGTGGATCGAGCAGCACACTAACCGCTGAGCTCTGCAACTCCTTTCTTCATCCTACAGCCCATCCTGCTCTGTTTCTCCTCCGCTATACACTGTTGGCATCCTCGGGACCCTGTGCTTTTTCTGGCCCTGCGTAATGGTTAAAGTCGGCCCAAATAAGCCAGCCACAGGGCCCAGAATGCTGGACAAATATCTATCCCAAAATGGCACCGGCGACCCCACTCCCTCTACTGCTACAGCGGCCCCGTTTCCTGTGCTGTGATCTATTAAATTCCACGGCTCCTGGAGTCCCTTGCTCTTCACAGGGTCCTGCAACCATTGTGGACCTCACTCCTGAATCTACAGACACAGGTGAGCCTGCACAATCCTCTGCTGAGCCCACATTGGCACAGATTATGTCAGTCAGTCAAGACTGCAAGTCTACACTGACTGCACAAATGGAGACTATTCAGATTGACTTTTCCCTATTGAAGCAGGATGTTCAAAACCTGCGGGACTGCACAGGGGCTACAGAAGATTGCATAAGTCCTGTAGAAGATACCCTTACCCCTCTTTTTACTACTGTGCGGGAAGCTACTAGTGAGTTAGCAGCACTTCGGGCTAAAGTGAATGACCTTGAAAATGGGTCTCGCCACAACAATTTGCGCTATGTCGGCTGTCCTGAAAAATGTGAAGGGGCTAACCCCGGAGCACTACCTGCTCACTTGGCTGAGAGAAGCTCTGGGCCAAGACCTCATTTAGCGTGCACACTGCACTCCTCCTCGCCCTCCACCTGCAGTGGCCTCACCACGACCCCTCATTGCTCGTATCATGAATTTATGAGACAAAGTGACCATCCTAAGAGCTGCGAGATTACAAGGTAAGCTATGCTATAATAGCCAAATAATTCATATATTCCCGGATTTCTCAGCTGAAGTTAAAAAACAGCATGCCTTTTTTACCTCCGTTAAAGCCAGGTTACGGGAACAAGATATTCAGTATTTCATGTTATACCCAGCGAAGCTTAAAGAAATCCATGCGGGCAAGTCTCACTTTTTCACCTCACCCGCGGACGCTTCCTCCTGGATAGATGAGACATTTTGCGTCTCACAGCGATCCCCCAGGCGCTAAGTGTTAATACTACTTGTAGTTACTGCTATCAGCAACAACACTGTTTAGCATTTATGTTAATGCCAGTCTCGCATTTGGGAATAGCTCCATGGATCCCAGCTGTTATCCTTTATCCATCCTCTATCTGGATACTTCGTGGTAACACTGTTCCCACTTATATCTTGGGTACGGACTCACACAAGGAAGAATACTACAGTTACTCCTTGCTTATCTCAAGAACGTTACATTTAATACAAATTGTAGAGAGGATATTGTTCGATGTTTCACCTTTCATTTCTACTGCAACCCCCTACCACTACTGATGTTCGTACCACAGGTTTTGATGACGTGTTTTTCCTGTTCGGGACATAGGTTCACTGTGATTGGGATGGAAGAGCAGGGTGGGTAGGCAGGGTTACTACTGTGCTATTAATGTTGTTTTTTTTTTCTTTTATTGTTTTTCTTCGCAGTTGTTTTTCAATGGTCTGTGACTTCATTGTGTCTTCTCTGCTTGGTTTCTTTTGTCATGCTGGTTGAGAAATGTTAGATACCCTGCATGGGGTCCTGCAACAAAATGACTAATGGTTTGAAGATTCTTTCACGGAATGTTTGGGGTCTAGGTTTGCCCCGTAAACGGTCCCTGGTCTTTTTTTTCCTTAAAAAATACAAACCGCACATATGTTGTCTGCAGGAGACCCATTTAACGACCCCTAAGCACCTTGCACTCAAAAAGGCTTGGATAGCACACTCCTTCCATGCTTATCATACCTCCTATTCCAGGGGAGTCTCCACTTTATTGGCTAAATCTCTCCTCGCTGAGATTCTCCATGTTAAAACTGACCCAGAAGGACGCTTTGTCCTCCTATCTATACAGATTGGATGCTCTGTCTTAAATTTGGTTAACCTGTACATACCGTCCGCCACCCTTTTCTGCTGAAATTTTAACTAAGGTCGCCTCGTCTACACTTGATCTCCCCAGAGGTCCTCTGATATACGTTGGCAACTTTAATGCAGTGATTGATATTGCTCTGAACCGTTTGCGGGGGGAAGGGAAAACCTTTCAGTCTCTCTTGGATGCGTACAGGTGTATGGTCTTACGGATGTGTGGAGATGGAAGCATCCAGATGTTAGACAGTTTACGTGCTACTCAGATTCCTTTTGTGTGATGTCCCTATTGATTTGGCTTTTGCCACCTCATCTTCCCTCCCTCTCATATCCAATGCCACTATACTACCTCATGGCATATCATACCATGCACCAATCATGCTGGAGATTGACATCCTTCCCCCTCAATGTTCACCCCTATGGCGGTTAAACCTGCACTGGTTGGAACACTAAACAGATTACTGGGCACTTAATTTTAATACTGTTAATTCTAATACAGAGTGGGAGGCCTTTAAACCCTCGATTTGTGACACATTCATATCCATTACTGGTGACCTCAGGAAGAATACTCAGGTCTGTATGGAAGAGCTTGAATCTACCATGCTAAAAGCAGAGGCTGAATATAATGACACTCCCACGCCCCTTACACATACCAATTGGTTACATGCTCATAGAAGCTATGAGCTTCTCCTTTTGGACCTTACACAGAAACGTATGTTATATGCTTCTCAAAAAATGTTTGAGCATGGCAATAATGCGGGACGGCTGCTGGCTTATCTGGCACATCCGGATTACTCCCTTACTTCTATCCCGTAAATCTGTACCTCCTCAGATAACATTGTTGACACTCCTCAAGCTAATCTGGATGCTTTCATGTCCTACACTAAGCTGTACTCCTCAACTGTACAATGCGATGATGCTCTGCTGGCAGCGTATCTGGCTGATATTTCTCTCCCTCAGCTGACTGAGAAACGCAGAGATGAACTGGATTCTCCTCTCACTAAGGAAGAGATAAAGCTTGCTATTACACAAATGTGGCCATATAAGACTTCTGGCCCTAATGGGTTTCCCACTGAGTGGTATATTACATTTAAACATCTGTTGAGTCCCTGACTCTTGGGTACTTCTGATGCGGCTCTGGATGCGGACATCCTTCCTCCCTCTATGCGGCTCTGATTGTCCTCATCCTTAAACCGCGCAAAGACCCATTGGACTGTGACTCTTACAGACCTATTTCATTAATTAATGTAGATAACAGAGTTTTGGCTAAGGTTCTAGTTAACCGATTGAACAAAATAGTTCCTTCTCTGGTACAGAATAATCAGAGGGGTTTCATCCCTGGTTGCTCTACAAGAATGAACATAAGTAAACTTTTTCAGAACATGCAATATCCCCATAATCACTCTTCTACCCGGGTTATTGTGTCCTTGGACACTTGTAAGGCATTCGATAATGTAGAATGGCCCTACCTATTTAAGGTGTTGCAACTTTATGGGTTTGGATGATTGTCTAGATATGGCTCCTGTACACAGATCCGGTGGCTAGGCTTTGTGTTAATACCTCTGTCTCCCTGGCATTCTCTATCTCGAGAGGAACGCGACAGAGTTGCCCCCTGTCTCCACTCCTCTTTGAATTGGCAATTGAACCTTAGCAGTTTGGATCCATTACTCACCTACCATTCTAGGACTTATCATCGGCACTATAGAGGAGTCAATCTCCCTATATGCTGATGATACCCTCATAAACCTGGCTGATCCTTCTATGTCTTTATGTTCTCTATGGCAAGAGATGGAGAGTTTTGGTGGATTCTCGGGTTTCCGGATCAACTGGTCCAAATCTAGCCTTTTCCCACTAGACCCAGGGGCAGAGCAACTGGTCCATCCGAGTTCTCAACTCCAAGTGGTCCATTCCTTCCGTTATTTGGGGGTAGTGCAGTTACCTCTGAGCTCCTATGTAACTAACAATCTGTGTCCTATTATTGCCCAGCTACTACAACGCCTGGACCAGTGGATGAATCTCCCATTAGACCTGATGGGCAGAGTCAATCTGTTAAAAATTATTTTTCTCCCAAATCTACTCTATGTAATGGCTAATGCGCCCCCGGAAAATTTCCTAAATCATTTTTGAAAAAACTTGACTCTCTATGCATGAACTTCCTTTGGAACCGAAGTTCTCGCAAAATGGCCCATGAAACTCTAAAATTGCCCACTCATTTAGCTGGTTTGGCTTTTTCAAATGTTTACCTTTATTATTTGGCATCCCAACTAGTTGAGGTACATGACTGGTTACACCCATCTCCACATCATGCTTGTACCACTACTGATGCTGCGATAGTCTCTTCGTTCAAGACTTTGCACAATATTTTATACAGTAGACAGGTGCCACCCGGTCTGGAAACAGCAATGCTACAAACTACGCTGTCTTTTTTTTTCCCACTATAGTGACCCATTTCTCTAAAGATACATGGGCCGCCTCTCCTAACAATCTGCTTTGGAATAATGCTGTGCTAGATGATGAATTGCTCACTATCCCTCATCCACAATACTGGATTGTTAGGGGTGTTAAATACCTCTGCCATTTATACACTGCACAGGGCCTTATGTCCTTTGCACAATTAAGGGAGGATATTAATCCCCCCCTCCTTGTTTTTTTTATTTCCAACTTCGTCATGCTCTGGGAGCCAGTTTGGCTCGCCCTCGCTTCCACTACAGATGGTCCCCTAGGAAAAGTTGCTTAGATGATACCAAGCTGATCTCCCAATATTACTCTACAATACTGGCTGATTCTAATCTGAAGTTTGCAGCTGCGCAGACTCGCTAGGCTGCTTTAGATATTCAACTTACTGATGATGATTGGGCTGAATTCGTAGATACCTTTAAAAATTCAGTCATAGCCTCTAGAGATTTATACAAATAAAGATTTTTCATCATAGTCATCTCACCCGTTATCGCATATGTAAGATGGGACTACGCTCCATGCCAGAGTGTTTTCGTGGTTGCGGAACTGCGTCTGATTTATTGTTTTTGGTCCTGTCCATTAATTTCCTTATTTTGGTCCGAAATTGACTTATTTCTATCCACTGTACTGGGTATCCCTAATATTTTGCATCTAAAAAATTGCTTATTGAGTATTTTTGTTGAATTAACTGTTTCTACACACATTAAACAATTATTACACATTTTATATTTTTTCGCCAGAGAAACTATTCTCCTGAGCTGGAAGGGAACCTCCCAACCCACTATAACCACCTAGCTTCAATTGATTAATAATAGTCTACCCTTATATAAGCTTACTTTTGAGCTACGAAAACGACCTCACCTCTTTGACAAATTATGGAATAGATGGCTGTCTAGTCCTCTTACTGTAGCGCCTTTGAGCTCAGGAACTAAGTCTACGGTGCTGACGTTTTTCATACCTGCATGACTCAGTGACCTAATACATGTGTTATAGGATATGTTTTTTGCTATAAATCAAATCTAAGCATTGCAGTTGTTTTTTCATGTATGAATACATTATATGTGAGACTTCAGAGGCACAGCCTGGTTTTGGTTGCGGTTGTAACCTTTATTGTTTGTTGCTTATGTAAAATTTCAATAAACATATCTTAAAAAAAATGATAGATCAGTTCAAAAAGATAGCTTTATTTTTTTTTTATAAAAAAACTACATTAATCCACCCTCCCTAGTCTGCTGACTTAAACCAACCTAGAAACCCCTCACCCAGCTTCCTGCTTGCATCAGCAGGGTAGCCATGGTCTCCTTCACTGTTTATAATAATAATTACAATATAGTCTGTGTAGCAATTGTATATGCTATAGTATTTTTTTATTTGCTATTTTTTTCCACAACAGCGGAGTTAGCCTTTAAGATGCTGATTTTCTTATTTAGGTTTTTTGCCAATCACCAGGCTTTCTTGGTGGAGAGAACAGAAAAGGGGCGTGTGGTGAAAAAGCAATACTTACAACAGCTCCAATTTAATATGCGACCTTGGCATTCTCTTTAGACCTTTGTTTTTGCCTTATGCCTGTTTTCTTCCAGTAAAGAAGTGCCTGCATAGTGAAAACTGAATGCCAGTAACACCTGTATAATGCCACCCTCTTCCTGGACATGCTGACTGAACACATCAAATCATTACAAATCTGCATCCAGTGCCGTCCCCCAGCTGTTCATTGCTGGCTCACTGGCCAACAAGAGGCTCGCTAAATTGTAGGAAGCCCAGAGGACTTGGTTAGAAAGAAAGTGTGCACATTCCCGGGAAGCCCAGAGCTGGCAGCTCTGCCAGAGCATTTAATTACAACAAATGATGCTGAAGACAAAGGATGATGCTTCTCTGGAGCTTGCAGTTGGTGTGAGATCCCTAGTGCTGAATGCCAATGAAGGACATTAAAGCTAAACATTAAGCAGCACTTCAATACCTTCAACAAAGATGTTAAACCACTGATCTAAATGCCACCTGGATCTCAGTACAGACGTTCATGGGAAACTGTAATTTATATATACAGTATCTCACAAAAGTGAGGACACCCCCTCACATGTTTGTAAATATTTTATTATATCTTTTCATGTGACAACACTGAAGAAATGATACTTTGTTACAATTTAAAGTAGTGAGTGCACAGCTTGTATAACAGTGTAAATTTGCTGTCCCCTCAAAAAAACTCAACACACAGCCATTAACGACTAAACCGCTGGCAACAAAAGTGAGCAGACCCCTAAGTGTAAATGTCCAAATTGGGCTCAATTAGCCATTTTCCCTCCCCGGTGTCATGTGGCTCGTTAGTATTACAAGGTCTCAGGTGTGAATGGGGAGCATGTGTGTTAAATTTAGTGTTATCGCTTTCACTCTCTCATACTGGTTCAACATGGCACCTCATGGCAAAGAACTCTGAGGATCTGAAAAAAAGAATTGTTGCTCTACATAGAGATGCCCTAGGCTATAAGAAGATTGGCAAGACCCTGAAACTGAGCTGCAGCATGGTGGCCAAGACCATACAGCAGTTTAACAGGACAGGTTCCACTCACATCAGGCCTCGCCATGGTTGACCAAAGAAGTTGACTGCACGTGCTCAGTGTCCTATCCAGAGATTGTCTTTGGGAAATAGATGTATGAGTGCTACCAGCATTGCTGCAGAGACTGAAGGGGTGGGGGGTGGGGGGTCAGCCTGTCAGTGCTCAGACCATACGCCGCACACTGCATCAAATTGGTCTGTATGGCTGTCGTCCCAGAAGGAAGCCTCTTCTAAAGATGATGCACACAAAAGCCCGCAAACAGTTTTGCTGAAGATAAACAGACCAAGGTCATGGATTACTGAAACCATGTCCTGTGGTCTGATGAGACCAAGATAAACTTATTTGGTTCAGATGGTGTCAAGATGAGGGTACAAAGACAAGCATGTGTTGCCTACAGTCAAGCATGGTGGTGGAAGTGTCATGGTCTGGGGAAGCATGAGTGCTGCTGGCACTGGGGAGCTACAGTTCATTGAGGGAATCATGAATGCCAACATGTACTGTGACATACTGAAACAGAGCATGATCCCTTCCCTTTGGAGACTGGGCCGCAGGACAGTATTCTAACATGATAACAACCCCAAACACACCTCCAAGACGACCACTGCCTTGCTAAAGAAGCTGAGAGTAAAGGGCCAAGCATGTCTCCAGACCTAAACCCTATTGAGCATCTGTGCGCATCCTCAAAAAGGAAAAGTGGAGGAGCGCAAGGTCCCTAATATCCACCAGCTCCGTGATGTCGTCATGGAGGAGTAAAAGAGGTTTCCAGTGGCAACCTGTGAAGCTCTTGTGAACTCCATGCCCAAGAAGGTTAAGGCAGTCCTGGAAATTATTGGTGGCCACACAAAATATTGAAACTTTGGGCCCAATTTGGACATTTTTCACTTAGGGGTGTACTCACTTTTGTTGCCAGCGGTTTAGACATTAATGGCTGTGTGAGTTATTTTTAGGGGACAGCAAATTAATACTGTTATACAAGCTGTATACTTACTACTTTACATTGTAGCAAAGTGTCATTTCTCCAGTGCTGTCACATGAAAAGATATAATAAAATATTTACAAAAATGTGAGGGGTGTACTCACGTTTGTGAGATACTGCGTTTGTATATATATATATATATATATATATATATATATATATATATATATATAAGCAGGTGTAGTGGTCAGTGTAGGAATCAGGTAAGTCAGTGTAGTGGTCAGAGTTGGATCAGGTAGGTCAGTGTAAGGATCAGTGGAGTGGACAGGTAGGTCAGTGTAGTGGAAAGTGTAAGAATCATGTAGTGTAGTGGTCATACTGGTCAGTATAGGAATCAGGTTTTGTTCTGTGTAAGGGTCAGCATAGTGGTCAGGGTAGTGGACAGGCAGGTCAGTGTAGAGGTCAGTGTAGCAGCCAGTATAGGAATCAGGTAGGTTAGTGTAGTGGTCAGGTAGGTCCATGTAGGAATCAAGTAGGTTAGTGTAGTCGTCAGGTAGGTCAGTGTAGGAATCAGGTAGGTTAGTGTAGTGATCAGTGTAGGAATCAGGCTGGTCATTACTTGTGGAGAGTGTAGTGTAGTGGACAGTGTAGTGTAGTGGTCAGTGTAGTGTAGTAGACAGAGTAGTGTAGTGGAAAGTGTAGTGTAGTGGTCAGTGTAGTGTAGGGTACAGTGTATTGTAGTGGTCAGTGTAGAGGACAGTGTAGTGTAGTGGTCAGTGTAGTGCAGTGGACAGTGTAGTGTAGTGGAGAGTGTAGTGTAGTGGAGAGTGCAGTGTAGTGGTCAGTGTAGTGGACAGAGTAGTGTAGTGGAAAGTGTAGTGTAATGGTCAGTGTAGTGTAGTGGAGAGTGTAGTGTAGTGGACAGTATAGTGTAGTGGACAGTGTAGTGCAGTGGTCAGTGTAATGTAGTGGACAGTGTAGTGGTCAGTGTAGTGTAGTGAACAGTGTAGTGTAGTGGAAAGTGTAGTGTAGTGGACAGTGTAGTGTAGTGGTCAGTGTAGTGGAGAGTGTAGTGTAGTGGACAGTGTAGTGTAGCGGACAGTGTAGTGTAGTGGTCAGTGTAGTGAAGTGTAGTAGACAGTGTAGTGGTCAGTGTAGTGGAGAGTCTAGTGTAGTGGTCAGTGTAGTGGACAGTGTAGTATAGTGGACAGTGTAGTGTGGTGGAGAGTGTAGTGTAGTGGTCAGTGTAGTATAGTGGACAGTGTAGTGTAGTGGACAGTGTATTGTAGTGGTCAGTGTAGTGGTCGGTGTAGTGGACATTGTAGTGTAGTGGAGTGGTCAGTGTAGTGTAGTTGACAGTGTAGTGTAGTGGTCAGTGTAGAGGACAGTGTAGTGTAGTGGTCAGTGTAGTGCAGTGGACAGTGTAGTGTAGTGGAGAGTGTAGTGTAGTGGAGAGTGCAGTGTAGTGGTCAGTGTAGTGGACAGAGTAGTGTAGTGGAAAGTGTAGTGTAATGGTCAGTGTAGTGTAGTGGAGAGTGTAGTGTAGTGGACAGTATAGTGTAGTGGACAGTGTAGTGCAGTGGTCAGTGTAATGTAGTGGACAGTGTAGTGGTCAGTGTAGTGTAGTGAACGGTGTAGTGTAGTGGAAAGTGTAGTGTAGTGGACAGTGTAGTGTAGTGGTCAGTGTAGTGGAGAGTGTAGTGTAGTGGACAGTGTAGTGTAGCGGACAGTGTAGTGTAGTGGTCAGTGTAGTGAAGTGTAGTAGACAGTGTAGTGGTCAGTGTAGTGGAGAGTCTAGTGTAGTGGTCAGTGTAGTGGACAGTGTAGTATAGTGGACAGTGTAGTGTGGTGTAGTGTAGTGGAGAGTGTAGTGTAGTGGTCAGTGTAGTATAGTGGACAGTGTAGTGTAGTGGACAGTGTATTGTAGTGGTCAGTGTAGTGGTCGGTGTAGTGGACATTGTAGTGTAGTGGAGTGGTCAGTGTAGTGTAGTTGACAGTGTAGTGTAGTGGTCAGGTAGGTCAGTGTAGTGGACAGGTAGGTCAATATAGTGGTCAGTATAGGAATCAGGTTGGTCAGTGTAGTGGTCAGCATAGGAATCAGGTAGGTCAGTAAAGTGGACAGGTAGGTCAGTGTAGTGGTCAGTATAGGAATCATGTAGGTCAGTGTAGAGGTTAGTGTAGTGGTCAGTGTAGGAATCAGGTAGGTCAGTTTAGTGGACAGGTAGGTCAGTGTAGGAATCAGGTAAGTCAGTGTAGTGGTCAGTGTTGGATCAGGTAGGTCAGTGTAAGGGTCAGTGTAGTGGACAGGTAGGTCAGTGTAATGGACAGTGTAGGAATCAGGTAGTGTAGTGGTCAGTATAGGAATCTGTGTATAGGGTCAGTGTAGTGGACAGTGTAATGCCCCGTACACACGGTCGGACATTGATCGGACATTCCGACAACAAAATCCTCGGATTTTTTCCTACGGATGTTGGCTCAAACTTGTTTTGCCTACACACGGTCGCACAAAGTTGTCGGAATTTCCGATCGCCAAGAACGCGGTGACGTCAAGCACGTACGACGAGACTAGAAAAGGCCGGTTCAGAACCAAGCGCAGCACCCTTTGGGCTCCTTTTGCTAATCTCGTGTTAGTAAAAGTTTGGTGAGAGACGATTCGCGCTTTTTCAGACTCGTGGCTTTCAGATCGTTTTCTGCCGTTTAGTTTGTGCTTGTGGGTTTGTATCTGCTCTTCAGTGCGTGCAAGCAAGTTCCGCGTGACTTTAGTCACTGTATTCTTGTTCGTTCGTTACTGGTTTTCAGGTCGCTCTTCACAGGCCTTGCTGTTCTTCAGTGCGTTCTGTTACTTCGTTCTGAGCAGCCGACCGTTTTATAGCCATGTTTCGTATGCGTACTCCTCGTAGAGTTCGTGCTGTGCGGGGGCTTGGTGTTGGGGTCCTGACCTTGACACAAGTCCAGTCCATGAACAGGGTGGGGAGGAGTTCATGGACCAAGAATTGGTTGCTTCAGCGTGACCAGTTCTGTCATATGCCTTTGCTCCGTGAGATCCGTGAGAATAATCCTGATGATTTCAGGAACTTTCTCAGGATGACGGACCCTGTGTTTCACCGTTTGTTGGCTTCGCTGACCCCCTATATCAGCAGGCAGGATACCTGCATGAGGCAAGCCATCACTCCGGAGCAGAGGTTGGTCGCTACCTTGCGGTATTTGGCCACAGGGAGAAGCCTGCAGGACCTCAAGTTCTCGACAGGCATCTCCCCCCAGGCTCTGGGGATCATTATCCCAGAGACCTGTTCTGCCATCATACAGGTCCTGCAGAAGGAGTATATGAAGGTAAGATTTTTATCCTTTTATATCACATTTTATTGTATTGAATGTTTGATAATATATTGTATTTCTTTCCTCATTCCCTAATTACCATGATTGTATTATGCTGTGAATGTCCCCTTTGTTCTCATGCATGCTGGATTTTTATGTAATTATTATTTTAGGTCCTTCATACATATTTGCCCTTCAATAACCTCTCCAGCATGGTGTCTCCTGCCCTATATTCACCTCATGTAGTCACTTAACAATGTATTTTTTCAGCTCCATAGTAGTGCTTTACCCCAAACACCCCCTAAAATGTTTGGAAATGTTATTTTGGATTTAAATTCAGGCAGAGGGCCAGAGGCTTTTTTTTGTGGTGTCCCCAAATTTTTGGTAACCCTCCCCCCCCCAACTGCTAAGTCAGCTGATCCCAATTCTCTATCCTCAATCATCTATCTGCTGACTTTGCCAAACCCATAAACACTATACCCACCTCTATAGTGCTCAGATTTATAGATGAATTCCCCAAAGCATGTAGTGCAAGGGCCTGTCTGTATACTTTCCAATGGTACTGTTTAAAGTTCTTGTATCCTATTATGATCTTGATAGGTAATAGCAGAATGTCCAAATGTGCTCAAATGTGTACAATGTGTATTTATATCTTTGTATTATGACACTTCTTACCTGTCCAGTGGGCTGCCAATAGTGTAACTAAGGAGGGGCTGTTCCAAGTAATACCCTGTATTTAGGCATTTATCTCTCAATGAAGTGAAGAGGGTTACCTGTCCAAGAGTCCCCCCCCCTATAATGTTAGAAATGGCCCATGAGAGGGGGGGAGGGGGAATATGATAGGTGTACCTTATACTTTGTTGTTGTTAATTCCCCTTAGTAAATGCTATCTGGAGGTTGCCCCATAATTTGTGTATAATCTGCTTGCCAGGTTTCTGTGAAAAAATAGTAATGTTTTTTTTTTTTTCCTCAACAGTTTCCTTCCACGCCACAGGAATGGCAGACTGTGGCCTCCCACTTTGCCCAGCGGTGGGACTTTCCTAACTGCGGAGGGGCAATTGATGGGAAACACGTCCACATCGTCCCACCACCCAACTCGGGGTCGTACTATTATAACTACAAGGGGTTTAATAGTATAGTGATGTTGGCGGTGGTGTCGGCTAATTACGAGTTCTTGTATGTGGACGTGGGGAAGAATGGCCGGATGTCCGATGGTGGAGTCATCGCCCAGACGGAGTTCTACAGGCGTCTCCAGAATGGCAGTTTGGACTTGCCACCTCCAGAGGACAATGTTGAAGGTCTCCCATTTGTGTTCGTTGCTGATGAAGCATTTGCGCTGGGGGACCACCTGATGCGGCCATTCCCGATGAGGACCCTCACCCCGGAACAGAGGGTTTTTAATTACCGGCTGGCCAGAGCCCGAAGAGTGGTGGAGAACACATTTGGAATCCTGGCCAGCCGGTTCCGACTATTTCTGACACCCATCCATATGGCGGAGTATAAACTGAACCATATTATACTGGCGTGCTGTGTTCTCCATAATTTTTTAAGAAAACATTCAGCCAACTATGCTGGCTCAGTTGGGCCTGAGGCCGGAATCCCAAATACTTCCACAATGACGGCACTTGAAAGCGGCCGTCCTGGCTTGCCCTCCCTGAATGCCCGTGATGTCCGGTTACGATACCTGGAGTTCTTTGCGGGGAGGGGGGCTATCAATATGCCAGACAATCTGTGACACCTTTTTCAAATAAAAAACAACCTAAAGCAATTCTTGGTGGACATTTACTGCTTGTGTTTGTTTTAGCTGACCCTGACAGAAATGTGTTGAGTGCAGAAAATGTCGTGATTGGGTAACCTTATAAAAAACAGTGTTGGCTGGTACTTCCTAAATGCAAAAACACATTTCACTACAAGTGCACTTGCAACTGCACTGAACCTGCACTTGTAGTGCAAAGAGGATTTGCCCTTAGGAAATAACCCCCATTTGTGCATAAAACAACAATTACATCACCCCAAAAGTGTTGTAGTGTTGAGACAATAATCCACACATTCTTGAGTAAGGCACTTTTTTATACCTGCACAATCACATGTGCATTTACCAAAGGTTTTTAAAACAAACCAACATGTTTGTTGTCTAAAATGTTTGCAGTAGCATTATGAATAATCAAAATATCCATTTCAGATAAAACAGGCCTGTGTAAAACCAACAAGAAAGCCAAAAAACTAGAACTTACAAAGTTCACATTAGGTAAAACCTGAAGGCTATATCAGACATCAGTATTTAGGAACTGGGTTTGATATAGCGTTCAGATGGGGGGAACTCACCCCTGGAAAAGCCAAATTTGGAAGATGCACACCAATTTACGAATGTCAACATGTGCTATCTGCCATCAGGGGGAATCAAGGGACGTGTTTTGGGGGAGCAAGCCCTTCCTCAACGCTACTTTATAATTGAGGAAGGGGTTGCACCCCCAAAACGCGTCCATTGATCTCCCGTGATGGCAGATAGCACATGTTGGCACACTGTGTGCATCCTCCAAATTTGGCTTTTCAAAACATTGTAAAAAGTGCAATTACAGAAAACCGGTCATTTTGTGGGGTTTAAATTCGTCCCAAAACATCAATGATGTTATTATTTTTGGTAATAACATCACGTATTTGTTGCTGGATGTTTTGCAATTGGAGATTACATCCCATGATCTCCCCTATCAGTATCTGGGCACTTTCAGAAGTAAAGCATTCTCTCTCCCTCACATCACGATCACCTAAAAAGAGATAAAGAAAAAAAAAAAAGGTCTCAAAAATCTGCCACCAGCCATCTCTTTTACCTGAGTCTGTGGTCGCAGACACTCACCTGTTGTGGTGCCAATCTCCACCACATCTTCTTCTTCCTCCTGCTCAGCATCTTGGGTTTGGGGTAGTTCCCCTTCTTCCAGAGGGGGGGGGGTCTGTGTTCTCCTGGGATGAGGAGTGTCCGAGTCTTTTCTCCCCTATGTAAAACAAAAATGGTATACTTAGCACACAGATATTTGATGGCATAACGAGACATAGGAAACATTGCTTGGAAGTGGGGTACAATTGTCTATTTTAGCCGAGTTCAAAGATGTCTTTTTTTTTATTGTCCTTTGTCAAGCTGCAATACTTTACCTGTTTGGTACAAGCTTCACAGATGTAGCCCCCCCTATAGTATACACTGGAGCACCTGTGTGCCCCCCTAATAAAAATGGTGTTCTTGTGTCCCACACTAGTGCTCCAGTGTCCAGATGTGAAAACAGCTGCTCAGTGTCCTCTCCTTACACACAATCTAGTTTGCATTTCATTCTAGTAACAAACCCATCTACACAAACAAATATTTGGCATCCAAGTAGGCCCCAAAAAAATGTGGGAAAATGCATATGGCCTAAACAATGGTGTTCTAGAGGCCGAACGAAAAATGTTTGATACGAACGAATAATGGGCCCATGAACAGTAAATTTGACCTTTTTAAACGTTACAATTAATAAAAGCATATGGAGCAGATCGAACGGAATAAAGCCAGAAAGAATAGAAACACAGCACAACTACTTACTTTTTTGCAGCACTCTCCGGATCTTTCGGTACTGCTCCGGCTCTCTCAACTTCAGGTCCGACCACCGCTTCCTGAGCTGATCTTTAGACCTTCGGACCCCGAAATTCCGCTCGAGACTCCTGACCACTTTCGCCATGATCTTGGCCTTTCGGATGTTCGGGTTGGGGTAAGGCCCATATTTTCCATCATAGTCGGACTTCTTCATGATGTCGACCATCTCCAACATCTCCCCAAACGACATATTTGTGGCCTTAAAACGTCTCCTTCTGGATCGGGACGTGCCTGGATCTGGGCTTTCCTCCTCCTCCTCGTTGCTACAATTAGCACGCACCTGGTGTGACTCCGCCATCATGCTCTTCCCCCACTGCGCCGAACGAAAAGGGGCGGGGAATAGAATAGAAAGAACGTCAGGGGCGGGCGGAGTTACACACATGCGCAGTGTCTATAAAGCGTAACACGCGTGCCTATTACATACGATCTGTGAGCGGAGGAAGGAGCATTGGACGCGCCGATCGTAAGAACGAAGGTAAGAGACAAACTTGGGCCTATACTGCTTCTAGATTGAGGACTATATTGTAACAAGACTAGGAGAGTTTGGTGTGACATTAGGCTTTGTCTTGTGTTGTGTCTTGCAGTGAACATGGATATCTTAATGAGAGATACTGACTTCATGTCACTATTCATTGATATGCTAAGGGAGCTGCCCTGTCTGTGGGAGATTACCCACCCCCATTTCAAAAACCAAGCAAAGAGGAAGGCAGCACTGGAGCAATTGTGTGAAATTGTGAAGCAGGTGATCCCCACGGCAGACATCACTTATTTAAAGATATTAATTGGTTGCCTGAGGAGCACATATCTGAGGGAGCGCAAGAAAGTCCTGGATTCACAGAGATCCGGAGCAGCAGATGACATCTATGTCCCCAGGATGTTGTACTACGACAGGCTGCACTTTCTGGCAGGCCAGACTGAACCCAGGCCATCCCTCTCCAGTCTTCCTTCCACGCTTCCTTCCCCCCCGGCTGAAGCTTCTGATGCCCAACCTGGGCCTTCCAGGCCATATGTGGAGGAGCCCAGATTGAGCCAGGTATAGCATTCCTCTAAATATTTCTGCTTGTCCAATCAATGATGTTACCTAGATGTTAGTTGGGAGTACTAATTTATGATTGTGATTGATGATGCAAAAACTAAAACCATGTCCCTTTTTCATACACAGGGAAGTCTCAGCCAGGAGGTGGCCGATCTGCAGGTCCCTCCACCCACCCTGAAAACAGAAAGTGGCAGCAGGAGGAGTAGCCTAGAGGAGGCGGCTATCAGATTTTTTTGGAGGGCTACAGAGGTCCTGGGAGCACCCCACACCAGGCAGGAGAACCTTGCGGCATTCATTGCCTATAAAATGCAGAGGATGGAGGAGGGCCAACAAGCCATGTGTCAGGCCCTCATTTCAGAGGCTCTGGAGAAAGGTGTGAGGGGACAACTTACACCTCACACACAGCTTTGGGATGGTCCTCCTCCTCCTCCTCCCTCTCCTCCAGGTCCTCCCAGTCCTCCTCCAGGTCCTCCCAGTCCTCCTCCTCCTCCAGGTCCTCCCAGTCCTCCTCCTCCTCCTCCAGGTCCTACTCCTCCTCCTGCCACATCTCCTACTGCACAGCCACAGCCGGGAAGGAAGTGTGAAAGGAAGACCAGAGAGTGATTGCCCTGGATCCAGTCTGGTCGGCCAAAAGATGCAGCCTCTTGTGGTACCACAGCCTGGGGACACTGATGTCATCTGCTGCTATCCGAGTCTCTGTGAATCCCGGACCAGACTGCCCTCCCTTATATATGGACTCCTCAGGCCACCAATTTTGAGGTTGAAGAATTGATGTCTGCCGTGGGGGTCCCAGGCTTCACTAATTTCTCCTGTTGATCCAGTGTTGCCTTCCTCTTTGTTTGGTTTTGTGCCCTTAATAAAGGATTTTTGTTTTGAATTATACTCTCCTATGTGTTTTACTTAAAAAATGATGGTTTGTTTGTGAGGATTCAGGTACATTGCAAATATACAATGTGAAATGAACAAGGGACACCAACAACAAAAAATCTCCTGGAGATTAAATAATAAAAGATATCAATGGTGTTGGGGTAACTTGCCACAAAAAACACACATAAAAATATTCTGGAGTAAAAATAAAAATAACATTGAACAAAGATCAGCCTTGGAAAAAATCCAAACATTAAAGAAAAAAAAAGGCTTAAAAACCAAAAAAAAAATATAAAAAAAATATAAAACTGTCAGATGTGACAACTAATAACAATATATTGAGGGAATCCCACTAAAAAAAACACAAATCAAACTTTGTGAGAAGTGTGTGAATATGAGCAGCAAAACGACTTAATTCTTGTCACATTATAAAGAAGAAGAGAGTGCACTGTATTAAACCATTTTTTACATTGCAGCGTGACGAAAGTGGTTTATCCATTACGAACGCTAAGTTTACCAGAACGAGCTGTCCCGTGTCGGAATTTCTTCTGAGCATGCGTGGCACTTTGTGCGTCGGAACAGGCCACACGCGGTCGGAATTGACGCGATCGGATTTTGTTGTCGGAAAATTTTATCTCCTGCTGTCCAACTTTGTGTGTCGGAAAATCCGATGGAAAATGTCCGATGGCGCCCACACACGGTCGGAATTTCCGACAACACGCTCCGATCGGACATTGTCCATCGGAAAATCCAACCGTGTGTACGGGGCATAAGTGTAAGAATCATGTAGTGTAGTGGTCATACTGACCAGTATAGGAATCCGGTTTTGTTCAGTGTAAGGGTCAGGGTAGTGGCCAGGGTAGTGGACAGGTAGGTTAGTGTATAGGTCAGTGTAGCGGCCAATATAGGAATCAGGTAGGATAGTGTAGTGGTCAGGTAGGTCAGTATAGGAATCAGGTAGGTTAGTGTAGTGGTCAGGTAGGTCAGTATAGGAATCAGGTAGGTTAATGTAGTGGTCAGGTAGGTCAGTGTAGGAATCAGGTAGGTTAGTGTAGTGATCAGTGTAGGAATCAGGCCGGTCAGTACTATTGTAGGAAGGGAAGGGAGTGCTAAAAGTCTGCAGGTTAGGGGGCGCAAACTACTTGCCTTGCCCCAGGCGCTGACAACCCACACTAAGCCATGCCACTGCTGTCAGTCAGCAGCTCTCTTCTTTACCCCACGCTCTCACTGGAGTGCTGGGCTGTGGAGGGGACGAAAATAGTCGGCTCAGACTCTCAGCAGCTCACTGAGAGGCTGAGCCAGGTGCTGGTCCAGGCATGTGAGCGGATCCTGACCATATGGTCACGATCTTTCCCAAGCCTGGACCGGCTCTGTGATGTCAGCCGACATCGGCTTTAGCCCACTGTCAGCTGAAGATTGGTCACAGGAGTGCAGAACGAACTGCATTCATGTAATCCACAGGAGAAGTACAGCCAGATGAGCTTTGGCCGTACTTCACCTTTAAGGTAAAAAAAACTTCTGTGTCCAGCATCGCTCCCCTCACCCGCCTTATAACTTCCTGAGCCCAATCTCGATCCAGCTCTATGCACAAGAACAGAGGCTCTCTGCTCTCTGCTCTCTCTCTCCCTCCTGACAGGCCAGATTGATGGCAGAAAGAGCCACTGGTTCCTGCTGCTGTCAATCAAATTCTGTGCTATGGGAGGAGGGATTAGGGTGAAGCCCCGCTGTCTGTGTCAATAGACATAGGCAGCAGGGCTCAGGAGCAAGCCTGCAGGAGTACCCTCTTAGCAAGTGGCTTGCTAGGGGAAATACTCAGAAGAGGGGGAGCCAGGAGCACCAGCGGGGGACCCCAGAAAATGAGGAACGAAGCCGCTATGTGCATAACCATTTCAGACAGCAGGTAAGTAAAACATCTTTTTTATTCAAATAAGTAGGAAATAAATAAAGGTTTAATAGCACTGTATGTGATAGCTAGCACTCTGTCACTGTTTAGACTTGGAAAGATAAGATAAAAGATAAAGAACCCCACACTATTAATACTGCAAAAAGAAAAAAAGAAAAACATTTTTTCAGAGCAGCTACTACACAAAGTGCAATCACCACACTAATAAAATGTATATACCTAGAGTGATAAGTGAAGCACACTGTAATTAAATCCTCTCCCTAAATTATACAATGTAAACAAAAAAGAGATATGTATTTTAAAAATTAAATCTGTGCAAACAATGTGCAATATAACAAAAACATCAGAAAGCAAGTAAACAATGTGAATCAGTATAATATAACAGATATAGTTCTTGAAATATCTATCCCAAAGAAAAACTGTGCAAATTGTCCTAAACGATAAATAAGTCCCATACACCATCCAATCTTCATGTGGCAACAATCTTCAGAAAGTGCAACAAATTTCTTCCAGGTGCATAAGGAATTCACACTTTATCCTCCATTGAAGGTAGCACCGATGTGCCCACCACATGAGTTCAGGCCGAACATTGGCTGTTCGTGCTGTTCGAAGAACACCCAGGGTGCTCAGCGGGTGTTCGCCCAGCTGAAAGCCCTGCAATGCACCGCATTTATCATCAGCTGTCAATGGGCTTCCCCGGTGACAGCTGAATAGAAGAAAACATTTGCCGGTAAAAAAATAGTAAAAGAACAGCATGGGGTCCCCCCTAAAATCTATACCAGACCCTTATCTGAGCATGCAGCCTGGCAGGTTAGGAAGGGGGGGACGAGTGAACACCTCCCCCTCCTGAACCATAACAGACCACATGACCTCAACATGGGGGGCCCACGTCGTTCTTTTCTTAATTTATTATTCAATAGCAAGTCAATTTAAATGTGATTTGACTCTTTTTTTTTTCTCTTTAGAAATGTCATTTTTCCTGCAGCATGCTCTGTGCATGCTACAGATGCTCCACTTTACAGGCAGACTAAGGGGACCCCCAGGCACTATATTTGAAGAAATGTTTTGATTTTATTGTTGCATTTCATTAAAACATCATTAAAATCACCGCTCCTGAAAAATCTATCATTTTTAGAAAAATAATTAGCATTGATACATGTCCCCTAGGGCAGTGCCCAGACCCCCATACCCCTTTTATGGTCATTTATTTGCATATAAGCCTTCAAAATGGCCACTTTTGATTTTTCCTGTTCAGCTCCCATAGACATCAATGGGGTTCGCCGTTTGGGTCAGAATTTTTACTTGTTCAGGAGTTCTGCTGCGAGCCGAACAGGGGGGTGTTTGGCCCATCTCTATCCACCACCAAAGCTCCTCTCTTGGTGTCTTTTCACCTGGTTTGATGGACTCCACAACAGGAGGTGAAATTCACTTATTAATATAAGGATGTATCACAGCTTGCATCCACGGTCATTCTTCATACTGGTCATCAGTCTGTCCAATATAGATGTCATAAAAAAAAGGTAAGGTGCAGACCCCAAACAACTATTTTATTAAAAGACATTGAAAAAAATACACTTACATGGCAATAAATGGTAAAAGGCTTTTCCACTATAAACATCAGCAAGATGGCATCTTAGCTCCACCCTTGGTAATGATGAAACCACCCACCTGATGCATATTGCCCATATTGGGTTTGATTTCTTTTTTGCAGGTAGGGCTTTAACCTCCCTGGCGGTATTCCCGAGTCTGGCTCGGGTTGGATTTTTCCATACCAAAAGCGGTAACCCCGAGCCAGACTCGGGCTTGCATCGCAGGATCCAGGAAGAGCATACTTACCTTGTCCCCTGGATCCTGCGATGTCTCCCCGCTGTGATCGGCGAGCCGCTGTGTCTCGCTCGATTCACAGTGCCGAGCGCCGTTCCCTGCGAGCGTTGCGACGCACGGGGACGGAGTTCGGCGGTAAATTCAAAAGTGAAACACATAGTATAGATACAGCATACTGTAATCTTACAGATTACAGTACTGTATCAAATAACTACACATCCCCTTTGTCCCTAGTGGTCTGCCCAGTGTCCTGCATGCAGTTTTATATATATAAAACTGTTCTTTCTGCCAGGAAACTGGAGATTGTCCATAGCAACCAAAACTGTCTCTTTACATCAAAAGTGCTTTTAGACCAGCTAGAAAAAAGCGATAATAAATTAGAATCACTCGCAGAATTGAGCGATAGTGATTTGTGGGGAAATCCGTCACCAAACACTAAAAGTAACAAAAGCGACAATTCTGCAACTGAGCAAATTTCAGTGTTTTTGATTTGATTACATTATTATATAATTTTTATTATTATTATATTATTATTTGTTATAATTATTTATAGTTATTTATTATATTATAATTTTTTATTTCGTTTTTCAAACTTTATCATACCCGGGATGTCTACTAGACTCTTGTTTGGACAGATTTAAGTGAACTATTCCTAAGAATTACAGGCCTACAATATAAAACGCCAAATTTCTGTGCAAAAAAATTGTACCGCTTTCAGCACCTAAAATCAGAAATAATCATACCGCCAGGGAGGTTAAATACTTTTTTTTTATTTAAGCAACAGATGTGCTTTAATTTCACCTCCCCCACTGACTTGAAATCTAAAATGACAAATTTTGCTGAAATGTCTGGATTTTCACTGAAATGTAACCCTTTTTCTGCTAGAGCAATTTTTAGGCTTTTTTGGACACATTAAAAAAAAATAATTTTAGGTCTGAAGATTAGTAAAGCCCTCAAACATGTTTTCTGAAAGCAGACATTCTGGAGAAGGGGGACAATACCAATTTTTTTATGTCACACGATATTTGAACCAAGGTTTATCCAGTGAACAAATTTGATAAAAATGATACCAAAGATAATTTTAGGGCACACAAAAGCAACATTTTACCCAGTTTTTTGGTAAAATATAAAATATGTGGTTGCAAACGAGTAAATGGATATCCAACATGACAAACTTTAAATTTGTATGTGCCCAGAAAATGATGACAAACTTTGGTACGCTATATTTTCTATAGGTGATGCTTTAAAAGCCCGTAGAAAGTGAGAGTTAATCATGAATAATGAGCCTAAAATGATTGCTCTCACTTCAGTGTGTGTGCGGAGAATGTTATGTAAAGTACATTTTAAGCAATTTTTTCTTAAGTAGGTGCACCCGAAGAGATAGTTTACATTCATGTGTGCACATATGCGGGGAAGAGCGGGTTAACATTTATTTGGGGGAAGAATTAAGTACTTGGGTGTTAACTGATTCCTTGACGATTCTTTTTTTCTTGCTTTTGATAAAACTTTATGTACAGTATATTACATAGGGGACAAAAATTCTCCCATGTGATAAAATATTTTTAAGACAGATTCTCTTTAATAAGACATGAGGGGTCTACCAGCAGTAGCAGTAAAAGGTTTAACCACTTGCCGACCATGCTATAGCTGAATGACGTTTACAGCGCGGTCATCCAGTTCTGTGAGGGTGTCTATTGAGGTCCTCCTAGAACCGTTTCCTGTGCGCTCACTGTGGCATGCTGACCTTTCAGACACAGCTGATCACGGATCAGGATAAAGTGTCCAATCACAGCTGATCACGATGTTAACGAACTTGCCGGATATCGGCATTCCTTTCCTTGCGCTGTCACAGCCTGAGGAGAGGAGAGCCGGTAACTGGCAAGTGTGAAAGGGGACATCTACACTGATAATCTGGGCACTGATCATTGGTGTCTGATGATCAGTGCAGCCCCAACAGTGCTCATCAGTGATCCCTATCAGTGCCCATCAGTACTGCCAATCAGGGCCCATCAGTGCTGGCCAATCAGTGCTGCCAATCAGTGCCCATCAGTGCTATAAATCAGTGCCGCCTATCAGTGCCCCTTTATCAGTGCCACCTATCAGTGCCAATCAGTGCTGCCCTATCAGTGCCCATTAGTGCCGCTTATCAGTACCCATCAGTCCCGCCTATCAGTGCCCTTCAGTGCCACCTATCAGTTCCCATCAGTGCTGCATATCAGTGCAGCCTCATCAATTCTGCGTCATCAGTGCCCATCAGTGCATCCTATCAGTGCCTATTAGTGCTGCTTATCAGTGCCCATCAGTGCATCCTATCAGTGCCTATCAGTGCTGCTTATCAGTGCCCATCAGTGCTGCCTATCAGTACCCATCAATGCCGACCTATCGGTGCCCTTCGGTGCCACCTATCAGTGCCCATCAGTGCTGCATATAAGTGCAGCCTCATCAATGCCGCATCATCAGTGCCCATCAGTGCTGCTTATCAGTGCCTGTCAGTGCAACCTCATCAGCACACATAAGTGAAGGAGAAACATTGCAAAATTTTATAACAGAAATTGAGAAAGAAAAACTTTTTTTGTTTTCAAAATTGTTCAGCAAAAAAACCCATGGTCACTAAATATCACCAAAAGAAAGCTCTGTGTGAAAAAAAAAATGATAAAAATGTCATAAGAGTACAGTACTGCATGACCGCGCAATTGTCATTAAAAGTGCAACAGCACTGAAAGCTGAAAATTGGTCCGGGCAGGAAGGGGGTGAAAGTGCCCAGTAGGCAAGTGGTTAAGGCTAACTCCATCTTTCTGACAATATTTCATGTTACACTCCTATTTAGGGTGTAACATGAAGCATGATCAGTATCTGCAGCTCTGCACCCTAAAAACTGCTCCTATCTTCTGAATGGGAGGGGCTAGTTTATTATAATCATCTAATGCATTTTTAAAGTTCTGATGAAAAAATCTGTAGTGTCAGCATCCATTTAGAAGTATTTAACCGTTATAGAGCAGGGATTTGCAATTAGCGGACCTCCAGCTGTTGCAAAACTACAACTCTCATCATGCTCTGCCTCTGGGTGTCATGCTTGTGGCTATTAGAGTCTTGCTATGCCTCATGGGACTTGTAGTTCTGCAACAGCTGGAGGTCCGCTAATTGCATATCCCTGTTATAGAGTATATCACCAAAACTAGAATTCTTAGTGCAGGGGCAGCTTCCTGAAGACACACCTACGAAATGCACTGAAGCTACACCAACATGTCACATATGGCTTCCGGTATGTCACTTCCGGTGATAGAGCTCCTGTCCGTGGAGCACACGCCAACTCTGCAGTTGCGCGGAAATATATTAATCCTGAAGGCTTTTTGTGTTGGTGCCATTTGGGCACATGCAAATGTGAGTGTTACTCTTTTTATATTTGGCATGCTTTTAACATAATAAAATACAACCCAATGAGAATGTTATCCCTTTTGGCCTATGTTACCTATGGTCTTTGAGAGATTAATACTGCCGAAGTTTATTGGAATTCGAGTTATTAATTCTTAAGCCTCGTACACTCGATGAGAATATCAGACGAAGGGGTGAAGGAACTTGACTGGCCTGCACCTCAACCCGATAGAACACCTTTGGAATGAATAAGACCCCTTTCACACTGGGGCGCTTTGCAGGCGCGACAGCGCTAAAAATAGCACCTGCAAAGCGCCCTGAAAGAGCCGCTGCTGTGTCTCCAATGTGAAAGCCCCAAGGGCTTTCACACTGGAGCGGTGCGCTGGCAGGACGGTAAAAAAAGTTCTGCTAGCAGCATCTCTGGAGCGGGGAAGGTGTATACACCTCTCCTTCCCCGCCTCCCCAAAAGGGTTAAAACCACCTCAAAGCGCTGCATGCCTGTGGTATAGCAGCGCTGCCCCATTCATTTGAATGGGCAGGAGCGGGGAAGGAGAGGTGGAGGTGTATACACCTTCCCCGCACCTGGCCATTCAAATGAATGGGGCAGCGCTGCTATACCGCCGGCATGCAGCGCTTTGAGGTGGTTTTAACCCTTTCTCAGCTGCTAGCGGGTGGATAAAACTGCCCCGCTAGCGACCGAATACCTCCGCTAAAATGACAGTAAAGTGGTGCTAAAAATAGCACCATTTTACCGCCGGGTTCTTAGAGTGGAGACTGCGAGCAAGAGCTTCTTGTCCACATCAGTGTCTGACCTCACAAATACGCTTCTGGAAGGATGATCAAACTTCCCATAGACACACTCCTAAACCTTGTGGACGACCTTCCCAGAAGAGTTGAAGCTGTTATGGCTGCAAAGGGTGAGCCAACTCAATATTGAACCCTACGGACTAAGACTGGGATGCCATTAAAGTTCATGTTCCTTCATTTGGAGTGTTTGCAGAATTCCCTAGCAATGTTTAACCCCAACTCTAGTGATCCCAGCAAATCAAGTTTGGTTGATAAAATCAATTGTAATGATTTTATTATCATATAATGTGATACAATTCACAGATGATATGTTGGTCCTAAATATTATAAAATAACTGCTTCCTCATAACATAACCTTAATTGTAACTTTTACATGTACTGTGTATGTGTTGTTGAATGACACCCAAACTGAAGTTCTGTTTAACCACTTCAGCCCTGGAAGGATTTACCCCCTTAATGACCAGGCCATTTTTTTGTGATACGGCACTGTGTTACTTTAACTTACAATTGCGCAGTTGTGTGATGTTGTGCCCAGACAAAATCAATGTCCTTTTTTTCCCCGCAAATAGAGCTTTCTTTTGGTGGTATTTGATCGCCGTTTTTATATTTTGCACTATAAACAAAAAAAGAGCAACAATTTTGAAAAAAAAAATAGTATTTTTTACTTTCTGCTATAAAACAGATCCAATAAAAATATGTAAAAAATCGAATTTCTTCGTCAATTTAGGCCAATTTGTATTCTGTTACATATTTTTTCTAAAAAAATCCCAATTAGCGTATATTGATTGGTTTGCACAAAAGTTATCGTGTCTACAAACTATGAGATAGATTTAGGGACTTTTTATTATTTTTTTAGTTTTTACTAGTAATGGCGGCGATCAGCGACATTGGGGCAGACAAATTGGACACTAAATGACACTTTTTGGGAACCAGTGACACCAATACAGTGATCGGTGCTAAAAAAAAATGCACTGACACTGTATAAATGGCACTGGCAGGGAAGGGGTTAACATCAGGGGCAATCAAAGGGTTAAATGTGTTCCCTATGTGTGCTTTCTAACTGTGTGGGGGATGCTGACACTAGACAAATGCAGAGATCAGTGTTCCAGATTAATAGGAATCACAGATCTCTCTCTTCCTCTGTGACAGAACGACGGTCTGCCTTGTTTACATAGGCAGACTGCCGTTCTGTCATTCCCCAATTGCGGGTGGCTGGCGGCCATCGTGATTGCCATGACTCGCTGATTGGCTCCCGCTGTGTCCAATCACAGCAGGAGTGGGTCGCCGTTGGCGCGCGCAGGCACCCCAGACCAGGGAGCGTGAACAACGCACAGGTACATTAAAATAAACAAAGGGTTGGGAGGCACACCCTAAACATGCATTTCTAAGGTTGGTGCTGCTACAAAGATCAATATACAAATACACAGGTATGTTGTTTCACGCAGCCGGCCTGCCCTGTCGCAGGATATGTGCGGTGGCCAGTCCGAAAGTAGTTAAAGTGGTATTAAACCCAAAAACAAAAAATCTAATATATATCAACTTGCCAATCCTGTGCTGGCTGATTTTGTTTTCTTCTTTTTTTACCTTTATTTTCCCCATTGTGATTTGGAAAGTTACACACTTTCAATTTTTATGCAGGTACATTATTCGTTTTTTTTCCCAAAAGTGTCAGACCTTGAGGCTGTTGCAGGCATACTTGTATCTGTATTTCATACCTGCATTTTATACCTGCACTTCGTACTTGCATTTTAGACCTGCACTTTATACCCGCACTTCATTCCTGTACTTTGTACCTGCATTTTATACCTGGACTTTACACCTGTATTTTATACCTGCACTTTATACCTACACTTCATTCTTGCACTTGATACCTACACTTTTTATATCTGCACTTGATAACTACACTTTTTATACCTGTCCTTTATACCTGCACTTTTTATACCTGTCCTTTATACCTGCCCTTTATACCTGCACTTTATACCTGCACTTTTTATACCTGCCCTTTATACCTGTACTTTATACCTGCACTTTATACCTGCACTTTTTATACCTGCCCTTTATACCTGTACTTTATACCTGTGCTTTTTATACCTGTCCTTTATACCTGCACTTTTTATACCTGCCCTTTATACCTGCCCTTTATACCTGTACTTTATACCTGCGCTTTTTATACCTGTCCTTTATACCTGCACTTTTTATACTTGCCCTGTATACTTGTACTTTATACCTGCACTTTTTATACCTGTCCTTTATACCTGCACTTTATACCTGCACTTTTTATACCTGTCCTTTATACCTGCACTTTATACCTGCACTTTTTATACCTGTCCTTTATACCTGCACTTTTTATACCTGCCCTTTAACCTGTACTTTATACCTTCACTTCATACATGCATTTCATACACACATTTTTATACCTGGACTTCATACGTGCACTTGCCCCCTTTCCCCAAGTAAAAGAGTCTCTTTAAATGTTTAACTAGTCTTCATTATAATGTGATTTAGAAGTTTTCAGAGAGTACGATAACCAGCTAAGGCTATGCAGCTAAATTACATGTTCAATTTTAATCTCATGCTGCAAAGAGGCTTAACTTAGTGTTGGCAGTTGCCTCATTTGCAGTACATTGATTTCTAAGTTCTGCGAGAAAGGTGATTGCCAACAGAAGCGCAGACAAAAACACAAACTATTTAATGTGAAGTCACTGATTAAGTGAAAAACATTGTTTAGATGCATGAGAGGTAAGGTTGCAGCTTTTGTGGCAGTTTCACTTGAAATTGCTTTAAGTGGGTGTTTTTAAATCAAAGCTTTTTATTCTAAACTGTTAAACCAATCTTGTTACAACACCACTATAGTGTAGGTTTCGATGGAAATTTTACCGGGAGGGTTGAGCAACTCCACAAAAAAATCTATTTTCCCAGCAGGTTGACTGAGTCATCCTTGTTATCCTGTTTGATGGGGTTGGGTTTACGTGCCTACTGATCGCTGTGGTAAATGTGCCAGAATCCCCCCCCCCCCATAGATAAGTCACCCCCTAGTCATTACATGCATTCAAAAACAAATAAGTTCAGAAATTAAGTTATGTGTAATAAAATGGAATGACACAGGGAAAAAGTATTGAACACATGAAGAAAGGGAGGTGCAAAAAGGCATGGAAAGCCAAGAAACCAGCTGAAATCTATTAGTAATTAGAAAGCGATCCTGCTCCTTGTCAGTGCAAATTAATATCAGCTGGTTCAGTCTCAACTGATGGCCTATAACAAGGTGTCTCATTACCAAGGGGGCACACAAGAAACATCTCATGATGGGTAAAAGCAAAGAGCTCTCTCAAGAGCTTCACAACCTTATTGTTGCAAAACATACTGATGGCATTGGTTACAGAAGGGTTTCTAAATGTCTGAATGTTCCATTTAGCACTGTTGGGGCCATAATCTGGAAGTGGAAAGAACATCATTTCACCATAAACCAGCCACAACCAGGTGCTACTCACACTATTTATGACAGAGGAGTGAAACTAATTATCAGAAGAACTATCCAAGAGCCAAGGGCCACTTGTGGAGAGCTTCTGAAAGAACTGGTATTAGTAGGTGCAATTGTTTCAAAGAAAACAATAAGTAATGCACTCAACCACTATAGCCTGTATGCATACTCATCATGAAAAATTCCATTGCTGAAGAAAAAGCATGTTGAAGCTCGTTTAAAATTTGCTGCACAACATTTAGACAAGCCTGTGAAATACTGGGAGAATATAGTCTGGTCAGATGAGACCAACATTGAACTCTTTGGATGTCATAATACACACCATGTTTGGAGGTCAAATGTCACTGCACATCACCCCAAAAACATCCCCATACCAACAGTGAAGTTTGGAGGTGGGAACATCATGGTGTGGGTGGGGCTGTTTTTCAGCATACGGTACTGTCAAACTTAATATCTTTGAAGGAAATATAAATGGAAAAATGTAACAAGACATTCATGATAAAAAATCTGTTGCCATCTACCAGGATGATGAAGATGAAACAAGGGTGGACAGTTGAGCAAGACAATGATCCTAAACACAAAGCCAAGGAAACTCTCAAGAAAGATAGATGCTAGAATGGCCCAGCCAATCACCCGTCTTTAATCCAATAGAAAATCTATGGAAAGATTTAAAGATCAGAGTTCATAGAAGAGGCCCATGGAACCTTCAAGATTTGAAGACTGTTTGTGTGGATGAATGGGTCAAAAATTACACCTGAGCAATACATGCAACTAGTTTCTCCATACAGGACGCGTCTGATACCAACAAAGGATGTTGTACGAAGTATTAAATACATCTCAGTTAGCTTGTTCAATACTCTTTCATATTTTATTACACATAATTTAATTTCTGAACTTATTTGTTTTGGTTTCTTTGTATGTATGGATTGCATGGGTTACATAGTTACATAGTAGGTGAGGTTAAAAAAAAGACACAAGTCCATCAAGTCTAATCTATGTGTGTGATTATAGGTCAGTATTACATTGTATATCCCTGTATGTATGTATGTATGTATGATGATGATCCCCTAGCCTTGTATTTTCTGAAGGCCTTCTCCTTTGCTTTTATAAGCATTTTTACATTAGAGTTAAGCCATCCAGGACTTTTGTTCGCTCTTTAAATTTATTTCCCAATGGTATGCACTGGCTAATGCTCTTATTTAATATGCTCCTAAAAGAAACCCATCTCTCCTTCGTGTTCTTTGTTTCTAAGATTTTATCCCAATTTATATCTTCTAGAAAGGTTCGTAGTTTAGGGAAGTTTGCTTTTTTGAAATCCAGTGTCTTTGTGTTCCCCTTGAGTTTCCTATTTGTGTGATTTATACTAAAGTCAATTGACCTGTGATCGCTGTTTCCTAAATTGCCCCATGTTTCCACATCTGTGATCAGGTCTGTATTGTCGGTAATCAGATCTAGCAACGCCTTATTTCTAGTTGGTGCGTCCACCATCTGAACCTTGAAATTGTCCTACAAAACATTTAGGAACTGGTGAGCCTTAGACGAATGAGTGGTTCCCTCAGCCCAGTCTATATCTAGATAATTAAAATCCCCCATTATGATAACACTGCCTATCCGGGCTGGGGGGCCGGTCAGTAACAGTTTTTTCACCTTAATGCATAGGATGCATTAAGGTGAAAAAACACGAGTGTTTACAGCTCCTTTTTGTGGTTAAGCTGTCTGCCTCTGTCTATGCTGAACTCTTTCTCCCACTGTACTTCTGCATATCTCTTCCCCTTCCTTCTCTCTGATATCATTCCTCAGTAATCTGTCACGCTGTACACATTTTTCCATGTGGCTTACAACATCAATGCTTTCTACCTATGAGTATCCCTCATTAAACTGATAATTCAAAAGTCTTCATCGTCTGTCTCCTCAATAGTGAGTTTTTTCATCGAGTTAAACTGTCTAAATTCATGCAAGGGATAAATAGATCACCAGGTCACATAAGCCCTGAATGGAGCTGGAGATAAGCTTATGGCCCTGTAGTTGAGTCAGAACAAGTACTTTAAAGGTACTACACCAATAATGTGTATATACAGGTGCATCTCATAAAATTAAAATATTGTGATTGTTAGCTTAGTGTGGTGGATTCAGTTTAGTTAGACATGTCAATCCAAACTTGCCGTTTAAGGGCTGTCACGAGCCTGATAAGCAGGGAGCAGCCTCTCTTACTCCTCTGATTCTGGCTCCCTGATAGAGCAGACAGGAGGCGCAGAAGTGCAGAGTCACACAAGTGCCTGACGGGTCATCTTCCTGGAACTGGGAACATCAGCAGGTGGCACGGTGCTTGAGCAGGATTCTCCAGCTGGCAGAAGAGGCAGGTGAAGCAGACCGGGTCATTCACTGGTGGGAACATCAGAAACAGAATCGGAGGCAGCAGCGTAGTCAGGACACAGGCCGGGTCGGCAACGGGCTGGCAGCATGGTAGTAGAAGGAGCAGGCAGGTGCGGAGGTCAGAACAGGCCGGGTCAGGTGTGGGCAGCAGGTAGCGGAGTCAAAGGCAATCCGGGTCGGTAAACAGGTACAGGTATCTGAAGTAAGCAGGCAGGAACACACGGGAATGCTGTAGAACGGACAGCACTGAAAGAAAGCACAGACTAAGTTTAAATAGCCTATTAGGCGCCAAGGCTGTTACAGGCGCACCGGCACTCTAACTGAACACACATGCCGCCCTTGATTTCTGTCTTGAGTACTGGCGTGCCCTTCTTGGTCATGTGCACGCAGGTGCACCAAAGGTGTTCTGGCAGGGGCTGAGGTCACAGGTCGTCTTCTCTGTCGGCCATCTTGAGTACTGGCTGGTCTTCCCTGACAAGGGCACAGCAGCTCACTTTTATTTTAAACAAAAAGAAAAGTTCAAACAAAGATTCCAACTCAGGAGTTTTCCAACAACAAAACAGTCCAAAAACAAAAAAAGAAATTACTGAGCCACCTGTCTCTCTTCTGCAGCACCATTGCTCTTGTCAGGTTGCTTCATCCAGCTCCCTGACTCTCTGGCTCACTCAGCCTTTATTACAGCAGCTTTGCACAATACAATAATATAGGGAGTGAGGATGCACTATTCACCCCTCTAATTCTGTGAACTTACAGGTACCAAATCCTTCATCATATTTTGTACATTAAAACAAAAAACCCTAAAAAACAAAACAAAAAAAAACGAAACAGTACTGTTGTGTTACACTATGTGATTTATTATCATTTCATCTGTGTTACACTATTTGGTTTATTATTGCTCTGTGTCTTTAAGCTGTCTGCCTCTGTCTAAGCTGAATTCTCTCTCTCATCGTACTTCTGTATATCCCCTCCCCTTCCTTTTCTCTGGTATCATTCCTCAGTAATCTAAATCTACCATGCTGTACACATCTTTCCATGTGGCTTACAACATCAACATTTTTCTACCTATGAGTATCCTTCATTAAACTGATAATTTGAAAGGCTTCATCATCTGTCTCTTCAACAGTGAGTTTATTCATCAAGTTAAACTGTCTAAATTGATGCAAGGGATAAATAGATCACCAGGTCACATAAGCCCTATATGAAGCTGGAGATAAGCTTATGGCCTTGTAGTTGAGTCAGAACAAGTACTTTAAAGGTGCTACACCAATAATGTATATAGACAGGTGCATCTAATAAAATTAGAATATCACCAAAAAGTTAATTGATTTTATTAATTCTATTCAAAAAGTGAAACTCATATATTATATAGATTAATTACATACAGAATTATATATTTCAAGCATTTCTTTCTTTTAATTTTGATGATTATGGCTTACAGCTAGTGAAAACCCCAAATTCAGTATCACAGACAACTTAAATATTACATAAGACCAATTTTAATACAGAAATGTTGGCTTACGGAAAAATATGTAGGAAGAGTGTAGAGGCACAGAATCCAAGTTGCATGAGGTCAAGTGTGAAGTTCCCACAGTCAGTCTTCTCAGCACTTCCTCAGCTTTGTTGGAACACACCTCATCACACCCTCTCCTGTGATGTAACAAGGAAGTGAAGGCTTCTGGGAATGACCTAACAGGAAGTGAAAGCTGAGGAAGTGATGGAATCATAAAATTCTTTTAAAAATACAAATAAGCTGACAAGATTTTAAACCTCCTGTAGTTAAGTTTTGTTTTGCAGAGTTGCTCCTGGGCATTTCCTCCTGAGTTCACCAGATGGCGTACACAGCACTGAGACACGGTCCCTTTGTGATCTCACATAATGTGAGAGGTTTGAATGTACCTGAAAGACGCACCACCCTACTGAGGGAACTCAAAAAAGCCATACAGCTTTAGCCGCAGACCCAGTTGCCGGTAAAGGTTGTTGGGAAACCTCTAACCTCCCATATGCTTGGTCAGACCGTTGTGGTCTTCTGAGTTGGTAAGGTGCCTCATATTCACTTGGGTGCACTCACCTCTTGGAAGATTGGATTCTCTTCTTATCACGGATTCTGTATCAGTTTTTTTGCTATGTTTATGAACTTTTTATCTTTTGAAATGCACTAAATGTGATGGGACTTTTTGTATGAACCTTTTTCTTCGTTTATATGATACTATCACTTGATTACTTTGCATACCACACACTCTTCTAGTGATCACAAAATATTTTTTATATGGTATGTTTTCATGATATATTGTGTTGCATTTACAATGTTTTTGGCTTTATTAGTCTTTTTGTTATTTTGTCCACACGTCTTTTCACACATTGGTTATCCTTAGCGCTGCATTTTTTTTTATCACTGATATCTGAAGTTTGTGTCTGACTTTTTGATGCTGGCTGCTTTGGTATTTTAGGGTTAAATCCCTGTTTTCGCTCATTGTGTATCAATTTTAATTAGGTTTATAAGGCTAATCCTTTATAGCTATCAATCATCTACTAGGTTTCTAGCGCAGCGTTAACCTTTTGGTTTTATATACACATTGATGTTGATTTTAACCAGTTGCACAGGTTGTCAATGGTGATGACATCTATGGCAGGTAGTATATGGCATATACTGATTATGTAAAAACATGGAAATCTTATTTTGAATACTAGCTATTAGCTATTTCTCTCTGGGTTCACAGATATTCATGGAGTCTTTATTTTCCCGAAAAAACAGGCTTTGAGCTATGAAATGCGTCAAACGAATGGATGACCCTGTTTTGACATTCTATTTGGGGGTTACTGTCTTTATATATATCAAGACTGAGGATATTTTTTGTGCAATGATAACATGTCTGTGTGTACATGATATTTGAACAACCTGTGCATCCACTTCTAGGGTTTGTTAATCTGTGACTTCAGCATTAATATTGCTATTAAAAATTTGGAGACCTTCTCCTTTTGTAGGAAGCACATTACTCTGTATATCAGCATCATTTTTGGATTATTGCAATACTTAGCAATATGTACATATTAGCAAGGAATTTACCACAGCAAAGGAACTGTCATCTTGAAGAGGACAGGACTTAATTGATTTGAGTACTTGATTCTTGCTGAACTGAATGTTCAGAGGACATTGTGATCTGACAATTATGTTACATGAATCTCTAACTTTATCTAGTTTCTGAGCCTCAAGGCCGTTCTTCCTCCCACAAACGTAATACCAGCAAATTCATAGCAGCGATAAAGGTGAACCTGTCAGGAGGTCAAAGGTCACATACGGTAAACAGGCAGGCTGAGGCCTTTCTACTAGGCCCCAGCCTCATGCCGCTGGATTTACTAGCAGTGATAAAGCTCAAAGACTGCTGGATGTCAGCTTTCATTAAATCAAGCTCAGAAAAGCGTTAAAGCTAAGTTCTGTCTGGAGAGGTAGCTGGATGCAGCAGTCATTCTCCCCTGTCTCATCGGATGACATGGCGTATCAATTTGCACGCCCCCAAACACAATGTGAAAGCGTTTAGCAGCAACAAAAGCTGGTGGAAATGCATTTGTTTAAATTGTCAGGAAAAATTAACTTTTTAAGCTGCGAGGTGGAAGTATTTTCGCAGACTGCTGTAGCCGTGGGACTAAGATTCTGAATATTTAATCTCCCCTTGGTTCATTTACAGATTCCGTACTGTGTTAGAGTCAACACAATCTTGGTTGTTTTCAGACTGGGTTTCCGTACACAAAGATTGATTTAAATCTGTCAGCTAGGATAAGTAAATTACCAACATCAAATTCCATGCAAATGTACATGAAGGGCTTATCCTAAGATGCAGCTCTACGTTTGGAAAGGTTTTCAATGAAAAAAGAATTATAAATATATAAAACATTATAACTGATGTCATTGTTTTCCTCATGCCTGTCCTTTTTCTTCTATCTGTGATGGATTTTACGGCTCGTCCCTATTTGGCTGTAAAGGAAATATACAATTTTCAACTGTGTGAATGTCTATCTTAATTTTTTTTTTAATAAACTTTAGGTCTTGGAGACAAACCTTTGAGTAGGCATCTTTCTTTATAATCTATAAGACGTGATCACGCTCTTCTTATTTTCCTTCTGTAGCTTTAAATAGAACTGAAGGCAAAACTTTTTTTTCTTTGTTAGATGGAGTGGAGAGGGATTAGAACACCCTCTCTATTTTTCCCAGAGAAAGAAGATTTCACATTTTGAGTTGTGACCAGAACAATAACAGAGAAATCTTCTAATAAGGTCACAAGCTTTGGTGACTACCAGGAATTGATCTGACTTTGGGGAGATTTCCTCTTCCTTTCTGTTTTGGGACAGGAAATGAAGGGAAATCTCCCCAAAGGGACGAAGATGGAAAAATCTGACAGTAGTTAGTTACCTTATCCAAGTTGAAAAAAAAAAGTTATGCCAGTTCTGATTCATTTTTTTATTTAAATAACATTCAAACCTTGATACAGACTTTTGAGCATATACAGTGCCTTGAAAAACTATTCATACCCCTTAAAATTTTCCACATTTTGTCATTTTACAACCAACAACGTAAATGTATTTTATTGGGATTTTATGTGATAGACCAACACAAAGTGGTACATAATTGTGAAGTGGAGGGAAAATGATAAATGGTTTACAACATTTTTTACAAATAAATATCTTAAAATTGTGGCGTGCATTTGTAGTCAGCCCCCTTTACTCTGATACCCCTAACTAAAATCTAGTAGATTTAATTGCCTTCAGAAGTCACCTAATTAGTAAATAGAGTCCACCTGTGTGTAATTTATTCTCAGAATAAATACAGCTGTTCTGTGGAGCCCTCATAGGCTTGTTAGAGAACCTTAGTGAACAAACAGCATCATTAAGGCCAAGGAACACACCAGACAGGTCAGGGATAATGTTGTGGAGAAGTTTAACCACTTGCCGACCAGCCGCTGTCATTATACTGCGGCAGGTCAGCACGATCCCGCAAACCGTCGTAGTTGTACGTCAGCTTCTTTAATTGGGATAGCAGGCGTGCGCACGTGCTCGCTGCACTGCAGGGATGCCGATGCTCGTGACCGGCGGTCGCGATGACCACTGACCACGAGCGATCATGGGCACGAGAAGAAGAACAGGGATGTGTGTGTGTAAACGTACACACACATCCCTGTTCTGTGAGGAGAGGAGATGCAGATCGTGAGTTCCTAATAGCTAGAAACCACAATCTGTCATCTCCTATAGTCAGTCCCCTCCCCCTACAGTTAAAACACACAGTCAGAGAACACAGTTAACCCCTTGATCACCCCCTAGTGTTAACCCCTTCTCTGCCAGTGACATTTATATGGTAATCAGTGCATTTTTATAGCATTGATCGCTGTATAATTGTCAGTCGTCTCAAAAATGTGCCAAAAGTGTCTGATGTGTCCGCCATAATGTCACAGTCATGATAAAAATCGCAGATCGCCACCATTACTAGTAAAAAAAATAATAATAATAAAAATGCCATAAATCTATCCCCTATTTTGTAGACGCTATAACTTTTGTGCAAACCAATTAATGTAGGCTTATTGTGATTTTTTTTACCAAAAATATGTAGAAGAATATATATAGGCCTAAATTGAGAAAAAAAAAATGTATTTTTAAAAAAAAAATTGGGGATAATCATTATAGCAAAATACAAAATATTGTATTTTTTTTTTTCAAAATTGTCGGTCTTTTTTGTTTATAGCGCAAAAAATAAAAACCGCAGAGATGATCAAATACCACCAAAAGAAATCTCTATTTGTGGGGAAAAAAGGATGTCAATTTTGTTTGGGTACAGCATCGACTGACTGACTGTGCAATTGTCAGTTAAAGCGACGCAGTGCCATATCGCAAAAAATGGCCTGGTCATTGAGCAGGCAAATCTTCTGGGTCTGAAATGGTTAAAGCAGAGTCAGGCTATAAAAAAATATTCCAAGCTTTGAACATCTCACGGAGCACTGTTCAATCCATCATCGGGAAAATGGAAAGAGTATGGAACAACTGCAAAGCTATCAAGACATGGCCGCCCACCTAAACTGACAGGCCGGGCAAGGAGAGGATTCATCAGAGAAGCAGCCAAGGGGCCCATGGTAACTCTGGAGGAACTGCAGAGATCCACAGCTCGGGTGGGAGAATCTCTCCACAGGACAACTATTAGTCGTGCACTCCACAAATCTGGCCTTTATGGAAGAGTGGCAAGAAGAAAGCCATTGTTGGAAGAAAGCCATAAGAAGTCCTGTTTGCGAGAAGCCATGTTAGGGACACAGCAAACATGTGGAAGAAGGTACTCTGGTCAGATTAGTTCAAAATTTAACTTTTTGGCCTAAAACCAAAATGCTATGTGTGGCGGAAAACTAACACTGCACATCACCCTGAACACCCCATACCCACCTTGAAACATGGTGGTGGCAGCATCATGTTGTGGGGATCTTTTCTTCAGCAGGGACAGGGAAGCTGGTCAGAGTTGATGGGAAGATGGATGGAGCCAAATACAGGACAATCTTAGAAGAAATCCTGTTATGCCCTATACACACGATAGGATTTTCCGACAACAAAATCCATGTTTTTTTTCTGACGGATGTTGGCTCCAACTTGTCTTGCGTACACACAATCACTCAAAGTTGGTTGGAAATTCCAAACGTCAAGAGCGCAGTGATGTACAACACGTACGACGAGCCGAGAAAAATTAAGTTCAATAGCCAGTGCTGCTCTTCTGCTTGATTCCGAGCATGTGTGGAACTTTTTGCGTCGGAATTGTGTAGATCGGAATTTCTGACAACAGATTTGAGAACCAGCTCTCAAATTTTGTGTGACGGAAATTCCGATGGAAAATGTCCGATGGAGCCTACACACGGTCGGAATTTCTGACAACAAGCTCCTATCAAACATTTTCCATCGGAAAATCCTATTGTGTGTACGGGGCATTGGCATCTGCAAAAGACTTGAGACCTGGGTGGAGGTTCACCTTCCAGCAGGACAAGGACCCGAAACAGGAGAGCTTTGGCCCTACTTCTCCCTTTAACTATTTTTAATCGTTATGCTGCTATCCTTAATAGCTAGAAAGGTATGGTATAATATATCTATTTGTTTTAAACTTTTTTGTAACATTTCTTCAGCTGCATCCTGGTTTCTGGCCTAGGCCAAATTACTTTATACATCCCAGGAGTCTTTATGAGCATTTTTATAGGTTTTAACAGATAAGCTCTCTATTTCGACCAATAGCCATGCATATTTGCAGTGGACCTTGTTTGTTGGTATTAATATGACATTTAATATGAGTTTTTAGACATTTTATTTTCAGAAATAAAATTGTGTATGTTTCTATATATGAATGTATCTGCCTGTTCACTAGAGGGGTATATAAAGTCCTACCTTTTACTCTTTTGTGCTATATACTTTTAACTAGGATGACACCATCCACTGGCACATATTAGGTTGAACCCCCCCCGTACACGTCCAACAAATAAACTTCTTTTAACAGCTAAGCACACCCATCTGCCTGCATGCCTGAGCTAATAGCAGATGAATTCCAGGAAGTAAATGCTACATGAATCATCTAACCTTACTCAAGATAGCCAGAAAAGCAAGGGGGTGTTTTTTTTCAACAAAGTAAAGCATAGAGACATGGATGGATTAGTGAGTTCACGTAGAATATTAAAGATGAATTAAATAAAACTTTTTGTTTTTTTTCTTCCTTTTTGGATCAATAGTTGTTATGCTAGATTTTGAAACCGTATTATTATATTTTAGGTTCAGTGTGTATGATGAATTAAATAGCGTGTTCAGTGTGTGGAGCTCAGACACAGTTTAGTTCCATTTTAAGATAGTGCTGTCAACTAGAATAGCTATTGCTAGATGCTGGTTTCAGCCCTCAATCCCTCTAAAACTAGTTAAACATAAATTGAATTGGGTCTTGACCAACGATAAGATGTCAAGTATATTGCATAACGCGCAAAACACATTTGAACGTACTTGGAACCTTTGGATTCAATACAGTTCTCCCACATAATCCTGCACAGGCCTCACTTCTTTTCTTACCTTTTCTCTACTCTTTTCTGGTTCTCTCTTTTTATTCTTATTTCTTTTTCTTCTCCCTCCCCATCCTTTTTTTTTCTCATCTTCGGCTCCCAGATACACCTTCACCCATCTCCATCTTTTCCTCTTCTTTCAGAAACAATTCAATTTTGCTACAGAGATATTTCAAATACATATAATTCATGCAGGTAGAGAGGAGTTGGATCCCTCTTCGATTATATTGCTTATTATCTCTGTTACTTGACTTTGTGTCAATGTTTCCTGCATAATATTGTTATACTCTGTAACGATATTAGACCTGTTATCAAATCTAATGACCTGCAGTGTAGGTGCATAGCAGATTCTTTAGCATTTACTTATGTCCTTTAATAGCTTCACAAGGTGGTTAGATGGACTGTATAGGTGGAAATAGATAGAGATATATAATGTTATACTGCATTTGAATTATATCTGTCACCCACTGTGTTATTCCTGTAAATTAAAAAGGTTTTGTCATTTTACTTACCTTCAAATCCTCCTCCAAGTTGTGCTCACATGACAATTTTTTATTTACAGCTTAGTTAGTAAAAAATAGTAAAAAAAACAAACAAAACACACATTTCCTGAAAGCCAGTGGTGGGCCGTGCATTAAAGTGGGGTTCCACCCAAAAAACAAAAATACCTGGAAAAATTCTAAAAAACAAAAAAACATTTGGATATTTTTTTTTTTCACTTACCTCTAAATGCCTGTTGCTAGGTGGTCCCTCGTAGTCTGCCTCTTCCTTTGCCTGGGCTGGTGACATCACTTCCCCCTCGGCACAGGAAGGGCTCCGCTCTGCTCCCTCCCTCCTGTCAATCATCTGGGACCCATTACAGGTCCCAGGTGATTGAGCGGCCAATCACGGCGTGTGGCGCCGCTCACGCATGCGCAGTGGGTGCCAGGCTGCGAACCCACAGCCCGGTGCCCACAGTTGAAATGCCGATGCCGACGAGCGAAGGGGGGGGCGAGCGGGGCTTCGATACCCCGCATCGCTGGACCCAGGGACAGGTAAGTGTCCAATTAAAAGTCAGCAGCTGCAGTATTTGTAGCTGCTGACTTTTAATTTTTTTTTTTGACGGCCCCCCTGGGTGGAACTCCTCTTTAAGGCGCACGGGCGCCGCCCCCTCTCTCCTTCCACCCCTCTATCACCAATAGATTGATTCATGCATTGCACAAATCTATCTATGGCCGCCGCTGCCACCCCCTATACAGGCGCTCGGCCCCTTTTCAGGCGCAGGGTGCCTGAATTACAGTGGCAGGGGTGTTTTGAAGCACCTAATTAGAGCCATAGGCTCTAATAGGCTTAAAAAAAAGTGACTAGCGAGCGCCATGCTGGGCACTCACTCAGCTGTGTTAGAAAAGCGAATGACTATTCGCTTTCCTAACACTAAACCGCCTCTCTGCCAATCAGGTGCTCGGGTCTGTTACCTGTCACCTGATTGGCTGAAACGACATGTGCCGCTATTGGACGCCTATCAGGAGGAGAGGACAGGAGATGAGGATGGCAGGAGACCCATGGAGGACCCCGCTCATCGCCGTCACCCGCTGCCCTACCAAAACAGGGTAAGTGCCGGGCAGATGGTGAGCAGGCGGGGGTTGCACTGGGGGCATATAAGGGCACACTGGCCTCATTTAATGGGCACACTGGCAGCATATGATGGGCACATTGGCAGCATTTGATGGGCACACTGGCAGCGTTTGGCATAGTGGCAGCGTTTGATGGGCACAGTGGCAGCATTTGATGGGCACAGTGGCAGCGTTTAATGGGCACAGTGGCAGCGTTTAATGGGCACAGTGGCTGCAACTGATGGCACAGTGGCAGCGTTTGGCACAGTGGCTGCAATTAATGGCACAGTGGCAGCGTTTGATGGGCACAGTCACAGCGTTTGATGGGCACAGTCGCAGTGTTTGATGGCACAGTGGCTGCAATTAATGATTTTTTTTTCAAAAAATCACCCCCCCCCCCAGATTTTGAGCACCAGCCTCCAGCGCTGAAAGCACAGAACTTGTAGAATGAAAAGATGGTGCTATTGATTTTGTACACCTTATGACAGTGAAGCAAATGTTTATTAAATTTATATTTTCTGAAAAATAAATGCTAAAATCATTATCTGCGCATACAAACATAACATAAAGTATATTGGGCTTGATTTACTAAAGGCAAATCCACTTTGCACTACAAGTGCATTTGGAAGTGCAGTCGCTTTAGATCTGAGGGGAAGATCTAAAATGAGGGGAAGCTCTGCTGATTTTATCATCCAATCATGTACAAGCAAAAATGCTGTTTTTTATTTTCCTTGCATGTCCCCCTCTGATCTACAGCGACTGCACTTCCAAGTGCACTTGTAGTGCAAAGTGGATTTTTCGTTAGTAAATAAACCCCATTGAGTTGATAAATAATAAATATTTGTACATTTTAAATAGCGTCTTTTTGCAAAATGGTGAATATCGAAGGAATGCTGCGCATTAGGATGCAGTGCCATTCATGCTGAATGGCACCCCAACACACCTTGCCAACGCTCCTCAGCGCATGTGCATTTTGGCACACAACATTGCACAGATGGGAACCATCTGTGTGTTGTTTTGTGCTGCATTAAAAAAAAAGTTGTGTTTGTATGTGCACTGTGGTTTGCTGGTATCCTATTCAAAATGAATGGGCTGCTTTAACACAATACACATAAATTAACGCACATTATAGAGATCCTGAGACTTTGCCCATTCAGTGCCTGTACCACCAGGGATCTAATGTGGTCAGGCACTGAACATAGAGTCACAGGGGGAGAACAAGTACTCCAGTGATCTTCACTCATGTCTGGCTCCCATGCTGATTGGCTTCCTTGCTGCATTCTGAACACAGAAGGTTGGCCATTTAGCACAGGCACCAATCAGAAAATGGTTTGTATTGTCGGAATGAATGCTAAGCATTCTCTGATTGAGCAAAGTGGAGAAACTGGTGATGAGGTCATGCTCTCCACCTCATCCAATCAGAGAAGACTTTGCATTCATAGATGATTGCAAAACCATCTCTGAATGGTGCCTGCACCAAGTCGCCAACTTCCCGTGTTCAGAATGCAGCAGGGCAGCTACTGGGCATGGGATGGGTATGAAGATCACTGGAGTAACAGTGTGTACTGCATGAATTTCCAGTTTCTAGAGGGATCCCACAGGTATGGTATATCCAAGCTCAACCAATGTAACTATGTTAAAATTGCCATAACTGGAATTCTTTAAAGTGTAACTAAAGGAAAACCTTTTTTTTTCTTTTTTTTCAGTTTTGGGTGGAGTGGGGAGAGATTAGAATGCCTCTAATGCCCCATACACATGATTGGACATTCCAACAACAAAATCCATGGATTTTTTCAGATAGATGTTGGCTCAAACTTGTCTTGCATACACACGGTCACACAAATCTTGTAGGAAATTCGAAAAGTCAAGAACGCGGTGACGTACAACACGTACGATGAGCCAAGAAAAATGAAGTTCAATAGCCAGTGCGGCTCTTCTGCTTGATTCCGAGCATGAATGGAACTTTGTGCGTCGGAATTGTGTACACACGATCGGAATTTACGACAATGGATTTTGTTGTCGGAAAATTTGAGATCCAGATCTCAAATTTTGTGTGTCGGAAATTCCGATGGAAAATGTCCAATGGAGCCTACACACGGTCGGAATTTCCGACAACAAGCTCCCATCGAACATTTTCCGTCGGAAAATCCGACCGTGTGTACAGGGCATAAATCTGCTGTTGTAAAGGAGATTCACCCTCTCTATTTGTAGTGGTCAATGTTTCACTGAAAGTGAAAGAAAATCCCAAATTTTTAGCTGTCGCCAGAACAGTAATGGAGTAAATCTTCCACTGGGGACACTAATTCTGGTGAGAACCAGGAATTCCCTCACTTTGGAGAGATTACCTCTCATTTCTTGTTTTGTCTATGGGACAGGAAGTGGAGGGAAATCTCCCCAATGGGACACCATTGGCAAAAAACTGACAAGGGTTATATAACCCTGCCTTACTCTATCCAAAAAAAAAAAAAAAAAAACAACAACTTTAAAGTGGTTGTAAACCTTAGACATTAAATAGGAACAAAGCATATCCCGCTACAGTGTGTACTCACTCCAGAGCACTAAATGTCATTTCTGTCTGCTGCTTCATTTCTCTGCTATCAGGATGAATCACTTCTGACAAGCTTTTCGTGACACCAAGAGAAAAGTGGTAACATGGAGGGACCTCCAGCTGATTGACAGCCTCAGCTGGGTTCCTGTGTGCTGTGTGAAGGGGGGCGTGTCTCTTCCCTCTAATCAGCTCTCACTGAGCGTCGCGAGGTTTAACTTCAGCTCCCCACCTCCTGCTTTCTTGAAGCTCAGACAAGCTCTATAAATTCTGCACTTTGTATGGCTGTAGAGAAGAGAAGACTGTAGATAAACAGGTACAACTTATGTAGGAGGATTTGTTTAATCTCTGTGTATCACCTAAAGCTAGCCACTTCATGGGGTAAGGGTTTACAACCACTTTAAAGTGGTTCTAAAGGCTCAAGGTTTTTTTTTACCTTAATGCATTTTCTGCATTAGGGTAAAAAAACCTTCTGTTCCACAAGATATCCACCCCCCCCCCCATTACTTACCTGAGCCCGATCTTAATCCAGTGCTGTAACAACGTCTCTCTCTGCTCTCTCCCTCCTCAAAGGGCAAATTGATAGCAGAGGGAGCCATTGTCAATCAAATCCAGGGACAAGGGGGTGGGAACCGAGCTGTCTGTGTCTATAGACGCAGGCATCATGGCTCAGGATGGAGCCCACACAAGTGCTCCTATAGGAAGCAACTTCTTATGGGTGCACTTGCCAAAGAGATGGAGCCTGGAGCACCAGTGGGGGACCCCAGAAGAGGAGGATCAGGGCTACTCTGTGCAAATCCATTGCATAGAGCAGGTAAGTATAACGTGTATTATCTAAAAAAAAAAAAATATGAAGGTTTACAGCCCTATTTTGGGTTTCCATAAACCGATCTGCTGCCTCTGTAGCATTAATGTAATAAATGCCTGAGCCTTACCCAGTCCTTCCCACACTAGTTTCTCTAATCTATACCAATAGATAGAAATAGCACAGGCAATTCTCAGTCGTGTTAGCCTCACAGTGACATCACCAATGACCAATTGTTTTATTTGGCACAAATAATTGTATTCATTCACCTCTAGGGTATCTCATGTGTAATTATGTTGATCAGGATATAATTGTACATTGTAGATTGTCCTGAGAAGTAAACTGTCAGTATTAATCGAGGCAAAAGGGTATCAGTCGGGGACATATTTCAGATACACAGCTTTTTTTTTTGTGATAGTTGTTTAAATGTAATTATTTCTGAGCCTTATGTATACAAACTGGAGGAAAGTACTTGTAACTATGGTAACCATCCACATTCCAACTGTTATTTTTCAGGCTAAGGTAAGAACATGAGAGACCCTCACTGATTGCCAGGGGCAACGCCGCTATTCGTCCTCTGCTTCTGTTTTTATATATGAATCCCATTTGTTGCTAAGTTATTTCTGCATTCTATTCAATTATTGTTGATATTGTTTATGAAAAAGCAGCCATGACTGGGAATTCTCAGGGTTGGAAGTTTTATGACCAAAATCTCAAAGTTACTTTCTCTGACCTATATGTTGAACTTTTTTGACATCATATACACAAAATTGTTGAAAGTATTGGGACACCTGCCTTTACACACATATAAACTTTAATGGCATCCCAGTCTTATTCCGTAGGGTTCAATATTGAGTTGGCCCACCCTTTGTAGCTATAACAGCTTCAACTCTTCTGGGAAGGCTGTCCTTAAAGTTGAGAAGTGTCTCCTCTCTAATAACTCACTCTAATTCATCCCAAAGGTGTTCTATCGGGTTGAGGTCAGGACTCTTTGCAGGCCAGTCAAGTTCCTCCACCCCAAACTCACTTATACATGTCTTTATGGACCTTGCTTTCCCATAGACACACTCCTAAACTTTGTGGACAGCCTTCCCAGAAGAGTTAAAGCTGTTATAGCTGCAAAGGGTGGACTCAATAAGGAATCTCATGGACTAAGACTGGGATGCCACTAAAGTTTATGTGCGTGTAAAGGCAGGCGTCCCAATACCTTTGACAATATCACGTATATTTGCTCTATAAGTATACAACAATGTATATACAGTGGGGAAAATAATTATTTGATCCCCTGCAGATTTTTTTTAAGTTTGCCCACTTACAAAAAAAATGAAGGGTCCATAATTTTTATCATCCTTACCCCATGAGGTGAAATCTTGCATGGAGCACCAAACCGAGGGTGATTGATTTTGTATTTCTTCCATTTGCAAATATTCGCTCCAACAGTTGTTTCTTTCTCACCAAGCTTCTTACTGATGGTCTTGTAGCCCGTTTCAGCCTTGTGCGGGTCTACAATCTTGTCCCTGATGTCCTTGGAGAGTCTGTGGACAGGTATCTTTTATACACATAACAAGTTGTCGTTGGGGGCACCTTCTTAAATTGACAGGACTAATATGTGTATCACGTTAGCACATACTGTAGCCAGTCTGTGGGAGTCAGAATTATTGTTGGATGGTAGGGGTCCAAATATGTATTTTACTCAGCGAACTGCAACTCAATTTCTAACATGTGTTTTTACATATTTGTTATTTTGTCTCAATTTTTTAAAATACACCTATGATACAAATTATAGACTCTTAATTTGTTTGTAAGTGGGCAAATTTACAAAATCTGTAGGGGATCAAATAATAATATTCCCCACTGTATAAATATTTATAATATAAATATTTAAACTTGCTTGATAAGGAAACTATAATATCAATCCATTTTTTTTTTGCAACATTTACCTAGAAGTCATTTTGGGCAAAACTTATTTTTTTATTTTCTTGCTGTGTTCATTAGGAATTACCACCAGCCAAACGTGAAAAAATCAACAAAATTGTGGCCATGCTGCAACTAACCTGCAACGGTATGCAATGCGTGTGGTGGTGTGGGATCTTAAGTGTTAAAATAGGCAGTGAAGAGATGATAAATTGCCTCCTCAGCGGCTGTCAAACTTCTCTGAAAAGTGTTCCAACCGCAGAAATCTTTTCAGAAGCATGGTAGTGACAGGCGATAGTGTAAACAAGCTCCTACACTTCTATCTCCCCAAGAAGTAAAGGGTATTCTTCCCACACATAAATAAACTGCATGAGATTTTAACCTTACCCCCCTCTATCCATGACCTAAAAAGAAAAGGTTTGGGATATACAAGCACTGCAGATGAATCTTCTAGATGCATGTGTTTTAAGTGACAGTGATTGGTTTACCACCAGTTAATGTGTGATGAATGTCACATTAACTGCATCATAAATATGCCCCTTTAAGTTTAATATCTGTTTTAAAGGAATTTGACAGTCCCTGTCTTGTTTTATTCAAATGTAGTTCGGAGTTAGTACAGCTTTTTTGTTAGTGTAGGTAAATTTAGTTAGCTCAGGGCTAAGCCTGAGCTGTTAAATCGTGGTCAGGGTTCAGTGAGTCAGGGCTGGTTGACTCATCCTGACAGCTCCTCTGGTGCCTCCCCCTGTTTCTGGGACAATTTCCAATCATGTGTACTAGTACTAGTAATGGCATTAGAGGGTTTTATGACCCGGGTAAAGGGGGACTTTATTATATGATGCCCAGGGCTCCCAAATTGCTTCAAACTTAGGTACCTTGACTAAAAGTTTTACTGCAATTTGTTATTTGGTCATGATCAAAGAGATCTTTAATTTTGTTATCAGCATCAATACTCTGGGCTTCTTACAGGCCCCTGCCAAAGTAATTTTAGCCCCCAAAAGCATGAAAAATGTCAGTGTTTGGGTATGTTTAGGAGTTTTGTCTATTCTGTGGTTCAAAAGCACGATTTTGGGGTCCTGGGGAATTGCCATACCAGTGACCTTCCTCACTAAATGGAAGAATTTTTTCCAGAAGCTTCTGATGCGTGGACAGGTCCACCAGATATGGAACATAGTACCCGCCTGGTTACAATCCCTGAAACACAAGGGAGAAGTGTCTGGATAAATTCTTGGTAATCTGGAAGAGACATAGTACCATCTAGTGAGAATCTTAACATTTGCTTCAATTAGACCAGTATTTAAAATACCTTTTTATATGAGCTTTGAAAAGAGAGAAACCATTTTCCTGGATCCAGTTGTAGTTCCAGTTCAGACTCCAAAGCTTGAGCATAGAGAGGGTGTGCTTGTCTTGTTCGCCAAAGAGGCGTATATAATCAAAATCCCACCTCTCTGATCCATGAGGTTGGAGCACCATTGTTCGTAGGCCGTAGGTTTTGGGGGGTTAGGTTTGTCTGTCCATACGGTGTGTAGAAAATGCTTGATCTGGGAGAATCTAAACTTCTCTGCATTACGCATGTCCAGTTTGTTGGAGCAATAACCCAGTGTGAGTGGGCCCTAAGAGTTGAAGCAGTGACCTATTCTAAATAATCCCTTGTTTAACCACCACTTAAAGGCTAGAATGTTCCTCTCTGGCTTAAAGTTCTGGTTTTTGAATAGATGGGCAAGAGGTTTTATGGTAGAGACTAGGGTGGTCTGCTTGTGGAGTACATCACAAAATGACAAGGAGTGTGAAAGAGTAGAAGCTAAGATGGGGGGTCTCTGTTTCGGATGGCACCACATCAGGAAGTCGATTGTGTGGTGAGGAACTGCCTGTCTCTCTATGGCTATCCAGTCTGGTTTGGGACCCTTCGAGTACACAGTGGAAATCAAAGGGAATCAAGAGGGACAAGTACAGGATGGGCTAGGGCTAAGGATCGGATTAGATCAGGACAAAAACAGGTTCACAGTCAGGATACAGGCAACAAGGTCAGGACGCAGGGAGAAAGGTACCAAGGCAAGCATGTGAGGGCTTGCCGGGTATTTATAAGGCTACAGTAATTGACCTCATGTTACACCTGAGCGCAGCGGGTGCTTTCTGCTCCACACTGCCGGAGTACACCCGCTGGTGGACACTGGTACTACGGCCCAAGGATGCAACAGTGCCACCAGCAGGTGAGTCCTCTTATTACAGGTTTCTAGGTGTTGGAAGACACCCGCTGGTGGACACTGGTACTGAGATCTAAGAGAATGATAGTGCCAGCAACGGGTAAACCTTTTCATGACAGTACCACCCCTCAAAGGAGCGGCCGCCTGGACGCTCCAACTAGATGAAATTGTCCAAAGTTTATGGCCTCAAACCGAACAACAGATGAGGGCACATCAAACTGGACAACGGGCACATCAGAGCAGACATCGGGCTCCGGGTCGTCGAACTGGGCAACAGGCTCCGGGTCGTCCAGCTGGGCAGCAGGCTCTGGGTCGTCCAGCTGGGCAGCAGGCTCTGGGTCGTCCAGCTGGGCAGCAGGCTCCGGGTCGTCCAGCTGGGCAGCAGGCTCTGGAACATTAGGCCGAATAGCGAGCACCGTAAGGGCAGGCTGGATTACAGGCACCGGCTGGGTAACGGGCCCCGGCCCAGTGGGCTGGGTAACGGCCCCGGTTCAGCGAGCTGGACACCGGGCACTGTTCCAGCAAGCCGAATAATGGGCACTGGCTTAACAGACTCCGGTTTAGCAGACTGGGTAAAGGGCACCGATTCAGCAGACTGGGTAACGGGCACCGGTTCAGCAGGTTAGGTAATGGGCACCAGTTCCGCAGACTAGGTAACAGGCACCAGTTCCGCAGACTAGGTAACGGGCATCGGTTCCGCAGACTGGGTAACGGGCACCGAAACTTCAGGCTGACACACGGGCACCGAAACCTTCTGCTGACACACAGGCACAGGCTGGGACACCAATATCAAGACATCTGGCTGGAAGGCAGGCAACGAGACACCAGGCTGGAAGGCAGGTACCAGGACATCAGACTGAGAAGCAGGCACATCAGATGGGGAAGTGGAGACATCAAGCTGAAAGGCAGGCATCGAGACATCAGGCTGGAAGGCAAGCACCGAGACATCAGGCTGGAAGGTGGGCACATCAGACTGGAAAGCGGGCACATCAGATCAGAAAGCAGGCACCAAGACTTCGGGCTGAAAGGCAGGCATCAGGACATCAGACTGGAAAGCGGGCACATCAGACTGGAAAGTGAGCACATCAGACTGGAAAGCGGGCACCGAGACATCCAGCTGGAAGGCAGGCACCAAGACATCAGGCTGGAAGGCAAGCATCGAGACATCAGGCTGGAAGGCGGGCACATCAGACTGGAAAGCGGGCACATCAGACTGGAAGGCAGGCACTGAGACATCCGGCTGGAAGGCAGGCACCGAGACATCAGGCTGGAAGGCAAGCATCAAGACATCAGGCTGGAAGGCGGGCACATCAGGCTGGAAAGTGGGCACATCAGACAGGAAAGCAGGCACCAAGACTTTGGGCTGGAAGGCAGGCATCAGGACATCAGACTGGAAAGCGGGCACATCAGACTGGAAAGCGAGCACATCAGACTGGAAAGTGGAGACATCAAGCTGGAAGGCAGGCACCGAGACATCCAGCTGGAAGGCAGGCACCGAGACATCAGGCTGGAAGGCAAGCATTGAGAGATCAGGCTGGAAGGCGGGCACATCAGACTGGAAAGCAGGCACCGAGACTTTGGGCTGGAGGGCAGGCATCGAGACATCAGGCTGGAAGGAGGGCACAACAGACTGGAAAACAGGCACATCAGGCTGGAAAGCGGGTACATCAGACGGGAAAGCAGGCACCAAGACTTCGGGCTGGAAGGCAGGCATCAGGACATCAGACTGGAAAGCGGGCACATCAGACTGGTAAGCGGGCACATCAGACTGGAAAGCGGGCACATCAGACTGGAAGGCAAGCACCGAGACATCCGGCTGGAAGGCAGGCACCGAGACATCAGGCTGGAAGGCAAGCATCGAGACATCAGGCTGGAAGGCGGGCACATCAGACTGGAAAGCAGGCACCGTAGGTAGGTCATCAAGTTCAACTGGCATGAACGCAGCCTGGAACAGGTTGGTTGGTGTGGAGGCAGGTTGGGTTACTGGCAGGATGGTGTGGGTCGGGAACAACTTTTGTTTCTTTTTTGATTTAGCCACTGCAGCTTTGTACGTAGGTGTAGGGTCGTAAGAAGAGTATGTGGCTGGGCAGAAGGAAGCCAAGGAACAGTGGCTGGAGGAGGGTTCTGTGGGGTTGTTATAGGTGGAGGAGAAGAGGCAGGTGGATTAAAGGCAGGATAGGTGCAACACTTGGAGACTGGGTAATAGTATTTGGTAGGGAGCTGAGTAAACTGGGCTGTAGCTGAGGTTGCCATAGGTGATGGGGAGATAGATTTTTGGGAAGGCAGGTGATTAATGGCAGGGCTGGAATGTTGAGGCCTAGCTAAGTGCAGGAGATCTGACCATGCCTGTAGCACAGGTTGAACAAACGCTGATTCACACCCAGCCTGACTAACCAGGGATTGCACTGAATGGATGCAATCAGACAACACCTGCTGTGAACAAGCGGAATAATGTTCCATAAAAAAGGCTGGATCATCTGCTAAAAACCATACTAGGGATTCAACTTGGCCATAATTGAAGGGGGGAGAAAAATCATCGCTTTCTTCGGGAATGCATGACAGAGCTGGTTTTGCACATAACTGGATCAGGGGCTGAACATCTTCAAATGACATATAACCCTGATCCACTAGGGAATGAGCTGATTGGATAGTTTCCATCAGCTGGTCACTAGTCCACCCTTTTAAAATCTGGCGACAATATTCACCATCATCTTCTGCCAGCAGTGAATAATAAATGATTTCATTGAAATCCATATTAGCAGAACTAACAACCCGGATGGTTCCTCAATGCAGCCACGTCTGGTCAGGGATGGCCTTGGTATACTGTCAGGAGATTTAGTAGACCAGACTGTGCGGACTGCACAGAGAAAACCAGAAATGCATGTAAGTGAAAAAATAATGGTGTTTATTAAATAGGTGACAAGTAAGAGAAATTTAAACAGTGCAAAAACCAACCACAGACCCATAAACGACAAATAGTATATACAAAGTAAATGGAGATACCGGAATCGTAAAGAAAGCCAGGCCGAGGTCATACACAGGGAGGTCAGCAGATGGGTAAGGACAGGAAATCAACAGGACAGGGAGAGGATGGATGGATAGGCTGCAGGGCAGGGATCAAAGGGAATCAAGAGGGACAAGTACAGGATGGGCTAGGGCTAAGGATCAGATCAGATCAGGACAAAAATAGGTTCACGGTCAGGACGCAGAGAGAAAGGTACCAAGGCAAGCATGTGAGGGCTTGCCGGGTATTTCGAAGGCTGCAGTAATTGACCTCACATTACACCTGAGCGCAGAGGGTGCTTTCTGCTCCACACTGCCGGAGTACACCCGCTGGTGGACACTGGTACTACGGCCCAAGGATGCAACAGTGCCACCAGCAGGTGAGTCCTCTTATTACAGGTCCTAGGTGTTGGAAGACACCCGCTAGTGGACACTGGTACTGCAATTCAAGAGACCGATAGCGCCAGCAACGGGTAAACCTTTTCATGACAGGAATATTTAGATAACCTTTTTGTTTAAAGTAATGGGGAGTGAACGGAAGAGGTAGAGTATACGAGGCATCAGTGTCATCTTTACCGCATTGACCCTACCTAGCCAGGACAGGCCACATTTTGACCAAGCCTTAAGGTCCTCTTCCAGTTTCCTAAACATCAGAGGGCAATTTGAGACGAAGAGTTTGTCTATCTTATTGGGGAGTGTGATTCCCAGGTATGGTATGGATTCATTAGCCCAGGGGAAAGGAAAGTGATGCTTCAATTGATCGACCCGGTTTTGAGGAACTGAGATATTTAGTGCAATTGATGACATTGAGGCCCGAGATAGCTCCGAAATCTTTAAGTGTTCGTAATATATTGGGGGTGGAGATTAATGGGGACGTGACAAAGAGCAACATATCGTCTGCGAATAAAGCACATTTGTGTTCTTGGGGACCGCAAGAGACCCCTTTAATGTCTAGGATGGATCTGATAGCTATTGCTAGTGTTTCGATGGCGATTGCGAATTTAAATGGCGATAGGGGGCACCCCTGTCTAGTGCCTTTAAGAATGTTGAAACTTTCAGAATAATGGCCCATTAGCCAGATTTGTGCACTTGGGGTAAAATAAAGAGAGTGAATAATTCCTATGAAGTTGGGGCCAAATCCCCACCATTCTAAAATGTTGAAGAGGTATGGCCATGAGAGAGAATCAAAAGCTTTCTGTAGGTCAATGGAGACCAGAAAGCCTTCCTGTGGGGTCCCTCTTTCTCAATGTGAGTGTAATAACAAAATTATATCTATGGCTCTTCTAACTTGGTCCTGTCTCTGCGGGATGAAGCCCACCTGGTCTTTGTGTACATACTTAGCTATAAAGCTAGACATTCTAGTTGCCAGGATTTTTGTCATGATTTTAATGCCATTGTTTATAAGGGAAATTGGGCGGTAGTTGCCCACCTCGCTCCCCCCGTAGAGAATTAAAGAACCATGTCATATAGGGGGCTAGGGTAGATCCAAATTTTTTGTAGTAACTTCCAGAGAAACCATGCGGGCCTGAGGCTGAGCCTTGTTTAAGTGATTTTATAACCTCTAAGACCTCTTCCGTTGAAGAGGGTCTGTCTAGTATTTCCCTATGTGTATCCGTTATTTTGGGAACTGATAAATCCTGAAGAAAGGAGTCTATTTTGTTAGTGGTAGGGGGGTTACTGTCTGTGTAAAGTTTGGAGTAGAAATCTTGGAAGGACTGCATGATGCGGATGGGATTTTGGGTAAGGTCTCCCGAAGCAGTGCGGATCTTTCACGTTTTATCTGAGAGGACAGCTGGATCAGCTTACCCCTCAGCACGCCCAAAGTGTCGATGGGGAAATCACACCATCGTCATTGTCAAGGAAGAAGTCCTGTAGAGATTTCTCAAGAATAGTGCAGTGGACTGGGTTGCTCAATATCGATTCGTTAAGACGCCATTTATAGGGTCTTTCCGCCCCCAAGGAACATCCTATGGATAGGGACATAATAGAGTGGTCTGATAGTGATGTGCCTCTGATCTTAGAGGTAATGGCTAGCAGGATGACTGAGGCTGGTAAAAAAATGTGGTCTATCCTGGCATAGGTCTGGTGTGGGGTGGAATAGTGTGTGTAGTCTTTGGCGTGGGGGTTCAGTTCCCTCTATATATCCACTAAACCTAGCATGTTTAGCAGTTGTGCTATTTTTAAGGTCTATCTGGGTGGGCATTTATCTTTTGGTGTCCTCGCTCTGGACTTATCCAGGGATAGGTCAAACAGTAGATTTGAATCTCCCCCCCAGAATGACAGTTCCTTTAAAATGTGGTTTTAAGATATTCATCATAGATTCAAAAAAATTTCCCTGACCCTTGTTAGGGGCATAATAAGAGACAAATGTATGGAGCCCTCAATCAGAAGATATCGGCCCCCTGAGTCTCTGATAACCTTTGAAGATGTGAAGTTGAGTTTTTTGGAGAATCCTATAGATACTCCTCTAGTTTTATTTATTTTGGCCAGATAGAATTGTGGGAATCGTTGATGAAAGAATGTCGAGTTATAAGAGGATGGGAAATGTGTCTCCTGGAGGAGAATGACATCTGCCTTTAAGGTGTGGTACAGTTGGAGCAGTTTTCTACGTTTTACCGGGGAGTTTAACCCCTGGGTGTTGTGGGAAAGAATCATTAACGTCCGATTTGCGTGCACTGGATCAGTCATGGATCAGAGAAGTGAAAGTGTGCTAAATTCATAAGTATCTTACCCCAAAGGAAAGGTATCTTGGTGGAGTGTCGTGCTCACAAGGTCCCCGGTAGCCCGAGCTTGTGATTTGGAGATGGGTAGACCCCTGTTTGATCATTGAGTAGGTTGAGAGCTGGATGGAGAGGGCAGTAGAAAAGAGAGGAAAGTAAAGGAAGAGAAAAAGATAGAGAAAGATTTATTAGTACATAAATGCATACATCATTCAAGTGAACAAATCGAGTGGGGAAGGGACCTGCCACTCCCCCCCCCACCCCCTCCACCGATCCCAGGAGAGAGAGATCCTCCTTCACCCCAGGTAAGTCAGGCTGTCTCTATAAGGAGAACCTCACCCTTACAGTGATTAAGGGAGGCACATTGCAACCATTCCGGTCAACCCACCATTAAGTATCAACAATAACTACTGATAGACAGAGCCCTGTCACAGTGAATATAATGGAAAAATAAGGAAGGCCAGAAGGTCCGTGACTCCAGTAAGAAGTCCCTTATTCCAGGGACTCCTGCACTGTCATCACCAGACCCCCTGAATACAATTGCAGTAATCCACTCAAATATCAGTTGAGAACAACCTGCAGACCCGTACAGTACTATAATTTGTTATTCTACCCCTCCAGGAAGAGGCAAAGCAAGAAAACTTCACCCCCCCCCCCCCCCGGGTGTCTGAGTCCTTGGTATATCCAGGACCTCAGCTGATCAAAGTCCAGTGAAGTGCTAAAGATATGTTTACAGGACTGTAAGGTAAGTGGGGAGGGACTCGGTGGGGTGATCAAAAAGAGCAACTGGATCTTAGTGGCCTGGAGTGGAGAAAAAAAAAATTAAAAACAGGAACAAAACTCCTTAACTGTAGAACTCTGCATTTGTTGGGAGGAAAAACAAAACAGGTAAAAAGCAGATACCCCAACGAGGGTGTGGTTGTACACCTACGTTGACTCGGGTGAAAGCCTCAAGGATTCCTGGGAACCGTTCCAGAAGGAACGAAGTAAAGTAGGACTTCCAGCATGGTAAAGCTTTACATTACAGGGGGCGAGAGTCTTTTGACCTTTTTCGACTGCTGCTTTTTCCAGACAGGGGTCAGAGGTTTAGGTGGAGATGTCCGTTTTGTGGAAGGGGGTCCTCTGATGGTTGATGGCTGTGGAGTCTCCTGGGCGATCAGCCCCAGGTGTGCTAGTAGGTGTTCTCCTCTCCTAAAGGATGAGAAACCATAGGGCTTATTCTGGTAGGAGAAATTCAGGCGAACAAGGAAGGCCCATCTATATGCAATTTCTTTTTGCATTAGGACCTGGAACAATGGTTTCAATGAGCGTTTTTTTTTGAACAGTGAATGGGGAGAGGTCAGCAAAAATCTGGATTTGGTGGCCCTGGATTGAGAGCTTAGCTGAATAGCGTGAAGCTTTCATTACCCCTTCTTTGACTGCGTAAAAGTGGGGTTTGACGATGATGTCTCTGGGAAGACCATCCTTACATACAGGTTGTAGGGCCCTGTGTGCTCTGTCCGGTTCTAACCTGTTTCTAAGTCATCAATTTTGAATAAGGCAATCTCCAGCTGGTCCTGAAGGTCATGGATTCTGGCAGTGTTCTGATTAATTCTACCAGCAGCCTGGTCAGTTTTCTTTTCTATAGATTCAATCCCAAACCCTATTTGCTGCAAGTCAGCATGTATAGAAGAGGTGATCTGGCCTGCTGTTTGAGCCAAGCCCCTGATTAGCATGTTAGAGAAAGCAGCCATCATTGCAGGCAAGTCTGCAGGGGAGTGTGGGGAAAAGTGAGGCCCAGTTGTCTGGGGTAGCTAGTAAGTCACTCATGGGTGAAATCCTCCCAATGATCTATCGATCAGTAACTCAGTGGAAGAGTGAGACAGTGAGGCCATTTGGGGGTTACTCAATGTGTTATTCCCCTGTGTGGCAGATAGTGCTGGAGCAGTGTCTTGATCTGCTATCGATTCATCTAGCTCCGGGTCCGTGCTTCGTGCACCTGCAGCCACCAGTTTGGAAGGGCCGGGCTGCTGTAATGTGGATTCCAGCTGGCGGGAGTGGTTCCTCCGCGTGAAGCCCATGGACATTGGGCGCTTCCCTGGGCTGTCCCAGATCGATCGGCGGTGGAACAGGCTCTGTTGGCTGCGGCTGAGGTCAGTAGTCCAGAATGGCACAGAGCTCCGTTGCTATGTGGCCACCTTGTGAGCTTTGCGCATGCGCCTGCATCATGTAATTTTTTATTAACCTATAGTTCCACTTTAATGTCTAGAAGGCTGAATAATGCCAGTAACTTGTTTAAAGGAATAATTTACCTTTCTGAATAAGTAATGTCTGGATATCAGTGCTGGGAATCCCAGTTATAGGGATAAATATATAGAGAGGAAAAGATTTGATATGCTTCATCTTGTATCATGTGGCGCTTTCGTCATTTAGTTATAAAAAGGATCAAGAAGCAATTGGATTGTAAAGTACAAAACCTTTTATCGGAGTAAAGTTCTTTTTTTACTGCAGTCACATTTTCCATGCAGACATTTTTTACATAATATATTGCTGGAAGAGACTGGCATTCATCTCTATTCTATCTCACAGGGAGGAACAGATGTGAAATACAATGCTTTTTTTCAAGTGTGAGAACATCAGAATGAGATACAGTATGTGAGTAAAAATGGGAATAGCTTGCTGGGTATGCTAATAGCTGGGGAGTGTTTTATACATAGAAACACCGCCTCTTCATAGCATGAGATGGATGTTAAATACAACTTGACCGGCTATGTACAAAGACACCAAAGAACATCTGTGATACTGAGAAATAGCAGTCCAGCTCAGCAGTGTGAAGAACAAGAGGTGTTGCTAGATGGGATTCTCTGGTACGGGGGCAACTGATCTTCCAGGTCACTGACCCTGCTTTCCACAGCCTTGGTGCTCTCCCTGACTTTCTGTATGTCCTGTCTGATCAGTGCCATCGCCTCTTTTAAGTCCCCCAAAGTGGTCTTTCATCATATCTACCAATACTCTACATTTTTTCACTGCCCAGAGAATTACTGCTAATGTGAGCTGCTCAGAAGCGTCCTCTGCTGCCCCCATATCAATAAGCTGCTGCTCAGGCTGCTCAGGTACAGGAGCTGGGCCTAGTATGCTCTTTACAGACCTCCTGCTTCATATCCAATAGTGCAGTTGGACACACAGTATCCTCCTTTGCTCCCCTCTCCGAGGTTCAGAACAGCTTATGGACAAAAATACATTTCACGTCCCGGGGCTGATCTTTAGGAGGGTGCTTGACAGGCTTAGGGAGTTTACTCACAGTGTCCTTGGGCTTGTCCCCGCCATGAGGAGTATGCTGGGGAAGCACTGCCACATTGCCATCTTGACTCTCCAGCCTGCGAGGCATCCTCTTTGGTTTTGAGGACAACCATGGTGCTACATGCGTGGGACAGCTCTGGGAATAGTAGCAAGTATCGTGGAACTCAGATGAGTCGAATCATCATAAAAAATCACACTGCAACCACAAACTGATCATTTGGCTTGTGGTTGCAGTGCACTCCTATTGAGCTCAATGGGTGAGTTTGACAGGCGGCGCCACCTGACAACATCTGCAGCCCAAGGTAAAAATGCCACGGCCACAAAGCAATGCATCGCAATCACAGCATGTGTATAGCCCTCTCAGGCTGTAATGTTAGCACTTGAGTGGGCAGTCAGGAGTGGTAAAACTGCAGTACAGCTGCCTGTCCCACCCCCCCTTCCAACCAGCCATGTGAAAAGTCCCTAATGTTACCAAACTCGTAGGACCTCAGACAGTTTAATACAGAGCTGGTAGTAGACAATAACTATGTTCATTTGTCTAAATGGCCCCATCCTCTATAAGTCACCTGAATTTGGTATTCTGTTGTATTGTGCTGTATAGTCCCTCGAAGGACAGCAGGAAAAACCTCCTACGGAAATGCAGTCCAGTCAGGGAATTGTTCCTTTGGATTAAACAACACAAGACTGGTCCTGCAGTGAAAGCCACATTAGGCACACAAGGCCTGTTACCTTCTAACATTTAGAGGTTGATTAATTATTAAAGAAGAATTTTCACTTTTCAGGACAAGCGAACCTCTGCCAAGATAATACAGACTAAAGTATTTAAATATTCTGAACAAGCAGTTAAGCACATTTTAAAACAAGACCTCATTCATCTCTGTATCTATAAGCATTGTGGAGAAAATTAATTTTCAAAGTTACTAGGAGGTGTCTGGGACATGCATGGAGGGAAAGGAGGGCTTTGCTTTCCCCTTTGTGAACAACTCATAATAGGGACACTTTTCTATGATTTGGACTGACTCTGTATGGGATGTTGGGGTATCTCACCCTGGGAGAATAAGGTAATTAGTGCACCGCAGTAGCCCCCTATGTCTATGCAGAAAATAGACTGTAGCAGTCAAGACCCTTATTAGCCACTGTGTGTGATTTGCTTGACATTTTGTGGACAGTTATTGCCATAATTCGGAAACCATGTAAAATTATTTTAAATATGCTCTTTTGTCTGACTCTGTGTCTCCCAGCTCACTGCAAGTTACCCGTCTGAGGCTGCAGCCCATTCTATAGACCAGTGCTAACTTTGTCAACAAAAATATTTCCGTCTACTAAATTAACACCAGTACATTTCAGATGACTAAAATATAGTCGAAACTAAAATGACATTTTAGTCTAAAGACTATGACTGAAAGGAAATTGAAATTTGACATCAAAATTAACACTGCTCTGCTGGTCTTTTTCTAAATTGGCAACACAATTACATCCCCAGCCTATAAAATTAGCACAATAATGTTTAGACATGTATTGCACTATTGCACTACCACATATGAATAAATAGGGGGGATGTACTAAGCTGCTGAAAAGGCTTTTCTTATTTTTCTTTCTTAATATTTAACCACTTTGCGACTGCGCTATAGCCAAATGTGGAAGAGGGTCTCCTTTCCTCATGCAGACAGCATGAGAAGAGGAAAAGAGAGCTGATAACCAACTTCTCTTATGCCCCGTACACACGGTCGGATTTTCCGATGGAAAATGTTCGATCGGAGCGTGTTGTCGGAAATTCTGACCGTGTGTGGGCTCCATCGCACATTTTCCATCGGATTTTCCGACACACAAAGTTTGAGAGCAGGATATAAAATTTTCCGACAACAAAATCCGTTGTCGGAAATTCCGATCGTGTGTACACAAATCCGACGGACAAAGTGCCACGCATGCTCAGAATAAATAAAGAGATGAAAGCTATTGGCCACTGCCCCGTTTATAGTCCCGACGTACGTGTTTTACGTCACCGTGTTCAGAACGATCGGATTTTCCGACAACTTTGTGTGACCGTGTGTATGCAAGACAAGTTTGAGCCAACATCCGTCAGAAAAAATCCTAGGATTTTGTTGTCGGAATGTCCGAACAAAGTCCGACCGTGTGTACGGGGCATAAGACCTGTACATTGATTATCAGTGCAGTCCCAACAGTGCCCACCAGTGCTGCCGATCTGTGCCCATCAGTGCTGCCAATCAGTGCCCACCAGTGCAGCCTATCAGTGCTCATCAATGCCCATCAGTACCACCTCATCAGTGCCCACCAGTGCAGCCTATCAGTGCCAATCAGTGCAACCTCATCAGCACACATCATTGAAAAATTACCTGTTTGTAAAATGTTTTAACAAACTATGAAAAGAGGTTTTTTTTTTACTCAAAATTTTCAGCCTTCATTCATTTATTTAGCAAATGATAAATTGGTGATTATTGCTACCAAAATAAAGCTCTATTTGTGTGAAAAAAATGATAAAAAAATTTGTTTGGGTACAGTGTTGCATGACGGCGCAATTGTCAGCAGAAGGCTGAAAATTGGCCTGGGCAGGAAAGGAGGCAAAAGTGGTTAATGTTGGTAATATATTCAGATAATATGTGCAATGACATTACAGCCTATAGATTTTACAGTCTTTTTTTGGGGGGGGGGTTACAAAAAGCTACATTTTTGTTGGTTTATGAAAACTGGTTTTATTTATGAATTAAGGTTATATATCAGCTAAATCTGTGTCTGTAGTGCATGTTCAAACCATAATACCATAAATAGTAACATGTTATTAGATTTTTACTCCAGGAGTATATAATGAGTTTGGCTATTCTAGAGAAATGCTTAAAGTGTTACTAAACCCAGAACCCTGCATTCATTATATCTGGTCTCCCACTGTACACAGAACATGGGAATGCAATTATTTTAGTAAATACAAACTGTTAAATACATCATCAGCGGTATATAAGAGTCTTGTGACGTCTACCAGTGTCTGGTTAAAGCATGTAGGAGAAGTTTTCATACTGCTCCCGCTGTCCTATAAGACTTCAGGACCCCTGACCTTCTGTCTGGACAGTGTTGATTGGCCCTGTGCTGATCACATGCGCTCTCTCAAGAAAGAAAAAAAACTTTCTAGCAATACACACCAAACTGAGCATGTGCAGCTTGTCCCCTACCCTCTGTATTACCCAAAGATGAGTGGGGGATACTGGAAGAAGGTGAGGATCAGAGGAGACAGGATCAAACAGCCTTTTTACATACTGCAGATGATTAACCCCTTAGGTTCCACAGTGAGTATAACAAACATGCTTTACTGCATATACAGACTCATTTTACTGTTGTGGGTTTAGTAACACTTTAAACAATGCATTACAATTTAACAAAACCCATTCGATTTTGATCTACTAAAATGTGCTGGAGATTTTGGTCAACTAAAAGACTGATTAAAATTGAATTGAAATTTTAGTTGACTAAAAGTCTATGACTAAAACTAAATATTAACACTGCTATAAACTAATACAAAGATGGGACAAGAGGGAGGCAGCCAGCTTGGGGTGAAAGCAATGGTGGTTGGGTGACAGAGTGCTCTGATGGTCTTTGGGGTTGAGAAGCATCACTCCTGGGCAGTTAGGCTACTATAATTGGCAGGGCCCCGGCTGCAATTACGATATATCGAGAACATGCAAGTGTCCATAGTGATGTGTGACACTTATCCTGCTGCAAGATCTAAAGGTGCCATGGATCCTGTGTGTGTGAAGAAAGCTGGAAGAAGGGTTTAGGTTATGCCCTTTCCGTCCTGAAATGTACAAGGGAGCGGAGCCGGATCCCATCAACCTGGCTTGAATAATATAATGCACCATAAAGTTGTAGCTTCCTCCCTCATGTAAGGCCCCTAACACTGGTTCTGACCATAATGACCTCTGGTCATTAGAGGGTGCTTAAAAAGAGGTTGTTTTAAAAAAAAGTAATAACGTCGTAGACTGTTGATTCAGTGATCTTCCAATTGCCTTTGAGGATCAAATTTTTTCACTCTGGAAAATGCTTTATATAGTTTTTTTTATACTGTGGGTTTAGGGTTCTGTTCTCCATAGACTTTCTTTTTCTAATAGAACAAACTATTTCTTCAGCGCTCAAAGGGACAGTCACCAGTCAGGGATAGACACACGGTCTATGTAATGTCAAGGATAATGCTGTAGTGGTGCAACCCTCCTTAGATAGGGGAATCCAACTTAGAACTGCAAAAAGAACACACAGGGCGTGCAAACACCTAGTGCATTTCCCAAAGTTTTTTTTATAGGAAACCAAACAGCCAAAAAAAAAACCCACAAACAACAGATGTATTGTGCATGACAGTCTCTGATAGTCAACCAACGTGGCAACGGATGACCGAGCAATAGGCGACGTTGGCAGGCTGATGCATTTCGAGGACGCATTCCCTTCCTCAGGAGCTCTGAGGAAGGGGATGCGTCCTCGACACCTCAGCCTGCTGACAATGCCTATTGCTTGGTCATCAGTTGTCACGTTGATTGACCATCAGAGATTGTCATGCACAATACTATCTTTTTTCAACGGGACTTACTATGTAACTCAAAGTAGAAATCTTGGTTTAGTCTCCCTGGCCCGATTTGGTGAACACAGCTTTATCGTTACTATTACCAGTAAGCTAAGTGAAATCTCACTTTTCACTGTGAACATTTTCTACTATTTTAGCATCTAGGCAAGGAAGAGAATGCATGGAGATAATGTTCAAAATTTGGGTGGAACCCCGCTTTAAATCAACCCTACTATGCCTGTACCTAAAGTAAAAAAAAGAAGATATTCTGTCTATGAATTTGGTTCTTACAGCAGATAACAGTTTCTTGGGAGTCTATCAACAGAACAGTAAGAATACAGTAAGGGAATTCATTATCCAGTTTCCTCATTCATTTTATTCTTCACATTATCACATTATCTCTTTATGAGCAATAGGAACCATGCAATATTGAAATCAAAGGAATTACAGAGATCTAAAAGCAAGCCTCATCCCCATTTCTAAAAGAACCACCTATTCCTTCCATACCCTGACACATTGTAGAACGTTAAATCACAACATAGATCAGGGACACATTGGAGCATTACAATAAGAAAAAAAAGCTGACAAGGAAGCTTTGTATTGTATTGTCTCAAAAAAATCATGCCCCCCAAAGAATGGGGAACTGCCTATGTAAGCAAGGTGATTCCCCATTTTGCCTAGTGACAGGACAGAGATCTACTGTTACCAGTGATCAGGAACAGTGATCTGTCATGTTCCAGTGAGCCCACCTCCCCTACAGTTTGAACACACCCAGGGAACACACCCAGGGAACACACTTAACGCCTTGATCGCCCCCTAGTGTTAACCCCTTCCCTGCCAGTGACATTTATACATGAATCAGTGGCTATTTATAGCACTGATCGCTGTATACATTTCAATGGTTCCAAAAAAAGTGTCAAAAAAGTGTTCCATCTGTCCGCCACAATGTCACAGTCCCGCAAAAAAATTCAGATTGCCTCCATTACTAGTAAAAAAATAAAAATAATAAAAATGCCATAAATCTATCCCCTATTTTGTAGATGCTATAACTTTTGTGCAAATCATTCAATATACCCCTATTGCGATTTTTTTACCAAAAATATGTAGAATATATATTGGCCTAAATTGATGAATACATTTGTTTTTTTATATATTTTTTTGGGATATGTATTATAGCAAAAGTAAAAAAAAAAAATTTTTTTTTTTTCAAAATTGGTGGTCGTTTTTTGTTTGTAGCGCAAAAAATAAAAATCGCAGAGGTGATCAAATACCACCAAAAGAAAGCTCTATTTGTGGGTAAAAAAGGACGTCAATTTTGTTTGGGTACAACGTCGCATGACCACGCAACTGTTATTTAAAGCTATGCAAACAATGGCCTGGTCATTAAGGGGGTAAATCCTTCTGGGCTGGAAGTGGTTAAGGGGGCAAATCTTTCCTGGCTAAGTGGTTATCAGGGCTGGGCAACCCAAGTCCCTCTCAGGCTCTCATGTCTCATACAACTTGTGATGTGTGTACTTACAGTTTGGATTCGGACTCCTGCAGACAATGCTGCTATGGGGAACTCACTGGTGGCAGAATGGACAGGGTGAGGGTCAATGCCGACTTCTGAGCCTCCAGAACATGGACAAAGAGACAGGCTGTAACACCTCAGGCAGCGGCAGGTGCTGTGCAGGCTGACTGTGGACAGCTGCTCAGCTCACACTCAGGCACAGGCAGCTCTCTTCAGACATGCTCCCTTCCCTCAGGCTCTGAGCCACGCTGAAGAAGATGGAAGAGGTGGGTGGAGCTAATTGACTAGGCACGGAGGCTGAGCGCTCTGAATGCTGGGGCAGCTGCGGCCTCTAACGTCACTGGTTGCTAGATGCCGGGCGGCAGGTGATTCTAGCAATCTCTGTAGTGCGTAGCTAACCAGAATCGGCCCTGCTGCTGACTGTGATCCGACCTCCCGACAGGAGGAGGCTACTAAGTGGAGTCGGCCACGGCAGCGGTACTCCTGACTGGACATGACAACTTGTCACTGCACGCTCGGGTCCTTCTCATGGTGGTTACACCAATACTTCAGTCTTTTCCTCTTTTTTCGTATAGAAGGTTCCATTTGTGGACTTATTACACAATATTTTGCACAATGCACTTTATCATGTACATGTGTTAGCATCATAGCATCACCATTCATTTCCATTGATAATTCTATATATATATATATATGTATATATATATATGTATATGTATATATATATATATATATATATATATATATATATATATATATATATATATATATATATATATATATATATATATATATATATATATATATATATATATATATATATATATATATATATATTTACATATACATATATATATATATACATATACATATATATATATATATATATATATATATATATATATATATATATATATACATTTTTTTATTTATTTATCTGGTATACAATTTCTGTTAGATTGTAGTGCTGGCTGCTATCTTTGTAAGACTTTAGCACAGTAATTTTAAGACCTTTCAAAACAACAATGAAACAAAATTGTACGTTTATACCAAGGAAAAAAACTAAATAATATTGCAATTAGCTAATCTTTCAAGTGTATCTACAGAACTACAGAAAGCTCCTCATCTTCTTTGTACGGCTAGATTCACACTTGTGCTACCTGTGTTCTACATGTAGGCAGCCCATTCATTTCAATTGGCTGCCTACCCACATAAATGCAGGGAAAGAAGCCTGTGACACTTTAAAAAAAAAAAAAAGGTTGCATGGCGCTACAGTACTATGCATGCAAATGTGCCTTGTTTGTTGATGCATGGGGGTGCCATTAAGAATTACTAAATTAAAAATGAATGGCACCCCTGCACGCTTGCTAAAGAGCAACGCGTTTTGCCTGCGGGTCAGAAATACGGGTGATTTTGCAGTCAATTGCAATAACAGCAATGTTTTCACAGTTTTCATGTGGCAGCTGTTGTGAGGGCACAGCAGCCCATTCATTTGAATGGGCTGCTGCACATACAGAAAACGCCTAGAAAAGGCTTTCTGTACCATTTCCAAAATTGCAGCTGTAGGGAAACCGCATAGTGTTATGTGGTTCATAACACAGACAAATGTCCTGCAGTGTCCTGTGCCTGGGGGTGTCATTAAGGATTATTGGTACCCTTGCGCATCTGCTAACAGCAGCCCGTTTTTGAAGTAGGTGTGGGAAAGTGTATGATTACATGCAGTTCTGCACCCATATACTATATAGTGTGAACCTAGCCTAACATAGATGACAGCGTTCTGTAGTCCTCAGAGAGAGTAGATGAAGAATGTAACATGCCAAACATGCCTCTAATGAAAATACATCACCAACCCTGTATTTAAGGAAGAAGTGACAACTCTACCTGGGCTCTTAATGGTCATATAAGCTGTTGCTGTTCCTTAAGTGTTCAACGTGCTTGTCAGAAAGGAGATTTTTTTTTTAAATTGCACATTTATATTCTAGACATTTTACAAACACTCAGCAGGCTCAGACTACCTTTAATGACCTAAGCTGCCTTTTCATATTACAAAGGAATCATTACAGTGCAATATGCAGGTTGTAAATCTCTAAATTTTTTACATTGAAATCTGAATGAAGAAACAGGTTTTATAGAGAAAAGTCAGATCTTACTGAGATGTATTGCTTTCCCAACCAATCAAAAGGTCGGATTCAAGCAATTACCCTAAATAATGTAAAATCATAAAGTTTGCTATTCAGGTTTTTTTGTTCTTCTTCTTTACAGAAAGTAAAAAAAAATAAGGGAATTTGCATCTCCTTTAAAAAAAATATTAAAGAAAACCGATGGAATATGTTTTCAAGAAATTGCAATTTCCCTTATTTTTTTACTTTCTTTAAAGAAGATAAAATATATATATATATATATATATATATATATATATACATCGGTGTTCTCAAGTGCAGCAAAATGTAAAGACAAAAGGTGCATAGAACTACAGAGGGGGAAACACACACATGGCGTATAAGAAGTGGAGCATAGTAGTCCAGTGAATTGGTAAACAGAGAATCTCAGTTAACATTTATACAACATTTATGCAACTTATTCTCAATACATGTGGAAGACATTATGGTCAAAATCATATAATGGCATGTTTTGTGTCTGCTTATCTCTTTTTAAATTATAATGGACAAAGATACTACCATCCCTATGGCCGTGTTAACACAAACAATGGTAACTGGAGGCCATGTATGCTGCTGCCTATGGGGTAGATAGTTTGAATTCTTCCAACCAGCCTACCCAGGTATTGTAGAATGTGCCTTTGCAATTTATATATTATTTTTTTTTGTAGAAGTGTGGAGAGGATGTAATGTTGAAAGACAATATTGCCAAGGACCCTGAGGCATTTTGATATAGATAATCTGCTCTCTGTCCATCCAGAATTCCTGTATATCAGGACAATGCCACCAGGTGTGGACAAAAGTACCCAGGGTTTTTCAACACCTCAACTGAAACTGAGGGGTCAGTCTGATGGACTGTAACGAGCCCCTTGCTCGATCAGTTCCATTCTCCCGACACTCCTCTGCTGCTATAGAATCAGACTGCAGATCACAACATCTGATTGTTCGGTCATCCGATGCTCCGGGACTAGAACTACAGCTCTGTGCCGTTCTAGTCCAGTTGTGATAGCTCAGAACAAACACCAGGCAGGCTGTATGTAAGTTCAACCAGGAATCCTTTATTGCAAAATACAGGCTTTTATACACTAAAGGTGGAGGTGCAGACCTCCTGCTCATATTACTCTAAGAAAAATGAGGGGAATAACTGCGCTACAGTGAAATACATAAACAATAACAATTATAGCCGCGATTCATCTATGTAACACAAACACAGTGAAATTAAATAGGAAAAAAAGGGGGGTTGAATCGCGCTAAAACAGATTGGTGATCATACACATCATCACCAAACCAAATATTTAGAACTAAGTGAAGAGTTCCCCTTTAGTGTATACATAATATACAAAACACATGTCAAATGAATAGTCAATCCAAAAATAAAATGTTCAAAGTGATAATAAAAAGTCCATGTATAAAAAATAAATCACCCAAGTGATATGAAAGTGTCTTAAAAAAGTTCCAAAAAACATAATACATAAATTCTTGCTGTGAGAAGAAAAAAGCGTGCTTGCTCCACCACCGTGAAATCAGACTGGCCGCTTACCAGAAACTCATGATCCCCCGTTACATCCATGTTCACACTGACAGGTACTCAGACATCAGCCCAATGTTAGTAGACAATAGTAGGCATGTAGTGTAGTCTGGAGCGCCGGCCGGAAGCTCACAGACAGCCCGTCCTACTGGAAACAACAGCAGCAATGAGAGGTGACAAGAACACGTCGCTCTGCCCTACGCAGCGTTTCGTGATAGAGTCACATCATCCAGGGGCACCTGGATGATTCCGGCCGGCGCTCCAGCCGGCGCTTCCGGACGGCGCTCCAGACTACACTACATGTCTACTATTGTCTACTAACATTGGGCTGATGTCTGAGTACCTGTCAGTGTGAACATCTTTAGCCTGACCCTGCAGTCTTTGATGTCCCATCTCGGTATAAGGTCTCTGATCCATTGGTTGTGGTTCGAAGCAGTATTAACAAACAGCTTTCTCTGATCCTCTGTAACGGGGGATCATGAGTTTCTGGTAAGCGGCCAGTCTGATTTCACGGTGGTGGAGCAAGCACGCTTTTTTCTTCTCACAGCAAGAATTTATGTATTATGTTTTTTGGAACTTTTTTAAGACACTTTCATATCACTTGGGTGATTTATTTTTTATACATGGACTTTTTATTATCACTTTGAACATTTTATTTTTGGATTGATTATTCATTTGACATGTGTTTTGTATATTATGTATACACTAAAGGGGAACTCTTCACTTAGTTCTAAATATTTGGTTTGGTGATGATGTGTATGATCACCAATCTGTTTTAGCGCGATTCAACCCCCCTTTTTTTCTCATATTACTCTAACAATACAGCTGTAACCTAATTAACCTAATTAACATGAGCTAATTAACTAATCCCTTTAGACAGCCTAGATGACTCAGACATGACCTTTAGGCCAGACTGGCCGTCTTGTAGTTCAGAAAATCCAATCAACATTATCACAATCAACATAGACTCTTCTTCACACAATAGCAGAGTTAATTAACACAAACAACAATGGGGATCTAATGACTCTTAGATCCCATACTAGAGACTTATTTACAATACACATTTTAGCAGACAACAGACAGACAGGTGTTGGAATTTACATCAGCATCTCCTAACAGTATCTGTCCCAGCATTATGAATCAGTCACTATTCCAATATTCATGACAATACCCCCCCCCCCCCGGGAAACAGTCCAACAGCCACAGTGGGACCCCGAACGGGTCAACTCGAGGATGTTGGAAAAGTACTCTTAAGGTTCCAGGTCCATCTGCCGGAATAACCCATCCGCATTCCCGTTTTGAGGCCCTGGCCGATATTGTATGGTGAAATTGTACGGTTGCAAAGCCAGGCTCCACCTTAGTAATCGGCCGTTCTCTCCCGCCACCTGGTTAAGCCATATCAAAGGATTGTGGTCCGTCATGACGGTAAAAGAGCGTCCATACACATAGGGCTGCAGTTTCTTTAAAGCCCAGACTAAGGCCAAACACTCTTTTTCCACGGCAGCATATCCAACTTCACGGGGTAACAACTTGCGGCTGAGATACGCCACCGGGTGCTCTTTCCCGCCATCGCCAACTTGACTTAGTACGGCTCCCAGTGCGAACATGGAGGCATCTGTATGAATGACAAAGCGTTTGTTAGGATTGGGTGCCGCCAGTATGGGAGCTTGCGTTAGGGCGGTTTTTAACTGTTGAAACGCTGTCTCGCACTCCGGGTCTTAGCTATCCCTAAATGTCCGGCCAAGGGGATGTCATGAGACAGCCGCAATAGCTCCCGTCTGTATTTCTGGGGTACAACTAGCTGTTTGTGGGGACCCTGTCGCTTACCGGTACCCATTCCCTCAGTGTAATGATATAGAAACCCCCCCTCCCACTCTATTCTGTCTTCCCCCAACCCCCCTGGATCCTTGCCTGCTCTGTCCCGATAACCAGCTAATGTTGGGTCATTCTGAGTCTCTTGCCTAATGTCGGAGGGAAAATCCCAGGACACAGGGTTGTCAAGTCGGGGTAATGTAGGAGGATTTGGTCTTACCTGGGTCCCCATAGGAGTGGAGTTGCCTTGAAGTTGGCTCTGACGTCGGGTGGTCACGGCCATGGCGGCCTCTGGGGCATATGAGGAAGTCAAATGCCCCAAATCGTTCCCCAAAAGTACTTCTGCGGGTAACTCACGTAGTAATCCCACTCGCACTTGTCGCTCCCCTGAGCCCCAATCCATGAGGACTTGGGCGGTGGATAAACGTAGCACCTTGCCCCCTGCTACCCTGACTGCAACAGTCTGGCCTGTCCGGGCCGACTGGGGAATCATGTGAGGCTGGATGAGGGTAATCGTAGACCCGGAATCGCGGAGTCCCTGGGCCGGCTGCCCATTAACCCATACTGCCTGACGATGGTGCTGCCGATTATCTCCGGCAGCAGCTTGGACAGGATCAGCCTCAAAAAGTTTGCCAAACTCTTCCTGAACATCTCGATGGTTGGGCTTGTTCTGGAAGCAATGAGCCACTGGTCTGGATGGATGAGCAGTCTCTCGGTACCTCGTGTATCGGGTAGAACAATATCGCTGCAGATGACCGGTTTGGTTACAGTTACAGCACTTAGGTCCGTTAGGAGGGTTGGGTCGGGTTGGGGGTCTAGAGGCAGACCACTGAGGTACTGAAGTTGGGTTAGAGGCTGGTAGACTGGGCCGAGATAGTGGATAGCGCTCACTTTCGCCTGACCTTCGAGAGTCCAGATATTCATCAGCCAAAGTAGCCGCTTGCTGTACAGTCTGTCTTCGCTTATCTCGCACCCAATCCTGTACTACCGGAGGGGTGTGGTTAAAGAACTGTTCTAAGAGTACTAGCTGGGTGATGTCCTCTATGGTATGAGCATGGCTTCCCTGGAACCAGCCCTTAAGGTTCCGCTGCAGACGATGTGCCCACTCCACGTATGTTATGTTGGCTTGTTTCCGGGATTCTCTAAACTTACTCCGACTGGCTTCGGGTGTAATGGCAAATCGGGCTAGCAGAGCTTTTTTTACCCGGTCATAATCTTTAGCGTCCTCGTCCTCCAGGGCCCAATACGCATCGGCTGCTCTGCCAGTCAAATTACTCGCCAGTAAAGCAACCCAATCTTGGGACAGTACATTATCTGGCATAGTCTCTCAAAGTCCTGCAGGAATGCTTCAATTTTCTCCTCTCTTTCCTTAAATAGTTTGAACGCCCGAAAGGGTAACTTACGGAAAGGTGCTGTATCTTTAGGTGTTGTCTTCGATTGCTGTATTTCCGCCATTCTCCGCTCATGTTGCCGCTCTAGTTCTCTCTCTTGTCGCTCATCCTGCCGCTGGATGTCTCTAATGGCATTCTGTATGGCGGTCTCTGATGGGTTAGCACCATATAATGCCAACCGTTCTCTAACTCGTTGCTGAAACAAGTCTTAAACTGACCGGGGTCCCGCATCACCATCCCTCTGATCCATCTTGGCTAGCTCACTGATCAGAGTGGCCTTGTTCTTTGTCCCACTGGTCCCTCAATGGCTCTCAAGTAAGTCTTTCAGCGTGACTCTCCTGCAGGCTGCATAGCTGGCCATTCACTGTGGTGGTTTGGAGTGTCCCAGTAACTGGAGAGCAAATCCCACTGCTGCCACCAATGTAACGAGCCCCTTGCTCGCTCAGTTTCACTCTCCCGACACTCCTCTGCTGCTATAGAATCAGACTGCAGATCACAACATCTGATTGTTCGGTCATCCGATGCTCCAGGACTAGAACTGCAGCTCTGTGCCGTTCTAGTCCAGTTGTGATAGCTCAGAACAAACACCAGGCAGGCTGTATGTAAGTTCAACCAGGAATCCTTTATTGCAAAATACAGGCTTTTATACACTAAAAGTGGAGGTGCAGACCTCCTGCTCATATTACTATAACAATACAGCTGTAACCTAATTAACCTAATTAACATGAGCTAATTAACTAATCCCTTTAGACAGCCTAGATGACTCAGACATGACCTTTAGGCCAGATTGGCCATCTTGTAGTTCAGAAAATCCAATCAACATTATCACAATCAACATAGACTCTTCTTCACACAAAAGCAGAGTTAATTAACACAAACAACAATGGGGATCTAATGACTCTTAGATTCCATACTAGAGACTTATTTACAATACACATTTTAGCAGACAACAGACAGACAGGTGTTGGAATTTACATCAGCATGTCCTAACAGTATCTGTCCCAGCATTATGAATCAGTCACTATTCCAATATTCATGACATGGACTTTAGGTGGGATGTTGTGCCATCTAGTTGGGAGTTTACATTTTATCTCCACCATTTTGGAATCCACAGATGTGATGTATGATAACTGCAGGATGTTTTTTTTTTCTCCTCTTAATTTTATGTGAAAGTCTTGTGTCTATAGAAGATATGGCAGATATTTTCGGGTCTACACGATCAAGAAGTTTAAATATTTCTCAGACACAATGCACTGAAGTAGTTTGTAAGTAGGGATGAGCTTTGAGTTCAGGAGGATCATAAGTTGACCAGAATCCAAGTTGTTGACAAGAAGATTATGAACTAATGCAGCAGTTTGCTTCTGCAGCAACCAATTACCATCAATGCAATTCCTGGTTTCTGAACTGTGGTCAGGTGGTTAAAAGGGCCAATTATGGGAGTTTTTTTAAGTGTCAGCCACCTCCATATAAAAGTCAGGGTTACCAGCAGCCTTTTGTAATATATGTTGGAGAAGACATGGAGCAGTTAGGGACAGATCTAAGTGTTTCCAGGGAAAGATATTTTCTGCCACCCTATACAATGCTGCTAAAAATGGGGGACATTTGGAGTAGATATGGATAGATCACACTGTGCATGTGGGAAGAGATACATACCTTTTTGTGTGTATCGGCAACAACTTCAGTTTCTGTTTAGCCGGTGGCCCCTATTGATTCCTTTTTTTTGTTTGTTTTTTTTTATTAGTATTTTTTTTTTTCACACTCTCCAAGCCTCTTATGCAGCTGAGAACAGAGGTTATGGGATCACTTATAAAAAAAAACAAGAAAAGGGTATTTTATAATATATATATATATATATATATATATATATATATATATATATATATATATATATATATATATATATATATATATATATATATATATACTTATACATGCAAATGTTTTGCCTTGCATTTCCATTTTAAACTGAATGGATTGTTATAGGGGCTCATATATACTTTAAATGCAATGTAAAGAATCAATACAATATTTCCAACTTTTTCTGTGAAATAAAACACTCTAATTTTGATTTCTTAAATATAAACCGGCCTGTTGTCTCTCTGTGATAGTGTGCATCGACTAAACAATTTTGTCCACCTTTTTTTAGTGATAATACAACTAATTTGTATTTCAATTATAAACCTGCCTGATTTTTTTCCTCTAAAACTGCAACCTAGTTGAAGTGCCTATATACAGTGGAGCTAATCTGTACAATATTTCTGGCTATTTTCTGGCCGTTGAAATAAGATTTATTCATAATTAGAATTATTACTTTTAGCTTTGAGTTAATTAGACCGCAGCAGGATGTTGCTGTTGACAGTCTGTTCAAGACATTATAAAATTAAAACCTCAAAAGGACCCTAAAAAAAAAGTGCACCCAAAACACCACACATCTTTACCCCAGGTTATTAAAATTCAGCTTCTCAGTCACAATTTTATCCCATTTCAGGCTTGCTCTGAAATTACATATGTGCAGCAGGACAGGCTAGTAACTAAAGTGCATGTTGGGCTACCTCCAGCCAATACTCCAGCCTTATGAGGACTCTGTACAGCAAGTGTCTCACTAGCAAGACCAGGAAAAAAATTGTAGGCTACTACATCAAATTTAGTGTGGAAGAGTTCCTCAATTCTCCATTAGTAAAGTTTTATCTTTATATTAGTGGTAGCAGACTATTATATTTCTCAGAGTGTCAGTAGACAAGATTTTCAAAACATAGAAGAGAAACAACTGCTCTGCCCAGTAAGGCATTATAGATGCCCCTTACAATGTCGGCCAGATCATCATCCCATCTAGCTTTGGGTTATGCACATATACATTATTGCATCTGTTTCAATTTTTTTGATCTTTGACCTGGTACTGCACTGTTCAGGTCATGATCCAGTTTGAGAGGTCCGGTTTCTGAAGCTCAATGATGGCTTCTGCATGGATGTCCAGCATGTCTTCTACTTCTTCATCTCTTTTGAGCATATGAGTGAGTTCACGTGAAAATGATTTCTGAGTTTAAAGTATGTTCAAGCCTTATGCAGCGTACACACGGGCGGACTTTCCGACCGGACTGGTCCAATGGACCGAATCCTGTAGACAATCCGACCATGTCCGGAAAGTCCGGTCGTGTGTAGGCAAGTCCGTCCATAGTCCGGTCATGTGGAGGCAAGTCCATTCGTAAAAAAAGTCCATCGGGAGTCTGTCAACCCGTGTGTATGCTGCATTACAAGTATGTCAGCTAATTTGATTTTCGTTGGCAAACTTTTAGCTAGCATGGCCACTGACCAACTTTGAGATGGTGATAAAGCACACATGTTCAAAATAAAGACCTACTAAAAGAGTTACATACTTTGTATGGAGCTAGTATGATCATTTTTTTCTGTCAAATAATACAAGCTAATCCTTATTTAAAAGCTGCCTGTTCTGAGAATTGGCTGCAATTGTGGCTGAACATTTTTGTCCAAAGGTGATCACAAAAATTTGACTGAGGATAAACCCATTCTCAAAATTATCAGAATCTACTATGCTGTAGTAAGTATACAGTATTGTCCAACAACAGATTAATTGTAATGTGTGGTGAAGCTCTTTATTCTCTATTCTTGATGAGAAGAGGATTGGCCATATTTCACAGTTTGATTATGATTAACTCTCCAGAGGTTGGAAAATTAGGCTGAATTTTCATCAAACTTGCTACGAGACTTCTGATTTTCAGTTTGTCAAAAAAATGTGGGTAATTGCCAAGGCAAAATTAAAACAGTAAAAGATGTGCACAATTTGATGCTACCCATGATAAGCTTTAATTGAGTACCCGTTAGCAGTTACAATTATAATCCTTTGCTACTTTCTCCAACACTAAAATAATATTTTGGCTGAGCATAGACTTTACATCCTTACCCCAAATGTACATATATTTCCCACTACTAGTTTAACGTGTACAAGAGTTTTTTCCATGTTCTATTTGCCAAATCTAGCATGTACCTATCTTCTGAGTAGAAATTGTCTGGAAATGTTCCCAAACACAATCCCAGCGTGGATATGGTGATGCAAATGCAGTACAAATGTCACTGTTCATATATCCTGCCTTAGTACCTAAAACTTTGCAGTATTTTTCATTCACCCAATCAGTATGGTGAAAACGAATTTATTATGATATTATCCATCAAAGAAGTGCTTTGGCACCTAAACTCATATGGTAGATGTTTCCTAGCATACACAACCCAGTCCTAGATTATAACCATCTAATTGGGGGACTAAGAAAAGATAAAGGGTAACTCCACTTTCGTGGGAAAAAAAATAGCAAATAAAGAAATAAAAATATAGCCTATACAATTGCCACACAACTCATATTGTAAATGAATGTTATTAAAAATTACCTTTCCTTTTCAATCTGCAGCTCTGTAATTTTCTGTGAAATGCAATGCAATATGGCTACCTGGAGGTGTTCTGTACACAGAATAGAGCTTTCTTTCAGTGGTCTTTGATCACCACTGGGGTTTTGCGCTCCAAATAAAGTAAGACAAAAAATTTTGAAAAAAAAAAATTTTTTTTCTTTGTTTCTTTTTTTTGTTTCATTAGTTTTTTATTAATATTTTAGTTCATTTAACAGAAATAGTATATAGCGGTATTGATGTTGAACATTGAAGCATTGCAAATACATGAAAGATATTGATAATACATGTACACAGTGCAATGAGGTGAGAAAACTTGGAATATACAGTATACAATACAACACAAGGCACCAATAAATTGCGTGAATAAGCAGTGTGGAGGGCAATAATTTGAGTATGAGTTTCGGATCCGTCCTTGGACGGCAATGAGGATGTTTAGTAGATCAGGGGTCGAACTCTCCCCGGATACCCCATTGGGATCATTCTGTATCCCTGAGAGAGTCCAGCCCCACTATCATAGATTTGGGGATAGTAATCACACTCAAGGTAGGGGAAATATGTCGGTATTTGAGTACCATGAGAGCCAGGGCGACCACCTGCTGAGTGCAAGAGGGAGGCATCTGTTTGAGGAGGCTAACATGCGTTCGTATGTGCAGTGGAGGTTAGTGAGATCTATTACTTCAGTGATCGAAGGGGGGAGGGGATTTTTCCATTTTCTAGTAATTGATAATCTGGCTGCCAGAAGTATGTGAGTTAGTGTGGTCTGTAGGTTTATAGGAAGTTGGTCCATTCCAAGGGATAGAAGTGCCATTGCTGGGTTTAGCAGAAAGTGGAATTGGAATGGGTCCTTTGATGACGCCCTGGGGGAGGGGCGAAACGCGTAGACGTCACATCCGGCCTTCATACAACCAAGTGACGCTTTTTTATCTTCCTGGCTTCGTGGAACGCACGCTACCAAGCGGCGATCGCGGAAGCATCTGATATGCCTGTCATGCCAGACTGTCACCAGGGAAAGCGTGAGTAGCGGCTTGTAGTGCGATTGGCTCTTACATCCCGCAGTACTTCACCATATATATATTTTCTCTCCTTCTATTTTTGGGTGATCGTTTGCAAGATATATGGCTCCATAGGTTGAAGTATCAGTCTAAACATCCACTTACCCATATAGAAGCACCTGATGTTGGATTAGAGTTACGGATTGACTTGTCCACATAGGAGCCGTTGGGATACCATTAAGTTGGCTGTCTGAGTTCCATGCCCAGCTGGTGCTAGTTGTTTCGGGACTATTTCTTTTTTACACCATTTCTTGCACTGTTATATTGTGATTAGAGTTCACTTTGATTTGATTTGATAACCATTCACTAACACATTTTTCAGGTTGTGTCTAATCAGGTAATACTGGTTGGTATATCACTCACATTGTGGCAATTAGTAGTTACATTTGCAATATAGCCATTACTCAATATATCTTTTAGCACTTAGCACGTTATTGTATGATTATCAGCGCTGTAACCGTTTATTATTTTACTCAAGAATGTGGAATTGGGCTATGTCCGAGAGGACACAGAATATTTTTGTCCAGTACGGAAGAAGCTTAGGGCAACTCCATAGAGTATGTAGGAGGTCTCCCCTGAGCCCGTATTGTCTCCAGCAAGCATCGGAGATTTGGGGGCTAAACTTGGATAGTGTTTGTGACGGGAGGGCCCGTGGTCAGAATACATCTTATGTCTAAGTCACCCTGTGCCATCCTGGCACAGGGTGAGTGAGAAAATATATATATCTTGGACTACTTAAAATGGGACAGTAATGTTTGTCCACAATATCTCCCAGGATGTATGTAGAGACTATTATTGGTTTGGTTGATTCTGAACTCAACCTGTTAATTGAGTGAGCTGATCACATTAGCCTCCAGGGCTGGCTAGTAGACGAACTGTTGATGAATAGGCTGAGGAGGGGGGAGATTGTTGTTTGTATTGTTAATTGTAATTAGCTCCAGCTATTGTGTTTATACTACTGTGTGAAGCTCGGTGCCCACAAGTCTGTCATCTGGTCTGGGTAAATTTTTTAGTAAATTAGCTCATGTTAATTAGGTTAGCTTTGAGTCATCCTGGTGTATAAATGTGTGTGAGATCTCAAATAAAGAGTTAGTTCTGATGTACTCCAAGACTGGTGTTGTCTAGTTCTTGGGGGTTCCTATAGCCAGATCCATTGGACTCGTGTTCCAGAACTTAGGAAGCAGTATACTGACGGAAGCACTCAAGCGGAGTGTGGGACGTTCCGTGACAGTGTTACAGGGGTGTAATACCATCGGAGAGTGATTTTTGCCGATAATTCCCACAGCGTGGAGCAATTGGAGGATTTCTGATTTATTTTGCATGCTTTTTGCCATTGGAGTGTTGTGAAAGATTGGTGTAAATCTGTTTCCCATTTCGTGTGGGATTGGGATTTAACAAAGGAAAGCTTGCGTTGGAATGTGTTGTAAAACAAAGTGATACCTTTTTTCTGGGAGGTAGGGGATGTTAGGAAGGCCCATGCTAATGGATGAATAGATTGGAGAGGCTTAGGTATGTTGTGTAGGCAGTGTCAGATTTGTAGGTATAGATAGAAGTCATTTTGCGGTAAGTTGAACTCTTTTTGGATTGTAGTGAAGGATTTTAAGGAGCCATTTTCGTACAAGTTATGAATATAGCGTATTCCCCGAACAACCCACTGTTTGAGGGATAGTTGTGCTATCATGTGGTTTAGGGCAAGTACAGGAACACTCATCGCAGCTGTGGGGATGCTAGTGTCGGAGCATCTTAGATGGTTAAGCCATGTTTTGAAGGTTATTATCATTGTGGGGGGGAGATAGGAAGGGAGTTTAGCGCCCATTTGAGTGCTGAATAGCCACAGATTCGTTGGGCCATTGGAGCTGTATGTGGATTTTATGGCTCCCCATGTAGTTGACGGTGTTGGGAGGAACCATTCTTTTAGTTGGGTCAATATTGTTGCTGAGAAGTAATCTTGGAAGTCTATATATCCTAGTCCCCCATGTAACCTGTGCTTTATTAGTTGGGAGTGTGCGCATCTCGATTTTTTCCCCTGCCAGATAAATCTAGATAATAGGGCTTGTAGGGATTTGAAGTAGCGGGTGGGTATAGGCATAGGCAAATTACGAAAGAGATATAGGATTTGGGGGAGATGAATCATTTTAAACGCAGCTAATCTGCCCCACCAAGAGAATTCGTGTTTGCCTAGTTGGAGGAGGTCAGTTTGGACTTTGTTTCTCAGGGGAAGGTAATTGTATGAAAAGAAGGATTTTGTGGATCTCGTGAGGTGGATACCAAGGTAAAGTATGCTGGATTCTGCCCATGTATAAGGAAATTGCTGTTGTAGTAGGTTGCGTGATACTGCATCAACGCCAATGTCTAGAATGTGAGATTTAGTCTCATTTGCTTTGTAGTAGGAGAGGTTTCCAAACCATGTCAGTATTTTTTGTATTTCAGTCAGGGAGGTTGTGGGGTTGGTAATTATTAGAATTACATTGTCCACAAACAGACTTATTTTGTGGACTTCGTTTCCTATGTTAACTCCTGATATATTAGTGTTGATACGAATGTGCTCAGCTAGGGGTTCCATTTTCAGATTAAAGATTAGGGGCGATAAGGGGCATCCCTGTCTAGTTCCGTTTGTTATGCGGAAAGGGGCAGAGAGGAGGTTGGATGTGTATACTTGGGCCGAGGGGTTGGTGTATAGAGTCATTACAGCTTGGTGGATGTGGCCCACAAAACCAAATTTTTGGAGCACCATGGAGAGGTAGGTCCAGTTTACTCTGTCAAACACCTTCTCTGCATCTAGAGATAGAAGCAGAGAAGGCGTTCCAGTCGAGCCTGTGTGGTGTATTATATTAATCAACCTTCTAGTGGCATCTGATGTCTGTCGTCCTTTCGTGAATCCAGTTTGGTCAATATGTATAAGGGTCGGGAGGATATCGACGAGTCTGTTCGCCAGTAATTTAGCATATAATTTTAGGTCAATGTTCAGTAGAGAAATGGGGCGGAAGTTTTGGGGTTTGGTAGGTTCTTTGCCAGGTTTGGGAATTGTAATCACCAGAGCAGAAAGCATTTCCTTAGGGAAGGATGAAGAAGATGCTGCCTGGTTGAATAAGTTGAACAGGTGACGGGCTAAGATTGTGTTGAACATTTTAAAATATTCTCCCGTGAAGCCATAAGGGCCAGGGGATTTGGAATTAGGAAGTTTTTCAATGGTTGCTTGAATTTCAGATTCTGTGAAGGGGGTGTTGAGGCACGATAGTTGGTCCGGTGAGAGTGATGGAACGTTAATGTGGCTAAGGAAGGATTGTATTTCCTCTTGGGTAGGTTGGTGGGTATGGGTGTCCGACTCTAGATTATACAGATCACTATAGTATGAGCTGAAAGCATCAGCTATAGCTTGGGGGTTGATATGTTTGTCTTGGGTAGTAGGGTGATAGAGATGTGCTATTCTGGTTTTTAGTCTTTGCCCTTTGATACATTGGGACATACGTTTCCCTGCTTTGTTGTTAGTGACATATGATCTAGCTTTCAATTTCCTGAGGTTTAATTCGTAGGATGTTAGTAGCAATGAGCGAAGCTCGTGTCGCAATTTAAATATTTGGGATTGCAATATTGGTGATGGATTTAATTTGTTTAGTTGGTCAGCTGTCGCTATTTTTTTAGTTAGTACCTCTATCTGCTGTGTTCTCCTCTTTTTTATTTTAGCACCTAATTGTATGAAAAAACCTCTCATGAAGGATTTATGGGCACTCCACAATATCGCTGGGTCAGCCACTGAGCCTGTATTGGTAAGAAAGTATTCCATCAGTTTTTGAGATAGGTACTGATCATGTTTAGTGTTTTGTAAAATAGAGTTGTTGACTCTCCACACGAAAGAGTTAGATTTAGAATTGTTGTTGATCAGTTTGAGGCTAACAGGTGCGTGGTCTGACCAAGTGATCGTGTGGATGTGGGATTCTTGGACATTTTGTAGTAACCATTTATCTGACAGAAATAAATCTATGCGAGAATATGTGTTGTGCCGCGGGGAGAGGTACGTATAGTCTCTCTCAGTCGCGTGGCAACATCTCCAGACATCATAAAGGTCGTTATCTCTAAGAAAAGAAGTTAGTGGGGAAGCAAAGCGTTTGGGACTAGAGGACGAGTCCATTGCATTGTCAGGGACAAGGTTAAAATCTCCGCAGATGAGTAATTGTCCCTGTTGTATTAATCTTATTTTCTTTAAAGTTGCTCTAAGAAACTGTGTTTGTCCGTGGTTTGGGGCATACAGATTTACCAATGTATACACCACATTGTCAATGGTGCATTCAATGATGATATATCTTCCTTCTGGGTCCATTGTGCAGGAATGTTGCTGAAAGGATACAGTATCTCTTATAGCAATAAGGACTCCTCTTTGTTTCTGTGAGAAAGAGGCTTTGAAGATATGTGGAAAAGATTTGTGTTGGCAAAGAGGCGTAGCGTCCTGGGCAAAGTGCATTTCTTGGACGCAGAGAACATCGCTGCCATGTGACAGCGCGGTCTTCCATAAGGAGGCTCTTTTAGCCGGATGGTTCAGACCCTTGGCATTGATAGTCAGAACGTTGATAGACATTGTGGAACAAGGTAGGTGCAGTGTGGTGTATAGGAAGACTCACTGTTGGTAGAAGATTATGACACTCCTCGGTTAGGGATCAAGGGAGTATAATCGTCCAGGCTCTCCGGTATCTTGGGTATACGCAGTTCACAGTGGGTTAACGTTATGGTAGCTGTATTGGTAAAAAAGAAGAAACCATCAAAGGGTAACGTAAACACTGTACAGTGGTGGTCTGTAGAACTTTTTACTCAATTTCTGGCCGATGCACCCCTCGCAGGTGATCAAAGGCACTGTGTCCCACGTCCGTGAGAAGCAAAACTATTAGTGGTAAAACAACTGAAAAATAGAACTTTAAAAAAGGAAAAAAGAAAAGGTCAGTAAATGCAACTGGTATTACTGACTGGTCGTAGGGGTAGTGTGTGCAATAGAAATGTGTAACAGCAAGACATAGGACTGGGGATGTATGTCGCTGAGATAGTAGGATAGTGCGAGGGTTGTTACTTGTTTCTGGAATTTCGAGGGCCTGTACGCTGGGCTCCTGGAAGATAAGGGCTGACTTGGTCCATTTGCTCTTCATCTGTGGCCTCAGGAATTATTCCCCAGGATTGAAGTAGCCGTAATCCATCTTGGGGATTGTTGATGACAGTAGTCGTCCCGTTTTTGGTGATTAGGATAGTAGCCGGGTGTCACCATTTATAAGGAATCTTACGATTATTAAGTGCTTTAGTGACAGTCTTCATCTGTCGCCTCATGTTCAGAGTGTATTTGGATAGGTCTGCATACAGGTGAATCTCATTGTATGGAGCAGGGAGGGCCAAGAGTGTCCTGGCTTTTGCCAGCAGTCTTTCCTTGGTGGAGAAGAAATGTATTTTCATCAGGACATCTCTGGGCACCGATGCCTCTAAGTGTTTAGGTTTGGGGATGCTGTGTATGCGGACAATGATGCGCTCGATTGGAGATACGTCAGGGAGCAGTTTAGCAATCATGTCACCCGCATAGGTCTGTAGGTCGGCTGGAAGAACAGACTCAGGGACCCCCCTCAGTTTGACATTGTTTCTCCTCGAGCGGTCCTCGAGGTCTGCGAGTTTTGCTTTAATCCAATCCGTATCGTCAGCCTGGTCTTTGTATGTGTCTATTAGTTCATTGACTGTAGTGGTGCATTCATCCATCTTATGTTCTATGTGTTGCACTCTGTCCCCCATTCCTTGTAGTTGATCTGAGAAGTTGTTAATCATAATGGATATATTTGTCATTAGAGAAGTCTGAAGCGACAGTAGCATGTCCTTCATGGTTGTATCAAGGATCGGTAGGCCCGAGGTCGGGTAATTAGCAATGGAGGATGCTAAATTTGGGCCTACCTGGTCTGGATGTGTGGCAGCCATCTCAGCGCTTGGGGCCTGTATCACGGGATCCATCCTCATCCGCGCTTTCGCAGGGCTGTTGGATGTCAGGCTGCGCGGAGTAGATTCCCCGTCTGGTAGTGGGGCAATCTCTGTGTCCCATGTTCCCAGATCATCATCAGGGAGATCGGTGTAGGAGGATGAGGCTTGAGGGGATCCGCCGCCGGCGCCATCTTGCCGCTGCCCGTCCACCGGTGCTGGCATGATAAAGAAATCCGTAAGTTTCTTGGGGTATCTATCCTCTTTCCGTTTTCTGGACTGCATTGGGCGGTGTGCTGTCAGGTTCTGGAGGTTTGTGGTGGGTTTGTGTGGCTCTATTTCGCTGGGTGATTGCTCTTTCCCCGGTCTTTGGTCAGAGCTCTCGGCTTAAGCAGCCATCTCGATCGCATGCAAGCCACGCCCCCTTTTCTTTGTTTCTTTTACAAAACTTTTGTAAAATGAGCACTGATGAGGCTGCACTGACGGGCACTTATGATGCAGTACTAATTGGCACTGATGAGGTGGCACTGGTGGGCACTGTTGATGAGGCACTTATATGCAGCACTGATGGGCACTGATAGGCAGCACTGAGAAGCAGCACTGATGGGCACTGATAGGTGGCACTGATATGAAGCACTGATGGGCACTGATAAGTGGCACTGATGGGCACTCATAGGCAGCACTGCTAGGTGGCACTGGTGGGCACTTATAGGCGGCACTGATGGGCACTCATAGATGGCACTGGTGGGCAGCACTCATCAGGAGACACTGACAGGTATCACTCATGGGCACTGAGTGCCATCCTAATGGGCACTGATTAGCACTGATTGACATCCCTGGTGGGCTCACCTGGTGGTCTCCAGTGGGCATCCCTGGTGGTCTCCAGTGGGCATCCCCGATGTTCTTTCTCCAGTGGGCATCCTCAATGGGTCTGCACTGATAAGCAATGCGCTGATTATCAGTGCAGACCCCTCCCGTCAAGAGAACAGCCGATCAGCTCTCCTCTACTCGTGTCTGTCAGTGCGAGTAGAGGAAAAGCCAATACACGGCTCTTGCTGTTTACACTGTGATTGGACACAGCCGATCACATGGCAAAGAGCCTACATCAGAGGCTCTTTACCAGGATCGGAGATGCGGTGTGTCAGACTGAGATTGAAATACAAAGTTTGTCTAAATCCTCGTAATGTACACAGATCACCCAGAGGGAAATGTTTTCTTCTCAGCAAGAGTTACACTTTATAGTATTATTAAAGTGGCTCTAAAGGCTTTTTTTTTTTTTTTTTTTTGTGTGCAGCAGCCCCCCCCCAGCCTCCCCTAATACTTACCTGAGCCCCCTCTCGATTCAGCGATGTCCACGAGAGCCTTGCCTCCCTGGGGACTCACACTCCTGACTGGCTTTTGGCAGCAGCGGCAGTCATTGGCTCCCGCTGCTGTCAATCACAGCCAGTGAGCCATCGAGGGGACAAAGGGTCAGGACCGAGCCGAGGCGCTGGGTGTCCATTCACCCGCCTGCTTGGGTGCCCCCAGAGCAAGCTGTTTGCTGTGGGGGCACCCAGCAGGAGGGAGGAGCCAGGAGCGCTGGCGTGGGACCCAAGAAGAGGAAGATCCGGGCTGCTCTGTGCAAAACCATTTAAAAAAAAGTTTTAATATCGCTTTAAACCCTCAGTTTTTATGCACTGTTGGCAGCAGATTTAATCATTTACTGAGTATGCAACTTCTTTATCCTTGTCTATGTTCCACTTTAAGCTGTTGCCGTGATGGCTGCCTCAGGTTTCCTGTTTCAGTGTAGGTCTCCCTACACTGTGTGCACCATTAGAAACACACAGCCCCATAGCCTAGTAAGGCCTGATTCTGCTCCTCCCTCCTCCTCCTCCCCTCTGCTAACAGACTGGCTGGAGACTGCACTGTCCACTAGTAAAGCAGCATTAAACCCAAAAGCAAAAATGTATTATATTGCAGGTTAGCAATTCTTAGATGTGATGGCTGTATTGATATCCTTTTTTAGGCATTCTGTCTTCTATTTTCATGTGGTAAACCAGCCAGCAAGTATATTGTTTTTCACAGGACAAGCTCTCCATCGCTTTTTATGGATGAAACAAACCAATTAACACTGGCAGGGGTGATTACAATTATCAACATTTATTTATTCATGCAAAACCTGTATCCCAAAATGATTATACTGTACAGTGTGAACTGGAGTTCGGCTTCAATTTGTTAGTGGTTCTAAATCTGCTAATACATATCCTCGCCAGACTGACAATGCAGCTGTTTGTTGTGCCTCCTATGCTTATACCTCCAGAGTTGTGTCTGACTAATACAGGAGGTGTATTGCTGGCCAGATCACCAGGTGAAAACAGAGAGGAAAAAGCTAAAGAAAAGAAAACTGATGCAGCCACCACATCTAATAAATTGGTGAGCTGCAATATATAACAATTTTGGTTATGGGTTAAATACTGCTTTAACTCTTTTTTATAAAGGCTGGAGGTTCAGGGAAAGGAGCCACGAGAGAGCAGAAGCCAGAAGCATTGAAAGTTGAAAAATGTAAGTGCTGTGGTTAAAAGACTAAAATGGGACTAAAACTAAAATCCCATTTTAGTCAAAAGACTAATGCCCCATACACATGGTCGGATTTTCCGACGGAAAATGTGTGATAGGACCTTGTTGTCGGAAATTCCAACCGTGTGTGGGCTCCATCACACATTTTCCATCGGATTTTCCGACACACAAAGTTTGAGAGCTTGCTATAAAATTTTCCGACAACAAAATACGTTGTCGGAATTTCCGATCGTGTGTACACAAATCCGACGCACAAAGTGCCACGCATGCTCAGAATAAATAAAGAGATGAAAGCTATTGGCTACTGCCCCGTTTATAGTCCCGACGTACGTGTTTTACGTCACCACGTTCAGAATGATCGGATTTTCCGACAACTTTGTGTGACCGTGTGTATGCAAGACAAGTTTGAGCCAACATCCGTCGGAAAAAATCCTAGGATTTTGTTGTCGGAATGTCCGATCAATGTCCGACCGTGTGTACAGGGAATTAGACTAAAACTAAATGAAATTTGACTTCAAAATTAACACTGATCTGTAGTGCATGTTCATACCTCAATACCATAAATAATAACATATTCGATTTTTCACTCCAGCAGTATATAATGAGTTTGGAAATTGTAGAGAAATTTTAACTAATGCATTACAATTTAATTACACCCATTAGATTTTAGACAACTAAAATGAGTTTTAGTCGACTAAAATGTGCTGGAGATTTAGTCGACTAAATAAGACTAAAAATAAAACAATTGCAGAAGACTAAAATGGGACTAAAACTAAAATGCAATTTTAGTCCTAAGACTAAAATTAAATTGAAATTTGCTGCCAAAATTAACACTGACCACCTCTTTATTTTTTGCACTATAAACAAAAAAAGAGCAACAATTTTGAAAAAAATCCTATTCCAGGTTCCTATGACAACGTCCAATAGGACGAAACGTACGTCGGAAGGCAGACGCGCTGACGTCATCATTTCTATCCCACTGTGAACGGGTGCATGCAGGCCGGCCGGCTGATATACTATACATGCTGTTTTATTCGTTACTTCTATGTAAGTGTGCTACTTTTACTTTTATTCATTAAATTGTTTATGCGGATTTACACTATGGAGGATGTGTCTTTCACTTCCCTGGGTTCCTTTTGCTGAGTTTTTGGCCTTTTTGTCGGAGAGTTCCGGGCGATCCTCCCTCTATGCTGAGACCGATGGTGGTGTCCCCGCATAGTGGATTTCAGGAATAAGCTTTATTAAAGCTTACCTCTGGTAAGCATACATCTTCATAGGTGGTGGATCCTTTTCACAAGGTGTTTTCGTTCACTAAAGTCTCCAATCACTACTGGTGGAATTATCTGCATTAAGGACTTTAGGTTTTTATTTGAAGTCACTATCAAGTCACGGACTCAATCTTTTTTGTCACTTCTTATAATTTATTTGCTTATAGTTTTTCAATACAGTCACAATTTTCATTAATTATTTAATTAATCACATATATGTTGTGTTGATATTTGGGTTCAGAATATAATATATTGTTTTGATCATAACACATTATTTGAGATATTTGGTCGAAGGGAATTCACTTACTATAGATTTTCAGCGCGGTTCTTTTAATTGTTTTACTTATTTGAAAAAAAAAGACAATATTTTTTACCTTTTGCTATAATAAATATCCCCAAATTAAAAAAAAACAAAACAAAATTTCTTCTAATTTTAGGCCAATAAGCGGTTGGTTTGCGCAAAAGTTATAGCGTCTACAAACTATGGGAAAGATCTATGGCGTTTTTATGGAATTTTTTTTTTTTTTTACTAGTAATGGCGGTGACCTGCGACATTTTTAGCATTACTGCGACATTGCGGCGGACAGATCGGACACCTTTGACACATTTTTGGGGCCATTGACATTTATACAGCCATCAGTGCTATAAGTATGCACTGATTACTGTGTAAATGTCACTGGTAGGAAAGCGGTTAACACTGGGGGCGATCAAGGGGTTAAATTTGTGTTCCCTAAATGTGTTCCCTAGATATGTTCTAACTGTATGGGGATAGGACTGACTTGGGGAGGAGACATATCGTTGTTCCTACTTAGTAGGAACAAACGATATGTCTCCTCTCCCCTGACAGAACAGGGATTTGTGCGTTTTTTAACTCAAATTCCCGTGCTGGCTCTTGTGCACGCGATCGCGTGTGGACGGTGGCGATCGCGCCCGCCGGCCAAGCGCATTGGGTCCCCCACTGTGCAGCGGGCGTGCACGCGTACGCCCTCTGGTGGCCCTTAAAGGGATAGCCGTACCCGTACGGGATTTCGCCCAGGAGAGCCATTCTGCAGCAGTATTTCTATGTGAGCCAGTCGGGAACCGGTTAAAGTGTTATACTAGAAAACGCTGAGGGTTTAATACTCCTGAAATAAATACCTGTAGCCTAGAGATTTATCCAACTTTGAAAGTTCTGAGTGGAGAGAGACAGATACCTTCTCTACACAAGTATATCCTGGTTGACAGCAATAGGGGCAACAGGGCAAACTAACAGAGATCTTTCCTGTATACACCTCCCTCCCCAGATTTTATTTTTCATTCTGTAGCCCTGTTATGGGGGGGTCATATAAAGTTGCCCTCTCTACACAGGCTATGGCGCTAAGCTGCAGGTAACCAAATGAGCCAGAGCCTTCGCTAAAGGAAGAGTGGACTATGAACATATAATTGGCAGCGCCTCCACCTAGAAGAGGGCTCCAGCGTATGTGGGAAGTCTGGAATACGCCACCTGCAAGGCAAATCAGGCCTATCTAGCCTATCTTTTGGTTCCTAACCTGACTATGGGCTATCAATGCTACGGACTGTAGCAGTGAGCTACACAGTGCAGTAACACTTGCCTATTGTCCCTTTTCAGCCTGGAAGGATGGATACAGCACAAAATCAGCCTTCAGCACGTCCTGGCTTGCACAGCATGTGTCTGGCCACTATCTCCTTCACTTCCTGTAAGACATCCACATATATAGCCTTTAATGGTTTCCTGACCCTTAAGCAGGGGCAGGAAACAACCTCTTAACAGAAAGAATCTATTTGTAATAAGAACTCTATGATAGTTACCAGGCATGAATGTAAACAACCTCACAGACAGTGCACAAAAGAGAACTTTCCTACAATTCCAACAAATTTGAAGCATTACAATGAAGTTCATATATCTGGTATTATGATAGCAAGGGTCCACTTGCTCATGCCACTCTTCCTTTTGTGATACTACAGCATATACTTACTTCACCAGGGTCAGGGTTTTTATGAGGGGTGGATTTTTTTTTTCTTTAGAACAAGTAAAAAAAATAAAAAAGCAGATTAATAGCCCTAAACCATGCAAAACATATTAATTGAGCTGCTTGAGCAAATTAAAGGCGCAGCAGATTTTAATGTACTCATCACTATCTACTGCTTTGATTCTATAATTTTGCATCCAGTATATAGAAATGATATCTGTGTGTTGGGCTGCAGGCAAAATCTGCATATGCTGGTGACTGTCTTGATGTTATACGGAAGAAGGTATGCGCCAGAGGGGGAGAGCCATCTGTGCTGATACATGGCACTGCTTTTAATTTACTGTGAGTGCAGAGAAATTCGCTGTTCCCAGGACTGTAAAGCTGGATGGGGTCCTGAATGCTGAGCTTGGCATATTCTTCAGGAAACATACTCATATGACAAGTTATAAATAAATAAATGCTATCTCCACCCTAATTATACACTCACGTACTGTTTTTCAAGGGCCAAAAGAATGAGCTCCACTAAAAAGAGCAAGGGTGAGGCTGATTGTGGTGCATAGTGTGGCCAGATTGTGCCCCCTCCAGTGGGAGGGGCTTAAAGGGCAAAACAAGCCTAATTTGCTCTGTGTTAAAAGTGTGTAATGCACAGAGTGTAGGGGTCAGGAGTCAGTATTGCACAGAGTGTAGGGGTCGGGATTAGGTATTGCACAGATTGTAGGGGTTGGGATTAGGTATTGCACAGAGTGCAGGGGTCGGGATTAGGTATTGCACAGAGTGCAGGGGTCAGGAGTAAGTATTGCACAGAGTGTAGTGGTCAGGATTAGGTATTGCGCAGAGAGTAGGGGTCAGGATTAGGTATTGCACAGAGTGCAGGGGTCAGGAGTAAGTATTGCACAGAGTGTAGGGTTGGGATTAGGTATTGCGCAGAGAGTAGGGGTCAGGATTAGGTATTGCACAGAGTGCAGGGGTCAGGAGTAAGTATTGCACAGAGTGTAGTGGTCAGGATTAGGTATTGCACAGAGTGTAGGGGTCGGGATTAGGTATTGCACAGAGTGTAGGGGTCAGGAGTAAGTATTGCATAGAGTGTAGGGGTTGGGATTAGGTATTGCACAGAGTGCAGGGGTCAGGAGTAAGTAGCATACAGAGTGCAAGAGTTAGGCATGCAGCCGCCAGTTTGTTCTGATCATTTTCTATTCTTTCTGACTTTGGCTTGTTCTTTTAATTTTTGTCATCTGTCTGTTACCAAGTCTAACCATGACCTGTTTCCTGATGCTGATGATGCTTCAGGGCCCTTGCCTCCTTCTGTCAACTCTGAAGTGAACTTCTGCCTGCATGTCAGCTGTTGTAAGTGACGAAAATCAAAGGGGCATGTAATGGAGATAGCTGTATTGAAATCCATACCTCTTTACATGGTGTATTGGGGATGACTGTACACTCCTTGGACTCCACTCCTTGAGTGATCCCATACCAACAGCTGATATCAGAAATGGACCACAGATTCCTGTGACATAAACCAAAGCCCACTCAAAGCTTTATTTACATTGTCTATGATGCTTGGCCATAAAGCAATCATCTCTTGCCTTTATGAATAGGTTGGTACTATATAAGAACTAACACGCTTAAATGAGAATTAACCACTGTATGGGAATTTGTGTGCAATATGCAATGTGCTGCTGATGAAGCTAACAAAACAAAATTAGCCTGGGTTCACACTGACGCGACTTTGAATTCGACATCCCTGAGCGACTTCATTGCGGTTTCCATACAACTTCTTTACTGCTTAACTGCCCACCACACATTTACCGCGGCAGAGCGGCCCGGCTGCATGAAACAACGTACCTGTTTGTTTTCCTCTTCTCACTCTGGGGTGTGCATGCGTGCCGCCGGCAACCTGCTTCCGCTGTGATTGGACACAGTGGGAGCCAATCAGCGCGTACAACAGCCGCGATGGCTGCCGGGACCTGCCGATCATTTGCTGGAGAACAAACAAAGCAGATCGTCATTCTGTCAGAGAGGAAGAGAGAGATCTTGTGTTCCTGCTAATCAGGAACACAGATCTCTCTCTTCCTCCAGTCAGTTCTTCCCCCACACAGTTAGAAATGACTCCCTAGTAGGGATGGGTGAACGGTTCGGCCCGAGCATAAGTTCGGGCCGAACTTTGGTTGTTCGGGTGTTCTGCAGAACACCGAACAATATGCGGTGTTCGGGGCAAATTCAAAAGCCCCCGGAACACCGTTAAAGTCTATAGGTCACTAACATGAAAAATCAAAAGTGTTCATTCATTTTAAAGGCTTATATGCAAGTTATTGTCATAAAAAGTGTTTGGGGACCTGGGTCCTGCCCCAGGGGACATGGATCAATGCAAAAAAAAGTTTTAAAAACAGACGTTTTTTTGGGAGCAGTGATTTTAATAATGCTTAAAGTGAAACAATAAAAGTGAAATATTCCTTTAAATTTCGTACCTGGGGGTGTCTATAGTATGCCTGTAAAGTGGTGCATTTTTCCTGTGTTCAGAACAGTACCACGGCAAAATGGCATTTCTAAAGAAAAAAAAGTAATTTTTAAAACTACTCGAGGCTATAATGAATTGTCGGTGCAGGCAATACAGATAAAAGTCATTGAAAAAAATGGCATGGGATTCCCCCAGTCCATTACCAGGCCCTTTGGATCTGGTATAAATATTAAGGGGAACCCCGAACCAAAATTAAAAAAAAAAAATTGCTTGGGGGTCCCCCAAAATTCCATACCAGGCCGTTTTTATAACTTTTTTTTGCATCGATACATGTATACTGGGGCAGGACCCAGGTCCCCAAACACTTTTTATGATAATAACTTGCATATAAGCCTTTAAAATGAGCACTTTTGATTATTCATGTTCGTGTCCCATAGACTTTAACGGTGTTCGTGTAACGCGTTCTGCCAAATTTTTTGCCTGTTCGGTATGTTCTGGTGCAAACTGAATGGGGGGGTGTTCGGTCCATCCCTACTCCCTAGAAGCACACTTAACCCTCGGATCGCACCTGGTGTTAACCCCTTCCCCCGCTAGTGTCATTTATACAGCGAGAGTGCATTTTATTAGCACTGATCACTGTATTAGTGTCACTGGTCCTAAAAAAGTGTCACTTAGTGTCTAATTTGTACGCCACAAAGTCACAGTCCTGCTAAAAATCGCTGATCATCTCCATTACTAGTAAAAAAAAATTAAAAATTAAAATGCCATAAATCTATCCCATAGTTTCTAGACGCGATAACTTTTTACCAAAAATATGTAGAAGAATACATATTGGCCTACATTTATGAAGAAATTTATTTTTTACATTTTCTTTATTGGATGTGTTTTGAAGCAGAAAGTAAAAAATATTGTTTTTTTTTCAATATTGTCGGTCTTTTTTTGTTGATAGCACAAAAAATTAAAAACGCAGAGGTGATCAAATACCACCAAAAGAAAGCTCTATTTATGGGAAAAAAAATGACATCTTGTTTGGGTACAGTGTCACATGACTGCATAATTGTCAGGTAAAACAATGCAGTGCCGTATCGCAAAAAATTGCCTGGTCATTAAGGGTGTGAAACCTTCCGGGGGTGAAGTAGTTAACAGAAGTCAATGCAAGTCGTATTGAAGTCGCACCAAAAGTAGAGCAGGAACCTTTCTCTAAACTGGAGCAACTTGAGTCACACCGATTAGACCGGTACCATTGCAGTTAATGCAACTTGTCAAGAGACTTTGAACGCTCTAGTTGCATGACAAGTCGCAGCAGTGTGAGCCAGGGCTTAAAAAGGAAATTGTGTGTATGGCACAATTTGGTGCCATGACTTATGAGTAAGTGAATGATGTTTTTAAACATTGTTGCAAACAGGGCCATACAGAACAGGTGGATAGACATTTTTGCCTCTCCCCATCCTTCGTTGACCAGCTGCCAGTGTCCTAGCAACTAATGGTGCTTTGTATCCCACACAACATCATTGGTTACTAGACTGCTGGCGACTGACCTACAGAGTGCCACTGGTTGCTTAAAATATGGGATAAACTGTGTCCTGTATTAACAGAGAATTTAACACTGAGATCCAGGATGATCCCTTATTTTACTGAAAGGGCTGACTGCTTCTGTGGCTCAGGCGAGAGGACTCTGTCCTGTTAGCTGGAGCAACGTTGTATCCTGGCCTAGGCTGACAAGGCCCAGGACTAGGGCAGAACTTTGCAGGGGGGCAGCACAGAAAGTGTAGCGCCAGTCTTATGGGGCAGACTGGGCTGAGAGGCAAATTAGTCTAGAGCCCCCATAAAGCGGTCGCACTGCTTCTAGTATGCGGGCGGCCGGCATTCTGCAACTCGGAGGGGGGGGTGCCGCTTCTAATTTTGACTGTCCTCTCATCCTGGACCACAAACCTTCCTCACTGTGCTATATGTTTTCTGCTGCACCATTGGCATGGTTATATCTTCTTAGTCCTTTCCATAAAATTATCAGAAATTTATGCTTAAAGTAGAACTATAGGCAACACTTTTTTTTTCATTTTGGATAGAGTAAGGGAGGGTTACAGCCCCTGTCAGTTTATTTTTTACTATCCCTGTCCCATTGCAGAGATTTCCCTTCACTTCCTGCTCCATAGCCAAACAGGAAGTGAGAGGAAATCTATGCAAATTAAGGGAATCCATTGCCCCCCCGAGGCCCTCAAAACTAGTGTCCCCACTCGAAAATTTCAGGGCGGGTCTTAAACAGTTAGGGGTGTGGCTTTGACAGGAAAGGGTGGGTCATATTTAAATTAGGGGGTGCGCAACTACTGAGCTGAAGAGTTGGTTGGAAGCTGCCCTAAGGATACTGAGCATCTCTCTTGATTTTTGCTGTACTGATGAACTTTATGCAACAATGTAGTCACCAATGTGACCTTAATGCAAAGCTTGGAGTGTTTCTCAAGCAAGAAAAAGAGTGCTGCCTTTGATCCTCGGAGACAGGGTGCCAGTGTTTCCCTATATTCATCCAGAATAACATGCAATGTGATTAGCCCTTTGTAAGATAAAAGTAGGAAATGGCCTCAGCATACTCTACGCCACAGACCACGATCGCTGATACGTTTTTCACCTCCCACCAGGGCTTATGACTAAGCCCCTGTACCAGACACACATCCACCTCATTTGGGCTCTGGTTAAGAGTTCCCAGGGTTTGCTGACCACTTCATATGTTCCACTTTTAAATAAAAGAAAAGAGAAGGAGGCTGCTCTCCCTTAAAAGCCCCATATATGTTTATTCACAAGTCCAAAGCACAAACTGTTCCACTTGGTTCTGCTAGTGCTAACGCATTTCACTCCATCCAGAGCTTCATAGCTCTTTTGTTTTACTTAAAAGTGGAATGTAGTCACCAAAACTCACAATTCTGCTATAGAGAAAAGGTACTTCTGAATCAGCCCAAGAAACTGCTCATAAAATGGGATATGTTGCTGTTTTATCTATATACTGCAGACTCAAGTATGAGTAGAAATAGTGAATATACTGGACTAGTGTGTCACCCAAGAAGATGTATTTTGACCTTTGCTGTGAATACTGCCTCTCACTTTTTATCTGTTACAAGTTAGGACCCAAAGGGGAAACAAACACCAATTAAATCCTGCTAATAAGGTTTTAACCCTTTCAAACCCAAATAAATAAAATAAAGTTTTGGATTTTAACTCAACATTCATATTGGCTTTGTGTGATCCTGGAGGAAGCTAACACTTTGCTCAATAAATATAAGAACTGCCAATAACAAGAACTCACTTATAGCGATAAGTCTCACATACCTGGGTACGCTTTGAGCAGGCTTTGACAAACTTGACAAATGTTCAAGTGCCAAACCTGAACCTAATTGAAGTCAATGGAAAACAAATGTATTAAAAAAAAAAAACAGTTTTGGGAATTTTGGAAATTTTATAGGCTAATAGACAAAGGGTTATCAAACAAATGGCATGGGGGAAGGGCATCGCCATGGGGAAAATGTACCAATGCAAAAGAGAATTGTTTGAAAAAAATGTTGTTTGGCTGGGAACAGCGATTTCAGTAATGCTTAAAGTGAAACATTAAAAATGCAAAACACCATTAAATAACATGCCCTGACCCTGTCTGTGAAGTGGAGCATCTGTGCAATGTAAACAACCTAGTAGAGCAAAAGTGACATTTACAAAGAAAAAAGTGTTTTTAAATTGCCTGCAAAATTACAGCTCTCAGCCGTCTGGGAATTCTCTTCATCTATACCAGATCCTTCTCTTAGATGAGAGGAGGGCTCACACACACAAAAGAAATGGCATGGAATCCCCCTATTTCAAACCCAGCCCTTCAGGTCCAGTATTAATTTTAACGGGGGGCCCTGCACAAAAAAACAAAACAAAAAAAGTGTGAGGTCCCCCCAAATTCTATACCAGACCCAAAGCTCTGTGCAGGCCACTTGAGTTCCTCAGAAAATATGTATTGTAGCGCTATGCGTAAAAATAGAAAATATGAAAACAGAGGATTAAGCTCGAGCCATCTCTCAAGGGCCAGCAAAAAAAACAAGAAATACTTCAAAATTAGATGAAAAGTGACTCAATACGAAAAGTGCGCTATATTTTACAAAATGACATGTAAAATATAATAATAATACACCAGTGAAATGTGAAAACAAGACCAAATTATAAATGGATAAAAAATCAACCAAAGTAGCGAAGCCGGAGCTGAGTCGCCTTCAATCCGCCGATATCCCGATCATTAAGCGCCCGTCCCGAGCCCGGCATCCCATTGTAGTCCGCAGAGAGGAGCGCTCCATCAGACAAGCTGTGACAGATCTTCCCTTCCCCCCTATTTGAAGTTGTGGATACCCGATGATCCATCTTGCCAGCCCTGGCGGCTAAACAAGCTTTTTGAGACTTGTAAGATGTATGTCTTTTCAAGTCCCCTGCTTCCGGTAAGCCTCCTCAGATGCTCTGGTGATGGTCCTTTCATATACTCAGACGTCTCATTTCATTTGGTGTCTCACCCTTTCACCCACCAGAAGCTTTCCATTTTTGTCTTCACCAGTTAACCCTCAGAGACTGTTGGTGGTGGTTTTTGATTTTCATCAGGAACACATTTCCTAAATATTTATGGACTACTTTGGTTGATTTTTTATCCATTTATAATTTGGTCTTGTTTTCACATTTCCCTGGTGTATTGTTATTATTATATTTTACATGTCATTTTGTAACATATAGCGCACTTTTCGTATTGAGTCACTTTTCATCTAATTTTGAAGTATTTCTTGTATTTTTTGCTGGCCATTGAGAGATGGCTCGAGCTTAATCCTCTGTTTTCATATTTTCTATTTTTACGCATAGCGCTACACTACATATTTTCTGATTTATTTACTTTTACCTATGTCTTAGAGGTGTGTTAGCCGCTTATTGTGTAACTACCTTTGTTAACACCATTGGAGCAGCGCTGTACTTATTCCCCATTTGATTCCAACACTTGAGTTCCTCCACACCAAACTCGTGTATTTATGGAAAACAAGGGCACAGTCATGCTAGAATAGAAAAGGGTCTGTAAGCTGGTTGATTTTTATGCTGCCCCAGCCGCAAAGGTTAGTGTTAAAATGTTACCCAGTTCTTTCTTGGCGGGCTTTCTTGAGTCCGACCCACTGGTCCTGTACTGTATACAAATGAGACAAAAATCCGTATTCAGGGGGCAATGAGTGAGTAGGTGTGCATTTTACCTGACATGTCACCATTGCCAGAGTCCATCCACACAGCCTTCTGCCAAAATCGGAGAACCTATAGATAGAGAGCCTCTACAGAGTATGGGACCAATTAGAGCTATCAAACACCCGAGATACCAATCCCGGAATTCCGCCATAATGGGCTCTATCACACAAGTGACACAAGTGATTACCAAGGGTTACGAAGATTTCTCTAGCAGCCTGTCATAAGTGTGCACATGTGCCAGGTGGTATAGCCACTTTGTCAGGGCTGGGCCCAGCCCTTCCTTCTCAAGGCTGGCTGCTCAGCTGTTGGCTAATTGCCAGCTCCTTTCTCTCCACAGTGACTCACCTGTTGATGATATCCTGCTCGTCAGTCCTGCCTACTTAAGCCATCCAGCCCAGATGATCTCTGCCTTCGCCTTGGCCACATCTTTAGAGATGCTCTCCTGTGTTCCTATTAAAGACTTGCTTGGCTGACAATCCTTCTGGCTCCAGATCTTGCTTGATGTTCTACTACGCTCATCTCTGGCTCCCTGACGTTTTGGCTTGTCTGACTATCCGTTCCGGTTCCTGAACTCTGGCTATGTTTTGACTACGTTTACTCTGTTTACTTTTTTTTTTATTATTATTAAACAAGTGTGATTTAACTGTACTTCTGTCTCAGTCTGATTCATGGTTTCTGACACTCTTGCAGTAGGGGTTCTAGTCAGCACTCTCTCTGTGATCTGTCCGTCTCCCATAACAATGGGAGCAGATCTGCACCACAGAGGTCCCTAGCCTGTGCACAGGTATGGAAAAGGAAGAGTTAATGAAGTGCACACATGGAGTCCATGCTAGATGCATGTCGAGACCCATTCTATTATTGGGAGTGAGGTAGCGGAGATACACTGGACAGGTGGAGAAGGCATTGGTTCTGCATGTCCCTCCTAAATGCAACAGTGACCGTGGTGGTGTATATTAACATCAAGAGAGTTAATTCAAGTTCAAATTGGCTGCACAAGTAAAGGTACCCCATGTGTAAGGCCTAGCGGAGCCCAGAAGAACCCACCCCAGGGTAGGCCTCCTATCGGGCCCACACCTGGGACCCAACAAGGAGTGGAACATGGAGGGAGTGTCAACCGCCTGCCCTACTCTAAACTGTTGCTCCAAAGCTGGAAGTCCACAATTTTCTAAAATGTCTTTGAATGCTGTAGCATTACCAGTACTCTTCATTGGAATCACCAGAGCTCAAAAATTTTGAGAGATGTCTGCAAATTGTTAGCCATACAGTATAGATAAGTGTGATGGACAGGTGTCCTAAAACCTTTAGCCATTTAATGTATAAATGTGATCATTTTAATGTAAATTATATTTATATTATGTCCTTTTTTTGTTTAATCTGGTTTCCTTTTCTATTGTACATGGGATCATTCAGCAAGGAGATGTACTGCTCCCTGAAATACAAATAGGTAAAATGATAAACTTTTTTTTTTTATTATTACAACAAAAGTATGACAAAGGAAACGTACAAGTGCTAGTTTACCAAAAACAAAAAAATGCTTTCAGTTAAAGATGTAATCATCATTACACTTAATATTTGATCATTCCTCTTTAAAGCATTTCCCCCTGAAGTAAGTCAATCCACCCACTGTCGAGCTTCATGTGCGAGTGGGTTTTTTAAAGAGTTATTCTCTCCACATGTACCACTAAATATTATAATCAGTCAAATGACAGCTGTTCTGTTTTTCTCAGTGAGATTCTAGTTAATTTTAGAAAAGAACAGGGCAAGGTTTGAGTTATTTAGAGCTTGTGTATCATCTGATAGCAACGTTAACAAGATGTCATTGCGTTAAATGCAAAGTGATCCGGGGAACGTGATTCTGGAAATGAGATTAGATATAAAAGGACATGTCCCCGTTCCATTGCTGTGATCTCGTCCAGATGGAACATGTGCTCAGTGTGTGGAACCAGCCTGGTCCGGTATTCAGAACTCCCAGGCTGACAAAACATCCTGTAGGATTACTATCAGATCTGCACTCTGCACTTTATATAGGATGAGCCTGCTGTGGAGCAGATATTCAAGTCGATTTTATCTAGGCTCTATAACATAGCAAGAGCTAAGTGACAGATAGTGCCTGTTTTGACATTTTATAACAGGCACTGTCGTCACTTATCTCCGGCTTGTAAAAATTAATGATCATCTGTTCTTACATTGTAACCTATCTCGAGGCTTTGCACTTTACTGTTTATTAAAACCACAGCAGATGGAATACCAGCCAATATATATACAAGACTTCGTATGGTTGGATCATGCAAACAGCCTGCTTTATTCCCCTCATCTCCATAGTTGAGGAAAAAAAAAAGAATATTACATTTGCATTTAAAAACCAATAGCTGGGAGTTTTTGCATATTTGATACCTTGGTGGGGGAAGGGTAACATTTTGAGTGGAGGGTGTTTGCTCTTTATATATAAAAAATGATAGGTTTCATATTTTTTTCAGCCCTTCCAGAAGATGCTGCGTTTCCTTAAACCTCATTCCTTTTATTGCAAGAGGCAAGTAGTTACTTTGCACACCAGTAATCCTCCCTGCCAGCAGTTCCTCCATACCTTGTCTCTAACACCTAGAGGTTCCTGAGTTTTTTTTTATGACTGGCTAAAAGTTTGAAGCTCACACTTTGTAGCCTATCAAGGTACAGCTTCATATACATTATATATGGGAAGGCTGTCCACAAGGTTTAGGAGTGTGTCTATGGGAATGTTTGACCATTCTTCCAGAAGCGCATTTGAGGTCAGGCACTGATTTTGGGTGAGAAGGCCTGGATCGCAGTCTCCGTTCTAATTCATCCCAAAGGTGTTCTATCGGATTGAGGGCAGACCAGTCAAGTTCCTCCACCACAAACTCACTCATCCATGTCTTTTTGGACTTTGATTTGTGCACTGGTCCAAATCATTTGGTGGAGAGGGGATTATAGTGTGGCTTTGTTTTTCAGGGGTTGGGCTTGGCCCCTTAGTTTCAGACATTTTGGACAATTTTATGCTTCCAACTTTGTGGGAAAAGTTTGGGGATGGCCCCTTCCTATTCCAATATGACTGCGCACCAGTGCACAAACAAGGTCCATAAAGACATGGATGAGCGAGTTTGGGGTGGAGGAACTTGACTGGCCTTCACAGAGAATGCACCTCAACCCGATAGATCACCTTTTGGATGAATTAGAGCAGAGACTGTGAGCCAGGCCTTCTCGTCCATATTAGTGCCTGACCACACAAATGCTCTTCTGGAAAAATGGTCAAACATTCCCATAGACACTCCTAAACCTTGTGGGAATCCTTCCAAGAAGAGTTAAGCCGTTATAGCTGCAAAGGGTTGGCCAACTCAATATTGAACCCTACAGACTACTTTATTTTTGGTTTATAGGGTCATTCAGGAATAAACAATCCTATTGGGAAGCAGGCAATAAACAACCATTTATCTTTTAGCCAACATGTGATTAAGTTTCATGGTACATAAAAGCATCCCATGAAAAAATAGTTACAGCAATATGTCATCAACTAAACCAGAGTCTTCGCTTTCAGGAGTTCATATTGTAACATTAACCTCATTCGGGGGTGTGGCTTGGCACGCAGCACTGATGGCAGCATAGAAAAGGAGCTCCACTATTCCCGCGGCCTCTTAGCCTAACACTGACATGCCACATGTCGGCTATGGGCAAACCTAACCAGTCCGGGACACCTGCACGGCGATCCACCTCGGTTCCGAGAACACATAGCATATTGGATGTTTTCAGATCACAGCAGCGGCCCTCCTGCGGTGCGGGCCCGACCAAGATGGTGTCTGTCGACCACGAGGAGGATTACAACGAGGAGTCGCAGGCCGCATCAGAGGATATGGTGAGACACCTCTCCCCCCCTATCATCCCCTGTCTTATGCTGACATGTCCATGTTTTTAGCTGACATTAAAAACACTTTCTCCTCTGCCATAACTGAACTGAAATCTGACCAACTGGCACTGAATGAGAAAGTAACACTGAACGAGCGGGGTATAAGAGAGACAAAGCTATCACCCATTTGGAATCGGTTTCAGATGCACATACTGCACAACTGTTTACAGTTAACCATCACTTGGAGGATCTGGACAACAGGGGTAGAAGGCATAACATCAGGGTGCGGGGAGTGCCGGAGTCAGTAAACCCTGATCAAATCACCTCAGTCCTATCCTACATCTTTAACAATTTGTTAGAGAGGCCAGCAGACACTCTAATTGACTTTGAAAGAGCTCACAGAGCCCTCCGACCTCGTCCAAGTGAGTCTGCACCCCCCAGAGAGATAATTAGCTGTCTCCCAAATTACAAGTTCAAGGAAGAAGTTCTGGCTCAAGCCCGTCAGAACGAGCTCATCTCTTTCAATTAACATAAAATGACTCTCTTCCAGGCCCTCTTTCCGATCACCCTGGGTTATCGCAGGGCTTTGCACCCACTATTAGAAGTCCTGAGAGAACACAGCTTCTCATACAGATGGAAGTTCCCCTTTGCCCTATCTGTCACTCACAATGGGAACCAGCACATCCTCAAAACACCAGATGACCTTCCAATGTTTTGTGAGGCCCTCCAAATACCTCCCATGGATCTCCCAGATTGGTATAGTGAGTTTCGCTTCCCCAAGTTATCTAATGGCCCTCCAGTTGCACTGCACTCAACTCCCACAAACATGTGCCTAAAAGGGGGAAATTCTAAAAACAACAAGGAGCAGATCCATCACGATCAACCCAGGTAACCAGGAGCCCAACAGCCAAGGAATACACCTGAAGCTATTGATAGTTTGACTTTATGTCCTGGCATTCTTTATCTATATGAACCGTCTCTGGCAGAGTGACAGTTTCTTCGCTCACACTTACATATACCTGTTGACTTCTGTGGTGTTGCCTTAATGTTCTTATATAACCTAGATGGGCACTTGAACATTGCATTCTGTTTTTGGCTGCTACTTTTTGTTTACTTGGTTGCATCATCCTAGGTCATCGGATTTAATGGTTATTATCCCTCAGACATTCTCACTACCCTTTATCTCAGGATCTAGATATACAGTGGGGATGGAAAGTATTCAGACCCCCTTAAATTTTTCATTCTTTTTTATGTTGCAGCCATTTGCTAAAATCATTTGAGTTCATTTTTTTCCTCATTAATGTACACACAGCACCCCATATTGACAGAAAAACACATTTGACATTTGACATTTTTGCAGATTTATTAAAAAAAAGAAAACCTGAAATACCACATGGTCCTAAGTATTCAGACCCTTTGCTCAGTATTTAGTAGAAGCACCCTTTTGATCTAATACAGCCATGAGTCTTTTTGGGAAAGATGCAACAAGTTTTTCACACCTGGATTTGGGGATCCTCTGCCATTCCTCCTTGCAGATCCTCTCCAGTTCTGTCAGGTTGGAAGGTAAACTTTGGTGGACAGCCATTTTTAGGTCTCTCCAGAGATGCTCAATTGGGTTTAAGTCAGGGCTCTGGCTGGGCCATTCAAGAACCGTCACGGAGTTGTTGTGAAGCCACTCCTTCGTTATTTTAGCTGTGTGCTTAGGGTCATTGTCTTGTTGGAAGGTAAACCTTCGGCCCACTCTGAGGTCCTGAGCACTCTGGAGAAGGTTTTTGTCCAGGATATCCCTGTACTTGGCCACATTCATCTTTCCATCGATTGCAACCAGTCGTCCTGTCCCTGCAGCTGAAAAACACCCCCACAGCATGATGCTGCCACCACCATGCTTCACTGTTGGGATTGTATTGCACAGGTGAGGAGCAGTGCCTGGTTTTCTCCACACATACCGCTTAGAATTAAGCCCAAGAAGTTCTATCTTGGTCTCATCAGACCAAAGAATCTTATTTCTCACCATCTTGGAGTCCTTCAGGTGTTTTTAAGCAAACTCCATGCAGGCTTTCATGTGTCTTGCACTGAGGAGAGGCTTCCGTCGGGCCACTCTGCCATAAAGCAATGACTGGTGGAGGGCTACAGTGATGGTTGACTTTCTACAACTTTCTCCTATCTCCTGACTGCATCTCTGGAGCTCAGCCACAGTGATCTTTGGGTTCTTCTTTACCTCTCTCGCCAAGGCTCTTCTCCCCTGATAGCTCAGTTTGACGGCCAGCTCTAGGAAGGGTTCTGGTCGTCCCAAACGTCTTCCATTTAAGGATTATGGAGGCCACTGTGCTCTTAGAAACCTTAAATTTTTTCGTAACCTTGGCCAGATCTGTGCCTTGCCACAATTCTGTCTCTGAGCTCTTCAGGCAGTTCCTTTGACCTCATGATTCTCATTTGCTCTAACATGCACTTTGAGCTGTAAGGTCTTATATAGATGGGTGTGCGGCTTTCCTAATCAAGTCCAATCAATATAATCAAACACAGCTGGACTCAAATGAAGGTGTAGAACCATCTCAAGGATGATCAGAAGAAATGGACAGCCCCTGAGTTAAATATATGAGTGTCACAGCAAAGGGTCTGAATACTTAGGACCATGTGATATTTCAGTTTTTCTTTTTTAATAAATCTGCAAAAACGACAACAATTCTGTGTTTTCTGTCAATATGGGGTGCTGTGTGTATATTAATAAGTAAAAAAAATTAACTTAAATGATTTTAGCAAATGGTAGCAATATAACAAAGGGTGAAAAATTTAAGGGGGTCTGAATACTTTCCGTCCCCACTGTATATCCGCAGAGTACTTCAACATGCGAGGACCCCTGGCGACCTTCTGACAATCCTGCAGTCTTGTGCCCTTCTTTTAGTTCCTGTTGGATATCCCCCCCCCCTTTTTCCCTCTGTTTTTTGAGTAACCAAAATATTATGAGCAAAAGATATCTACACCGTTATACATCAGGAATGCTCATAGTGAATAACTATATATGTTGTGTAGGTTGAAATGTGCATGAACCCTTTCTCTGGTTTTATACTCCATCATTTTATTGGTTTGTACCTCTTATAGTTCTTATAAAGTCAGTGTTACATATGATTGCTTCTATTGCATTATAATGGTCTGCCAGAATGAGTAGTTGTTACCTTCATATTCAGAAGTTTTTTCTCAGCTCTATAGCCTCCAGCTTGTACCTCCCACATACACTCCACTGTGTTTTTTTCTATAGTGTTTTTGATTGCACTTTTGTTATTCACTACTATAAAGACAACTTAGGGAGCTCCTCTACGATTAGTATAAGAGTGCTAATTGATATGGCCTGATCTTTTCTTGGGAAAAACCCCACCTTGGTCTCACACAATTTAAGGGGTCTTAATATCCCAGAGAGAAGGGTTTTGCTTTTGAGGGAGCTGAATAAATTTAAACCATCCTTCGTATTTTTACAAGAGACGCATTTTCAGGCTCGGTCTACACTAAAACTGTTTGATAGACATTTCCCCGACGTGTACCACACGCCAAATCTATCCCACAAATCTAAAGGAGTGTCCATTTTGATACATAGGCATGCAAATTTTGAACTAACCCATCAATACGCGGCCCCTGAAGGTAGATTTTTATTCCTAAAAGGAAAATGGCACAACAGGCCACTGACTTTGGCCAATGTATACCGTATATACTCGAGTATAAGTCGATCTGAGTATAAGTCGAGGCCCTAATTTACCACAAAAAAATGGGAAAAACTTATTGACCTGAGTATAAGACGAGGGTGAGAAATGCACAGCTACTATAAGTGCAAAAGAGGGTCAACAATGCCCATTTGCAGCCTCACTGTGCCCATTTGCATGCCTCACTGTGCCTATTTGCAGCCATAAGTTCCCCGAACTTCAAACTCGGTAGTTAAGGGTTCCTAGATGCCCCCTAGCTGCAGCCAAAATTTGGGGTCTCTGAACCCAAAGGGTCCCGAAATGACATTGCTGCAGATGGACGTAGTTGACCGACTCTGGGGCCCCGTATCTCAGGGTCACTTAGTGCTAGGAACCCCACATTTGGTGTGCAGACCCAGTGGAACTAGCACCATAAAACATCCAAAGCTGGGGTTTCTAGCACCAAGTAGCCCCGAGATACAGGGCCCCAAAAATCGGTTCAGAAAATGTCAAGCACTTTTCTGCATTAGAGAATGACATTTTCTGAACCTATTTTGGGGCCCCGTATCTCGGGGCCACTTGATGCTAGGATATGTTATGGTACCAGTTCCACTAGGTTTGCACACCAAATTTGGGGTTCCTAGCACCAAGTGGCCCTGAGATACGGGGCCCCAAACTCGGTTCGGAAAATGAACTTTTTGGTGCAGAAAAGTGCTTGACTCGAGTATAAGTCGAGGGGGGCACATTCAGCACAAAAAAATGTGCTGAAAAACTCGACTTATACTCAAGTATATACGGTACTTACTTAATTCTGGACATCTTGCATTCTGCCATCAAATTGTTGAGGAGTTAAAGGGCTTTGCTATTGGATGTGTCCTATTGGGGGGCGACTTTAATATTCCTCTGCACCCTCTCCAGGACACCTCCATCGGCAAGTCTAGCATCTCATACTCCATTCTAAAAAAGATCAAAACCCTACTGAATTAATTATCCCTAGAGGATGCATGGCGCCTGGTCCACCCCGCAGGTTTGGATTTTACTTATAATTCTGCATTGCATAAAAAACATTCACATATTGACTACGTGTTTATTACTCAACGTGACTTGCCTCTACTCCCACATAGGTATACAAACCCTCTCAGATCACTTTCCAGTGTCGATCTCTATAAATTTGACAGATATACCTCATAAAATGTGCAGCTGGTGGCTGAATCCTACCCTATTAACAGACCCCAATATTTACCAACAAACAGCTATAGCAATTAAGTCATACTTTCAGCTTAACGATACAGATGGAATGTCTCCCATAACGGTTTGGGAGGCACACAAATGCGCCATACATGGCAAACTTCTCAGTTTCAGGGCTCGAAAGAAAAAAGAAGCCAATTAAATCATCACGACATTAGCAGAGAAAATTTGTGGTCTTAGAAACCCAACCTAAGCAGTCCCTCGCATAAGCCGTTTCTGACAACTTGTTGGAGACACGTGAAAAATTACAATCATTGCTCAATCTCAAAGCGAAACGCATCCTTTACTTTAAAAAGGGCTTCTATTATGAACATGGGGATAAATGTGGCAAATTCCTTGCAAAAGCCCTTAAAACACTTATCCACACCAAAACAATTCTGTCTATCAAGGACACAGATGGTAAATCTTTGCACAAAACAGAACAGATTGCGTCAAAGTTTCATGCATTTTACACAAAGCTTCATAACCTGCCCTTGCTCCATAAACCGTCGGACTTCCAGGTGGAGAGGGATCATATCCTTCGTGACTATCTAAAAGAGAGTGTATGGTATGCCTATACTAACAACTACTGAAATTGAATCTCTTGAGGCCCCCATCACTGAGAAAGAACTAATGTTGGCAATTAAGACTCTAAAGCCCGGTAAAAGCCCAGGCCCTGAGGTTTACGGCGCATTATTACAAAGCCTTCTCTGACACTCTAAAGAGGCCCTTTTTACATGCCCTTAAAGATCTCAAGACTCCCCAACCTATACCTGAGGCCTTTACAATGGCTCACATAGCTCTTATCCCCAAACTCGCCTTCTTCACCCCTGTGAGTGGGTAACAAGCTTGTTTGATCATTTGTTCATTCAAATGGTCTATCCTATCTGGTAAGAGCAATATTTTTACTGACAGTGGAGGATCCTGCACTATGAACTTTGGTTGCATCATCTGTTTTTTTTCCCCATTTCTTCATGTGGTGGATTTTATTCATGATTGAATTTATGGACTTTTTATCATTATTGCGCTGCACTTTTTCCTTTTTTACATTCTTATCCCCAAACTGGCTAAAGATTCCACAGATTGTGCTAGCTACAGACAAATTTCTTTACTGAATCTGAATTTAGAGATTTTGGCAAAAATCTTGGCCACTAGACTGTCGGCCTTTCTACCCAAACTCATTGATCTCGAGCAGGTGGGGTTTATGCCAGGGCGGGAAGCTCGTGATAATGTCATAAAGGCACTCAACCTAATTCATTGTGCTCACATGGGGGAATTCGAAGGCCTTCTCCTGTCCACTGATGCAGAGAAGGCCTTCGATCATGTGACATGGGACTACCTATTTGCCACCTGCAAACACATAGGCCTGGAGACGCATATGCTGTCTTGGATTGCAGCCTTATACCATAAGCCACAGGCCCAGCTTAAAATAAACAGCACCCTCTTTGAAGTTCCACATATAAATAAATAACGGTACAAGGCAAGGCTGTCCCCTTTCTCCATTCCTGTTCATACTATCCTTAGAGCCCTTTATCTGCTCGATTCATTCTAATCCAGACATAGGGGGTTCCAGTTAGGTCCTAACACATACAAAATGCCATACAGAGTCATCACATGCAGTGATATACAGATCCATCATCATAATCCCCTGTACTCCTATACAGTCCCATCATCCCCATCCCCTGTACTCCTATACAGTCCCATCATCCCCATCCTCTGTACTCCTATACAATCCCATCATCGCCATTACATGCCGTACAGAGCCATCACATGCCGTACAGTGCCATCACAGTATGGCATGTGATGGCACTGTATGGCATGTAATGACACTGTACAGCATGTGATGGCACTGTACAGCATGTGATGGCACTGTACGGCATGTGATGACTCTGTACGGCATGTGATGACTCTGTACCACATGTGATGGCATTGTATGGCATGTGATGACTCTGTATGGCATGTGATGACTCTGTACGGTATGTGATGGCACTGTGCGGCATGTGATGGCACTGTACAACATGTAATGACACTGAACGGCATGTGATGGCACTGTACAACATGTGATGGCACTGTACAACATGTAATGACACTGTACAGCATGTGATGGCACTGTACAGCATGTGATGGCACTGTACAACATATAATGACACTGTACGGCATGTGATGACTGTACGGCATGTGATGGCACTGTACAACATGTTGTGACACTATACGGCATGTGATGAGTGTACGGCATGTGATGGCACTATACAACATGTAATGACACTGTACGACATGTAATGGCACTGTACGGCATGTGATGCCACTGTACGACATGTGATGGCACTGTACATCATGTATGACACTGTACAACATGTAATGACACTGTACGACATGTGATGGCACTGTACGTTATGTGATCCTGTAAAACTCTATTTACAATGAAGGGAACCTTACTGCTATAGGGGTACTAGTTAATATACCAATTATGGGGGAGCAAAGCTCTGTCCATGTCTGAGGAGCCCTGTGCTTCAGTATGAAAATACAAGTAGATGTGAATGGAAGGTTTAGTTGTATCATATAAAAATCCAGATAGTCAATAAAAGGATTCATTCACAAATTTAGCTCTGATTTTATTTCATTTTACTATACCAGTAATGCATGGAATTCCTGTGTGCTGCCACATCGATATGTGTATTCTGCTTTACAAATATATTGTTTTCACTCTGGCAGATAGGGCTGTGTATATAAATCTCCTCCATATATTACTATCAGTGACTTCTCCTACCTTAGTCACTGACTAAAGTGCTCTTATCTCTGCTGGATTTGTCTGACGATCGATCAGAACATGCTGCAGAGGAGGAGGGAGGAGCAAAGACGGAGCAGCTACACTCTGTGAAGTCTCGAGAACGAGCAGAGAGAGGACATCAATGAAGCAAGAGGACAGGTAAGTGGGTGGATCCAGACTCCAGAGCCAGATCATTGTTGGTATGATGCTGTATGAAAGTCTGTAGACTCTTCCATGGATATTTAGTAGAGGTCGACCGATATTTGGCCATTTTTGATAAATCGGCCGATTATTATCAAAATTAGGCCGATATTTAACATTGACCGCCCGTTCCTCCACCCTTCTCCACACTCAGCGCAGCACTTGATGCTTGCCAGAGCCGCTGAGTGTGTGAAACTGACACGTAACACAGAGGAGAGAGAAAGAGGGATCTGTCAGAATTGAGGTTGATGTCAGGGGTGGGCGGGACCCGGCCGTTGTGGGCGGGTCAAACACTAGCCAATGGGATGGAATCTGGGTGGACCGCTATGTGTATGTGGCCCCGCTCCTTTTCTTAAGCAGTCCAATCATTGGCTGGTGTTTGATAGCTTCTGGGGTGTCCCGCCCACCCCGGCCGGGTCCCGGGTCCCGCCCACCCCAACATTAATCTCATTTCTGACATCTCCTCTCTGTTGTCAGTTTCACACACAGTTACTCAGCTCAGTGAAACCTGCCAGTGCCACCTGCCAGTGCCAATCAGTGCCATCTGTCAGTGCCACCACCTATCTGTGCCACCTGCCAGTGCCAATCAGTGCCTGCCAGTGCCACCGCCAACCAGTGCCACCGCCAATCAGTGCCACCTGCCAGTGCCAACCATTGCCTGCCAGTGCCACCACCAATCAGTGCCACCTGCCAGTGCCAACCAGTGCCTTCCAGTGCCACCTGCCACCTGCCAGTGCCAGGCCAATCAGTGCCACCTGCCAGTGCCAATAGTGCCACCTGCCAGTTCCAAACCAGTGCCACCTGCCAATGCCTGCAAGTGCCAACCAGTGCCACCTTCCAGTGCCACTGCCAATCAGTGCCACGTGCCAGCGCCACCTGGCAGTGCCAACCAGTGCCATGTCAGTTCCAAACCAGTGCCACCTTCCAGTGCCAACCTGTGCCATTGCCAATTAGTGCCACCTGCCAGTGCCATCTGTCAGTGCCAGCCAGTGCTGCCTGCCAGTGCCACCTGCCAGTGCCACCTGCCAGTGCAAGCCAGTGCCACCTGCCAGTGCCAATCAGTGTTACCTGCCAGTGCCACCTGCCACAGCCAGTGCCATCTGTACTGAGGACATCAAGTGTGTGGTAGAGTGACAGGAGAAAGCAGGGAGGAGTGGAGTGGGTGAAGTTTTTTTTTTAAATCGGCCTAAAATATCAGCCACAAAAACGTCATCATATATCGGCCATCGGCCGCCCAAATTTCTAAATATCGGTTTCGGCATCAGCCAGAGAAAAACCCATATCGGTCGACCACTAGACTATAGACTATTTAGCTCAATTTTAACAGAATGGGGGCACCTCTGAGTGGGCTGGAAGGATTTATAGATATGAGCAGCTCACATAGAATAGATGTAAGCAAAAGAAAAGGAAACCCATACTTCTCTTTTAACCACCTCAATACAGGGCATTTTCACCCCCTTCCTGCCCAAGCCATTTTTCAGCTTTCAGCGCTGTCACACTTTGAATGACAATTGCGCAGTCATGCAACACTGTACCCAAATGAAATTGTTATAATTTTTTCCCCACAAATAGAGCTTTCTTTTGGTGGTATTTGATCGAAGAGTGACAACACAATATTTTTTACTTTTTGCTATAATCAATATTCAATTTTTTTTTCTTTAAAACAAATTTTTTTCCTCAGCTTAGGCCGATACATATTCTTCTACATATTTTTGGTAAAAAAAAAATCGCAATAAGTGTATATTGATTGGTTTGCGCAAAAGTTATAGCGTCTACAAAATAGGGGATAGATTTATAGCATTTTTATTATTATTTTTTTTTTACTAGTAATGGCGGCGATCTGCGATATTGCGGCGGACATATCGGACACTTTTGGCACATTTTTGGGACCATTCACATTTATACAGCGATCCGTGCTATAAAAATGCATTGATTACTGTATAAATGTGACTGGCAGGGAAGGGGTTAACACTAGGGGGTGATCGAGGGGTTAATTATGTTCCTAGGGAGTGATTCTAACTGTAGGGGATTCACAAGGGGAGGAGACCGATTGGTGTTCCTCTGTACTGAGAACACACCATCGGTCTCCTCTCCTCTGACAGGACCTGGATCTGTGTGTTTACACACACAGATCCACGGTCCTGCTCGGTTACCGGGCAATCGCGGGTGCCCGACAGACATCGCGGCCGCCGGGCACGTGCACCGGGTCCCCAGTGACACGGCGGGCGCGTGCGATTGCCGTTGCGCCCCCTGGTGGGCCGGAAAAGCGAGGGAGTCATATGACGCCCTCCCACAATGAGAGCTGCGCCGCCTGGCCGTCAATTGACAGCCGGCGGTCGGCAAGCAGTTAAAGGAGATGTACATTTGGCAGTTTTACCCCCTTGCTCTAACAGGACATTAGATAACAGGTTGGTTTGGGTGAAAAAGATGAACCCTAAGTGACTGCAGCACCCCTACCCATGAAATCTTAGGATGCGGTGCGAGTTGCGGAAGCTATGTCATGTTGGTCATGGTCAGGTCAGGTTTTCTGTGACTCCATCTATTACAACAAGTTTAATCAAATCATAGGAGAATCCTGGTGCTCATAGTGTAAGGCATAATCCTCTTACATAAGAAAATCAGCAATAAGCAAATCTCAAAAATTCCACTGGGCTAGACATACCTTACTTATTTAGCCTTGCCCTTCTACCCAAATATAATTTCATATTAAGATCTCGTACACACGGTTTGATTGTTGTACGACCGAGCTCTGATTTTTGTCAAAAGGGCGTGTGCAGGATTTTGGCTAGCATACTAACTATCTGCAAATTGTCATTTGATAAACACAAACGTAGTGACGTACTATGAGGGTATAAAGAGGAAGTTAATTTCTCAAGCGCCACCCTTTAGGCCCCTTCTGCTAATTTCGTGTTAGTAGAAGTTTGGTGAGCGTTGATTCGCGATTTTCAGATCGTACAAAACAAATGCCTTTTAAAATACGTTTATCATAACTACATCAGTATCACCAGCAAAGCAGCTTCATTATTATCCCATTAAAGAAGATGAGATATGTGCGCTGCATTTCGACATTTCATCAATTGCAGCGTCACGAATGTTAATTCTAGATTATGAATGGTAGTTTACAAGAACAAACTCTTCCCAGTCGTTCCTTGATTCCGAGAATGCGCGTTTGTACTTTCGACTTTTGTGTGACGATTTCTGTGCTGACCATCTGAAAATCAGACTTTGAGTTCACATCAGACAAAAATGTTATAGCCTGCACATCCAGCTTTTGTCTGGCGAAAAAGTCAAATTGGCTGTTGAATGCACCGTACTAACGATCCGAAAATCCGCAGACAGCTGGTCTTCAGACTTTTCCCTTCTGATTTTCATATTGCGTGTACAACTCAATAAAGTAGGGATCTCCATTGGATTCTACTCACTTGAATGTAGGTGTGGAGACCCATGCCTTAAGTTAAGACAGACCCCTGTCTGCCTGAATCAACTGGTATGCATCCAAAGGATCCTTTTCCAGTTTACTGAGGTGATGAGTTTGGTATATAAAAAAAAGTGGAATTTTCTTTTATAAGCAGTGCATCAGAAATTAAAGAAGAAGAGGACATGAATAATTGTCTGTTCACTTTGTTATATTTTTGTCTATTCAATTTTGTGTTTTCTTCACAATTTTTTTTTATACAGCAGCTGTTATATGGATTCTCAGGATCCAAACATAAAGGTCCTGGCCCACCAGGAAATGGGAAACATCATTACAATAGCTGTCAAATCCTCAGACTACAACAACATATGTTGTCTCTTAAAATTAGAGGAGGTGAAGAGAAAAAATCTTACCTTGTGATTAACTGTAGCATCCGGCACTGCTGTGTGCTTCATACGCGCTCCTACACCTTCTATGAAGATAGATCCAGCTGTCAGAAACACACATCAGGCAGTTCAATCAGAATAAAATTCCAATACTACACAAATCCCATTTAAAGAAAGGTACATAGGAGATACTGACTGTTGATTTTCCACAAAGGTGAGGTGCTTTAGCAAAATGAGTAATTGGTTGAATAATCAGAATGAGAGTAAAGCCTTGTCACATGATCAGATTTGTTGGCCAACAAAGCGTCAGACTTTTGTCCGAAGGGTGTGTGCCAGGAACTTGTTTTGCATACCAACGGCACACAATTGTCGGCCAACAAACATGAACATAGTGACGTACTACATAGAATTTCAGCTCTTGAGCGCCACCCTTTGGGCACCTTCTGCTAATGTCGTGTTTGGTGAGCAATGATTCCGAGCATGCATATTTGTACTTTGGACGTTTGTGTGACAGACTTGTATACGCACGATACGAAAATCTGACAACAGACCGTTGGCCACCAAAAATGTATTAGCCTGCCATCTAAATTTTGTTGGCAAAAAGTTGGACAACAATTGTCTGAAGGAGCGTACTAATGGTCGGAGTTTAGGCAAACAGTCTGTCATCACACAATTCCCTGCCGAAAATCCGATCGTGTGTATGAGGCTTTACTGTGGCTTTCAGTTTACTAAACAAAGTTAGTAAAAAGTTAGAAGCAACAAAGTAGAACAGGTTCAGGATTGCAAAAAAACAAACACGGACTCTTCACAGCAATGTCTTTGTGACCCAATCTGAGTGACATATTGCTGCATAGTATAGTCTCTACAAGACTCTTTAACAATAGAGAGTTAAGCTGAGGATCACTACTTTAGCAAAACTGTATAGAGCACAGCTTCTTGTAATTATCCCCATAGACAGTAAAGTCCAGGGGTAACGCTGGGAGCTGGAGTATTCTGGTAGCAGTAGCAGTATTCTGGTAGCAGTTGGGTCGCTTGAAAAAGTTGAGTGTTATAAGATTCCAGCTTGGCTGTCCACACACTGTTTCTGACAGTGGGGGACCCCCTACCTGGCTGCAGATTCCTTGCCCAGCTACCTTCGTCTTCGAAACGTATCTTTCCTGGGTGTGTCCAGGGAGCCAGGGAGTTATAGGAAAAGGATTTAAAGGACCTACGCTTGCATAACAAGTAAATGGGCTTTCCACCACAGTGCTATTCCACGATGAAAAAGAGTAGTAAAATATTGTGTATGCTCTACTAGTGTCAGATGTGAAGTTGTTTTAAGCGACCCTATCAGGGGGTCAACAAAATAAAAAAGACATTACCCTGTAAATAAATGACTAAACATATCTCTCAGTTGGGTTGATTTGACTCCTCGTTGGTTCAAAATGCGGTCCCCTTCTGGCTGCTGTGTTTCCTCCTGCAAACCTCAGCTGCCCCACCTGCAGCCCATGGTGGTTGTCGCTGGGAAGGACAGCGGAAGCTTAACAAACATACTTCAGCTGAGCCTCCTTCCTGTATGACATCACTTCCTGGACTGGCACTGTCATTTTCCGTGATCAGTGCCCAGGGAAGCAGCTGATGGAACACAATGTGTGTTCCATCAGCTACAGTGGAATACAGAGGAGACATCCAGGGTCTCATAAAGAGATCCTGTCATTCATATGCTATTGGCCTCCTATGTGATAGCCATAAAGTCAATACTTTTTTTTTTTTAATTAATAAAGAGACAAAACACACACGCACTACTTTTTAAAATGCACTGCAACCAGATCATATGGTGATCCAGGGCTGGCGGTGCAGGGCAAACGCACTACGTTTGAGACCTGCGTTTGAGGTGTCATTAACTTTTTATTGACACCTGCTGCATATCGCCAAAGCAGTGCATTTTGCATGCAGGTTGAATTGTACAAGAATCCACAGCACATTCCTTCACAATTCAGATGCAGGCTTGGTGTGAACCGGCCCTTAGATATAATATCACTTCTCATTAAGGCCTCATGCACACGGACGTTTTTACAGCCGCTTTTTTGAGCGTTTTTTGCAGCTTAAAAAGGCCTGTCTATGTTAGTCTATGGCTTCATGCCCACCTAGGTGTTTTTGAGCTGCAAATGGCATAGGCGTTTTTAAGCTGTAAAAAAAACCCAGGACCAGTGGGTTCTGAGAGACGTTTTTCAGCTGTAAAATGCTCTAACGCTGATAAACGCTCAAAAACGCTCAAAAGCGTCACTCACCAACGTTTTTTAACGTTTTTGATCCATTGAAAAAAAAAATTTTGAAAAAAAAAAGAAAACACTAAAAACCGCTAACGCGGAAAAACGCTGAAAACACTAATAAACGCTAAAACGCTATTGCAAAACCGTTGAAAAAAGCTGAAAAAAGTTTTAAAAAATCACTGCAAAGATACTGGCGTTTTCATAACGTTATTTTAACATCCTGTGTGCATGAGGCCTAAAAGTTTAGAATTTTTTTTTTTTTTAAAGTGGGCTTAGCTGACATAAATAGCCTCTCCTTTTTCATGTAGAACTGTTTGACTGTGAGAAATTAGACAGTGCGGTTTTGAACGCAGCATAGTGTCATCTGCATCCTACACACAGTCATCTTAGACTTTAATTAACAACACCCCTTTGAGCCATGCCCAATAATTAAGCGTAATTTAAACCACGTCTGTTTTTCAGCTTCTTGTGGCGCATATTTTTAAATTAGCCACTCCCACAATTTAGCCTTTATGTATACCCTAGCCTGTCTGTATACCCTAGCCTCTCTGTATAGGAGCGGAGCCAGGGGTGGGGATGAAGGAGGGACCAGGGGTGGGGCTGAAGGGGGCCCCATCAGGTAGGCTGTACAGGGCCCCATGATTTCTATCAGTGGCCCTGCCTACATATGTTATATATCATCACCGGAGTGAGAACAATAATTCTATTACCAGAGCTCTTGTGTAGCAATAAATTGACAGCGCAATGTATGTACCTATAAAAAAACAATAAACATATTGCCCTAATCTATTTTGCCTGTGGTTAAAGCCTTCATTTTGTGTGGCACTGCATTAAAAAATGCATTGTATCAAAAACGTAATTCTTTTGTATTTATGAATGGAACAAAAGCACAGAAAAAAATCAAAAGCAATTTTAGATAAGCATTAAGCTACCTGAACAACCTAACTAAGGCTGCTTTCACACTGAAAGTGCCGGCCGTTCGCGCTAAAGCGCTGCTCGTTTTAACAGTGCTTTAGCGCTGTTTCAGCTGCGCTTTTGCATTACCTTTTCGGCTGATAGCGGGGTGCTTTTATCCCAAAAACCTAAACCTAAAAACTTGCAGCGCTTTCAAATCGCTTTTAACCCCTTCCCGACCAGCCGCCACAGTTATACCACTGCAGGTTGGCTCCCCTGGGTGAGCCGTCGTAGCTGTATGTCGGCTCTTTATGATGCTGTAGGAGGCGATGTGAGTGCCCAGCAGGCGCGATAACCGCCAGGCACCCGCGATCCTCGTGACAGAGCGAGAATCGGGATCTGTGTGTGTAATATCATAAATCCCGGTTCTCTTAGGGTAGAGGAGACAGATCATGTGTTCACAGTAAGTATGAACACCGGTCGGTCTCCTCCCCTAGTCAGTCCCACCCCCCCCACAGTTAGAACACACCTAGGGAACACAGTTAACCCCTTGATCGCCCCCTAGTTTTTATCCCTTCCCTGGCAGTGACATTTATACAGTTTTTATTTTTTTTTAATTTGGGATATTTATTATAGCAAAAAGTAAAAGATATTATGTTTTTTTTTCAAAATTGTTGCTCTTCTTTTGTTTATAGCGCAAAAAATAAATACAGCAGAGGTGATCAAATACCACCAAAAGAAAGCTCTATTTGTGGGAAAAAAGGATGTAAATTTTGTTTGGGTTCAGCGTCGTAACGACGCAATTGTCAGTTAAAGTGATGCAGTGCCGTATCGCAAAAAATAGCCTGGTCAGGAAGGGGGTAAATTCTTCCGGGGCTGAAGAGGTTAAAGCACTTTAAAAGCATTGCCCATTCATTCCAATGGGCAGGGCATTTTGGGAGCGTTAAATACAGTGTTCCCAACCCATTCCAAAGATGCCGCTTGCAGAACTTTTCGGAAAGGCCCGCAAGTGCACCGCCCCAGTATGAAAAGCCACACTGGAATATGCGGGAGGCGGTTTTCAGGCGCGTTGCAGAGGTTATTTCTAGAGCTAAAGCGCCTGAAAACTGCCCCATTGTGAAAGTTGTCTAAAGAAGAGGTGGTAAACAGCATTGAGACCAGTTGCATTGGTTTTAATGCGCCTCTAATAAAATAATCTTCTAAAGCATTCAGGTGTGTGGTCAATCAAGGAAAGTCTTGGAGATATCAATAAACAATGCAAATAAATATTTAATCTCTTGTAATAGCATGACACTCAAACTTGATGGGAACAATCACTTTTTGCTGTTATACACTATTATATGGTGTCATAGAGCCATCCTAAAAAAATGGGCATGTTTTCTTCTTTAGCCTTCAAACAACTGGCAAACTGAGTACACTTTGAAGTGGCATCTCTATATACTTCTTGCAGAAATTGTTAAAACAGTTCAGCAGTGTCTTGAAGTGCTATTCCACCATTTGCTTCTTAGATATTGCTTTCCTGACATTTCTCCTGGCCATAAAGTTAATCACGCCCACCAGTGGTGTACTTTCTTCTTTTACTTGGACTACATGTGGCATTGGAAACAAAGGGGGACCTTACCTGTCATTTGCAGCCTTCTCTGCATAAAGAATTCTCTTGCTTTGGGAACATACGTGTAGGAGGTTACCTGACATTTGAAGCCTTCTTTAGAACTGAAAAAAACAGGTAGCATATTCTACTTGGTACCAAAGTCCTTCCTAGCATTGAAAAGACAAAATCCACTACGTAATGACTAGCGCCAAGCAGGGTCATGCACTGACAAACACAGAAACAAATCATGTTAATGGAACTTCCAGGTGACTTAATTTCATGCTCTCTATCCGTACAACTTTCCAAGGGAGCCCAAAAGCTTTTCCCACTCAAGGTCATCCATGTAACTTGTGCTTTTAGCAAGTCCTCATCACTGTTCTAATTTCATCACTACTCATGTCCAAAGGAAGGGGGGCAGGGGAATTCCCCCAAAATGTGTTTGCTTTATCTTTGCCTTTGATCAGTAACTTATTTCAAAAAGGCCCTCAAGGGATATGAACTTTTGTACTGGGCGCTCCTCTATGCTCAAATCTAGACCTTTCTCCTGAGTGTTGTCCCCACCAGAGAGACAGCAGCCAGGGGGTCCACCAACATCACATTTTCAATGTGTACCAGCTAACCAGATAGAGGAATCTGGTGCAGCTCTTCATAGAAACCAATCAGCTTTCATTTTTTTTTGTCAAAGTTTAAATTAACAAGCTGAAGTAAAAATGTGTATATTATTATATATAAAATATAGCTGTGACCAGCTGCACCCCCACCCCAATAGCAGACCAGCTCAGGTGGGCAGCACAGCTACTATATATATCTATATATATAGATATAGATAGATCTATATCTATCTATCTATCTATCTATCTATCTATCTATCTATCTATCTATCTATCTATCTATCTATCTATCTATATCCAGCTGCACCCCCATCCTCCCCCCTTAGCAGACCAGCTCAGGATGGGCTACTATATATATTATCAACTCTGGGTCGGCTCAGGTGCGGGCACCATACCAACCCACTACCCCCCCACTTATTACGGCCGCTCACCTCGGGTTTGGGCAGCAGAGTATACCACCATCGCAATCCACCACCCCCTGCCCCTTACTCAGTTCCGGGGCGGCAGCTGGAGAGGAAACAGTGTGCAGCAGCAGCCGCGCCACCCTGGCGCAGAATAGATGTGTCTCAGGCTCAGCAGTGCAGTAGGAGGAGAAAAGCACAGCAGGCCAGGTGCAGTCGTGACGCCGGAGGTGTTCCGGCTGGAAAAAAACTGCCACCGGGAGCCAGGGCCACCCTCGGGATGGTGTCACCCCTCCAGCGGGTGTCACCCGGGTGCAGACCGCACCCCCCTAGCGACGCCACTGGACTTCAACATAGCCGCCATGAGTACTGGCGGTGTAGACTTTTAATCCCCATATGTTCTTATGTTTTGGTAAAATCGGATTGAGTCATCCTGTGGTTTAGTATATTTTTGAGAGAGATTTAAAGCATTGACAGCTGAATGATCAAGCGGTCTGGAGCCATCCATCTATCCATCTATCAATATGGGATCCGGTTTCATCTAAATACTGTTTTAGACCTCTTATAATGTGAGGTCTAAAATTCTGATAAGTGGCATTTCTTTTCACATGGTGGCTGGTCCACTTCATCAAGATTTTTCATGGTGGATTTCTTATAACCAAAACTTTTGGACTTTATTAATGTATGTGTTTGATTTAATATTGCTTATATATATGACAGAGCAACCCTTTTTTTCATGAGATTGGTGAGTGCTGTTATCACCATTTAAAGTTTGCATTGAGTTTTGTTTAGCTTGCCTAGTGCTGGATGTACGTACACAGATTTATCATTTATGTGTTTGTTGTGATTTAGTATCGTTTAGGTATGTGACAGCGCAAAACTTTTTTTTATGAGAATGGTTTAGATATTTGTGTTCAATATCAGTGAGTGCTACTTTCACTATTAACCATTGAAAGTTTATAATGAGTTTTTTAGCTTGCTTGGGGTGGGATATACATATACTGTATATACACATCTAACATTGATAATGCTAGTGATGGGGTTCTTACTAGACATGTGCAATTCGTTTCAGTCATAATGTAAATTTGGCCACATTTTTGGTAATTCAGGTGTATCTGAATCTCTGAATGAAATAGTAACAAATTTTGTTGAAATTTGTTTCATTTTGCTTTGTATATTTATTTTCTAACGAATTACAGATTTTCAGAACAATTTGAATTCAGATCGGTTGAATTTGAATTGTTCTGAATCATGTTATACTTTTTTGGTAAATAGGTACCCCATATTCATTCACATTTGGGGGGGGGGGGGCGGGATCTGGGGGCCCTCTTGTTAAAGGTGGCTTCCAGATTCTGATAAGCCCCCCAGCCTGCAGTCGTAGGGAAAAGGCCCTTGTCCCCATCAACTTGGGGACAAGGTGCTTTGGAGTGGGGAGGGCATGTGGCTTTGTATGTTTTGCTCGCCCCTCTTTCCTGGCTGCATGCTGGGATAATGGTTGGACCCCACGCTGTTTTGTTTCAGATTGTCACATTGTCGGTATTCTTTTGTTTACATTTCAGCTGTCAGTGGGGAAGCCCGCTGACAGCTGATAAGTCCCCAGTTGTTAAGGACGCAGTGACCAGCTCCCCAGCCCACTCCTTAAGAACCAGCTATTCTTCACACAGAATTCTTATCGGTCCATCATCTTTCGACCAATTCGAATTTGAATAGTTCTGAAAATTTGGAATTCGTTAGAAGATTATTAAACAGAATTAAACTAAACTAAACAAATTCCAAAATGAACCAACTAAACTAAATTAGCAACATAATAAATCTATGCAAAATTAAACATACCTTTCCGTTTGTGCCTTCTCTAGCATTGGGTATAAACATAAAGGATCTTATCTAATTTCATGTGCTTGCTCTAGTATTAAAGGTGTGGAAGCTAACCCATAGTTTGGAGGCTTCTTTAGCATCAGGAACTATGTTTGAAGATCCTAAAATGCATTGGAAGTGTCAGCTGAAAATGAAGGAGCTTACTTCATGTTCAAGGTTTTCTCTAGAATCAGAAATTATGATTCTGGATCCTACCAGGAATTAGGAGAGTCAGAAATTAAAGTGAAGCAGCTGATCCAGTGTTCAGAGTCTTCTTCAGCATCAACAAAAATAATTAGGAATATTACCAGGCATTGAGACAGTCGGGAATGAAAGTGAATGAGTTTACCCAGCCTTCTCCAGTATCAGGACTAGAAGGACACGAGGCAGTTTTTCCTGCTATTCAGAGGGCAATCTAGCATTAAATATGGGGGTGGGAGATCGAATCTGGCATTTTGAAGCTTGGCTAACATTGCAAATACATTTTGCCAATTTGATACATTACTGAGTGTTATTAAGCTGTAATACATAGATCACTGTTTTCAGCGTCTTTGTGAGCTCTGCCTCTTTTTTAGATTGCTGCAGACATTTATATTACTACCCAGTACCAGTGGATGGTTTAATGGCTGGAAAGTTATCTCTGCTCACGGTATGCTTAAGCCATCTGGTTAAACATTTATTGTTGATGTTTATGATTTAAAAATGATTGCTTTATTTATTAATGTCTTTGAATTATAGTTGTGTTTTAAACCTCATAATAAAATGTTCTGTGGCTATTAAACTGCCCGTTACATGTCCTGTATTGTTATTTCCCCTAATTAGTTCTTATTTATTGGTGCAAGAGTGCAAATACAGTAGATGCATGCAATTTAATGGCAGATTAGGCAGATGACATTTAGTACTGTGTATCATAAACTATTTTCTATTTTTGAAAAAAAAAAAACATTTTTTTACTTTGTTTCATTTTTTGTTGCATCTCATTGTTGCTGATCTTCTGCAATCTTTAAGCAGCCACTTCTTGTCTATATGCATTCAAGTAATGGCTAGAATGAATAATCTGATGTCAAAAGCAGTAAACTTTGCCTGCATAACATGCGGTAATATACCTGGTGTCTAACAGTTTGACAACACAGGAGCACAACTGGATGACAGTGGCAAAGTGGTGTCTCCCTGTCACAGGAAGTCTCTTAATACTGAAACAGAAAGAGTACGCACTCCAATCAATCCATGTATTTGGTGAAGATCAAGAATTACCTTAGCCTCTGCTCCTCCCAGGCCACCCCCACTGATGCATTTCGTCCTGCCCAAAGGACTTATTCATAGACCTCTATGACTAAGCCCTATGGGCAGGGTGAAACATGTCAGGGGCATAGCCTGGGAGGAGCCAAGACTAAGGCAATTCTTGATCTTCAATGTGAAAAGGTGTATTTACAGGCCCAAAAACACACCACTCAGCGCCAGGGACCCTAGCAGCTCCAAAGCAGTAATATATAAATGAAAAAAGAAAACATATATGAATATATAAAGATAACACCGATATGTTTAAAAAAGTCTCAGATAAGACTAAACAGAAAAGCAGCTGTTTAAAATTGCAGAGAAATCATCATAAATAGTGGCATAACATAGGTGATCAGAGTACAGAAATTCAGCGTCCACCGATCCATCCACTTCCACCCTGTGAGAACACACTCCCCTCAGGGGGTTAAACTCACCAAAAGCCTAATAATCATAAGCATCCAAGAAAGGAGAAATCCAAGCCACCAGCCACTGTCAGCAACTCTCCGGAGGAATCCAAGATGGTCAAGGCTCATAAATCACCAGACAACAAAAGAAAAGCGCACATAGCGTAATCCTGTTTATTTGATAAAAGCCCTTCACATCACACAAAGACCCCCCTTCAACATTATACGTACATTGTAAATGCAATCAAAAGAGCACATCAGAAGGAAGCATCTTCTGCTCAACACTAGCGCTGTTTTTAGTGTGTTATAATGATCATTTTGTCGATTATGTTATGCCACTATTTATGATGAATTCTTGATCTTCACCAAAATACATGGGCTGATTAGAGTGCAGCATCTTTCTGCTTCAGTATTACCTATCGGGTTCGGATGGGATCTAAGGATGCCACTATCTGGATCACAATGGATCACCGGAGCATAACCATTGAAACTTGCAGCAGCACTCTAAGTTACTTTAAGGGACTTCAGAAAGTCCCTTAATAGTTACTTTCATGGCAGGATCACCAGGTGTTATTTAATGAATATGTATATATACAAGTGCGGCGCTAACCCAACAATAAATTATTGACCTTCAAACAAAATAAACATAAAAAACAATAAAGTCCTCTTACTGAGTGAAAATTGTACAAATACATACATTAGTCCATCTAAAGTCCCAAAATGTGAAGAGTAAAAGAACAAGAAGTGAAGTTTTGAATATCTTCCTCAGTAAACTTAATATACAGGGGTATGGGGAAATTCTTAGCGACTCAAGCTTCTGCCGACACACGCCAAACACACTTTGACATTTTTTTTTCTTTCAATCTTATCTTCTAGTAAGAGGCCCAGTGTTATGTTATGGAAGCCTTGTGGCAGCATCAATGAGGTCAATTCACTAAGAGTTAATTATTGGCAGATAAAATGCATTAAAATCGTGCTTGCGGTAAATCAGTTTTGAAAGTGCAATTCACTAAGAATTTTGCGTTAAATAACAAATGCGGTATTTGTTCAATTGAGCAGTAATTACCTCATAATTTATTCCTTTGGGTCTGGTATGGGTTTTAAGGGGAACCCCTCACCAAATTAAAAAAAAAAATGGTGTGGGGTCCTCCCAAAATCCATACCAGACCCTTATCCAAGCATGCAGCCCAGCAGGTCAGAAAACGGGGGGAGACAAGCGAGCGCCTCCCTCCTGAACCATGCCAGGCCACATGCCCTCAATATGGGAGGGGGGTTCAGGGGGTGCCCCAAAGCACCTTGTCCCCATGTTGCTCTCGTGGTCTGCCTGCTCCGCCTTCTTGAATAGGTAAGGAGCAGGGCCGCCCTGCAACATCATCTGGTGGCACCGCCCCTTGTGAAGTCATCAACCTGTGCACACTGAGTCGGTGACGTCACAAGGGAGTGGTGCCATCAGGTAACGTCACCAGGCAGCCTCGCCCCTTACCTATTTAAGACCTGTAAAACAGCAGAGCAAGCAGACCGTGGGAGTGTTTGTGGAGAGTGAAAATTTAGTTTTTCCTTTTTTTCGGATCCGGCAGTGCAGCGGTTATTGTGATTAACTATGAATCTACATCGGGGACAGTTTTTACATTTTTTTTAAAGGAATTGTCAAAAATGTTTGTACTGTCTTTATTCACTTTTTTGGTGAATAGCCATACTCATTCACATAGGGGGGGTGGGATCTGGGGGGCCCCCAGATCTGGGGGGCATGTGACCTGGTATGGTTCAGGAAGGGGGGCGCTCGTTCATCCCTCCCACTTTCCTGACCTGCCAGGCTGCATGCTCGGATAAAGGGTCTGGTATTGATTTTTGGTGGGGACCCCACGCTGTTTTTTTTTTAAATTAGGGGGGAGCACACTGTTTTTTTTTTTATAATTGTTAATCACCGGCATGTTTTCCTTACATTCAGCTGTCAGCGGTACAGATGTCTGATAACATATCCATCCAAAACAAGAGATACAGAATAATATTGTAGAATCAATGTCGACATACAATGACTTGACAATGTACTATAATGGGTACCCTTTGATGGGATGTATGCAGGCAAAATACAAAAATGTATTAAACAAATTACCAAAAGAAACATGACAACAAGAAAGCAATCAGTTACAAAAGCCAACTGATTGCAGAGGTCCTATACAGAAAAGGGATATGATTAATCCAAGAGCAGGGCTCTAATATCCAATTGTCCCATTTTTCAAAAAAGTAGACATTGAATCTGAGGTATTATTCCATTTTTTGTAACATGGTACCTGTGTTAACATGGTATTATTCCTTCTGTAGTTATCATAGTAAAATTCTGTCCATTTGTATTCTGTTGAGGTGGAATTATTCTGTATTTTATAGCAAAGCACCTTTGGCAATATTGCATTATTCTGTCTTTTGTAAGATGGCTTTATTCTGTCTTGTAATATGGTGCCTCTGGTAACATGGCATCATTTTGTCTTTTCAACGTGGTATTATTCTGTTCATTTGTGATTTGGCAGCTTTATTGAGAAGTATAACTGCAGGAATAAAAGTTTCAGAACTTTACTCATATACAACACAGCATGTGGGGAATCTATTTGAATGTACTATACGTATGAGGTACCATAATTTAAAATTTACTGTTTCTGCTTAGTGTTTGCTATCAGTTTATTTTGTTTGTTTTTACATAACTGTCTAAGAGGCTCATTCATTAGGGTGTATGTTAACCATAGCAATGAACTTTATTAATATTTGGTAAATTTTTTTTCAGTTTTATCAGTCCTTTCCTGATTACCTCTGTGGAATACAGAACACCCCCACCCAGTGCTATAGTGATAGAAGAGGGGAGTTGTTCAGTAGTCCATATCACAAGTTCAGCCTAGGATGAAAATATTACTTCTCCATAGATACAGTGCAATGTGTGATTGAGTGTTGTCACCCAAGAAAAAAATGTGCTTAAAAAAAGGAACAGCACATCTAAGGTTCCAGTGGTGACTGGTGCTCAATTTTCTTGGGGAGGGCGGCCTGCGCCCCCCCCCCAGCCAGCCAGCTAGCCAGCCAGCTAGCCAGCCAACCCCCCCCCACACCGTCGCTCGATCGCTGCATCGCTCACCCGCCGGGCCCCCTGCCAGCCCTGCACTTACGCCATCCAGGTCGCGGCTTTGGCGGCTCCCCCCCTTGAGTCTCCTCACGAGTCCTGGCGGTCACTTCTCCTCCTGCCCAATCGGGTCTTAGGACTCCCAAACCAATCAGGTCTCAGGACCTGCTTCCTGATTGGCTGGGAGGAGAAACAGGAAGACATTAGCGAATATTAATTTTCTAATGTCACACAACTGGGTGGCCTCCAGGCGCAGTGCTCTGCATCCAGAGCGCACCCTTTTTGAAGCCAATTAGAGCCTCAGGCTCTAATCATGTGCTTTGAAAAAAAAATTGGAATCAATGAGTCCGGTGCCATGCATTTAGATTAGGGGCCGGGCGCAAGGATTAGAGGGGTGGTGCCCCTGAGCCCTACATGAGCGCCTGCCACTGCTAAGATCACTAAATGGTAATTCTGCGCTATGGATCTGTGGTCTGGCTGCTGCCTCGCCTCAACTCTCCTACCAATAGGTAGAATATGATAAAAAATAACAAATAAAAAAGGGGTGTAAGGGGAGCTGCCAATTATCAGTGCTTAATTAAACAACAGTGTGCAAACTAATATGTATCCTTCCTCTTGATAAATCAAGGAGTGTACTTTATAAAAAGTGTATCTCCCAACAGGGAAGAAAATATGTGCCAACCTTATTGTAATGCACTCTCACAGGTGAAAACCATCCAAATGTGTAAATGATAATATTCCCTCAAGTAATATTAAAGTGCTATTATGTAAATATACTTAAATATGTGCATACCAAAAGGAAAAAAATAACTGTCCAACAAATATATAAATACCATATGCATAAGTATGTTTAAAATTAAAAATGCAAAGTCCATATAAGGGGTCATTTACTATAGTGCCAATTAGCGCTAAAATGGTATTCACTATAGCGCTGGTAAGAAAATTCTCCCAAAATCAAATTTACTATCGTTCCTGGAAACCAAATAGCACCCAAACCCTCACTCTGCTAAAACCTTGAGTAGTGCACATGGAAATATTGTTTAGAGCATGATATAATTGCTTAAATAGTACTGAAATATGTGGTGTATTGCTTAAAGATAATCTGCTTTTAAATTGTGTGAAAAAGTGATTTCTACACTGAAATATCTTTAAAAGTCTGAGAAGAGATAAATTCCCCACCTCTGTACAACTAGGTCCCACCACAACTGAGCATGCTCAGTCCTGCAAATAGCTCTCATTTTAGCTTGTGTGTCTTTTCTACAGGGCGCTATAGTAAATAGCAAAATGAACGCTATGTTAACCACTTCAATACCAGGCACTTAGACACCTTCCCGCCGAGGCCAATTTTCAGCTTTCAGCGCTGTCGCAATTTGAATGACAATTGCGGTCATGCTACACTGTACCCAAACAAAGTTTTTTATAATTTTGTTCCCACAAATAGAGCTTTCTTTTGGTGGTATTTGATCACCTCTGCGTTTTTTTTTTTTTGCGCAACAAATAAAAAAAGACCGAAAATTTTGAAAAAAAACAAGTTTTTCTTTGTTTCTGTTAAAATTTTTTGCAAATAAGTACGTTTTCTCCTTCAATGACGGGCACTGATATGGCTGCACTGACGGGCACTGATACGGCAGCACTGATGGGCACCGATGAGGTGGCACCAATGAGGTGGCACTGACGGGAACTGATGATGGGCACTGATAGGCGGCACTGATGGGCACTCATAGGTGGCACCGATGGGCACTCATAGGCGGCACTGATGGGCACTCGTAGGTGGCATTGATTGGTACATATGGGTGGCACTGATGGGTGCTTATGGGTGGCACTGATGGGCACTGATAGGTGGGCACTGATGGGCACAGATGGGCACTGACAGGTGGCACCGATGGGCAATGACAGGTGGCACCGATGGGCAAAGACAGGTGGCACTGATAAAACATATTGGGGGCATTGCTGGGCAGATCTGTAACATAATGGTGCCAATCAGTGCCCATTTGCGGGCACTGATTGGCACAGATTGGGCGCATTGGGCACATGTGCATGGCCATGGGGTACATACCTGGCAATCCACATGTTGCCCCTTCCCTGGTGGTCCTAGTGGCGATCCCTGGTGGTCCAGTGTGGTGATCTGAGGGGGGGCTGCGCTGATAAACAATCAGCACAGACCCCCCCTGTCAGGAGAACCGCCGATCGGCCCTCCTCTACTCGCGTCTGTCAGATGCGAGTGAGGAAAAGAGCATTTTTTGGGAGTGAAAATCAGCGCTATTATAGTCCAATGCAAGTTTTAGCCATTGATTCTAATGGTACAATTGTAACTTCCCCAAATAAATCCTTTTAATGTTGAGATGAAATGTATCTTTCTCTGAAATAAATTTTACTTTGTACCATTGTTGCTTCTACTAAATATATTTTGTTTTTAAGAATGCTACAATGTGGAATGTTTTGATGTTTTTGTAAAATATATTTTTCTTAGTCACTTTCACTTGTTACTCTCCATCTCACAACAATCTTTACCCAAAATAACACAGGTGTCTTTAAAAAGCACAAACAATACCATTGCTGATGCAAATTTAAAATGAGTCACAATTTTTTGTGCTTTTTATTATTTCCAAATAATCATCATTTGAGACCAAAAATGTGATATGTGTACCAACATCAGAAATCAAAATGTAATTCCCAAAAATTTGAGGGTAATATTACTATTCTACACTCACCCACAAAGAATCAGCAAATATCACAGACTAAATCAAGAAGAATATTTCTTGAGTAATGTAATTCCATCACCTGTATGTCCAAAGAAATGCAGTATTTATGTGTCGGAGGTTTTCACATGTGGCGGCTCCGTGGCTTAGAGGTTAGAACTTCTGCTGAGTATCCCTGAGTGTCTGGGTTTGGGACCCAAACATGCCGCTTCATGTAGAGAAGTTGTCTCATCTCCCAGGTCCTAAAACAGTATCTAAATGTATTTATGTGTATTAGGGTTCCACCACCATTGTAAATCTTGTCAGATACACTATCTAGCCAAAAGTATTGGCCTGCCTTTACACACACATGAACTTTAATGACAGCCCAGTCTTAGTCCATAGGGTTAAATTTTGATTTGGCCCACCCTTTGCAGCTAGAACTGCTTCTGGGAAGGCTGTCCACAAGGTTTAGTGTGTCAAATAAAAAAGGGGTGTAAGGGGAGCTGCCAATTATCAGTGCTTAATTAAACAACAGTGTGCAAACTAATATGTATCCTTCCTCTTGATAAATCAAGGAGTGTACTTTATAAAAAGTGTATCTCCCAACAGGGAAGAAAATATGTGCCAACCTTATTGTAATGCACTCTCACAGGTGAAAACCATCCAAAAGTGTAAATGATAATATTCCCTCAAGTAATATTAAAGTGCTATTATGTAAATATACTTAAATATGTGCATACCAAAAGGAAAAAAATAACTGTCCAACAAATATATAAATACCATATGCATAAGTATGTTTAAAATTAAAAATGCAAAGTCCATATAAGGGGTCATTTACTATAGTGCTAATTAGCGCTAAAATGGTATTCACTATAGCGCTGGTAAGAAAATTCTCCCAAAATCAAATTTACTATCGTTCCTGGAAACCAAATAGCACCCAAACCCTCACTCTGCTAAAACCTTGAGTAGTGCACATGGAAATATTGTTTAGAGCATGATATAATTGCTTAAATAGTACTGAAATATGTGGTGTATTGCTTAAAGATAATCTGCTTTTAAATTGTGTGAAAAAGTGATTTCTACACTGAAATATCTTTAAAAGTCTGAGAAGAGATAAATTCCCCACCTCTGTACAACTAGGTCCCACCACAACTGAGCATGCTCAGTCCTGCAAATAGCTCTCATTTTAGCTTGTGTGTCTTTTCTACAGGGCGCTATAGTAAATAGCAAAATGAACGCTATGTTAACCACTTCAATACCAGGCACTTAGACACCTTCCCGCCGAGGCCAATTTTCAGCTTTCAGCGCTGTCGCAATTTGAATGACAATTGCGGTCATGCTACACTGTACCCAAACAAAGTTTTTTATAATTTTGTTCCCACAAATAGAGCTTTCTTTTGGTGGTATTTGATCACCTCTGCGTTTTTTTTTTTTTTGCGCAACAAATAAAAAAAGACCGAAAATTTTGAAAAAAAACAAGTTTTTCTTTGTTTCTGTTAAAATTTTTTGCAAATAAGTACGTTTTCTCCTTCAATGACGGGCACTGATATGGCTGCACTGACGGGCACTGATACGGCAGCACTGATGGGCACCGATGAGGTGGCACCAATGAGGTGGCACTGATGAGGTGGCACTGACGGGAACTGATGATGGGCACTGATAGGCGGCACTGATGGGCACTCATAGGTGGCACCGATGGGCACTCATAGGCGGCACTGATGGGCACTCGTAGGTGGCATTGATTGGTACATATGGGTGGCACTGATGGGTGCTTATGGGTGGCACTGATGGGCACTGATAGGTGGGCACTGATGGGCACTGATGGGCACAGATGGGCACTGACAGGTGGCACCGATGGGCAATGACAGGTGGCACCGATGGGCAAAGACAGGTGGCACTGATAAAACATATTGGGGGCATTGCTGGGCAGATCTGTAACATAATGGTGCCAATCAGTGCCCATTTGCGGGCACTGATTGGCACAGATTGGGCGCATTGGGCACATGTGCATGGCCATGGGGTACATACCTGGCAATCCACATGTTGCCCCTTCCCTGGTGGTCCTAGTGGCGATCCCTGGTGGTCCAGTGTGGTGATCTGAGGGGGGGCTGCGCTGATAAACAATCAGCACAGACCCCCCCTGTCAGGAGAACCGCCGATCGGCCCTCCACTACTCGTATCTGTCAGATGCGAGTGAGGAAAAGAGCATTTTTTGGGAGTGAAAATCAGCGCTATTATAGTCCAATGCAAGTTTTAGCCATTGATTCTAATGGTACAATTGTAACTTCCCCAAATAAATCCTTTTAATGTTGAGATGAAATGTATCTTTCTCTGAAATAAATTTTACTTTGTACCATTGTTGCTTCTACTAAATATATTTTGTTTTTAAGAATGCTACAATGTGGAATGTTTTGATGTTTTTGTAAAATATATTTTTCTTAGTCACTTTCACTTGTTACTCTCCATCTCACAACAATCTTTACCCAAAATAACACAGGTGTCTTTACAAAGCACAAACAATACCATTGCTGATGCAAATTTAAAATGAGTCACAATTTTTTGTGCTTTTTATTATTTCCAAATAATCATCATTTGAGACCAAAAATGTGATATGTGTACCAACATCAGAAATCAAAATGTAATTCCCAAAAATTTGAGGGTAATATTACTATTCTACACTCATCCACAAAGAATCAGCAAATATCACAGACTAAATCAAGAAGAATATTTCTTGAGTAATGTAATTCCATCACCTGTATGTCCAAAGAAATGCAGTATTTATGTGTCGGAGGTTTTCACATGTGGCGGCTCCGTGGCTTAGAGGTTAGAACTTCTGCTGAGTATCCCTGAGTGTCTGGGTTTGGGACCCAAACATGCCGCTTCATGTAGAGAAGTTGTCTCATCTCCCAGGTCCTAAAACAGTATCTAAATGTATTTATGTGTATTAGGGTTCCACCACCATTGTAAATCTTGTCAGATACACTATCTAGCCAAAAGTATTGGCCTGCCTTTACACACACATGAACTTTAATGACAGCCCAGTCTTAGTCCATAGGGTTAAATTTTGATTTGGCCCACCCTTTGCAGCTAGAACTGCTTCTGGGAAGGCTGTCCACAAGGTTTAGTGTGTCTATGGGAATGTCTGACCATTCTTCCAGAAGTGCATTTGTGAGGCCAGGCACTGATTTTGGATGAGAAGGCTTGGCTCACAGTCTCTGCCCTAATTCAGCCAAAAGATGTTCTATTAGGTTGAGGTCAGGACTCTGTGCAGGCCAGTCAAGTTCCTCCACCCCAAACTTGCTCATCCGTGTATTAATGGACCTTGATTTGTGCACTAGTGTGAAGTCATGTTGGAACAGGAAGGGGCCAGGCCCCCATCCCTTCACTGACACTAAGAGGCCAAGCCCAACCCCTGAAAAACAACCCCACATCATAATTCCCCTCCACCAAATGTTTTGGACTAGTGCACAAAGAAAGGTCCATAAAGACATTGATGAGGGAGTTTGGGGTGGAGGAACTTGACTGGCCTGCACAGAGTCCTGACCTTAACACAACAGAACACCTTGGGGATGAATTAGAGTGGAGACTGTAAGCCAGGCCTTCTCATCCAACATCAGTGCCTGACCTCACAAATGCACTTGGAAGAATGGTCAAACATTCCCATAGACACACTCCTAAACCTTGTGGACAGCCTCCCCAGAAGAGTTGAAGCTGTTAAGCTGTAAAGGGGGGTGGGCCAAATGAATTTCGAACCCTATGGACTAAGACTGGGATGCCATTACAGTTCATGTGCATTTAAAGGCAGGTGTCCCAATACTTAGGCCAATATATTGTATATTGCTTGTGACACTGAGCATGGCTATCGACTTAGGGCTGGTGCAGACCACATTTGCAATTCTGTCTAGCCACACTAGGGTTGCTGGTTCAATTCCCCAACATGCTAAAGCTTGTGTTGAAGTTTATATGTTCTCCCTGTGTGGGTTTCTCATCACAATCAAAAGACATGCTGGCATTTTATTTGTCTCCTGTCAAAATAGTCTCTAATGTAAGAAAGTTTGTTTTTGACTTTATATTGAAAGCTTATTGCAGCAGGTGGTGGTACCAGAACACTGTAAGCCCTCACAGTTAATTTTGTTGGGCACAGGAATGGGCCCTGCTGTGAAATATTATATAAAGATTTGGTGTTACATGCCCCTGTTAAATTGGGCCTTGGGTGGTGGTGGTGCCACAACACTGTAACCCTTCACAGATACTCTTGTTGGGCGCAGGAACAGGCCCTGCGTTGAAATATTAGATCAAAAATTGTAATTACATGCCCCTATTAAACAGGGGCAGAAAAATTGGGCCTTGGGTGGTGGTGGTGCCCTAAACCAAAAATATTGTTGGAAGCTAGCATCATCAAGATTGAGGAGGAATAGGATAGTCAGCATAGGCAGTCTTCAAGGGATCCCACATGCATAGAAAATTCAATCAGTTACATCAGCATCAGGTGTTTGATAGCTGCTGATCCAAGACTGATTCATTTTTAAGAATGTGAGCCTGTGGAATGGAGTCTGTGGAAAGGCGCACTCTATGATCCATTACAAACCCTCCAGCAGCACTGAATGTGCGTTCAGAAAGAACACTGGATGCAGGACAGGCCAGTAGCTCAATTGCATATTGAGCAAGTTCTGGCCAGTGGTCCATCCTCAAGACCCAGTTAACCAGTGGATGCTCTGTTGGAAAGGTTTCCAAGTCTGCTCTTGCCCCTAGATATTCCTGCACCATGTAATTCAGACGCTGGCGATGGTTGCTTGAACTGATCAGACCTTGGCGCTGAGGACTGAAAAATTGTTTAAAGGCATTAGTCAGCCAGCCACCTTTTCCACCGTTCTTCCTCTGACTGAACAAAGCCTGAGCAACACATTGTCCAGCACCAGGAAATTGTAACCTCCCAGGGTCTGGAAATGCATTGCACAAACCTTTCTTCAAGGCCTCCTGAAGATGTTTCATCCTCTGCTCCCTCTGTGAAGGTAGGATGAGTTCTGCAATCTTACCCTTGTAACATGGATCAAGAAGGGTTGCCAGCCAGTAATGATCCCTCTCCTTGATACCACGAATCCTAGGATCTTTTGCAGGCTTTACAGGATCAGGGAGGCCATGCAGCGTAAGTTTGCAGAGGCATTCGATTCTGAGTCTTCTGTGTCACTAACAATCACATGATCCATAACAACCTCCTCCTAGCCACGTACAACTCCTTTTCCTTTTCTGGGGACTGAAAACCATCCCTTGAAGACTGCTGCTGAGTGTTATCCTCCACTTCCATGCTGACACAACCCTCCTCCTCCTCCTCTTCTTCCTGTGTTTTTGGTGTGCCAGCAGGAATGCTATCTGAATAAAGGGGGCCTTGAGAGGTAAGAAGGTCCTCGTCTTCCTCCCGCTGTTCTGCCTCAAGTGCCCTGTCCATGATTCCACGAAGCGTGTGCTCCAACAGGAAGACTAGAGGAACAGTGTCACTGAAGTATGCACGCTGCTCACCATCCTTGTGGCCTCCTCAAATGGTGACAGGACAGCGCATGCATCCTTGATCAGTAGCCACTGGTGTGGCAAAAAGAAGCCAAACTCCCCTGACCCTGTCCTGGTGCCATACTCGCACAGGTACTCATTGATGGCCCTCTGCCGCATGTGCAGCCGCTGCAGCATTGCCAACATTGAATTCCACCGCGTGGGCATGTCACAAATGAGGCGGTTTGTGGGCAGGTTGCATTCCCTTTGAATGTCAGCCAGCCAAACACTGGCATTGTATGACTGGTGGAAATGACCACAGACTTTTCTGGCCTGCCTCAGGAGATCCTGTAAGCCTGGGTACCTGCTCAAGAACCGCTGCACCACCAAATTCAAGACGTGTGCCAAACGTGGAACATGGGTCAAGTGTTCCTGTCAGAGGGCAGAGAGAAGGTTGGTGCCATTGTCGCATACAACCATTCCTGGCTGAAGCTGGTGTGGCGTGAACCACCTCTGAGCCTGCCCCTGCAGAGCTGACAGAATCTCTGCCCCAGTGTGGCTCCTGTCCCCTAAGCAGACCAACTCAAGCACCGCATGACATCTTTTTGCCTGACTGCTTGCGTAGCCCCTTGAATGCTTACAGAGCACCGCTGATTCAGAGGACAAATATGCAGAAGAGGCCATAGAGGAAGAAGAAGTACAGGGGGTGGAGGAGAGAGCTGTGGCAGAATCACCACTATTATTTTGGAGACATGGTGGCGGAACAAGCTCCAACAATACTGAACCCTGTCCTGCATCCTTCCCAGCTGCCAGCAGAGTTACCCAGTGCACCATGAAGGAAAGGCAACATCCCTGCCCATGCCTGCTGGACCATGAGTCAGCGGTAATATGCACCTTACTGCTGACTGCCCTGTCATACAAGGCCAAAATGTTGCCTTCCACATGCCGGTAGAGAGCCAGAATGGCCTTCCATAAAAAGAAATGGCATTTTGAGGGTCATGGCTAACTGCCGAGTAAGATAGACATCTGACTCCACAGCTCCGCAACGACCAGCTCCCATCACTTAACCACAGCTATCCTGATCCCTCAGCAACCATCCGGACCTTCAACACACAGGATTACATCCTCAGAATGTCATATCCGACCCGCAAGAGGAAAGAATTCAGACAGCCTAAGAAACTGACAGCTTTGTTCATGACGCCGAAAATCCAAGATGACGACCACGGCTCTGCACACAGATCTGCTGCAGCCTACACAGATCTCCCCAATGCTGGCGGACTGAAAATATCAGCACAGAATGACTCCATGGATAACTCTCTTTCCTCCCTGCCATCATCTGCCAGCAAAAGTCCGGCTAAGTCGAGGATGCGACTAGATTCTGCCGACACAAGCCCTGAGGTGAGCCCTGCTTCAGATCACAGCTCAATCCATCCATCCCTTATAGCGGCCTTCCCCACATCAAACCAGCCTGTACTGGATATCACTATGAAGGAGATGCTCATCTCACTTCAAAGCACCCTGCACAATGACATTTCCACCATGTTTACTAAGTTCTCCTCACAAATGCATTACATGGGGCAGAGAGTGTGCAATATTGAAACCCAAATTGGAGAGATGACTGAAACAGTGAATGATCTTGTGGATGCACATGATCACCCTCATGAAGAACAACAGTGAATGAGAGCCAAAATGGCGGAGCTCGAAGGACAGGTCTCGTCGTAATAATGTAAAGCTTAGGTGGGTACCCGAAAGTGTCATGCCACAGGATCTCAATGCATACACCAGAAATGTGTATTCCACTCTATTACCAGAACTTTCTCCCATGGAAACTATTGTGGACCGTATCCACCGCCTACCCAAACCCTCTCACCCCCCTGCGGAGGTCCCCAGCAATGTTTTAATGAGGGTGCACATTTATCATGCCAAAGACCAACTCCTATTCAAAGCTAGACACCTGAGCAACCTCCCAGCCCCATACACCAATCTCCAACTGTATGCGGATATCTCCCAACATACCCGCCAACTGAGGAAACAGCTGAACACCATTACTAAGCCGCTCAATAATCACAAGATCCCCTACCAATGGGGTTTCCCCAAAATTCACCAAAATTATGGTCACTAAAAATGGTGTCAAACACAACATCTTCACAGTAGAAGAAGGTTTCAAACTCCTACGCATTTGGGGAATCATTCCTGACCAACACGTGTCATCGCAATCCAACCGCAAGGAGAACACTCATACCTACAAGACTAATCTCCAAGCTGCTAAATGCTAAACATGATCAGGATAGTGGAATTATTAGCTAGTTCACACGCCGGTCGGTGCCTTGCTCGTTGCAAATCGTTCCACAAACTTTTACCCCGTTGATATACAGCAGTCCCAGACACTTCAGACTGCTGATTTTTGCTGTTCTTGTTCCCTTCTCTTCCCTTTTCCTACTCAATATCTGATCATCTAACATTTCAAGTTTACAGTTCCATCATTATCCTCACTTTCTCTCTGAAGAGTATCCGAAGAACACAACTCGGACAACGCTCAATGTCTGAACCTACGGAGAAACCGCATACCAACATATAACCGTGAGTAAACACGGCATCTCCTACAAAACACTTAAGATGCTTACATTTTTATCACTCAACGTTAAAGGGCTGAATCACCCAGCCAAAAGAGCTTCCCTAAGGCTCTCAGCACAGAGAGCCTTAATCTGTGAGCTCCGCTCGGCCGCCGGAGAGAATACAGCCACATCCGCGACCACCGGCACCATCCACGCCACACAAAGCCTCCACGGACTCCCAGAGATCCGCTGCACCCGCCGAGATGACTCACAAAACAAAACCCACAAAATCCCCAGAAGCTGAAGGACTTCTTTAAAGCGCGTGAGCCACAACAAAATAGCGCCGGCGCTTCAGGGAGACAGCCGGAGCAACATCATCGAAACCTCATCCTTCAACAACATGGTAGATGCCCATAGCAACCACAACGAGGAAATCGCATGGTTGAAAAACAAAGTAGTGGATTTGGAAGACAGTTCCAGAAGGAACAACATTAATATCAGGGGGATCCCTGAAACCATACCTGCCACGCAGCTACTGTCATATACCCAGACGCTATTATCAACCTTACTGCCATCCTTGTCACCACAGGACCTCATTGTGGATTGCATCCACCGTATTCCCAAACCCTCCTTCCTTCCAGAAAACACTCCCAAAGATGTCTTGCTCAGGGTACATTACTACCATGTTAAGGAACAAATCCTAACGACCTCACGCAGAACCGACGCCAGGCACAGACAGTATGCTGAACTACAATTGCTCCCAGACCTGTCTAGACACACACTTCAACAACGTTGCAAGCTTGCGACAATAACCAAGGCTCTGAGAAACCACAATATCATGCATAAATGGAAGTATCCCACCAAGCTTTCTGTTACCCACAATGGCATATCGGTACTGATCTCCATGCTGGATGAAGGCATTGCTGCATTACACCAATGGGGCATATTGCCTAAACATGCTCCGCCAGCTGCTCCTGCTCCTAAACCTAATCCAATACAGGAGGACTGGCAAGTGGTTTCTAGAGGTTTAGTGGACTTAGCCAGAATCAACCCAAAAAATTTCTCAACTGAGAGAGAAACTAAGAGAACTATTGTCCCAACAATACGACTATCACCTTCAACGCCTAAAACTGACCTCATATGCCAATGCCAACAGTACAGACAAATACTTGCAAAAAAATTGTAGGTTTCCCCAGGGTTTTTTTGAAGCAGCAAGATATTGAATATAAATATATGGATAAGGTAAATCAAAATTTCAGAATAAATTCAAATGTACAGTAAGTTTATAAAAATACAAACCCTGGTTCACGTTTAACAAACAGCGACATAAAACATTCACTTATGGCCACAAGGCCCCCAGTCGAACGTATATCCAATTGCATATACAGAAGTAAATATCCACATGAATACCCCAATGCATTTCGACCTATTCTGGTCTTTTTCAGGGGGATATAGATTCATTCAGTAGATGATGAAGTAAGGATGCAACACGCAAACCAGATTATTAAAAGCATTCAGGCTCAAAGATCCCAACGACCACACGTACCCCCTCCATGCCCCCTAAGCGGATCCATAATCCATCGGATTTGCAAAGGGCCACACGCTCGGACCTGGAGGAGAGGACGGGGGGGCAGGGCACCTCTCCTCCATGTGTTCACCTTTAGAGGGAACAGAACAGACAAATACTTGGCTAATAGAATTAAAACTGCACAAACCAAGAAGAGAATTGCCCACTAGATACATCCCACTCTCAAACATAAAATCATTAACCCGCAGTATATTGCTAACCAATTTGCTACATACTACAGCAATCTGTATAACATCAAAGATGATTCCTACACGTACCAACCTACACAAGAAAACATACAGAACTTACTCCAAAACCTAAATTTGCCCTCTCTATCAGAGCCCCAACTTCTCTCATTAAACTCTCCATTCATTATATCTGAAATAGAAGCTGCAATAGCTACACTACCAAATGGCAAATCACCCGGGCTTGACAGGTTCTCAAATGAATATTTCAAAATATTCAAATCCTACCTTGCACCACATATGCAATCATTCTTTACAAAAGCTGCAGACACAACGTCATTTCCCCCAGAGATACTAAAAGCATACATAGTCACCCTGCCCAAACCAGGCAAGGAACCTACTGCACCACCTAATTTTCGTCCAATTTCTCTGCTAAATACCGACATCAAAATTTATGCTAAACTTCTAGCCAAACGACTAGCAGACTTTATCCCGTCCCTTATCCAACCCAGATGGGCTTCGTGAAGGGGAGACAAACCTCAGGCACTACAAGGAGAATCATTAATATAATACACCACGTTGAACAAACCAAAACGCCTTCTGTGCTGCTTTTCATAGATGCAGAGAAGACGTTTGATAGAGTACACCCTGGAAATACATGTCAATGACTTTGTCTAAATTTGGTTTATGTGGTCACATACTAAATGCAGTACTAGCCTTATACTCCTGCCCCGCAGCACAGGTGTACACATCCAGTATGCTCTCCGTTCCCTTTCAGATAACTAATGGATGCCCTTTATCCCCGAGAATATTCAATCTCATGATTAAACCCCTAGCAGAGGCCATTAGAACACATGTTGATATAACTGGTTTTCAATTTGATTCCACTCCCCATGTTATAAATGTATTTGCAGATGATGTGATATTGATGCTAACAAAACCACTTACCTCACTGCCTACGACACATGACATACTGAAATCCTTTGGTGACGTTTCATATTAAAAGGTGAACTTCTCCAAATCCCTCATCCTAAATCTGGGTGTACCAACCAATGACTGTCTCAAGATACAACGATCCCTTCCGTATTCATACCTGGGCATTACCCTGACTAGCAATACTAACTTACTAGCAGATACTAACCTAAACCTCTTAACCAAAATTGAAACCCAAACCAGCAATATAGCCAAACGAGAACTGTCTTGGATGGGCAGACTAGCAGCATTTAAAATGCTAATTCTCCCACAAATCCTATATATTTTCAGAGTGCTTGCGATACACATTGCTGCACTTTATCTCAAGTCCCTCTCCAATCTTCAATGGAAAATCCTGTGGGGAATAAAGAAGGCAAGATGCTCACAATCCAATCTAATACCTCATAAAACAGCAGGAGGCGCGGGCCTAATCGATATACACGACTACATGTGGGCAACTAGACTTGACCAACTCAAATATTGGTTCCCCTCCACTGATGTACCACTGTGGGTGGAAATAGAAAAATCACTAGCTTCTATACCAGACCTACCAACGGTTCTAATCCAGTTGTATACCCTGGAGTACCAGGAACTTACCCCCAACCATCGCCATATTACTACAAGCTTGGAGATTTCTCCTGACCCGCCAACTTAGTAATAGCAGGGCAATATACTTCACAATTCCTCTGAGTATGATTGAAGTCAATACTCCAATGCTATACTTGAAAAAGTTCCCTTCCCAAGGGATAAAAACGGTACAGGACTTACTCCATAACAATAGTCCACAATCGGCAGAATGCTTAATGAAGAAACACAATATGCCAAACCACATGCTTTATACTTGTATGGGAGTGGCACACTTTATGAAAGATAACCCGTTATGTACCATCCACCTCCCAACCTCAGTATGGCAACACCTCACACAAGGCCCATTACACAACAAAGGCATATCACTTTACTATAATTTACTCCAGAACAAAAAAGTGTCTAAAAAATCATCAGCACATATGAAGTGGGACACAGATATGGGAAAAACAACTACAGACGAACAATGGAAGTTCGCAATTCAAACTATACAAAACACATCACACTGTATTAGCCAGCGGGAAACGATCAGGATAATCAACCGTTGGCAATACATCCCCTGTAGAATTGCAAAAATGTTTCCTAACACTTCACCTCTATGTTGGAGAGAATGCGGAAAAAAAGATCATCTTTTCCAGTTCTGGGAATACCCCAGGGTAACTAGCTTCTGGAACCAAACATTTAAACTCATCTCATCCCTTACAGGAATTATCACACCCCCAAACCCAACACTGGCTATACTACTAATTGGGCTAGAGAACTTCCCATACACCATGACATGTGGTACATGTGGTATCTCATATCCTATTAGTTGCTAGGTCCCTGATACTTCACAATTGGAAAAACATCCCAACAGTCAACATTACTGATGTTACCAGGAAAGTTCAACAAAACTACACATTTGAACGACTTTTAGTGATTAACTCACTTAAATGCGATAAATTTGACAAAGTGTGGGAAATATGGACTGATAAATACAATACTGCATGACTATCTGTATGTATAAACTGTAGAGTTTTTCATAATTCTAGAAGTACGAACACGATTGCTCTGGTTATGTGCTTCTTCTTGTTCCTTATTTTTGTTTATATCTTCTGTTTTTATTATTTTTCTGTATAGTAATGAAAACATCAATAAACATCTTTTCAATGGAAAAAAAAATTGGCACAATAGACCACAAAATCAATTTGTTGTGATAATGATAATAACCAATCCAATATCCTCCCTGGCTTCGGTACAGTCAACTCTGCAAAGGTTTAGTAAAATCTCCTAATATATGGTAAATGAAAACAAGTCCTATATTCTTGACCTGGGTTTAGATGCCACTTCCAGCAACTTACTACGCAACCTATACACATACCAGTGGGCTGACATAGGCATATCCTACCTCGGAATCACGCTCACAAAATCCACAAAAGGTTTATTTCATTAAAACTACACAGAAGCCAAACAAATGCTTCTTAAAGAAACAGCTAAGCTCTCCAAATTCGAACTTTCATGGTCCGGCCGATTAGCAGCCTTTAAAATGCTCATACTCCCTAGATTATTATATATCTTCCGCACCTTGCCTATACCACTCACAAACTCATACATTGACTCGTTCCAATCAATAGTACGCAAGTACGTATGGCAGGACAAAAACCCAAGAAGTAGCTACGCAAAAGTTAACTTGGTAGAGAGCAGTGTAGAGCCGTCCAGCAGCTGTAAACCGTTCTCATACGTGTTGGAAAGAAGAGGCAGCAGGGAAGCCTGTATTCACTGCGGGACACACAAGGCTGATGGTGTCAGTGGAGAGAAGGGGGCGGTAATGCATTTCGGAGCATGTGCGGCTCTACACTGCTCTCTACCACCATGCTGAGTATGGACACATGGCACAGATGACTCCTGATTTTATTATGTCTTTTAACACTCAACAATCTTATAAGTGCTTTTAACCCTTTGTGCACTTTATTAAATTTTGCATACTGCACTTAGAGGCGCCTTTCTTTTCCTTTTTTATGGCTGCCCTTAAGCTGTCCCCTAGAGGACATCCTGCCTCGTTGGAGTTGTGCCTCCTTCTCCTCCTCTCTTCTCTCAGGCACCCAAGTAGAGTCAGTGACCTCATCATTCCCTCCCTCCTTGTCACTGGAGCAAACTTGGCAGTATGCTGCAGCTGGGGGAACATGATTGCCAGTTTCTTGTCCTTCTTGGGCACCCCCTCTCTCTAGGCTCACGTTACTCCCTTCCTCCACCTGGGAATCAACATCTGAGCCTTCAAATCGCTGACCATCCCCCAGCAGCATGTACCCGACACTGTGGTCGAATAGTTCTGGGGACTCCTCCGTGCATGATGGTGGAGCTACGGAAGGAGTGACTGTGGACAAGGAGCCGGTGGAATAGGCCACTTTGGCAGCTGCATTGGAAGGCAAACTACTCTGAGCCTGGGTGACAGAGGATGAGGAGGATGAGGACGACTTTGTTATCCACTCCCCCAACTCTTCTGCATGTTCTGGCTCAATAACACGGCCAGCAGCAGAAAAAAAGGACAAGCGTGCCCCAAGACCACCTGCAGAGGATGCACCATATCCATGACTAGCACTGTTGACTGTAGACACAGAGGCTGCTTGCCCTCTTTTAGTGGCATGTGAGCATCTGCCTCTCCTTGGTGGCCTTCCAGACATGATGTATATTTTGTTTTGCAACACCACACTACACTGTATTAGATACTGTATACACCAGCAGAAGTGTAGTAGAAACTCTACACACTGTATTAGATACCGCCTGCACTGTATTACGGCTGCACTGTATTTTATACTGTGTACACCACCATAAGTATAGTAGACACTGTACACACTGTATTAGATACTGTGTGCACCTCCTGAAGTGTATTAGAAACAGTACACCACGGAATGCACTGTAGATATAGGCTACACTGGATGCAGAGTATATACAGTACCTCACAAAACTGAGTACACCCCTCACGTCTTTGTAAATATTTTATTATATCTTTTCATGTGACAACACTGAAGAAATGATACTTTGCTACAATGTAAAGTAGTGAGTGTACAGCTTGTATAACAGTGTAAATTTGCTGTCCCCTCAAAATAACTCAACACACAGCCATTAATGTTTAAACCACTGATAACAAAAGTGAGTACACCCCTAAGTGAAAATGTCCAAATTGAGCCCAAAGTGTCAATATTTTATATGGCCACCATTATTTTCCTTCCTTAACCCTCTTGGGCATGGAGTTTACCAGAGCTTCACAGGTTGCCACTGAAGTCCTCTTCCACTCCTCCCTGACGACATCACGAAGCTGGTGAATGTTACAGACCTTGCACTCCTCCACCTTCCATTTGAGGATGCCCCACAGATGAATAGGGTTTAGGTCTGGAGACGTGCTTGGCCAGTCCATCACCTTTACCCTCAGCTTATTTAGCAAGGCAGTGGCAAGGCAGTGGTCATCTTGGCGGTGTGTTTGGGTCGTTATCATGTTGGAATACTGCCCAGTGGGTCAGTCTCCGAAAGGTAGTACATGTTGGCATTCATGGTTCACTCAATAAACTGTAGCTCCCCAGTGCCGGAAGCACTCATGCAGCCCCGGACCATGACACCCCCACCACCACGTTTGACTGTAGGAAAGACAAACTTGTCTTTGTACTCCTCACCTGGTTGACGCCACACACGCTTGGCACCATCTGAGCCAAATAAGTTTATCTTGGTCTCATCAGACCACAGGTCATGGTTCCAGTAATCCATGTCCTTAGTCTGCTTGTCTTCAGCAAATGGTTTGCTGGCTTTCTTGTGCATTAGCTTTAGATGAGACTTCCTTCTGGGATGACAGCCATGCTGACCAATTTGATGCAGCGTATGGTCTGAGCACTGACAGGCTGACCCCCCCACCCCTTCAACCTCTGCAGCAATGCTGGCAGCACCCACACATTTTCCAAAGACAACCTCTGGATATGACGCTGAGCACATGCACTCAACCTCTTTCGTTGACCATGATGAGGCCTGTTTTGAGTGGAACCTGTCTTGTTAAACCGTTGCATGGTCATGGACACCGTGCTGCAGCTCAGTTTCAGGGTCTTGGCAATCTTATAGCCTAGGCCATCTTTATGTAGAGCAACAATTCTTTTTTTCAGATCCTGAGAGAGTTCTTTGCCATGAGGTGCCATACTTCCATGTACGGGAGAGTGAGAGCGATAACACCAAATTTAACACACCTGCTCCCCCATTCAAACATGAGACCTTATAACACTAATAAGTCACATGACACCAGAGAGGGAAAATGGCTAACTGGGCCCAATTTGGACATTTTCACTTAGGGGTGTACTTACTTTTTTGATGCCAGCGGTTTAGACATTCATGGCTGTGTGTTGAGTTATTTTGAGGGGACAAAAAAATTTACACTGTTATACAAGCTGCACACTCACTACTTTACATTGTAGCAAAGTGTCATTTCTTCAGTGTTGTCACATGAAAAGATATAATAAAATATTTACAAAAATGGGAAGGGTGTACTCACTTTTGTGAGATACTGTATATACAGTATCTCACAAAAGTGAGTACACCCCTCCCATTTTTGTAAATATTTAATTATATCTTTTCATGTGATAGAGCTATAATTGGCCAAAGGCATAATTGGCCAATGGCACCCTGTTGTGCCCCCCCAATTGTGGCTCTCTTAGCAGAAGGTGCTGGGATTGGCCAAAGCATGCATTACAATTCATTACAGCTGCGATCAGTTTTAAATTACTTTTTTTTCCTTTAGACATGTCATTTTGCTGTGGTATTGTTCTAAACACGGGAAAACTGCACCACTTTACAGGCATACTATAGACACACACACACCCCCCCCCCCCCCGGCATGATATTTAAAGGAATATTTCATTTTTATTGTTTCACTTTAAGCATCATTAAAATCACTGCTCCCGAAAAAAACTGATGTTTTTTAAAACTTTTTTTGCATTGATACATGTCCCCTGGGGCAGGACCCAGGTCCCCAAACACTTTTTTATGACAATAATTTGCATATAAACCTTTAAAATGAGCACTTTTGATTTTTCATGTCCCATAGACTTTAACGATGTTCGTCTGAATTTTTAGTCTGTTCGCAAGTTCTGGTGTGAAGCGAATCGGGGGGGTTGTTCGGCTCATCCTTACTGGTGACCCCACAATAGGGATAAAACTTTTCCATGCAAGGGAACAGAAAAAGTCGAGTAACCATTCACTACAATTAGAAGAAAAGCAGTTTAACCTTAAACTGCAAAGAGGGTTCTTTATGGTAAGAGCGGTAAGGATGTGGAATTCTCTTCCACAAGCAGTGGTTTCAGCAGGGAGCATAGATATTTTCAAAAAATGATTAGATAGGCACCTAAACGACCAAAACATATAGGGTTATACAATGTAATATTGACATAAAAGCACACACACAGGTTGGACTTGATGGACTTGTGTCTTTTTTCAACCTCACCAACTATGTAACTGCAATGTAGATTTAGCACCAAAAATGTAAAACTCTCTACTGAATAAAGCCATAAGCTTTACCTACTCTTTGGGGCACCTGGAGGAATCCACGCAATGAAGAGAGGTAACATACAAGTTTCATGCAGATACATGTCTATTTAAATAAAAAAAATAATAATAATAATATTAAGTTTATGAAGACTGTAATAACCCTGCTAATAAGACTATTGTGTTTCTCGATTGCAAAAAGAAAAACATCAACTTCTTTAGATGGGAAAACAGACCTTGTACTAGTGTCAGCTGACTGTCAATACAAACAACTCTCTCCAAGCCACCCATTAAAACTTTATTGTCTCAGTGTTCTATTGGCCACAGAGATTTGTGCTACAGTGGATTGTGTTGCACCATGCTATGCTGAAAATAAGTACTGCATGTCGTACTATTTTGCAGCACACACTACCTCAGCACAGTGTTATGAACTGACATGATAAGGTATAAGGCTTTTGCCTTGCTTTGCACTGGGACTGACCTGGGTAAGGCTGCCCAGTGCAATCCTATTGCATCGGGGGTGAATAGGTCTTTTTTTCTGTTTAATAAGTGCAAGAAAATGTTTTTGATTTTGCCAAAATCTGGTGAGCTGATAGCTTTTTGTGCTCTAGAAATGGTTAAAGATAGGAGAAGAGATGGGGACGAGGGAGATGGGGGAAGGTCTTCATCACCTGTAATCCTTTTAAAATTAAGTAGGCAGAACTGACACCATGTGCTTAAGATTTTGGAGCTCAAAAAACATAGTTATCATCTCAAACAGGAAGGTAGAAAGTGGAACACACTATATTTTTGGTAAATCAACAGATATTTTCCTGTACCTGTGTTTGGTTTAAAGGGATAAAACCTGGGGGCGTGGCCTGGCTATGGAGGAGTGAGGACGTGCTGAGCCCGAGCTCCGTCCGGTCCGCAGCTAAAAAAGCAGCTACAGGGGTGATTACCCCCCGATTTCCGCACAGGGCATGTCACAGCGGCGGCGAGCTTCTTCCCAGCCGAAAAGAGCTCACCCCAACGGCCAAGGATCGCTGGATTCTTTCCTTTCCGACACCCCCCGCCAGCAGAGGGGAAAATCCAAGATGGCGCCGGAACGAACGGCCACGCTGCAGCAGGAAATTCAGCCAGCGCCCCCAGCACTGTCTCCTATCTCATCTCCCAGGCTGGTAAGCGACTCCATCCCCCCTGCATCCCCCCGCCCCACGTCACCACAGGACAGGGGCACAAACCTGGCAGATTTGACGGAGGACAGGGACATCAGGCAGCATCTATGGTCTCTCCCCACTAAGGAGGACCTAGAGCGCTTTACCAGCAGGATTGAGAGGGCCTTCAGACAGGACATTGAGCAATTGCAAACAGATACCACTGAACTGGGTCACAGGGTAGAGACTCTGGAGCAGAAATTTGATGACACTATACCCGCCATAGCTCAGCTCAAAGAACAGACTGTCACCCATAGTCACCAGATTGAGGCCCTTCTGTGTCAGTTGGATGACATGGAGAACCGCAGCAGGCGAGCGAATATTCGCATACGAGGCCTTCCTGAAGCCACTGCACCTAAGGACATTGTTCCCACCTTGCAGGGAGTGTTCCGTGAGATCCTGAGTTTGCCTCCATCGGTGCCGATTGAGATAGACAGAGCGCACAGGGCACTTCGGCCCCCATCAGAAGACCCCGACAACCCCAGGGATGTGATCTGCAAGCTGCACAAATTTACACTGAAGGACCGTATAATGCAAAAGATGCGTAACAGACCAGTCTTTGACTTTGACGGAGCTCAACTGTCCTTCTACCAGGACCTCTCACGGCGTACCCTAATGCAGCGGCGAGCCCTACGCCCACTCCTAATGGAAATTCAAGCAGCAGGCCTCACATACCGCTGGGGCTTCCCATTCAGCCTCCAGGCTTCCAAGAATGGCCGTTGGGCTATACTACGCACAAAGGATGACCTCCCCCGCTTCTTACATACCTTGGAGCTTAATCCAGTGGATTTCCCGGACTGGCGCACCACTCCGGACATCCAGATGCCCCCGCTACCTCAGCCATGGATCCAGGCGGCAGGAAACAGACGCTCCCGAGGTCGTAACAGGCAAACGGAGGGCCCACGTCCGGGCACCTCTACAACCAGTGACTGAACAAACCACTGACGCCCTTGCTGCTCTCACTAATTCTCTGGACATAATCCCCTCTTCATCATAGGTGCCCTCATCAGGACACTGGGCCCAACGGACGCATTGCTGTTCTATCCTACTTCCACGTGCAGGACGCTGCACGCGAAGCCCTTTGCACTACTTCCCAATTCTGAGTACCATTGGGCGCCATGATGGACTGGGGGGGTCCGCGGTTCAGCTCCTAGCCTGGCTGTCTGGTTTCCTGCCCACCGTTTTTTCTTTTTTTTGCACTTTTTTGGGAGTTCGAGTTACATAATCTCCTTTCCCCTTTTGGTGATATGTACTGGGGGGTTTTTTTTTTTTTTTTTTTTTTGTTCTCTTTTCCTCCACCCTGTTTATGTGTCATAATGGACTGGACGGATGGAAGGGCTAACCGTCCCCTTGGTGGTCACCCACGTACCCCACTTAGGCCTCACCTTACTAGGTGACAGTCCCTTGTGGGACTCCGAGCTTTCACCCGGGCGGTTTTTGGGTTGATACCCCCCTCCCGGGTGAGCTCTATAGTTTTCTGTTGTTTTTACCCGTATCCCCTTCCCTCCTTTTCCTCCCCTACCCTACCTACTCCCTCCACTAACCCCCCTAAATCCCCCCTCCTCCCTAACTACCTCCCCCCCTTAACCTCCCCCCTCCTCCCCCCTCCCACCACCTCCCCCCTTCATATCATTCTGTGCCTGATATTACTTTCCAGAGCTAACGGTTATTGCTTTGATCCTCAGGTTGCCTTTTGACGGACTGAACCATGCACGGAGGACCCAGAGGGGGTGTGACCGGTCAACTATCATCCAGGTCAGGTGCGCCGTCACTAAAGGTACTGTCCTATAATGTCAGGGGGCTCTGCTCTCCACACAAGCGCAACAGGCTTTGGCAGGAACTAAAGAGGCTGGGGGCCCAGGTGGTTTTCCTGCAGGAGACTCACTTTAGGGAACAGTCCCTCCCAAAGATACCTACACACTTATACACCCAATGGTTCTTTAGCAACTCCCCGGTGGCCAAATCACGAGGTACAGCCATTGCGTTCCATAGGTCTTGCCCATTCCAGCTCTCAGAGAGCCGAGTCGACCCGCAGGGTAGATACGTCTTTGTGAAGGGGGTCTTGGCCAACAAAAAATTTACATTTGCGACTCTCTACGCACCCAATGCCCAACAACTCTCCTTTATTGACTCTGTGTTAGACAAGCTGAACGAATTCAGGGAGGGGCACCTAATTCTTGGAGGGGACTTTAATGTGAGCCCGGACCCACTCGTTGACACATCCCGAGGCCGCCCCACTCACTCCCAAGCCTTCCTCAAGCATTTTCGCAAGTCACTGCAGAACAGCTTCCTTATAGACACGTGGAGAGCTCTTCATGCGTCAGAGAGGGACTACAGCTACTATTCGGGGGTGCATGACGTGTACACGCGCATTGATTTAATGTGTGTGGACCACGACACCCTTGAGCTATTGCAGTCAGCTGAAATAGGCAATATCACTATTTCAGATCACGCCCCGGTGTGGGCCGTGCTGCGAATCCCGGACGAAACGCAGAGGGCCTGGTCCTGGAGGCTCAATGAAAACCTCCTAGACGATGCCTCGGTAGTGGCTAAGGTCTCTGAGACCATTACACATTATTTCACAGAGAATGTGTCTGAGGATATGGCAGACGGAGTGGTGTGGGAAAGCCACAAGGCGGTACTCAGGGGGGAGCTGATCTCCCTAGGCTCTAAACTTAAAAAGGAAAGGCAGATAGACTTCCAGAGGGTACTGACAGCTTTACAGGAAGAAGAACTTAAACACAAACGCCAGGGAGATGTTCAAGCCCGCGATCGGTTGATTGAACTGAGAGAACTCTTTTCACGCCTCCTTGACCGTCGAGCGCGCAGACAACTACGCTACCTTTCACATAAATACTACGAACAGGGAAATAAGTGTGGTAGAATGCTCGCTAGAGCGCTCCGGCGGAGAAGACTGACAGCTCACGTGCACTCGCTTCGGTCCCCTGACGGTACAGCTACATTACACTCCTCCGGGATTGCCTCCATCTTTAGAGATTATTATGCGGACTTATATCACCTAGATAAGGAGATCTCCCACACAGGGCGGACAGCGAAAATGAAAGCTATTGGCGACTACCTCGCCTCAGCCGGACTCCCCTCCCTGACACCCGAACAGCAGCTAGACCTTGACGCCCCCGTCTCCCCTCAGGAGATCATCTCGACAGTGAAGGCCCTGCCTAATGGGAAGAGCCCTGGCCCGGATGGATATTCCAAAGCGTACTATGTAAAATTTCTCCCTTTGCTACAAAATCATATGTGTAGGTATTTTAATTCTCTAGCCACAACTCACCAGATCCCCCCCGAGGCATTATTAGCCCACATCACCGTAATTCCGAAGGAAGGCAAGGACCCTACTCTCCCACAAAGCTATCGACCAATATCACTTCTTAACGTCGATATAAAAATTTTTGCTAAGATCATGGCAAATCGACTTAAATATGTCTTGCCCTCCTTTATCCACCCCGATCAAACGGGATTTATCCCAGGTAGAGAAGCTAGGGATAACTCCATCCGGGCCATGCAGCTTATACAATGGGCATGTGCCCATAGGAACTCCACCCCATACCTTATTCTGTCCACGGATGCCGAAAAGGCTTTTGACAGAATAGATTGGTCATACCTTAAGGCGGTGCTGGAGGCTTGGGGACTAGGCCCTCATATGCTTAGATGGATCATGGCACTTTACGCGACCCCCAGTGCGAAGGTCAAGGTAAATGGCCACTTATCCCAGGGGTTCCCCATTCGGAATGGCACGAGGCAGGGGTGCCCCCTCTCCCCCCTCTTGTTCGCTCTGGCTATGGAGCCACTGCTTCGAACAATACGGGCGAGTGCTGACATCAGAGGGGTGACGGTGGGGTCAACGGAACACAAACTGTCAGCCTACGCAGATGACGTGCTCTTTCATTTGACCCAGCCCTTGGTGTCGCTGCCAAACCTTATGAGGGAACTAAAAACTTTTGGTCAGGTGTCCAATTTTAAAATAAATTTTTCGAAATCCGAAATCCTGCCCGTCACCATCCCTGCGAAGATGGCTAATGACTTACAACAAGCTTTCCCATTTAGCTGGGCTACAACATCGATTAAGTACTTGGGTATACAACTTACCAATAGATTTGATAATATTTACTCGGCTAATTTTCCCACCCTTTTGAGCATGGTGCGTAGAGACTTACAGAATTGGGCCAAGACCTCCTTCACGTGGCTGGGCAAACTTAGCATACTCAAGATGAACATCCTTCCACGGGTGCTCTTTTACTTACAAATGCTGCCGGTCCCTCTCCCCAGGAGCTTCTTTACACAGCTCCAAAGCCTGATGATTAATTTCATCTGGCATGGTAAAAGGCCAAGACTGGCCGCGTCTTTACTACAGAAGGCCAAGGACATGGGAGGCCTGGGCCTCCCGGATATAAGACGATACTACAGAGCCATTGCGATCCAACATATCCTCAACTGGCGACATCATGGGGGTTCAAAAATATGGGTCTCCTTGGAAAAGAGCCTGGCAGGTCGTGACTTATCCTACGCGCCTTGGCTGCCTCGTGAATATAGAGGACTCTCACAGACGTCCTCCCCGCTGACTACCCATATCCTGCGGGTCTGGGATCGCACGAATGCCCTGTACGCTTTGGTGCCCCCGGGCTCCCCACTGGCACCGCTGGGGGGGTTCAGGTGGTTCCCTCCTGGGGAGCAAAGGACCTTTTTTGGAACATGGGTTACAGATGGTAATTATAGCTGTGGCAAATTTGTAGATAAGGGTAGTCTGATACCCCTAGATGCCTTGAGGACTAGCCATGGCAGATTCCCCATGGATTGGTGGAGACACCAGCAACTCCAACACTTCATTGCAACAGAGGGAGCTTCGATGAGAGGGCTAGACACCATTACCACACTAGAAAGATTTTTCATAGAAGAAGAACCAACTCCCCATCTGATCTCTGAGTTATATAGGCTACTGGGTTCAGTTTCCGCTGCTTGCAAGCCGGCTTTTATAAGAGAATGGGAGCGGGATTTAGGGATAGAGTTCTCACCAGAACAGCGCCTACTCATGTATAAATTAGCACATTCTAGCTCCATAGAGTCCAGAACGCAGGAAACTAACTACAAGCTCCTAACTCGTTGGTACCGGGTACCAGCCGTCATAGCACGTATTTACCCCTCGGTCTCTGACCGCTGCTGGCGTGACTGTGGTCAGAGAGGCACCCTCCTTCATGTGTGGTGGGAATGCCCAGTAATTAGGCCGTTCTGGACGGAAGTACAGGCTACCATTAAAAATGCTCTGCAGATTGAGATCCCGTTCTCCCCAGAGCATTTTCTCTTGCACCTCCCCACCCTCCCTCTGAGCCGTTACAAAAAAAGCGCCCTTCCTCATTTATTAAACGCTGCTAAAAGGCTGGTTCCTCTCCACTGGAAGAGCCCACGGATCCCTACCTTAAAAGAATGGTTACAGAAGGTGGAAGATATCAGAGAGGCGGAGGAGTGGGTGGCGAGGTGCAGGAATAGGAGTGAGCGCTTTGATAGTATCTGGGCCCAGTGGCGGAGATTCACTATTGACACTAATCCTGTATCCTCTAGCCTGGAAGTCGCGCTGTTGGAGTTAGCGGAGCCCTCCTTGAAGCTAAGGAGGCCTGTATGTGGTGACGTGCGTACCTGAATGGCTGGTCTCACCACCCTATTGATTGCACCGGATGCAGACCTTTTCTTTCCTTATGCATGGTTCACAAGGTCCACAGTTGAAGGCTCACACGAAACGCTAGGCGTCTTTGGGGAGTTATTTTTTGTTTTTTTTTTTTTTTCCTTTCCTCTTAAAAAAGGCAAGTTTTGTATCTTCCTTATTAAATGTTATAGAGTTAATACCAGGGCAGACTTATGGAAAAGGGGCTCCGCCTGGCGACACAGGCACCTCTCAGGGGCTTTGACCCCAGGGGATGCCCGTGGGGCGCCTCCCTCTTGGTGGAGGTTAGTTGGAGGCTTATGGCCCCCCTCCCGAGGGACCCGCCCGGTGGGCATCTCGGGGACCTTAAAGCAAGGACGAGACCCCCCCCCTCCAATACAGAGTGGAGGGCTTTTGTGACGAGTCCGTCCAAGAAGGTGCCATGGCGGGACCCCCCCCTGGGAATCATTTTGACTGTTCCACAGCGCAATACAGTTTGAAGAAGACCTGATCCCTCATCCCCCTCCCCCTCCTTCCCTCACCCCTCCGGTGTTTACCTTGTCCTGTGATTGGTTAGACAACTTGTTATTGTCTGGAACGTCTATGTTTGCACTGTAAGAATTGCACTGTATTGTAGTAAGAATGACCATAGACTATATGTTTGTATGTTCCTTTTAATACATAAAATAAAAATAAAGATTATATAAAGGGATAAAACCTGGGAACATGTGCATGTATTGCAGAGAAATGATGGCAACAGCAAAAGTTTTTACGCACACTTCCAGCCAGTGCCAGGACAAGATCATCCAGTGCCCAGGGCAAAGATACCAAACTGCCCCGCACCCCCCCCCCCCCCCATTCATGATGTGCAAGCCTGGGGAGTCTTACGCCCAGCAGTCTCTCGCTTGTCAAAATCATTGCTGCTGTCACTACTCCTGTCAGCCTTGCAACAGAAGGAAAACACCCCCCTGCCTACAGTAAACAATTGCGCACAGGGCAGCCGCCACCTCCTACCCACCCCTTGTCCCATCCCTGCCTCCAGCTGCTTTAGCAACGTGTGCAAATTTGACAAGCCAACTGTTGACTGTCAAATAGAGGTTAGCACCTCCACACACCACAGAAACATTCATCCCTCTCTGCATGCCAGCAATGTTTTTCAGGGCTCTGCGCTCCCAACGGTGGAGCCTGACAAGTACTACTGAGTAAAGGGGAGGGAGAAAAGTGAATGTCCATTCTCTGATCTCCACTACCTAGTAAGAATCCAGAAATGACGTGTAAAACGTCACTTCCGTGTCTGGCAGTCAATCCCACAGGCACATACAAAACACACATGTGGGGGGGACACAAAAACGTTAATCGCGCTAGACATGTTTCATATCGCCATGCACCCTGGAGTGAGAGCAATAATTCTTGGGCCATTATTCTTGACTAACTATAAACTGATGGCCTGTAGGGGCTTTTAAAACATTGTCTATGGAAAATGGGTGCATGCAATATTAAAGATGGACATGTTGGCCATCTATTTGCTCAACACATTCTCATATTTTCTATTTTATCAAAGATTGGGTAATATATTGTGCCTTAAAATGTATTTTTTCACTGAACTTTTGCACTTGATAAACCATTGAAAACAAACTAAACAACACTATTTTATATCCCATGGTGTCTGCTTTCAGAAAATGTATATTTTTGGGTGCTTTAAGTATTCTTCAGGCCTAAAATGATTTATTTGACTGTGCAGTAAATGCAAAAATGGCTCTGGCTATGAAAGGATTAAAGCCGATCAGGCATGGTATTATATTCATGAGTAATGTGACCAATATGAGGGTCACTTGTAAGCTTCAGAATTGCTCATTATTACCCTGTGTTCACCAAAGTCTAATTTTGTGAAGACAAACGAAAGTAAGTTTGAAAGTTTAATGAAAGTGATTGAATGCCAGAGTCTCTCACTCTGTCTGGCATTCTCAATGGGAGAGCTATGAGAACAATAGGCAGCTTGATTTCTCATCAATGTAAATGGCTGAAGCCTTGGTAGATAATAAGACAACAAGTAATGCAAAAAGTGCAGATACCCCGAGCAGCTACTCAGGTTCATCATTCATTGATCTGAAAGTTCTAAACTGATAACAAGTAAAATCAGATTGGTTTCCCTAGGTTGCTGCACATCTCTTTCTAATCAAACAAGCCTGAGTGTTTTTGCACTTCATAATGTTAAGGCTCGGTTCACACGGGGGCGACTTGTCAGGCGACCTAGCCGCCTGACAAGTCGCCTCCCGTTCTGTACAATGGAACCGTTCTAATCGGAGAGACGCAAGTCGCTCCGACTTAGAAGAAAGGTTCCTGTACTACTTTGGGGGCGACTTGCATAGACTTCTATACAGAAGTCGTCTTGCAAGTCGCCCCGGCAGTCGTGTGCAGGTCGCCTCGGTGAGGCGACCTGCAAGTCGTGCCGCCTCTGGTGTGAACCGAGGCTAAGTCTGAAGGCCATCCAAAGCACCAAATCTACAACTGAAATAAATGCAGTAAAACCTTGGTTTGAGAGTAACTTGGTTTGAGAGCGTTTTGCAAAACAAGCAACATTTTTAAACACATTTTGACTTGATATACAAGCGATGTCTTGATATACAAGTAGCGTCTTGTAACAACTGAGTATAAAAGAGAAGAGAGGCGCCTCTAAGTGTAGCAATATGGTTACATTTAATGAAGGTACAACATATAGCAACTCACATGGTTGATGATTAAAAGAGGCACATCTGAGTATGCAGGCATCTGGAGTAAAGCTGTCCACAATAGACCGCCCTCTTCACAACCATTGACGTTGTCCCTTCCATGCTGCACTCCACAAACGGTTCAAGCCACTCTTTCAGATCGCTCTGCTGCAGGGTAGTCTTCCCGGTCACGATTGCAGACTGACAGCGGTGAGAGCCGGCAGTGCTGGGGATGGTGGAAAGCTTTACCCCGGATGCCTGTGCCATGTGCCTCTTTTAATCATCAACCATGTGAGTTGCTAAATGTTGTACCTTCATTAAATGTAACCATATTGCTACACTTAGAGGCGCCTCTCTTCTCTTGTATACTCTGTAGCTCCTGCTGGATTTTGCTTCTAATCCCCTTGTGGAGGTTTTAATTTGTGGATGGATATGTTATGGGTACGCAACCTATCAAATTGCTATAATCTTTTTATATGGACTATAAACTGAAGGACTTATGAATTAATGGTTGTGGAACAAATCATTTGAGTTTCCATTATTCACTTTGATATACAAGTGATTTGGATTACAAACATGTTTCTGGAACGAATTATGCTCGCAATCCATGATTTTACTGTACTATATATGTGAATTATTTTATTTGGCAAAAGATTTGTTATTGTGCTCAGCCACTGATGTTATTCACAAACTCCCACCATATACCCAGAGGGTGACACCTGTTTTTGCATTATACTTAAGGAATACAGTGGGATCACCTCCCTGCGTTAGACTGCTGATTTGACAATGATATGGTAATCTTAGTATATGTGCTATTGGTTGACGCTGCTAGCCTTACCATTCTCAACTTGAATGTTGCTGTTCAAGGGATTACAAGATGCTGATAAAAATATTAATATAACAGTTGTTTTAAAAAAATAAATTAAATTGTGTGCTGGAAGAAAAAACACGTGCAGTGCAAGATGAAGGAAGGTGTGACCTGGTACAGCCAAATGGAAATGAGGCCCGCCATATCAATTAGAATAAGAATAGGTACATACATGTATACATAAATGAATTCGTTTATTTAATTACAATCTAAAATTCATTAAAACTCTTAAAAATACATTAACAAATAATAACAAATAATTTGGTAGTCACATGACTTACACTTAAATTATCTTGCTCATAGCATTATACAATTAATGAGTTAACATGATAGTCATGTGACTACCAAATTATTTGTTACAATGTATTTTTAAGCTTTTGAATTTTAGAATTTTAGATTGTAATTAAATAAACAAATTCATTTATATGTACATGTATGTACCTATTCTTATTATAATTGATATGGCCGGCCTCATTTAAGGTCCCAATTTCTCTCCTCTCCTGTAAACGTGCAGTGCAAGGTTTAAACTCTCATTAGTTCTACAGAAAGATGTGAAGGCTGCATTATTTTGCCTACCCCCTCTCTGGCCAAATCTGACACCATCCTTCTATCCCTCCAGCGCTGCGGGCTGTGGGTGGTTCCTCATGATCATTACTTATAATCCAGGGTTATTAACCCTCTATTGTATGAGGAGTAGGCAGGAGTGCGACCATATCTGGGGGAGCCTTGGTGGCAGAAAACTAATACAGCCAATGATCATTCCAGTGCAGCTAACGCTCATTCTTGTGCAGCTATTGCTCATGCACATGTACCAGCACACAGACGAGCCCGGGCTAGCATCCAGCATGCACTGACACGTTGGCACATCTGTGTTTGCCAGCGCGCATTAGCATGCACATCCATGTGCATTGGTGCCAAGCTGCCTATATAAAGGAGACCCTGGCATGTGCTAATCACTGGATGTTCTTCAGCTTTCCTCAGATCCATGTTCCTGCTTTTGCTGACAGTAGACATGTGCAATTCATTTCTGAATAATTTTTGGTGATTCGGAGATTTGGATTTTTCCAAATCTCCAAATAAAATAGTAAAAAATGAAGTGAAGAATAGCTGGTTGTTAAGGACAGTTGTTACCAGCGCAGAAATGCACATGTATTCTGTGCATCCCAATGCAGACAGTCCCATTCAAATCAATTGGGAATTCACACTGTATACGTTGGGGGCTGTCCACAGCACCTACACAGATGTCACATTGGGCGAAGTGGTCAAGGCTGCAACCGCTAAGTCCAAATTTATATCAATGGGACTGCCTGCACGGAGATTCATGGAACACCAGCGCAATCCCCATGTGGGTAAACCCGTCCCCCACACGGGGTATGCATTGATACGCCCTGTGTGAACAAAGCCTTTCAGTCCCATAGCCACAGCGGGAAATGAGGGAAAATCCTTCCAAAGTGAGGGAGATCCCTGATAGTCACCAGGGCCACCAGAACTAGTGTCCTCATTGAAAGATTTTTAATCTATTCCTGTTCCAGGCACCAGTCAAACTTTGGGATTTTCTTTCCCCATCACTTTAGATAGTTGTCACCAGGGCAAAAAGTTATGCCGCGTACACACGATTGAAAATTCCACCAGCAAAACTCAGATGAGAGCTTTTTGTCGGAAAATGTGACCATGTGTATGCTCCATCGGTCTTTTGCTGGCAGAATTCTAGCCAGCAAAAGATTGAGAACATGTTCTCTATTATTCAGGCGGAAAAAGTTCCTATTCCAAAATGTGATTGTCTGTACAAATTCCGACACACAAAATTCCTATGCATGCTCGGAAACAATTCGACGCATGCTCGGAAGCATTGAACTTCATTTTCTCGGCTCATCATAGTGTTGTACGTCACCGCGTTCTTGACGCTCGAAGTTCAGAGAACTTTTGTGTGACCATGCGTATGCAAGGCTAGCTTGAGCCGAATTCCATCTGAAAAACCATCCAAGTTTTTTCAGACGGAAAATCTGCTCGTGTTTACAGGGCATTAGAGTTAAATCTCTATAATGGGGGCATAAACATTAAAAAAAACCTAATCTATCTAAAATCTAATCTAAAACTAAGAAAAAGTTTTGCCTTCTGTTATACTTTAATGGTTTTATTGTACAAAACTACAATAAAAGATGTTTATATTTTACATAGCTTTAAGCTGACAGCAACTATTTTGAAATTAGGAAAATGTTCATGGAAAGCTAATTAATTAAGGTTAAGCTGGAACTCGCTATTACTCTTTCTGAGGCTTCCATGGCCCATGCTGACCAGGCATGGTTCTCCTGGGCACTAGAGAATGCAGTTCATGGCGGAAAGAACCAGTGTGATCAGTTGCTAAGAGATGTTGGTGCTAGCTAAGGTCTCTGGAGGCTTAGGTCAAGAAAAATGCACTGCATACAGGAATAGAACTAATATGAACTGTATCAATATGAGAAGCTTACAGAGCAGAGCACCACAAAGTGTCAGAGAAAGGCAAACTTCATCTTTCGACTAGATCTAGATCCTTCGACTAGATCCAGTTTTAATGAAAGGTAGCCTAGTGCTGGGCCAGGGTTTGTAAGGGGGATATTGTATTATCTAATATGGTTACTGCTGAGATTCATCTGGCAATAATTGTTCTTGTTATTGTGTTGCGCCAAATTAAAAAAGCATTTCTGACAGTTTTGGTTGTGACACTTGTAAGCAGGTGCTTCCAAAAGGCAAAAGATTTTTTTCTTTTAAACAGAAAAAAGTTTGAGAGAGATCAACAAACAATATAGAAAAAAAATACAACATTCCAGAGATTCCATACATAAGGAAATGCAATGTCAAAGAATGGTCACATAACATAATTCTGACATTGACATGTATAGCAGTAAAGATTTTGATTTTTTTCATAGCCTTGGACCTTAAGTCCAGTCTAAAAGGGATGAGCTGAACACCCCCCGGTTCGGTTCGCACCAGAAGATTCGAACAGGCAAAAAATTTGTATGAACAATCGAACACCGTTCTATGGGACGCAAACATGAAAAATCAAAAGTGCTAATTTTAAAGGCTTATATGCAAGTTATTGCCATAAACAGTGTTTGGGGACCCGGGTCCTGCCCCAGGGGGACATGTATCAATGCAAAAATACGTTTTAAAAAGGGCCTTTTTTCAGGAGCAGAGATTTTAATCATGCTTAAAGTGAAACCATAAAAATGAAATATCCCTTTCAATATCGTGCCTGGGGGGGGTGTTCTTAGTATCCCTGTAAAATAGCACATCTTTCCCATGTTTAGAACAATACCACAGCAAAATGACATTTCTAAAGGAAAAAATCTCCTTTAAAACTGCTCGCAGCTGTAATTAATTTTTGGCACTTTTGGTTTTTCATGTTAGTGGCCCATAGATTTTAACGATGTTCCACGGCTTTTGAATTTGCCGCGAACACCACATAATGTTTCTCTGTTCGTTGAACAGGCGAACACCTAATGTTTGAGTCATAATTACATCTACCTGAGCCAGGCCAGGCATGGCCCACACACTCTTTCAAATTTATATCAGTTACCTCTGTGTTTGTAAATCCGTTTTTCATATCTAAGTGTGGTGCCCATCTGATCAACCCACATCTGCATTGTTGGTATGGTCGGGGAGATCCAGTGCTTTGGGATAAGTTTATGGGCCTGAAACAGAGCCTTACCAGCTGCCTCTTGAAGAAATGCACTACATCCTTCAAGATGCCCAGGAGGCAAGGCTTAGGAGCTATAGCTATAGAAAAATCATTATTAATTGTTCTTAGGATAGACTCCCAGTATCTGTGAAGTTTTAGACAACGCTAGAGCAAATACATAAGGTCCCCTCTGTCTCTACAACACTTTGGCCAAGTGGGATCCGGGTGTAATACCATAGTGTGCAATTTGGTAAGAGTACGATGCACCCTTAATATTATATATAGTTGAGTGAATCTGAGACACATTCATAGAACATAAATGCACAGCCTCCGAGTCCCCACTGATCACCTGAGATGTCAACCACATCCCTCTCCCATTGTTGCATAGCAGTATTGGGAAATTGTTCAAGATAATCAACCAAAATCATGGTATACCACTTAGAAATGAAACCTTTGCTGGAGGAAGGGTTTTGCATCATATTAAAAACAGGCGTTGGAGACATAACTGTGTTTACCAATGAATGTTCAGCCCTAATTGCATGTTGTAGCTGATTATAATAGAAGTGCATGGTCTGCGGGGCCCCATACTTTTAAGTTGAGCAAAAGACAGCAACTTGCCGCTCTCAAGGTTTTTTCATTTACTGGGGCATGTGCTCTGAGTCTGTTCTTTCCAAGTCATTTGTTACAATGTACACTTATTACACTGTGTCCTGGGTTGACCTGTGAGTTGGTTCCTGAGAAGGAAGGGTTAACACTGCTGGTCAGGTTTTCCCACTCTTTTTAGGAAGGTTACTGCCCCTTACAGGTAATTTCATATAAATAGGGGCTTATTAGTGCCCTAAAGAGGTTGGCTAGGGTAAAGTCTGCAAAAACGTAGTTGTTACTTTGAGGGGGAGCCCGTTCGGGGGTTCCCAATAGGGAAGGGAACCTGTGGACTTACATGGACATGTGCTACCTGCTTGTGGATTACTGCTACTGTATGTGGAGTTATGGACTTTTGCACTGAAAAGGACTTTTGTATAGACTTACTACCTGAACTAGGTTTTGTTAAGAATGTGCGGAAGATGGTATCAAGTACTGCTCAAATGTCTCATTAACTACCTTTATGGCACATCTAAATTTCCTGCTCTGAAGTCCTTAAAGGGGTGCATGTAAGGTGTATCAAAAGAATAGGGCTTACAACAGGGGACTGAAGAGAAATTAGAGAAGGTATAGTACATGGTTTTAATGAGCAAAGAAGCTGTGCTAAGGAGTATATATTGCCATTGCTAAGGACTACCCTGTTTGTGTCACTTGCAACCAACCAGGAAACGGGTGATATGGCAGAGGTGATGGATATTCTGGTAGTGATGGGGTGATGTGTGCTTGGCCCCTTTGGTTCCCCACCTACTGGGACAGGTCTTGCTGTGCAGAGTAACTAGTGACCTAGCCTGGAGTTCCAAAAAGTGGGAGATATAATGGGGGCCCCAGGAGGAAATCAGGTATGGATTTTTGGAGAAGTGAGAAGCAATGAAGAAATGTGTTTCCTGTATCCAATAGTAAAATATGGAACAGTGTTAGTGAAAGTGAGGTGACAAGACTGCTGAGTTGTTGGAGACTAGTAAAGCTCTGTGGTACCAGCTCGGAAATGCTGCACAGCTAGGAAGAGATGTGTCCCTAGTGTACTAGTGTCAACAGTGTAATAAGTATGTCCTTGGATTACAAAATTTTAGCTGTACAAGTTGCCAATCACTCCTAAGTCTGTAGCACTGCCTTAATGTTGATTTCACATGACCACAGCTCCTGCCTATGGTTTAGGCATTAGCGAATGCAGTTCCACAGTGTCTCCATTAGTGTCTCCACTAGGGGTCCTTAAGCCCTGCCCACACACTCGTACACCAAATTCAGGTAGCTCTAATTTATCTACTTCTACACTTTGGTGGAATACCTACTTCAAATTCAAAGAAAATAAAGGCAGTTCATATCTTACCAAAGTGAGGTTAACTTTCTTATGGTGTACAGAGACACATTTTGCAAAAGTGTCCCATCCATTCTAAAAGTGGAACAAACTCAAGTACAACTTCTGGACAAGTACATGAATTTGGTGGACACTGCACCATTTTTAAAATGCATGCAGGATAGTTTCGTATAATCTGTCTGTGCCAGTCTTTATAAATTCCAGGTAGTATATTTTTTTCAATATATTTTATTAAAATGATTGTATAGTGACAATGTATCCTTCTTTAATCATTATGGCCAGGAATAACAAATAAAGATGTAAAAATATTCTCTAAATTACATAAGTATGAAATAAATATTGTATATGAATAGTTGCATTTCCTTCAGCTAGAAGGTGGAGTTTTGGGCTATTTTTTGACTGTTGACTGGTCTAATTATAGCTGCTCTGTTGATGACACCTTCTGTGTAATCCTAAGTTCATAGGCAGGAAATTATTTTGTTAATGGAAAACTCTTGATAGGCTACAAGAACAGAGGGTGGCTATACGCTATCATATTATTATTACATACTAAAGGTTAATTTTTTCCATTATACTCCGTATAACTCCCAGTTTGAAAGCCAAAATTTTAAGTACAGCTCAAAGTTAAATGCCAGCTTCTTGAAGCTTCTTATCCATTCAAAAATGATTAAGTTAAACATTCAAACACAATGTTCTCCCTACCCTTTACTCAATATTTATTTTAATAAAATAAACAATCTCAAATATCTGTTTTAATGGAAGTAATTGTCAATTTTACCTGGCAAGAGGTAATTTTCTTGCACGCTCCCTGCCCCACACTTTTACCTGGCCCATTTAAATGCAGAAGACCCTTCAATAATAGGCTAGTGCTTTAAAGAAGGTCAAATTGTTAAGGTATCAATGTAGTGGTGGAAGCCCTTTAGCAATCGAAAGGCAAGGTCATATTTTTGGTTTCCCAGACTGATGTCTCTGAGCAGGAGAAATACATTATTTTTATATCATTGTAGTAATCCCTAAAATTGTTCTGTATTTTATATACATAGCAGTATTCTCATGCATCAAAGTGATAATAGCAGTTGCTTAATTTTGATCTTAAAGCGGAGTTCCACCTAAAAATGGAACTTCCGCTTTTCGGAGTCCTCCCCCCTTCAGTGTCACATTTGGCACCTTTCAGAGGGGGGAAGGGAGCAGATACAGTAGCTGTATAATCCAGGTATTTGCTCCCACTTGCAGGCATAGATAGCCACAGTATCCGCGGATATCTATGCCATATCCGGCGCCTCCTCTGTCCCCCCTGGTGTCTTCTGGGAGACAGACAGGTCCCAGAAGACAGCAGGGACCAGTGGGATCGTGCAGCGCGACTCGTGCATGAGCAGTAGGGAACCAGACTGTGAAGCCGCAAGGCTTCACTTCCTGAATCCCTTAACAAAGATGGTGGTGCCTCCACCCGAGAGCCAAGGGACAGTTTGGCTTCGTGTGCCGACATCGTGGGCGCCCTGGACAGGTAAGTGTCCATATTTTAAAAGTCAGAAACTGCAGTATTTGTAGCTGCTGACTTAAAAAAAAAAATTGGCAAAACTTCGCTTTAAAGAGGAGTTCCAGCCTGTGTAACAAAAAAATTTAAAGTCAGCAGCTACAAATACTGTAGCTGCTGACTTTTAACTGTATTTGTAGCTGCTGACCATAAATTTTTCAGGGATCCCGCAATGTTGGCACCCTAAGCAATCTGTCCATCGGCTCCGGGTGCAGGCGCCGGCAACTTCATTAAGGAAAACACAAAGTGAAGCCTTGAGGCTTCACAGCCTGTTCCCTACAGTGCATGCATGAGTCACGCTGCGCTTTCTGGATGGTCCTGCTGTCACCTTGGTCCTGTGTATCTCCCAGAAGTCAGCAAGGGGGAAGGAGGAGGGGCCAGAAATTTCGCAGATCACCGCAAAATGATTGTGGTGATCTTACCTAGGAGTGGGAGTGGGTAACATGTTTTGGCAGGTATCGGCTACCCCCAAAAGGTGCCAAATGTGGCAGCGGAGGAGGGGAGGAAGCAAACAAGCCAAGCTTCCCCTTTTGGTAGGAGCTCCGCTTTAAGGCAATGGCTAAATGCATTGTTAAAATCCATATGCGAATGTTTTACTCTTCAAAGAATTTGTATTTCCATCCATTCAGTCCTAAGATATAACATTCTGACAAATTCATGAGCCAGGTTGAAGTCTTAGTTAAAGGGTAGGGATGGACCGAACACCCCATTGAAGTCTATGGGAGCTGAACAGGAAAAATCAAAAGTGCCCATTTTGAAGGCTTATATGCAAGTAATTGGCCATAAAAGGGGTATAGGGGTCTGGGTCCCGCCCTGGGGGACATGTATCAATACATGTTTTTTTTGTTTTTTTTAAAATGATTGTTTTTTTGGAGCAGTGATTTTAAATATGCTTAAAGTGCAACAAAAAAAATGAAAAATTCCTTTTAATATAGTGCCTGGGGGTCCCCTTAGTCTGCCTGTAAAGTGGCACATCTGTAGCATGCATAAAACATGCTACAGCAAAAATGACATTTCTAAAGAAAAAAAAACGAGTCAAATCAAATTTAAAATGACTCGCGTTTACAATTGCGGGCACCCGACTATTGAAAAAATAAAGAAAAAAAGGGCATAGGGTTCCCCATCAGTCTATATCAGGCCCTTCGGGCCTTCGGGTCTGGTATGGATTTTAAGAGGAACCCCACACCAAAATGTTAAAAAAAAAAACAAACTCCCCCCCCAAATCAATACCAGACCTGTATCTGAGCATGCAGCCTGGCAAGTCAGGAAGAGGGACAAGTGAGCTCCCCCAAACCATACCAGGCCACATGCCCTCAACATGGGGAGGTGGGTGCTTTGGAGCATGGGAGGCTCCATGTTGATGGGGACAAGGGCCTCTTCCAGGCAACCCTGGGCTGTGGTTGTCGGGATCTTATCAGAATCTGGAAGCCCCCTTTAACGGGGGGGGCCCCAGATCCCAGCCCCCCTATGTAAATTGTTATCAAAAATGGGTATCAGATACATCGTACCCCTACCCATTCACCAAAAAAGTTTTAAAAAGTAATAACCACAAGAAACAGTTTTTGACAAGTCCTTTATTAAAAAAAAAAAAATGGTGTCTCTCGGTCCATCCATCGTCAATCACGAGGCCTCCTACCGTATGCCCGCTCTGCGCTTTGACAGTTTTTATATAAGCAAGGGGCTGGGCCACCTGGCTATGTCACCCGGTGACACCGCCTCCTTCTGACATCATGTGACGAAGGACCTGGTATATACTGGGAGGGACCCCATGCCATTTTTTTCTTTATTTTTTTTACAGGAACTTTTTTTTATTTCAGCTGTCAGTGGGGAAACCCATTGACAGCTGATGACTCATCGGTTGCTTTGGACTCCGAGGCTGGATTCCCAGCCCCACTCCTTAACAAACAGCATACACTGCACCATGTTAGTTATTATTTCATATTTTCGGGTTTTCTATACGGGATGTGGTGCCCTCCATGTTCACCGGTGTATCTAGTATGTTTGGATAACCCTTTCTTTTGTCTACTGTGATCTTTTACACTGAGGACTAAACTTTTTGCACCATGCGATACCAGCAATGTGATCCTGCTTCTGGAACCTACCGTTTCAGTAATTTTGTTCACTTATACTAGTGAATAGGGAAAAACACCAGTGCTCAACCAACCTAACCCAGGGACAAAAGCTATTGTGCAATCCTAGCTGCTGCTCTTAAATGTACACCCATTACTTACAAAGTGATTAAAAGTAAGTAAGTGCAGCGCTCCTAAATTAGAAAATAATTGCCCAAAAACGTCATAGAAAAAACATATAAATTCATATAGGTAATACCCCAATTATACAAACAGCACATACCCAATCATAAGTGTAAATAGATGATTAAAAGTGATATAGTGTGTGTACATATAACATCAATTTTAACTGAATTATAATTTGTACTTTTTTATGTGCTTATTTATTTATGTGACTGATCCACCTAGATGGTAGCATAATCATTTATTTACACTTATGCTTGGATATAAATGTATGACTGGGGTATTAAATTAATTTATATGTTTTCTTTTCTATGAATTTTAGACACCTGTGTGTTTATTTAAGAGTGCTATTTTTTTTTTAACTTTTAATCTATTTTATGTACTTACCATGTTGATGGATTCCACAAAAAAAGTCCATCAATAAATCAGCGCCTAAATAGAAAGTGGTATCAAGAGAATTGTAAAGCATTGTCTCCTCGGCATCAGCCAATGCAGTGTTTGAAAGATCTGCCGTTCACTAAAATCCAAGGCAGCATAAATCAGGGTGCAAAATGGAATGTGTGCGGGCTCATGCTAATTGGTAGCAGTAGCGAACTGCTCTACTTTTGTTCCAGTTTTCCTAAATGATCTCTCATAGTCCTAATAAAATAAAAAAATAAAAAAATTATATATATATATATATATATATATATATATATATATATATATATATATATATATATATATATATATATATATATATATATATATATATATATATATATATATATATATATATTTATATATATATATATATATATATATATATATATATATATATATATATATATATATATATATTTTAATAAAATAAAAAACTATTTTATTTATCAGTTTAGAAAAAAACTACCAACGAACAGAAAAATTCCTACATACCTGACGGGATTTAGTTATAAAATCTTTACATATCTAGAGGAACGTCAGAGAAGAAAGTGTCACTTAAAACAGATTGGCATTAAATTTTATGCTCAGATGGACAAATCCTGCAGACTGCATTAAACTAACTGGGCTAAAATAGAGCTGAATTATGCAGAGCGATTCTTAACAAGCAGAATGCACTGCATGATATATGCAAATACTCAGCCCATTGTGTGTGAACTTCATTTCAGTCTTGGTCCAGTGACTGTGTGGGAGAAGAATTAACTCTGGTAAATTTCTTAGCGGATTTATTGTTCTCTACCTGAAACAAGAAAAACAGCTTTTAAGGGGAATTGCTCATCTTTTTGAAGACATCTTTTCAGATACTGTATTTACAGAAAATCAAAAATGTTATCAACAGGCTATAATGAATGCAAGTCATGGTATAGCTAATAGTAGGTAGTTCTACAACTGGATTTACGCCGATCAGCCATAACATTATGACCACCTACCTAATATTGAGTAGATTTTCCGAACCCATCGAGACATGGACTCCAAAGTAATATCCACATGCATTTTAAGATGCCCAGCATCACAATGGCTCCACCAGTTTGCCTTCTTCCCATAGTGCATCTTGGTGCCATCTCTTCCCAAGGTAAGCGATGCATATGCACTCAGGCATGTAAAAGAAAAAGCAATTAATTGGACCAGACCACCTTGTATACCAACTGTTGCCTATTGTGAGGGGGGTTTGGTCTGGGCCCGGCTGGAGCCTACTGTAAGTATGCGGGGTCCTCCCTATTGCCGGTGTGCCTTGCTCTGCTGTGGGCCATTGAACCTGCAGACTGACTCAGGGTCCCTACGACAATAATATGTTGTCTATATTGGGGATGGTGGGTCTTTCTGTGGATCCGTGTCTCACTTTCTTTTCAGTCTGGGACTTGAGGATTTCCTTAGGGAAGCTTCTGCAGGTTTAAGCACTGGGATGTGAGATATAATGCCTCAGGGATTGTCGTTACCGCTATTGTAATTGTTATAGTGGATATAATACATATACATCTGACTGCATAGAAGTGCTCACAATTCTATTTTGGCCCTCAGCCTGCCAGTGTATATTAGTTTCCTTGCTATGTGGAGATAGTTACCTAGGAAAAGGCATCTGAGGCACTTCTCAGATATGCACGTTACAAGTTTAGGCTGTGTTTTATGAAAATCTATGGTTTTACGCCATATATACACCACAGAAAATTAGTGTGTGCTATGTATATGATATTTATGACTACTATGCTGTTGGAATCACAGCTCAGACCTCTCTACTTCAACCTTTCTCCCTTAATAGGATTGGCACGACTTGTGCCCAATATGTGATATTTCATCGCTTTTACAGGAGCTCTAATTTTTTTTTGAGACAGCCACCCCCAGGTGTCCTTTCTATTCATCCCTATTTCATTCTCACTTACCTTCCTCCCTTTCTCCCACTTTTCCCTGTCTTCATCCTTGATTGGGGTTGATTTGAAAGTCTTTGCTAAAGTATTAGCCAATAGATTGCAGGCATTATTGCCCCATTTAATCCACCTGGATCAGGTTGGATTTGTGAGCGGACATGAAGCGAGGCATAATACTCTGAAAACCCTTCTTCTAACCAAATATGCTCAAGCCCATCATATTCCCTTATGCCTTTTAATAGTCAATGTGGAAAAGGATGACATAGCCATAGACCACTACTGGCTTGCAGACAGCAGTGTGAAAAACACTAATATAGGAGTATATAAATGTTCCTGACTCTATTTTAACCACTTCCTTACTGGGCACTTAAACCCCCCCTTCTGCCCAGGCCAATTTTCAGCATTCAGCAATGTCACATTTTAATTGACAATTGCGCGGTCATCCTACACTGTACCCATATGAACTTGTTTTCACACAAATAGATCTTTCTTTTAGTGGTATCTAATCACCACTGGGGTTTTTATTTTTTGCTAAAGAAACAAAAAAAGACCACAATTTTTGCTCTAAAGGGGGATGTATATGGGGGCATTGTCGAAAAGGGGCGGAGCATGGATGACCTAAAATGAAGCCCCCCCTCAAAAAAAGTTCTGCGGACGCCCATGTATATAAGGTATTATTTACTGCCAAAAAGCTGAAAGCTAAGGTGTGGATCTAAGCTGGGGTTCCTGACTTACAATACTCTTGGTTTTGTACGCAGGAGAGCCTGGTACACAAGTTCTTCTCAGCTGAGTGATGTTTTGAAGCATTTGATGGTTAAGAGCATCACATACAGTCAATGCATTTCAGGAAAAAAAGCCTACTATTTCTTCAGGGCTAACATCTCCTGATGGCACTAAAGACAGTCTTTTCAATACTGGTAAAAACTCTTTTGGATTAAAATGAAGAATATTTCACCTCAGTTCCTGTCCCCATCACACCTGTGATAGCAGGGCAATAAATGAGAGGAGCAGTTGTCACAAGAACAGGAAGACCAAAGCAGTAAGATTAACCTAACAAAGATCCTAACCATTCCCTATTTTACCAGAGAAAATGTGTTTTAGAAGTGCTGCCTGGACAGATTTCCCATCACTTCCTTTCTCAACAATCTCTTTATTACTCACAGACCTCATAAATATCTTGAAAGGGGTTCTATCCCCTCACACTCTGTCCAAAACTAAAAAAAATATGTTTTGATTAGGGTTGGGCTTCCATTTTTTAGATAAAATTAGTCATCCATATTTGTTCAGTACAGTTACAGATGGTTCTTACGATAGGCATGTGGCCAGGGTATGCCAGGTGAGCCTGGGCACACCCTAATCACCTCGTGCGGCACAGACTCCCCCTGCCTGACACAAAACTCTTTCCTATTGACACCATCCACTGCTCTACTGACACCATCCTCTGCCCTACTGACTAAGTCCACTGCCCTTCTGACACCAACCACTGCTCTACTGACTGACACCAACCTCTGTCCTACTGACATTGTCTACTGCTCCACTGATACCGTCCAGGTTTTAAGACATTTTAAAATGTTTGTTTACATTTATTTATACCAGAGTGCGTGTCTGTGTATATACTGTCTGTATAATTATTACTTCCAAACATTGACCATGCTACTTTATAGCTCTTCTTATCTCAGTATAAGTGTAGTGATAAAACTGTCCTCAGACTTTTAATGAAAACAAATGTACTTTTTAGTGCTTGAATTACAAAACAGCAAAAATACAACCCACATATGTTTAAACTTAACATCTTGTAGATATATAAAACACTAATTGCAGTTTTATATTCATTAAAAAGAAATATATGTAACTTTAGATAAACCTAATGTAAGTAGCTGAATTTGACTTCAGATTGTTGTAATGTCTTGCACAGTAAATTTGAAGAGGAAGAGGGCAGCACAAACAGCAAATCAGGTGTGCTGCATGCACAGGTTTTGACAATGAGCATACTGTAACTCCCATCTCATTGGCCTACCTCTCCGCAAGCTATCCCCTCTTCAGTCTATCATGAATGCTGATACCAGACTCATCCACCTTACCAACCATTCAGTGTCCACCACTCCTGTCTGCCAATCCCTCCACTGGCTTCCCATTGCCCAATGAATAAAATTCAAAACACTAACAATAACATACAAAGTCATTTGCAACTCTTCCCCGAGCTATATCACCAATCTTGTCTTTAAAGATCACCCAAACTGTCCTCTCCGCTCCTCCCAAGACCTCCTGTTCTCTAGCTCCCTTGACTCCTCCTCCCATGCTCATCTCTAGGACTTCTCCAGAGTCTTTCCCATCCTTTGGAACTCACTACCCCAATTTGTCCGGTTATCTCTTACTCTGTCCACTTTTAGGCGATCCCTGAAAACTCATCTCTTCATGGAGGCCTATCCTGCCTCCAGCTAACAACCAAATCTTCTACTTCCCTCATCAGTTCATCCCTCAAAGTTACTACCTTTTGTTTCACCAGCCCCTATAACCCTCTAACCCTCTTGTATTGAATTGTATTGTTGCATTATTGTCTCATTTTATATTGAAAAAGCACTGAGCAAACTGTTGGCACTATATAAATCCTGTATAATAATAATAACAATAATAACAGAAGGATAGAGCAGCATGGCTCCTTTTGCTACTATCCAGTCTTAGACGGAAGCAAAGAGATGACTAATTAAAGTAGTCACAGCATACACTTTCATTTTAGAGCATTATCATTGCAATAGCAATACAAACAATAGTTATTTTTGACAATCCAATAAAGGCTACACATTCCATGATACATTGCTGCCTGCAAGCACTAATTCCTGTACTGACTCCACCTCCTGAAACCCTTCCTATTAGCACCTCTGAAGTTCACAAGGCAGGCTCTGTGAAATGTGTGACACAGCAGTGCCTACTGACAGGACATTGTGAATACGTGTCACAGAAAATCTGTGGGGATCTTTACAAAGTAAGTTTACAAATTTTAAAACGTCTGTTACCCCAAAACTTCATATTTCTGATGTGTGACTGCTGTACCATGTACTTGTATGAGAAAGTATCCTGTTCTCTTTGTATTGCTTACTTTATGTGAAATCCCTGGTGTTCCTGTTCGTCCCTCTGCTTTACTATTTAAAACTGACTAACTAAGCAGGAGAACATAGTATGGTCATTTCTCTAGCTATGCTGGGAACTCAGGATGCTCTCCTCCAATTATCAGAACTGTCCTGACACGTTCCCGCTGCACAGCTACTCAATAGGGAGCTCAGTGTGCTGCTGCTGCTCCTCCTCCCCCAGCTATTATGCAGCTGAGAATAAAGGGAATGTGATCACTTATAAAAAAAGGAAAAAGGGTATATATATAATGTATTAATATATCTATACAAATGTTTTGCCTTTCATTTCTATTTTAAACTTAAATCTTAAACTTAAATTAAATATTGGAAAATAATTTGAAAATTAATATTTGATTTTACATTTCGACCATAGATACCCCTTAATATGGATGGGCGAACGGTTCGGCCCAAGCATGAGTTTGGGCCGAACACCCAAATTTGCAGGGTGTTTGCCCTGAGGATGAGCTCTGCACAGTGCGTTCTGCACACAGCCCACTTAACTATTACTAACTATTAAATTATAGGTATTGGAATTTTCTTTCAAATTTGGCTGTTAGTGAACGTAACGAATACAAATTTATCCGAAGTTACGAATTATCTGAAATAACGAATGCCGTATCTAAACGAATGGTCCATAACAAATTAATATTAATAAATAACAATTATAAAAACTATTTATTAATATTATTATTATTATTATTATTAATAATTATTAATTACTTCCCTTCCATTTGTTTAGATGCTGCATTCGTTATTTCGGATAATTCGTAACTTCGGATAAATTCGTATTCGTTAGGTTCACTAACAGCCAAATTTGAAAGGAAGTTTCAATACCTATGATTTAATAGTTAGTTATTATTAGATAGTTAGTTAGTTATTCTTTAGAATTTTCAGATTTTCTTTCTTATTTTTGAATTTTCTAATTTACGAATTTACGAATTGCGATCATAACGAATGACCCAAAAAACGAAAAAAAAAAAACCCAAAACAAATGAAAAGAAAACGAACACATTTTCTGCCAGTGTCTAAGTACTACATACTGAACAACTGAAATGAGAACATAAAGAAAATCACCAAAAATAAATCAGTACAGTAAATCCTTGGATTGTGAGCATAATTTGTTTTGGAAACGTGCTTGTAATCCAAAGCACTTGTATATCAAAGTGAATTTTCCTATAAGAAATAATGGAAGCTCAGGTGATTCATTCCACAACCATTTATTCATAGGTCTTTTAGTCTATAGTCCATATAAAAAGATTATAGCAATATTACTTCAAGGCAACTTTGAGGCAACTTCAGGGAATGCCTGGGTAATCTTCCTGTAATGTCGGATTCAAATCACATCAATTAAGATGAGGATCTGACTTAGGGCTCATGCACACTGCAGCTCGAAATAAAAAAGCTGCTTTTACAGGCATTTGAGCTTTTATTTCAGCTTGAAGAAGCTTGTGGTTTTTTTTGTGCTCTTGTGCACATTTTTATTAAGCTTCTTTGAGCTTCTTTGAGCTATTTTGAGCATAAGCGTTTTTTTTCACAAACCCTCCTTAACCACTTGCCAACCAGCCGCCGCAGTTGTACTGCAGCAGAATGGCACGGCTGGGTGAAACAACGTTATGTAATGTCGCTTCGCCCTGTGGCCCCCTGTTCGCCCACCGAGCCGATGCAAGTGCCCGGCGGTCGCGATCCCCGCTGGGCTCCCGTGATCACTCGGGGCACACGGAGAACCGGGATCTGCGTGTGTAAACACACAGTTTCCGATTCTCTGAGGGGAGAAGTGACAGAATGTTCATACAGAGTATTAACAGCGATCTGTCATCTCCCCTACACAGTCCCCTCCCCGCTTCAGTTAGAACACACACTAGGGAACACATTAACCCCTTGATCTCCCCCTAGTGTTAACCCCTTCCCTGCCAGTGACATTTTTACAGTAATCAATGCATTTTTATAGCACTGATCGCTGTAAAAATGCCAATGGTCCCAAAAATGTGTCAAAATTGTCCGACGTGTCCGCCATAATGTCGCAGTCCTGATAAAAAAAAAAAAAACGCAGATTGCCGCCATTACTAGTAAAAAAAAAAATTAATAATAAAAATGCCATTAAACTATCCCCTATTTTGTAGACGCTATAACTTTTGCGCAAGCCAATCAATATACGCTTATTGCTATTTGTTTTATAAAAAAAATATGTAGAAGAATACATATCGGCCTAAATTGAGGAAAAAAAATAGTTTTTTTATATATTTTGGGGGGAATATTTATTATAGCAAAAAGTAAAAAATATTGCGTTTTTTTTTTTTTCAAAATTGTCTCTCTTTTTTTGTTTATAGCGCAAAAAATAAAAAACGCAGAGGTGATCAAATACCACCAAAAGAAAGCTCTATTTGTGGTAAAAAAAAAGGACGTCGGGGCGTGGCTTGGCAATGGCGCTGTGAGGCCGCTTCTCTAGGGAGCTCCGTGCTTCGTTCGGGCCGGGAACCGGATTTACCACACATACCGGTGAAAAAACTACATACCCATGACGGACAGACCCCCGGGATCTCCCGCAACGAATAAAACCGCGGACATTGCAGCCTATTTTTTAAGGAATTCGGCCACTCCGTCACAGGCCCAGGATTCCAAGATGGCGCCGCCGCGCAACAACAACAACGCTGGCTCGGCATCGCTCAAAAAGACGGGTAAAGGACCCCCCAATGTCACACAAGGTAACGGGCCTCTTCCCAATAGACCGGACTCCCCGATACCGTCCCCAGAATTCCCGGGGCTAGACAGTTGCTCATCCGCACAAATTATACAATCTGCCAACACACAGGGACCAGCGCTCCCTGAAGGCTGGAAAGAACTGATCGCCCTACTCCCCACCAAAAAGGATATCTCTGACTCTGCAGCTACAATTGTGAACACCCTTTCTAAAGAAATCCATGACCTTAAGCAGAGGATTGATACAGTGGACTCCAGGGTATTTGAAGTGGAATCATCCACCTCCCTGCTTGAATCCAGAATGTCAGCAATGGAAAAGGTTCATGTTGATTATAAAAAGCGCTTAATCCTGATGCAACTAGCCATAGACGATGGCGAAAATCGCAGCAGAAGGAATAACATCAGGGTACGTGGCCTACCTGAAGCTACATCAGGGAATGATCTCAGAGCCACTATAGTAGCCATATTTAACCGACTGCTAGACAAACCTCCTACCGCAGAGCTGGAATTGGACCGAGTGCACCGTGTACAGGGTCCTAGAGGAGGAGAAGAATCCACACCGAGAGATGTACTAGCGAGAGTTCATTATTACACGATTAAGGAGGAAATTCTGCAAAGAGCTTGGACTCGGGGCCCTGTGGACTTTGATGGGGCGTCGGTGCAATTATTCCCGGATCTATCGAGACTCACTCTACGCATGAGGGGCCAACTACGACCATTACTGGAAGCAATCAGATCCACGGGAGCTACATACCGATGGGGCCACCCATTCCATCTGATAGTACAGAAAGGGAACAACTCTTTTGTTCTGCGCTGGCCTGACCAGCTTCCTGACCTGTTTGGATTTTTGGCAATCCCCGGCCTTTCAGTACCCAACTGGCTGGACTTCCCAATAACCTTCAGCAACCCGCGTTCTGCATCTCCGAGACCTCAAAGACCCAGCAGACGACAGTGGCGTTCCAGATCCAGAACCTCTCCGAGAGACAACCTCACCTCACCTGAATCTTGATTGGACTGACTTTCCTGAACACATAATCTATCCATATGGTTCCGTGAGTGGGTTATAGTTAGTCTAAGGGGCTTGTCAAGTATATATTCCTAAAAGGGGCCCTGCCTCTAGTTACAGGGAGGCAATTGCCTACAATGGTCTCCTGGACCCAAATGATATGTGGGACTTCGCGCTGCCCCCCCCCCCCCGTCACTTACCGCTCCATACGGAGACATTTTTTGTTTATGTTTTGGCTCAGTTGCCCCCCGCTTACAGTTTATTGCAGTTGATACCTCATTTTTTGTTGAGGGGGCGGGGGTGTGGCGCTGAAGAAACCCTAACCCACATGACACGGAATGATATATAATCTAACGAGATACTGAGGTTCGATACTGAAACTTATTGTGATGGCTTTGTTGCTGACGGGGCGCTGGTGTGCGTGTTCCTCTGTGTCCCAAACTGTTGGGATGCAGAGGGCTGCGTGCAGGCGTCCTGAACGGTACTGCAAATACGGTAAATTGAATTGTTCTGGGAAAGTTTTAATATCATTTTATATGTTTTGTTAGAAACGGTAGTAGTCTGGTATTTCTTAACATGCCGGTTCTCACCTGTCGACACGTCTCCCGCTGTACCACAGAGTCCAGCCTTCCACCCCCACTAATAGGCAGCGCATAAGTGCGCAAGGCTTAGGTTAGCAACAGGGGGATAACTTGTTTATCCCTCTTAGTACTTGTTCTTTTCCACCTTTCTGCTTTGCTTCTATACCTGTTTTTCCCCCGCCCCCCCTCTTCCCTCCCCCCATACTCTTTCCCTTCCTATCCCCCTTTCACTCCTCTCTGCTACCCCCCCCCTATCGCCCCCTACTTTATACCTCACTGATCAGTGCCCTTTTCTTCCATTTTCTCTTATCTTCCCGGTAGGGTGTTGGTGAGCGGCATGGCCCCTCTCGGAGCTCCCCCGGGTTCTCGTAAGCAGGGTGAGATAAGGTTTACTTCTCTCAACGTTAGAGGTCTGGCGACACCAGAAAAGCGCTCCAGACTCCTCTCTGACCTGAAAAAATCGCGCTCACAGGTGGCGTTTATTCAGGAAACACATTTCAAACAGTCGTCAGTACCCAGACTTAGCAACAGGGATTTCCCCAATGTATACCATGCCCCCTCCCCCCTGTCGAAATCGAAGGGAGTCAGCATCCTAATAGCAAGATCTATACCGTGGACGCTGTTGGAAGAGAGAGCAGACCCTCTGGGGCGGTACCTACTTCTGAAAGGCAAGATTAGAAATTCCATAGTGACCCTGGTCAATGTCTATTTCCCTAATTCTGATCACCTGTCTTTCCTGAGAGCACTCACTCCCTTAATACTGGAATTTCGGGAGGGTAGGTTTCTGATGGGCGGAGACTTTAACTTTGCCCCGGAGCCGCTCCTCGACGTTTCAAGAGGGGCATCCCACTTGTCTTTCAACTACCTGAAAAGGCTCAAACAGGAGCTATCGGGCCTGCAGTTGGTTGACCCCTGGAGGGTCATGCACCCGGAGGAGAGGGATTACACCTACTTCTCCGCGGTGCATGGAACTTACTCCAGAATAGACTTCTTCCAGATCCAGCACAAAGACCTCCCATATGTCACTTCATCCCAAATTGACTACATTTCACTGTCTGACCATGCTCCCACACATGTAACCATGTGCTGGGATACGGACACACGATCCCCCCCCACATGGAAACTAAATGAGTCCCTCCTACAAACTCAGGAAGCACGTGCAGAGATAAATAGGACATTAACCAACTATTTCTCAGAGAACACAGACCCATTGCTGTCCCCTATGACAATCTGGGAGGCCCACAAATGTGTAGTAAGAGGGGAACTAATTAGGATCGGAGCTGCCAAAAAAAGGGAAAGGAATAAACAGATCGAGCTCCTGATATCCCAGGTGCGATCTCTCGAGCAGCTACACAAGAAGTCCATGGCCGAAGCACACCTCAAGGCTCTATTGAAGGCCAGAGGTGAACTAAAAGATCTTTTGTACCATAAAACCGTTCAGAACCTGGCTTGGGCTAAAAGAACCATGTTCGAATTCTCAAATAAGCCTGGAACCATGCTGGCCAGACTTCTAAGGGCTCCGAGACAACGCACCTATATCCCATCTATTATGAACCCACAAGGAGCAAAAGTCCATACCTCTAGGGATATAGCCAGAGAATTCGTGGAGTACTATCAACAGCTCTATAATATTCATAGGGAGGTACCCTCGGGCTCCCTAGAGGAGAAAGAGAGACTGGCGGGTGAGTACATCGGGTCCTCGGGCATGCCTACTCTGCCAGCTGAAATAAGTGACACTCTTGAAGCGGAGATTACCCAGGAAGAGCTATTACTAGCCCTGGCACAAACGAAACCCAGGAAGGCACCGGGGCCCGATGGCTTCACCCTGACCTATTATCAGACTTTCGAACCCAACTTATCGCCACACTTCTTGAAAGCATACAACTCACTAAGGGAGAATAATACTAATACTAACATGGTAGACCCCTTACGGGCATTTATTTCCCTAATCCCAAAAGAAGGGAAAGATCCTAACTATTGCAGTAATTATCGCCCAATTGCGTTGCTTAACGTAGACTTGAAACTATTCTCCAAGATCCTCGCCAACAGAATCTTACCCCACATCCCTCAGTTGGTTCACTTAGACCAGGCGGGGTTTGTGCCGCTGAGGGAGTCGAGAGACAACACCATCAGAGTGCTCAATCTAATTCATGAAGCGAGATCAGTCCGGAGGCCTTTCCTGCTCCTTTCTACGGACGCAGAGAAGGCCTTTGACCGGGTGGCCTGGCATTTTATGCGGGCCACCCTAGAACATATTGGTATGGGCCCAAACATGAGAGGCTGGATGTCGTCCTTGTACTCGACTCCCTCGGCAGCGGTACGGGTCAACGAGTGGCGTTCAGATTTCTTCAACATTACAAATGGGACGAGACAGGGATGCCCCCTGTCCCCACTGATTTTCATCCTTACCCTTGAACCATTTATGTGTAGCATCCGTGGGAACCCTAATGTCACTGGCATTGTCAAGCCCTCGGGACATCACAAAATCGCGGCTTTCGCCGATGATCTGATCTTCTTTGTCTCAAACCCAAGCATCACTCTTCCCAACATCTTATCTGCTCTTAGGGTGTATGGGGAATTATCAAGTTTCAAAGTCAATTGCGCCAAGTCCGCGGTGTTAAACATCACAGTACCAGCTAAGGAAGCAGTAAACATGAGCAAATCATTCCCCTTCAGGTGGGCGGAGAAATCTATCCGCTATCTTGGGGTGGACATCACCCCGGACTTGACGCATTTATACAACAGTAATTTTGTTCCCCTACTCCAGAGACTAAAAACGGATCTCCAGTCGTGGCACAAACTTACCCTAACTTGGTTCGGACGTTGCAACGCCCTGAAAATGACAGCCCTTCCCCGGATTTTATATATCCTTCAAACACTACCGATTCAGCTACCAACTACCTTTTTTAAACAAATTCAGTCCACCATTAGAGAATTTATCTGGTCTCACAAATCCCCCAGAACGAAACTACAATCTCTGACTAAGCCTAAGGACAAAGGGGGGGTGGGACTCCCGGATATTTTCCGTTACTACCAAGCGGTTCACTTAGCCAGGATTGCAGACTGGCACTGCAATGGGGACTCAAAACAATGGGTAGGGATGGAAATTGAAGATGCTTCTATTCCCTTACTCCCAGCACCGTGGCTTTTGTCCACCCCGCCAGCGGACATGAAATCCCACCCGCTGATAGGGGCCACCCTTCATGTGGTGAGGAAAATATTCCGTACTACGGACATATCACCGCTACCCTCTCCCATGACACCTATCATAGGCAACCCTGACTTCTCCCCCGGACTCACGAGTCGTAGATTGAGACAATTAAAATTTAATGAGAAGCAGTCTCTAGGCGAGATCTGGCCCCAGGGTGACTTCCCGACTGCCTCCGCACTCTCCAAACTCATTGATCCCCCATTGGACAGCCTCAGTGCTCTCCAACTTAGGCACTACCTGAAGACCCTCCAGGAACTATCATATGTCCCTCGGAGCTACACCCCCCTAGAGGCACTTTGCCGATCTGGAGAACCAATTAGACACACATTGTCCTTCTTGTACAGTCTTCTTTCGGGTCAGAGAGGGGACTCAACCCCTGAGTTCCTCCTGAAGTGGGAGAGAGACCTGGGGACCCAGTTCTCCGCTAAGCAAAGAGAGAAGATTTTGATTTTGGCACACAAATCCTCTATAGCGAGCCAATATCAAGAAGCGGGATATAAAATATTGACCAGATGGTACAGAGTCCCATATGTGTTAAACAAAATGGATCCGTCGCTGTCGGATAGGTGTTGGAGATGCGGCGGAGAGGTGGGCAATTTGTTCCACATCTTTTGGTCGTGCCCGCTTCTGAGACCCTTCTGGGGGGAAGTTACCTCGACCATCCAAAATCTGACCTCGGTCGATCTCAGGGACAACCCGGCCGCATGCCTCCTGCACCTGTCCACAAGACCGATCCAAAAATACAAAAAAACGCTGACCATGCAGCTTCTTAACGCTGCCAGAATCTGCATCCCTGCGCTTTGGCGAGACCCTCTACCTCCAACTAGGACTTTGTGGTACTCAAAAGTAAACTGTATCCTACGCATGGAGGAATTGACGGCAACCCTGCAAAACAAAGAGGAACAATTTATTGAGAAATGGAGGCCCTGGAGATATTTTGTCGGCACAGACGCCTATTTACAGGACCTAGCCCAAACACAATCCTCACCCACCTGAGCGGGGACCCTGGCACCGCTGATTTCTATATACAACCTTCTGATGTGTGAGGGTTGGGGCCTGGGGGGGGGGGCGGTGTCGCAGCCACCCCTACATAAACTACCCCTTCTTGTTATCCTTCCCCCTTGTCCACTCATCCCCCTCTTCTCCGCATACTTTGCTTCTCTATCCGCTTTCTAATCTTTTTTTTCTCTATATCTTCCTGTATTTTGATCTGCTCACCAAGCAGCCGTGGTGACGGCGAAAATAAATAAAATGGTAATAAAATTATTGTATGTTGAGCAGGTAACACTTATATTTACAGCAATAGATATTTCCTTCTTTGAAGATCTAATCATTACCCAAAATATTAAAAATGTTCAAAAACCAATCTAGTGTCATACAAGGAAGCCTGATCTGGACAACCTTAATATAGTTTTCTGCATGTTCTGAATAGAACAGTCATACTATTGACTAGAACTTATCTAGGCTATTTTATCTGTCTGACTAATAATTTAGACTTTGGTTTACAGTCTGTTTGTATATGATTCAAAATTGTATCAACATGGAATATGTAAGACACTGTAACCCAGATTGTATTTCTATGCCTTCAGTGTACTTGCAATAAAGGAATTTAAAAAAAAAAAAAAAAAAAAAAAAAAAAAGGACGTCAATTTTGTTTGGGTGCAACATCGCAAGACCACGCAATTGTCAGTTAAAGTGACGCAGTGCCAAATCGCAAAAAGTGCTGAAGTGGTTAAAGTCTATGAGCATAAGTCAGATAGAAGTCGTCCTGAAGTAGTACAGGAAACTTTTGTAAAGTCGGAACTACTTTAGTAGTGCTAAGTAAGACAGCTCTCATTGACTAAAATGGGATTTTACATGTCACGCAACTTGGAGTCTCACAAGTTGGATCCCAAGCTACTCGTATTGCAAGACCTTGCTTTATTTATCAAGTTAAAATTTATTTAAAAATTTCTCGCCTTGTAAAACACTCGTAGACCAAGTGACTCGCAATCCAAGGTTTTACTGTATATACAGTAAGATTGTGTTCACATAGATTTCCAGAGAATATTATTCCCATGCTCATACAAATACAGACACAATTTCCAATGACAAAATTGAAAATGAATTTACCGGAGGGCATCTCGCCAGAGGATGTACTTGAAGCAAAGAATTAACCCGGCATAGGCAAATTTCAACAACCGATCTTTCAAATGTCACCCCAGGAAGTATTGGTGAGACATAGGAGAGGCACAAAGGTCAGCAAATGACTCCCTTATTACTGTATAATAGGTACATACAATTATTATTAAGACTTACACGGGGGGGGGCATAAACCCCTCCTATTAAAATTAACAAGTAAGTCGAAACGAAAGAGGGCATACTGCATAAGGGAGTGATATAAATATATGTATGGTAATATGTGGTAAAGCCCACAAAACATCAAACTGGTCAGGTGGTAACTTCAGTGTGTGCTAGAAAAACGCAACAATGCAAAAATGTAAAATAATTTGTTTGTTGTATTAAGAAAAAAAGGGGGGGGGGAGGAAAAAAATGGCTACAAAAAAGGGGAGAGGATTTTTTAAATCAGTGTCAAGAGCCAGCAGAAATTGCACTTACCATAGAGGATGAATTTGTTGGGGAGACAAGTGTCATCCGCATCGGGGTGCTTCTATTTGTACCCCTCCCACCCCGCCAGCATCTGACATGACTAGAGGGCTAAGATAATGAACATTCAATGGCTAAAAGACCTGAATACCTCATGTGACAAGGCATTCAGAAAGAAAGGGTTAGTGTTTGATTAGAGGGATGGTTGAGCTGGCCATATATTAGTAGTCTATCCACACCATCCTGCCGGGGCAGTCAGGACACAAAGCACAGCAAGGCAGGGGACGAGGACACGGAGCGGCAGAGAGGAGACCATGGTGGTTCGTACGTCCTTTTCCTAGGACCTGGAAACTGCTACCAGCGGATAAATCTCCTAGAGACTGTATACAGTGCGATAATTTCTTTCTACCTTTTGTGAGTAGATTTTAATCTTGTTTTTAATAAATGTTTCTTAACCACTTCAATACCAGGCACTTAGACACCTTCCTGCCCAGGCCAATTTTCAGCTTTCAGCGCTGTCACAATTTGAATGACAATTGCGCGGTCATGCTACACTGTACGCAAACAAATTTTTTATCATTTTGTTCCCACAAATAGAGCTTTCTTTTGGTGGTATTTGACCACCTCTGCGGTTTTTATTTTTTGCGCAACAAATAAAAAAAGACCGAAAATTTTGAAAAAAAACAAGTTTTTCTTTGTTTCTGTTAAAACTTTTTGTAAATAAGTACGTTTTCTTCTTCAATGACGGGCACTGATATGGCTGCACTGACGGGCACTGATATGGCGGCACTGATGGGCACTGATGGGCACCGATGAGGTGGCACCAATGAGGTGGCACTAATGAGGTGGCACTGACGGGCACTGATAGGCGGCACTAATAGGCACTGATAGGTGGCACTGATGGGCACTGATAGGTGGCACTGGTATGCGGCACTGATGGGCACTCATAGGTGGCATGGATGGGCACTTATCGGCGGCACTGATGGGCACTCATAGGTGGCATTGATGGGCACTCGTAGGTGGCATTGATGGTTACTTATGGGTAGCACTAATAGTTGGCACAGATGGGCACGGATGGGCACTGATAGATGGGCACTGATGGGCACGGATAGGCACGGATAGGCACTGACAGGTGGCATGAATGGACACTGATGGGTTGCACTGATGACACTGCTTGTTTGCAGTGATGCCCCTAAGGGTGGCATTGCTGGGCATCACTGCAACATAATGGTGCCAATCAGTGCCCATTTGTGGGCACTGATTGGCACAGATTTGGCACACTGGGCACATGTGGATGGCCATGGGGTACATACCTGGCCATCCATATGTTGCCCCTTCCCTTGTGGTCCTAGTGGCGATCCCTGGTGGTCCAGTGTGGTGATCTGTGGGGGGGCTGTGCTTATAAACAATCAGCGCAGACCCCCCCTGCCAGGAGAGCCGCCGATCAGCTCTCCTCTACTCGCGTCTGTCAGACGCGAGTGAGGAAGAGCCAATCAATGGCACTTCCTATTGACAGCGTGATCAGCCGTGATTGGACACGGCTGATCACGTGGTAAAGAGCCTCCGCCGGAGGCTCTTTACCAAGATCGGTGTAGCGGTGTGTCAGACTGACACACCGATCCACCGATCGCCGCGATGTCGGCATGTTATCCTGCTGGAAGTCATATGACGTCCAGTCAGGATAACAGAACCACTTCCCGGACGTCAATCTGCCATAGGGTGGGCGGGAAGTGGTTAAGGATAATGCACTAGGCTGGTGCGCTCTTTGTATTTCTTAACATATATTAGTAGAATTTCATTTCAAAATTTTCAGTTTTGAAATGTTTTTTCGATTTTCTAAACTTTAGTGGAGGTAATGTGGTTACCCATAACAACTTGATAAAAAAATAATGTTCTTTAGCTAGGAATGCTACCAAAATTAGTGTATGCTGTAAATTGTCTTCAGCATTGCTCCTGTTTCTTCTTGCTGGGGGCCATTTTGCTGAAGCCCAGAGCCCCTTAACAGCAGTAAATCATAAAGCGGATCTAAACCCATCTATGTAATGGTTACAAAAAACTGTTACATTCCTGCTATGTCGGCATTAATAGCTGTCACATTTTCGCGTGTCCTCAACCAAACTGTCAAAAAAATCACATGGCTGGTGTCATAACTGATCACATGTAGCTCCGAACATAGCTCCTCCCCCCCGTATGCGTGGATGTTCAATAGAACTTTGTTGAGCTGACAAAGTTCTATTGAATGAAATGCATACGGGGGAGGAACTACATTAAGATGACGTCACCTGCTGCCATCCTGCTAGACGGAGCAAACGCAGTATACCGTCCTATTCCTATATGCCTGAACTGATCGTTTCTATGTAAGTAGGAACTCGCTACTTTAATAAAGCCTTTAATGTTTAAATGGAGAGCACTTAGATCCCCTTTTTTTTCTCATGTGACTGAGTCCGGGGCTCTGGATTAGCTTTCCTGCTTTACTTTACCCTTAAAGGGACACATGCTGCTGACTTCCTGTTAGTTCAGGGGTCCATTCTAACAGGTGAACGAAGCAATTATTTCAGTGGAGGTGGAGAAATTGTCATGCAATACTTTTGTTTCTGGATCCATCTCATCAGTTGGATGCTCCTTGCTGTCGCTGTCTGGGCCTTGTGGTTCACCTCATTGGACTTTTACTATTTTTCTGGAATTTTGATTGGGTTTTTTTTTGCGCTGCACTTTTCTTTGATTTGTTTCTTTTATATAGGTGTTGTGAATACCTTTTTAGTGTTCATCTGGCATACGCTTTTAATGTTTCTTTGTATGTGCGCTGATTGCACTTTTTGTTACCATAAGTTCACACTTACCCATTCTTTTCAGATTCCGGCTAAGCAGCTACTGTTAGGCATTCAAAAGGAGATCCTGCCTCCTCCTGAATGCTTGTTTTTTGTTTTTTGTTTTTACTAAACAACGATTTTCAATGGGACTAATGTACCACAACTGCAAACCAAGTGGTTGGTGGTTGTGGTGCAGCTCCATGGACTTGAATGATCACATTTGATGGGCAGTGCTGCCTTTCATGTCAACATGAAGCATTAAATTTACTGCAACACAAAGCATTGCAGCCTTGGCATGTGAACAGCTGTATTGTATTTGTGACAGACTCACCCGGGACAGAGGCTTTTTGAGGGGACTGAATGCGAGCCTCTTGCCTACAGATTATGGGCCTTGGCATTTGGGGTACCCTTGAGGTGTTGTTACTTTGGCTTCGGGTCCTTGTCCCCCAGAACACACAGACGCTGGGGACCCTGTATTTGCCATATTAGCAATAGTGACTGAGTCATACTGTTGGGACTCATACTGTGAGGAGATGCTAATATCAACTCCACTCACCTGTCTGATGTCTGCTATAAGGTGTTTAATGTAAATGAGTCTAGTCTGGCTTACCACAGGTTCTAAGGGTATTCCACACATTGTTGTGTGTTCTAATTAACCCTGTGTTGATGTTTATGGTATTATGTATTGAATAGTCAATGGCTAGGAGACGAACAGTCTACTCCTACTATAGTTTGTTGATGACTAGGCTGAGGAGGGGGGGAGATCACTGTTTGTATTGTTAATTGTAATTAGCTCCTGCTATTGTGAGAAAATGTCCTGTGGTTGTACTTATGATAATGTTTAATGTACTGTGTGAAGCTCGGTGACCACAAGTCTGGGCAAAAGGTCATATCTCTTAGTCACCTAGGCTGTATAAAGGATTAGATAATTAGCTCATGTTAATTAGGTTAGCTTTTAGTCTTCCTGCTGTATATATTTGTGTGAGATCTCAAATAAAAACAGTCCATGTTAGCAGTGAAACAAGTATCGCCTTGTTTTGTGCTTGGGAGCAGTTGGAATATCTGATATCTTTATTCAGACTGGGAGGAAGTGGTATACTGACAGAAACACTCAAGCGGAGTGTGGGACGTTCCGTGACAGTATTCTTTAAGTTGTGGTGGGGGGTGGGGTGGTAAAACTGGTTCAACCTCCTGATTTTACTGCCCCCTGCCTGAAAGAATCCTTAAGCCCCATACACACTATTATTTTTTCTGCTGAGTTTTTCCTTCAGATTTACCAAAACCATATAATATGAGGTCAAACCTTAGGAGTTTCAGTGTGTATGCAATCAGGCAGGCCCTTGCACTACATGGTTTTGGTAAATCTGAAGGAAAAACTCAGCAGAAAAACTGATAGTGTGTATGGGGCTTTAAGGTTTGGTTATAGGGAGGGTTAGAGGTACTGTTAAGGTTGGGGTTCTAAGGAGAGTTGGTGTGAGGGTTACAGATGGGGTTAGTGTGAGGGTTAGACTTACAGGAAGGGTTATTTCTGGTGTGGGTTTACAGAAAGAGTTTGTATGAGCGTTACAGAAAGAGTAATGGCCTGTACACACGAGCGGAAATTCCGCCAGCAAAAGTCAGATGTGAGCTTTTGGTTGGAAATTCCGACCGTGTGTATGCTCCATCAGACTTTTGCTGGTGGAATTTCCGCCAGCAAAAGATTGAGAGCAGGTTCTCTATTTTTCCGATCGTCTGTAGCAATTCCGACATGCAAAATTCCTACGCATGCTCGGAAACAATTTGACGCATGCTCGGAAGTATTGAACTTCATTTTCTCGGCTCATCGAAGTGTTGTACGTCACCGCGTTCTTGACGGTCGAAAGTTCAGAGAACTTTTGTGTGACCGTGTGCATGCAAGGCAAGCTTGAGCAGATCTCTGTCGGAAAAACCATCCAAGTTTTTTCTGACGGAAATTCCGATCGTGTGTACAGGGTATTAGGCTAGGTTCACACTAGACACGGATGCGGCGAAATTCGCATCCAATTTTCACTAGTGTGAACCCAGCCTTAGTGTAAGGATGGGGGTTATAGGGAAGGTAAGTATTAGGGTTGAGGTTACAAGAAGGGATCGTTTTAGGTCTGCCTAGGAAGGTTAGTGTTAGGATTGAGGTTACAGGGAGTGATTTGGTAAAAGGGGTTTAAGGTAGGTATTGATCTCAGCGCTGGGAACTCTGCACTGAAAGCTGACTGAATCTTATTTTTTTACATTTTGGCTGTGGATGTCTTTACCTACCTTGTATACTGCTTCTCCTTTTTTTTTTTTAAGGATGCCTTTACAGTTGTTTCTGTCAGTCCCATGGTCACTACCCTACCCCTGCTTCCCTGTTTTCGGGGGTTTCATGGAGACACCCTTACAAGTTTGCATTACCCAATGACATTGCCTAGAACCGCCTTTGTATTGTGGTGCTAAGAAGTAGGGTGGCCATTTCACCATAACGTGGCATGTTTCAACCAGTGATAGTGAATTTTATGTAATGTAGAGAAGGCTCTGCCTGGGGCATTTGCAGTGCTATACTTTGGATAAGAGACCCAGTAATGCTGGCATGATCGGTCATGTGAGTGCGTTCCTCGACTGGAAGTAGCAGCATGGATCCATAAGGAGTGCCTGAGAAAAGAGTAAGAGATTGGCGATATATTAACAAATAATTGTTGATGCTGTAGGTTGATTTGCTTAAGATTAATGCTTTAATATAAAAAAGAAGGGTTTCAATCTATTTTAACTCAAGTCTAATGTATTGCAAAATACATTATTAATGTGGATTTATCCAATTTTCTGACTTATTTAATCTATCCCCATGTGAGCGATTGGTTGGTTAGTGCCTTCTGAACCCACACATACTTTTGTTGATACATGGGTCAAGTTATACATTAATAGCTAGGGTTTATAAGAGTGAACCACATATATACATACTTTATACATATAACTTTTTGTATATTGCTCATTAATGTGTCTCTATTTCAGTAACATCCTTTCTCTTTTTATATCAGCTATCTACATAGCTATGTAAGAGTAATACATTCAATATATTATAGATGTAACCGTATTTGCATTGACAAAAGCTGTCCCCTCCAGTTAGCACTTTGTCATCATTTGAGTGATTTGGTTAAAATTGAATTTCAGAGGAAACAGTTACCATCCATCCAACACATTTAGAAACAAAATTATTTTTTTCACTGATTGGATTTCTGTTGTTGAGATTTTTATATTTTACAGAAAAGTGTACAGTCTAAAAACCTAAAAATAAATACACAGAATTTAATGATAAATGAAAAATGGTAAAAATCTGAAAATGCAGACTTTTAGTGATCTGGTGGTTCCTAGCAATGGTAATAAAGTACATTCAAGTGTACCTCTTGTCTTCAAATTAAACATTATATATGATGTATGTGCAGCCTTAAATGTTTTCTCCATGTTGTATTACTTAGGAGGCAGGCTAGTTCACTGGTTATAAAGCAGCCAAGCTCTCAATGACCAGCTTGACATTATAGTGACCTGATCTTACACATGGCCATTTATAAAAGAGAAAAAAATAAAATAAGAGGGTAGACCAAGAGCTTTAACCACTTCCTGCCTGACCACTGTACAAATATGGCCAGGCAGAACAAGCGTCTTTCTGGGAGGACATATGGGTACATCCTCCTAGAAGCGATCCTCATCCACAATCTTGTGGGCACACAGCAGTGTAATCTGTCCATCAGGCACAGCTTATCACAGATTAGGGTACAGGGCCGCTGTGACTGACCCTTGCACCATGTGATTGCTGTGACTATTCAAAGCAACCACATTACCAGTAGTAAAAAAGGCTGTCATTCATAACACCATTGTTTTCTACTGTGGTTTCTGCGATTGCTCACAGTAACAGGGTTAATCACAGTGGCCAATTACAGCTATCACAGTAGTGCTCAATGCCTGCAGGAATGCAGTCAAACAGTGTGTAAAATGATTGCTTATACAGCCATCATGCTCACCCCCCAGGGCAATACAATGTCACTATGATAACACAGCACTGTAAAAAAATAAATAATATATATATATATATATTTGTTCCGCATTGACTTCAATGGGATGCAATACCGCATGCGGCCAGAGGCGGGGGCGCCGGAGAGCCTTGGAAACAGACGAAAAGGCCCGAGGGACACTTCGGCGGACCTCGGAAAGCCTCGGAAAGACTCCGTTCATAAACCTTTCCGAGGTTTGTCGAGGTCAGCCGAACTGTCTTCGGCAAACTCGGCAAACCGAACTGTCCTCCTACAAGGGCAGCCAGTATACAGTCTTGTGTGTGTATATATATATATATATATATATATATATATATATATATATATATATATATATATATACTCTGAATCCAGTGTAGCCTATATCTACAGTGCATTCTGTGGTGTACTGTTTCTAATACACTTCAGGCGGTGTACACAGTATCTAATACAGTGTGTACAGTGTCTACTACACTTCTGGTGGTGTACACAGTATAAAATACAGTGCGGCTGTAGTACAGTTGCTAATACAGTGCAGGCGGTGTGCACAGTATCTAATACAGTGTGTACAGTTTCTACTACACTTCTGGTGGTGTACACAGTACGCAATACAGTGCAGCCATAGTACAGTTGTTAATACAGTTCAGGCAGTGTACACAGTATCTAATACAGTGTGTACAGTGTCTACTACACTTCTGGTGGTGTACACAGTATAAAATACAGTGCACCTGTAGTACAGTTGCTAATACAGTGCAGGCGGTGTACACAGTATCTAATACAGTGTGTACAGTTTCTACTACACTTCTGGTGGTGTACACAGTACACAATAAAGTGCAGCCGTAATACAGTTTCTACTACTTTTCTGGTGGTGTACACAGTATCTAATACAGTGTGTACAGTTTCTACTACACTTCTGGTGGTGTACACAATACAGTGCAGCCGTAGTACAATTGCTAATACAGTGCAGGCAGTGTACACAGTATCTAATACAGTGTGTACAGTTTATACTACACTTCTGGTGGTGTACACAGTATCTAATACAGTGTAGTATGGTGCTGCAAAACAAAATATACATCATGTTCAGAAGGCCACCAAGGAGAGGCAGACGCTCACAGGCCACTAAAAGTGGGCAAGCAGCCTCCGTGTCTACAGTCAACAGTGCTGGACATGGTGCATCCTCTGCAGGTGGCCGTGGGGCACGCTTGTCCTTTTTTTCTGCTGCTGGCTGTGTTAATGAGCCAGAACATGCAGAAGAGTTGGCGGAGTGGATAACAAAGCTGTCCTCATCCTCCTCATCCTCTGTCACCCAGGCTCAGAGTAGTTTGCCTTCCAATGCAGCTGCCAAAGCAGCCTATTCCACTGGCTCCTTGTCCACAGTCACTCCTTCTGTAGCCTCACCATCATGCATGGAGGAGTCCCCAGAACTATTCGACCACAGTGTCGTGTACATGTTGCTGAAGTATGCGCAAGGCTCCGATGTTGGTTCCCAGGTTGAGGAAGGGAGTAACGTGAGCCTAGAGAGAGGGGGTGACCAAGAAGATCAAGAAACTGGCAGTCATGTTCCTCCAGCTGCGGATGATGAGGTCACTGACTCTATTTGGGTGCCTGAGAGAAGAGAGGAGAAGGCACAACTCCAACGAGGCAGGATGTCCTCTAGGGGGCAGCGTAAGGGCAGCCACCCTATTGCATCACACCGCAAAGCTCCACAGGTGCAGGGCACTGCTGACTCCCTGCTGACTTTTAAAAGTTCCTTGGTGTGGGCCTTTTTCGACATGTGTGCAGCAGATCGCACCATTGCTGTTTGCAACCTATGTCTCAAGCGGATCAAGCATGGCCAGAACAGCAGCCGCTTGGCCAACACATGCTTGACCAGACGTATGACGACCTGCCATGCAGTCCAAAAGGTGGACTTCTCCTTGCTCCTCATCTGGGATCTCCAACCCCACTATACCTCTAGTCCTCTTAAAAACCTGCACTGAGAGGAATGAAGGTATAGCAATAGGTGTCCCAAGTACTTGCAGCCAATCTGCTAGCAGTACACCGCCATCTGATTTTAGCAGACAAATTTCCCTACCACAGTTGCTGAACTGTAAAAAGAAATTCAATCCCAGCCATCCACATGCTCAGCGTCTGAATGCTAGCTTGGCCAAATTGCTAGCACTGCAACTGCTGCCTTTTCAGCTGGTAGACTCTGCCCCTTTTCGTGAATTTGTGGAATGTGTTGTATCTCAGTGGCAGGTTCCAAAACACCATTTCATTTGTTTAACAGGGGCATGTAATTCCAAATCTTGATATAGTATTTCACAGCAGGGCCCATTCCTGCGCTCACCAAGAGTAGCTGTGAGGGCTTACAGTGTTCTGGTACCACCAACACCTAAGGCCCAATTTTCTGCAGAGTGTATAGGGCAGGCCGTATAGTATATATACTGCTGTTCAGAATATATAGCGCCTGGGGGCCTGGGGGAATCCCACGCCATTTTTTTTTACATTTGGGTGCGAGATGCCCCTTGATATCCATACCAGAACCAAAGGGCCTGGTAATTGACTGGGGGGGGGGACCCATGCCGTTTTTTTCAATGATATTCATCTATATTGCTGAGAACCAACAATACATTACAGCAGTTTTAAATTACTTTTTTTCCTTTCCATTTTGCTGTGGTATTGTTCTAAACATGGGAAAACCGTGCCACTTTACAGGCATACTATAGACACCCCCCAGGAATGATATTTAATTTTCAAATCATTTTTATTAGCGTTTTTGCATACCATACAGGAAATTGCATACATTTCTAATGAAGTGAGAAAAGTTACACAGATAGTATCTTACATTTATGAACATCAATTATAACCCAAACTGAGTGTTATAGCTGCTAAACTGACACTACCAAATTAACTCACTACAGCTATATGCGGCTCAGTTATGTCCTGTAGTCAAGTTTAACTCAGTGGTGTGGCAAACTTCTCTGTTCAAAGCAAAGTAAAAAAAAGAAAAAGAAAAAAATCTGATGTATTAATATAAAGAAACCAATGAACAAAGTATGAACAGTCCTGTATGTCAGAGCTCTATACAGGTGCTCAAGGATCAGAGGATAATCCCATGAGAGTAATATTACAGTTTATCTGTATTTACTGTGTGGAAGCATCCGAGGGAGCCCATTCGTGCGGGAGGATAGGTAGATGTGGAGATTCGTCTTTGGGGGATAGACGCCGGATGACCCAGGGAACCCTCGCACACTCCCCCTGTGGGATCTTCCTGTAGGTGTGTTTAGGTTCTGCCCCAAGTCAGCCGACTCCCCCAGGAGCGTTATGAGCTGGTTGGAAGGGCTATAAAAGCGGAGCCCTCCATTTCCAGTCCACAACTGCGGTAGCTAGTGAACCTCTAGTGAGGAGAAGAAGGGGTCCCTTGAATACTCTGTTTAACAGTCTATTAAGATTTCCCCTCTGGGTGCGTATATGTCATGTTGTACCTGATAAATAGAAGGATCTGAGTAGGGATGAGCCGAACACCCTCCTGTTCGGTTCGCACCAGAACATGCGAACAGGAAAAAAGTTCGCTCGAACACGCGAACACCGTTAAAGTCTATGGGACACGAACATGAATAATCAAAAGTGCTAATTTTAAAGGCTTATATGCAAGTTATTGTCATAAAAAGTGTTTGGGGACCTGGGTCCTGCCCCAGGGGACATGGATCAATGCAAAAAAAAGTTTTAAAAACGGCCGTTTTTTCAGGAGCAGTGATTTTAATAATGCTTAAAGTCAAACAATAAAAGTGTAATATCCCTTTAAATTTCGTACCTGGGGGGTGTCTATAGTATGCCTGTAAAGGGGCGCATGTTTCCCGTGTTTAGAACAGTCTGACAGCAAAATGACATTTCGAAGGAAAAAAAGCCATTTAAAACTACCCGCGGCTATTGCATTGCCGACAATACACATAGAAGTTCATTGATAAAAACGGCATGGGAATTCCCCACAGGGAAACCCCGAACCAAAATTAAAAAAAAAAAAATGACGTGGGGGGGTCTCCCTAAATTCCATACCAGGCCCTTCAGGTCTGGTATGGATATTAAGGGGAACCCCGGCCAAAATTAAAAAAAAAAATGACGTGGGGTTCCCCCTAAATTCCATACCAGACCCTTCAGGTCTGGTATGGATTTTAAGGGGAACCCCGCGCCAAAAAAAAAAAAAAAAACGGCGTGGGGTTCCCCCAAAAATCCATACCAGACCCTTATCCGAGCACGCAACCTGGCAGGCCGCAGGAAAAGAGGGGGGGACGAGAGTGCGGCCCCCCCCCTCCTGAACCGTAGCAGGCCACATGCCCTCAACATTGGGAGGGTGCTTTGGGGTAGCCCCCCAAAACACCTTGTCCCCATGTTGATGAGGACAAGGGCCTCATCCCCACAACCGTGGCCGGTGGTTGTGGGGGTCTGCGGGTGGGGGGCTTATCGGAATCTGGAAGCCCCCTTTAACAAGGGGACCCCCAGATCCCGGCCCCCCCCTGTGTGAAATGGTAAGGGGGTACTTACCCCTACCATTTCACTAAAAAAGTGTCAAAATAGTTAAAAATGACAAGAGACAGTTTTTGACAATTCCTTTATTTAAATGCTTCTTCTATCTTCCTTCATCTTCTTCTTCTTCTGGTTCTTCTGGCTCTTCTGGTTCTTCCTCCGGCGTTCTCGTCCAGCATCTCCTCCGCAGCGTCTTCTATCTTCTTCTCCTCGGGCCGCTCCGCACCCATGGCATGAGGGGAGGCTCCCGCTCTTCTCTTCATCTTCTTCTTCATCCTCTTCTCTTCTTCATCTTCTTCATCTTCTTCATCTTCATCTTCTCTTCTTAATTTTCTTCTGCGGGCCGCTCCGCATCCATGCATGGAGGGAGGCTCCCGCTGTGTGACGGCGTCTCCTCGTCTGACGGTTCTTAAATAATGGGGGGCGGGGCCACCCGGTGACCCCGCCCCCCTCTGACGCACGGGACATGACGGGACTTCCCTGTGGCATTCCCCGTGACGTCACAGGGAAGTCCCATCAAGTCACCGTGCATCAGAGGGGGGCGGGGTCACCGGGTGGCCCCGCCCCCCGTTATTTAAGAACCGTCAGACGAGGAGACGCCGTCACACAGCGGGAGCCTCCCTCCATGCATGGATGCGGAGCGGCCCGCAGAAGAAAATTAAGAAGAGAAGATGAAGATGAAGAAGATGAAGAAGATGAAGAAGAGAAGAGGATGAAGAAGAAGATGAAGAGAAGAGCGGGAGCCTCCCCTCATGCCATGGGTGCGGAGCGGCCCGAGGAGAAGAAGATAGAAGACGCCGCGGAGGAGATGCTGGACGAGAACGCCGGAGGAAGAACCAGAAGAGCCAGAAGAACCAGAAGAAGAAGAAGATGAAGGAAGATAGAAGAAGCATTTAAATAAAGGAATTGTCAAAAACTGTCTCTTGTCATTTTTAACTATTTTGACACTTTTTTAGTGAAATGGTAGGGGTAAGTACCCCCTTACCATTTCACACAGGGGGGGGCCGGGATCTGGGGGTCCCCTTGTTAAAGGGGGCTTCCAGATTCCGATAAGCCCCCCGCCCGCAGACCCCCACAACCACCGGCCACGGTTGTGGGGATGAGGCCCTTGTCCTCATCAACATGGGGACAAGGTGTTTTGGGGGGCTACCCCAAAGCACCCTCCCAATGTTGAGGGCATGTGGCCTGGTACGGTTCAGGAGGGGGGGGGCCGCACTCTCGTCACCCCTCTTTTCCTGCGGCCTGCCAGGTTGCGTGCTCGGATAAGGGTCTGGCATGGATTTTTGGGGGAACCCCACGCCGTTTTTTTTTTTTTTTTTTGGCGCGGGGTTCCCCTTAAAATCCATACCAGACCTGAAGGGTCTGGTATGGAATTTATGGGGTACCCCACGTCATTTTTTTTTTTAATTTTGGCCGGGGTTCCCCTTAATATCCATACCAGACCTGAAGGGCCTGGTATGGAATTTAGGGGGACCCCCCCACGTCATTTTTTTTTTTTTTTAAATTTTGGTTCGGGGTTTCCCTGTGGGGAATTCCCATGCTGTTTTTATCAATGAACTTTTATGTGTATTGTCGGACCGGCAATTCATTAATAGCCGCGGGTAGTTTTAAATGAGTTTTTTCCTTCAAAATGTCATTTTGCTGTCAGACTGTTCTAAACACGGGAAACATGCGCCCCTTTACAGGCATACTATAGACACCCCCCAGGTACGAAATTTAAAGGGATATTATACTTTTATTGTTTGACTTTAAGCATTATTAAAATCACTGCTCCTGAAAAAACTACCGTTTTTAAAACTTTTTTTTGCATTGATACATGTCCCCTGGGGCAGGACCCGGGTCCCCAAACACTTTTTATGACAATAACTTGCATATAAGCCTTTAAAATTAGCACTTTTGATTTCTCCCATAGACTTTTAAAGGGTGTTCCGCGGCATTCGAATTTGCCGCGAACACCCCAAATTGTTCGGTGTTCGGCAAACTTGCGAACAGCCAATGTTCGAGTCGAACATGAGTTCGACTCGAACTCGAAGCTCATCCCTAGATCTGAGCAATCCCTTAAAGAAAAGATAAGAAACGTGAGAAAAGGGGTGAGAAAAGAGGGGGAAGGCAGGGAGAGGTCCAGTTAATAACAGGGAGACTCCTTACACCTCCTTACACCGAAGATTCCTTCCCCTCTCCCCGTTCCCTTTATCCTTGGTCTATATCCAGTTAATAACAGAAACTAAACTTGCTCAGGTTCAATACCCGGAATGAGAGTTATGTTGCAGGACATGGCCCAGGGTTCCCAGACGGTATTAAACTTCCCAATTTTGTCATTCAGCTTCGCTACTATTTGTTCCTGGGACATAATGCAGAACACCTTTCTCCTGCAAGACTGAAAGGAAACCGTGGGTCTCTTCTATGCTTTTGCAATGGTGATTTTCGCACCCAATAAAATGAAGCAGGATAGAGCCTGTAGGTGCTTAGGTGTATTGGGTATCTTGTGGTTAAACAAGGCAATGTGTGGGTTGGGGGCTACCGAGACCTTTATTAGTTTACCAATTGTACGGAAGATTTTCTTCCAAAAGGTTCCGATGCAGGGACAAGTCCACCATGTATGTAGCATTGTACCCTCAAGTCCACATCCCCTAAAGCAGAGAGGTGAGGTCCCAGGGTATATCAATGCCAATCTGGATGGGACGTAATACCACCTAGTCAGGACCTTTAGACTGGCCTCTATAAGGGAGATGTTACAAATACCTCTATAGGAGCGTGTCCAGGATCGGAACCAGTCTGTCATCGGCCACATTTCGCCCGTGTCCTACTCCCAGGTCTTTGCGTAGGACGGCTTTTCCAGATTTGTCTGTAGTGCGGTGTAAATCAGGGAGATTCCTCCCTTTTGTTCCGAGAGGTTAGAGCACCAATGTTCGTAAGAGGTTATTGAGGGAGGTTCTGGTTTAGTGATCCAAATAGAGTTTAAGAAGTGGGAGATTTGTGTAAATCTGAACTGTTCCGTGTCAGGCATTTCTAGTTTATGCTTACAATACAACGGGGTAAGAGGGCCAGCCGGGGAAAGGAAATGTCCTATCCGGTAGAGGCCTTTGTCAGTACACCATCGGAATGCTTGGATATTTATTCCCGGTGGAAATTTAGCGTTATGGAATATGTGGGATAAAGGTTTGAGTGGCGATATAAGGGAGGGGTGTTTAAATAATTTAGTGCATATTGCAATAGAGTGAGAAAGTGTGGGGGCCATTATGGAAGGTCTTTGTTTAGGGTCACACCAGAGGAGAAAATCAATGGTATTGCGGGGTGTAGCCCACCTTTCCATTGAGAGCCACTCGGGCTTCGGGCCCTTGGTGAAAATGATCGATATTTGCGATAATTGCGCCACCTGATAGTAGCTCCAGAGGTCCGGAAGGCCTAAGCCTCCCTGCAACTTAAGGTGGTGAAGTATTTTGGATGGGCATCTATAACCCTTATTGCCCCAGACAAAGCGTGTAATCTCTGATTGAAATTTGTGAAGAAAACTCCTCAGAAGCGGGATTGGTAGAGAGCGGAACAGGTATAAAAGACGGGGAAGGAGAGTCATCTTTACAGCATGTACTTTTCCCAGCCGGGACAGACCACATCTCGACCACTGTTGAAGATCCCCCCTGCACCTGTTGATCATGGGGGGATAGTTGGCTTTAAAGAGGTTATTTGTATCTGGGGTTAAATTAATCCCGAGATAGGGGATAGTCGCATGGGCCCAGGAGAATTCAAAGTTGTTAGTTAGTTGTGTCACTTTGTCAGGAGGAACAGTGACGTTTAAGGCAATTAATTTAGACATGTTGACCTTTAAGCCCGAGATTTTGCTGAATGAGTTCAGAACCCCGTAAATAATCGGAGTGGTTATTATAGGTGAGGTTATATATAGCAAGAGATCGTCCGCATAAAGTGCGCATTTGTGCTCCTGGTCCCCGCACGCCACACCCCTGATGTCGGGATTTGCTCTAATTGCTATGGACACATTTTCTATGGCCATCGCAAAGAGAAGGGGTGAGAGGGGACAGCCCTGCCTGGTGCCCCTCCCAATTGGAAAGGAGGCTGAATATCGTCCCATTAACCTCACTTGGGCAGATGGATTGAAGTACATAGAGCTGATTATGTTTAGGAAATAGGGGCCGAAGTTCCATCCTCTAAGGATCTCTGAAAGATAATTCCATTCAATTGAATCAAACGCCTTGTGTAGATCGATAGAAAGAATAAAACCTGATTGGGGGGAGCCTCTGTCCCAGCTACCTTTAAGGAGGGAGATAACGTCTATTGTCCTTCTAATCTGATCTGGGCCTTGCCTCCCAGGTATAAAACCTACCTGGTCTCTATGTATATATGAGGGGATAAAACTTGCTCATCTATTGGCTAATATTTTGGTCATAATCTTGATGTCGTTGTTAATTAAGGATATAGGCCTGTAATTTCCAACTTTGCTCGGGTCTTTCCCTGGTTTGGGAATCACCGAAATATATGCTGCATTTAAGTCTACCCCCAATGGGAAACCTTCCCTAAGAAAATTGAAAAACTTTGTGAGATGTGGGGCTAATGTTTCCTCAAATTTTTTATAATACCCGGTGGAGAACCTGTCAGGTCCAGGAAAGGAGCCCACTTTCAAGGAATTAATAGTATCTAGAACCTCCGTGACCGAGAAGGGGCTTTCAAGAAGGTCCCTATGATCTGAAATCAAGGAGGGTAAAGGAAAGGTGTCAAGGAAACCTCCTTGTGGTTGACCTGAAGGGTAATGTTGAGATTTATATAGTTCCGAATAAAACTGTTGGAAGGCTTCCATAATCTTGGTAGGGTTCTGGGTCAGGTCACCTGAGTTTAACTTAATTTTGGGGAATGCCAGTTGGCGAGGTTTAGGACTAAGTTTTACCGCTAACTTTGACACTATCTTGTCCCTCTGGGAGTAGAAACGTGCCCCTGTCCACCTGAGATGCTTTTCAGCAGCTGTCTTTAGGTTCAGGTTGAGAAGGGCCCGAGGCTTATCCAAGTGAGCCAGAGATTCAGCAGTGGGATTTAGTTTGTGGGCTTTTGCGAGAGATCTAAAGTTTGCTGTTAATTTGATCGTGTCACTTTTGTGTTCCGCTTTTAGTGTGGCTGATAATTGCATTAATTTCCCCCTGATCACCGCTTTATGAGCAGCCCATACTGTGGACGGAGAGACGTCAGTCGTGGTGTTTAGGCTAAAGTATTCTTTGATAAATTTCTCTATGATAGTGGCCTGTATGGGATCGCTAAGAATGGATTCCTGCAGGCGCCAACGAATGCGCTCCCTATGTCCTGATGGTCTGTGGAGGATTAAAGTGACCATTGAGTGATCCAATAGAGGAGAGTCTATAATCCGTGACCGTACGACCAAAGGGATCGTAGTGGCGTGTGTAAAGATGTGGTCTATCCTGGCATAGGAGTTATGGGGTGCTGAGAAATGCGTATGATCCTTAGATCGAGGGTTAGTTTCCCTCCAGGCATCTACCAATCCCGCCTCATGTAGTAACTTAGCTACTTTAACGCTCTGTCTAGTAGGGCGTCTGGATTTCGGTATCCCAGCTCCAGACTTGTCCAAGGAGAAGTCAAAAGCTATATTGGAATCCCCACCGATAATATTTGTGCCCTTAAGGTGAGGACGGAGTTTGTGTAGTATGGATTTGAAAAAAGCCCTTTGACCTCTATTAGGAGAGTAATAAGATACAAAAGTGTATTGTTCACCATCAATGTTCCCCGATACTAGTATAAAGCGTCCCAAAGGGTCTATAATCGTTTGAGGTGGAGAGAGATTGATATGTTTGGCAAAACATATTGCCACCCCTTTTGTTTTGTTGGATGCAGAGGATATGAAGAATTGGGGAAAGTTACGATGGAGAAATGTGGGTTGGTATGTTATGGGGAAATGGGTCTCCTGTAAAAAGAGATATAAAAAATACTGCGCTATAAATATAAACAAAAAAAAAGCTACTAAAAAGTGTTATACTACACCAAACAAATGTATAAAAAGAGCAAAAAGTCGCGCTAATCTATAAATGATGCAAAATGAAAAGCAAAAAATTAAACAGTGAATAGCAAACAACCTATACCATAAATTTATGATAATATAAAAAAAAATCCAAAAATGAAACTGAGGTGCATCTACCAGCACATATCGTGGTTATACATCAGATGTGCAAATGAAAACTACTAAATAAATAATTAATAAAAAGCTTGTGACATGATGGAAAATCAAGTTAATAAAAGTCCATGAAAATCAATGCATAAATGAAAAAATACATAAAGTCTATATTGAAAGGTCAATCATAGATTAGCGCAACTTTTTGCTCTTTTTATACTCCTGGAAAAAGAGAATGTCCGTGTGCATAGAATGGTAAAGTTGAAACTGTTTCCTTCTTTTGACGGGGGAGTTCAATCCCTGAGTATTATGTGATAAAATTTTGAGGGTGGGAGGGACTTTAGGGAGGTCAGTCATAATTTGAGTGTTGTAAGGTCATGCTTATGAGAAAGGTCTTACCTGTACGTGTGGAGGGGATTGCCTCAAGGATCCTTGGGATTGCCACAAGACCTGGGAGGATAGGCCAGAAGCGAATGCGGAACCTGGAAGTGCTCATGTGATAAGAGGGAGACAAAGAAAGGAGAGGGGTGAGAGAGAGTATTAGAGGGAGTAAGCAAGTTATTGAAATTTGATCCATTAAACTGTCATACATGTAACAAGAACTGAGAGTAATAATACAGGGGTCCCCAGACCCCTCCCTTACCCCAGGGTAGAATGGACTGGCCATGCCTTACCCTTTTACCTGAGAGGGCCGATGTCCTATCGGAAGGACAACCGGACTAAAAATCAAATGCACATTCAGTGCCTCTGGTTTCAACTGGAGGTGCATTAGGTCCACCACGGCCCCGCCACCTATAAAACCATATAACTAATGAGAATAAAACAATCTAACATTTCTTCAAATAAAATAAAAGAAAAGAAAGTCAGAGCAACCCTAGAATATAATGACTATGTGTGAAATAAGACTGTACTGCACCACCCGGGCCAAAAGCGTAGCGGAGCAGTGGGATCAGATTAGGGGGGGTCCGCAAGCCCACTCGGTCACTAAAATGTGGTCAAGAATATTGAAAATACCAAGGTAAAAACAACTTCAGGATCAGCCAGTGAGAGGAGGATCCAACGTGTACCAGAACCTGAAAAAAATCTTTTCTGAGTACTGTCCAGATTGAGATATATATAAGTTGAGAGGTACCCTACCCCCTCTGCCCCATCCCCGAAATTTCAAAGGGTCGGCTTTAGCTAAGCCTGTGAAATCCGAGATGGGAGGAATAGAACCTGTTGTATAGGAATAAGGCCCGACTGTCATGTGGCATCGTTGCAGGGGGCACAAAAGTAAATCCTGGGGAGGTCACCGTTGATCCGAAAATGTCCAAGGGGGAGTTCCGAATCAGGTCTCTGATCCAAAAAGAGGACCGCACATCATGGGGGAAGATTTTCTTTAGAGCGTTTGGAGCTCTGTTTAAGCCAGGTGGGTTGTAGCGGGCTTGCTGGTGGAGGACTTTTTGTGGATGAAGAGGAGCTCCTGTTGGTCTGTGAGGAAGAAGGGTCCTAGGAGATCAAACCCAGTTGCAGGAGCAGACGTTCTCCCTTGGGAAACGAAGAGAAGCCGTAATTTTTGTTCCTGTAGGAAAAGTTTAATCGAAGGGGGAAGGACCAACGATATGTGATCTCTTTTTCCAGCAGCAGTTGAAGTAGCAGTTTGAGAGAGCGCCTTTTTTGCACTGTGTATGGCGACAAATCTGCAAAAATCTGGATCCTGTGTCCCATTAATTAGAGATTTTCTGAGCCCCTAGATCTTCTCTTTTATGGAGAAGAAATGGGGTTTCACGATAATGTCTCTGGGAAGGCCGTCTGATCGGGGGGGGGTTGAACGGCTCTGTGAGCTCTGTCTAGCTCCTGTTGTTGTTCTGTGATATCTGGTATGAGGTTCCGTAAAAGGGTCTTCACAGCGGCGTGTACATCCTTTTATGATTCAGGGAGCCCTCGAACGTGAAAGTTATAGCGTCTCGATCTATTCTCGAGGTCATCGATCTTTGCAAATGCTGTTTTTAAGCTGGTCTTGCATGTCTTGAATCCTTGCTGAGTTTTGATTAATGCGAGATATCGCTTGGTCAGCTTTCTTTTCTATTATATCCATTCTCATCCCTATTTGCTGCAGGTCAGCATGGATGGATGAAGTAATTTGTGCTGCATTTTGGGCCAAGCTCTTGGAGAGGAGCTGGGAGAAGGCCTCCATCATGGAGGGGAAATCAGATGGCACAGGGATGTCAGAGTGGGCTTCTGATACAGACAGTAACAGTCCTGTATGAGGGTCCATCATAGGTGTGGAGGGGAGGCCCAGGCCCATTCTGCCCAAGAGGGACTCTGTGGATGAGGGGGAAGCAGCCAGGGGCGGAAAGTCTGTACCTGGGGACTGTGGTGGCTGTGAATGCCGTGAGTTCTGGTCAACTAAAGAGTGCTCCATCTCCTCCATGCTGTGCGGGACTCGTGGAGCCGCCGCCATCTTGGCATAGCTGACCTGAAGGCCTGCCGTGGTCATCTGGCTCGTCAGGTTCCTGCGGACATTCGCCGTTTTCAAGGCGGTGTTCCTGGGGGTTTCCCCCGTTCGTGTGGCCCGGTAAGGTGCTCGGGGGGGCGCCTTGCAGGAATGATATTTAAAGGAATATTTCATTTTTATTGTTTCACTTTAAGCATTTCTAAAATCACTGCTCCCGAAAAAATTTCAGTTTTTAAAACTTTTTTTTGGATTGATACATGTCCCCTGGGACAGGACCCGGGTCCCCAAATGCTTTTTATGGCAATAACTTGCATATAAGCCTTTAAAATTAGCACTCTTGATTTTTCACGTTCGTGTCCCATAAACTTTAACGGTGTTCGAACAAATTTTTTGCCTGTTCTGCTGCTAACCGAACCAGGGGTTTTTGGCTCATCTCTAGTAACTATATAGATGACATTATTTACATCAAGCTGATGACATTAACATGTATATCTAAATCACCAAAAAGACTGTACATTTTCTTTAGGGCTTTGTGAAATGTTTCAGAGCAATAAATATATCTAGTGTCCTTGTCATATATCTTTTTTTTCCGTGCACAAGGACTGTTTGAATCTCATAAAATTAAGGTAGAACTGTAAATCCTGAGCTTGGATTTATGTGACAACATAAACTGCTTTTAAGGTCATTGTGGGTGACTTTGAGCCATTCCATTATTCTATCTTCAAGTTAATTTCTCTAAAATAAGCATTTCTTTTGACTACATTGGAGCAGAGCTTGCTGGGTATTAATAATGTCACAATTAAAACCTCCTTCATGTGAACGAGCGGGTGACTTTTTGTTAACCTGTGAGGAATGTTCTAAGCGTCAAGCCCTGTGCTATCTGTACCAAATGTCTTCCTTTGTACACCCTCTGCAGGTTTCCTCCCACTGCAGGACAAGGATGAATCAAAAATGGATCTCCTACCAGCTAAGCTATTGGCTGCAACAATGGGAATATATTCTTTTGAGGTCTCCCTCAGAATAAAGTGCTATGTGATAAAACAATCAGGCTTTCCAATCCCCATGTTTCCTTTACTCGATTTTGTACTTTACAAAATGGTAGTGAAAGAACTTAATACTTTTTTTTACAATGTTTAAAGTTTGCTATTTTTTCATAGTTTGTTCTTTTTTTCTTTCAGCTAGTTCCAGTAACAACTACTAAAACTGGCCTAGTCATTAAAGTGTATCCAAAGCCCAAACTTTTTTCTTTTTTTTTGGTTGAGGATAGAGTAGTGAAAGAATTAGGATCAAGCTGTCCCAGCTGGCATGATTCACCCTCTCTATTTGACCCGGCGACCATTGTCAAAAATCCAACATTTTAAGTTTTTATCAGACAAGTGAGTTTGGAGAAATATTCCAAAGGGGACAGTGAAAGGCCATCAACACATTGATGATGTCATCCATCTGCTGCTGTCCTTCTAGAAAACCAATATCCAATATTAGATATAAGACAAATTACAGATCACGTATTCATATTTAAGACTAACAAGACATTCTGTTAACCACTTCAGCCCCGGAAGGATTTACATAACCAGGTCATTTTTTGCGATATGGCACTGCGTTGCTTTAACTGACAATTACGCGGTCGTGCAATGTTGTACCCAAACACAATTTATTTCCTTTTTTTCCCACAAATCAAGCTTTCTTTTGGTAGTATTTGACCACCTCTGTGGTTTTTATTGTTCGCACTATAAACAAAAGAAGAGCGACAATTTTGAAAAAAACACTTTTTTTTAACTTTCTGCCATAATAAATATCCCACATTTAAAAAAAAAAAAAATTTCTTCATCAGTTTAGTACCGCATATACTCGAGTATAAGTCGTTCCGAGTATAAGTCGAGGCCCTAATTTACCACAAAAAAATGGGAAAAACTTAGTGACCCGAGTATAAGACGAGGGTGAGAAATGCACAGCTACTGTAAGTGGAAAAGAGGGTCAACAATGCCCATTTGCAACCTCACTGTGCTCATTTGCTGCCATAGGTCCCCCGAACTTCAAACTTGGAAGTTAAGGGTTCCCAGATGCCCCCTAGCTGCAGCCAAAATTTGGGGTCTCTGAACCCAAAGGGTCCCGAAATGACATTGCTGCAGATGGACACAGTTGACCGAATTTGGGGCCCCGTATCTTGGGGCCACTTAGTGTTAGGAACCCCAAATTTAGTGTGCAAACCCAGTGGAACTAGCACCATAAAATATCCAAAGGTTTCTAGCACTAAGTGTCCCCGAGATACAGGGCCCCATAAATCGTTTCAGAAAATGTCAAGCACTTTTCTGCAGCAGAGAATGACATTTTCTGAACCGGGTTTGGGGCCCCGTATCTCGGGGCCACTTGGTTCTAGGAACCCCAGCTTTGGCTATATTGTGGTACTAGTTCCACTGGGTTTGCACACCAAATTTGGGGTTCCTAGCATGAAGTGGCCCTGAGATAGGGGGCCCCAAATTCGGTTCAGAAAATGTCAAGCACTTTTCTGCAGCAGAAAATGACATTTTCCGAACCGATTTTGGGGCCCCGTATCTCGGGGCCACTTAGTGCTAGGAACCCCAGATTTGGATATATTGTGGAACTAGTTCCACGGCATTTGCACACCTAATTTGGGGCTCCTAGCTCAAGGGGGCCCTGAGATACGGGGCCCCACATTCGGTTCGGAAAATGAAATTTTTTGCTGCAAAAAAGTGCTTGACTCGAGTATAAGTCGAGGGGGACACTTTCAGCACAAAAAAATGTGCTGAAAAACTCGACTTATACTCGAGTATATACGGTATATTAATTGGTTTGCGTAAAAGTTATAGCGTCTACAAAATAGGGAATAGATTTGGGGCATTTTTAAATTTTTTTTTTACTAGTAATGGCGGTGGTCTGCAATTTTTAGTGGGACTGCGGCGGACAGATCGGACACTTTTCACACTTTTTTGGGACCAGTGACATTTATACAGCAATCAGAGCTAAAAATAGCCACTGATTACTGTATAAATGTCATTGACAGGGAAGGGATTAACACTAGGGGGCGATCAAGGGGTTAAATGTGTGTCCTAGGGAGTGTTTCTAACTGTGGGGGGATGGGACTGCCTGGAGGAGGAGACCGATCATTGTTCCTAATCAGTAGGAATAACAGATCTGTCTACTCTCTCCTGACAAAATGGAGATTTGTCTGTTTACATTGACAGATCTCCGTTCTGTCTCTCTCAGGAGTGATCACGGGTGCCTGGCGGGCATCGAGGCCACCGGGCATATGCATCAGCTCCTACGTCACTCGGCGGACGCGCGCCCCCTATATCCCTTAAAGTGCCCGCCGTACAGCTGCTGCGATTTGTGCAGGGGAGCCAACCTGCCGCTGTATTATGATGGCGGCTGGTCAGCAAGTAGTTAATAATGGAAAAGATTTTATTTGTATCATCACAGAGTGATACTGTGGATACAAAAGGAGATACAAAAGTGCCACGTCCCGATATAATTACAAGACAAAATGCAAAATGGATGATGGACTTTATAGGCACCACAATAACAATATATTAAGATTAGATAAGCTTTTTTACAAAATATACAAATTAACAATGCAAACATTTTCTGAAACGTATATCACACCACCTATTATACCAATAGCACTGGACTATCTATTCATTAAAAGAACCATGGAACTGGGTGCACACGTATTGTTACATCAGATGTAGCATTGTAGCTCAGCTCTACATGCTGCGCGTAAGAACGCTTCTTCAGGAGCTAAGGCATATATTATCTTTTAAGTCATAGTAGCATACAAGAGGGCAGATATCCAGGATATAGCGGAGAATACAGGGATGTATTGCCAAAAATTTGAATGAAACACCTTCTATTCTTCAAAGCTACATCTGATGTAACAATACCAATAGAACCAGTTCCATGGTTCTTTTGATGAATAGATAGTCCAATGCTATTTGTATAATAGGTGGTGTGGTATACGTTTTAAGGCAATATCGCTCTATTATGAATAGAAAACATTTTTTAGCATTGTTCAATTGCATATTTTGTAATAAAGCTTATTGAATTTTTACATATTGTTATTGTGGTGCCTATAAAGTCCATCATCCATTTCACATTTTGTTATGCAATTCTTTTAATAATACCATCATGAAAAAATAATTTTAATTTTTATGTAATCTATAAACAACATGTAACAAAATGGGGAAAAAAAAACAAAACATTTTTTTCTTTGCTCTTTGACCTGTGTTAATAAAAAAAAATGTTGCTATAAATTTAATTCCATAATTAGTCCTGTTTTAAATTACAATTAAATTATTATCCTGGTACAAGCATTGGAAAGTTAGTTAAAAATTAAATAAAGGCTTTTTTTTTTTTAATTGTGTACTTTTTTAATGCAGCACTAAAACATTAAAGAGCAAAATTTTTAGAAATAAAAAAGTTTAAATATTAATAGTTGCTAAAACAGAAGTAAACAAAATAAAAAAACGGCAGGAAAATAAGAACTAAGGGGAGAAGGAAAATAATTAATTAGGGCTGATTCGCAAAGGGTTATTACAGGATTAAATAGAAACAAAAGTTTTTTGTTTTTTTTATTTGTCAGGCTGTTTTAACTGACATCATATGCATATCAATGCTCATCCTTTTCATTTGCAAAGGAATGAAATGGAGTAAAGACAAAAACAACTATTTTACTTTGTATCTCTTTATTCAATCTGAACAGCATTTATAAACACTGTGTCAGAAGGTCCATTTTTTGACAATGCCTGAATCGCTGACAAATGCAAGGGGAGAGGGGGCAGTGGGTGGAGGAAACACTACACACACCCTATGCACATCAATGGCATTTTTTTTTTTTTTTTGGGTGTATGTGTTGCACGCCCAATGTTCATGTTTATTAAAGGTAACATATTCTGAGTGAAAACCTGAACTGGTCCAGCTGAATTCCTCCTGAAATTGCTAATCGTCTGGTTTATCAGCTGATTTTCTAGTTTCATTTCTTTTTTTTGGGCTTCACTGCCCTAAACAAAAATAATTCTGATGTCATTTGCGTGCTTGTTCTGGGTCAGTATGGCAAAAATACTCGAAGAAGAGACAGCGTGGCTACTAGCATGTTCAGAAGGATATGGCAACAATCAACTTACATATTTCTTTCAGGCCAGATTTCCTGCATCTATTCATTTCTAAGGATATTTTGTTTCCTCTACACTACAGCAAGTACTCTATACATGTATTGTGTCACCTGTATAAAATGTTGATTCTGCAGGCAATCTCTCAAGCAAAGAAGTCATGAACTACAGGGGACATTCTATTGAACATCTTCAAGGTCCATAGGGAGACAGTGTATTTGCAGGCATTGTGTGATGAATGTTTCCAGGAAATAAAAGCCTACAGGGATGGAAATATCTGAGACTTTTGTCTAACAGGGGTGACAGGTGGGAAAATATTGGGTGGTGAATTAGTAGGACTCAGTTTATACTATACTGTATTTTAGCCTTTTTTGTGTTAAACTGATGTCTGATCGCTAACTAGTCATGATGCAATTGGTTGTTATTTTTCAGGTATATGCCGAATGATCACTTCTTAGGATCAGTTAGGTACAATTTTTAATTAGCGGCTTACTATTTTATTAAGTCTCCACCAAAAACTTTTTTTGTGAGTTGGAAAGGATGAGATCCTCTGAAGGCGTTTGCTGCCTGTGTCACAATTTAGGAGATTTCCCTTCACTTCCTATATCTACTGACACCTGCTACCTAGACAGAAAGTGAGGAGGGATCTCAATGGGGTGCATAAACAATGCTGTAAATTAAGGACGCTTTCAGAAATAGAAATGTTAATAGTTTATTTTTATCAATTAACAAAATTGAAAGTAAATGAGAAGAGAAATTAAAACCAAATCAATATTTGGTGTGTCCACACTTTGCCTTCAAATCAGCATTAGTTCTTCTAGGTATACTTGCACACAGTTTTTGAAGGAACTCGGCAGGTAGGTTGTTCCAAACATCTAGGAGAACTAACCAAAGATCTTCTGTGAATGAAGCCTGCCTCAAATCCTTCTGTCTCTTCATGTAATCCCAGACAGACTTGATGATATTAAGATCAGGTCTCTGTGGCGGGAAAACTTGCACTTCCAGGACTCCTTGTTCTTCTTTACGCCGAAGATAGTTCTTAATGACATTGGCTGTATGTTTGGGGTCATTGTCCTGCTGCAGAATACATTTTGGGACAATCACATGACTCCCTGATGGTATGGCATGATGGATAAGTATCTGCCTGTATTTCTCAGCATTGAGAACACCATTGATCCTTACCAAATCTCCAACTTCATTTGCAGAAATGCAGATCCAAACTTGCAAGTAACTTTCACAATGCTTCACTGTTGCTTGCAGACACTCATTATTGTACCACTCTCCAGCCCTTTGGTAAACAAGCTACCTCCTGCTATAGGTAAATATTTAAAATGTTGACTGATCAGTCCAGAGCACCTGCTGCCATTTTCTGCATCCCAGTTCCAATGTTTTTGTGCATAGTTGAGTCACTTAGCCTTGTTTCCACATGGAAGGTATGTCTTTTTGGCCACAATTCTTCCATGAAGACCACTTCTGGCAAGACTTCTCCTTGCAGTAAATGGGTGTGCCTGGGTCCCGCTGGTTTCTGCCAGTTCTGTGCTGATGGCACTGCTGGACATTTTCCAATGTCAAAGTAAGCCTCTGCTGCATTAAGTTTCCTTGGCCAACCACTGCATCTAAGGTCCTCAACGTTGCCTGTTTCTTTGTGCTTCATCAAAACAACTTGAACAGCACATCTTGAGACCCCAGTCTGCTTTGAAAACTTTGCCTGGGAGAGACCTTACTGATGCAGTATGTCTTGTTGTCTTGTGTTGTGTTGCAGTGCTCAGTATTGCCATTGTGTATGACCTGTGACATGAAATTCTTCCACAACCTCACCTTAGTAGCAGAGTTTGGCAGCTCCTCACCCAGTTTTAAGCCTCCTACACAGCTGTTTCAGTTAATGACTGTGTTTCAACCTACATATGAAATCGATGATCATTAGCACCTGCTTGGTATGGTTAATTAAACATACACCTGACTAATCCTACAAAATCTTTGACTATGTGCAAGTGTACAAAGTGTGCAAAGTAACAATTGATGCTGGTTTGAAACCAAAGGGTTGTCACACCAAATAATGATATGAGTAAGATTTTTCTTCTGTTCGTTGGCTTTGCATTTTGTAAATTGATAAAAAATAAACAACTAAAATATATATATTTTTAAAGCATTCCTTCTTTACAGCATTTTTTCACACCAGCCTAAACATTTTGCACAGTACTATACATCAGTTAAAACCTGACAAACGTTGTTATTGCTCTGGGCATTTATGTTTCAAGAAAATGTTTTCTCATGTCCTGTTTTGTCTCACACTAGTCAAACAGGAAGTGAGGAGAAATCTCCAAAAAAAAAGAAACACAAACAGCAGAATTCTGACTCTTTCTCACTCAAGAGCCTTAGCTAAAAAAAGAACCATGCAGGCTTCCTCTGCTGAACTGCTCCTGAAAATTCTAACTGCCAGGCTCTCATGCCAATCCAATAGCCATAATATCATAAACCACTAATCTAGGGCAAACATACAGTAAACAAACTCAGAGTAAAGTTTTAGGGCATGATCTGCATACGTGGTATAAGTCAGTCGGCCAGAAGAATTTCCCGAAGACATTGGACCAAAATTACAGCTAAGGAGCTAGCATATTAAAATGAGAAGTTAACAATGGAAGCCGACATATTTCTCTAACAAGAGGTTTCTTTTTAAAGTGAGCAAAAAGTCAAAGGGAGCCAATATTGTTTAATTTTAATTTACCAGATCATTATTTTCAGAGTGGGAGTCAGAGGGGAGTCAAAAAAAGTCCCAAATATATTGTACAGCTCCATTTAGTCACTACCATACTAAGGATCCAGACATGAAATCCTACAGTTTATTCTTATCCCATGATACAAATGGTTAGCAGTTTAAGGAAATGACAACTCTTGCCTAATGCTGTAGGATACCACACAAAGACAACCTGCAGGGTCTCTTGGATACTACAACCAGATTGATAAAGGAGAAACAGATTAAACTGCTGAATGAAACTGAGAGGTAACATGCACCAAACTTTACTTGTCAAGATAGCTAGCATTGACTTTATAACAATGCCCCAAAATCTCAAAAGATAAACATACAGTGCATACTTATGCTGGCAGTGCTTGTCATAAGCAAATAGAGAGATGCAAATACATGTCAGTTACATATAGTTCATAGAACAAGAAGATGCACATGAAAGAGAAATGCAACACGTCATAAATACAGGTTGTTGATGCTATGACATTTATGTGGAAAACAGGTGACAGATCAAAAAGTTCTTTCCATGGTTTAGCATCAGAATGTAAATGAATCAGCTGTATATGCTTCAGGCTTCTTAGTTCTCCACCAAAAGGGCAATGAAACTTCAGATAGCATAGACCACACAATTGGGACCCATACATTCTAAACAATAATACAACACTGCAACACATGCACTCACCTACCTGACACATGCACACACCTATGGCCTCATCGTCCAGCTCTTCCCAGGCAGTATTGTAAGAGTCCCTGACATCCAGCCGCTCCTCGATATCCCCGCCACCGGGAGGTCAGCTAGCGGCCACTGCACCTCTCCCATGGCCATGGATGATCTGCTCCGAGCACCACCCCTCCCCCTACGCTGTTCCACAGGCTGCACCAAAGGGACAGACTGAATCAAAGTAGTCCTGGGCAGGGGCGTTGCTAGGTGGCAAAAAGACCAGGGGCTTCAGCCCGAAGTCCAAGGTCGGCACGGGGGGGGGACCTCTAGTGGCGCTGGGATTTTTTGGTTGGGCGGAGGGGTTGTGTGGTTGTGTAGCAGGGGGTAAGCTCACATGCTTACCTACCTGACATACACTTACCCACCTGACATACACTGACCCACCTGACATACACACACTGACCTACCTGACACACACACTGACCTACCTGACACACACACTGACCTACCTGACATACATACACTGACCTACCTGACACACACTGACCTACCTGATACACACTGACCTACATACACTGACCTACCTGACCGTCATACGTTGACCTACCCAACACACACTGACATACCTGACGGTCATACACTGACCTACCCACATACACTGACCTACCTGACACACACTGACCTACATACACTGACCTACCCGACATACACTGACCTACCTGACCGTCATACACTGACCTACCTGACACACACTGACCTACTCGACACACACTGACCTACCTGACCGTCATACACTGACCTACCCGACATACACTGACCTACCCAACATACAGTGACCTACCCAACATACACTGACCTACCCGACATACACTGACCTACCCAACACACACTGACCTACCCGACACACACTGACCTACCCGACTGTCATACACTGACTTGCCCGACATACACTGACCTACCCGACATACACTAACCTACCTGACCTACATACACTGACCTACACTGACCTACCTGACCCACACTGACCTACATACACTGACCTACCTGACCCACACTGACCTACACACACTGACCTACCCGACACACACTGACCTACCTAACCGTCATACACTGACCTACCTGACCTACATACACTGACCTACCTGACTGACACACACTGACCTACCTGACATACACTGACCTACACACACTGATCTACCCGAGACACACTGACCTACCCGACACACACTGACCTACCTGACTGTCATACACTGACCTACCCGACACACACTGACCTACCCAACACACACTGACCTACCCGACACACACTGACCTACATACACTGACCTACCTGACTGACACACACTGACCTACCTAACCGTCATACTTTGACCTACCTGACCAACATACACTGACCTACCTGACTGACACACACTGACCTACCTGACATACACTGACCTACACTGACCTACAGACACTGATCTACCCGACACACACTGACCTACCCGACACACACTGACCTACCTGACTGTCATACACTGACCTACCCGACACACACTGACCTACCTGACCATCATACACTGACCTACCTGACTGACCCAAAATGACCTACCCGACACACACTGACCTACATACACTGACCTACCTGACTGACCCACACTGACCTACATAACATACACTGACCTACCTGACCTACATACACTGACCTACCTGACTGACCCACACTGACCTACCCGACACACACTGACCTACCTGACCGTCATACACTACCTACCCGACACACACTGACCCACCTGACCATCATACACTGACCTACCTGACATACACTGACTTACCCAACACACACTGACCTACCTGACCGACGTACACTGACCTACCTGACCGACATACACTGACCTACCTGACTGACCCACACTGACCTACCTGACCCACACTGACCTACATACACTGACCTACCTGACATACACTGACCTACCTGACCCACACTGACCCACACTGACCTACATACACTGACCTGGTACCTGACATACACACACTGACTGACCTACCTGACCAGAAGGAAACAGACTTCAGACTTCATGTGTCCAGGTCCTGCAGCAGCAGCTCAGCCGTGGTGCTGGTGTGTGAGGCAGCCAGAGTAGAGAAGGAGAACCACCTGCCTGAGCGCCGATCGATCCCGCCTTCTTCCAGTTCCAGTCACAGCACGCTGATAGGTGGAGTGCAGGCTCCAGGATGCTGCTCAGGGTGGCGGTGTCTTCTCTCTCTCCCTCCTGGGTTCTTCCTGGCTGCCCAGGTATCCCCATCCCTGCTGCTCTGCACTGACGCCGCCAACGAAGGGACGCTCAAGTCGCAGGCCCCATGAGCACTATCGTGGAGGAGGAGGAAGTGCAATCCTCCTCCGCTTTGACTGCTGGGCAGTGTGGGCAGTGACGTCACTGGTTGCTAGCCGCTAGGTGGCTATAGCAACCAGTCACCAAAAGTAGAGTCAGGACGGTGGCGGAGCTGGAGCCGGAACCAGTGCTACCACGGCTCAGTCCGCCCCTGTCCCCTGCATTCTGGACCGGGACAAGAGACTCGGGGCTATTTGCCCCAGGCTCGGGGCTGTAGCCCCAATAGCCACCCCCTGGTGACGCCTCTGGTCCTGGGGCAGGGGGAGCTGGAATAGGGTGTCTACAGAAAGGAATGCCCAAATGCCTTACCGGAGGTGTAGGGGTCTGAGGGAGGCAATAAGCTGCAGCACAGACCCTCGGGACGATGGAGGAAGAACTTTACATCCCCTAAACATCGCACATGGGACAAGATGACTGGCTGCCCACCCCCCCACCCCACGCCAATGTTACTGGCACTGATGCAAGGAAGGGAGCCGGCTCCTCTGTGCCTGCACCGCCAGTGCAAGTGACTGCCTGGCTGGGGGATTCCCCTGGCGTGCCCACAGAGAGGGGTCGGCGTGCCAGCTGTGGCATGTGTGCCATAGGTTCGCTATCACTGTCTTATGTGTTCATTTTGTAAACACGGAGTAACTTTTCTGGATGGTGCACAATTGGCAAGGGGCCACATAGTGAACTGGGAAGGTGTCCTAAGGACCTGTTTACCAGTAAAAGTAGATATGAAACCTCAGGATGTGGCTGAATCAGAGTTTTGTAAAGTGGTAGAACTATAGTTTTGTTTCTTGGGTAAATACCCTATTTAATGCATGCTAATAGTCTGCTTGCCTTGCTTCAGCTGCAGCTTGGCATTGCCTGCTATTGGTAAGCCTGTGATCTACAAGGACCCCCAGATCTTTTCCCATCCTGGATAGAGGTTCTTCCCCTAGTTTGTAACTTGTATTCATATTTTAAGCTCCGACCTAAGTGCATTACTTTACATTTTTCAATATCATCTGCCATACAGCTGCCCACCCTCTATTTTATTGAAGTCTCTTCTCTGCTTTCAAGTACAATAATTAACAGGCATGATGACAGGAGAGACTTTAAATGGTATCCCCAAGCATGACAGTTTCCTGTTTCTAGAAGCCATACATGGTACAATTTCTTAGAAATGTAAATTGCTTTCATATAGCTATTTGATAACAAATTCAATCAAAATTGAGCAATTTAACCTGCCAACAACAGTTTACATATTTGTTTCTTTATAAAATGGATGGTAGTAGTTTGTTTTGATCTGTTGATCATTTATGTGAACAAATGTTAACATAAAGTAATTGAAATTGATAGATATTTTTGTGTGCATGGCCAGAATACATGCACCAGCTTTCTAGCAATTGCCTTCTTTGTTTTTATTAAATTCAATTAAAATGGCTTTACCTCTAGAACTAAATTACAAATACAATTTAAATTATTTTAAGGACACATAAGATTTTGGCACACTGTTTTAATAATAACTCTGCTGTTTGTTTTTAGAATTATAGTTTTTAAATACACAAAAATTAAAAAAAATAAATAAAAATGTTTTTCATTTTCATATTATTTTTAGTTTTCTTATGCTGTAATTGTATCTGACAAATCCAATATTAAACAGAGGCACCCTGACATCTTTATGATGCCGTGGAATCTGCAGTAAAAATTGCAGACTGAAGCTCTGTATTGTGAATGGAGCCTATAATCCAGCCATTCTCAACCAGGGTTCTGTGGAACCCCAGGGTTCCTCCAAAAGTTGCAAGGGCTTCCTTAAGCTGAGATTGACTGACCTCCCATCCAATGATGACTGTATGGTTCCAGGTCAAACCCCACTTGATAGAGCCAGCAGGGGAGATCTTGATTAACATTCTCTCAACATAGGGCATCATGCAGGAGGCTATTTATCTACAGACCATGGATGAGAAATAATTAAATCATTTAGCTCATACCCTAGCAATAGGCAGTGCTTACTTCATTCCTATAGTCGACATCATACAGAACTTCAAAGTATAATATTAAAAAAAGGCTGCAGGAAGTGAGTTTCACAAATAAAAGTCTGACAGACTGAGAAGCCAAGCTCATTGAGAGCATTTACTGTAAGTGTTCAGCAATGGCTGAATGCAGCTATGAATCAGGAATGGTCAAATAATATGAATTTAGCTGGAAGTACAGTTCTAGACTAAAGAAGTCTAATGCGCTGGTTATTTTTATTTCCTCTACATGCATTTTACAATATTCCACTCCATTAAAAACAGAAAATGAAAGGATGCACATTTTAAACCAAAAAGAAAAAGAAAATCGATACCATTTTACTCCATCACTTTCTCACTTACTGCTAACTCAAGGTTTAATCTTCTTCTTTTCGTCTAGGACATAAGCTACTGCTTTTACTTCTAAGGTTTACAGTTCTGTATACTACAAGGAAATGGAATGTTAAATTGGGATTAAAGGGCCAGTCCTCTCAAAAACAATATTTAAAGCTGAAACCCAGGCTAAACAAATAATATCTAAATACAAGAGGCTTGTGTATACATATTTGAATCTTGTGTTGTTTGTGTAGTTCTTCCAGAATATGGCAGTAATGCAGTGTGAAACAGCACCTTTCCCTTTTTTTAATCTGTGAAGGAACTTTCTGTAATAAGGACCAATCACTGCTGTTCTCACTTCTTGTGCAGGCTAACTGGTCTTGTATCCGCCCCCTCCTGTAATTTTCTGTCTTCAGCTTGTAGTGGGTGGAGTCTGCTGGATCACGCCCACAGCTCTGCTCTCTGCACTGGGTATGTGCAGCAAATAATGTTGCTGCTGCTGCTGTTTTTACAAGTTTATTTCTCGGTTTGCAAAGGGATTTGTAACAAAGTTGATTTATATCTTTGTGGGTACTATGGAATATGATTCAGTGAAAGTGTTGAGCCTGGAGTTCAGATTTAATTTTTAGATATATGGTTAGCGTCCACCAGTTTTTTTGTCTCTCCCGAAGAGAAAGCAGTGATATCTCAGCTAAACCCCCTTTTAATTGTAATTTATTGTACATTATGAAGACCACCAAAAAAGAAAGAAATTGGAGTTTATGCTAAGTACAAAGCCAGGAACTAGGGCAAGGAGATCTTGCTGCTTGAGAGATATAAAAGATAGTAGGGGTTCAGCTCACCAGCACCAACTGATGAATAAAAAATGCCAGTTTTGCATTGAATGATTATTTAACACTGGGTTATGTGTACTTGTTGTTTCAGTTTTTTTTGGATTATGAGCCGCAGTAGTACTTGAATCATCCACTCCCATAAAGACATTTACTTGCTTTTCCAAGCTTAACAACAAGGTTTCACAACTAATGTTGGTTTTTATTTTACCTAGATTTTGTTTACCTAGTGGTGGTAGTTGAAGGAGTTTCTGGCCTTTAAAGCAGAGTTCCACCCACATTTTTCATTCCTCACCTTGCAGCACTAATGTCCATCCTTAAAATGAATTGACAATTTATTTATTTTTTTGTGTTCACTTACCTGATTTAAGCCTATATCTAACTTCACTTCCTCCTTTAGCAGCCATGGACATCATTTCCGGTTTTGCATTGGCTCCTGGGAGGTCTTGGTTAGCTTTGCATGGAACTGCTCCAGTAACATTTAACATTGGCGTCTATGGAAATTCTTGGTCAGCTTGGCATGGCATGCTGACCAAGATTGCACCGCACTGCACATGCACGAGATTGGCAGGTGCATGCTGGGTAGACAGCATGCACAGAATCCAGAAAGAAGGACACTGTGGCTTCAGATGCCCACACTGGAGATGGCCACGCTGTGCAGGAACTTCACAAAGTAAGAAAACGATGCTGCAAAAATAGAAAACTGGGCATAGTTTACAGCATACCTTTGTGACATTGCACGAGGCATGAGTATTCTAGAGGTATTTTTATGTTAAAGTCATATTTTGTCCCGAACTCCGCTTTAATGGGAGGCATCTACATGGGCGTTTGGAATTTCTGTGTAACAAATACAATCTACAGCCATTAAGTTTGCCCCTCTGTTTACAATCAACAAGCTGGTAACAGGACAAAAGTACTGGAACAATGGGCAACTGCATAGTTCACAAACTAGGGTGGGTGGTGTTCAGGCAAAGTCATATCAAAAGTAGGTGGCCAAAGCTTGAAAATGATGGATGAACAATTGAAGGATGAGAGAAGTAGGACGAAAAGATTGTGGGTCAGTGGGCCTCCTCAGTTGACTTGGGAATTATAGAAATGTGGGCCTTAAGTGAGTCTGGTGGGGGCCTTGCGCCATCACGCCAGGAATTTAAATAAGAGGTCAGATGAGGCGTGAGTAAGGTTGTGAATGTTTTGTAATACAGTCCAGTGAAGCCATCCGGACCTGGGGCTTTGGATGGCTCAAGAGATTTGATAGCTTGGGCGGCCTCCAGCTCAGAAATAGGTGCGTTCAGGGTGTCTTGGGCTGTCGAGGACAGTGAAGGAAGGCTAAATGTTTGGAAGACCATTATGCAAAGGCTTTATGCATCCCTGAGGGGGAGAACATTGGGTTGCCAAGTATGGACAGGTGGGATGAGATGGTGTAGGGTAGACCCAGGCATTTCCAAACCTCTCTCCAGGCTCTGTCTCTAATCAATAAATTCGATTTTAAGATAGGAGGCAGAGCGTGCAGCCTGGAATGACGCACTCCCTGAAGATTGGACACCAGGGCACCCTCCAGCATATAATTGGAATATCAAGACCTTTTAGACAACCAATCGATGCCCTGTTGCAGTAGGCAAGAAAGATTACAGAATCTAATATTGGGCAGGCCTGCTCCACCCTCACTATTTGGGAGACTTCATTTTTGAAGAGCAATTCTAGGTTTCTTACCATGCCAGAGAAATGTGAGGAAGGCAGTATGTAACCTTTGAACATCAGTATGTTTCAGAAGAAGAGGAAGGGTCTGCATTGGATAAAATAGTCTTGTGAACGAGACCATTTTGAAGCGATGGCATCTCCCAAAAAGTGAAAGGGGCAGGGCCGACCATGCTACCAGCTCCCGTACAATCTTGTCTATGACAGGGGGATAATTTAGACTATACAAAGAGGAGGGAATTCTACCAATGTGGATACCTAAATAGGTGATAAAATGCTTTGCCACTATAAATGGAGATGAGTCAATCCAACTGCGAGACAAATGTGGGTTAAGGGCCAACATTTCACTCTTATCAAAATTAATCCTTAGTCCAGAGCAGGCTCAGTAGGTCACAAATAGTTCTTGGAGTAGAGATATGTCAGATGAAGGGTTAGTTAATAAGAGAAGAATGTCATCAGCAAATAGAGCCAAACAAAGAACTTGGATGCCTATCGTGACACCACTGACCCCTGATGGGGAGTTCAAAATTCTGGATAGCGGTTCATTGGCGATGTTGAAGAGAAGAGGGGAGAGAGGGCACCCTTGATGTGTGTCTTTGGTAAGTGGGATGTCGGGGGACATTAAGTCAGGGGTGGTGAGACAGGCAGTTGGAGAGGCATACATCTTTTGAATAAAATGTAAGATGCTGCCTGACTAGGGTTGCCACATCATCCCTTTAATCCAGGACACACATTAATTACACAGGTTCCCTGGCTGATTAAGGTGGTACTTAAACTCACTTTGTGCCTTATCTGCAATAAATCAGCCTCAGAACCTGTGTAATTCATATGTGTCCTGGATTAACGGGATGATGTGACAACCCTAGGCCCGACATGCCGAACACCCTCATGACCATGAACAGCCAGGACAAACTAATGTTGTCAAAGGCTTTTTTGGCATCAAGCGAAACAATGGCTATATCATGGTCAGAGTGCGCCCTGGCAAACTCAAGGACCAGGAGAACTTTGCAGATGTTAAGGAGGCAGAGTGCCCTGGAACAAATCCTGATTGGGCAAGGTGTAGGATTAATAGAAGGAGGAGAGCCAGACGGGATGCAATGATTTTAGAGAGAATTTTGGCATCTACATTGATTAGGGAGATCAGTCTATAGGAGCCAGGGAGAAGAGGATCCTTCCCCTTCTTGGCTATGAGTTTGATGTGCGCTTGAGAGCCAGAGGGTAGGTAGGGGCCCTCAGCCCACATGGATTTATAGACATGGTGTAAAGTATCAGGGATAAACTCTGAGGTCAGTTTGTAGAATTTGGCAGATAATCTGTCTGGGCCAGGGGCTTTCCCTGCAGGAAGGGATTTAATAGTAGAGCAAATGTCCTCTTGAGAGATGGGGGCATTTAAAGTCTCCAATTGTTCGGGGGTTAATACAGACAGTTTGGTTTTTGCAAGAAATTTTTTCGCTGCATCTGTGTCAATAGGATCTTCAGAGTAGAGAGATGTGTAGTAGTTGGTCAGGAGGGTGCTGATTTCAGAGGGCACATTAGTTATAACACCAGCAGTGTAGCGTAGAGCTCCAATATGAGTTGGTGGGTGGCGACCAGAGCATAGTTTTGCCAACAACCTGCCAGCCTTGTTACCATATGTATGGAAATGTAGGGTAGAGTATGATTGTCTGGTGAGTTCCTTCTGTGCGGACCAATGATCAAAGGTGCGCTTAGCCTCTTGCCAGGTAGATATATTAGCTGGTGAGCGGCTTGATGATAAGGCACGACAGGCCATACATAGAGTATCACTAGCTTTGTGGTATTGGATGCGGGTTTGTTTTTTAAATTGTGAGGTGTAAGAAATTATGCGCCCCCTAATAAAAGCTTTACCTGTTTCCCAAAAGAGGTTAGGGGTAGAGAGATGAGCCCCATTGGTTTTGGCAAATTCCGCCAACACTTTCCAAAGGGTGTGTTTAAAGTAACCCTTGTTGTGGTGCAAGGTAATGCTATTCCGGAGAGCTGGACACTAATGGGGGAGTGATCAGAAATAACCATGTCCTCAATGGTCGATGTTGTTGTAGTAATATGACTGAACAGAAGTGACTCCATCTTTATATAAGTTCATATAAGATTAACTTTAATCTACTAGTTAGTTTAAGTTCTGTATTCTCACACTGTGACAGACTGTAACAGTTTTTGCAAGGCACACATATAAGAAAATATAGCTTACAGCAGCATCTTTGCTCTGTACCTTTCTATATAAAGCTTCTGTGGTGTAGAGCGGTCTGGGACATTTTCCTGTGTAAAGGGGAACACCAAAGGCATGACTATGAGTCATGGAAGCAGATGGCATGGTTACTATAGTTGCTATGTCAGCCATGTTTAAGGTGTTGGGCATTTGAGTATTAATGATATGTAATGATATGTAATGATATGAAATGTACACCCCTGTATTAAATCACTCCCATGTTCCATGCAATGATTGGTTAATGATAACGTATGGTGAAAAAATAGTGTGGCGCTAATAATATAAGGTGCAATCACCAATACATGTGCTCAAAACACAATAAGAATATAAAGTGACTGCACAATATGAAGAAACAAAGGTAAAGGAATGTGCATGGCACAATGAGTGCTAGAATCCAATGGTGAGTGAACCTACAATGGAAAGTGCAAAATAAAGTCCACAAAACTGAAAATAGACAGGATAAACTTCTTCCTGTTAAGGTGACACCAAAACAGTGGAGAAGAAAACAAGTTGTCTGTGGTCACTCTAAACAACTCTTCAGGGATAAGTAGATGTATACTCTTACCAGCTGAGGTGGACCTCCCCTGTTGTCTAAGGATATGAATAGTTAGCACTGGCTGTCCCTGTGAGCTGCATCTCTCCCCCCGTCTAAGGATACTAATGCTGGATATTGCCAGCAGAAGTGATATAGCAGTAGTGATCTGTGGTTGTTCATGCTGGACCCTTAAGCAAGAGATGCATTACTTCCTCTGAATTAGATCGATTTTGGATATATGTGGGATGTCTCTTGTGGCGGATTGGAGTTGTTTCTTTTTGACAACTGCGTTCAGGTGCCTTATATATTATCCCTTTGGGGTTGGAACCCTGCCAGCCAACTATACTGAGCCATTATATATTCTGTAGCAGAGGGGCTACAGTGTACCAGCAATCCCGCATCGGTTCATCCATTGATTCTCCCCTCTTTTTGACATGGGCATATCAATTCCTTAGAGGTGGAGTAGGGGAAGCTATCTTGTGAGCTGTTCTGAGGTACACCCATCCTGACCACATAGTGTCTGTGGAGTTCATCGACAGAGAATCGGGGGCCTGCACCTGATCCATCCGACCATCCTCCGTGCCCAGAACCTGATCCAGACCATTCAGGATCACAAGCTTTACTGACCCACTGTCGTAAGACATGTGTGTCCATCTCAGCTTGTAAGAGTATCCATCTACTTATCCCTGAAGAGTTGTTTAGAGTGACTACCGCAACTTGTTTTCTTCCCCACAGTTTTGGTGTCACCTTAACAGGAAGAAGTTTATCCTGTCTACTTCCAGTTTCTGTGGACTTTATTTTGCACTATCCTTTGTAGTTTCACTCACCATTGGATTCTTATTGTGCCATGCACATTCCTTTACCCTTGTTTTTTCATATTGTGCAGTCATTTTATATTCTTATTGCGTTTTGAGCACATGTATTTGTATTTGCACCTTATATTATTAGCACTACACTATTTTTTCACCATCTTTGTTTGACTTTGTTTGTTAGAGTGTCAGCAGCTTCTTTTCATACTTATTTTGATTTAGCACAGTTTTCCCCCCAGTTCTACAATGATAACATATATAAATTGTATACCCGCCCAGAATTAAATCAGATAGCTTTGAACATTTAGACTCTGCACCATCTCTTTTTATGTTCACTAAGAAACTGTCTCCTCAGTACTGAGAGGATCTCGTGAGTGTGGTAATTGCTGTGATTATACCTAGCTGGTCTTTTCAGGTATACCGAAATACCATTTAATTCTCTTCAGATGGAGGCACAGCTTGAGGTTTTTGAATTTAGGACTTGAGATAAGGCTCTCCTGTGGTAAAATTTTTCTTGCCTCAGCTCTGATAAAACCTTAGTCTCTTAAAAAAAAGAAGGGAGATGGACCATGCCTGTTAAGAAGTGGCTTTTGGGAAAGCCTGGTTTTTTGTAAGCCAGTCCTTTGGTGGGACTATTAAGAAGTTTATAAACATAATATTACGCTCCTTTTGGGAAGGAGAATAAGGTAAGGGTTAATAAGGCAATCACTACCGGGACCTACAAACGATTGCTCTATCTGGCTTTTCTTGTCTATCGCATTTGCATAAAAGTAATAAGATATCTGTTGTGTGGGATACGGGGCTGTATGGGGTAAGGCAGCCCTGTGGCCCTGTTTTCACTGTGTTTTATGATGTCTCTAAAGGGGCAAATTAAATTAGAGTGAAATAAATTTCCCTTGTTATGTTCAGGTATCGTGGAAGTGGTGTTCTGTTATATGCATGTTCATATAAGTTTGCTAAGGTTTTCTTTGAAGAGACAATGGTATAGTATATGAATAATATGACTTCTCCCCTTTGCTAGTATTTTGGTTATAGAGCTTTAGAATTATAAGTGCTTAATTTGTTTGCAAGATGTGTAATTGTTTGAAGAAAATGTTTAGATTCGTGTTTAAACATGTTTGATGACTCTTTTAAGGCTAAAAAGAATAGTATTTTGAAGGTTGCAAAATAATGTGTTAGACGGGCTGGGGGCTGTGTAAGTGTTCGAAGAACACCCTATTTTGTAATGAGGTATAGTAAGTGAGTAGTTTAAAGGTGTTTTTAATAAAAAACATCCTACATTGTTGAGGGGAAGGTAAGTTAAGTTTGAAGGTGAAGAGAGAGAGAGGAGTTATTTAGTAATGAAGGTTTCCATCGTACAAGCCGATTTCAGAGCAGTTTTAAAGAAATGACACGCAGAGAAAAACAGTGCTTTTAAAAATGGGAAGTGACAGTCGGTGCTATTTGAGATTTAAAGGGGATGTTGAATGTTGGGACATTTCATGTATTTATTGATCATGAAGTATATTTGAGGAACGATTTTAAAGGACAGCCGAGACAGGAGGTTTTGGGCAGTTAAGGAAAGGAGTTTTGTTTAAAATAAGGAAGTTAGAGTGTCACGGCCAGGTTTAAAAATTTGGATTATCAGATAAAAGGTGTTGTTAAAATAAGGATTTTTGTGTAGACTTACTCTGTTTGTTTGTTGATTGTTGTTTGCTGAAGTTATAATGAGTCGGTACAGGTGGGTCGGTAAAATGTGCAGATCAGTGCAGATCACTGTTCAGCAACAGGCACGGGTACAGAAGGTGGTGGGGGCTGATTCCCAGGTGGCATCGGGACATGGTGCCTCTACTGCACCAGGCATACAGGAAAAGGTTTGATCAAGGGTAAAAAGAGAGTGAGCTGGTGGGGAGGCCAGAACCCTTGTTGAAAGCACCCCACCTCGTGCAAGGAGCGGCCCCTGATGCTGGGGTCTCGTGAGACTTTGCAGGGTTATGGTACCAGAGATTCACATTAAGACCGAGGTGACGGTTTATTAGGCAGTGATAAAGTTGTCGCTGCTCAGTACACTGACAGGGGGACATGGTTACTGTTTTGGGGGAACTGAATGAGGGAAGTTAAAAATCTTCTTCCTTCCCCCTCGGATCCCCCCAGATTCCCTCTTCGCTTTGTCTCTGTTTCATGGTCTGTTTGTGGACTGTGTTCAGTGTCAATCCTTGGGATCGCCGCTGTTTGAAATTTCATGAGACGGACACCTAGGTAGAGGAAAGTTGTTGTTAATAGAGAGAAACGCTTAATTTTATGTGTATGTGCATTTTTTTCTTGTTTTGGAATTCCAATTTAAAGTAAAAGTTGTTTTTTCTTCTGAATGCAGATGGATTGTTGGGTAGTTGATATATGTCCTATGATCATGCCAAGACAGAGAGCGTTGCTAAAGTGGGCAGGTGAGAGGGACAGAGTAGGGTACTCATCTGTGTGGGGTGCTTTAAGAGGATTGAATTGCGGATTTGGACAAGGACAGGTTACTATCTGAATGATTCCTCCTGTCCAAAGTATTGTTTAGCACAAAGCACGGAGGTACATATCCGCTCGCAGAGATCTGCTATTTTGCTACAGGTGGAAGAGGGGATCAAACCACCCTCCGACAAGGCCTTCACCCTCGCTTTTGTGGAGAGCATACTGCTATATTTGCATTCCATATTCAGCGAGTCAGAAAGACTTGCTGGACTGGAGAATGAATGTCAAAGAAGGATTTAATTGAGAAGAGTTATCTATATAGATTTAAAATGTTATACATGTTTATTGTTAAAATGTTGCAAATCTGATCAGATACAAATTTTTAAAAGTAGCATTTCAATTTATGTATAGATTATCTTGATTATTTCGTATAGAGTCTGACTTTAAGGACTGTTTTAGTTGTAGTTGCCTATCCTTACATTATTGAAGTTAAAAGGTGTTTCTTTTCTAATAACAGCAAATGTGCTATATTTGTGCAAATGGTTATAATTGTGTTTAAGCTGTATTGACAATGATTGAGGATTTTAAAATGTTGATTTTAACCAAATACATGTTTAAGAATATTATAATTGGGAAGTATATCTATGCTAAGAATGAGGAGGTTATATATTCTGGGCGCTATGCCAGATGAATTGTGGTTGGTAAAGAAAAAGGAAGTGACTTTAAGGTTGTGAAAAAATTATTAGACCCCTGCGCTTATGGTGAAAATGAAAAATAAGGAGCTGCAGCCTCTATCAATAAATTCACCCTAAGGTGAATCTAGAAGAAATGTGAAAAAGAGGGGATAGGTATGGCGCTGCTCTTATTAAGAGGTGACCTACAACCTCTAAATACTTGAGTGTTGTGAGTCACGGGTGCATTTAGTGCAAAAAGTGACAATAAAAGTGCAAAAAATAAATATTTGTATATTCACAAAAAGATCCTACTGTGTAAACTTCCTAACCGCTTATAGATAATACATATTGTTATGTTCAAACGAAAATAAAATAAAATAAACACAATCCTGTGCAAAACCTGCAATTCAAAGTGACATTTCTGTGCAAAAAAATCCTGGTGTATATTGTTGCTGTGAAACTGGGTTCAGAAATATGCATATACCGTCCTTAAACCCTGGTGTATTAAAAAAAAAAAAAGTCCAATAAAGAGGCAATGTGCTCCTTCAAATCGTTCTGTGCTTCTTGGAAAACAGTGCCCCATAAGAAACGCACTCACCGCTATTATTCACCCCACAAGGTGTTATTTCACCTTCACAGTATGAGCCACTGTGCAGCCTGTGGAGTGGGAGGAAACTTCCTGTCCTGTGTTCTCCAAGTGCCTCCTTGTCTGCGATGTAAGTGGTCTCCTCACTGTTAACCTCTTAGATGTTGCCCACATGTATAGAGGAAAGAGACTCCATAGTGTGATACCGTACAAATATCCAAAAATGTATTAATATTACTGATGGGTACTCACGTTTAATAAAAATCATTAAAAGCGAAAACAGTGTTTAAAAACAGGAAACCGGAGCGATCTGCGCTCCACTGCTTGAAACCGGAAGTGATGCAATGACGCTGTATAGTCTCTTTCCTCTCCACATGTGGGCAACATCTAAGAGGTTAACAGTGAGCAGACCACTTACATCGCAGACTTTTTTTTTTAATACACCAGGGTTTAAGGACGGTATATGCATATTTCTGAACCCAGTTTTACAACAACATATACACCAGTCATATATGTTGGATTTTTTTGCACAGAAATGTCACTTTGAATTGCAGGTTTTGCACAGGATTGTGTTTATTTTATTTTCGTTTGAACATAACAATATGTATAAAGTATAATCGGTTAGGAAGTTTACACAGTAGGATTTTTTTGTGAATATACAAATATTTATTTTCTGCACTTTTATTGTCACTTTTTGCACTAAATGCACCCGTGACACACACCCCTCAAGTATTTAGAGGTTGTAGGTCACCTCCTAATAAGACTTTAAGGTTGTATAATTCTATGCACTAGAGAAAAATATTAAGGTTTTAAAAGGTGTTTAAAGATGTTCAAAGAAAAATATGAAAAAATGGAGTGAATGGATGGGCCAAATTAATGTGGAATGAAAAAGTGGTTGTATTGTGTTTAATGAACGCATAGGGTATCATTTTGATTAGTAAAGTCTTTTAAGTGTGTGTTTAAAATGTACACAACAAGTTCTCTCATATTGTGTTTAGGCCCACGCTGGTGACAGAGGGGTGAAATTTGGGAAAAATGTTGCTGCATAAGGTACTAAAATATATTGGGAAGGATTTGTTTGAAATAAGCAATCAGAATGACTGTTCTGGATATTTACCTTTTGAATTCCCAGAGTGTCAGTCAAGAAGTGTTGATGATGTAATGTTGTTTATCTATCAATGTTTTGTTTGTTGCTGATGATCAGACATATTTGCAAAGTTGGGAGACTTCTAAGTCAGAATTAGGGATGAGCTTCGTGTTCGAGTCGAACCCATGTTCGACTCGAACATCGGCTGTTCGACCGTCCGTCGAATTGCGAACGATATGGGCCGTTCGCGCCAAATTCGTGTGGCGCGTCACGGCCCATAATTCACTGCGGCATCGCAGTGCATTGCTGGCTGATGATTGGCCAAGCATGCACTATGACCCGCATGCTTGGCCAATCACAGCGCCGCCTGAACAGAGAGCCGTAATTGGCCAAAGCCAAGGAGGCTTTGGCCAATTATGGCTCAGGGGATTTAGTACACGCCCCACACTATATAAGGCCGCCTGCACGGCGGCCCTGTGTAGTGTGTGTTCCGGCGTTGAAAGAGATAGACAGAGAGACAGTGTTTGATTTGAGTTAGATAGATTAGGCAGAACAGTCAGTCAGTTAGCTGCACTTACAGTGTATTGTGTATATATATGCATCCCAGGTGTTGCATATATATATATACACTGTATTCAGTTTAGCTAGATCCGTTCCTGTTATCTTCTATCTAGACTATTTACATTCAGTGCAGTGTGTCCTGCTCACAGTGTTCAGCTAGATCCGTTCCTGCTATTTACATTCAGTACAGTGCTTCCTGCTCACAGTGTTCAGCTAGATCCGTTCCTGCTATTTACATTCAGTGCAGTGCGTGCTGCTCACAGTGTTCAGCTAGATCCGTTCCTGCTATTTACATTCAGTGCAGTGCGTGCTGCTCACAGTGTTCAGCTAGATCCGTTCCTGCTATTTACATTCAGTGCAGTGCGTCCTGCTCACAGTGTTCAGCTAGATCCGTTCCTGCTATTTACATTCAGTGCAGTGCGTCCTGCTCACAGTGTTCAGCTAGATCCGTTCCTGCTATTTACATTCAGTGCAGTGCGTGCTGCTCACAGTGTTCAGCTAGATCCGTTCCTGCTATTTACATTCAGTGCAGTGCGTCCTGCTCACAGTGTTCAGCTAGATCCGTTCCTGTTATCTTCCTACTGACAGGCAGGCTTGTCTGGTTACAGTATATAAAGCTACCTGAAGAAAATTACAGGTGTTCTTTTTGATCCTATTAGTACCACGGTCAGGCAGCTAGACTATTTACATTTAGTACAGTGTGTCCTGCTCACAGTGTTCAGCTAGATCCGTTCCTGTTATTTACATTCAGTGCAGTGTGTCCTGCTCACAGTGTTCAGCTAGATCCGTTCCTGCTATTTACATTCAGTACAGTGCGTGCTGCTCACAGTGTTCAGCTAGATCCGTTCCTGCTATATACATTTAGTGCAGTACGTCCTGCTCACAGTGTTCAGCTAGATCCGTTCCTGTTATCTTCCTACTGACAGGCAGGCTTGTCTGGTTACAGTATATAAAGCTACCTGAAGAAAATTACAGGTGTTCTTTTTGATCCTATTAGTACCACGGTCAGGCAGCTAGACTATTTACATTTAGTACAGTGTGTCCTGCTCACAGTGTTCAGCTAGATCCGTTCCTGTTATTTACATTCAGTGCAGTGCGTCCTGCTCACAGTGTTCAGCTAGATCCGTTCCTGCTATTTACATTCAGTGCAGTGCGTCCTGCTCACAGTGTTCAGCTAGATCCGTTCCTGCTATTTACATTCAGTGCAGTGCGTGCTGCTCACAGTGTTCAGCTAGATCCGTTCCTGCTATTTACATTCAGTGCAGTGCGTCCTGCTCACAGTGTTCAGCTAGATCCGTTCCTGTTATCTTTCTACTGACAGGCAGGCTTGTCTGGTTACAGTATATAAAGCTACCTAAAGAAAATTACAGGTGTTCTTTTTGATCCTATTAGTACCACGGTCAGGCAGCTAGACTATTTACATTTAGTACAGTGTGTCCTGCTCACAGTGTTCAGCTAGATCCGTTCCTGTTATTTACATTCAGTGCAGTGTGTCCTGCTCACAGTGTTCAGCTAGATCCGTTCCTGCTATTTACATTCAGTACAGTGCGTCCTGCTCACAGTGTTCAGCTAGATCCGTTCCTGCTATTTACATTCAGTGCAGTGCGTGCTGCTCACAGTGTTCAGCTAGATCCGTTCCTGCTATATACATTTAGTGCAGTACGTCCTGCTCACAGTGTTCAGCTAGATCCGTTCCTGTTATCTTCCTACTGACAGGCAGGCTTGTCTGGTTACAGTATATAAAGCTACCTGAAGAAAATTACAGGTGTTCTATCCCAGCTTAGTGCAGCTACAGGCCATTAGTATGTCTGGAAGGCCAAGAAGGAGAGGCAGACAGTCACAAGCCAATAAGAGAGGGCAAGCAGGCTCTGTGTCTAGTGCTGGTCGTGGAGACGGTGCATCCTCATCAGCACGTGGCCATGGGACACGCTTGGCCTTTTTTTCGGCAGCTGGCCGTGTTGAGCCGCAACATGCGGAAGACTTGGTCGAGTGGATGACCAAGCCGTCCTCATCCTCCTCATCCTCTCTCACCCATGCCCAGGGTGCTTTGTCTGGCAAAGCAGCGGCCTCTTCCCTCAGCTCAATGTCATCAGTGACTCCTTCCCTAGCCCCACCATGTCCTCCTGAGGATTCCCTCGAACTGTTTGACCACAGTGTTGGGTACATGCTCCAGGAGGATGCCCAGCGTTTGGAAGGCTCTGATGATGATACTGAGCTCAATGAAGGCAGTAACATGAGCACGGACAGAGGGGGTGCCCAAGAAGGACAGCAATCTGGCAGTCATGCTCCCCCTGCTGCAGCATACTGCCAGGTTTGCTCCAGTGATGAGGAGGGAGGGGATGATGAGGTCACTGACTCAACGTGGGTGCCTGATAGGAGAGAGGAGGAGGAGGAGGAGGAGGAGGAGGAGGAGGAGGAGGTGGCACATCACCAACTAGGCAGGATGCCCTCCAGGGGCCAGCCTAAGGGCAGCACATTGACTGCATCACACCCCAAAGCTCCACATGTGCAGGGCGCTGCAGTCTCTGCGCGTTATTCAAAAAGTTCTTTGGTGTGGGCCTTTTTTGAGACGAGTGCATCAGATCGCACCGCTGCTATTTGCAATATATGTCTCAAGCGTATCTCGCGTGGCCAAAACATCTCCCGCTTGGGTACCACATGCTTGACCAGACATATGTTGACCTGCCATGCAGTTCGTTGGCAAGCGTATCTAAAAGACCCACACCAAAGAACAAAGACGATCTCTCCTTGCTCCTCATCAGCTGAGATTTCCAACCCCACTAGACCTTCAGTCCTCTCTGCGACCTGCAGTGAGAGGAATGAAGGTGTAGAATTAGGTGTGTCACAGCCAAGTACTTATGGGCAATCTGCTTTTGGTACACCGACGTCAGATTGTACCAGGCAAATTTCCCTGCCCCAGCTGCTGCACCGCCGAAAGAAGTTTGCTCCCAGCCATCCACATGCCCAGCGGTTGAATGCTAGCTTGGCAAAATTGCTAGCACTTCAACTGCTGCCTTTTCAGTTGGTAGACTCTGCCCCCTTCCGTGAGTTTGTGGAATGTGCGGTTCCTCAGTGGCAGGTACCCAAACGCCACTTTTTCTCACGGAAGGCGATTCCGGCTCTCTACCGGCATGTGGAAGGCAATGTCCATGCCTCGCTGGACAGGGCGGTCAGCGGTAAGGTGCATATTACCGCTGACTCATGGTCCAGCAGGCATGGACAGGGACGTTACTTAAGTTTCACGGCGCATTGGGTGACTCTGCTGGCAGCTGGGAAGGATGCAGGACAAGGTGCAGTAGTGTTGGAGGTTGTTCCGCCACCACGCCTCCAAAATGCTGATTGTGACACACCTCTCTCCTCCACCCCCTCCTCTTCTTCTTCCTCCATGGCCTCTTCCTCGGAACCAGCGGTGCTCCGTAGGCGTTCAAGGGGCTACGCAAGTACGCAGGCCAAAAGATGCCATGCGGTGCTTGAGCTGGTGTGCTTGGGGGACAGGAGCCACACTGGGGCAGAGGTTCTGTCAGCTCTGCAGGGGCAGGTTCAGAGGTGGTTGACGCCACGCCAACTTAAGGCAGGAATGGTGGTTTGCGACAATGGCACCAACCTCCTCTCTGCCCTCCGACAGGGACAACTGACCCATGTGCCCTGTTTGGCTCACGTCCTTAACTTGGTGGTGCAGCGGTTCTTGGGCAGGTACCCGGGCTTACAGGATGTCCTGAGGCAGGCCAGGAAAGTCTGTGTGCATTTCCGCCGGTCATATAATGCCAGTGCTCGGCTGACGGACCTCCAAAAGGAGTTTAACCTGCCCAAGAACCGCCTAATCTGTGACATGCCCACCAGGTGGAACTCGACGTTGGCCATGCTGCAGCGGCTGCACACGCAGCAGAGGGCCATCAATGAGTACCTGTGCGACTATGGCACCAGGACAGGGTCAGGGGACCTTGGTTTTTTTTCCCCACGCCAGTGGGCCATGATCAGGGATGCATGCACTGTCCTGTCACCATTCGAGGAGGCCACGAGGATGGTGAGCACTGACAGTGCATGCATCAGTGACACTGTCCCCCTTGTCCACCTGTTGGAGCACACGCTGCGTGGGATAATGGACAGGGCACTTGAGGCAGAACAGAGGCAGGAAGAGGAGGACTTCCTTAGCTCTCAAGGCCCCCTTTATCCAGACAGTGTTCCTGCGTGCCCGCCGATCACACAGGAAGAGGACGAGGAGGAGGAGGAGGAGGAGGAGGAAGATTGTGTCAGTATGGAGGTGGAGCCTGGCACTCAGCATCAGCAGTCTTTAAGGGATCAGTCCCAAGGAACACATGGACTTGTACGTGGCTGGGAGGAGGTGGCTGCGGACGTTGTTGTCCTTAGTGACCCAGAGGACTCCGGACCGAATGCCTCAGCAAACCTACGCTGCATGGCCTCCCTGATCCTGCAAAGCCTGCGTAAGGATCCTCGTATTCGTGGTATCAAGGAGAAGGACCAATACTGGCTGGCAACCCTCCTTGATCCACGTTACAAGGGTAAGGTTGCGGACCTTATCTTGCCATCGCAGAGGGAGCAGAGGATGAAACATCTTCGGGAGGCCTTGCAGAAAGGTCTGTGCAACGCGTTCCCAGAGACTGGGAGGTTACAAACTCCTGTTTCTGGACAACGTGTTGCTGAGGCTTCGGTCAGTCAAAGAAGGAGCGGTGGAGAAGGTGGCCGTCTGACCGATGCGTTCAGACAATTTTTTGGTCCGCAGCCCCAAGGTATGATCGGTTCCAGCAACCATCGCCAGCGTCTGTTTTACATGGTGCAGGAATACCTAGGGGCAAGATCAGACTTGGACACCTTTCCCACCGAAAATCCTCTGGGTTACTGGGTCTTGAGGATGGATCACTGGCCAGAGCTTGCACAGTATGCAATTGAGCTACTGGCCTGTCCTGCATCCAGCGTTCTTTCGGAACGCACATTCAGTGCTGCTGGAGGCGTGGTAACCGATCACAGGGTGCGTCTGTCCACCGACTCGGTCGATCGGCTGACCTTCATAAAAATGAATCAGTCTTGGATCACCACCAGCTACCAAGCACCTGATGCAGATGTAACCGAATAATTTTTTTTGAAATCTCAGATCCCTTCAAAGACTGCCTATGCTGATGCTGAGTGACTATCCCTGAGTAATTATCCTCTTCCTCCTCAATCATCACGCTGATAGCTTGTAAGAACATTTTTGGTTCTGGGCGCCACCACCAGTGCCTAAGGCACAATTTTTCAGCCCCTGTTTAACAGGGGCGTGTAATTACAATTTTTGATGTAATACTTTGCAGCAGGGCTCGTTCCTGCATTCCAACTAGAGTGTCTGTGAGGGGTTGCAGTGTTGTGGCACCAGCACCAGTGCCTAAGACCCAATTTTTCTGCCCCTGTCTAACAGGGGCGTGTAATTACAATTTTTGATGCAATACTTTGCAGCAGGGCTTGTTCCTGCATTCCAACTAGAGTGTCTGTGAGGGGTTGCAGTGTTGTGGCACCAGCACCAGTGCCTAAGACCCAATTTTTCAGCCCCTGTCTAACAGGGGCGTGTAATTACAATTTTTGATGCAATACTTTGCAGCAGGGCTTGTTCCTGCGTTTCAACTAGAGTGTCTGTGAGGGGTTGCAGTGTTGTGGCACCAGCACCAGTGCCTAAGACCCAATTTTTCAGCCCCTGTCTAACAGGGGCGTGTAATTACAATTTTTGATGCAATACTTTGCAGCTGGGCTTGTTCCTGCGTTTCAACTAGAGTGTCTGTGAGGGGTTGCAGTGTTGTGGCACCAGCACCAGTGCCTAAGGCCTAATTTTTCAGCTCCTGTTCAACAGGGGCATGTAATTACAATTCTTGATCTAATATTTCACAGCAGGGCCCTGTGAGGGCTTACAGTGTTTTGGCCACAGCAACACCTAAGGCCCAAATTTCTGCTGAGTATATAGGGCAGGACCCTACTTTCAAACATCTAACTTACAAACGACTCCTACTTGCAAACGGAAGGAGACAACAGGAAGTGAGATGAAATCTACCCCTAAGGAAGGGAAATTCTCTCCTGTAAGAGTTAATATGGGAAAACAATTTTTCCTTTCCACTGATGCTTTCCAATCCTTGTTCCACAAAAAAACCCAAATTTTCAAAAAACATTTTTCATTGGGACAAAAAAGTGAGGTGAAATCTTCTGAAGAGGAGGAAAGACGCAAAACAAATGTCACAGGGGTGATAACCCTTCCCTATGTTTTCCAAAAAGCTTAGAAAAGATTTTTTGGCTGGAGCTAAACACATTAAAAATGTTCAAAATTACAAACAGATTCTACTTAACAACAAACCTACAGTCCCTGTCTTGTTTGCACCGCCTGTATACTGCTGTTCAGAGTATATAGGGACCTTTCCTTATTTTAATTTGGGTGCGGGGTTCCCCTTAATATCCATACAAGACCCAAAGGGCCTGGTAATGGACTGGGGGGTACCCATGCCGTTTGTCTCACTGATTTTCATCCATATTGCCATGACCCGACATGACATTAAACCCGCAAGCAGTTTTAAATGAGATTTTTTCCTTTAAAAATGACATTTGGTGCAGGGACTGTTCTAAACATGGGAAACACGCGTCACTTTACAGGCATACTATAGACACCCCCCAGGTACGATATTTAAAGGAATATTTCACTTTTTTTTTTTTACTTTAAGCATCATTAAAATCACTGCTCCCGAAAAAACGGCCGTTTTTAAAAGTTTTTTTTGCATTGATACATGTCCCCTGGGGTAGGACCCGGGTCCCCAAACCCTTTTTAGGACAATACCATGCAAATTAGCCTTTAAAATGAGCACTTTTGATTTCGAACGTTCGAGTCCCATAGACGTCAATGGGGTTCTAACGTTCGTGCGAACTTGCGGTCCGTTCGCGGGTTCTGGTGCGAACCGAACCGGGGGGTGTTCGGCTCATCCCTAGTCAGAATATGTGTTTGGGTAAAATGTTCTGTTCTAAGTCCCTCGGGTCCACTTTAGTCCCGGAAATAGAAGAAACTAAGGAGGTTTAAGTTTTGTTGAAGTTCTGCTGTAATACTGGATTTGGAAAAACGTTTTGTTAAAAATATTGAATCTATATAATGAAGACCCTTGCTGAGAAACATTTTCATTGCTGCATGCTTTACTTATGTTTGAGTCAATGAAGAATATTGTTTTTAATACCTCCAATGGTTAAGGCCTGAATTGATCAGGTAGATTCTGTGATTACCCATGTCAGATGAGGAGTATCTGCCCCAGCCAGCCAACATTCACCCACAGCCCCATACACATGAAGAAATGCCCACCCCAGTCATACCCTACACCCCATTCATACCCTGTCCTATACCCTATCCGGATTAAGAGATGACTACAGTTTTTACATGGAAATCTTTGTTGTTCATCTTTGTTGTTCAAATACCATAGGAGGTGCTTAGATGACTAAAGGCGAACTCCTGTTGGAAAGTGTTCCTAGGAATGACACCTTGAGGGCAAGCCAAAATGAAGCAAACCTGAGGTTTACAAAATTCCAGTGAGCACCACATGAGAGAGATCCAGATGTGCCAGCCCGAAGACCCAGGTCTAGCCCAACGCATCAGTTCCAGTTTTTCTGTGGATATCAAGTTCTGTCCTTACAAAGAGGCAGTGTTTTGGGGTAGAGAATTCATGTCTGTACATATGAATGATCACAGAAGTGAACCAAAGGTTTGGGGAAAAGTTGAGGAGAATGAGAGTTATAATGTGGACATTTCCTTTTCCTTCCTTTTTTTTTGCGAATTTAATGGACATTCAGAAGCCATCCAAGAAACTTTCTTTTTGTGTAATTTATTGGGACTATTTTTATTTGGCCTAAAGGCTGTCATGCCCCTGCCACTTGTTTTTATGGACTGTCACGCCCCTTCCTCCCTTTACATCTCCATGGACAATTGCTATGCAGCTGAGATTATGTGTTTATTGTTTGCTATTTTTGCATGTTTAGAAAGTGGTCCGGGTGAGGGTCGGGGGCATATTGGGATAGTTGTTGTAGTGTGCCCAGGACGTGCTCGACCACTTCCGTGTGTAAGATGGTTTGAAACTGCAGCTGTTGGATAATGTTTGGAGGAATGCTGGCATGAGCACTGTACTATATATGTATTGGTTCACATGTCATTCACCAGCCTCTGTGTTCTGGGGGGGGCCTTAAGGTTATATGTGGCCCACCTGACAACACCACTAACAACACACTCATTAGACATAGAGGGGATGTGTATTCAAAGTCTGAGGGGACTCCACAGTGTTTGACACCTTAGATCGTGCCCAACATCACACTATATATACCTTCATGCATACCTCTGACCCCCATACTGAGATGGCTGGGCTACTCTCACAGCTTGCCCTTGCAGGATTCTCTAAAGATGCCCAATGGGTCCTTAGCAGACAGCCACTAGCCTTGGGCAACAGCACGTACATTTGTTATGGAAGAACATGCCATCCATGGATTCTGAGTGATCCCAAGGGATGGTGTTACTTGGCCTCATTGGTTCCGATAATGGGAATTCTCGGGAACAGTGAAGAACGTCACTTGCTCAAGGCTGGTGTTCATCCTAAATGCCGCCTCAAACACCGTTATGCCAGGTCATTGTTTTTGGAAAAGGACATGACCTGGGCATGGTTCCCCTCGGGAACTTAAAGGGGGTATTGATATGATGAAAAGGCTAAATAATTACTTGGGAAACCCCTGGGTAACATGGGATGGTTTGGTATCAATGGAGTATTTTCCTGGATCAGGGATATTGCTGTGTGTATTATAGTGACTTTGCTCCTGGCATAATTTCTGTGCGCCTGCTTTGAGTTTGTTATGTGTGTGTCACAATGTAGATAAGTCAGTAACCTTCATCACCTTCATGACCTTTGTGTCTGAAAGAGGGGACAGTAGTAATATGACTGAACAGAAGTGACTCCATCTTTATATAAGTTCATATAAGATTAACTAGGGTTAATCAGCTAGTTAGTTTAAGTTCTGTATTCTCAGACTGTGACAGACAGGGGCTAATCGAGCCGCGGATCACTCAACAAAGTGTTCCATGAAGGTTCCCTTCACAGGAGTGAGGAGGCTGGAGGAATACCTCGGGAGATGGCTGTTCAGTATGCAGGATTCTGGGGAGTGTGGCAGGAGCTGTAATCACCCAGCTCCTCTCCATGCGGCACTGGAACCAAAAGTGCCAGCATTCTTTATTATTATTATTATTATTATTATTATATGCGATTTATATAGCGCCAACATTTTACGCAGCGCATTGTATATCTTTATATTCATCTGACAGTGGGGAAGAGCGCTGGCAGATGATGACTCATGGTAGGTAAGGACACGGGCGGCCGGCTTCCCATCCCGCTGCTTAACAACCAGCTATTTGCTTACACAGAATTCAAATCGGTCAATCGTTTTTGACCGATCCAAATTCTAATCGTTCTGAAAAGTTCTAATTTGTTAGAAGATTAATAAAAAAAATGAATTTGAATGAAACCGAAACAAAATTTAATGAAAACTAAGCAAAACTAAACGAATTTCGAAACCAAGCTAAACCAAAAAGGGCTTGCGGCTGAGTGAAGACTACCCCTGACGGTGGTGACAGAGGTTGCTATGCCCAAAGATCAATGGGTTGCCTGAAGGTGAAGCTGCCTGATGATTTCAAATGAGAGGGCACCCAGGAGTAGGGATGAGCTTCGAGTTCGAGTCGAACTCATGTTCGACCCGAACATTGGCTGTTCGCAAGTTCGCCAAACAGCGAACAATTTGGGGTGTTCGCGGCAAATTCGAATGCCGCGGAACACCCTTTAAAAGTCTATGGGAGAAATCAAAAGTGCTAATTTTAAAGGCTTATATGCAAGTTATTGTCATAAAAAGTGTTTGGGGACCCGGGTCCTGCCCCAGGGGACATGGATCAATGCAAAAAAAAGTTTTAAAAACTGCAGTTTTTTTTTTTCAGGAGCAATGATATTAATAATGCTTAAAGTCAAACAATAAAAGTGTAATATCCCTTTAAATTTCGTTGCTGGGGGGTGTCTATAGTATGCCTGTAAAGGGGCGCATGTTTCCCGTGTTTAGAACAGTCTGACAGCAAAATGACATTTCGAAGGAAAAAACCCATTTAAAACTACCCGCGGCTATTGCATTGCCGACAATACACATAGAAGTTCATTGATAAAAACGGCATGGGAATTCCCCACAGGGGAACCCCGAACCAAAATTTTTTTAAAAAAATGACGTGGGAGTCCCCCTAAATTCCATACCAGGCCCTTCAGATCTGGTATGGATAATAAGGGGAACCCCGGCCCAAATTTAAAAAAAAAATGACATGGGGTTCCCCCTAAATTGGATTTTAAGGGGAACCCCGCGCCAAAAAAAACAAATAAAAACAGCGTGGGGTCCCCCCAAGAAGATAGAAGACGCCGCGGAGGAGATGCTGTACGAGAACTCCGGAGGAAGAACCAGAAGAACCAGAAGATGAAGGAAGATAGAAGAAAGAAGAAGCATTTAAATAAAGGAATTGTCAAAAACTGTCTCTTGTCATTTTTAACATTTTTGACAGTTTTTTAGTGAAATGGTAGGGGTAAGTACCCCCTTACCATTTCACACAGGGGGGGGCTGGGATCTGGGGGTCCCCTTGTTAAAGGGGGCTTCCAGATTCCGATTAGCCCCCCGCCCGCAGACCCCCACAACCACCGGCCAGGGTTGTGGGGATGAGGCCCTTGTCCTCATCAACATGGGGACAAGGTGTTTTTGGCTACCCCAAAGCACCCTCCCAATGTTGAGGGCATGTGGCCTGGTACGGTTCAGGAGGGGGGGCCACACTCTCATCCCCCCCTCTTTTCCTGCGGCCTGCCAGGTTGCATGCTCGGATAAGGGTCTGGTATGGATTTTTTGGGGGACCTCACGCCGTTTTTTTTTTTTTTTTTGGCGCGGGGTTCCCCTTAAAATCCATACCAGACCTGAAGGGTCTGGTATGGAATTTAGGGGAAACCCCACGTCATTTTTTTTTTAAAATTTTGGCCGGGGTTCCCCTTAATATCCATACCAGACCTGAAGGGCCTGGTATGGAATTTAGGGGGACTCCCACTTCATTTTTTTAAAAATTTTGGTTCGGGGTTTCCCTGTGGGGAATTCTCATGCCGTTTTTATCAATGAACTTCTATGTGTATTGTCGGCAATGCAATTGTCGCGAGTAGTTTTAAATGGGTTTTTTCCTTCGAAATGTCATTTTGCTATCAGACTGTTCTAAACATGGGAAACATGTGCCCCTTTACAGGCATACTATAGACACCCCCCACCTACGAAATTTAAAGGGATATTACACTTTTATTGTTTGACTTTAAGCATTATTAAAATCACTGCTCCTGAAAAAACGGCCGTTTTTAAAACTTTTTTTTGCATTGATCCATGTCCCCTGGGGCAGGACCCAGGTCCCCAAACACTTTTTATGACAATAACTTGCATATAAGCCTGAAAAATTTGCACTTTTGATTATTCATGTTCGTGTCCCATAGACTTTAATGGTGTTCGCGTGTTCGAACGAACTTTTTTCCTGTTCGCATGTTCTGGTGCGAACCGAACAGGGAGGTGTTCGGCTCATCCCTACCCAGGAGCAGAGAAGTGGTCACAGCAGATGATTCTCTGGAGGTGCTAGTGGATTTTAACAGATAGGTAAAGCAGAAGCCAGGCCAGGGGTAAAACACAGGAGGTCATTTAGGAGCAGAAGCAGAAGTATAATTGAGATCAAGCAGGGGTCAAACACAGGATGTCAATCAGGAATAAGGCAGGAGCAGGTCCATGGAGCAAGCATGGGTCAGAGCCAGGAGAGAAGCCAGAGCAGGTCAGGGGTAAGCCGGGTCGGTAACAAGTAATTAAACAGAAGCACAAGGCACAGCAACACAGGATACAAGGCTGATGATAATGCAGCAATTTGTGAGAACAACTGGTGTCCTTAAATAGTCCAGTGAACACTGGCAATTAGCATGCTTTGCGTGCGCCGTCGCGCACGAAGATTTGCTATTGCATGCTGCTCGCTAATACGCATGCACAAATTAGCGTGGCCATATTGGATATTGGTATATTTGCCAGGTCTTCTCAGAATTCTTCCCTGACAAGAACAAGCTTCGGTATGGGAACTGGGTGATAAAGAAGAGGACAAGAGGTTGCCTCAGGGAGGTAAATGCAAACTGCTAGTTTATTACAAGTAGACACAAAAATTCAGTGAGTGAATTAGCCTCCTCCCTCAAGTATATACTCTGGGCTGCTATTAAACCTACCCACAGCACTGCAAGGTTTACATGCTCCTTGGCTAGGAAAAAGGAATACATACGAATACCTTATTTCATGCTCCGTTTGCACTTTCTTCCCCCCCGGCCCAAAGCACCTGGAATGTGGTTGGGCCCTCATGTACTATGTAGGACTGCATTGCATATGAGGAAATTGGAGACTGGCAGGGCAACAGGATGGAGCAGCTTTTGGGAGCTAGGGGGAAGGAATACATACAGTACATATACAATGTGCCCCTGATGATGTCATTTGTGACGAAACGGCCGTAGGGTAGACACGCTCGTACCGACGGCGCATGCGCGGAGTTTCGTTTTTGAGCTGAGTTGTTTTTAATATACGTCCTTGCAAGGATAAAGTTTTATGGATGCCGATGCGGCGATTTTTAATAAAGGAAAGTCAAAACACTCTGCACTACTGGAGTTTCCTTTCTTTTCCCCTTGGATATTTGGGAGTGATTTTTCCTTGGGTTGCTGTCTGGAGGCTTATGGAGATCGTTTGCTGACATACATTCACCACCCTGGAAGAGGTTCATTCCCTGTGAGGACATCAGCACGAGTTGACGCTATTATGCCTCTGATCAGAGGCTGTCTGGTAAGCCTTTAATCTACATTAGGTGACGGGCGTACATCACGGTGACAGTCATGAATTTATCTCTACAACAAAGTCACTTCAATCTTTAAACCTCCTATGGACACTTTTGTTTTGTATTTTTGAATTTTATTCTGATATGTCACTATGTTGGTATTAACCACACACGTATTCTTATGGTGAAGCACTTCCTTTTCATGGGTGCATATATTTGTGCTTGATTTATTTTCAATGTACATGGTTCATATATAATAATTATTTATTAGCACCATTTTTTGGGTTTTGTATATATCCAACGCTGCACTTTTTTCTGTATTTAGTACATATACAAATACTTACCTTATTCTGTGCTTTACTGGCAGCCAGCACTCTCCCCTGCTGCTCCTGAGATGGGGGTGGCCCTCACCACCCTCATTGACCAGGCGGGACTACACTATACTTGGTGATGTTGGAAAGTTGCAACTGGCAGGGTAGTGAAGATGAGCAGTCTACGGAAGTGAAGAATAAAGTAAGTATTTCAAATAACCATTTAACACATGCAGTGCAGAGGGAACCCCATTGCATGGGTAGATTTAACAAAAGTTCTGAGCAGGGCTGGGAGAAGGGGTGGGCAGAAGGGGAACTTTCCCTGAGCACTGTCGTAATATGTAGTGAGGGGTGGGGGGCACACTGGGAGCTTCCATGGTTCTCTTGCCTCACTGACAGTAGTGACGGTCATTCTTCCTCATTCACAGCATAGTAACATTCCTCACTCTGCCTTATCTCTCTCTCTATCTTCTTTGTGCAGTTATGGATCACTCTTCTGCAGCCTAGTCCCAGCTGAACTCTCCTAGGCAGTGCAGTAGTGACCCAATCTTTCAGCCGCAGCCAACAGTGACAGGAGCAGCTGCAGCTGAAAGATATATTCTCTGTGAAAGATACTGCACTGGTTGAGACAGGGCCCTGAAACTCTGAACCCCCCCATCCTTGGATGCTAGGACCCCTGGGGTCCTAACAACCAATGACATTACCTGTTTGCCCCACCCCCCAGCTCCCACAGGATGACAAAACTTCCCTATACACACTTGCTCTGCTTCCTAGCTACTGCTGTGCTCAGGGCCGGATTTGCCACAAGGCCACCGAGGCCAGGCCTCGGGGCGGCAGTGGTGCAGGGGCGGCGCCGCTCCTGCGGTGACTTCGCAGCCGCCCCCCCTTCAGGCTGCCCGTTAAAGTCGATTAAGGGCACCGGTGCCCTTAGAAATGATGGCCGCGAGCCGCCCACTACTGCGCATGCGCCGTTCCGAAGCCGGCCGGGCTCGGGAAAGCTCGTATGCGCTCGGCTGGGCGGCGCATGCGCAGTAGCGTGATTGCGCTGCCTGGCGCCATTTTTGAAAAGATCGAGGAGTAATGTCAGCGGTGCGGCGGCGGGGGGAGAGAGATGACATCTCTCATTGCCCGCACCGCTGTTCCACCCTCCTCCATCTGGTGGCAGCCAGGCAGCATGGCAAGTGACATCAACATGTGGTGGCTGCCAGGCAGCATGGCAAGTGACATCAACATGTGGTGGCTGCCAGGCAGCGTGACAAGTGACATCTCCATCTGGTGGCAGTGTGGCAAGTGACATCTCCATCTGGTGGCAGCGTGGCAAGTGACATCTCCATCTGGTGGCAGCGTGGCAAGTGACATCTCCATCTGGTGGCAGCGTGGCAAGTGACATCTCCATCTGGTGACAGCGTGGCAAGTGACATCTCCATCTGGTGGCAGCATGGCAAGTGACATCTCCATCTGGTGGCAGCGTGGAAAGTGACATCTCCATCTGGTGGCAGCGTGGCAAGTGACATCTCCATCTGGTGGCAGCGTGGCAAGTGACAGCCTCATCTGGTGGCAGCGTGGCAAGTGACAGCTCCATCTGGTGGCAGCGTGGCAAGTGACATCTCCATCTGGTGGCAGCGTGGCAAGTGACATCTCCATCTGGTGGCAGCGTGGCAAGTGAAATCCCCATCTGGTGGCAGGCAGCGTGGCAAGTGACATCTCCATCTGTTGGCAAGTGACATCTCCATCTGGTGGCAACGTGGCAAGTGACATCTCCATCTGGTGGCAACGTGGCAAGTGACATCTCCATCTGGTGGCAGTGTGGCAAGTGACATCTCCATCTGGTGGCAGGCAGTGTGGCAAGTGACACGCTCAGGGCTCCCGATGATTCTGCATTATGGTGAGTTGAACTATTTCATTTTACATTACAATGTAATGATATAAGTAATGTGTTTCAATCATCCTGACACCATAACAACCATGGTGCTGGGGATGATTGAAGCACTAACACCAGCCATTGCCCTGAAAAATTGCCCGCAAAAAATCCTTACCCCTTGCGGGCTTACCCTGAAGTATTTTTAGTCTGTACAATTAAAGTCAGTTATTTTCAGTGTTCTCGTGTATGGTGATATGTTTTTAACTGATCTATTGTAGAAGTCATCGATAAAGGACAAGACTGGTGGTGTGTGTATGTGTGTGTGTGTGTGTGGGGGGGGGCGGCATTGAAGGACCCGGCCTTGGGGCGGCAAAGGGAGCAAATCCGGGCCTGTCTGTGCTGCTACATATATGCTGCTTAAGGTAGGGAGGGCACACTAATAAAAGGTGGGGGGGTTGCACACTGATATAAGGAGGGGGGTACACTGATGTAAGGTGATGGCACACTTTTTTTTAGTGGGTGGGCACACTAATGTAAGGAGGGGGGCCAACTGATGTAAGGAGGGGTTAACACTGATGTAAGCAGGAGGGGCACACTAATGTAAAGAGGAGGTACACTGATGTAAGGAGCGGGGGCACACTGGTGTAAGGAGGGAGAGCACACTGATAGGAGGGAGGCACACTGATGTAAGGGGACACATTGATGTAAGGAGGGGGGTAAACTGATGAAAGGAAGGGGGTACACTGATGTAAGGAGGAGGGTACACTCATATAAGGAGGGGGGAACACTAATGTAAGGAGGGGAGCACACTGATGTAAGGTGATGGCACATGTTTTTTTAGTGTGTTGGCACACTGATGTAAGGAGGGGGGCCAACTGATGTAAGGAGGGGGTCACACTGATGTAAGCAGGAGGGGCACACTAATGTAAAGAGAGGGTACACATATGTAAGGAGCGGGGGCACACTGGTGTAAGGAGGGAGGGCACACTGATAGGAGGGGGCACACTGATGTAAGGTGGGGGGCACACTGATGAAAGGAAGGGGGTACATTGATGTAAGGAGGAGGGTACACTCACATAAGGAGGTGGGCACACTGATGTAAGGGGGGGCATACTGATGTAAGGAGGGGGTACACTGGTGTAAGGAGGGGGCACATTGAGGAAAGGGGGTTACACCGATGTAAGAAGGAGGGCACACGGATGTAAGGAAGGAGGGCACATTGATGTAAGGAAGGAGAGCACATTGATGTAAGCAGGAGAGGCACACTGATAAAAAGAGGGGGGCCCTGATGTAAGAAGGGGGTCCTACCGATGTAAGCAGGAGGGGCACACTAATGTTAGGAGGGGGTACATTGATGTAAGGAGCGGGGGCACACTGATGTAAGGTGGGGGGCACACTGATGTAAGGAAGGGGGTACACTGATGTCAGGAGGGAAGCACACTGATGTAAGGAGGAGGGACACATTGATGTAAGGAGGGGGGGCACACTGATGTAAGGAGAAGGGACACATTGATGTAAGGAGGGGGGCACACTGATGTAAGGAGGAGGGACACATTGATGTAAGGAGGGGGGGCACACTGATGTAAGGAGAAGGGACACATTGATGTAAGGAGGGGGGCACACTGATGTAAGGAGGGGGGACACTGGTGTAAGGAGGGGGCATACTGATAAAAGAGGGGTACACTGATGTAATGAGGGGGCACACTGATGTAAGGAGGGGGGCACATTAATGTAAGGAAGGAGGGCACATTGATGTAAGGTGGAGGGGCACACTGATAAAAGGAGGGGGACACTGATGCAAGGAGGAGGGGCACACTTATGTAAGTAGGGGGGGCTCATTTATGTAAGGAAGGACTCTGATGTGAGAGGGCACTCATGTATGATGGGGAATTGATGTAAGAGGGGACACTGATTAATATATATAGTATATATAAAGGAGGACACTGATGAAAGGGGGGATTTACTATGAGAGGGTACACTGATGTAAGGAAGGACTCTGATGTAAAGGGGGACTGCTGTGTGAAGGCAGAGCCTCTTATGTAAGGGTAGACTATTTATGTAAGGGAGGACTAGGGATTTAAAGGGGGACAATTGATATGAAGGGAGGGGGGCTCTTGATGTAAAAGTGGACTACTGAAGCGAAGGGGGACTCTAATGTGAAGGTTGCTAAGTAGTCTAGGAAGTTCTTCTGTAAGGTATACCGAAAAGCATATTTATTAAGAAGAGTTTCATATTTTTTTTGTTAAATGATTGTGCTGAGTCTATTGTGAAAAAAAAAATGATTGTGCTGAGTGTTATACATGTCTGATAAGCAGGCCATAGTTTATGCAATTTTCTTGGTCCGTCCCTGCAAAATCTCATGTTTTCCCATAACGCACAGAAATGTGATTCCTTTTAGCAGGCATGCAACAGTGCCATTAATGGCACCCCCATGCATCTGCTAATGCACACAATTTCACGGTCCTCAAATTACATGGTGCCACAGCACCATTATTAGCCCTATCCCGGGATGGGTGATGGGCGCAGTTTGCCATTTTCGCTCTGGGCACCTTGTCCCGACACTGGTTCTTGGTAGGGGCTTTAAGGATATAATAATGAATGCAGAGCTACGTTCATTTACATATTTTTTTTATCTGCCTGGAGTTCAGCTTTATACATAACTTAATTATCAGTCTGAGGCAGGCCGACCCTTTACCAAACTGATCTTATACAGAAATCAATACTATAGCCACATGACTTGAGTTGATCTCCAGCATTTGTTACAAAAGCAATGCTCCATATAAACAAAGCTTTCTGGTAAGCACAATGGAAATGATGAAACAAACAAACAATTATTAATAATAATTTGCTCATTTAACAACTATTTCCTCCAATTACACGGATAAATCTGTTTTATACATTATCGCTTCCTTTGTGATAGAAAGTGAATTTATTTTAATTATCTCGGTAGGAGATTTCCCCTGATCGCCATCCACAGACTACACAGATGAAATTATATTATTTGATAAACTCATTTACCAACTTCCACTCTGCCTGAACGCTGGAAACTCAGCCACTAAGTCATTCATTCACCTTTATTTTCCTGGCCCATTAGCCATAATAATGAGATGGGAAAGTGAACTGATATTATTAACATTCCACCACTGATGTGTTTATGGCCTTCATACAGACTTCACATGAACAATCCTGAAAGAATTAATAGGCATGGTGTGTAAAGGGGATCTTGGCTGTATTTTAAAGATAATGGGGTTGGTTTACTGAAGGAATAGAGAATGTTCACTAAGCAAAGGAAAAGCTAAAATCTGTGTAGATTTGAAGAAATGCCATTTCATGCAGTAGTATTTACTTCAAAAATCAATTGTCTTGGCATTAGTAGATATGAGGGTAGCGATTTTACCAAAATTGATCTTTGCTGCAAAATTAAAGTGTAGGTACCAGCATCGCACAAAAGTGAGTGCCCCCCTCACATTCCTGTAAATATTTTATTCTATCTTTTCATGTGACAACACTGAAGAAATGACACTTTGCTACAATGTAAAGTAGTGAGTGTGCAGCTTGTATAACAGTGTAAATTTGGTGTCCCCTCAAAATAATTCAACACACAGCCATTAATGTCTAAACCGCTGGCAACAAAAGTGAGTACACCCCTAAGTGAAAATGTCCAAATTGGGCCCAATTAGCCATTTTTTCTCTCCGGTGTCATGTGACTCATTAGTGTTACAAGGTCTTAGGTGTGAATGGGGAGCAGGTGTGTTAAATTTGGTGTTATCGCTCTCACTCTCTCATACTGGTCACTGGAAGTTCAACATGACACCTCATGGCAAAGAACTCTCTGAGGATCTAAAAAAAAAAGATTTGTTGCTCTACATAAAGATTTCCTAGGCTATAAGAAGATTGCCAAGACCCTGAAACTGAGCTGCAGCATGGTGTCCAAGACCATACAGCAGTTTAATAGGACAGGTTCCACTCAGAACAGCCCTCTCCATGGTTGACCAAGAAGTTGAGTGCACGTGCTCAGCGTCATATTCAGAGGTTGCCTTTGGGAAATAGATGTATGACTGCTGCCAGCATTGCTCCAGAGGTTGAAGGGGTGGGTGGGTCAGCCTGTCAGTGCTCAGACCATACGCCGCACACTGCATCAAATTGGTCTGCATGGCTGTCATCCCAGAAGGAAGCCTCTTCAAAAGATGACGCACAAGAAAGCCTGTAAACAGTTTGCTGAAGACAAGCAGACTAAGGACATGGATTACTGGAACCATGTCCTGTGGTCTGATGAGACCAAGATAAACTTATTTGGTTCAGATGGTGTCAAGCATGTGTGACGGCAACCAGGTGAGGAGTACAAAGACAAGTGTGTCTTGCCTACAGTCAAGCATGGTGGTGGGAGTGTCATGGTCTGGGGCTGCATGAGTGCTGCCGGCACTGGGGAGCTACAGTTCATTGAGGAAACCATGAATGCCAACATGTACTGTGACATACTGAAGCAGAGCATGATCCCCTCCCTTCAGAGACTGGGCCGCAGGGCAGTATTCCAACATGATAACAACCCCAAACACACCTCCAAGATGACCACTGCCTTGCTAAAGAAGCTGAGGGTAAAGGCGATGGACTGACCTAGCATGTCTCCAGATCTAAACCCTATTGAGCATCTGTGGGGCTTTCTCAAATGGAAAGTGGAGGAGCGCAAGGTCTCTAACATCCACCAGCTCCGTGATGTTGTCGTGGAGGAATGGAAGAGGACTCCAGTGGCAACCTGTGAAGCTCTGGTGAACTCCATGCCCAAGAGGGTTAAGGCAGTGCTAGAAAATAATGGTGGCCACACAAAATATTGACCCTTTGGACCCAATTTGGACATTTTCACTTAGGGGATTACTCACTTTTGTTGCCAGCAGTTTAGACATTAATGGCTGTGTGTTGAGTTATTTTGAGGGGACAGCAAATTTAAACTGTTATACAAGCTGTACACACACTACTTTACATTGTAGCAAAGTGTCATTTCTTCAGTGTTGTCACATTAAAAGATATGATAAAACATTTGCAAAAAATGTGAGGGGTGTACTCACTTTTGTGAGATACTGTATACCATTGGAAGCATTTTGTTACATCTGCTCGATAATGCAAAATATATTTGTTGATTCTGCAAAAAATCTAGTGATCCTGCAGGCTCCTGCACACTCTGTAGTGTTTTCTTAAAGGGTAACTCCACTTTCGTGGGGAAAAAATAGCAAATAAAGAAAAAATAATATAGAACATATAATAGCGACACTAATCATATTGTAATTGAATGTTATTAAAAATTACCTTTCCTTTTCAATCAGCAGCCGCTGTAATTTTCTGAGAATGCATTGCAATATGGCTACCTGGAGGTGTTCTGTACACAGAATGTGTACTGACCACTCCCCAGAAACATCATTTCCTGCTTGTGTGAATCGCTCACCAATTTTCCCAGAAGTCTGCCTAAGATACAAGTCAGATTTCAGGCATCCCCTGCAACAAAAATTTCATTGGAGAGATACTTTCAATAGGAACACGTCTAAAGGGATGCAGGCCAGCAGATTTCTCATTAGTGCCCTGCAGCTGCACATCTGACAGTTAATTATGAAACCACTCCCAAAAGACCCACTTAGTACAGAGGCACAGACGAACACACAGGAATTTCTTCAGAATAAGGTAGGAATCTGCAACAAAGGTTGTTATAATCCTTGCAATGTACAGAGGGTAGAGAGGAGTGTTTTTTTCTCAACAAAAGTGGAGTTACACTTTAAAGTGAAACTAAACTCTCTCAATTAACACTACTATCCTTATGCTGCTAGCATTTGTAAATAGATAGGAATGCATATTAGAGTTTCAAAAGTAGTTTACCAGTTCTAGGGACAGCTGCCACATCTACATCCTTAGTATTGAGAGAATATGTACAGTATATGGGAAATTATCCCATAGAGGATGGACTTTAGATAGGAATGCATATTATATTTACATGTTTTAAACATTTTTTTTTAACATTTCTTCAGTTGCTTCCTAGTTTCTGGACTAGACGAAAATGATGTCATAGATCAGAGGAGTCCTCATGGTATTTTTTTTTTTTCATCTAAAGGAGGAGAGGAGGGGCTTTCTTAGCTAAGCACACCCTTCTGCCTGCATGCCTGAGCTAAGGGCAGATGGATTCCAGGAAATAAGTGCTACATGACTCATCTGCCCTTCTGGTCACAGCTAGAAATGCTAGGGGGGTTCAAAGTGATCTCTCAACAAAATAAAGCAATGAGACACGGATGGATGAGGGTGTTACTTTGAATATTAAAAGTTAATTAAATAGCATTTTCAATTTGGGGTGTTCAGATACAGTTAAAAAAGTATAGCCAGAGCTCTTTTGACCGTACTTCTCATGTGGGTCATAGGATTGCACTTACACTAAATTGTCAAAAGTATTGGAACGCCTGCCTTTACATTCACATGAACTTTAATGGCATCCCAGTCTTAGTCTGTAGGGTTTAATTTTGAGTTGGCCCACCCTTTGCAGCTATAACAGCTTCAACTCTTCTGGGAAGGCTGTCCACAAGGTTTAGGAGTGTGTATATGGGAATGTTTGACCATTCTTCCCCCAAACTCGCTCATCCATGTCTTTATGGACCTTCTTTGTGTACTGCTTCAAATCATTTGGTGGAAGGAGGATTATGGCTTGGGGCTGTTTTTCAGGGGTTGGACTTGGCCCCTTAGTTCCAGTGAAGGGAACGCTTAAGGTGTCAGCATACCAAGACATTTTGCACAATTTCATGCTCCCAACTTTGTGGGAACAGTTTGGGAATGGCCCCTTCCTATTCCAAAATGACTGTACACCAGTGCACAAACCAAGGTCTATAAAGGCATGGATGAGCGAGTTTGGGGTGGAGGAAAGTGACTGGCCTGCACAGAGTCCTGACCTCAACCCAATAGAACACCTTTGGGATGAATTAGAGCGGAGACTGTGAGCCAGGCCTTCTCATCCAACATCCGTGCCTGACCTCACAAATGTGCTTCTGGAAGACTGGAATGCCATTAAAGTTCATGTGCGTGTAAAGGCAGGCGTCCCAATACTTTTGACAATATAGTGTGATCCAGATTCAGCTAATAGTGGGCTAAAGCCTGCTGTCAGCTGACATCACAGAGCCTGTCCAGACTGGCGGAATCCTGATAATATAGTTGGGGTACACCCAGATGCCTGACCGTCAGCTGGCTCAGCCTCTCAGTGGGCCACTGAAAGCCCTTTCGGCCTCTGGCACAGTCTGGGGCTCAAGTGAGAGCTGAAGGGGTAGAGCAGAGAGCGGTCACTGATAGTCACCATCTTGTGCTCAAAGTAGACCCAAGAACTGTCCGATCAACGGTCTTTGATCACTCAGTACTCAGCGAGAGGCAGCAGGAGGACAGAGACAGCATTTGATTGACACTGCTTTAAACAGTGTTTTCTGGATAAAGGGCCCCCTCCCCCTGATATTATGATGAAGTTGAGCAGGAGAAGTGTATTGTAGTCTTAATACACATCTTGTCATAGGATGACAACACTACCCCTCCATAGATACATTACGGGTCTCCCAAGGACAAGGAGGGTGTTACTGGCAGCCTGAAAAAAAGAAAATGAATGCTGCCATTACATCTAAGGACTAGTAAACAAAATACAAAATATATTCCATTTCATAGATTTAGGCACAGTTCAGGGATTTTGCCTTCAAAGAAACGTAATAAATATTGGTCTCAATTTCTGCCATATAGACTGCTTAGGTGAAATTTTCCTAAGCTATGTTAGCACTTTAATGGTGGTGATCACATGGCTTTGTTGAATGGCTTTGCATTCTATGTACACTTTGGCTGGCCAAAGATGTTTCAAATCTCTGCCGGTTCAGCAGGAACCGTGTATGGGCAGGCTGAATGGACCAAGTTGATTGATTGATCAACTTGGGTACAACCAGCCTGCCAGATTTTATTTGTCATTATTGCCAATACCCCTATACCCCCCCACCACCACCACCACTGCCAGGAGAAGACAATGGCTTGGCAGGAGGGATACCTGCATCAGCACCGTCTGTTTTGATGAGGGAATCAAGCAAATTCCTTTTCCTTTTCAGTCTGTGTATGGCCGGTCTTAGAAAGACAGCATCCATTTAAATAATAATAAAAATATATGATAACCTTTAGAACGTTTAAGAAACAAAAGATCTTTTGTTTTATCTGTCCATTTGTATAAAAGGTTAGAGTTAAGATTTCTTTGTTCGAATTGCACTTTTAAAAAAAAAAAAAAAATGCAAAAAAAATATATTTTTCTTCTCCAAAATAATTTACAGAAATGGCAACATTTTGCCAAAGTGTCCCAATTTTCCCCAAAATATTGTCAAAGGGAAAATTCCTAATTTTGTTGTTCTTTGTTGTCATCCTTAAAGTGGTTTTAAAGGCTCAAGGCATGAAGATAAAAAACCTTATGTCTGCTACTCTCCCCACAGACCCCCCCAACACTCACCGATCCAGCGATGTTCACAAGAGCTGAGCTTCTCCGTGGTCTCTCATTCCTCATTAGCTGAGACAGGAGGGGGAGCCCTTGGCTCCTGCTACTGTCAATCACAGCCAATGAGAAGAGAGTGGGGGGTGGGGCTGAGTCACAGTTCTGTGTGCCTTATTGACACATAAAGCGGGGCTCGGGAGCAAGCACACACCAGTGCCCCCAGAGCAAGTGGTTTGCTATTAGGGGCACTGGCAGAAGAGGAGGAACTGGGACCACCCGAAAAGAGGAGGAGGGCTGCTCTGTGCATAACCACTGCACAGAGCAGGTAAGTAAAACATGTTTTTTTTTATTTTGTTTTTTTAAATGAACTTTTAATGTCACTTTAATTATAAGCCTCTGCGTACACCTGAATTAATTAAAATACTGCTTTTATAGCTGTTTTGGCACAAAAAGATATTTAAAACATATTTTTTTAAAAACCCTTCGGCCTTGTTTACACCGATGGTGATCAGGGCCACTTTTAGAAATCATGGGCCCCCATAAAGCCTAACTGATGGGACCCCCAACCCCGCCCCTGACAGCATCCCCTGACCCTGCCCCTGACCTTAGTTTTTAGGTGAACCCAGTCAGACCCTCCACACACACCTCTATGGAGCCACAGGTTTTAACAAACTTGTGTCAGTTTACCTCCAATCTGATCTGCTAGAAAGAAACGGAACAGGATCAGTCCCCCTTCCATTTTGGCGAATCGAATCGGAGGGCAGTCGGGTGGGCTCAGTGTGCATGCTCTCTATATAAAAGGAGCAGACACAGACCTCTCATCCTCCCACTCTGCTCAGCAGGCGATCAGCATACAGATCCCCCTGAGCAAAACGGGGTCTACCCCGTGTGATTTGGCTGCTCTATAATTCACTATAGGCAATAGCAATGAGACTTCTCTGCAGATGATCCCTCTGTGTGCTCTGCTGAGTCTGTGAGCCACATTGTCTGCCTGTTACATTGATCACTGACAACCTTACTTGAGCCTGCCATAATTCTTCTGGTGCTAATTCCCTCAGCTGGAGCCCGCTCTCTCCTTAGCACTTACTTGCTGAGGAGGCAGGCAGTGACCGAGTCCATATTACCCAACCAGCAGCTGACCTGTTCTGATACTGCTGTCCAAACCCTTGAAGGAATGGAGTAGTGTGACAAGAACATTGCATGCTCGGCAGACCCTTAGTCTTTTGGTTGCTGAGAATGTCTACCAAGCATACCTATAGAGGTTCTAGTGGGTGGATCTGTGCACAGACCACAGTAACCACCACAGATCAAGTAACCACTCTAGGTCTGTCTGTTTTTAAGTTGTAGAGAAGCAGCTCTGTAGACTACTATACTGAATAGGAGCATAACTTCTGCCATCTGTAGCTGTGGGCATCTGCATGGTAGGAGCACTGTGTTTATTGTGACCACTGCCCAACAATTTTAAAAGGGCATTAACTACTATTAGTAATGCAAAGGTTACTGACTACAAATACCAAGGGGCAACATAGGTATGTAATAAGTCTCTGTTCACCAATGCCAAATGGGGCAATTTTGTAAGAAAGGCAAGGCTGATGACTACCATTGCAAAAAAAGCAACATAAGGAAGTGTTCAGCAGACTGACAATGAAACAAGAATTACTGTTATTGGCTGTGGTCAGCTGGTCACCACAAATTAAAAATGCTGAGGGCAGGGGCCATCAAAGCTCTTCTAACGCACACAGGGGTCTATAGTTATGTCCTTGAACAACCATGGCACTGAAAGCAATACCCTTCTGCTACAATCACCTTTTTACAAAGAATGGCTTCTAGTTTTAGTGGTCTAACCCTTGTTTAATAACTTGTGTTGTAAGCATCTTTTGATAGGTTTCCTGTCTATTCATATAAAAGTGTAGCACCCTCTACCATAGGTAGGTGCTAGCATAGAATTTTTGCTAGGGAAACTGTCAGCACAGGTAAATTTAGGCAGGCCTATGCTTTGAGCTAGGCCTGTGTGTTTTGATCTGAGAGGCAGGGAGTGGTTAGTGTAGCAGTGGGTGTGACCACCTGTGCTTCAGTGCTAAGGCGCCTCCCCTGATTCCAGGGAGAATGTTATGGAAGAGGGGCAGGGCCTAGGAATGGAGTGGCAGGCAGCTTATGTGGGAGCCCTGACCAATCCCCAATTGGAATTGGCAGGGAGCGGGCCTTCTATATAAGCTGAGGTAACAGGCCACGGGGAGAGAGTTGTCGGCCGGGAGAAGTGAAGAATGGAGTATTAGACAGCAGCAGGAGGGCACCCCCATCTGGGGGGGGGGAGTGCGCCGATCGCGGGAGGAGGACTGGGAGAACTGTGAGGGAACTTCACCCTTACACTGTCACGGGTGAAGTCTTCATCAGTACACGGTCATTGGTGAGGAATTCCTGGAGCGAGGGGCAGGAGAAGCTGTCAGAACATACGGTCTGGTTACGTTCTTCACCATGCACTCGGGGCAGAAGAAGGTCGGTGAGTGTACCACAGTGGAGGGCTGTATGTGGAGACATACCAGGAAGTCTGTGAGGGAACTTCACTTTTTACATGGTCATTGGTGAAGTCCTCACCATTACATGGTCACTGATGAGGAGTCCTGGATCAGAAGAGAGACTGTGGAGAATAGTGTCAAATCGATGCATCCAAGGGCGCAGGATTTGCAAGCTGGGCTAGCTGGGAAGAGTAGTCCACTATTCAGCACATGCTATTAAACTACTAGGGCTCCGGGGAGAGGTACTGCAGGCCTCTGGCCTAGTAGCAGCAAGTAAACAGAGTCAGCATTAGAGACTATTCAGAGTGGGATCTTTTGCATATAGAAGAAGATGTGACAAGAAATTAATGTGCTACAGTATAAGTTTGTGCAGGAGGGAAGGATTCTTGGGAGCTTCACACAGTCATGGGAGAAGTCCTCATCTTTACACGGTCATTGATAAGGAGTTCCTGGGAGTAATAGTCTGCAGGTAGTTACGCAGAGGAGGAGCAATAATCTGCATGGTGATGCAGGGAAAAGATTGTAGATGTTATACATGCGCATCATTCCTTCAGGCTCAAATGAAGTTGTAATCTATAAATATGATGGCAAAGTAATTTGCTCTATGGGCATCCCATATACCCCTTTTCCCAACCAAGTTATATCCTCCCAATAAACAAAAACAAAACAAAGCAAATGACTGTTCATTGTCTCTGAGGTGATATATGAAGGTCTGGCAGCGGGGTGATTTGGTGGATGTTAGTAACTAGTGGCAACACACCTCTACATAAGTATTTGTACTTGGGCAACATTTCAAATGGGGTTCTTGCACAGGGTCCTTTTGTACACTCTGTCTTCGTTCAGCCATTTGGCATGACATTCTCAGTAAGAACACTAGAAAGTATCATTAGCTGTGCAAATCTTGACTCAGAAGTAGTAAAGCCAGAAAAAGCTAGGCAGTTAGCATTTTCAGGAGGTCAGCCAATGCAGCCTACATATTTTTCTTAGTAAAGGCTTCCTGAAAAAAAATTGGTAGGTGATTTCCTGTCTGCTGTCTCCTTTCCTGACATTTTGTAATACACGTTTAAAACGAAACTCCTGGAATAATAAGTATGTGAGTATGCATATCTCATACTGCGGCTGCTGGGGAAGCTGGAAATTAATGTAGTAGCCACGACCTCTGTGATCAAGCCCCAAGCGTTGGGCAAAACATGTCAGGGGGCATTGCCATAGGAGCGCTGGCTGAGGCCATATCCACATCTGAAGCACTGGGCCATTTTAGAGCAGCGCCTTACCCCACATATGTTCACACTTCTGAATTAATGCCTGACGCCTTCTCCCACTTTCTGAATACTTTTAGGAGCATCTGTTATTCTCTAGCTTTGAGTAGTGCTCCAAGCCTACACTAGTACAGTGATAGCCATGATCTTCCTGAGTCCCATTTAGATTATGTGTGAGCAGCTTCCCCTCAGTACACTGACCACAGAAGGTCACATGATTGGACAAGGTGGAGAACAGGGGCGGTAATGTCATAGTTTCCACCTCATCCAAGTAGAGAACCCCTTGTATTTCTTGAAAAAAAATACAAGGCATTTTATGACTGGTAGCAGTGCCAAACGATTGAACCACTGTAGTCAGTATGCAAAGTGGAAGCCACTAACACAGCACATAGAACATCATGGCTATTACTGTAAAAGTGCCAACTACTACAGTAATTCTCAGGTTCCTCAGGGGCCTCTTAGGTAGGAGAGATGAATACTGACATTGTTCCAAGCTGGATCAATGTAAGTATGCAATAGATCGTACCTGGAGTTTAGCTTCACGTTTCTTAAACATAGTAAAAAACAGCTTTAGGCTGCCTGTAGTACGCTGCACATTTGGGAGAATTCTATCTGCTTATAGGTTGTCTGCTCCTCTTTTTTTGTAATCCCTCTATTATTATCCACCAAATCCCTTATAACTTTTGCTTGAAAAATGGCACACATTAGATATTTCCTGCCTTTCCCTTTCAGAGTCTCAGCCAAGTTGCAAATATGCATCAACAGACAAGTAATATTATGTTAAGAGTATGATGGAAGACAGACGGGCAGCTAATGGCACCAGCCCAACTGTAATTTCGCCTAGAGAAATTGGTCATCTATTTTGCTGGGCCTTTTCTTAAGCACAAATTAGATGGAGTTTAATATACTGTAAAATTGGATGTATTCTATTCCTTTTCACAGCTCTGACATGCTGCCAGTGATTTATGGTTTCTAACAAACGTGTCTTCAGCATCTTATGAGATCACTGGCCAACAAAAATAGAAACCCCTGTTTACTACACCTTTGGACCTGAAAACTGCTTTAACTAAGCTTAAGGAAAGGAAGGGGTTAGCCTAATTGGGATTATTCAAGTTCGGGCAGTGAAAGACAGTGAGAGGAAGCTGCATCTAGGGAGCTGGCCTGAAACCGACTAAAACGCATACTAGAGGCCACAATCATGGACATCTGCTTGCAAGAAAGCGGTCAATTTTCTGCAGTCTGCGTTCTGACTGGATACATCAGTCTGGCAAGGCAGTACAGATTGAAGAGGCCCTGTCAGTGACTGCAATGTATCTTTGCAGCAGTTATTACACACAACATACCAAAGAGAACAAGGAAAAGCATCTTTTCAAGCATAGAAATGCAGCATCAGTCACTGCCTTAGACAGTTAAAGTGATTGCAAACCTAACTTTTTTTAAAATAACAAACATGTTATACTTACCTGCTCTGTGCAGTGGTTTAACACAGAGCATTCCCTATGCTCCTCTTTTCAGGTCCCCAGCTGATGCTCCTGCCCCCTCCTCTTTTTGGTGTGCCACCATAGCAAGCCTTTTCCTTTTTTTGGCACACCTGCAGACTCGATCCTGAGCCGCATCCATTGGCACAGACAGTGGCGCTTGGCTCCAAACCCCACTCCCTCTTCATAGAATTTCATTGACAGCAGCAGGACCCAATGGTTGCCGCTCTTGCCTCTCTGTCTTGTGGGGAGGGAGAGAGCGCTCCTCTCAGGCACCATGCTGGATCGAGTATGGGCTCAGGTAAGTATAAGGGGGCTAAGGGGAGCTGCAAACAGAAAGTTTTTTACACTAATGCATACACTTCTACCTTTACAACCACTTTATTTAACTCCTGTTAAAGTGTATTCAAACTCTATATATTTTAAGTATATTTGGTTTTACTGTAGACAGCATGTCTTGCAAAGTATCTTACCTTGAGATTTAACAAGGCTAAGCCCCTGCCTCTCAATTAGCAGCAGCATCGTTAGCCTGCTGTGCAAGTTTCTTCTGTGGGTTGTTGGGTTGCCTATCAGGTGTCTATTAGCTAGGGGCCTATTTATCTTGAGCGTTGCCTACATCCCAATTTATTTCCTATCCCTACCTAAGGGACCAGTTTTGTCCCAGCTTTCTCCTGAGGGTGAAGGATATCTTCTTGGTATCCTACATCTTTCTTCTTTCTTCGGTTCTGTGTCTGGATTCCTCCCCCAATGCAACTCCTCCCTTAAATACCTTGCCTAATAGCTTGATTGACGGGAGCCATCATTCAATTTGCTGGAGCAAAACTGGTACCATAGACAGGGATAGGGAAGAGGTTGGAATGTAGGCTGTGCTCAAGCTAAATGTGTATTCAGTTTTTGGAGGAAATCTATGGACACAATCGACTATTTTCATAATGTGTAAAATGTGTAAAATGGTGTAAAGAAGGTCACTAGATGTTTTGGACAAACTGTGCCTTGGCAATGTGTTCTATGAGATCTATCAGGCTTTCAGCACGAGTAAGCTTAGAGAGAATTTACAGGCAGCTGCTATGAGCGTTGGACTGTTTTTCTGTTCCTTCTGCTAAATTAGCAGAGTAGCCAATATTTGAGGAACTATATACAGTGGGGACGGAAAGTATTCAGACCCCCTTAAATTTGTCACTCTTTGTTACATTGTAGCCATTTGCTAAAATCATTTAAGTTAATTTTTGTTCCTCATTAATGTACACACAGCACCCCATATTGACAGAAAAACATAGAATTGTTGACATGACATTTTTGCAGATTTATTTAAAAAGAAAAACTTAATATCACATGGTCCTAAGTATTCAGACCCTTTGCTGTGATACTCATATATTTAACTTTAAGGTGCTGTCCATTTCTTCTGATCATCCTTGAGATGGTTCTACACCTTCATTTGAGTCCAGCTGTGTTTGATTATACTGATTGGACTTGATTAGGAAAGCCACACACCTGTCTATACAAGACCTTACAGCTCACAGTGCATGTCAGAGCAAATGAGAATCATGAGGTCAAAGGAACTGCCTGAAGAGCTCAGAGACAGAATTGTGGCAAGGCACAGATCTGGAAAAGGTTACAAAAAAATTTCTGCTGCACTTAAGGTTACTAAGAGCACACAGTGGCCTCCATAATCCTTAAATGGAAGATGTTTGGGACGACCAGAGCCCTTCCTAGACCCGGCCGTCCAGCCAAACTGAGCTATCGGGGGAGAAGAGCCTTGGTGAGAGAGGTAAAGAAGAACCCAAAGATCACTGTGGCTGAGCTCCAAAGATGCAGTCGGGAGATGGGAGAAAGTTGTAGAAAGTCCATGCTGTAGACCTCAGCATGGTAACAGGAATAAAAACTTGAAACTAGAATGGGACACTACATGCATGTCTACTGTAGCCCAAAGGAGCTTGCAGATGGCTGATGACGTTGCTACTAATTGTGAGGCCAGTCACTTAGCACTGTCAGACTGAAACATGAAGTACTGTTACTAGCACTGTCTGCAAGTAAAAACTCTACAACAGAGTTTTTTAATCAATTCTGCTTTATTAGCTGTGCGCCATGGGGAAAGATAGTCTTCCTGTTATAATCTGGAAGTTTTCCTTCTGGTCTCTGGTAGCCAGACCCAGCTGATTGTTTGAGTTCCAGAGAGTTTGTGCATTAAAAGCTTTTATTTTCCTCCCACTCAGAGAAGCTCATCATTGAGCCAGCCGCTTTAGAAAGGTCAAACCTTCCTCAGGTGTTGATTCTTCTGCATAATTTTACCAATCAGTCCGCAGCTGGAGAAAATCCCATCTCTTTACCACGTCTATTTCCAGAACTCGCTTCCCAGGTCTGCTGTTTTTATTTTTTTATCATTATTTATTTAGTTAATTAGATGACAGTTTCTAGTAAAAACACATATGCAAAGTGAGAAGATACCTAGCTTTGTCTGCTTTTTTCTTGTATTTGGATATACTATTTGAGAAAAAAAAAAGGTTCATAAACTGGTCTATTAAAACAACAGTGCAAGGACCAAAAAAACTGAGTTTAAAGTATAATCACCCATGTCAAACAATTAAACACACCACACTGAAGACTTGTATGCTTCTGACTGGTTGCTATGGGTATTGCAGTTTGTACTTAGTACTCTGCTCTTTGCAGTGGTTTAAAGAATATTTAAACCCAACATTTTATGTTTCTGATATGTGCCTTTTGTACCATGTACATGTATGAAAAGTATCCTAATCTCCTAATATTGCTTCCTTGGTGTGAAATACCTGATGTTCTTGCCAGTTACTCTGGTTTCATAATTAAAACTGACTACACTAGGCATGAGAGCACAGCATGGTCAGCCTTCTAGCTGTGCTGAGAACTCAGCCTGCTCTCCTCCAATGATCAGACATGTGCTGACACACTCCGCCCTGCACAGCCATTCTCTGAGAAGTTCAGTGTCCGGCGGTTTCTCCTCTCCCAGCTCTATGAACCCACTATTGAGCTGAGAACAGAGGGTAGGTGATCACTAATAAAAAGGGGGAAAAAGGGTATTAATATTTTTTTTATATGTATGCACAAATGTTTTGCCTTTCATTTCGTTTTTATTTTAAACTGAATGGGTTGTGGTAAATGGTGAGGGTTTACATCTACTAAAGCCGGCCATAAACGGTTCGAATCTTGGCGAGTTCACCCTGGACCAGGCAAGATCCAAACCATTTATGGGCAGGCTAAATGCACCAAAGTTGATTGATCAATCAACTTGGGTACAACCAGCCTGTCAGATTTTACATGTGATTATTGATATTGGCTGTTATGGCTGTTAGCAGTAATCACTGTGTTCTCCTGATGGGGACGGTTTCCCCCCCGCCAGGAGAACACAATAGCTCTGCAGGGAGGATTCCCCCATCAACACTGACTGTGGTTGCAGGAAAAAAAATTGCTCCGTTTATGGCTGGCTTAGCCACCTCAGCCCCCGAAGGTTTTACCCCCTTCCTGACCAGAGCACTTTTTAAAATTTGGCACTGCGTCAATTTAACTGGTATGTGCGCGGTCATGCAATGCTGTACCCAAATGAAATTTGCGTCCTTATTTTCCCCCCAAAAAAAGCTTTCTTTTGGTGCTATTTGATCACCTCTGCGATTTTTATTTTTTGCGCTATACACAAAAAAAGAGCGACAATTTTGAAAAAAATATATATATCTTTTACTTTTTGTTATTAAAAAAATGTCCAAAATGATATTAAAAAACAAATTTCTTCATCAGTTTAGGCCAATATATATTCTTCTACATATTTTTGGAAAAAAAAAAAAAAAAAAAAAATCTCAATATGCGTATATTGATTGGTTTGCGCAAAAGTTATAGCATCTACAAACTATGGCAAAAACTTATGGCATTTTTATAGCATTTTTATTATTATTATTTTTTTTTTTACTAGTAATGGTGGTGATCTGCAATTTTGAGCAGTATTACAACAGATTGGACACTTTTGACACATTTTTGGGACTATTGATCAGTGCTATAAAAATACACTGATTACTGTGTAAACTGGTAGGGTAGGGGTTAACCATAGGGGGCAATCAAGGGGTTAAATGTGTGTTCCCTCAGTGTGTTCTAACTGTGTGGGGATAGGACTGAGTAGGAGAGGAGACATTTCGCTGTTCCTACTTACTAGGAACAAATGACATGTCTCATCTCCTCTGACAGCACGGGGATTTGTGTGTTTACACACACAAACCCCCGTGCTGGCGCTTGTGCACATGATCGTGCGTGGCAGGCGGCGATCGCGACTGCCGGCCACGTGCATCGGGTCTCCCACTGTGCAGCCCTCTGGTGGCTCTTAAAGGAATCCTGTATATATGCGGTGCTTCGCGAAGCGGTGCCATTGTGCCGCAGTATATGTACACGAGCCGGTCGGGAACTGGTTAAGAACCCATTCACATTGTTGCGGTGCTTTAACATGCTTTGGTATGCATATGAACGTGAATAGTGTTAAAGCAGAATTTCACTGTAGAGGACACCTCCCCTATTCGCATCCCCCTCCCACACTTATGCCGCGTACAAACGATCAAATTTTCCGACAGGAAATGTTCGATGGGAGCTTGTTGTCGGAAATTCTGACCATGTGTAGCCTCCATCGGACATTTTCCGTCGGAATTTCCGACAAACAAAATTTGAGATCTAGATCCGTTGTCGTAAATTTCGATTGTGTGTACACAATTCCGACGCACAAAGTTCCACGCATGCTTGGTATCAAGCAGAAGAGCCTCGCTGGCTATTGAACTTCATTTTTTCTCGGTTCGTTGTACGTGTTGTACATCACCGCGTTCTTGACATTCTGAATTTCCGACAAGATTTGTGTGACCGTGTGTATGCAAGACAAGTTTGAGCCAACATCCATCGGAAAAAAAACATGGATTTTGTTGTTGGAATGTGCGATCGTGTGTATGCGGCATTATTGTTAAAAAAATTCCGCCATCGCCGGCCACATCAGTGTACAGGGATTGATGCACCACAGGGGCGTACCTAGAGCATTTGGCACCCGGGGCAGATCCTATATCTGGCACCCCCCCACGTTAATATGTAAAAACACCCCACCGTGCCCCCTGCATACCTCTGCATCCTTCAATATCTCTTTGTCGCTACTATGTACCCCCTCTCCACAACTGCATCTCTGAACCCCTTTACATTACACAGCCCCCTGCACCTCTGGACCCCTTTACATTACACTCCCCCCTGCACCTCTGGACCCCTTTACATTACACAGCCCCCTGCACCTCTGGACCCCTTTACATTACACATCCCCCTGCACCTCTGGACCCCTTTACATTACACATCTCCCTGCACCTCTGGACCCCTTTACATTACACAGCCCCCTGCACCTCTGGACCCCTTTGCATTACACAGCCCCCTGCACCCCTTTACATTACACAGCCCCCTGCACCCCTTTACATTACACATCCCCCTGCACCTCTGGACCTATTTACATTATACAGCCCCCACAGCTCTGGACCCCTTTACATTATACAGCCCCCCACAGCTCTGGACCCCATGCATGCTACACAGACCCCCCCACCTAACAGTTCTGAACCCTCTGCATGTTACACAAACCCCCCCATGCAGTGCAGACCCCCCTTCAGTGCAGACCCCCCCATTCAGTGCAGACCCCCCATTCAGTGCAGACCCCAATCTGTGCAGACCACCCTTCAGTGCAGACCCCCCCATCTGTGCAAACAAAAACAAGATATTTGGGGGGCACACCTTCTCATTAAAGCTGGTGCAGCCATAAGACCATACAATAGAAGAAAAATATTACAGCGCACACATGCAAAAAACATTCACCTCCAGCAAGGCTAGTTTAAAAACACCTAAACATTCTCAAAAAGACATTTTCAAAAATATGGGGATTCCCCCATCTGTGCAGACCACCCTTAAATGCAGAATCCCCCATTCAATGCAGACCCCCATTCAGTGCAGACCCCCTCATTCAGTGCAGACCCCAACTTAAGTGCAGACCCCCCATTCAGTGCAGACAGACGGACCCATAATGTACCTGAGATCAGCGCGGGACATGCACACCAGATCCCCTCCCCCTGTGTAGACATAAACAGAGAGGAGGGGGAGGAGATTTCACACTGCTCGGCTGCTCAGAGCCGCTCAGACAGCCCGCGACCGTGAGACAAGGGGATCGTTGGTGCAGTGGTGTTGCCCTGGGTCCTGCAAACGGGTGTCACCCCTCTGTCACCCTGCACCCCCCAGGTTTTATTTGTTTAGTTTTTTTTTTGGATGAGTTTACAACCACTTTAAAGTGACACTAAATTATATCCTTATTCTCCAAAATAATCCATATACATCCACTAATAATTTAATAAATTTCTCATGAATTGTTACTGTGTTTTTCCTCCTTGTAACATCTTCCATTCCTCAACATTAAGTCAGATCAAAGCAGCAAAAATAAGGAATTTGGAGGTTTGGACAGGGCCGGATTTCCCACAAGGCCACCGAGGCCAGGCCTCGGGGCGGCAGTGGTACAGGGGCGGCGCCGCCGCCCCCCCCACTAACATCAGCATGTGATGCAGTGCACCCGGGCGCCAGAGAGGTGGGGGCGCTGAAGCGCTAGAGTGCTCCTCTCCCTCCTCCTCCTCTCTGTGTCCAGACTAAGGCGGCTCCCTCCGCCGGTCACCGCCGCCACCGCTGTGTTTTTCGCTGCTCAAGTCAAGCCCGCCCCCCCTCCCTCCTCCTGTCAGAGAAGGAGAGCAGCCGCCGAAGATCGGAGCGGCTGGTCTCTGTGCGGCGGCGGGGGGGGGGGGGGGGCGTGTTCTCCTCTGTCTCTCACTCCCGAGTCCCGCCCAAGCCTGTGCCTGTCTCCATCTGTTCTATTGTACACACTTGGAGGGGAGGTTGTCCTGGGGGGGTTGTACTAATGGAGGTGGGGGGTTGTCCTGGGATGTCTGTACTAGTGAAGGGGGGGTTTGTCCTGGGGGAGGTTGTACTAATGGAGGGGTGGGGGGTTGTCCTGGGATGTCTGTACTAGTGAAGGGGGGGTTTGTCCTGGGGGGGTTGTACTAATGGAGGGGGGAGGGTTGTCCTGGGATGTCTGTACTAGTGAAGGGGGGGTTTGTCCTGGGGGGGTTGTACTAATGGAGGGGGGGGGTTGTCCTGGGATGTCTGTACTAGTGAAGGGGGGGTTTGTCCTGGGGGGGTTGTACTAATGGAGGGGGGGGGTTGTCCTGGGATGTCTGTACTAGTGAAGGGGGGGTTTGTCCTGGGGGGGTTGTACTAATGGAGGGGGGGTTGTCCTGGGATGTCTGTACTAGTGAAGGGGGGGTTTGTCCTGGGGGGGTTGTACTAATGGAGGTGGGGGGTTGTCCTGGGATGTCTGTACTAGTGAAGGGGGGGTTTGTCCTGGGGGGGTTGTACTAATGGAGGGGGGGTGTCCTGGGATGTCTGTACTAGTGAAGGGGGGGTTTGTCCTGGGGGGTTTGTACTAATGAAGGGGAGGTTTTGTCCTGGGGGGTTTGTACTAATGAAGGGGGGGTTTTGTCCTGGGGGGTTTGTACTAATGAAGGGGGGGTTTGTCCTGGGGGGTCTGTACTAATGAAGGGGGAGCGGTTTGTCCTTGGGGGGTCTGTGCTAATGGAGGGGGTGGGGGTTGACCTTGGGGGGGGGGGGTTGTACTAATGGAGAGGGGGTTTTCCTGGGGGGGGTTTGTACTAATGGAGGGGGGTAGACCTGGGGGGGTTTGTGCTAATGGAGGGGGGTTGTCCTGGAGGGGGTTGTACTAATAGAGGGGCGTTTGTCCTGGGGGGTCTGTACTAATGAAGGGAGGTGGGTTTGTTCTGGGGGGTCTGTAGTAATGAAGGGAGGTGGGTTTGTCCTGGGGGGGTCTGTACTAAGGGAGGAGGGTGGGTTTGTCCTGGGGGGTCTGTACTAAGGGAGGGGGGTTTGTCCTGGGGGGGTCTGTACTAATGAAGGGAGGGGGGTTTGTCCTGGGGGGGTCTGTACTAATGAAGGGAGGGGGGTTTGTCCTGGGGGGGTCTGTACTAATGGTGGGGGGTTTGTCCTGGGGGGGTCTGTACTAATGGAAGGGGTAGTTTGTCCTGGGGGGGTCTACACCCAGGAAAGTACACCCAGGGCTCCAGAGGGAGAGGGCAGTGCTGAGGGAACACCATCAGAGAGAGAGCCCCACTACCCTGCACCACCAGAGGGAAAGCCACACAGCCTGGCGCCATCCCTGGCGGAGAAAGGAATGGAGTCATTGCAGGAATACAGATCTGGGTGCTACCCAACTGAGTCGCCACGGGCAATTCAGAGTGAGCTGACTCCTGATCAGGGGAAGCATTGCTGTATCGCTGGGTCAGGTGAGAGGGCCGATCGGCCATTATCTACTAATGTCCATAGGAACTGCAGTCTCTGACCATCTCCTGTATCATGTCTGCAGTCTCTGACCATCTCCTCTACTATGATTGCAGTCTCTGACCATCTCCTGTATCATGTCTGCAGTCTCTGACCATCTCCTCTACTATGATTGCAGTCTCTGACCATCTCTTGTATCATGTCTGCAGTCTTTGACCGTATTATGTCTGGGGGCTCTTTCTGGTGGTGTGGGGGGGGGGGGGGGGGGGGGCGGCATTGAAGGGCACGGCCTTGGGGCGGCAAAGGGAGTAAATCCGGGCCTGGGTTTGGAGAAGGCCGAGAACAATAAAAAATACTGTATGAGTTAAAACACATACAGTACTTTAAACACATACTTGAATTATTATTTTTTTAAACCAGAGGCATCTGACCAGTCACCGTAAAGGCATTAATTCATCTTTACCAAAAACTGCCTCTGCAGTAAGGGGCATCGTGTAGTGTAGATAAAAAATAACTGTGCAGCTTTGACCAAAGATGAATAAAGCTCTTGCTATAAGTGTAGGCCATATACGTATCTCATGAAGCCTGACTGGAAATGTCTAAGACGTTTCTAAGGACATTTCTAAAAGAAGTCTAGTGTTACTGTTCACCTTCACCATCACAGGATCAAACACTTTCTTCTCTGAATCAAACCCCCTCACACAGGCTTTATCTCCCTGATGCAGCAGCATGTGGTTCAGCATTTGAGAGCTCACCATGGTGAAAGTAAACAGTAACACTAGGCTTTGTTTAGCAACGTACTACAAGTATTCCAGTCAGTGGCGGCTGGTGAAGTTTTAGGATGGGGTGCACCAGACCCCTCCCTTCCTTTTTGCATCAGGTGCCCCCAGTGGAGTCCCTCCTTACATCAGGTGCCCCCAGCAGAGTCCCTCCTTACATCAGGTGCCCCCAGCAGAGTCCCTCCTTACATCCGGTGCCAACAGCAGAGTCCCTCCTTACATCAGGTGCCAACAGCAGAGTCCGTCCTTACATCAGGTGCTCCCAGCGGAGTCCGTCCTTACATCAGGTGTCCCCAGCGGAATCCGTCCTTACATCAGGTGCCCCCAGTGGTGTCCCTCCTTACATCAGGTGCCCACAGCAAAGTCCCTCCTTACATCAGGTGCCCCCAGCAGAGTCCCTACTTACATCAGGTGCCCCCAGCAGAGTCCCTCCTTACATCAGTGTCCCCAACGGAGCCCCTCCTTACATCTGTGCCCCCATTAGCGGAGTTCCTCCTTACATCTGTGCCCCCATCAGCGGAGTTCCCCCTTACATCTGTGTCCCCAGTGGAGCCCCTCCTTACATCAGTGTTCCCATCAGTGGAGTCCCTCTTTACATCAGTGTCCCCATCAGCGGAGCCCCTCCTTACATCTGTGTCCCCAGCGAAGTCCCTCCTTACATCAGTGTCCCCAGCGAGCCCCTCCTTACATCTGTGTCCCCATCAGCGGAGTCCCTCCTTACATCAGTGTCCCCATCAGCGGAGCCCCTCCTTACATCTGTGTCCCCAGCGGAGTCCCTCCTTACATCAGTGTCCCCAGCAGAGCCCCTCCTTACATCAGTGTCCCCATCAGCAGAGTCCCTCCTAACATCAGTGTCCCCATCAGCGGAGCCCCTCTTTACATCAGTGTCCCCAGCGGAGCCCCTCCTTAAATCAGTGTCCCCAGAGGAGTCCCTCCTTACATCTGTATCCCTAGCAGAGCCCCTCCTTACACGTGTGTCCCCAGTGGAGCCCCTCCTCACATCAGTGTCCCCATCAGCAGAGTCCCTCCATACATCAGTGTACCCATCAGTGGAGCCCCTCCTTACATCTGTGTCCCCAGCGGAGCCCCTCCTTACATTAGTGTCCCCAGTGGAGGCCCTCCTTACATCTGTTTCCCTAGCAGGGCCCCTCCTTACATCTGTGTCCCCAGCAGAGCCCCTCCTCACATCTGTGTCCCCAGCGGAGCCCCTTCATACATCTGTGTCCCCAGCGGAGTCTGTTCTTACATCTGTGTCACCAGCGGAGCCCCTCCTTACATCTGTGTCCCCAGCGGAGCCCCTCCTTACACCTGTGTCCCCAGTGGAGCCCCTCCTTACATCTGTGTCCCCAGCAGAGCCCTTCCTCACATCAGTGTCCCCATCAGCATAGTCCCTCCTTACATCAGTGTCCCCATCAGCGGAGCCCCTCCTTACATCTGTGTCCCCAGCGGAGCCCCTCTATACATCAGTGCCCCCAGCAGAGCCCCTCCTTACATCAGTGTCCCCAGCAGAGTCCGTCCTTACATCTGTGTCCCCAGTGGAGCCCCTCCTCACATCTGTGTCCCCAGTGGAGCCCCTCCTCACATCTGTGTCCCCAGTGGAGCCCCTCCTCACATCTGCGTCCCCATCAGAGCCCATCTTTACATCTGTGCCCCCAGCGGAGCCCCTCCCTACATCTGTGTCCCCAGCGGAGCCCCTCCATACATCTGTGTCCCCAGCCTAGCTCCTCCATACATCTGTGTCCCCAGCAGAGTCCGTCCTTACATCTGTGTCCCCAGAGGAGCCCCTCCTTACATCTGCATCCCCAGCAGCACAGCCCTCCTTCATATCGCGTCTGTCTTTCTCTCCCCTTCAGCTACTTCCTGTCTTTCTCCATGTGTTCAGTGGAGAGGGAAGGGGCCCGATGGGTGCCGGAAGTGACTTTGTTCTCACACTGAGAACAAAGCACCCGGCCGGGCCCCCGGGCGGATGCTGCTTGGCGCAGCTCCAAACCCCGCCAATGAAGCGCCGCATCTGCAATTTCATGATTTTTTTTTTGTGACTGCCTGGGGGGGGGGGGGGGGCAGCGCCCGGGCGCCCCCTATGGACGGGCCACCACTGCCAGTCAGGTTTCAGCCCAGATAGCAAGTAATTGTTCTGCAAGTTTGAAAATTACTTCCTAAGCTATTGTTAGACTTGCCAGGCTTCATAAGTTTGTTTCACAATTGCAGCAAGTCCGCATTGCATGACTCCAGATCCACATTCTACAAGTCTGCTGCAAGTTCTGGTTCAGTTATGTTGTGCAATAGTCATCCCACCACAGGGGTCACTGTGGCTGAATTTTCATGCTGTAGACTTGCAGAGCTCTTGCTGTAGACTCACCATTGCAATTTTGCTCTTGCTAGAGACTTTCCACACAATATTTCTATAAATTAGAAAAGTGGCAACTAGACCTAGTGCTTCAAGTGCTCTGCAAGTGTACAACTTGCCAGTGAAAATGTGAAGCAAGTTACCAAGACTTAAAATTCAACACTGCCACAAATTTGTGTCAAGTTATCTTTGGGAGGAGAACCATAAATGGCCTACACCTAAAGCAAGGGTATTATCCAACTATAGTCAAAGCTGCACAGTTTGTTTTTATCTACAGATGCCCCTTTCCTGCTTAGAAAGTTTTTAGATAAAGGTGAACTAACTTTTTAAATCTTAGGGGCGCCTTCCCTCATGAGGTAGTACTGTGGGGGACAGTTGCAGATTGGAGGTGGGTTTTTCAGCAAAAGCTGCTTTTTTTTAGATTTTTATTTGGGATGTTAGTTTCTGCTTTAAAATCTTTTGCTGTAATACATCACATATGACCAATATTACTACAGCTAGAAGTAGGGGATTGTTAAAAAAAGACCAGCATCAGAGATACACATGTATTGAGGATTGTGCGGACTCTGAAGATGTCCCTGACCTTTAAGTATGAGAGTATATATAAGGTATTCCTTCATTCTTCTGCTATGAGTTCTGCTCCATTTGTAAATTCTAATTAAGGTTTTATTCTTTGTTTCATTGGCCCCACTAACTTCTTTATGACTTCTTTCAATCTTGATATGTTTCATGTTAGTTTTTAATTAGGGCTTTTTATCTCCTCTTTAGATTATTCTGACTTGATGGCTGAGCCCATAATTGTCTACCTGAGAATTCAATAACGGTGGATGGATTGTAGGATTGGCGCTCTCTTCTTGATTTTATGTGTCTTTTTTTTATCTTTTAGTGCTAATCACAGAGACATAGTTACTTTGTTCAGCCTCTTTCTCTTTACTATATTGAATACTTAACATTTAAATAAATAATAACAGTAGGATACATATGAGCCACAAAACTTTATGCAAGAGATGCACACACCTATAAAAAATATAGTGCATTCACCTGTAAGAAAAGAGTTTTTAATAAAGAACTCTAAATTCTATGCTAAATTTTAAAATTAGAAGCGATCAAAATCACAAACAATTATTGCTAAGCTACTTCATTAGAAATGAAAGAGCAACTAAAATGCCACACAGTATTGGAGAAGTTTTGCCTGCGTGCCTAAAGTGGTAATAAACCCAAAGGCAAAAATGTAGTATATTGCAGCTCCTGCAGAATGTACCAGTCACAAAGATCAGACAAACCATTTAAAGTGATATTTTGATCTTTTTTTTTAACCACTCCAGCCCCGGAAGAATTTACCCCCTTATTGACCAGACCAATTTTTGCGATAAGGCACTGCGTCGCTTTAACTGACAATTGCGTGGTCATGCACCTAAACAAAATTGACGTCCTTTTTTTCCCACAAATATAGCTTTCTTTTGGTGGCATTTGATCACATCTGCGGTTTTAATTTTTTGCGCTATAAACAAAAAAACCTAATAATTTTGAAAAAAACCAATATTTTTTACTTTTTGCTATAATAAATATCCCCCAAAAAAATAAAAAAAACAATTTCTTCCTCAGCTTAGGCTGATATATATCATTCTACATATTTTTCTAAAGTTATAGCGTCTACAAAATAGGGGATAGATTTTTGGCATTTTTATTATACATTTCTTTTTATTAGTAATGGCAGCGATCTGCGATTTTATCGTGACTGCGTCATTGTGGCGGACAGATCTGACACTTTTGACACTGTTTTGGGACCATTGACATTTATACACCGATCAGAGCTAAAAATAGCCACTGATTACTGTATAAATGTCACTGGCAGGGAAGGGGTTAAACACTAGGGGGCATTCAAGGGGTTAAGTGTGTACCCTCAGTGTGTTATAACTGTAGGGGGATGGGCTCACTAGAACATGACAGAGATCACTGCTCCTGATGACAGAGAGCAGTAGATCCCTGCCATGTCACTTGGCAGAACAGGGAAATGCCTTGTTTACATAGGCATCTCCCCATTCTGCCTCTCCGTGTCATGATCGTGGGCTACCGGCAGACATTGAGTCCGCGGGACCTGCGGACACGCTCCCACGGCATGCGCATGCTGCCAGCGATGTGCGCATGCCCGCTAGCCTGCGATGACGGAGGGACATAAGGGTACGCCCATTTGCGCAGCCGTGCCATTCTGCCGTCGTACATCCTCGTGCAGCAGTCGGCAAGTGGTTAAACAAACATGGTATACTTACCTGCTCTGTGCAGTGGTTTTGCACAGAGCAGCCCTGATCCTTCTCTTTTGGGGTCCCCTACTGGTGAAATGCGTATTAGCTCATTATGCCTTTGTCTTACAGGTTTTTTTTCTTTTTAAAGAGTTTACAATTATCACCTTATATTTATTCATGTAAAGCCTTTATCCCAAAAGGAAAACAACTGTTTGCTATAACTGCTTATAAAGTATTAGCTGGAGTTTGGCTTCAATTTGCAAACATAAAATGAGGAGCCCAAATAGACTCCAACAGTTCTATAACTTGTACAGACCATGTGAACTTGAATTTAAAGTAAATCTAAATTCAAGAATAATGTAATATGTAGCAGATTGACAGTACCTAAATATGGTGGCTGCAATAGTTTTCTTTTTAAGAATTTTTTTGGCTGTAGTAATTTTTTACTGTAGAACAATCAGTATTTTTCACAATATGAATTTGTACATCAAAAGATCATATATTCAAAATGAATGAAGTGAATGAATGCCCTGGAGTCGCATCTAGCACATACAGAATGCATTACAAGTAAATGTAATTTCAATATGGTAGATTTTTATTTTACAATAGTCTTTCTCTATACTTGGGATATACCGTAGAAGTTAAATAAATATTGCATAAATCTTTTACTTTGATATATAGTAGTAGTAGTATATAAGGTAGTGAGTTCCAGCAGAAGTAGTGAGGCAGTCAACAGTAAATGGATTTACCATGCTTAGGACATACATAGATCTATACTCAGACAAAAATTACCTGCAAGAAAAAAAAAAAAAAAAAAAAAAAAAAAAATATATATATATATATATATATATATATATATATATGTATATATATATATATATATATATATATATATATATATATATATATATATATATATATATATATGTATATATATATATATATATATATATATATATATATATATATATATATATATATATATATATATATATATATACACAGTGCATGCGGAAAGTATTCACAGCACTTCACTTTTTCCACATTTTGTTATGTTAAAGCCTTATTTCAAAATAGATTAAATTCAGTTTTTTTTCCCTCAAAATTTTGCAACCAATACCCCATAATGACACCATGAAGGAAGTTTGTTTGAAATTTTTGCAGATTTATTAAAAAAACAAAACAAAAAAAAAAATCACATGTACATAAGCATTTACAGCCTTTGCTCAATACTTTGTTGAAGCATCTTTGGCACCAATTACAGCCTCAAGTCTTTTTGAGTATCATGCTACAAGCTTGGCACACCTATTTTTGGGCAGTTTATCCCATTCTTCCTTGCAGGATCTCTCAAGCTTCATCAGGTTGGATGAGGAGCGTCGGTGCACAGCCATTTTCAGATCTCTCCAGAGATGTTCAATTGGGTTCAATTCTGGGCTCTAGCTGGGCCACTGAAAGACATTCACAGAGTTTGCCGTAAGTCACTCCTTTGTTATCTTGGCTGTGTGCTTAGGGTTGTTGTCCTATATGAAGATGAACCTTCGCCCCGATCTGAGGTCCAGAGGGCTCCGGAGCAGGTTTTCATCAAGGATTTCTCTTTACATTGCTGCAATCATCTTTCCCTCAATCCTGACTAGTATCCCAGTTGCTGCCACTGAAAAACGTACCCACAGCATGGTGCTGCCACCACCATGCCTCACTGTAGGGATGTATTGGCTAGGTGATGAGCGGTGACTGGTTTCCTCCAGACATGACACTTGCCATGCAGGCCAAATAGCTCAATCTTTGTTTCATCAAACCAGAGAATTTTGTTTTCTGTCATGTGCCTTTTACTGAGGAGTGGCTTCTGTCTGGCCATTCTACCATACAGGCCTGATTGGTGGAGTGCTGCAGAGATGGTTGTTTTTCTGGAAGGTTCTCCTCTCTCGGTGGAAACGGTGGAGTTCTAAGAGAGTGACCATTGGGTTCTTGGTCACCTCCCTGACTAAGGCCCTTATCCCCTGATCGCTCAGTTTGGCCGGGCGGCCCACTCTAGGAAGAGTCCTGGTGGTTCCAAACTTCTTCCATTTACAGATGATGGAGGCCACTGTGCTAACTGTTTCTCACTTCATAAAGTCTACAGGGATGAAACGTGTAGGGGCAGAGCTTTGGCACTGATGTCATCACACGTGTGCGCCAGGACGAGCAGCATGCTGTATTTCACTTGAGATTGAATACTTTCCTTTTTGTGAGTGCTTGGTGAATTAATTACCAAGCAGTTTTATCACAATAATAAACTATGGATCCTCTTCTTTTTTTGTAGTAACATGGGGCTTCTTTTGAGAATATGACCTGACTTTGGATCGAGCAGCAATTAAGCATTGCATTTCTGGTGTATGTGGTAGCTTGATCTGGTGACCACTGGGCTGAACCTAATTTTAAACATTTCAGACCTCTTCAATTTTGAGTGGGGTCTAATGTTTCGGTAAGTAGATAGAGTTTGTGTTTGGTGATGGAGCATGAGTATCTCCAAGGATTGCTTGCTTTTGTAGTACACATTTCACAAGGACTTATTTATTTCACAGTTGTGATTGCAGTGGACATTTGTGCAAGTTTTGTGTGGCACATTTATTTTGTTGTGTAACACATAATGCACTATTTGTTTGTATTATTTAAGGAGACACCCTTTTTATATACACCTAAAATGCTTGAGTAAGCCCTGTGTGCACGAACCCTTAAAAACTAAAAGGGAGCAATTAAGAGAAATCAATTCCTAGGGTTTACATACACTTTATTGGCTAAACCAATCTTCTAGGTTATGCTCAAACTCTTGGGATAAAAATACACCAGACATATCCCTTAATATGAATAAGGTGACATTCAAAGTAAAAATAGTTTTTTCATTCTTTTCAGACCTGTGTAACAGCTTAATGAGAGGCACAGAATGTAAGTTGACTTTATTTTACGTCTTACAAATTCCTTTTCACACCCTCCTCGTGATGATTCAGAGAACAAAATGCTTTCGCTTTTATGGTTTCCCAGAGAACCAGTGACCATTTTAATGTCTCTTATTTCCTCCTTTGGAATTTGGGGACATATGTAGAGCATTTAAAAGCATAACTCACATCAGAGAGGTATTGATTGGAGTTCAGGAAAATATTTTTTTTTAGCCGGTGGAAGAGGCCGGTAATTATTTTTCTCTGTTAAAATTGCTTTTTATCTTAAGGCTGTAGGAGAAATCCTGACCTGTGTAGATACGAAAGCCATAAAAAGGAGATATTACTGACTGTCAGGTAATATTTGTTATAGTCCAAAGATCCTTGGGGGAACCAGACTTATAAAATTTAAGTGGTATAGAATGAAAATTCTTTTTTTTTTCTTTTTTTGCAGGAAGGATAGACATAGAAAAAAATAGTAATAATCTGTAGTTACACTTTTATTTTCCATTTAAACTTTAAGCCTATCACTGGTGGCTATACAAGCAGAGTCTGCAGGAGCAAGGAAAGTGTATGTGCTTGTTTTTCAACTGTGCCTCTACCTGTTCTAGTGAAAGCATTCCACGAATAAGAATTCACTGAAGCCCCGTACACACGATCGGACTTTCCGGCGGGAAATGTTGGATGTCAGGCTGTTGGCGGACAATCCGACCATGTGTATGCTCTATTGGACAATTGTTGTCGGACTTTCAGCCAACAAATGTTGGCTAGCATGTTTTCAAATTTTCCGTCAACAAATGTGTGTTGTCAGACTTTCCGATCATGTGTACACAAGCCCGTCTGACAAAAGTCCAAAGTACAAACACACATGCTCGGAAGCAGAAGCGTCGGTCTTGTAAACTAGCGTTTGTAATGGAGAGTTACATTCGTGACGTGGCAAATTATAAAATATCCAAATGGAGCGCACATTCTATTCTTCTTTAATGGCATAATAATGAAGCTGCTTTGCTGGTGATACTAATGGTGTTATTGCAAACACATTTTTAAAGTTTTTTTCTTTTCAGTGATATCAAGAATAATATTATTATGTTTTTTTTTTATTTGTGCAAGTTACCACAACACCATTATCCCCTAGTTTTTAAGAACAAAGATACAACTATGTTGGTGTCCCTTGTCAATTTTACATTGTATTTTTTAAAATGTAACTGCCTACTCCCAAACTATCATTTGAAGTAAAACACATAACCAAGTATTATTCTCCACAATTTTTTTATTGTGCATTAAAAACATTAAAAAAATAAAATTAGACATGCTATCTGCCAATAGAATATAGAAAATATACCAAATCATTATTCAACCAAAAAAAATAAATGTCAAAGCAATAACTCCAAGGCCATTAATAAACAACACGTTATCTCCTCCGATTCTGTAATATGTCTGGTTGACGAATGGCCGTTCAGAAACGAACTGAAAAGCACGAAATGAAAAGCGCAAACTGAAAAGCGCGAAATGAAAAACGCAAAAAGAAAAGCGCGAATCAACACTCACCAAACTTCTACTAACATGAAATTAGCAGAAGGAGCCCAAAGGGTGGTGCTGAAGAGCTGAAAAACCACGTAGTACGTCTAGTACGTCACTACGTTCGGAATTGTTGGCCAACATTTGTGTGACCGCGTGTATGCAAAACAAGTTTGCGCCAACACCCTTTGGACAAAATTCCATGTTTTTTTATTGCGGAATCCGATCGTGTGTACGAGGCATTACTCTTACATGCATACCTCACTGCAACCCACAGAACCCTCAATGCACTAAAGCAACACACTTTCCTTGAAGGTTGCTGTAACAATCAACTATGTGTTAGGGGATTCAAGTGCTTTTTAACTACTAGTTAAGGTGCGTTGCATTGGCGGCTGGTGCTCAATTATCTTCGGGAGGGGGCAGCCCACCCTTTTTTGAAGCCTATTAGAGCCTCAGGCTCTAATCATATGCTTCGAAAAAAAAAAAACCCTATTGAAGTCCGTGCGTTCAGCCCCCTGCATGTAGATTGGGGGCCAGGCGCATGGATTAGGGGGGTTGCGCCCCTACACCCTGCATGAATGGCCCAATCCTTTTGAGTTGGCTACCTACACACATGGCATGATAATGCACAACATAAAACATGTTAACACACATGCAATAATGCACAACAGAGGAGTTGATGGGCCTTATGGAAATCACCCTGGAAAGCTAATACTAGCTATACACATCAGTTCAGTTTTATTTCAGTTTTATTTACATCCATTAGAGATGTTTAAGCAGATCTGGAAATACTTTTCTTAATTAACTACCCTTGAATTATAATTTTTTTCTAAAAGAAAGAAAGAAAATGAATGATGAAGAAATTATTTTTTAATTACACTCAATTTGGCAGGCCAAAGAATGTATGATCGTTTCCTTTGATTCATCATTTCAACTCAATTAAAAAAATTCCCATGACCACTCAATCTCTCACACCTTTACACCCCCCATGGACCAGAGCAATTTTTACATTGCTGCTTTGGACTTGTTTATTCAGCTTTGTCCTTACTTAAAGGGGTTGTAAAGGTAAGATTTTTTTTTTTTTTAAATAACAAACATGTTATACTTACCTTCACTGTGCAGCTCGTTCTGCACAGAGTGGCCCCGAACCTGGTCTTCTGGGGTCCCTCGGCGGCTGTTTCAGCTCCTCCCCGCAAGCATTAACCACCTTAATGCGAGCTCCCTCGCATTGTGGTTAGTGCTTGCGGGCGCGCTCCCGTGATACAGCCGGCGGCTATAGCAGCTCACTGTATCACTCAGCCCCGCCCCCCAGCGCGCCGCGTCATTGGATGTGATTGACAGCAGCGTGAGCCAATGGCTGCGCTGCTTCCAATCCATCCACTGTAGCCAATCAGCGGCCAGGGTGAGCGGAGTAATAGCTGTCGGGAACACGAAGCTGACTTTCGAGGCGTCAGGTAAGTAAAACGGGGGGGCTGGGGGCGGCGGTATTGTCAGAAGTTTTTTCACCTTAATGCATAGAATGCATTAAGGTGAAAAAATTTTTACCTTTACAACCCCTTTAAGATAAGAAAGTAGTACACTATATATTTTTATTCTAAGAGCAATTATTTTTTTTTCCATATTGTCAGAGCCTGGACTTGAACCTGGGACCCAGTGTGCCTGGCAAAGACTCTTCAAACTGAGCTACAAGAGATTCTGGACAGTGTCCTATCTGATCCATTGGACAACCCTGCTTTGTGCCTTGACTTCTGCTGAACCTTTAACTCTTTGCTCTTCCCATGCACTTCCTGATTTAAGCCATGTCTCTGCACTTTCTGTTTCCAGTTTATTGTGCTCTCTTCAGCCAGTATCTCGCTCTCATCTTGCCTACTGCCATCCATATTGTGCTACCACTCATTATCAACCCTTGGCTTGTTCCTCGACTATGCTTCTATCTGATCCCAACCTGCAAGTACTTGTTACTGACCTTTGGCTTGTGTACTGAATATGCTTCCGTTTGATCCTTACCTGCTTATCCGCTACTGGACCCCAGCTTGCTCGCCTCCTGGTGGAGCAATCCCGAGGACCACGACCTGGTACTAACACGCAGCAAAATCCATCTCCAGCTTTAGGAGCTCTGGTGAACACTGGTTAGTGCTTAGACTCTGCACCTCAGGTAACTATCCTGCTGGTCAGTGGTGGTCCCACTACTGCTATTGCAACTGGTCTTCGAGCCTGACCCCTGACCGTGACATTAGGGTTAATTTATTTTATTATTTTCTGTCTGGTTGCTTTAACTGGCATCATCTGCAGATCCAATCTCATCCCTTTGATCTTCAGATGAATGAAACACTGCAGATAAACAAAAAACAATGTTAGGATTTATTTAGACTTGCAGTTAGGTGGTTGAGCTGTGTTTTTAGTGCCTCCCATCAACTCCTGTTAAGCTGCAAAGCCATTGGATGGAGCATGTTTACATGCTTTAGTCATGATGTTTTGCGCCCATTACAAAAATGATCACTCCTGTCATGCTCGGCGGGTGGTATCACCACTGAACATGACCCATTCAAATGAATGGGGATGTCCTGCCACGCGGTTAGGGCTCATCGATGCAGCATTTACAAGGTTAGAACAGGTGGGAAGGAGGCAACATATTGCCTCCTCACCACCTGTCAAAAACTTCTGAAAAGTGATCCAAAAGTGGATTGCTTCTCAGATGCATGGCAGTTTAGACACACGTTTATACTAAAACTTACTTTGCGGATTATCTCTCTATTTTTGGTCTAAATTGTGTTGATAAACAGGCACCCTTTTTCTTTCTTTTTTTTTTTTGTTGCAGCTGCTAGAGCTGCGGTTTATCCTTGGTTTCATTTTAGGAGTTGAACATTGCTGGCAATAGAGGGATGAAGCAACAAGGCTGAAGGACTGGACATACTACACACACCATACTGCACACACCCTGTGTACTTTGAAGATGTTTTTTCTGGGTGTGTACAACACATTCAGTGTCCTAAACTAGTTAAAGTGTGTCTCTTGACAAAATATTATTTTTTATATAGCGTAGGGTATGTTTCCCTAGTAGAGTCCCTATTAGACTCTTATGCCCCGTACACACGGTCGGACTTTCTGACTTAAATGTGCGATCGGAGCTTGTTTTTCGGAAATTCCAACCATGTGTAGGCTCCATCGGAAGGTTTCCATCTGAATTTCCGTTGCACAAAATTTGAGATCTGGTTCTCAAATTTTCCGACAACAAAATCCATTTGCATAAATTCCGATCGTGTGTACACAATTCCGACGCACAAAGTGCCACGAATGCTCAGAATAAATTACGAGACGGAAGTGCTCGGTCTGGTAAAACTAGCGTTCGTAATGGAGATAGCACATTCATCACGCTGCAAATCTGGAAATCTTTTAATGCAGCACATTCTCTTCTTCTTTAGAATGCTAGAAGAATGAAGTTGTTTTGCTGCTCATATTCACACAGAGTTCTCACAAACTTCTTTCTTTTTAATTTCTCGTGATCTCATGAATAATATTAAATTTTTTTTTCGTCAGATCCCCATAATACTTTTTTTGGTGTCCCTTGTTAATTTGACATTGTATTTTGGAAATGTACCTGCCTACTGACAAACAAACTGTCCTTTTTGAAGTAAAACACATAGGCAAGTATTTGTGAAAAATAATTATCCATTTATTCTGGGTCATAACTAAATAAAGAGGAAGGCAATGCTGGAGAAACTGCTGAAATATGCAAAGCCTTTGTACCCCAGGGCATGCATAAATTATTTTACAGTAAAAAGGACTACAAGAGATCAGGAACAGCAGCAGATGACATATCTGTCCCCAGGCTGTGGTCATACAACAGCCTGCGTCTTTTGTCAGACCAGACTGAACCCAGGCCATCACTCTCTGGTTATCCTTAGATGCTTCCTTCCAGGCTGTGGCTCTGGTGTTGGAGGTGTGGCAGGAGGTAGATGAGGAGCAGGAGGAGGACCATGGTTCAACTCACAAATGTTGCTTTGGCTTGTGAATTCGCCCCTCAACCCCTTATTTAGGGCTTGCAAGATCACTTCCTCACATAAGAGGCGTTGGCCCTCCTCCATTTTCAGCATTTGGCAGGCTGTCATGTAGGCATAGTCCTCTTGAACACTGGGGGGGTTCTGAGGGCCACAGTAGCCTTCAGAAATAGGCCAATTGCTGCCTCCTTCAGTTTACTGGTACTGGCACTTTTTTGTGGAAGGCCGAGGGGAGGGACCTGGGATTCGGGCAGGCTACTGGGCCCGGCCACCTTTTGGCTGAGACTTTCCTGTGTATGAAAAAGGGACATAATTTTAGTTTTTTGTTCATCAATCACACACAATTTTCAGCTCATGACTGTTGCAAATTGAATGTTAATAAATAGAAAACACTATCATTCTGACCCCAGCATTTTTCATTCTTGTCCCAATCATTTGTAGCCACTACCGTCTATTGATATGTCAAACACTTTCTGAAATCAGAAATCAGTTATCAAAACTAACATATATTTAATATCATTAATTTGACAACCAGAAATATTTTGAAGAATGCTATACCTGACTCAAGCTGGGCTCCTCCACATGTTGCTGCCTTGAAGGCTGTTTGCTCGTCGGAAGCCTCAGCTGGGGTGGAAGGAAGCCTTAAAGGAAGACTGGAGAGTGCTGGCCTGGGTTTAGTCTGACCTGCCAGAAAATGCAGCCTGTCATAGTACCACAGCCTGGGTACATAAATGTCATCTGCTGCAGCTCCTGATCTCAGGGAATCCTGGACCTTCTTGCGGTCCCTATTATAAGTGCTCCTCATGCCACCAATTAGGGTCTTCAAATAGGGGATGTCTGCCGTGGGGATCACCGGCTTCACAAATTCCAGCAATTGATCCAGCGCTGCCTTCCTCTTTGGTTAATTGTTATAAAAGGGGTGGTTTACCTGCCACAGACAGGGCAGCTCCCTGTACATATCAATGAATATGGGGATAAAGTCCTCATTGTTGAATAGATCCATTTTCTCTGCAAGACACAACACAAGACAAACCCAAATGTCAGGCGAAACTCTCCTAATCTTGACCCAATATAGGCCTCAATCTATAAGCAGTACAGGCCACTGATGCACCAACTTAAAATTGTACCTTTGTTATAACGATCATCTCTTCCGTTACTTCGTCCCCCGCTCACAGATCGTACGTACGACGCAAGCGTGTTCCACTTTATATACACTGCGCATGTGTGAAAATCCGGCCGCCCCTGACGTTCTTTCTAGTCTATTCCCCACCCCTTGTCTTTGGATGCAGTGGGAGAGAACATGGCGGAGAGACAACATGTGCATGTAGAGGAGAGCAGCAACGACGAAAGGTTGGAGCCCCGAACCTCACGATCCCAGAGGAGATTGAAGGCCTCAAATATGTCCTTTATAGAGATGGTGGAGATGGTGGACATCTTGAAGAGGGCCGACTATGATGGGAAGCATGGACCTTACCCAAACCCAAATGTGAGAAAAGCCAAGATCATGCCTAAAGTTGTGCAGAGTCTGCCCAGGAATTTTGGGATCAGGCGATCCAAGGAAAAATTGAGGAAACTCTGGTCAGACCTGAAATTGAGAGAGCAGGATCAGTACAGAAGAATCAAGAGAGTGCTGCAAAAAAGTAAGTAGTTTTTCGTGTGTTCCTATTCTTCTTCTTAACATTCGTGCTGCTCCATCTGCTTTTCTTTACTGTGGTACATTTTAAAATGGCAACTTTCATGTTCATGGGCACAGTAATCGGTCATAGGAAACATCGTTCGTTCGCCCACTTATAAGATGTTTTAGGCAGATACAGGTTAACTACATTTGTTCATGCCTATTTGTATTAAAAGAAGTTTGTTGTCTAGATGGGTTTGTAACTAGAATGAAATAGAAACTTGATTCAGTGTTAGGAGAGGACACTCACACATCTGGACGCAGGAGCAATAGTGTGGGACACCAGAATAAAACTTTTTAGGGTGTTCCACACAGGTGCTCCAGTGGGTACTAGGGGTGTCTCCATGTGTGAAAACTGAACAAAAAAGGTAAGTATTCCAGCTTTGGAAATTAACTAAAAATGTCTTCAGCTTGGAACTCTGCCAAAACGGACAATTGTACGACACTTCCAAGCAATGTTTCATATTCCTATTTCTGGCATCAAATATCTGTGTGCTAAGCATACCTTTTTTTTATTCACATAGGGGAGAAAAGACTCAGGACACCTGAGGACACCAGGGACCCCCCCACCTCCGAAAGAAGGGGAAGTCACCAAAACACAAGCAGAGGATGAGGAGGGAGAGGTTTTGGAAGTGGGTGAAATTGTCACCACAACAGGTGAGTGTCTGAGACCACAGCTTCAGGTAAGAGATCTATTCCTGCATATTTATAATACATGGTGTGTTTTTTGTTTTTTTTAGGTGATGTGGATGTTGTGGAAGAAGAATCTAATTTCACCAGTGAAAGTGCCCAGATCCTCATTGGGGAGAGAATGGAGTGCAATCGCAATTTAGAAAATCTAAAGCAAAACATCAATGATGTTCAAAAAAAGAACATCATTGATGTTTTATGGAGAATCTAAAACACACAAAAATGTAACCCTTTGTTTTCGTGCATTTTGGGTTTTAAGAAAAAGTTTTAAAGTATTTTAAAAGCCAAATTTTGAAGATGCACACAGTGTGTCAACATATGCTATCTGCCATCAGGGGATATCAAGGTACGCGTTTTGTGGGTGCAACCCCTTCCTCGCTACTAAATTAGCTGAGAGGAAGGGGTTGCACCCCCAAAACACGTACATTTATCCCCATAGTTAGCACATGTTGACATTAGGCATGGGATCAGGAGGGAAATCCACATTTTGAATCCCAATTTGTGTGCATCTTCAAAATTTGGCTTTTAAAAGGGGTGACATCACCCCATCTGATGAAGGCAAGATCAACACATTTTGGACATACTAATGTCTGATATTGCCTTCACTTTGTCAAAGTAGAACTTTGTAAGTTCCTGAGTTCTGTATGTTATGTTTTGAAACATGCCTGTTTAATCAAAAAAGGCTATTTCTAATAAATGTGACAAAAAATAATGTTATACACCAAAGATGTTGGCTTGTTCAAAAACACTTTTCTAAACGCACATGTGAGTGTGCTTTGAGTAAAACGTTTTCTACTCAACAATGTGTGGCTTCTTATTTCAATGATCAAAAGAAGTTTTTGGAGTAAAAGTTGGTGTTTACAGTGACAATGGGGGTTATTTACTAAAAGCAAATCCACTTTGCACTACAAATGCAGTTTCAGTGCAGTTTTAAGTGCACTTGGAGTGCAAAGTAGAATTTCCTTTAGTAAATAACTCCCACAGTGCTTTCCAACTTGCCTCAATCATGCCATTTTCAACTCCACAAAATTAATTCATGGTGCTGAAAATGATGAATATTTTTGTCAGTAATGCATTACATACATTAACAAGAAAAACATGGTGTGTGTGTGTAGCAGACCCACAACATAATAATAGTTTGCTGAAGAAGAGATTGTCACCTCATGTATCAAATAAATTACATTTGCACCATTGAAGAAAATGTCCAAAAAGAAAAGCCCATTGGAGAACCTAGGAGACAGCTAAAAGAAACCCAGGCAGTAAATCAAAGGAAATCTTATTTCAGTTTAAGTTAAAAAATTGTTGATAAAATGTTTCTTAAACAGTTTCTGGCATATCAATGGCCCCCCCTACCCGCAAAGTACTCAACATACTTCTGTCTTACTTCACGGGTGATTTGGGGGGGCAAGCCAGGACAGCCAGCTTCAAGCGCTGTCAGGGTTTCTTCTTGAAGTCGGGCCTCAGGCCTAACTGAGGACACATAGTTCATTGAATTTCTCCTTAAATAGTTGTGTAGAATGCAACATGCAAGGATTATATGGTTAAGTTTATATTCCGCCATGTTGATTGGCGTAAGGAATTGGCAGAACCGGCTGGCCATTATCCCGGAAAATATCTCTACCACTCTTCTGGCTCTGGCCAGACAGTAGTTATAAACCCCCTGGTCCGGGGTGAAGGTCCTCATGGCTTCAAAACGGTTGGCTGGTCAGAACGAACTAACAGAAAGCACTGAAATACAGAGCGCAAATCGTCTGTCACCAAACTTCTACTAAAACGAGATTAGCAGAAGGATGGGGTGGCGCACTTGGTATTGAACTTCGTCTTTCTAGTGCCATCGTATGTGTTGTATGTCACCGCGTTCTTGATGTTCGCAAATTCCGACAACTTTGTGTGACCGTGTGTATGCAAGACATGTTTGAGCCAACATCCGTCGGAAAAAATCCATGGATTTGGTTGTCGGAATGTCCGATCAATGTCCGATCGTGTGTACGGGGCATAAGACTAGATTTCCCCTCACCTTGGAGAGATTGTTAACCCTGCTAAGTTTGTGATTCCAGGACAGGAAGTAAAGGAAATCTACCAATACTTAGACATAAAAAAAACCTCTAAAGAGTTTTGCTTTTTTATTTATGTTGTGTTGGGAATTTTTCCCCTCACTTCCTATCCTGGAGACACAAAAAAGAAAGATCAAATAGATCTCCAAGGTGAGGGGAAACCCACACTTGGACAATTGTCACTGCAAAACGTGTCTTTATTATAAGATTTCCCCTCTACTCACAGTGACAACTCTAAAAATGTGGATTTTCCATCACTTACTTTCCCAGTACAACAGATATCAAGACAGAGGTGTGAAACTCCTCAGCACTGACATGGGCAGCAATAAAAACCTGAAAGAGGTTGTATGCCTTTCCTTCTCTATTCAAAATGAATAAAAAAAGATCTTGGACAGAGATACATTTTACTGCACCACATACTGTAAAATCCCACTGTAATAATTTCTGACATTATAAAACTTCAGTATTTCTTGTAAATGTGATCAGAATATCACACACAAGTCAAAGGGGTACAATACACTCTTTTTGAAATATGTCCATAGCTAAGTCTCTTAAAACACCTCCTTAGGCTGATGTCAGATGGTCTATACGGCTGTTAGAAACAAATGCCAGCAGCAGGATCACTCAAGAAATTTGCCTGTCCCCAGTGGCACCGCTAGGGGGTGGCTTTTGGGGCTATAGCTCAGAATCTGGGGCCCATAGCCCGAGTCCCAGGGGTCCCCAACCACAGGGCCCCGGCCTACTACCAAGCCGTGGCCTCTCTGCAGTAGTGCGGTGGGCAGCACGGGAGAGCCGGAGAGTGGACAGGCAGCACAGGAGAGCCAGACGCCCGACAGAGCAGAGAGATTACATCATCTCTCATTGCCCGTCCTCTCTCTGGTGACCCTGATGTAAGGAGTGGCTCTCTAGAGACCCTGAAATAAATGGGGGGGCTTTCTGGGGACCCTGATGCAAGGCGCAGGCTATCTGGGGACTCTGATGTAAGGGGGGCTCTCTGGGGACCCTGATGTAAGTGGGGACGGCTCTCTTGGGACCCTGATATAAGGGGGGCTCTCTGGGGACCCTGATGTAAGTGTATGCCCACCCAAGCGTATAACTTTCTTTACTTTGCTGCTATGGGCTGTAGCCGCAGATCTTTTGTAGACCTAGCAACGCCCCCGCTTGTCCTTATGGAGTCACTCTCTCTGTAGCCAGATGCAGCAAGATGTTGCTTTGTCGTAGACTTGAACACTGCTGAACATTGTTTGAAGGGAGCGTTATCTTACTGTCTCAGCTACAGAGGGAGAAATTCCATACGAGAAATAAGACAGCCTCTTAGTGATATCGTCATTGGCATTAAAACAAATCACTAATAACAGGATCGCTAGTCACCTGTATGACATCAGACCTAAAGTGGTTGTTAAGGCAATATTAAAAGACTATGCCAGCCCTTCTATTAGAGGTTGGCATAGCACACTGTGTAAGTTGTATTTAAAAATGAGCAGTGTAAATACTGAATTTCTGCTGTCTTCAAGTCACATCACTCACGGCCGCTTTCCAGCTCTGATAGATGTCTTCTGTGGGTGGGGCCATGATCTCCCTCTGACGCCAGAGCCACCCATCGGAGACTGGCAGCCGTGAGTTACGTGACCGGCCTGAAGACAGCTGAAAGTCAGTATTTACACTGCTCATTTTTAAATACAACTTACACAGTGTGCTATACCAGCCTCTAATAGAGGGGCTGGCAGTGACAAATGTAATATTTTATTATTACAATAATAGCGGTGGGGGGTCAGGGCGGGGCCGGGCCTGAGACAGACATAGAGGGCGCTGACAGGCAGGAAGGAGGGGGGTGAGGGGGGAGAGAGGAGAGCAGAGAGCAGGCAGCCTATCACGGAGGGAGGCACTTTGACCACGGTGATCAGGGCGGAGCTGCCCTGGTTATCGTGGTCTGTTTAGAGAGGGCATACAGGAAGTGGTAGGTTTAGGTTTTTTTTACAGTTTAGAGGGGCGCAGATTACATAGCACAACCGCTCTGCTGTGTAATCTGCTTTAAGGCACCAGAATCTACATATTTTTTGGGGGGGTTAACAAACGCTTTAAAGTGAAAATTTTGTCAGAAAATTACGTTTTGCTAGATCACTTCAGTCTGGCCCATTTTGCAGGTATAGCTATCCAAAATATTAAAAATAAGCACCTATACTGTTTAAAATCCAGTAATACACTGTTTGACCCTGCTCCACACATGCTCAGTTGCTCTCCATTTTTAGGCAGTTTTAGGCACTGACAAATTTGTAGAGGCCGATCTGCTGACAGCCTTAAAATGGAACTAAACTCTCCTAACAAAAGGAAGCTGCTTCTGTATGATGATCTGCAACTGCTAAGGTACTGCACACATGATCAATTATGACACCAGTCATTTGATGGTTTGACAGTTTGAGGAAACAAGCAAATGTGACAGTTAGCAATCCCGGCATATAACTGTTTTGAAACTGTTAAATCAATGGGTTTAGTTCTGCCTTATGATTTACTTCTGCTCAGGGGCTCTAGGCTTCAGCAAAATGGCAGCCTAAAGCAAGAAGAAACAGGAACGATGCTGGAGGCAATTTACAGCACACACTAATTTTGGTAGCATAATTATTAATGTGGAATTTACTGTATCTTCCTTACTAAAGAACATTATTTTTTTATCAAGTTGTTATGGGTAAAGTTCCACTTCAAGGACTAGGAGGTACACTAAATAGAGACTGGTCTAAGAAGAACAGGTGTGGGTCTATCTAAATAATACTCCAATCTGGTATGCTTATAACAGTGTTTCTCAACCCTTTAAAATTATGCACAATCTTAAGGCACCCCATTCTAAAATGTAAAAAAAAAAAACTAATAGTTTTATACAATGCAGCAACATCCACACATGTAGGACACCCAACATTAAAGGTTTTTTATTCTTTCAAAGCAAACACATCTTTGCACACTGGTAGTAAGTGACTAGTATTCGAGAGTTTCTCTTCTCCTTAAATTAATCCCTTACTCAGCTAATGTGACCTCAGTGCTGATGGATATGGGCAGGGGAGGGGCAAACAAGAATGTTGTGCAGGCACTCGACATACTCCTTATCAACTGATGACATAATTGGTTGTTAGGACGCAAGCAGCTTGAAGCTTGTAATGGTGCACAGTGAAAACCTAGAACTTGACATGAGGTTTGCTAAAACTGGAGCACTCAGAATCTGGTGCAGCTGTGCATGGCAGCCAATCAGCTTCCAAATCCAGCTTATTTAATTAAGGTTTGGCAATAAAACCTGGAAGCTGATTGTTTTCTATGAAGAGTTGCACCAAATTGTGTACTCTCTAGTTTTAGTAAATATCCCCCTTGGTGTAGCAAAAAGGCAGATTTGATCCACCCACTGGCTTGGGCAATTTTTAAGTATTTTGCAGAGGCACCCCTGAAGAAACCTGAAGGCACTCCAGGGTGATAAATGCTGGCTTATAGAAAGAACCATGATCACAAAGCCAAACCATGGAGGCTCCAGTGCTATGCCACTAACTATCACTATGTCCCCTTATCCTTTTTGTAGGTAGCCTCCATAGGCTTTGAAAACCTTCCAAGTGTAGTCCACGTTCGAATATCTGACGTTTTTTTTCTTTTTTGAAGAATGAACTAATTTTGGATGGCTAGTGTAAAAGAAAACTTCAGCACATGCTTCAGATGAATCCTTGGGAGAGACAGCAATGTAAGTAAACCTTGGTAATTCTTCTTCCAACAGGCTTTATCCATCTGTAATCCTCATACAACAATGCCGGGCTGTGAAGATTTATTTGGTCCCAAGAGCATCGCCAGTTAGCAGCAACAACAGCAGCTAAAGGATGGGCTTTAATGGATCTGTGGTCACATTGTATTACAGTTCTACTTTTTAGTAGTGCAAGTGAAAGAGGCGTAAAACTGCCATGTGTAACAAAACAGATTTCTACAACATAAACAATGTACTATAAATGATATGACTGTAATTACAATCAACAATGAACAGTAATAACTCTAAATCTAATAAAAACATTTATTATTCAATTAATCATTATCAACATTTTTATGAGACATTTAATTTCACTTTCTACTTCTTCCCTACATTCCTTTCTTTCCCTTGAATTACATAGAGACAATTCTAATCCAAATACATGCCTGCATAAGCAGTAAAGCTGAAGTGTTATCATATTGCTTATAACTGAATTATCATTATATTATTTTCATCATCACATTTGTGGCAGTCTGGCACATTTGCTACATTTGCTCTTTTATTATTGTTTATGTATTCTTATGTACTTGTACACTCATTTAAACCTCACTGAATGACTAAATCCTTAACCTTCCTCCCAACACTTTATACTTTATGCCCTCTAGATTATATTTTTTGGTCACCTCCCTCTTAACCATTAGCTGACTTCCTTTAGTATCATCCTAACAAGTCCAGATGTCATAGAGGTACAAGGCACACCAAAAATGGGAGAAAAGAGCCTGACAAAGACAATTTGGTCACTCTGCCTCAATTCACATAGATCCAACATCTAGAAAAGCAGAAAACTGCTGACCATCTTTGCTAGTAGTTTGGTTGTAGGTGTACATACCCAGAGAGGGTGATCTACAACCACAGTAAACTTTCCACCAACAAAAATGTACAAACTGTACTGTACATGTGCAGCAACAATGATGACTGATACAGCTTTAACTGGCAGAATGGGGAACAGCTGTGTTGAAGTCCTTGCCTTACAGTGAGCCTTTAACACTTGGGTTAATTTACTAGAGGCAAATAGGCTGTTCACAAGAGTGTCAGTGCACTTAAGGACAGTACCAGTTAACCTGCATGCAGTATAAGTACAGAATAGGTACAGCATAGTCTCAACGCAGGTGCAAGGTAGTTGTGGTTCAGATGTGGTAAAGGTTCAGTATAATGTGGTATAGGATTGGTTTAGGTGCAGTCTAGGTTTGGAATAAGTGCAAATAGATTGCAGTATGGGTGCAGTATGGATGGGGTACATTGGTGTCATGCGCTCTGTGGCTCAGTCTCTGCTAGAAGTATCATCAATGGGTGAATAGCCCTCTCATGAGTCCCTGGGCAGTGACCTCCTGTTGTAGAAAGGGGGCCCCTTTGGTCTCTCTATCAATGCCTCCAGTAATCAGTGGTGGGAAGCAGAGGGTGAGTGGATGCTCTAGTCTTCCTGTGGTAGCGGTGCAGGTGCTGTGATGTGGGCGGTGCTGCGGTGCCCCCAAGTGTCCTCACTCCCAGTCTCAGGCTTGGATCTACTCTGGTATGGTCTCCTGATGACAGGCGAATATTCAGAAGGAAGTGCTCTCTATCTAACTCCCTCAGTGACAAAAGGAAAAAACTTCCTGGGGCAGTTTAATAATAATCATATCTACAGTCCTCCTAGTGCGCAGTGCCTATTGGAAGCTGTAGTGTAACCATTATAGTGTAACCATTATATGGCTGCTGTCTTAAACTACAACTCCCTGGATTCTCAGCATTCTGAATAGGATTGCTTGCCTATAGCTCTCCCCCTGCTGGCAGAGGAGAACTGGGCAGAATAACATTAGCATCTCAGCAGAGGGAGAACAGAAATTAGAAAATAAATGTCTCCTTCTCCATATTGATGTAGCCCAGCACCTGGCTACCCGCAGTGGATCACTTTTCTGTACAGGAGAGGCTGCCAGGCATTCGGGGGGGGGGGGGGGGGTTACTGCTGCCTCCTGAAAGCTTGTTTTTTTGGTAGCTGAACAGGAACTTTGAATGGGAATGCAATGCTGCAACTCTAGCCTAGCATTTTGCTTGTGGTATGGTGTGGTCCCATTCACTTGGCTGCTGAATGACACAGCATGTGTACCACCCTGCAGGTCACCATTGCAGCATAAAGAGGTCAGTAAAACCACAACTCTACTACCTATTTTTACTGTCCCTGGCCATCCATTTGAGCAAGCCCTGTGCAATTAATGACTAGCTTGGTACTAAGTTTAGACATGTGCTGGGGACATTAAACGCATCACATTGCTTATTCATAATGAGTTTAGATGCACATCTAAACCTAGCTTAAAACAATAAAGTAAAGTAAATGTATCAAGGGCTTAAGGCCTTCACCCAGTACTTTTAGGTTTGTAACTATTTTAGAAAAGATATTTGAGGGGTAAGGAACCTCATACTAGAGTATGCCATAGAAAATAAACAAGATGATTAGGATCTTTGGCTATACTTTTCTGATCCTGAGTCAGTGTTTCAAGGTATTGTAATGTAACATCTAGCAGTCTCTGAGTGAGATCAGCAGTAGCAGCCTCCATATTTCTCTTAATAATGGCTGAAGTTTAGATACAAAACATTTTTTCTACAGCTTTAGTTACATTACTTACCTGTAATTAAAGTGATTTTGAAGCTTCAATTTTTTTTCTATTAAAATAACAAACATGTCATACTTACCTGCTCTGTACAATGGTTTTGCACAGAGCAGCCTTGATCCTCCTCTTCTTGGGTCCCCCGCCAGTGCTCCTGGCTCTTTCCCTCCTCTGAGTGCCTCCACAGTAAGTATTTTGCTATGGGGGCACTCACCCACTCCAAAGCCCTGCTCTGTGCGTCCATAAGACACACAGAACAGGCTCAGCCCCCCCCCCCCGCGCTCCCCGTCACTCTCCCTGATTGACAGCAGTGGAAGCCAGTAGCTCCTGCTGCTGTCTCTGAGCATCTAAGAAGCTAGAGAGCTGAGAGAGCCTTGGCTCGTATGCACCTCACTGGATCGGGATCAAGCTCAGGTACAGTGCTCAGCATAAATTAGCACACCCCAACAGATTTGTCAGAAAACCTTTTCTTTTCTTTCAGAATCAAAATTTTCTATGGGACACTATACTACAAAATACTCCTACAAATGCAGGCCATTGATTGCAACCAAGATTTGTTAATCTTCACACACAAAAAAGTATTTTTCCTAACAAATTCATTCAAGACCATGTTGCAAAAATTAATACACCCCCAATGAAAGTCTAATGCCGCGTACACACGAGCGGACTTTACGGCAGACTTTGCCCGGCGGACTGGATTTCGTCAGACAATTCGATCGTGTGTGGGCTCCAGCGGACTTTGTTTTCTCAAAAGTTGGACGGACTTAGATTTGAAACATGTTTTAAATCAATCCGTCGAAATCGAGTCTGGTCGAAAAGTCCGCTCGTCTGTATGCTAGTTCGACGGACAAAATGCCACGCTAGGGCAGCTATTGGCTACTGGCTATGAACTTCCTTGTTTTAGTCCGGTCGTACGTCATCACGTACGAATTCGACGGACTTTGGTGGATTGTGTGTAGGCAAGTCCGTTCATTCAGAAAGTCAGTCGAAAAGTCCGCTGGGCAAAGTCTGCCGTAAAGTCCGACTGCCGCGGCATTAGGAGCAAGGCTAAATTTTAGACAACAAAATCCTAATTAACAAAAATTAAATCACAGATGAGTTAAATTATTCATTAAACAGGTGCCCAGCAGACAGTTGATTATAAAAGGACATTACTTAACAAAGAAAACCCCTTCCCATTTCATGCTGTCAGCAATGGCACCACATGGAAGAGAAATGTCACAAGGCCTGAGAAAGAAAATCATTTCTTTACACAAGAAAGGTGAAGGCTACAAGAAGATCAGCAGATTTTTCTTTATCAGTCAGAATACTGTAGCAAAAGTGATACAAAAATGTAACAAAGATAAAACTGCATCCAACTAACAGAGATGTCCTGGCATCTTCTGATGAGAAGGGTTGAAGATAATCACCATGCAAGTTCACTGCAGTTAGCTAAAGAATTAGAAAACCAAACTGGGGTGATTGTTTAGCGTGACACATTACAGCATACACTGCAGAGGAATGGCATGCATGGGTGTCTGCCACGAAGGAAGCCTCTCCTAAAGACTATGCACAAAAAAGCCTGCCTAGAATTTGCCAGGGTTCATGCTGAAAAAGAAGAAGACTAGAGGCACTCTGTACTCTTGAGTGATGAGACCAAGATAAATGTTTTTGGAACTGATGGCTTCAAAACTGTATGGTGTCGCAAAGGTGAGGAGTACAAAGAAAAATGCATGGTGCTTACAGTAAAACAATGTGGTGGCAGTGTCCTTCTGTGGGGCTGCATGAGTGCTGCTGATGTTGGGGAGCTGCATTTCATTGATGGTATCATGAATTCACAGATGTACTGCTCTATATTGAAAGAAATGATGCTATCATCACTCCGTGCCCTTGGTCGTCATGCAATTTTCCAACATGACAATGATACAAAACACACATCTAAGGCCGCTGTTGCATTTCTGAAGAAGAACAGGGTGAAAGTGATTCAGTGGTCAAGTATGTCTTCTGATCTGAACCCAATCGAACACCTATGGGGAATTCTGAAGAGACAAGTTGAGCATCACTCTCCATCCAGCATCCAGGCTCTAAAAGAGGTCGTTCTTGAAGAATGAGATAGATGTCACCAACTTGTTAATTCCATGTCTGGAAGACTTGGTGCTGTCCTTACAAATAATAGAGGTCATACAAAATACTAGGTGTAGTAGTTTTTGTTGTGAGGTGTATTCATCTTTGCATCAACTAATTTGAAGCCAATGAAGCTAAACATTCAATAAAACTCAGTTTTGTCAAAATTTTGGAAATTGTTCTTGTGATATTGATTAAAATCTTACTTTTCAAAAGTGGTGTACTCATTTAGGCTGAGCACTATATGTATTTAGGGGGCTGCTGAGGAAACTGCATGCAGAAGGTTTTTACCTCACTGCATAAAATTCAGTAAGGTAAAAAAAAAACTTCTGCCTTTACAACCACTTTAACGAAAATTCCACGATGTGCAGGCTGCTGCATTCTGTATAAATCTTCACTGCAGGGCTGTTCTCACCTCTTCCTGCTGCTTAACTTCCAGCTCTGTGGAGGTTAACAGCTTCAGGTTTCCAGGCTCAGCTGCACTAAAGATCATGAACAGGGACACTCCCCTCCTTCCTCCACCCACTTACTCCATTGAGAAAAGTTATTTTACCAGTTACACTGCTTATAACATGCTCTGTGAATGGGATAGAGAATCCTCTGATTGATCGGAGAGAGGAGAAAGGAGGGTGTGTCTCCATGGCAGGGATGTGCAGTTAGGGGAGGCAGTTGAGGCTCTGCCATGAGCATACAAAAAACGATTGACTTTGAGGGTCTTAGCTCGGCGACCAGGGGTTGAAGAGACCCCAAATTTGGGGGGTAGGGAGCTAAAGTCCTTCCCCACCTATCATCTAAGGTTCCAGAGATACGGGACTCCTTGTGCAGCCTGTCGGAAGCTAAATACAGAGCAGCCAGTTTAAATGCAAGCTGGCACACTCTGTTTGCAGGACTGAGAGGATGAGCTCACAGTGCCTCTCCTCACTTCTTGTCAGAGGCACTGAGCTCAATGTACAGCTTGGAGTCTTCGACCAATGGTAAAGTACCATTGGCCCAAGCTGTCCAATAAAAAGGCTGCAGTGGAGGCTGCAGTGGAGGCTGGCCTCTCACTGCAGTATCATAGAAAGTCAAACGCTACAAAAAGTGTAGCTGCTGACTTTTAATAATCGGGCACTCACCAGTCCCACGGTCCAGCGATGAGGGTGCACAAAGTCTCACTCCTTTCCGCCGGCATTCTAACTGTGGGCACCTGGTTGTGGCTTCACAGCTGGGAACGCACCGTGCATGCGTTAGCCGCGCTGCGCGCTGTGAATGGCTGGGCAATTTTCTGGGACCTGTGACGTGTCCCAGAAGATTGCAAGGAGGGAGGGGGGACAGGTGATCTTCCTTCAGGCACCGCGGCACCAGGGGAGGAAGTGGGAGCTGGGTGCCTGTAAAAACTGAGTACCTGACCTTTTTGCATATTATTGAGTATTGGCGCTACACATTTTTTGTTTACAGGTTAGTAATGTGAGTACAGCAGCGGAGAGCAGTATCTGCTGATTCTTAGCTTTGTGTTGGTCGGTGTGTCACGTCTTTTTTACTGCTTACATTAAATGCTTGGGTTGTACATTAGTTTATATCTTTGGAAGGTAATTGTCAACACAATCTACTTAGCTATGGTAAAAGAAAACAGTGTGCTTGACTTACATGGAGTAGAAGATTCGAGCATGTTCCCTTTGCAAAGTGGATTTTCATATAGCTTTACTTTTTTAATTAAAGTAGATTTAAACTCAAACATCAACATATCACATCTCTTACAGCTATGTAAAAGTAGAACAGTTCATTTTTTTTATTATTTTACATCCCTCGCTCCTGTATTATTCCCCTCTCCATTCTCCAGCACTTTCCCTGGCTTCTTTACTGGTCCAGCACGGCAGCCCTCCTCAGGCAGAGCGACAATCATGTCATTATGCCCATTTCTTGTGAACCCAGCCTGTTGTTTATACCCACCCTGGGGGACCTGTCATCATGCAGGCTGGGATCATAGTACTCTGATGGGAACTATAAGTGGCTCAGCAGACACACATTTCACGTACATGGTCTGCTATGGTCACCATCTGGAACAATGCTGTGCACCCGATGCTGGGGATGGCAAATGGCTGAAAGAGGCTTGAGAAGATGAATGCAGCCAGATACTTAAAAAAAAAAAGATGAAAAATGTCTAAAAATAGCAATTGTTTAAAATACAAATGTCATTCAGTTAGGGATTACAACTACCTTAAAGGATAAGTTCACTATTGTAAATAAATTAACTTTACCAACCCCCTCTCCTTAGCCCTCTTACTAGCCTGAGTGGAAGCTCTTCCTTCCAGGTCCGTGCTTACTTTCTCTGATGGCAGCAGCCTTCTGTGTTATTATGAACTCAGACAGGGGTTGGGTGGATGAAGATTAGCTGGAAAAAAAGATTTTTGTTGGAGTAATGACTTGTCCTGGGAGAGATTTAACCCCTATATTGTGTGCATCATGTACTCTTTATCCCTGCACTCTGTGCTTTACACACTGTTGCTCTGTGTGAACTACACACCTCCGACCCTTGCATTTTGTGCATTACACATTCCAGTGAGGCCCGGAACGAAAAGGAAAGAAGAAGAGAATAGTGCAGGGCCGGGCATGACAGTGTGTCTAGTGACACACACAGGGTTAAGTTGGCCAGGTTTGGTGGGGTGGAGCCAGCAGGAAACTTTAGAGGTGGGGTCATATAAGAGGAGGGGCGGAGCTGGGATGGAGTCAGTGGAGCAGGAAGAGACACGAGGAGGCAGATTTTCCCACCCTCCCTCCCTATTAGGCTTGTTGTTAGTGTGGTTAATGTGTGTGTTTATTTTTCAGATTCGGAGGAAGTGGTCGTCATGACAGCTGTGGTCTGGCTGTGTTTTTTGCTGTTGGTCGGTGACGGTAGCGGTAAACAAATGTGGTAAAAAGGGGTGGGGGGTCATCGATAGTATGGCCCCTCCGGTGTATTCCCGAAATGGAATACCGGTACGGTTACACTGCGGGCAAGGGGTTGTCTCCGAGCGGTACAGCTGGAGGCCTATCAAGTTGAAAATGGTTCCCGCGTGTAAGTTTTGATATGTGGAAAAAGGGTGGAGCTCCGTCATTGACCAACAGATTGCAGTTAATAACATGTTGTTTGCACTAAAGTTATATGTTATTTATATATTTAAGGTTATTGGAGTTATTTATTCAGTTTGTTTAATAAATAGGCTGTTATGGCCATTTTAAAACTCCAATAGATTGGTGTGGTCTCGTTAATTTAAATAAGAAAAAGGGGTTGGTAAAATGGTATAGCAGTAAGAGAAAATAAGTGGGTACATCTGGAATACACTTGTCATGACCCTTGCATTTTGTGCATTACACACTCCCGACCCTTGCACCCTGTGTATTATGTACTCCTGACCCGTGCACTCTGTGTATTATGTACTTCTGAAACCCTGCACTCTGTGTACTGTGTATTCCTTACCCGTGCACTCTGTATATTATGCACTCCTGACCCTGCACTCTGTGTATTATGTAATACTGACCCCTGTACTTTGTGTACCATGTATTCCTGATCCCTGCACTCTGTGTATTATGTACTCCTGACCCCTGAACTTTGTGTACTATGTATTCCTGACCCCTGCACTCTGCATAATATGTACTCCTGACCCCTACACTCCCTGTATTATGTACTCCTAAATCCTGCACTCTTTGCATTATGTACTTCTAAACGTGGCAATCTGTGTAGTATATACTTCTGATCCCAGCACTCTGTGCACTATATACCCTTTATTGCACATTTCATACTTCTGACCAAAGTGTTCATTGTCTCCACAGTTGCTGGCTGCTAAGCAGTCCCTAACTATGTTAATGAAATTCTTCCTTAAGGTAGTCTCATGCCGCGTACACACAAGCGGACTTTACGGCAGACTTTGCCCAGCGGACTTTTCGACGGACTTTATTCCGAATGAAAGGACTTGCCTACACACAATCCACCAAAGTCCGTCGAATTCGTACGTGATGACGTACGACCGGACTAAAACAAGGAAGTTGATAGCCAGTAGCCAATAGCTGCCCTAGCGTGGCTTTTTGTCCGTCAAACTAGCATACAGACGAGCGGACTTTTCGACCGGACTCGAGTTCGACGGATAGATTTAAAACATGTTTCAAATCTAAGTCCGTCCAACTTTTGAGAAAACAAAGTCTGCTGGAGCCCACACACGATCGAATTGTCTGACGAAAATCCCGTCCGCTGGGCAAAGTCTGCCGTAAAGTCCGCTTGTGTGTACGCGGCATTAGACAAAGTGTTGGCCCTCTTCCTATTTTTAATGTCCAGAAAAGCACATGTAATGGAAGCATTTTGTTTTAAAAAAATGATTGTACCAAGTTCTATACATGTCTGTGAGACTCCCACTAGTTGCAAAGCAGTTAAATTATTTATTTTTATTTTACGGGTACAAGGACTGTTGCATATATTTGAAATGCATTCAGCAAACAGGCTTTGTTTTTTAACCATGCTCCCTTAAGCCCCTCCTAATTTTACCCTAATTTTACCACACCAAATGTTTGGTCTGCACATTGTTATTCTTTTACAATTTTGGCAACACCTCTGTAATTCATGCTATGTGCATTGGTGTGCTGCTGTGCCATTCATTGTGAATAGTACTCCAGTTGCACCTCCAAACTGCATGTGCACTGCAGTACAGAGAAACAAAGCACAACACATGCTATTCTGTGCACTGCACCATGAAAAAATCCAGCCTGCCCCATTTTCTGATTTGCATGGGCAGCCTAATGCTCATTCTCATTCTGAATGGGCTGCTTAAAATGGTGTTGCAGTGTACTACCCGGTCACACTATTTACCATTTCTCAATGAAGTTTGCAAAAAGTTTACCTGTCAGGGGAGTAAGGAGAAAACCAGCAGCACAATATTTTTTATCTTATACAGATGGTCATAGTGGAGTGCCTGTATAGTTCCCATATAAATACAATGGCAGAAGTCTGAAATTTCTTAACAGCTATTGCAATACTTACAGTTATTTCAGTATTTCCAATTCTATTTCCTTGCATTTAAAGTTGAGGATTGTCTGATTCTAATCCTAATTTTCTATGATTTACTTTCTTAAGAGTCAAGCAAAATCCTCAATTTAGAATCTTTAAAGTTTAGAATATTTCCAATTTTCAGAATGCAGTAAGTTCTCTGTCTGGTTTCAGTTCTCCCGATCCTCCATGAATATCTACAAAATGGCAGGAAAGAGTAAGAAATGGAGTAGGCACTATTATAGGATATTTCCCTTGTAATGGCATCATTTCAGCATAGTTGCAAATCACTGCATGCATCTCCCTAAATGCCCTTTATATGGGTAATTTGAAGTATTGAAGTAGTCTTAGAGCTCTGAAAGGTTTCTGTAATTTCCTCCACAACTTTGTTATTAAGCAAAAACTCTGGTGTAACAGAAAAGCAAAATAGTTTTAAAATATGAACTGATCAAGTCACTAAATACACCGTCATAAAATCTTAACCTAATTTTTTCCAATGATGAGCAAGAAATGTAAGGCTAGTTCCTTACACACCCCAAATAATGTCTCTGTGCTCACCCCTAAACAGGGACTCCCTATTGCATGTTGGGAGGTGAGCTCTTTTCTGCTTCCACCCTGCTCAGTAGTGTGAAGACGAAGAAGCAGCTTAAAGTGGAAATCCAGGGTAAAAAAATTTGTCCAAAAACACCGCGCTTACTCAGTAATAACAGCTCACACAACATTCGAGGGTAGATGTAACAAAGCTTAAAATGGTTCACACCCACCTCCTAACTCCTATTCCCCTATCCTGTCCACATTTAGGCAATCCATGAAAACAAACTTATTCAGAGAAGCTTACCCTACCTCCACCTAAGAACTGCACCTGGGCCACCTCCATCAGGTCAACTCCCGCAGCTATTACCTTTTGTACCACCTCTCCCCCCTCCCTTTAGATTGTAAGCTCAATGAGCATTGAACTGCATTGTAATTGTACTGCCCCCCCCCCCTCTACATTGTAAAGCACTGCACAAACTGTTGGTGCTATATAAATCCTGTACAATAATAATAATAATAATATTCCAACTACCCTGTAGAAGGAACAGTACCTTGAAAGAGTATTCATACCCTTTGAAATCTTCCACATTTTGTCATGTTACAACCAAAAACGTAAATGTATTTTATTGGGATTTTATGTGATAGACCAACACAAAGTGGCACATAATTGTGAGTGAAAAGTGAAAGGAAAATGATAAATGGTTTTCAAAATTTTTTACAAATAAATATCTGAAAAGTGTGGCGCACATTTGTATTCAGCCCCCCTGAGTCAATATTTTGTGGAACCCCCTTTTGCTGCAATTATAGCTGCAAGTCTTTTTGGGGATGTCTCTACCAGCTTTGCACATCTAGAGAGTGAAATTTTTGTCCATTCTTCTTTGCAAAATATCTCAAGCTCTGTCAGATTGGATGGAGACGTCTGTGAACAGCAATTTTCAAGTCTTGCCACAGATTCTCAATTGGATTTAGGTCTGGACTTTGACTGGGTCATTCTAACACATGAATATGCTTTGATCTAAACCATTCCTTTGTAGCTCTGGCTGTATGTTTAGGGTCATTGTCCTGCTGGAAGGGGAACCTTGAGAGTAGTCTCAAGTCTTTTGCAGACTCTAATGCCGCGTACACACGAGTCTGCCGTAAAGTCCGCTCGTGTGTACGCGGCATAACAGGTTTTCTTCTAAGATTGCCCTGTATTTGGCTCCATCCATCTTCCCATCAACTCTGACCAGCTTCCCTGTCCCTGCTGAATAAAAGCATCCCCACAAAATTATGCTGCCACCACTATGTTTTACAGTGGGGATGCTGTGTCCGGGGGGGATGTGCAGTGTTCATTTTCTGGCACACATAGCATTTTGCTTTTAGGCCAAAAAAAGTTACATTTTGGTCTCATCTGAACAGAGCACCTTCTTCCACATGTTTGCTGTGTCCCCCACATGGCTTATTGCAAACTGCAAATGGGACTTCTTATGGCTTTCATTCAACAACAGCTTTCTTCTTGCCGCTCTTTCATAAAATCCAGATTTGTGGAGTGCACGACTAATAGTTGTCCTGTGGACAGATTCTCCCACCTGAGCTGTGGATCTCTGCAGCTCCTCCAGAGTTACCATGGGCCTCTTGGCGGCTTCTCTGATGAATGCTCTCCTTGCCCGGCCTGTCAGTTTAGGTGGACGGCCATCTTTTGGTAGGTTTGCAGTTGTGCCATACTCTTTCCATTTTCCGATGATGGATCGAACAGTGCTCTGTGAGATGTTTAAAGCTTGGGATATTTTTTTTATAACCTAACTCTGCTTTAAACTTCTCCTCAACTTTATCCCTGACCTGGTGTGTTCTTTATGATGGCCTTCATGATTCTGTTTATTCACTAAGGTTCTCTAACAAACCTCTGAGGGCTTCACAGAACAGCTGTATTTATACTGAGATTACATTACACACAGGTTGACTCTATTTACTAATTAGGTGACTTCTAAAGGCAATTGGTTCTACTAGATTTTAGTTAGGGGTATCAGAGTAAAGGGGGCTGAGTACAAATTCAAGCCAAATATTTTCAGATATTTATTTGTAAAAAATGTAGAAAACCATTTATCATTCTCCTTCCACTTCACAATTATGTGCCACTTTGTGTTGGTCTATCACATAAAATGCCAACAAAATGCATTTACATTTTTAGTTGTAACATAAAAAAATGTAAAACATTTCAAGGGGTGTGAATAATTTTTCAGCCCAGGTTTACACTACTGCGATCACAGGCGATGTCTGTGAGATGCAAGTTCAGCCATACAGTTTTATGACTAAACTCACATTAGATTTGCAGGAAAAAAAGGGACTTTTTTTCCCCCGCACTGAAATTGGATCGCATGGATGTTCTCACCTATGCGATCTGATTCCTGTGCAAGTTCACAGTTTGCACTGCGATTTGTAAACCGATCTGGGGGTGTAATTAACAATGTAACAACCCCCGCATCGGTACGCAGAAGGCAATATGAACTGCCTGCGGGGGAGATGTGATGCGGGAACCAGCGCTGTAATTGCGCTGGTTCCCGCATCGCATCAGTGTGAACCTAGGCTCAAGGCACTGTATTTCTTCAGAATAACAAAAAGAAATCTGCTACAAAGTTTGCTAAAATCCCTGCAATGTACATTGATCACCCAGAGGGCAATGTTTTTTTTTTCAACAAAAGTGGAGTTACTGTTTAAATTCTTCCACATGTAAGTGATTTGTAGACACCTTAAATATGCTCAGCCAAATTTTAGTAATATTCACTGAACCCGCCCCAAAGAAAATTCAGGTACTGTGGCTCATCCGTAGTATGCCATGACACTCTGTATCACACATCCCATTGCTTTTATTGCACCAAGCATGCATCCTGAACACACTTGGCATGCAGCACCATGTGCCCCAAATATTGAACACCCTCAGTCATGCACCTCAAATACATTCAGCACACCACAATGTGCACCACTATTACATTAAACACTTCCTTAAGCCTCGTACACACGATCAGACTTTAAACAAACTTTTCCGTGGATTTCTATCCAAAGGGTGTTGGCCGTGAACTTGTATTGCATACACACGGCAGGACTTTTTAGGCAACAAACACAAACATAGTGACGTTTCAATGTACTGACGACACTTCAAAAGAGGACAATCATCTCTCCGATGCCACCCTTTGGTCAACTTCTGTATTGTCTGATCTTTTGCATTGGTTCTGAGCATGCGTGTTTGTACTTTGTACTAAAGTCCTTTGGTAATGTGTACACACAATCAGACTTGTCGACGTCGGACTTTTGTTGCCGCCAAGTTTGTCTGTTCGCACATCCAACATTTGTCCGATGAAAACCGAAAAAGCTTGTCCGATGGAGCGTACACACAGTCGGATGTTGCCTTAAAGGCCCAAACACAAGATAGGACTTTGTACAAAGGGCGTCAGCCGTAAACTAATTAAGCATACACACGGCAGGACTTTTTCAGCCAACTTTTTTTTCAGCTCTTTACCGCCACCCTTTGGTCAACTTCTGTATTGTTGTCTGATCTTTTGCATTGGTTCTGAGCATGCGTGTTTGTACTTTGGACTAAAGTCCTATGGACTTGTGTACACACGATAGGATTTTGCACCATAGGACTTTTGTTGCAGGAAAGTTTGTCTGTTTGCACAGCCAACATTTGTCCGATGAAAACCGAAAAAGTTTGTCCGATGGAGCGTACACACGGTAGGATGTTGCCTTAAAACAGCTAGTTTGCATGTTTGTTGTCAAAAAGTCCTATCGTGTGTATGGGCCTTATAACAGCTAATTTGCATGTTTGTTGTCAAAAAGTCTGATCGTGTGTATGGGCCAAAACACTTTCTTAAGGCCCATACACACGATCGGACTTTTTGACAACAAACATGTTAATGACCTGTTTAAAACAACATCTGACTTGGTGGACGCTCGATCGGACAAACTTTTTCGGTTTTCAGGTTTTCGGACAAATGTTGACTGTGCGAACAGACAAACTTGGTGGCAACAAAAGTCCGACGTCGGCAAGTCTGATCGTGTGTACACAAAACCATCGGACTTCAGTACAAAGTACAAACACGTATGCTCAGAACCAATGCAAAAGATCAGACAACAATACAGAAGTTGACCAAAGGGTGGCGCCGGAGAATTGAACTTCCTCTTTTGAAGTGTCGTCAGTATGTTGAAACATCACAACGTTCGTGTTTGTTGCCTAAAAAGTCCTGCCGTGTGTATGCTTACCAAGTCCACGGCCAACGCCCTTTGTACAGAAATCCACGGAAAAGTTTGTATAAAGTCAGATCGTGTGTACGAGGCTTTACTCTAATGCCCGTACACATGACCGGACTTTCCGACAACAAAACCATGGAATTTTGTTAGAAGGTTGTTGGCTTCAACTTATCTTGCATACACACGGTCACACAAATGTTGGCCAACAATTATGAACGTAGTGATGTACAAGACGTATGGCGAGCCAATAAAAAGGAAGTTCAATAGTTATGCGCCACCCTTTGGGCTCCTTCTGCTAATGTTGTGTTTGGTGAGCATTGATTCCGAGCATGCGTGTTTGTACTTTGGACTTTTGTCCGACAGACTTGTGTACACACGATCGGAAAGTCCAACAACACACATTTGTTGGCGGAAAATATATACTTTGCATACACAACAAAATGTACTTGGCAACCCTATCACTAACCATGATGCATTCATTCCTTCCCAGCATGTACTACTATGCACTTAGCACATACCCCCATCACATTTAGCTGTCGATCAGCAGGCTGTATCATTATAATTACCCATGCACTTCTACTGATATGAAGCTCTGTCCACTTTATCTGCATCTTTTCTCTTAATGTTTCCACCTGCCTGCAGTGCTTAGATAGTATGGAAAAATTGTGTGGAAGATAGCATGGCTAAATGAAAAAAAAAAAAACCCATACAATTCTTGGATAGTATGTTAGAATCCTAAGATAATTTGTTGTTTTAATATCGAACCATTACCTGGATAGCGAGCTATATGTTTTAACACTGTATCAGCGGCTAACTGAACAATTTTAAAATCACAGGATTATTATATATACCAAAAAAAAAACTCCTCTAATCTGGCAGAGACACTGCTGAGTCCTCTTTCATGAGTACTTGTTATATGCCTCTAATTATTCTAATAATACACTGTAAAATCACTTCACTATAACTTGCTTCTTTATTGTTTAATTCTTGCAGCCTCTCAATGCATTGTGTTCCATGAGCTCCCATGAATTATATTTGTATTGATCCAACACAGGCCAACAAAAAATCCATTCCTTTCTATTGTTGCTTCAATACAACTTGATATACATAATTTCCTTCCCCCACAAATAAGCTGACAGTTAATCCATTCACTTTTGAAATTCCACATTTTACTTACAAATGAAGCTCACCAGGTCTCTATTCAGCTCATTAGCTTCTAAAAATCACATTATAACAACACAATATGCTAAAGACACCCATGTTCATCAATGAAATGGTTGACAAGAGGAATGTCCAATGAGGTACTTTTAGCTCAAACACCGAGAAGCCACTTTTGGAAAAATTAGATTACTGACTGATTGGGTTTTTTTGCACAATACCCTAATTGAGATATGAGCAATTATGGACGAGCTCGTGGTTTGAGTCGAACGTAAGTTCTACTCGAACATCAGGTGTTCATTTGCATGCAAACGAACTGAACATATGGGGCGTTCACAGGAAATCCGAGGGCCGCGGAATGCCACATAATGCACTGCAAGATCGCAGTGCATTGGCGACTTCTGATTGGCCAAAGCATGCACCTGACCTGCATGCTTTGGCCAATCACAGCGCACTCCTGTGAGAGCCATGATTGGCCAAAGGCAGGGTGCCTTTAGCCAATCATGGCTCAGGGGGCTAAGTCCACACCCCACACTATATAGGGCTGCTTAAACGGCGGGCGTATATACAGTAGTGTAATGAATGAGAGAAGCTAGAGGCAGGTCAGTTAGTGGCGTGCAGGCAGTTTAGTATATATTCATACAGTGTAGTCAAGACTATATATACAGTGCAGGCAGTGTATTAATATATACCGTGTAATATATATATATATATATATATATATATATATATATATATATATATATATATATATATATATATATGTACAATATCTCACAAGTGAGTACACCCCTCACATTTTTGTAAATATTTTATTATATCTTTTCATGTGATAACACTAAAGAAATTACACTTTGCTACAATGTAAAGTAGTGAGTGTACAGCTTGTGTAACAGTATAAATTTGCTGTCCCCTCAAAATAACTCAATACGCAGCCATTAATGTCTAAACCGCTGGCAACAAAAGTGAGTACGCCCCTAAGTGAAAATGTCCAAAATTGGGCCCAATTAGCCATTTTTCCCTCCGCTTTGTCATGTGACTCTATAGTGTTACAAGCTCTCAGGTGTGATTGGGGAGCAGGTGTGTTAAATTTGGTGTTATCACTCTCACTCTCTCATACTGGTCACTGGAAGTTCAACATGGCACCTCATGGCAAAGAACTCTCTGAAGATCTGAAAAAAGAATTGTTGCTCTATATAAAGATGGCATTTGCTATAAGAAGATTGCAAAGACCATGAAACTGAGCTGCAGCATGGTGGCCAAGACCATACAGCGGATTAACAGGACAGGTTCCACTCGCCATGGTCGGCCAAAGAAGTTGAGTGCACATGCTCAGCATCATATCCAGAGGTTGTCTTTGGGCAATAGACATATGAGTGCTGCCAGCATTACTGCAGAGGTTGAAGGGGTGGGGGTCAGCCTGTCAGTGCTCACTCTTTGCTATATTGCAGCCATTTGCTAAAATCATTTAAGTTCATTTTTTTTCCTCATTAATGTACACACAGCACCCCATATTGACAGAAAAACACAGAATTTTTGACATTTTTGCAGATTTATTAAAAAAGAAAAACTGAAATATCACATGGCCCTAAGTATTCAGATCCTTTGCTGTGACACTCATATATTTTACTCAGGTGCTGTCCATTTCTTCTGATCATCCTTGAGATGAAAGCCACACACCTGTCTATATAAGACCTTACAGCTCACAATGCATGTCAGAGCAAATGAGAATCATGAGGTCAAAGGAACTGCCTGAAGAGTTTAGAGACAGAATTGTGGCAAGGCCCAGATCTGGCCAAGGCTACGAAAAAATTTCTGCTGCACTTAAGGTTCCTAAGAGCACAGTGGCCTCCATAATCCTTAAATGGAAGACGTTTGGGATGACCAAAACCCTTCCTAGAGCTGGTCGTCTGGCCAAACTGAGCTATCGGGGGAGAAGAGCCTTGGTGAGAGAGGTAAAGAAGAACCCAAAGATCACTGTGGCTGAGTTCCAGAGATGCAGTCGGGAGATGGGAGAAAGTTGTAGAAAGTCAACCATCACTGCAGCCCTGCACCAGTCGGGGCTTTATGGCAGAGTGGCCCGACGGAAGCCTCTGCTTAGTGCAAGACACATGAAAGTACTGCATGGAGTTTGCTAAAAAACACCTGAAGGACTCCAAGATGGTAAGAAATAAGATTCTCTGGTCTGATGAGACCAAGATAGAACTTTTTGGCCTTAATTCTAAGTGGTATGTGTGAAGAAAACTAGGCACTGCTCATCACCTGTCCAATACAGTCCCATCAGTGAAGCATGGTGGTGGCAGCATCATGCTGTGGGTTTTTTTTTTCAGCTGCAGGGACAGGACGACTGGTTTCAATTGAGGGAAAGATGAATGCGGCCAAGTACAGGGATATTCTGGACGAAAACCTTCTCCAGAGAGCTCAGGACCTCAGACTGGGCCAAAAGTTTACCTTCCAACAAGACAATGACCCTAAGCACACAGCTAAATTAATGAAGGAGTGGCTTCACAACAACTCCGTGACTGTTCTTGAATGGCCCAGCCTAAAAAATGGCTGTCCACCAACGTTTACCATCCAACCTTACAGAACTGGAGAGGATCTTCAAGGAGGAATGGCAGAGAATCGCCAAATCCAGGAGTGAAAAACTTGTTGCATCTTTCCCAAAAAGACTCATGGCTGTACTAGATCAAAAGGGCGCTTCTACTAAATACTAAGCAAAAGGTCTGAATACTTAGGACCATGTGATATTTCAGTTTTTCTTTTTTAATAAATCTGCAAAAATGTCAACAATTCTGTGTTTTTCTATCAATATGGGGTGCTGTGTGTACATTAATGAGTAAAAAAAGGAACTTTGATTGATGATGATGATTTTAGCAAATGGCTGTAATATAACAAAGAGTGAAAAAATAAAGAGGGGTCTGAATACTTTCCGTTCCCACTGTATATACTCTGCATTCAGTGTAGAATATATATACAATGAAGGCAGTGTACAGTATATATTACAGTGTTTTGAAGTGGTTAAGCGGAACCCTATGACAGAATAAAAAAAAAAAGACAGCATGAGTCCCCCACCCCCGGTCCATACCAGGCCATTTGGGTCTGGTATAGGTTTTACGAGGAACTCCACGCCAAAATGGAAAAAAAACTTTTGTGGGGTCCCCCCCCAAAATCAATACCAGGCCCTTTGGGGTCTGGGTCCAAGCAAAAATGAAAAAAAAAGCCTGGCAGGCCAGGATGAGGCCGCTTGCCCTCAACATGGGGAGAGTGCTTTGAGTCCCCCCCACAGCACCTTGTCCCCATGTTGATGGGGACAAGGGCCTCGGCCCCACAACCCTCTCTGGGCAGGGGGCTTATCGGAATCTGGAAGCCCCCTTTAACAAGGAGGCCCCCAGATCCCGCCCCCCCTTTGTAAACAGGTATTGTACCCCTACCCATTCACCAAAAAAAGTGTCAAAAAGTAAAAACCACAATACACAGTTTTTGACAAGTTCTTTATTAAAAAAATGTCCTGCGATGTCCATCCATCTTCAATCACGGTGCCGACAGACCTGAAAAATAGGGGGGAAAAAAGCCCTCCGCCTCAATGGGAGGCGTCCCGCCGACTGCTGTCTCTTGGCTTGACAAACTGTTGTAATTCCTACATCGTTCACCTGATTTGGATGTACATACCCTCAGATTAAAGCTGAAAGTCTGCAGTTAAAGCACATCTTGTTCGTTTCATTTCAAATCCATTGTGGTGGTGTATAGAGCTGAAAAGATTAGAATTGTGTCGATGTCCCAATATTTATGGACCTGACTGTATAAGAGCTGTCACAACGAAAAGACAGCAGTCGGTGGAACGTCTCCCATCGAGGCGGAGGGCTTTTTTTTCCCTATTTTTCGGGTCCATCGGCGCCGTGATTGAAGATTGATGGACATTGCAGGACACTTTTTTTTTCTTTTTTAATAAAGAACTTGTCAAAAACTGTGTATTATGGCTTTTACTTTTTGACACTTTTTTGGTGAATTGGTTTCCCTTAATATCCATACCATATTTTTATCTATATTGCCTGGACTCCGCAATACCTTACAGCTGCGAGCAATTTTAAATTACAGTTTTTTCCTTTAGAAATGTCATTTTGCTGCGGCACAGTAAAACATATCAGAAAGATGCGCCACTTTACAGGCAGACTAAGGGGACCCCCGTCACGATATTTAAAGGAATATTTCATTTTTATTGTTTCACTTTAACCATTATTAAAATCACTGCTCCTGAAAAAACTGCAGTTTTAAAAACTTTTGTTTGCATTCATTAATGTCACCAGGGGCAGTACCCAGGTCCCTAAACACTTTTTATGGCAATAACTTGCATAGAAGCTTTTAAAATTAACACTTTTGATTTTTCACGTTCGTGTCCCATAGACTTTAACGGTGTTCGCATGTTCACACAAATTTGTTTGTCTGTTCGAATGTTCTGGTGCGAACTGAACCGGGGGGGTGTTTGGCTCATCCCTATGAGCAATGGTTGGGGCTCCTTTGCAAACGGCCCTGCTTCGCCACCAGCTCCCACCATGCTGGTCATGGGCACCACCCTGCTTTTTCTCTGATAGGGTACGCACACACCTGTAAAGTGAGAAACTGCTATTTTGTTACTCAATTTCTCCTGCCCTGAAACCCACCTCCAGGAATAAAAGAATGTCCACACCAGTAGCTCTTTAACAGTTTTATTGCAGGCGACATTCCTCTAACTTTACATCACAACTTCTTCATCTCCACATTCATGTACAAAGCATGTTAATGCAACAGAATTTGAACCTAAAGGCCCACTTTCTTCACCATTAGTTCTCTTACAATGGGCCCCCACCTTGAGTCTCTTTCCAGGCCTGGGCCCAAAAGGCCTACTCTTCTTCAGGTACAAAGCCACATGGGGTAAGTCAAGGTAAACACTTGCCATGCTCCTTTTGCCCGGGGCATCACCCACACCAGATTATAAAGGGGAAAGACTCCATCCAGAGGAGGGGTCTTTCTAAAAGGGATACTAACAACTGCTTACAAGCTAACCAGTTTATATACTGTATGTGAGCAATTTCTTCAAATGCTTAAAAAGGAAAAGGTTACTTTTAAAATCATGCAACCTAAATCAGTTTAATGGAACTCTATACAAAACAAACAGCGTAGGGAAGGGTAACTCTTTACCAAGCTTTGATTTATTTTTATATTCTATAATATTTTATTGAAATGTTTTGTAAGGATTTACAATAATAACTGGAAGCAAAATTCAGCAAGCATAATGCATAATATCTGTTGAGGAAAGTTAAGGAAATAATAAAAGGAAAACAAGAAAAACTCCTCAAAAATATTCCCTCATCCCCTCATTCATTCAAAATGTTCCCTCATTCGGCAGAAAGGCTCTTTATAATGCAAGATCTGGAGGAGATCAATTATTGTATTTTCCAGTCCCTAGGAAGAGAAAGAAAAAAAAGGGGGGAAGGGGTGGGGGGAGTGAAAAAGAGGGAAAGGAGTCTCTCTTCCCTATGCAGAATGAAACAATCAACAAAGATGGCTAGTTAGGGGCTCTATAGTGGGGATCCCAAATGGGATCACTGATTTCATACATCTTATTGTTATTGCCAAAATAAGTTATCCGGCCCATAGATGAAGTGAAGCTCAGTAGTAATAAACCAGTGAAAAAGGATCCAAAGACCTTTCACAACTAAATATTGTTATCGCTTCCAGCTTTTGCAACTAGTAAATTCCATAAATGTCTGACTCTTTCCCCTGAACACCTGGAAAAAAATTCCCCCGGTCACTCTCCTTGACCCTTTCAGTTTAGTGCAGAATTTGTTTATAGAGATCTGTGCCCTGGAAATTGATCCAACATGCCCAAGGTTTTATGCAAGAAACCATTCTGTCTTGGGAAATAATAATTAATTCTACCATTTCCACTATTTTCTTCAATCTAATAAACCAATCCCTAAAACCAGGAACTCATGTGTCTCCCCAGAAAACTGCATTGGGCTGCATTGATCATATGTGCTGTCAAAAATCTCTTGCAGGATTTTAGTGGTTGATCTGCAAGGTGCAATAAATATTGCTAAGGAGAGAATGTAACTGAATCACCTGTAATCTGAAGGATACAGGTAACCTCAGGACATCCTATCTCTAACATAAATGCATGAACTTTGTGCCATTAATTTGCTAAAAGAGGACATGCCCACCAGATATGAAGAAAGGAGCCGTTTTCTGAGTGGCATCCCCAACATTGGTCTGATATCGAAGGAACGAATTTGTGAATAAGTGTCAGGACCTTATACCATCTATTTCTCAATTTATACACATTTTCATTTAGAAACACAGAAACATTTAGGGAATTCTTATAGACCTATAGATGTACTTGTTCCCATTCCTCATTGTTTAATGGACGATTAAGGTTCTTGTCCCATGCCTTGCAAGCTGTGCCTGTTCCTGGTAGTTCTTGTGAAAAAAACAGCATGTATATCTCAGAAATAACATGGCATTGGGGAGAGTCTCAAGAACAAATGGTCTTAAAGGTAGAATGTGGTTGACCAAAGTCTGGGGAGCGAGTTGGAGCTCTCAGAACTATATAGCACAAAAGAGTAAATAGTAGGACTTTAAATACCCCTCCAGTGATCACGCAAATGCATTCATATATAAAAAAAAGTACAAAACTTTTTTTCTGACCAAAAAATTACTAAAAAGTCATATCAAATGTCAAATTAATACCAACAAACTATGCCACTGCAAATATGTATGGTTATTGGTTGTACAAGATAGCTTAAGTCAACGCGTTTCATGGAAATCACTGCTTCCTCAGGACATCCTATCTCTCACATAAATGCACGACCAAAGAAATATATTTTTCAGGAAAGATTTCATCCATGTATAATATATATTTTTCAACTGCCAGATTATATACGGAGATATACTGGTCAAAACCCTTGCCTGCCTGTGGAAGAGTGGTCAACCCCAGAGTAGAGCTCTGTGTGTGAGAGGACTAGAGCATCCACTCAGTGTGATAGTAAAATGAACAAGCCTCTGAGAAAGTGCCTAATTTGAAGATATGCCCAGAAAGGAATGGGAGTCTCATTGTAGCGAGCTATCAAAGCTGTCCTATCAATGATGTTGCCCTTATGAAAGATGTGGTGCACTATAAGTGGGAGAAGGAGAATAGGTGGGTTATATAGTTTGAAGGAATGAGTCTGACATACCAGGGGGGAACTCAGGGTTCCAACAAATAGGAGTTAAAGTCCCTGGGTTAGATGAAATTTTGCATCTTGAAATGGCTGCCTGGTAATTTTGCAGTGTACTGTAGAAAAAATAAATGGATGATCTCTAATAGAGGATTTCCAGAGGCTCGGTTGAACCCAAGGAAGGAAGCAAAGTATGCTGTTCTCAAATAAACATAAGGATGTCATCCGCATGAGCTGAAAACTTATATTCTCTGTCTGCTATCTGAAAGCCCTTAATATTAGCAAGCGTCAAATTAAAGTTTTAAGTGATTCCTTGCCAAGTTCCATTGTGCATGTTAACAAGTCAGAAAAATGGTCGTTTACCTTAATGTTTTCCAACAACAAATGTTGGATGTGAGCTTGTTGGCTGAAAGTCCGACCGTGTGCTCCATCGAACATTTGTTGTCGGACTTTCCACCAACAAATGTTGGCTAGCAGGTTCTCAAATTTTCCGCCAACAAAACTTTGTTGTCGGAATTTCTGATCGTGCGTACACAAGTCCGACGCACAAAAGTTCACGCATGCTCACAATCAAGCAGAAGGAGCCGCACTGGCTATTGAAATTCCTTTTTCTCGGCTCGTTATACGTCTTGTACTTCACCACGTTCCCACGTTCGTAATTGTTGGCCAACATTTGTGTACACGTGTGTATGCAAGACAAGTTGGAGCCAACAACCTTCAAACAAAATTCCACGATTTTGTTGTCGGAAAGTCTGATCGTGTGTACGGGGCATAACTCTAGCTGAAGTGTTAGAGTGTAATGCCATTATCCTTTTATGCATTTCCGGTCTCAGGCTCACAGCCTTTAAAACCTCAGACATATAATCCCAGACCTCATGGTCAAAGGCCTTCTCTGCATCCGTAGATAAAAGAGAAAGCCATTGAGTTTAATTTGTTTGATCGATGTCTGGATGCTAATGGCCTTCAGACTGTTGTCATGCACTTCCCAGCCTGGGACAAACCCCACCTGCGGACAGGAGATCCATTTCATTCAAAAAGACAGTAGGCAAATTAATTAGGGTTTTTTTGTCTACATTTATAAGTGAAATTGATCTATAGTTGGATACAAGACAAGTATCTTTCCCTGGTTTTGGCAGTACAGTAATGTATGCTGCTAGCAAACTCGGGGGAGGAATGTGGTTTGCATAGGTGTGCGCAGCCTATTGCATTAGGGTGTGCACCCCAAAGCTCACACACATGCCTTTCTCTGCAGCCTCAGCTGCACTGGACAGTGAATGAAAGGGAAGTGCTCTGTGCTGACCAGCTTCCTGTTTGTTCACATACTAAAGCTTAGCACAGTTTACTATGCTTCAGTTATGAATGAACTCAGTGTGTTTACTGTTCATCTAGAAATGGAGGGGGCTGGTAAATGACATATTTACTAGCCCCTTCACCAACTCTCTATTCTGAAACCCCCCCCCCCACAGCAGCCGGGGAGAGGAGAGGAGGGAATCCAGCATCATTGAGAAAAGGTGCAACACGGGGGGAAGCCTGAACAGTACAGGAATCTGCACATAGTGTTTAGGGTGTGCCCAGGCACACCCGGCAAACCCCCTGCACACACCTATGGTGGTTTGTGAATGAATTAAAGGCCTTTACAAAATAAGGAGCTAGAATCTATTCAAAGCTCTTATAATATTGAGTTGTAAGACCATCAGGCCCTGGATTTTTGACCAGTTTCATTTGCTTTAGAGAAGTACGGATCTTCTCTTCATTTGGTGGGGCCTCCAGTTTTTGTGCGTCTGCAGGGAGATAGATGGCGGAGCATATTGTGAAAGAAAAGACTGGATTTTCTGCATTCTCTGTTCTAAGATACGTCCTGGTGTGGAACCATTTGTGATATTATAAAGTTGTACGTAATAAATCTAAAATTGCCTTGCTATATCATTAGCGGTTTCAAATGCTGTTCCTGAGGTGTCACAGGCTTTTTCAACATCACACTTTGCTTAGGGGCCAGCGTACGAGCTAAGAGACGGCCGCTCTTATTGCTATGTTCGTAGAAGAACTTCTGGCTCAAAGTGATTTTACGCTTAACACAAAAAATCCAGTTCTTCCTTTAATCCGTGTCAAAGTTTAGTAAGCTCTGAAAGTGTAGCTTTTAGCTGAGATTGCTTATTTAATATTTCTAAAGCGTGGCTAAGAGTAGAGAGGTCTTTTATCCATTGTTGTGAGGCTTTTTTCCGCTTCGCAGTTAGGGCCAGAAATTCCCCTCTTATGACGCACTTATATGATTCCTATTGGGTAAAAGGCACTATCGCTTCAGAGTCATTGATCTCAAAATAGTCCTTTAATGAAGTTTGCAGATGGTTAAGGTCAACTGGGTCCTGCAAAAGACAGGCATCCAGTCGTCAAAAGTTTGTATGCCATTTTGTGGTTAGAAAGGTCACCGCTATCGTGACTGAATGGTGTCTGAGAGGACCTTATTTATTTGTTGTGGGGGGAGTATATTCTTTAGGTGTAGAATATAATGTGTTCCAAGTGTCATGGAGATGTAGGTCCATTAAAGATTTGTTAATACTCCTTAGCCAACTTAAAACTGAGGCTCAATTGGAAGTATCTAATGCAGGATGCAAGGGAATGTAAAAATCTTCTCCTAATATCAAAATGCCTTTAGTGAAGTTAAGGTGATACAAAATACTTGTTTTATTTGTTAAAAATAACAAACATGTTATACGTACTTACATGTCATACTTACCTGCTCTGTTCAGTGGATTTGCACAGAGCAGCCCAGATCCTCCTCTTCTCTGGTCCTTCTTCGTTGCTTCTGGCCCCTCTCTCCTGTTGAGTGCCCTCATAGCAAGCAGCTTGCTATGGGGGCATCCGAGCCGAGCCACAGCTCCCTGTGTCTATTCAGACATGGAGCCATGGCCCGGCCCCACCCCCTTTCTCTCCTCTGAGGTACCCTGTTCAGTAAACCGATTACCTTGGCCAACATATACAGTCTGAACACTGGTCAGGTAACCTCTTTTAGATACGTTTGTGCTCATCTACGTAAATTGATTGTAAAGGCAGAAGATTGTTTATCTTAATGCATTCTATGCATTAACATAAAAAGCCTTTTGTGTGCAGCAGCCCCCCTCAGCCCCCCTAATACTTACCTGGGCCCCATCATATATTCAGCGATGTTGCAGGAGTGTCTCGGCTGCACGGGATTCCCCTCCTCGTTGGCTGAGACAGCAGTGCAGCGCCATTGGCTTACGCTGCTTTCAATCAAAGTCAGTCAGGCAATGAGGAGAGAAAGGGGGTGCCAGAGCTTCTTTAGAAAGAGTCCATTTTGGTTGCTGCTGAACCCCCCCCCCCTTTTATTTATATAGGTTTCAACCTACCCTTCACTTTCTGCCCAGATGTCACCAAGGTGTAGCTAGACTGTCACCATCCTGTTCCCCTAATCTTGAATGCATGCCTATATATTTTGGGGCATCCACTAGCAAGCCCATGACACTGTAGCATAAATATCTAAACCAAAAATATATATATTTTCCCTAAATTTTAATTATATTAGGCAATAAGTTAATGCAGTAGACACATAGTCTGACAGTCATTCTTAATAAAAAAAGCAGTAAGGTATGCAAACACAGTCACATAGATATGAACGGGGTACCCTTGTGGTTAACATCTGGCAATATGACATTATTATAGGACATCATTCATCAGAACAATGATGACTTTTTTTAATTTCTTGATCTAATGACTGTTTAATTACCTCCATATGTAACATGGATCTGCTGACAATGAGCACATTAAAAGATTATTAGGACTCCATGGAGGGCAGTGAAGTCAGCAGAGCAGATCCATGCAAGGACACTGGAGTTGGGGAACCTCTTCCACATTACTGTTTGATTATGAGAGTGCAATGTGTTCTGTCTGACAGACCGTGCTGTAGTCATTTTGGAATAAAATGTGTTCAGATAATGTAACAATGTCATTTAAGCTGCAATAAGACACAAGTTTGCGCAGGCATACAACATAAAGAACCCATGGACCATGGAAGTAAATTCTGGTGTTATACATGCATTAACCCTCCTAGTATTGTAGCAGCGGTATAGGGAGGTGCCTCTGTAAAGGTACAAGGGACATTGGTAAAAGATATGACCATTTTTGCAGGAATAACAGTAAAGTCCAGGACCTACAACTGTCTGCCTAGATGATGAACAGGTGCAGTACAAGCACAGTGAAATGTTTGTCCCCTTGTCTATGAAGAAAAGGGACTAATCAGCGACAGGGCCATTTTAACAGCATCATGGGCCCCTGGGCATAGTAATGCACTTAGGGGCCTACAAGCCTGTCCCAATTTTCGCACTTATGCTCAAGAATTAAAGTATGAATAGTTGATAGATTTATTAGATTTGTTAATGGATTATTATTTTATTCGATTTGTTATGATTATTTGTTTGTCAGATTAGATAGATCCATGCTGCAACCGTGTGCAATGCATGTGATTGTGGTGGGGTGATGCAGCATTTTGGGAGTTAAAACAAGTGGTGAGGAGCTGACATCGCTTCCTCACTGGCTGCCAAATGTCTCTAAAAAGAGACATTTGGATTGTTTTTCAGGTTGTATTTACACATAATGCAGAGCTGCAGCTCTGCATAGTCGGCTGTGGTGGGGGCAGTGTTGTGCGCAATTCAGCGCATCACATGGCTCCCTTTTTCTTGTATAAACTTTATCTGGAATGTAATAAATGTGCACTTCATTCACGGTGATGTACAGTAGTGAGATGTGTTGCCATGCCGTGCGAGTCGGCATGTCTGCATTTTATTGCAGCATGCTGAAGCACAGCCATATGCTGCGTTGCAGTGTGAATGGGACACATAGGAATCAATTGTTTCCCGAGTGTCCCTGATGTAACAGACATTTTACAATGCAGTAAAATATCTGTCACTGCATATAGTGTACATTAGGCTACATTCACACTGATGATTGGGGCCAGTGCGAATTGAAGCAGCAGTTCCTCCTGCAGCTCTCAGCGGCTGTCAGCCTGTGGGTGCGGCCACCGGCCCTGTTCACTATAGCGACAGGTTGCTGGTGGCTGAACCTATTCGTGGCTCTCTGCACAGCTAGCGATTACCTGTGGTGATTGTTGCTGGACACAGACAAAATGCATGCAGCAGCGATCACTATAGTGAACAGGGCCAGCGGCCACATGTACCCACTGACAGCCGCAGGAGGAACTGTTGCTACAATGCACACCGGCCCTAATCGCTGGTGTGAATGTAGCCTTAGCCCTCATTTAGAGATTGAGAGCAAAGGGAGGGCCATCTGCAATTAACAAGGGGAGGGGGGGTTTAGACAAACTCACCCAGTTTTCCAGCTAGGATCTACCACTATATGCCTGCTGTAGTGTGTGTGTATTCCAATATTGCATCTGTCCTGCACATACATGTCCTTTCACAGTGCTCTGGGTGTATGCACAGCAGGGGGTGGAGTAATGGGGGACTGACGGGGCAGGCACAGCAGGGATAGGATGGATCATCAGGAGGAGGAGGAGAGTCACTGGCCTGTTCAACACACTGTGCACTCATATTTCAGTGTCTTTCAATACTTCACTCATACACTTTGTACGAGTGAGATATTGAGTAAATGGATCGGCACAGCACAGTGATAGTGCACCCGCTCCAAGCCACAAACTCCTGGGACTCCCGGCTGGGTGGCAGGTCGTGCTGCCCACACCAGCAATCAGCCATGGTAACAACTTAAAGGCTGCATGCAGCAGGTGTGTGCCGCGCCGCTGCTAACAAAGTTACTGTCAGTTTATCTCTGTGTGCAGTGCAGCTTCCCCCTAGATCCAAACAGGGACAGACGTGGTCCGGGGACAGTGTCCTCAATTTGGGGACTGTCCCCAGAAACTGGGGACATCTGGTCATCCTAGCTTAATGCGTTAAGTTTTCATTAAAGGAGAGATCTGTTCATTACATCTGGCTTTCCTCCCTTATATAAAACCCCTATGTTATAGCAGTAAAAAAAAAAAGTACTGAACCATAAGACTGAGGCTTATGCTAATGATCTGTCATTTTTCGTAAAAATCAACCAAAATCATCCCTCCCGATCCTCCTTGCTTCCAAACTGTGGCCATGGGGCCGGATGCAGCCCTTTGCTTGTCTTTATCGCTCCCTTGGGGTGCTATTCCTCCCCCAAGACACTATTCTATCAACTGACATCAACAATGGGGCACCATTTCTCCCGCTGACACCAACAACGGGCCCCCCCCCAACGATACTAATGATGGGGCACTATTCCTCCCACTGATATCAATTATGGGACACAATTCCTCTCACTGACACCAATGATGGCACACTATTCCTAACACTGACACCAATGATGGTGCACTATTCCACCCACTGAAACCAATGATGGGGCACTATTCCTCCCACTGACACCAATTATGGGGCACTATTCCTCCTACTGACACCAATGGTAGGGTACAATTCCTCCCACTGACACTAATGATGGGCTACTATTCTTCCCAAAGATACTAATGATAGGTCACTATTCCTCCCACTGATATCCATAATAAGGCACTATTCCTCTCCAATACTAAATGCAAAATTTATTCCCAATGACGCTAGGAGACATTCCTCTCCCATTGGCCACAGTCCGGCCCCTCTAAAGTTTGAAGGACAATAAATTGGCCCTTTATTTAGAAAGTTTGGAGATCGCCTGCTCTAGAGAAATATGGCAAGCTCTCAAACTTCAATTGCCAAAATTTGGTGGCTCTCAATATTAACCTGCCCCATCATATACTGGACATGATTAAAACAAATTCCTTTTCAGGTGGACACCAACCACATCAAATACCTTGGTGTTAATCTTACCCCATCCGTTGACTGCTTCTCTCTCCCCTCATCTTCCTCTGCTGCACCTGCTAGGTGCCAGTTCTCTCTCTCTCCCTCCCCCCCAGCTTCCTCCGCCACTGTCATCAGTGAACAGCGGAGAGCAGGAGGCAGCACAGTTCAGGACAGAGGGCGGGAGGAGCAGGTGGTCAAGTTAACCCACATGTAAAATGTTGCTAGGACACAGGGTGGTCCTAAGCAACCAATCACCAGCTTGTTAATATGAAAAGTCACTCTGTCAGCTCCTGTTCCCGCCCTCCGTCCAGAACTGTGCTGCCTCCCGCTCTCCACTGTGTACACAGGTAGGACACTGCTGCTATTGGGTAAAGGAGGGCAGAGGACACTACTGTTTGTGTGGTGGGAAGGTGATGTGAAGGGACAGAGGACACGGCTATGGGCTGGGCCACCCCCATAGCAGTGTCCTCTACCACCCTTCACATCACCCTCCCCCCAAACCTTGCATTCTGAGTACAACACACTCCTTATCCCTGCATTCTGAGCTCAATGAACTCCTGAACCCTATATTCTGAGCGCAACACACTCCTGAACCCTGCATTCTGAGCGTATTGCACTCCTGAACCCTACATTCTGTGCGTAAAGCACTCCTGAACCCTGCATTCTGAGCGCAACACACTCCTTAACACTGCATTGTGAGCGCAACACACACCTGATCCCTACATTCTGAGGGCAATGCACTCCTGATCCCTGCATGCTCAGCATAATGCATTTCTGAACCCTGCATTCTCTACATAACACACTCCTAAACCCCGCACTATCTTGTAATACTTATTTTTGTTCTGAGTAAAAATATTTTATCAAGAAGCAAACGGCTGGTCTTACTGTCTTTTTTTTTTTGGAAGGGGAGGGGGGGTGCGTCAGAATTCTCTGCCTATAGGCACCTGAGATGTAAATCTGGCTTTGGCTGCAAATCGCATAAGACTGCACAAAACGTTGTGCATGCACCACTTTCAAAAATGCACTGTGTCAAATTGCATGGTACCGTGCGATCTACGTTTGGGGTTAATGTATCATCTCCCAAAGTAGATCACAAAGGCAGTGCGTTTTGAACACGGATCAGGAAACACACAAGGAACATGCCTTTCTGGCACCGCGTTCTGGTGTGAACCATCCCTAAGAGGACACTGTGCCCGGTGATCTTTGACTTCATCAGTGTTGTTCAAGTAGATCTCTACCTCTCTAAGGTTGCCTACCCCTGCTTCAAACCTTTAGGCCGGGTTCACACTGTAACCCACTGCGGATTGCACAGGAGCGCTGTGCATCCCTGTTCCGCATTTCAGGGACGAAGCAGGGCCGATCCTATGCCTGAATTCGGCCCTGAAATGGAGCCAAAGACAAAGGCAGTGCGCTCCACAGCCGCAACGGAGATATGTGAACCGGATCCATCGGGAGCCAGTCACATTCTCCTGCTATGCAAATTGGATGCGGGGAAACCCACATCCAATTCGCATTGGTTTGAACACTGCCTTAGATCATAAGCTGTTGCATGCAATGCCCTCTGTAACCTAGTGTATTGAATTGTATTATATCTGTACTCTCCCTTCATTTTGGAAAGCGCTGCAAAAAACCTGTTTAATAATGATAATATTAATCATACAATTTCAATGTGGACAGGTCATATTAACTTGACAGATCATGTGACAAGGTTCTAGTCATCAATGTTTTTTTTTTTTTTTCTATTCAAATGTTTTATTCAAATACGGTATTTTATTTGCTCTTTGCTTGTAAAGAGCATTGATGGTCTTGTGCAGTGTGTGTTTTCTTTTTTTTTTATTATTTCAAATCAACAGTAAGACATGGCAGCAGATTTATAACTGGGCCCCTATTTTTTTCTCTTTGACAGTTTTACAAACTGATACCTGCTTGGAACAATTATATATGTAAGATCGATGATTTAATTCACGTATTTCCTTTAATTGCACTCTCAGACACATTATAATATTACTAATTCACTCTTGTTCTCCCAATGTTTATGTTCCATTGATCTTTAGCAAATACAACATATCACCTTTATCCAGAACTGCCAGGTGCCCCTAGCTTCCCAGCTGTTGTTGAGCTGCGTGTTTATTCATAATAATTGCAGCAACATCACCAATATTACTGGCAGATACTTTACATGCTTTGCACTTGTAACTTTAATCTATTTTTTACTTTTAAAAGATCCCCGAATTTACCAATGTGGGAGAATTACAATAATATAGAATCTCCTCTAGCAGAAAGCTTTAAAAATAATTTGCAATTTTATAGTAATCTATATTCTAAAAGTCAAAAATCTTTCAACACAGCATGATTCAGTGCACAGAATAAGAAGAAGATAACGGAGAAATTGAGCAAAAAGGAGAACTGTGTGACTTACATAATTCTTTGCCCGGGAAACCTGTATTTCCTAATAATAAAGTTGCATCTTCAAAATAAAAAATCACCTTCCTAATGATATGAGATTCAACAACACTGTATATAATGTTGTGAAATTTAAAGCATTTTTTACCCAAATATTTCACATTCCTGATATGTGCCTGCTGTACCATGTACTTGTATGAAAAAGTATTCTGTTCTCTTTGTATTGCTACCTTAGTGTAAAATCCCTGGTGTTCCTGCCAGTTCCTCTGCTTTCCTATTAAAAACTGACCACTCTAAGCAGGAGAGCACATCGTGGTCAGTTCTCTAGCTATGCCAGGAACTCAGTGTACTCTCCTCCAATGATCAGATTTGTCCTGACACGCCCCCGCTGCGCAGCCATTCACTGAGGAGCTCAGTGTTCTGCTGCTTCTCCTCCCCCAGCTCTTATGCAGCTGAGAACAGAGGGAATGTGATCATTTATTAAAAAAAAAGGTAAAAAGTTATTTATAATGTGTTTTATATCTATACAAAAATGTTTTACCTTTCATTTATATTTTAAACTGAATGTGCTGTTTTACAAGGTGAGGGTTTACCTACACTTTAATACTGGTGTAATATGGTAAAGTTGAATATCAGACAAGCCAATGGATGTCTGCTAATGGATTTGCAACTGTGAGCATTTGATCCAGGCACCTTCGCCAGATAGCACAGCCAGATCCTTTACTCCATCATAGGGTCAGAACAGCTTGGTCATGAACACATCTTTAACCTGCTGGTTGGAGAATGGAGAAGCAGCAACACAGTGATGATTCGTCATTCTGCTCACTTTGTTTTCTGCTCTTGTTTGCATTTTCATTGCCAACACTGCAACAAAACTTGATTGGCTCCTAGTCTCTCAGCCTGAGTCTTGGGGATTACAGGAGATTGATACCAACACAGAATCGGATACTAACACTAACTGCATGTAAAGTTTTTTTGTTTTTTTTTAATAATAGGTAACTGCGTTATTTTATCATTTATATTTGCCTGGGTTGGCCTTTATATCTGAATTCTAGGCAATGCACCTGTATCACTGCACACCTAACCCACTCAGGCTTAATATGTTACTTTAATTAAAAATATAAAGAAAAAAAAACTCAGAAAGCTCTAATGTGGCCTAAACAAAAACACCCACAGAGAAAATTTGGAGTGGTTTAGCAAGGAGTTTTACCATGTTTCTCCAAATTGGCCATTATCCATGTGGTATTTTTTTTTTTTTTAATCAGATTTTATTTAATTTGTTTTTTTTTTTCACATCACAAAACATGAAAATACAAACATAAAACAATAAACACATCACATAGACCTCAAATAGAGAAGAAAAATCCCACCCATAGAACAGCTTATACAGAAAGAGATGTTTATTATTTATTTTACGGATTTACCTACTGCACTAGCGGGGACATAAACTCTATCCATTGTGCCCAGATGGCATTAAACTTACTCATTGAGTTTCAAAAATCCAATCGGATAAAGTGGGAGGATAGGGAGAGGTCCACCTAAGAGCAATTTGTCTGTGGGCCACAAAAAGAGCACGCAAAATAGTATTAGAAATAGGAAGAGTATAAAGAGTGTGATCAAGATAACCTAATAGGCATAAAAGTGGTTGAACTGGAATATTTAGATCAAAAAGTGTGCCAAGTACCTCCCCCCAATATCTCTGGAGTTTAGGGCACCTCCACAATAAATGTATAAGAGTACCTGAGTTGCCACATCTGGCACACGCTGGAGCAGATCTCAAGCCTATATAATACAAAAATTCTGGAGTTCTATATACCCTGTGTAAAATTTAAACTGAGTGAATCTATGTGAAGGAGTACGAGAGGCAGGAGGATGGGACCAAAGAGCCTACTCCCACACCTCCTCAGGTATAGAGCCGATGTCCTGTTCCCATCCTGCCTTGGAGCGAATAGGGAACTTCGATAAGAACTTATCCAAAAGGACCATATATGTTTCTGAGATGAGTTCCCTAGATGACTTCGCTTGCACAATTCTATCCAAGGCAGGGGTAGAGGTAAGAGATAACTCCGTTGAGGAAATCTAGGTGTGTAGCATGTGACGCAACTAAAGGATGTCTATTCCACAGATAGGAGTATATCTAGTAGGGTAAGAGATTCCCAACTAATTTTTAACTGTATTTAATATTTCATGCATTAACGCCAGGGTAGGCGTAGCAGTAGACGAGGGCACCTCTCCATTGTCCTCTCCAATATGTGCAGTGGTGACTAACCCCCAAATGCATAGGAGAATAAACCAAAAGCTGCACTGGATGGTGACTCAGAACCCCATCTTGCAAAATGCTGTAATTGGGCGGCTAAAAAGTATATGCTCGGGTTGGATACAGGTAATCCCCCCCCATCTTTGGGGTACTGCAATACTTCCAATTTTATACGATGGGCTTTCTTTTGCCAAATTAGGTGTCTAAATATACTATTAATCTTGGCAAAAATCTGGAGGGGTATCCAAACAGGAGAATTATACAAAAAGTACTGTAGCTGAGGCATCCAAATCATCTTAAGCAGGTAAATACGACTCACTATAAAGAGGGGTAGCTTACACCAGATTTTACTTTGAATTTGGTACCTAGAAAGAAGTGGAGCTATATTGTCTGAAATATACGCCTGAGGGAGAGCAGATATAGTTATGCCCAGGTATTTTATAGAAGGTACTACCTTAAAGGAGAAGTCCAGCCTGAGCTTTTTAAGCTGGGCTTCTCCTATGGGTCACAGGTAGGGATGAGCCGAACACCCCCCGGTTCGGTTCGCACCAGAACCCGCGAACGGACCGCAAGTTCGCACGAACGTTAGAACCCCATTGACGTCTATGGGACTCGAACGTTCGAAATCAAAAGTGCTCATTTTAAAGGCTAATTTGCATGGTATTGTCCTAAAAAGGGTTTGGGGACCCGGGTCCTACCCCAGGGGACATGTATCAATGCAAAAAAAACTTTTAAAAACGGCCGTTTTTTCGGGAGCAGTGATTTTAATGATGCTTAAAGTAAAAAAAAAAAAGTGAAATATTCCTTTAAATATCGTACCTGGGGGGTGTCTATAGTATGCCTGTAAAGTGACGCGTGTTTCCCATGTTTAGAACAGTCCCTGCACCAAATGTCATTTTTAAAGGAAAAAATCTCATTTAAAACTGCTTGCGGGTTTAATGTCATGTCGGGTCATGGCAATATGGATGAAAATCAGTGAGACAAACGGCATGGGTACCCCCCAGTCCATTACCAGGCCCTTTGGGTCTTGTATGGATATTAAGGGGAACCCCGCACCCAAATTAAAATAAGGAAAGGTCCCTATATACTCTGAACAGCAGTATTCAGGCGGTGCAAACAAGACAGGGACTGTAGGTTTGTTGTTAAGTAGAATCTGTTTGTAATTTTGAACATTTTTAATGTGTTTAGCTCCAGCCAAAAAATCTTTTCTAAGCTTTTTGGAAAACATAGGGAAGGGTTATCACCCCTGTGACATTTGTTTTGCGTCTTTCCTCCTCTTCAGAAGATTTCACCTCACTTTTTTGTCCCAATGAAAAATGTTTTTTGAAAATTTGGGTTTTTTTGTGGAACAAGGATTGGAAAGCATCAGTGGAAAGGAGAAATTGTTTTCCCATATTAACTCTTACAGGAGAGAATTTCCCTTCCTTAGGGGTAGATTTCATCTCACTTCCTGTTGTCTCCTTCCGTTTGCAAGTAGGAGTCGTTTGTAAGTTAGATGTTTGAAAGTAGGGTCCTGCCCTATATACTCAGCAGAAATTTGGGCCTTAGGTGTTGCTGTGGCCAAAACACTGTAAGCCCTCACAGGGCCCTGCTGTGAAATATTAGATCAAGAATTGTAATTACATGCCCCTGTTGAACAGGAGCTGAAAAATTAGGCCTTAGGCACTGGTGCTGGTGCCACAACACTGCAACCCCTCACAGACACTCTAGTTGGAACGCAGGAACGAGCCCTGCTGCAAAGTATTGCATCAAAAATTGTAATTACACGCCCCTGTTAGACAGGGGCAGAAAAATTGGGTCTTAGGCACTGGTGCTGGTGCCACAACACTGCAACCCCTCACAGACACTCTAGTTGAAACGCAGGAACAAGCCCTGCTGCAAAGTATTGCATCAAAAATTGTAATTACACGCCCCTGTTAGACAGGGGCTGAAAAATTGGGTCTTAGGCACTGGTGCTGGTGCCACAACACTGCAACCCCTCACAGACACTCTAGTTGGAATGCAGGAACGAGCCCTGCTGCAAAGTATTACATCAAAAATTGTAATTACACGCCCCTGTTAAACAGGGGCTGAAAAATTGTGCCTTAGGCACTGGTGGTGGCGCCCAGAACCAAAAATGTTCTTACAAGCTATCAGCGTGATGATTGAGGAGGAAGAGGATAATTACTCAGGGATAGTCACTCAGCATCAGCATAGGCAGTCTTTGAAGGGATCTGAGATTTCAAAAAAAATTATTCGGTTACATCTGCATCAGGTGCTTGGTAGCTGGTGGTGATCCAAGACTGATTCATTTTTATGAAGGTCAGCCGATCGACCGAGTCGGTGGACAGACGCACCCTGTGATCGGTTACCACGCCTCCAGCAGCACTGAATGTGCGTTCCGAAAGAACGCTGGATGCAGGACAGGCCAGTAGCTCAATTGCATACTGTGCAAGCTCTGGCCAGTGATCCATCCTCAAGACCCAGTAACCCAGAGGATTTTCGGTGGGAAAGGTGTCCAAGTCTGATCTTGCCCCTAGGTATTCCTGCACCATGTAAAACAGACGCTGGCGATGGTTGCTGGAACCGATCATACCTTGGGGCTGCGGACCAAAAAATTGTCTGAACGCATCGGTCAGACGGCCACCTTCTCCACCGCTCCTTCTTTGACTGACCGAAGCCTCAGCAACACGTTGTCCAGAAACAGGAGTTTGTAACCTCCCAGTCTCTGGGAACGCGTTGCACAGACCTTTCTGCAAGGCCTCCCGAAGATGTTTCATCCTCTGCTCCCTCTGCGATGGCAAGATAAGGTCCGCAACCTTACCCTTGTAACGTGGATCAAGGAGGGTTGCCAGCCAGTATTGGTCCTTCTCCTTGATACCACGAATACGAGGATCCTTACGCAGGCTTTGCAGGATCAGGGAGGCCATGCAGCGTAGGTTTGCTGAGGCATTCGGTCCGGAGTCCTCTGGGTCACTAAGGACAACAACGTCCGCAGCCACCTCCTCCCAGCCACGTACAAGTCCATGTGTTCCTTGGGACTGATCCCTTAAAGACTGCTGATGCTGAGTGCCAGGCTCCACCTCCATACTGACACAATCTTCCTCCTCCTCCTCCTCCTCCTCCTCGTCCTCTTCCTGTGTGATCGGCGGGCACGCAGGAACACTGTCTGGATAAAGGGGGCCTTGAGAGCTAAGGAAGTCCTCCTCTTCCTGCCTCTGTTCTGCCTCAAGTGCCCTGTCCATTATTCCACGCAGCGTGTGCTCCAACAGGTGGACAAGGGGGACAGTGTCACTGATGCATGCACTGTCAGTGCTCACCATCCTCGTGGCCTCCTCGAATGGTGACAGGACAGTGCATGCATCCCTGATCATGGCCCACTGGCGTGGGGAAAAAAAACCAAGGTCCCCTGACCCTGTCCTGGTGCCATAGTCGCACAGGTACTCATTGATGGCCCTCTGCTGCGTGTGCAGCCGCTGCAGCATGGCCAACGTCGAGTTCCACCTGGTGGGCATGTCACAGATTAGGCGGTTCTTGGGCAGGTTAAACTCCTTTTGGAGGTCCGTCAGCCGAGCACTGGCATTATATGACCGGCGGAAATGCACACAGACTTTCCTGGCCTGCCTCAGGACATCCTGTAAGCCCGGGTACCTGCCCAAGAACCGCTGCACCACCAAGTTAAGGACGTGAGCCAAACAGGGCACATGGGTCAGTTGTCCCTGTCGGAGGGCAGAGAGGAGGTTGGTGCCATTGTCGCAAACCACCATTCCTGCCTTAAGTTGGCGTGGCGTCAACCACCTCTGAACCTGCCCCTGCAGAGCTGACAGAACCTCTGCCCCAGTGTGGCTCCTGTCCCCCAAGCACACCAGCTCAAGCACCGCATGGCATCTTTTGGCCTGCGTACTTGCGTAGCCCCTTGAACGCCTACGGAGCACCGCTGGTTCCGAGGAAGAGGCCATGGAGGAAGAAGAAGAGGAGGGGGTGGAGGAGAGAGGTGTGTCACAATCAGCATTTTGGAGGCGTGGTGGCGGAACAACCTCCAACACTACTGCACCTTGTCCTGCATCCTTCCCAGCTGCCAGCAGAGTCACCCAATGCGCCGTGAAACTTAAGTAACGTCCCTGTCCATGCCTGCTGGACCATGAGTCAGCGGTAATATGCACCTTACCGCTGACCGCCCTGTCCAGCGAGGCATGGACATTGCCTTCCACATGCCGGTAGAGAGCCGGAATCGCCTTCCGTGAGAAAAAGTGGCGTTTGGGTACCTGCCACTGAGGAACCGCACATTCCACAAACTCACGGAAGGGGGCAGAGTCTACCAACTGAAAAGGCAGCAGTTGAAGTGCTAGCAATTTTGCCAAGCTAGCATTCAACCGCTGGGCATGTGGATGGCTGGGAGCAAACTTCTTTCGGCGGTGCAGCAGCTGGGGCAGGGAAATTTGCCTGGTACAATCTGACGTCGGTGTACCAAAAGCAGATTGCCCATAAGTACTTGGCTGTGACACACCTAATTCTACACCTTCATTCCTCTCACTGCAGGTCGCAGAGAGGACTGAAGGTCTAGTGGGGTTGGAAATCTCAGCTGATGAGGAGCAAGGAGAGATCGTCTTTGTTCTTTGGTGTGGGTCTTTTAGATACGCTTGCCAACGAACTGCATGGCAGGTCAACATATGTCTGGTCAAGCATGTGGTACCCAAGCGGGAGATGTTTTGGCCACGCGAGATACGCTTGAGACATATATTGCAAATAGCAGCGGTGCGATCTGATGCACTCGTCTCAAAAAAGGCCCACACCAAAGAACTTTTTGAATAACGCGCAGAGACTGCAGCGCCCTGCACATGTGGAGCTTTGGGGTGTGATGCAGTCAATGTGCTGCCCTTAGGCTGGCCCCTGGAGGGCATCCTGCCTAGTTGGTGATGTGCCACCTCCTCCTCCTCCTCCTCCTCCTCCTCCTCCTCTCTCCTATCAGGCACCCACGTTGAGTCAGTGACCTCATCATCCCCTCCCTCCTCATCACTGGAGCAAACCTGGCAGTATGCTGCAGCAGGGGGAGCATGACTGCCAGATTGCTGTCCTTCTTGGGCACCCCCTCTGTCCGTGCTCATGTTACTGCCTTCATTGAGCTCAGTATCATCATCAGAGCCTTCCAAACGCTGGGCATCCTCCTGGAGCATGTACCCAACACTGTGGTCAAACAGTTCGAGGGAATCCTCATGAGGACATGGTGGAGCTAGGGAAGGAGTCACTGATGACATTGAGCTGAGGGAAGAGGCCGCTGCTTTGCCAGACAAAGCACCCTGGGCATGGGTGAGAGAGGATGAGGAGGATGAGGACGGCTTGGTCATCCACTCGACCAAGTCTTCCGCATGTTGCGGCTCAACACGGCCAGCTGCCGGAAAAAAGGCCAAGCGTGTCCCATGGCCACGTGCTGATGAGGATGCACCGTCTCCACGACCAGCACTAGACACAGAGCCTGCTTGCCCTCTCTTATTGGCTTGTGACTGTCTGCCTCTCCTTCTTGGCCTTCCAGACATACTAATGGCCTGTAGCTGCACTAAGCTGGGATAGAACACCTGTAATTTTCTTCAGGTAGCTTTATATACTGTAACCAGACAAGCCTGCCTGTCAGTAGGAAGATAACAGGAACGGATCTAGCTGAACACTGTGAGCAGGACGTACTGCACTAAATGTATATAGCAGGAACGGATCTAGCTGAACACTGTGAGCAGGACGCACTGCACTGAATGTAAATAGCAGGAACGGATCTAGCTGAACACTGTGAGCAGGACGCACTGCACTGAATGTAAACAGCAGGAACGGATGTAGCTAAACACTGTGAGCAGGACGCACTGCACTGAATGTAAATAGCAGGAACGGATCTAGCTGAACACTGTGAGCAGGACGCACTGCACTGAATGTAAATAGCAGGAACGGATCTAGCTGAACACTGTGAGCAGCACGCACTGCACTGAATGTAAATAGCAGGAACGGATCTAGCTGAACACTGTGAGCAGGACGCACTGCACTGAATGTAAATAGCAGGAACGGATCTAGCTGAACACTGTGAGCAGGACGCACTGCACTGAATGTAAATAGCAGGAACGGATCTAGCTGAACACTGTGAGCAGGACGCACTGCACTGAATGTAAATAACAGGAACGGATCTAGCTGAACACTGTGAGCAGGACACACTGTACTAAATGTAAATAGTCTAGCTGCCTGACCGTGGTACTAATAGGATCAAAAAGAACACCTGTAATTTTCTTCAGGTAGCTTTATATACTGTAACCAGACAAGCCTGCCTGTCAGTAGGAAGATAACAGGAACGGATCTAGCTGAACACTGTGAGCAGGACGTACTGCACTAAATGTATATAGCAGGAACGGATCTAGCTGAACACTGTGAGCAGGACGCACTGCACTAAATGTATATAGCAGGAACGGATCTAGCTGAACACTGTGAGCAGGACGCACTGCACTGAATGTAAATAGCAGGAACGGATCTAGCTGAACACTGTGAGCAGGACGCACTGCACTGAATGTAAATAGCAGGAACGGATCTAGCTGAACACTGTGAGCAGGACGCACTGCACTGAATGTAAACAGCAGGAACGGATGTAGCTAAACACTGTGAGCAGGACGCACTGCACTGAATGTAAATAGCAGGAACGGATCTAGCTGAACACTGTGAGCAGGACGCACTGCACTGAATGTAAATAGCAGGAACGGATCTAGCTGAACACTGTGAGCAGCACGCACTGCACTGAATGTAAATAGCAGGAACGGATCTAGCTGAACACTGTGAGCAGGACGCACTGCACTGAATGTAAATAGCAGGAACGGATCTAGCTGAACACTGTGAGCAGGACGCACTGCACTAAATGTAAATACCAGGAACGGATCTAGCTGAACACTGTGAGCAGGACGCACTGCACTGAATGTAAATAGCAGGAACGGATCTAGCTGAACACTGTGAGCAGGACGCACTGCACTGAATGTAAATAGCAGGAACGGATCTAGCTGAACACTGTGAGCAGGACGCACTGCACTGAATGTAAATAGCAGGAACGGATCTAGCTGAACACTGTGAGCAGGACGCACTGCACTGAATGTAAATAACAGGAACGGATCTAGCTGAACACTGTGAGCAGGACACACTGTACTAAATGTAAATAGTCTAGCTGCCTGACCGTGGTACTAATAGGATCAAAAAGAACACCTGTAATTTTCTTCAGGTAGCTTTATATACTGTAACCAGACAAGCCTGCCTGTCAGTAGGAAGATAACAGGAACGGATCTAGCTGAACACTGTGAGCAGGACGTACTGCACTAAATGTATATAGCAGGAACGGATCTAGCTGAACACTGTGAGCAGGACGCACTGCACTGAATGTAAATAGCAGGAACGGATCTAGCTGAACACTGTGAGCAGGACGCACTGCACTGAATGTAAATAGCAGGAACGGATCTAGCTGAACACTGTGAGCAGGACGCACTGCACTGAATGTAAACAGCAGGAACGGATGTAGCTAAACACTGTGAGCAGGACGCACTGCACTGAATGTAAATAGCAGGAACGGATCTAGCTGAACACTGTGAGCAGGACGCACTGCACTGAATGTAAATAGCAGGAACGGATCTAGCTGAACACTGTGAGCAGCACGCACTGCACTGAATGTAAATAGCAGGAACGGATCTAGCTGAACACTGTGAGCAGGACGCACTGCACTGAATGTAAATAGCAGGAACGGATCTAGCTGAACACTGTGAGCAGGACGCACTGCACTAAATGTAAATACCAGGAACGGATCTAGCTGAACACTGTGAGCAGGACGCACTGCACTGAATGTAAATAGCAGGAACGGATCTAGCTGAACACTGTGAGCAGGACGCACTGCACTAAATGTAAATACCAGGAACGGATCTAGCTGAACACTGTGAGCAGGACGCACTGCACTGAATGTAAATAGCAGGAACGGATCTAGCTGAACACTGTGAGCAGGACGCACTGCACTGAATGTAAATAGCAGGAACGGATCTAGCTGAACACTGTGAGCAGCACGCACTGCACTGAATGTAAATAGCAGGAACGGATCTAGCTGAACACTGTGAGCAGGACGCACTGCACTGAATGTAAATAGCAGGAACGGATCTAGCTGAACACTGTGAGCAGGACGCACTGCACTAAATGTAAATACCAGGAACGGATCTAGCTGAACACTGTGAGCAGGACGCACTGCACTGAATGTAAATAGCAGGAACGGATCTAGCTGAACACTGTGAGCAGGACGCACTGCACTAAATGTAAATACCAGGAACGGATCTAGCTGAACACTGTGAGCAGGACGCACTGCACTGAATGTAAATAGCAGGAACGGATCTAGCTGAACACTGTGAGCAGGACGCACTGCACTGAATGTAAATAGCAGGAACGGATCTAGCTGAACACTGTGAGCAGCACGCACTGCACTGAATGTAAATAGCAGGAACGGATCTAGCTGAACACTGTGAGCAGGAAGCACTGTACTGAATGTAAATAGCAGGAACGGATCTAGCTGAACACTGTGAGCAGGACACACTGCACTGAATGTAAATAGTCTAGATAGAAGATAACAGGAACGGATCTAGCTAAACTGAATACAGTGTATATATATATATGCAACACCTGGGATGCATATATATACACAATACACTGTAAGTGCAGCTAACTGACTGACTGTTCTGCCTAATCTATCTAACTCAAATCAAATGACACTGTCTCTCTCTCTCTCTATCGCTCAGCACACCGGAACACACACTACACAGGGCCGCCGTGCAGGCGGCCTTATATAGTGTGGGGTGTGTACTAAATCCCCTGAGCCATAATTGGCCAAAGCCACCCTGGCTTTGGCCAATTACAGCTCTCTCTACTGACGGCGCTGTGATTGGCCAAGCATGCGGGTCATAGTGCATGCTTGGCCAATCATCAGCCAGCAATGCACTGCGATGCCGCAGTGAATTATGGGCCGTGACGCGCCACACGAATTTGGCGCGAACGGCCCATATCGTTCGCAATTCGACGGACGGTCGAACAGCCGATGTTCGAGTCGAACATGGGTTCGACTCGAACACGAAGCTCATCCCTAGTCACAGGAGTGCAACTCGTTTTGCACTCCTATGACCCGTTTTCAACAGAGAGCAATCTGCAGTTCGCTCTCCGCTGACGTCACCAGGATCAGTCCAGGCAGCGCTGGTGGATCCGACTTAGGAAGTCTGGATCCACCAGCTGCCTGGACTGATGGCTGTCTCAGCCTCTCAGCGAGCTGCTGAGAGGCTGAGACAGCCCCTCCCCGCCCCTCCACACCTAACCACTCCAATGAGCATGGAGGAGCAGAGCAGGAGAGCTGCTGACTGACAGGCACTAGCTCTCCGCTCGGGGAGGTGAGAAACCTGAGCCATCGGCGGTGTTCGGTGGCTCGGTTCTCAGTGAAGAGGCGGCGGGGGACAGATGCAGCATCGGTCTGATGCTGCATCCACCTCGGTAAGTATGAATAGGCAAAAAAAAACCCCATACTTCTCTTTTAAGATGGGACAATATAGATGGTATCGAATCCAACAAAGGATCCAGTGGTAAGAGCATAGATTTTTTCCCAATTCATATCCAGTCCTGAAAACCTGCCAAATTCATCAACATATTTCATTACTACTGGCAGTCTGCAGGAGACAGGCCAGGGGCTCTATAGCTATGGCACAAAGCAGGGGGGGACAAAGGGCACCCCTGCCTAGTCTAAAGGATGAAGACTGAAGGCCACTAACCCTGACTGAAGCCCAAGGGGCAGTATATTGTATATACATTTTTCAAGAACAGCCCACAGATATGGCCACGCCACACTATCAAAAGCCCTTATGGAATCTAATGCCAGAAAGGCGTGGTTCGAATGGTCTGAGACCGGAACCTGCATATTTAAATAGGCCCGTCTGATATTAATCGCTGTTGACATATTATGCATAAATCCAGCCTGATCAGGGTGGATAATGTGTGTAATGACCTTATTCAATCTATTAGCAAGTACTTTTGCCAATATTTTAACATCTGTAGGTAGCAAGGAAATTGGTTTATAGGACACAGGGTATAGAAAATCTTTGTCTTTCTTAGGTATAACTATTATAGCAGCCTCACCCATAGAATCTGGGAGCTGGCCCACAGAAAAAGAGTTATCAAATATACTAAGAAGGGTTGGACGCAACACTTCACTGTACTTTATCTAAATCTCAATTGGGAGACCATCTACCCCTGGTGCCTTAGAATTGGGGAAACTGGCTACCGCATTTTCCAGTTCGTGCAAATTAATCAGAGCATTGAGAATTTCCTGGTCTGTCAATGAGAGAACCGGCAAATTAATAGTATCCAAATAGGGAGATAGCACGGGTTGAGGTGTATTCAACCCTAGAGGTATATAAATCCTGATAGTAGCACTGAAAAATTTACACAATGGAACTCACCTCTGTATTTATCTCTCCTTCACCATTCCTCAGTGCCAATACATGAGTAGGATTGGAATCACCATGGAATATTGAATTCCTGATACCTCCGATTTTATTGTAACTAGAAGAGGAGAATGGTCAGAAATACCTTGGGGTTCTATATTAACCTCTACAAGACTTTGCATAAGCTCTGCAGAATACAAAACCAAGTCAATTCTTGACAAGGAGTTATGCGATTTAGAATAGCAAGTGTAAGCAAATTCAGGATGTAACTGTCTCCATATATTTTGCAGCCCAAGCTCCCTACAAAATCTATCCAGTGGAGAGAAACTTTCAGTGGATAGAGATCTAGGTGTTGGGCATCTATCAAGATCCAGATCCATAACATTATTAAAGTCCCCAATTACCATAGTTGCCACTTGAGGTGAAACCCCTGCAAAGGAAATAAGCTGGCGAATCACTTCTACATTATAAGGGGGAGGTATATATATATATTGGTATTGCCAGTAGTATATATATATATATATATATATATATATATATATATATATATATATATATGGTATTGCCGGTAGTATGTGTCTCCTGCAGACAGACCAAGGAGGTATGGAACGAGGCAACATAGTCAAAGAAAGACTGCCCTTTCAGGGCATTATACAAACCCCTAATATTCCAAGAAATAATATGAATCAACTGGTTTACTATAGTTAAAAAATAGACATTGAGTATGTCCTCCGGCGCGGATATAACATTAACAATCCTAATTTGTAGCATGTAATAGGTGGGTGGTAAACATAACAAAACAAAAAACAAAATAACAAAACAAAAAAAAAAACAGTTCTACGCAGGAGGGAGCCACAAAAAGAAAAAATCATATAGTGGCTGTCCACTAAACGAACTTCCGGCATCACAATATATACAAACTATAGCTGTCTAATTGCCCCTCTAAATATGCTATAGCTATCATTTCTACTATGTGTGAAATTGACTATCCATCCAGTTCTGTGCCTCTTGGGGCAGCTCAAAAAATTGCACCCGGTCCTCGTGAACCACTCTGAGGCGGGCAGGGTAAAGCATAGAATATTTTAACCCCAGGAGTTGCAGCCGTTTCTTGATTTCCTGAAAATTCACCCTCCATTTCTGGACTTCTGGCAAAAAGTCGGGAAAACACATAGTTTTTAATTCATCATATCTAATATCTTTTAAAGCCCTTGCCCTGCTCAAAATAGTCTCTTTGTCTTTGTAATTCAAGAGACATATTCGAACTGGCCACTGAGTATTTCCAGGTAGTAGATGTCGGGTCGGGACCCTATGGGCATGCTCTACTGCGAACAGTGGTGAAAAATGTTCTTTGCCAAATATATGCATTAACCAATGTTCAGCAAAATGGACTGGATCATTCCCCTCAGCCTTCTCTAGTATGCCCACTACCCGAACATCGTTACGGCGTATGCGATTTTCAAGATCCTCTACTTTGATATCGATAATATTTAGCCTACGTATAGCATTCTTCATTTCAGTAGCATGTAGGGGGGCCATGTTCTCTATATCACTAACCCTATTTTCAAGGGCCGTGGTGCATTCCCGCACCTTGTGAAGGTCATCGCGAATGAGCGAGACATCTTCTCATATAGCCTGTACTTGTTCAGTAAGTAGAGAAAGAGAAGAGGAACACTGTTTTTTAGGGATAAAACATCCCTTAATGTGGGTTCTGGGTTCTGGTTCTCCTCTGCTACAGTCACCCCTCCATGTTTGTTGCAGTTTATAGAGACAATAGTCACAGCAGGCGGAGGGGAGCAGAGGCCATTCAGTATCTGCAGGCTGCGGGGTTCTTTGAGTGTCACATTCATCAAGGCGTGTATCACATGGATCACATCCCTCAGGCTAATTAACCACTTCTTGCAGCTCAGATTCTGTATGTGAGCCGGGGGATTTGGTGAAGTTCTCCTGTTGAGTAGTCATATCCTGAGCCTTCTCTGTCCTTGTAATAGTTCTCTGTTGAGATGAAGCCCCTGCTCCTGTGCCCTCCAGCTTGGGTTCAATACAGCAGCAGCAGCTCCAACTCCAGCTCCCTCTTTCCCTACCTTCCCCTTCTTTCTCTGTTTCATCACAGAGACGCCACACGTTAGCTCCAGGCACTCAGCGGCTTCAGAGACCTCCCTTCTTGAGAGGTCTAAGAAGTGAAGATGGATGTGCAGTGAACACAGCAGCAATGGCAACCATATGCAGCTACAGGGTAACAGCCGGGCAGATGGACAGCAATGGCAAACCCGATGGAGACTGCACAGACAAGCAGGTATGGAGCAGACCTGGAGCAGGTGTAAAAGCTGGATATGTTGGGGATATGTTGGGGAGGATGACAAATGGAGATCTGTGGTGAGTGGATCGGCAGTGAATCAGCTGGACGGACGGGCAGACAGGGACTCATGAGCTGCATAAGCAGAATATACTGGGGATATGCTGGGGAAGCTCAGGGAGGATCGGGAGCGGATCAGGAGCCAGATGAAGGGTAAAGATCCATAGCAATGAATCAGCTGTAAGTCAAAGAAGACTGCAGATAAACAGGTACAACTGTAGAAGGATTAGTTTAATCTCTGTGTATCACCTAAGGCCAATTACTTCACTGGGTAGATGTAAGGGTTTACAGCCACTTTAACCTCTTCCCTCCCAGCCTATTGTAAACTAACAGCTGGGCAGGAGCATTGTTTTCCTGGGAGGATGTCATATGATGTCCTCCCAGGATCACACCTTGCGTGTTCCCCACCGGCAGTGCTCCGGCACAATCTGTCACCCACCATGTCCACAGGAAATGGCCAATGACAGATCAATGTACCAACCCACTGCCGGTACCATGTGATCACTGAGGCCAATCACAGCAAATCACATGGCAGTTGTACACAATGAAAAGCTTTGTTACATGCCTTTTTATTGTTTACTATTGTGATGAGCTCTGTGATTGGTCACAGTCATCACATGGTGCAGACGAGGCCAATCACAGCCCATCTGTACCATGTGATTAGACAGGGCCAATCACAGCTAATCACAATAGTAAACACTAAATAAGTTGTTTTCATTTAGAAAAAAATGGTTGCTTATAACTGTAAAATGCACAGTTAAAAGCAATCATATTGTGTGAAAAAAATCCTGATCACCTCCCCTAATTGAAATTTTTTTTAACGTTTTCTTTTTTTTTTACATACTATAACCAGTCAGTGTCCCTGATCACTGCCACATCAGTCGTAATACGATAATACCGTACTGTGCTGGTGACAGTATGTAAAAAATTGTGAAAACAAAAAACATTTTTTTAATATCTTAATTTTCTAAAAAAATTTGTGACAAAAAAATTACAACTTTACAAAAATCGCCATGCCTCTTTCTAAATACTTTGGATACAATAGTTTGTGGACTAACCTTCCTACAGACTAAATAATATACCTGGATTTGGGTTATTTTCACCAAATTTGTTATTTGTTTGTTTGTAAACAAACAAGTTATTTGTTTTTTAAATGTCTGCATTTTTTTGGTTTATTTTGCAAAAAAAAAGTGGTGATCAAATACCACCAAAAGAAAGCTCTATTTGTGTGAAAAAATTAGGAAAGTTTCATACGGGTACAGCATTTCATGACCACGTAATTGTCATTAAAAGTGCGACAGCTCTTAATTAAAAAAAATTTCATTAAAAAATTAATTTCATTAAAAAAATTAAAGCAGAAACGTGGCCTGGGTAGGAAGGGGGTAAAAGTGTCCTGTAGTAGTGGGTAGAGAGGGGGGGATCATGTCACAGCTCAGTCAGAGCTCATCACAGCATCAGACAGTTTTTTCCTACCCTCCCTCCCTTGTTTGTTTTGGTTTGGGGGAGACTCCTACTTTCTCAAGGTGCTGGGGTATTTAGTTGTGGGTTTTTGGGTTTTATGTTTTTAGCTTGCCATTCAATTTCTTGGTCCTTTTATTTTCTTGTCATAGCAGCAGGCAGGGGGTCTATTGGGTCTTTGAGGGCGGTGCTGGGTAAATAATTGTGGAAAACTGTGGGTTGGGTCCATCTGAGGTATGGGTGTCCCTTCCTAACTGTGTAAAATTGTAGGTTGGGCCCACCTGAGGTATGGGTGTCCCTACCTAACTGTGGAAAATTGTAGGTTGGGCCTACCTGGGGTATGGGTGTCAATATGGTGGTAACATTGGGGTATTAATTAGGTTGTATCTGGTAGTATATAAGCGGCTAATTGTCCCTGAGACGATGTAGTTGTGGCTGGGGGCCTTTGATTGGGTGTCAAATACAACTGGTTATTCGCCTTCAAAGACCTTAGATCAAGCATAAGCTGAGGTTGGTTTATTTGACTGTATTGTATGTGTTAAACTTGTTTTCTTGTGAATATTGTATTTAATGGTTTGTAATAAAAGGTTGCTATGGCCATTTGACCCCAAATAAAATGTGTCGTCAGGTCATTTTGGAAGGGGGGATTGGTCAAGTGTTTAGCCCAGGTTCACACTGAGCTGCGGGAATGAAGCCGTGCGAGTTCAGCTGAACGCTCACGATTTTACTCCCGCATGTCAGTCCCGATATCGGCCGCGATTTCAGAGACATCTGTGCAGGTTTCTGCACGGATGTCAATGTAAATCGCAGCCGGGATCACAAAAAGTAGTACAGAAACTACTTTTTTAAATCGGTGAGGCGGCGTAAATGCAGCGTCGCACCGATAAGGACGGTGCCATTGACGGCAATTGCCACCAATTTGACATGCAACTTGACATGTCAAATCACATGTAAAATCGTACCAATGTAAACCAGGGCTCAATGTTTTATAAATAATTGGAGCCACTGCATTCTGCAGGTCCCTCAGTCATGTGACTTTACTGTTCTTTATAAGAGTTAAGCACTGCAGACTGGCCAAGAATGCATCCACGACCTACTGGTTGACAATCTGTCCTCTTCGGAACGACTTGCACTTGAAAATTTAAAAAAATGCCACTCTTTGATGATCAAGCCCTCCGACAAGGGGGGCAACATTGTCATTATGTCCAACGACCAATATAGGGCAATGTGTAAAAAAGTCTTGGCAAATCGAGATTGGTATAAACCTATTCCTAGAGCATGCATTGTCAGATTTGAAACTCAGTTTTATGCCCTTGTAGATGGAGTCCTCTCTCAAGGCATTATAGATCAGGACACCTGGGAATTCTTGTGCATCAAGTATCCCAGGATTCCAACCTTTTATTGTCTACCCAAGGTCCATAAAAATGCAATGGTTCCTCCAGGGAGACCAATCATATCGGGCAATGGAGCCCTCACTGAACATCTTAGTTTCTATGTCGATACTCACCTCAAACCCTTCGTTGAAAGTTTACCCTCCTTTGTACGTCATACCATCCATCTCTTACAAAGCTTAGAGGGCCTTCATGTCTCATGGCGGTCTTTGTTGGTGACTATCGACATAGAGGCTTTATATAGCTCCATCCCCCATCAGTTAGGCCTGGCTGTAATCAGACGTGTTATTGCGCAAACGCACAGAGATGACAAAAAATTATGTGAATTCATCATTATCTCATTGGAGTTCATTCTCCATCACAATGTCTTTTCTTTTGATGGCTCCCACTTCCTCCAGGTACAGGGCATGGCGAGGGGGACGTCTTGTGCCTCATCGTACGCCAATCTGTACCTGGGGGAGTGGGAGAAGTCGTTCTTGTCTGATGAGTCCTCCCGATCTTATACACAACATGTAGCGGCTTGGTTCCGATACATTGATGACATTCTGATGCTATGGGAGGGCTCGGAGAGGGAGCTGGAGGAATGCATCAATTGTATGCAACAGAATACTTTAAATTTAAAGTTCACTTTCACTTACAGTGAGACCAGTGTTACTTTTTTGGACACCATTATCACTAAAAACAAGGATGGCGGTCTATCAAGTGGTCTCTTTCGCAAACCCACAGCAGGCAATACTATATTGCACGCCTCCAGCGCTCACCCCTAGCCCCTTCTCCGGGCAATCCCTTACAGCCAGTATCTTAGGCTGAAGCGGAATTGCTCCGATCAAAAATCATTTTTACGCAAAGCATCCGCCTTGAGAGATAGACTTCTCCTCAGGGGATACTCGCGTTTAATTCTCAAAAAAGCATTCAAAAGAGCTAATGGAAATACCAGACGCGAGCTACTCTAGCCATCAAAGGAGACCTGACAATTGCGCTCCAGTTAGGATGATTATGAGGTTCAGTAATCAACACAAATCAATTAAATCTATTTTTAATAGGTTTTGGCATATACTATATGCTGACCTGACGCTACGTCCACACTTATCCGCACAACCTTCTATTACATACCGACACACTAGCTCCTTAAAAGACTAAATAGTCCACTGTGAATTTGTGGGCGAATTTCGAAATGATCCATGCAAAAGATTTGGGACCTTTACATGTGGGGGTTGTTCTATATGCAGATACATGAACACAAGCCAAAACATCATTCTCTCGAATGGTAGACCATTTACACCCCATCACTATTTTAACTGTAAGACCAAGGGGGTAGTGTACCTCCTTACTTGCCAATGCCAGCGATTCTACGTTGGCAAGACCAAATTGAAGTTTGCCCTGCGGGCCTCTAGGCACGTCACCTCAATAAAAAAAGCCAACCCCGACCTTCCCTTGGGAAGGCATGTTATTAATGAACATCATGGGATTTTCCCGGGAATTCAATTTTTGATCCTGGATAGAATCCATCCCAACCCGAGGGGCGGGGATTGGAACAAGGTCCTCCTCCAGCGGGAAGCCCGCTGGATTGCGGACCTTGTTGCAACCTCGCCCCCTGGCTTAAATGAGCAACTAAGTTATAGGCCATTTCTAGAGGGTTTTACATCAGGAGGATGTGAGAAGGATCTCTAGCCTCCTTGTATGTGGACATGTCCTCTTGGTATTTATGCTCATTTCTGTCTTAATTTCTTATATGTACTATCACATCATGATTGTCCCTTGGTAACATTTAATATTGGTTTTGTTGTTCTCCTGTCATACCCAGTTTTCAAGCATGATGTATATTTTCTGTGCCCTTGTGCCCTACCAGTGCTGGAGCTCCCCTTGCTGTGTCTGCCTGCGGACGTATTTGTGTCTCCTTACATCTGGTTGACCCCATTCTGTCCTGCCCGGCGCAGGGGACCTTTATATGTTCCTAAGGGGGACCTCCGTTCTTGGCATGCCGATGGGCATTTTTGTTGCTGTTCTCAGCAGCGACTGTTCTTTGGCTGCCTTCCTGCGTCAGTGGGCTGTTGCATGACACCCCTCTCAGGGGTTTTCTCTGTGGGGTGGGCCATGCAGCGGTGGCTCGGGGTTCCCCTCTTTTTGTTGTGGGCATCCGCAACATCCTCACCACTTGCTCAGTTGGGATGGATGTGGGAATTCTTTTTGTTGGCTATCCAATCATCCTGGTTGGTCTCCTTTATCTACATGGGACTGTGAATGACTGGTGTGATTGGTTTAGAAAAAATCCTTTACTACATTTCTATGTCCCCATCCTTGTTTATGTTCTGCCTTATAGCCTCTGTTCCTCGGTTGCTAGGTGACTAGCAGTGACGCCTAACCGCCCTCCATGCTTTAGTGGGCGGAACCGTCTGCCAGACGTGTACAGCTCGCTCGATGGGAGCTGTGGGCGGTTGCTGTGCGGTGGCCGTGGCGCCACTGCACGGCCGCTCGTACTTGGATATTGCCTCCTCAAATGACTGACGTGATGACACCTCATATGTAATGCGGCACCACGTCTGACCCTGCCCCTCCAAGCTCTTTAAAAAACACTGTGCTAATAGGAGCGATTCTGTCATTGCTCTGCACGGCGTTGGACGGTCCGGACGTATCTTTTTGAGTGTCCCTGCCCTGGTAGGAAGAAGCTCTGCACCTATATGTAAGTGCTCTCTGTGCTATTTGGTACACATACATATCTCTCTTTCTTAGTATGTCGATGGATGGCTGTTTTTATATAACATTGCCTCCTGTCATTCACAGACCTCGATGGTATGAAGAACCATCTAATCAGCTATTATTCCTACATCCCACATTTGTATGGTGTCCTTTTCTTCCTCTTTGGCTCCCATCCAAATCCACTAATGTCCACCCGTGAACACCCCGGTATGATACCAGTAATCTAACTAACTGATTTATCCCCATTGTACCATGATCGTTAATCGATCAGTGATACAGATATTGTTAAATTTAAATTACACTACATATATTTTAACTTTTTAGATAAACACCTGGGTATTGCGTTGTGATTTGGTTTCCCTCTGTACGGGTGGCATTGTTCGGTGTCCCCTGTCCTGGGGGGGATCAGTGTGGACAGATTGGGGCCAACCGCACACCCCGGTTCCTTCATTTTCTGACCCGTGGGTGGTGTTTGACATTTTCACCGCTGCGGTTTCGGCGATGGACGCTCTGGCGCTGGTATGACTTGGTAGGTTGCTCCCCTTGTTTGTATTTACACTGACTTAACGCTTTGTATGTAATAGTAAGCAAATGTCATTTCTATGTTTTTTGTTTTATGTACTTATTATTTCTTTTTTCAATTTGTAGTCTATCAAATAATAGGACTATGTTCCACGAATTGTCTCTGATGAAGGGACAGCCTGTTCAGTCGCGAAACGCGTAAGACATAGTGGAAGACTACAGAACACAGTCTCAATTCCTACATATCAGCACAAGCTTGTATAGCCTTTTACTTTTTTTTGTGATATTTTTGTGTCATGCATTTTTGAATACTTGAATTATTTATGAATTCTGTTTTCTATTAAATAAAATTAGATTTTATATTACATGGTTGCCGTTAAAGTCCCATTAATCTCTTGTTGGGGGTAATTGTTTATATAACACGACTTACTGGTTAGACAATAAAAAAGCAACACTACCTTAAGTCATTCAGGGTCAGTTCGGGGTCCCCTCCAGAAAGCAGGTGGCCAATGTCAGACTGACTTCAGTGTACACTGTACCAGATGCTGACGGATTTGGTGTACTGACCTTCCCTCTGCCAGCCAGAGCGCTGCTAAATTTCAGTATGCTAATATAGAGATATATTCAAATATTTGTACTAGCTTTTAGCTAAAAATACTTTTTTTAAATTATTAATTTACTTGACTAAAATTCATTTTTTATATCTCTGGAATTCGCCTTCCAATAAAAACCCTGATCTAATAAAAGATCAAATTGTCTTATATTAGTGGGATTCTGAAATTATTACATACAACCAACTAACATTTCACTGTCTCACAGCCTCAAAAACTAATTTCTTGTAAGGTTGTTGGGCAGTAAGTTGCATCTCAACTGCCCCTAAGCTGCAAGGAAATCATAAAAAAGTTCTAGGCTCATTGTATTAAACAATTCCTTACAAATCCATTATGCTGATTGACAGTTTTGGTGGATCAGACCTGCTCAGCTTTGACGTGCTCTAATAAAGGAATGGACTTCCTTAAGCCCCGTACACACTAAAATGTAAATATCTGTCAACTAGAAGTGCAGAGATGCCATAACATGTTTTTTTGTACTGCCCTCCATCACCAGCTATTCCTTATTATTATTTTTTTTGTGTGTGTCTTTTGTGTTTTTACATGGTCGCTTACACGATCCAATTTGTTATGTTATACCTACTGTGACCATATTTCTACTGTACTATTACCAATACATTTGTACTGAACTCTTTCTTCTTCAATGAAATATTTGAACAAGAAAATGTTTTTGTTTGCTTGTTTTAAGAAATTGATTTTGTTTTTCAACTAAACTCTTAATGAGAATGTGTTAAATGGCCATTATACACAAGGATTATTTAGTACCTCTTAACCACTTCAGCCCCGGAAGGTTTTACCCCCTTCCTGACCAGAGCACTTTTTACAATTCGGCACTGCGTCGCTTTAACTGCTAATTGCGCGGTCATGCAATGCTGTACCCAAACGAAATTTGCGTCCTTTTCTTCCCACAAATAGAGCTTTCTTTTGATGGTATTTGATCACCTCTACCGTTTTTATTTTTTGCGCTATACACGGAAAAAGACCGAAAATTTTGAAAAAAAATGATATTTTCTACTTTTTGTTCTAAAAAAAATCCAATAAACTCAATTTTAGTCATACATTTAGGCCAAAATGTATTCGGCCACATGTCTTTGGTAAAAAAAATGTCAATAAGTGTATATTTATTGGTTTGCGCAAAAGTTATAGCGTCTACAAACTAGGGTACATTTTCTGGAATTTACACAGCCTTTAATTTATGACTGCCTATGTCGTTTCTTGAGGTGCTAAAATGGCAGGGCAGTACAAAACCCCCACAAATGACCCCATTTTGGAAAGTAGACACCCCAAGGAATTTGCTGAGAGGCATGTTGAGCCCATTGAATATTCATTTTTTTTGTCCCAAGTGATTGAATAATGACAAAAAAAAAAAAAAAAAAAAAAATTACAAAAAGTTGTCACTAAATGATATATTGCTCACACAGGCCATGGGCATATGTGGAATTGCACCCCAAAATACATTTAGCTGCTTCTCCTGAGTACGGGGATACCACATGTGTGGGACTTTTTGGGAGCCTAGCCGCGTACGGGGCCCCGAAAACCAAGCACCGCCTTCAGGATTTCTAAGGGCGTACATTTTTGATTTTACCCCTCACTACCTATCACAGTTTTGAAGGCCATAAAATGCCCAGATGACATAAAACCCCCCCAAATGACCCCATTTTGGAAAGTAGACACCCCAAGCTATTTGCTTTGAGGCATGTTGAGTCCATAGAATGTTTTATATTTTGACACAAGTTGCGGGAAAGTGACAAATTTTTTTTTTTTTTTTTGCACAAAGTTGTCACTAAATGATATATTGCTCACACAGGCCATGGGCATATGTGGAATTGCACCCCAAAATACATTTAGCTGCTTCTCCTGAGTACGGGGATACCACATGTGTGGGACTTTTTAGGAGCCTAGCCGCGTACGGGACCCCGAAACCAAGCACCGCCTTCAGGATTTCTAAGGGCGTACATTTTTGATTTTACTCCTCACTGCCTATCACAGTTTCGGAGGCCATGGAATGCCCAGGTGGCACAAACCCCCCCCAAATGACCCCATTTTGGAAAGCAGACACCCCAAGCTATTTGCTGAGAGGCATGGTGAGTATTTTGCAGCTCTCATTTGTTTTTGAAAATAAAGAAAGACGAGAAAAAAAAATTTTTTTTTTCTTTTTTCAATTTTCAAAACTTTGTGACAAAAAGTGAGGTCTGCAAAATACTCACTATACCTCTCATCAAATAGCTTGGGGTGTCTACTTTCCAAAATGGGGTCATTTGGGGGGGGTTTGTGCCACCTGGGCATTCCATGGCCTCCGAAACTGTGATAGGCAGTGAAGAGTGAAATCAAAAATTTACGGCCTTAGAAAGCCTGAAGGCGGTGCTTGGTTTTCGGGGTCCCGTACGCGGCTAGGCTCCCAAAAAGTCCCACACATGTGGTATCCCCGTACTCAGGAGAAGCAACAGAATGTATTTTGGGGTGTAATTTCACATATTCCCATGGCATGTTTGAGCAATATATCATTTAGTGACAACTTTGCGCAAAAAAAAATTAAAAAAATAAAAAATTGTCTCTTTCCCGCAACTTGTGTCACAATATAAATTATTCCATGGACTCAACATGACTCTCAGCAAATAGCTTGGGGTGTCTACTTTCCAAAATGGGGTCATTTGGGGGGGTTTTGAACTGTCCTGGCATTTTATGCACAACATCTAGAAGCTTATGTCACACATCACCCACTCTTCTAACCACTTGAAGACAAAGCCCTTTCTGACACTTATTGTTTACATAAAAAAATAATTTTTTTTTGCAAGAAAATTACTTTGAACCCCCAAACATTATATATTTTTTTTAAAGCAAATGCCCTACAGATTAAAATGGTGGGTGTTTCATTTTTTTTTTTCACACAGTATTTGCGCAGCGATTTTTCAAACGCATTTTTTGGGGAAAAAACACACTTTTTTACATTTTAATGCACTAAAACACACTATATTGCCCAAATGTTTGATGAAATAAAAAAGATGATCTTAGGCCGAGTACATGGATACCAAACATGACATGCTTTAAAATTGCGCACAAACGTGCAGTGGCGACAAACTAAATACATTTTTAAAAGCCTTTAAAAGCTTTTACAGGTTACCACTTTAGATTTACAGAGGAGGTCTACTGCTAAACTTACTGCCCTCGATCTGACCTTCGCGGCGATACCTCACATGCATGGTGCAATTGCTGTTTACATTTGACGCCAGACCAACGCTTGCGTTCACCTTAGCGCGAGAGCAGGGGGGACAGGGGTGCTTTTTTTTTTTTTTTTTTTTTTTTCTTTATTATTATTATTTTTTTATCTTATTTTTAAACTGTTCCTTTCATTTTTTTTTTTTTTTAAATCATTTTTATTGTTATCTCAGGGAATGTAAATATCCCCTATGATAGCAATAGGTAGTGACAGGTACTCTTTTTTGCAAAAATTGGGGTCTATTAGACCCTAGATTTCTCCTCTGCCCTCAAAGCATCTGATCACACCAAGATCGGTGTGATAAAATGCTTTCCCAATTTCCCAATGGCGCTGTTTACATCCGGCGAAATCTACGTCATAAAATGCTCGTAGCTTCCGGTTTCTTAGGTCATAGAGATGTTTGGAGCCACTCTGGTCTCTGATCAGCTCTATGGTCAGCTGGCTGAATCACCGGCTGCATTCTCAGGTTCCCTGTTGAGACAGGAGAGCCAGAGAAAAACACGGAAGATGTTGGGGGGGGGGCATTCCCTCCCACTGCTTGTAAAAGCAGTCTAGAGGCTAATTAGCCACTAGGATTGCTTTTACATGAAAGCTGACCGCTGGCTGAAAAGAATGATACCAAGATGATACCTAAACCTGCAGGCATCATTCTGGTATAACCACTCAAAGTCGTGAATGGCATACCTGAAGACAAAAAAATGGTTAACAATAAAGCACAGTAAACGGTAAAGTATAAATAATTACATACCTGAAAAGCAAACGTGATAAAACATAACAACAATAAAACATTGCAGAATAGAATACAGTAAAAAAGAGCAGAACAATAGAGAGAGAATAGAGAGAGAGAGAACAATAAAACGACAACTATTTTTATTTTATATTTTTGTTTGTGTTTTTTTTTTTTTTTTTTTTACACTTTTTTTTGTAACTAACTTTTATAACTGTAACCGGTTCCAGGTTCGGGTCTCTCAAAATGCGATGGCATCTCGGGAGACCCTGTGAAAGTGTGCCTAGTCTGTGCAATGCTGTACCCTACGCTAATAGTCAACTAGTGCATGGTAGCGTTCAAAACATTCACCAATGCAAAGACCAGGATTGTCAGGACAGGAGGGACAATAATAGTGGGTGTCACGCCTATATCCGCGCTTGCTGCAGACACAACATCTTTTTTGGGGGGTTCGTTGGGTAGGGGTACTCGGGAGGACATAAAAATGCCTCTCATGCAGCCGACTGCATTTGGTTGGGGATGTGAATGGGGGAAGTACGGGCGCTGCAGAAGCGGTGGGTTCCCAATTAGGATTGGCGAATGCAGCAGGAAGGGCATTATGGGCACGACGGGCCTGTGTTTGTCTTTTTGGTGGCAGCGGGACACTACTTGTGCTTGCCACCTCACCAGCTTGAACTGCACTTATGGGACTCGCCACGTCACCAAGTGTTACTGCAGTGCTGGTTTGACTACGACCGGGGTGTACTAGGCCGCTGGCGCTTGCCAGTTCACCAAAACGCTACAAAAAAAACTGTTAGCGATCACAGGGATCCGGCCTGACTCTGCGAACGCTGCAGTTATGCGTTTAGTGTTTTGTAAGTGACAGTGATCGATCGATACTGCACTTGGGTGGGCTGGGCCGGGCCGGGCGGAGGGGCAAAACGCAGGTGCTAGCAGGTATCTGGGCTGATCCCGCTAACACTGCGTTTTTGGGAACCCTAAACTGCTGGGGACGCTAGTATAGATCAGATCGGATCAGATATTGATCCGATCAGATACTATACCACTAAGGGAGGTGTATGCTGCGTGCGTGGGTGTTAGCGGTACTGGCGCTAATCTGACGCTGCCTGGGGCTGGTGCTTGCCAGTTCACCAAAACGCTACCAAAAAAACTGTTAGCGATCGCAGGGATCAGGCCTGACTCTGCGAACGCTGCAGTTATGCGTTTAGTGTTTTGTAAGTGACAGTGATCGATCGATACTGCACTTGGGTGGGCTGGGCCGGGCGGAGGGGCAAAACGCAGGTGCTAGCAGGTATCTGGGCTGATCCCGCTAACACTGTGTTTTTGGGAACCCTAAACTGCTGGGGACGCTAGTATAGATCTGATCGGATCAGATATTGATCCGTACAGATACTATACCACTAAGGGAGGTATACGGTGCGTGCGTGGGTGTTAGCGGTACTGGCGCTAACCTGACGCTGCCTGGGGCTGGTGCTTGCCAGTTCACCAAAACGCTACCAAAAAAACTGTTAGCGATCGCAGGGATCAGGCCTGACTCTGCAAACGCTGCAGTTATGCGTTTAGTGTTTTGTAAGTGACAGTGATCGATCGATACTGCACTTGGGTGGGCTGGGCTGGGCTGGGCGGAGGGGCAAAACGCAGGTGCTAGCGGGTATCTGGGCTGATCCCGCTAACACTGCGTTTTCGGGAACCCTAAACTGCTGGGGACGCTAGTATAGATCTGATCGGATCAGATATTGATCCGTTGAGATACTATACCACTAAGGGAGGCGCATGCTGCGTGCGTGGGTGTTCGCGGTACTGGCGCTAATCTGACGCTGCCTGGGGCGACGCATATCACCGCCGGGCGATCAGGGGGCTAAACCTTTATTCGGTAATAAACGGCGGGTGCCCTGACACTATAAAAAATAAACGAACTAACCAGCGTCACCCGTAACAGTTATACAGTGATCGGTGGTGAAAGGGTTAACTAGGGGGCAATCAAGGGGTTAAAACATTTATTAGATAGTATATGGGGGTCCCTGTCGCTATAAAACACTGACGGCGAACCTAAATATTTACGTTCCTAACTAGCGTCACCAGCGACACTAATACAGCGATCAGAAAAATGATCGCTTAGCGACACTGGTGAGGGGGGGTGATCAAGGGGTTAAAACTTTATTAGGGGGGGTTAGGGGGGTATCCTAGACCTAAAGGGGGCCTAACACTAACTGCCCTAACACTAACTGTCACAAACTGACACTATGCAGTAATCAGAAAAAAAAAAAATACTGCTAATGTCAGTTTGTGACAGGGGGGGGGGTGATTGGGGGGGGATCGGGGGGCGATCGGGGGGGGGATCGGGGGTGTAAGGTATGCCTGGCATGTTCTACTGTGTGTGTGTGTGTTGTGCACTCACTTGTCATCTCTCCTCGGCGCTGGAACGGAAACTGCCAGACCGAGGAGAGATGACATCACATCCTCTGCCTGTGTGAAACGACACACAGGCAGAGGAGGATTCCCATTGGCTGGGAGCGATCGCGAGGGGGGGGCCACGATCGGATGGTCTCCCCCTCGCCTCCCGACGCTCCCAGTCAGATGCCGACCGCCGATGGCACCGGGGGGGGGTCCGATCGGACCCCCCGCCCGCGGGAGGCAGATCACGTATGGGTACGTGATTTTGCCTGCCCGTGCCATTCTGCCGCAGTATATATGCGGTAGGCGGTCGGCAAGTGGTTAAGCTCCTCCTAAAAATAAAAAAATATATAAATTTTATTTACACTTACTTTTATTTATTATTATGATGTTGCTTATTTTTATTAGAATTTCAGCTCATATAGTTTTGTTGTTAGCCCAAAGCACAGCCTTGTTTGTTTGTAGTATTCTGTCCACTGGACCAGGGCTGGATTAAGAACATCACGGGCCTGGTGCTGAGGATTATGGTGGGGCTTTTTATTTAAAAAATAAAAAAATGAATAAAATAATAATTAAAAATTCAAACAATTTTTTGTTATAACAAATTAAATTAAATAGAGAGATGAGAGAGAGACAAAGGGGATGAGAGAGGGGTGAGGGGTAAGGGAGGGAGGCTGAGAGATAGAGGGAGGATTAGAGAGAGAGAGAGAGAGAGAGAGAGAGAGAGAGAGAGAGAGAGAGAGAGAGAGAGAGAGAGAGAGAGAGAGAGAGAGAGAGAGAGAGAGAGAGAGAGAGAGAGAGAGAGAGAGAGAGGATGCGAATGAGCATGCACAGAAGTGACGGCAACACAGCCTGGCCAAGGCAAGTGACAGAAGGCACAGAACCTGGAAGGAAGACAGGGTGAAAATGGAACAAAAGTGTGCTCATTCTACAGCTGGTAACATTGAGGATATTCAATATCATTTTAAAGAACTGTTTTGTGTGTAAGAGGCATAGGGGAGGAGTATGGATGGTATAGAAGTGGGAAGTATGCGCAGGTGAGGGAGAGGAATGTGGAGGGTATAAGAGTGGGCACTATGATGTACTATGTATGTACTATGCAGAGACCAGCCATAGTCGATCTATGTATGGGCTAGCTGGTTGTACACAAGTCAAACTATTAATCGACTTGCGTACAACCAACCTGTCAGGTTTTTCCCAAAAAAGTTAGTGCTGCCAGTTATAGTTAGCAACACTGATCATTGTATTCTGTGGGTTGGGAAGGCTCCCCACTGGCAGAACACAATAACACTGCGGGAGTGATTCCCCCATCCACAGGTCATCAGGTGAGAGGGTGTGTGGGGACAGGCTGGGGAGAGAGGTCTGTCAGTAGGGGGGTGTGAGGTGGTCATGGAGGGATATCAATCAGCTGGTGGGGGGAGTAACCGGGAGTGATATCTTTTGGAGTAGGGTCTGTCATCTGCAGGTTGGAAAATGGTCACCTGTGATATAAGTTGAAGGGAGGTAGCTAACATGGGAAGTGGCTGGGGTGTGACCTGGTTGGTGGTAAGTGTGAAATGGATGATGTGTTTCAAGTTTCTTTCACATTTGCAGTAATGCTTACTGCCCTCTGAAAAGTGATCTGTGGTGTATTGCTTTTCAACGAGTGGTATAGCAGTAGCCGACAGGCGTTCATGAGGTGCTACTGCCACCTCCTTTTTTTTTTTTACATTGCTAAATGGCAGTTTTACATTGTTGGACTATGCTGCTACTGCGAGCGAGTTTGACAGGCGGTGCTGCCTATCAAACTCTGCAGGCTCCAAGCTGTCCATTGAGCTCAGTGCCTCTGACAAGAAGTGAGGAGAGGTACTGTGAGCTCATCCTCTCAGTCTGCTGCAAACAGAGTGTGCCAGCTTGTATTTAAACTGGCCGCTCTGTATGTATGTCAGGTCACCTGTATCCAGGTGACAGATGCACCCCGTTGGGGTCAGGAGTGCACCGCTATGGTAGTGGACCCTAAGGCTGACTGCTGCAGATGGAACTCTGGGTTGTTCAGGAAGGCAGGTCCCCTGGAGCACCAACACGGATCCCACAGTGAGTTAGAGCATAGATTCCCCAGGGCGTGGAGTCTAAGAGCCAGTTGGTGTTCACCAGAGCCTCTAGTGGTGAGGATGGACTGGGCTGCAACTGGCTCCAGGTCGTGGCCCCCAGGGTCTCCCAGCTCACACTCATGGTATGCTACAGGAGGATGGAGAGGAAACAGCAGCCCAGGACAGCAAGGAATAGTAAGGAGGTAGCCAAATGTTGGGGCGACTAGCAGACAAGGATAACAGAGAACACGCCAAAAGTCAGGGTCACAGGCAAACAGGGATAGTCGAGAACGCGCCAAAGGTCAGGGTAACAAGCAGACAGGAATAGTCGGGAACACACCAAGATCGGTAACAGAGACAGAGACAAACTTAGAGCACACGGCAAATAGGAAGCCAAACACACAATATTGCACGGCAAGGCAGGCTTGGAGAATACGGTATTAAATAGTGGTTCCTGTTGAGGCTAGGGTGGAGCCACACAGAGGGAAGATTACATAAGCATGTAGGTGTGAGAGTACAAGCCTCAAGGCTGATACACAGACCAGGTAAGAGACAGACAGGTCATGAATATATTACTGCAAGGTCATGACAATGTAGCTTCTGACAGGCTGCGCAAGGAGCCCCGTATTTCCAAGACCACAAGTGATAGGAGCCCCAAATTTTGACCAGTAGTGGAGTAGACCTTCAGCTACCTACCCCCAAAATTTGGGCTCTATGTGACCCTGGTCGTCGAGCCACGACCCTTGCAGTCAATCGTTTTGTTTTGTGATTTTTTTTTTGTTTTTCGTTTTTTAAATGGGCCTATCTTAAGGTAGGGGGCCTGGAGCTCCAATAGCCCCTATGTTAATCCAGCCCTGCATTGGACGGACATATTTTTTCATAGATAGAACATCCAAAGAGTCCAGTTATCAACTCTGCTATGGCACTACTCTCCCAGAATTATCTGGTCAATGTATTATAAGAAAAAGAGGAAGCCCAGATCATTATGAATCACTAGCCGTTCTCCCAGCTACACCAGTATTAGTAAAAGTGGTTAAATTAAAAGCACATTCCAGACATGACATTTTTTGTATAAATATTGGCTTAGCATACTTGCTTAGTCATTATCATATTTAATTTGTCATTCGCTGTCTGAAGCAGGCTGCTTCATTAACTACCCGGAATCTGTGAAAATGTAGAGCAAGTGTTCCCTGGTTCCAGCACCAGACTCTCTCTAAGCCCATCGCAGCCTCACCAATACATACTAGGCTATAGAAGCTGTAGTTCTACCCAAATGCCAATGCAAAAGCCTGCTAAATCTGGCAATAGGGTGTTATATAAGATTTAGATTCAGGTGATCACAAGATTGGTTGTGGGTATGTATAGTTGGGGAGGTTCTTTAGAGCCAGTGTTAATTTTGTAGACAAAAATATTTTCGTTGACGAAATTAACACTATTTTAGTCGACTAAAATACGTCTAAAACTTAAACAATTCAGATGACTAAAATACGTCTAAAAATAAAATGGCATTTTATTCAAAAGACTATGACTAAAACTAAATGGAAATTTGATGTCAAAATGAAAGTGGTTGTAAACCTCAGTCATGAAATCTGAGCAAAGCATATACAGTATATCTGTAGTGTTTACTTATCTCTCTCCAAAGTTCGAACTTTTCTCGCTTCATTCCTGTTATCAGCATGAATCACTTCTGAGAAGTTTTCTCGACACATGAGATAAAAATTGTGTCGGGGAGGGAACTCAGCACACGGCTTGTTTATTCACAACACAGTTCTTCTGCTGTGTGGAGGGGGGTGTGTTCCTTTACTTCAATCAGCTCTCACATACTTCAGGTGGTGTACACAGTATATAATACAGTGCAGCCAGTGTACAGTACATAATACAGTGTAGGCGGTGTACAAAGTATATAATACATTGTGTACAGTTTCTAATACACTTTATGCGGTGTACACAATTTATTATACAGTGCAGCCGGTGTACAAAGTATATGATACAGTGAGTACAGTTTCTAATACACTTCAGGCAGTGTACACAGCATATAATACAGTACAGCCGATGTACAGTACATAATACACTTCAGGCGGTGTACACAGTATATAATACAGTGCAGCCAGTGTATAGTACATAATACAGCCTGAAGTGTATTAGAAACTGTACACACTGTATCATATACTGTGTACACCAGTTGCACTGTATGATATATTGTGTACACTGCATAAAGTGTATTAGAAAGTGTACACAATGTATTATATACTGTGTACACCGCCTGCACTGTATTATGTACTGTACACTGGCTGCACTGTATTATATACTGTGTACACCGCCTGAAGTGTATTACGTACTGTACACCGGCTGTACTGTATTATATGCTGTGTACACTGCCTGATGTGTATTAGAAACTGTACACACTGTATCATATACTGTGTACACCGGCTGCACTGTATGATATATTGTGTAGACCGCATAAGGTGTATTAGAAACTGTACACAATGTATTAAATACTGTGTACACCGCCTGCACTGTATTATGTACTGTACACTGGCTGCACTGTATTTAGTTTTAGTCATAGTCTTTTGAATAAAATGCCATTTTATTTTTAGACGTATTTTAGTCATCTGAATTGTTTAAGTTTTAGTCGTATTTTAGTCGACTAAAATAGTGTTAATTTCGTCGACTAAAATGTTTTAGTCGACGAAATTAACACTGGTGAGGGTTTACATCCCCTTTAACCATGGTTAAATCTGTGTCTGCTGTACATGTTCATACCTTATTACCATAAGTAATAACATGTTATTCAATTTTCACTCCAGGAATATACCATGCGTTCTGAAATTCTAGAGAAATACCTAAATGGCACATTGCAATTTAACTAAACCCATTAGATATTAGATAGCTAAAATGATTTTAGGTGTCTAAAATGTACTGGAGATTTTAGTCAACTAAAATACGACTAAAACTAAAACAATACAAATGACTAAAATACACCTAAAACTAAAATGGCATTTTAGTCAAAAGACTATGACTAAAAGTAAATCGCAATGTGACGTCAAAATTAAAGTGGTTGTAAAGGCAAGATAAAAAGCCTTCTGTGTGCAGCAGCTCCCCTAAAACTTACCTGAGGTCCATCCTCATTGGCTGAGACAGCCAGCAGTGTGGGCATTGGCTCCCACTGCTGTCAATCAAAGTCAGTCAGCCAATGAGGAGAGAAAGGGTATGGGGCCGGGTCACGGCTCCATGTCTGAATGCACACAGGGAGCTGTGACTTGGCCCGGGTGCCCCCATAGCAAGCTGGGACCCGAGAACAGGAAGATCTGGGCTACTCTGTGCAAAACCACTTCACAGAACAGGTACGTATGACTTGTTTGTTACTTTTAACTAAAAAAAAAAAAATAAGACTTTACAATCACTTTAACAGTTTAGAGCTTTAGAGCCTTACTGAAGATTGCTACATATCCATTGCAAGCATTGGCAGGCAGTGTGCATCTTACTGTGCTGTACAATGTAGTTTCACTTAGTTCTCATTTACATCAAGGTGTTTGGATTGTCTTTTGCCTGTGGGTGTCAGGGGACACTGAGTGGGTCTAAACATACAGACAAAACTGGCGTAGTGCACTACCTCAAACATCATTTATTGATAAAATAGTATAAAAATACTCACACAACCTTGAAAGTATCAGGCATATAGAATTAAAAGGTCTTTTGGAACCTTCTAAATCCGGATGACCAGTATGGAACCCTTTGTAATGCTGCAAAAACTGATGCACTCAATGGATGTTTTAATTTTGATTCCCCTGGGTGTGAAGCATACAAGTCAATGAGCTGAGAGTCTAAATTGAACGTTTAATTCCATTAAAACAGTTCCAAAAGTTCTGAATGTGTAGCCAATGCATTTGGGGTCAACAAGCTCCCCTTTCATCACGGCTTGTAACATAATTGTGAATGTGAAGGTTTTTGCAAAGGCAACAGCTGTAGAGTATGCCTACACACACTGAAATATATATTATCTCCCCCACATATTCCTTGCACCCAGTCTTTACATGCATCATTATTTTCACAAGTGGGTGTTCTTAGACCTCTGAAACATGTTGGCTACATGTAGAACTTATAATTTTTTTTTAATAGTATAGAACAGTGATGGCGAACCTTGGCACCCCAGATGTTTTGGAACTACATTTCCCATGATGATCCTGCACTCTGCAGTGTAGTCGAGCATCATGGGAAATGTAGTTCCAAAACATCTGGGGTGCCAAGGTTCGCCATCACTGGTATAGAACTTTCAATTTTGGCTCTTATTTTGAGTGTGGACTTCTTTTTCTCACCTCTATGGCCCAATGCAAAGGGATCTTACAGAACCTTTAGTATACATGAGATGACCATCAAGTGCCGTAAAGGTTTTCGCTAATTTGGGGAGCAGCATTTCTTCACATTTCCCAAGGCCATCATTTCTTCTTGCGACAATTATCAGTTCACAGAAAGATTTTCCTAGAAGAGGAAGATAAATCAGTTGAATTTATCCCCATCCTGTGTCCTTTACCCATCAAATCATATACATTTCTTACTTAGAATGGCAACAGTGAGAGAAGGGGTAGAAGCAGCGACAGAGAAAAAAGTGCCATTGGGTGTACTTTTAGGGGTTGATGTTTCTTATTTTTGTGGTGTCAGGCACCGTGGCCTAACTTAAAATGCTTTTAGGAATTTTAAATAGCTGTTGATAATGAAGCAGGTTATTTTATTCCAATACTGTGTATTCCAGAGGAAAATATATTACTGAAACCTTGGAATGGGTTAACCAACAGGAAAATTAGAAACGCTGCAACATTTAAAGTTTTAGATTCCTTGGCTAAATTATATATTGTATTAAAATCACTGTCCTTGAACATAAACTCTTCCAGTCTATTTTTTACATCAGCGATAAACAACTTTGAACCTTTAAAAGCTGAAAAACCTGTTATTGTTCATGAAACATATTATGCTAGCTATCTGAAGATCAAAAATAAGTAATATTTATTTTTTCATTGGTACAAAGCAAAAAACTGCAAATTTAACTAATTAAATATTTTTGTCTTAATCTCTTTTGTTAGGCTGACATGGAGGATTTTTGAAGCTCAACCAAGTCAGTTGATGAATGTAGATAAATAGATATTTTCCTGAAAATCACTGCAATTGTTCATCTTTCTGTAATACTCCACACAGTACAGGGGTTCCCTGGTGCATAAAGAAGAGGAGCAGGGGAGATGTTATGAAGTACTCTCCTAGACTGACAGTGGCAACAATGCTTCTTCGTAGATTAGAACTGAGAATAAAAAACCTGTCTCCGCTCAACCAGCCCAAAAGCATACAAATAGAAATAGCCCACTGCATGTATCAAAGATAGCAAACAATTTTATTAGATAAACCACAAATGTATGTGTAGCACCCTCTACCTTAGGCAGGTGCTAGAGTGAGGATTTTATTTGGTAAGGAACTGTCAGTACAGGTACATTGAGGCAGGTCTATGCTTCAAGCTAGGCCTGTTTGTTTTGACCTGGGGGCAGGGAGTGGTTAGTGTAGCAGTGGGTGTGACCACCTGTAGTTTAGTTCTGAGGCAGGGCCTAGAACTGGAGTGGCAGGCAGCTCATTTGAGGAGCCCTGACCAATCCCCAACTAGAATTGGCAGGGGGCAGGCCTTCCATATAAGCTGAGATAACAGATCCCTGGGGGGAGTTGTCGGCTGGGAGAAGTGGAAAATGGAGTACTAGACAGCAGCAGGAGGGTACTACCATCTGGGGGTGGCGCCGATTGCCGGAGGAGGTCCGGGAGAGCTGTGAGGGAGTTTCACCCTTACACGATCATGGGCGAAGTCCTCATCATTACACGGTCCTTGATGAGGAGTTCCTGGAGCATAGGGGCAGGAGAAGCTGTCGGAACGTACAGTCCAGATAAGTTCTCCATCATGGACTCGGGGCACAGAAAGGTCGGTGAATGTACTACAGTGGAGGGCTGGATTTGGAGACATGCCAGGAAGTCTGGGAGGGAACTTCTTCCCTACACAGTCATGGATGAAGTCCTCATCATTACACGGTCATTGATGAGGAGTCCTGGAACAGAGGAGAGACTGTGGGGAATAGTATCGAATCGCCCGAGGGTGCAGGATTTGCAGGCTGGACTAGCTGGGAACAGTAGTCCATCATTCAGCACATGCTATTAACCACTTCCTGACCGACTTCTGTACCTTTACTTCGGCAGAATGGCACGGCTGCGCAAAGTGACGTACCCGTATGTTACTTTATATTTGCCGCCCTGTGCGCATGCGGGCGCTCCTGCTGCGAACTCCGTGAGTCGGGTCGCAGGTCCCGCAGACTCGATCGCCGTGGGGATACCCGCGATCGCCTCACGGAGAGGACGAACAGGGAGATGCTGATGTAAACAGCATCTCCCCGTTCTGCCTAGTGACAGTGTCACTGGATCTCTGCTCCCTGTCATCGGAGCAGAGATCAGTGACGTCACATACACAGCCCATCCCCCCTACAGTTAGTAATCACTCCCAGTACTGATTTAACCCCTCCCCGCCCCCTAGTGGTTAACCCCTTCACTGCCAGTGTCATTTATACAGGAATCAATGCATTTTTATAGCACTGATTGCTGTATAAATGACAATGGTCCCAAAAATGTGTCAAAAATGTCCGACATGTCCGCCATAATGTCGCAGTCACAATAAAAATTGCTGATCGCCGCCATTACTAGTAAAAAAAAAAATTATTAATAAAAATGCCATAAAACTATCCCCTATTTTGTAAACGCTATAACTTTTGCGCAAACAAATCAATAGGCGCTTATTGAGATTTTTTTTTTACCAAAAATATGTAGAAGAATACGTATCGGCCTAAACTGAGTAAAAAAATTTTTTTTTTATATATTTTTTGGGGATATTTATTATAGCAAAATGTAAAAAATAATGTGATTTTTTCAAAATTGTCGCTATTTTTCTGTTTATAGCGAAAAAAATAAAAATCACAGAGATGATAAAATACCACCAAAAGAAAGCTCTATTTGTGGGAAAAAAAGGATGTCAATTTTGTTTTGGAGCCACATCGCACAACCGCGCAATTGTCTGTTAAAGCGACGCAGTGCCGAATTGCAAAAAGTGCTCTGGTCAGGAAGGGGGTAAATCCTTCCGGGGCTGAAGTGGTTAAACTACTAGGCCTCCGGGGAGAGGTACTACAGACCTCTTGCCTAGTAGCAGCAACTAATCAGAGTCAGCATTAGAGACTATTCAGAGTGGGCTCTTTTGCATATAGAAGAGGATGTGACAAGAAACATAATTTGCTACAGAATAAGTATGTGCAGGAGGGAAGGATTCCTGGGAGCAATAGTCTGCAGGAGTTACGCAGAGGAGGAGCAATAATCTGCATGGTGATGCAGGGAAGAGACTGTAGATGTTATACATGTGCATCATTTCTTCAAAGCTCAAACAAAGTTCTAATTTATAAATATGATGGCAAAGTAATTTGATCTATGGGCATCCCATATACCCTTTTCCCCAAAAAAATTATATCCCCCAATAAACAAAAACAAAACAAAGCAAATGACTGTTCATTGTCTCAGAGGTGATATATAGAGTTCTGGCAGCAGGGTTATATGGTGGATGTTAGTTACTAGTGGCAACACACCGCTACATATGACAATGACGAACAGACACAAACAAACACTAATAACAACAAGCCAAGTCCACCTCTTGCAGACCCATGAATAAGACCAAGATAACAGCAGCATGTGGCAATTGTGCAATAATAAATCTAGTGTTGAGGGTTATACCCTTCAGTCCACAAAACCTCTTAAGAATGAATAGCTTGTGCACCTATGGATGCCATGATATATAAACTCAATGCTCATGGAGTAAAATGTGCATATCCCCAAATTCAGTCTGCTGCATAATTGGATCCAATGTGATAAGGGTTACTGGCCACATATACACAAATTGTGCTGACAATGTCCTGATGGTGTTTGGACAACCCAAGAAGGGGAACACTTTTCCAATGGTCTAGAAGAGGTATGTCAAACAGGATGGTTGTGTACACACAATGTATAGCCACTAAAGACATATCCACACCTCTATGGTCTCTCCTGCATTGTAGCATATGGCTGCAAAAGGCAAACTGATAGTCCCGATCCCCTAGGGACTATATGTAATCCAAAGGTTGTTTATAAAATATTGCATAGTTCCCACGTTCCTGGGGTGTAAGATATACTTATCAGAGAATAATTGCAAAAACAAGGACCAGAGACAAAGAGATGTCTCCCAAAAGATAGCAAAAACGGGAGTCAACCACGGTTAATCAAAAAATTATTATTATTATTATGTTTGTAGAAAAACAACCTTTATTAAATGATTCGGTGATATGAACAGTAATACTAGGGGTGAGACTCCACCATACTAGTGGAATAGCCCCCCAGGATAACCTATTAAAAACACTCTACTAACAAAATGTTGACAACGTTGTCACACTAAGGCGCCAAACACCGGGCCCCACACATACACACATGCAAAACCAAACAAAGTGACTGGGTATGTTGGAATGATTTACATAATTAGATAGTCCACACAGAGCATATATGATTCAGGACTGTTGCAGTAATTGTGTAGAGAGATTCAAATAAATGGCTGTGTTAATCACTCAAAATAACATGGTACAACATCTGGGACCAGGTGATATTGACTGCGTTGATGAGCGTATAGCTGTATGGCTGAAGTATGTTTATATCAAACACCATGCAATAACCAGAAAGATACATCCCTCAATGCATAGCGATAATAAAGTCCGATTGTGTGTAAGCAATGACAGTCAATGGCTTTATATGCCTTAATAGCTGTAGCAATCCAGCATGGAGATGGTATAGCGTATCTCTCAGGGTTTGTCTAACAAGCCGTACAAAAACGGGATGAAAGAATAATGCCCGTGGGCTATTACCATTCCCTGGTTGTTATTGCGATGGAGATGATATATCCCTTCATCAACGCTGCAGTCAGCAACAGGAGAATCCAAAGTTTATCCTCGTGTTGGTTGCATCAGCTCGATCTCGAACAGCCACTAAGCAGTCAAACGTTGATACGTCAAATCCAGGAGCCCTTCAGTGAATGTACCATGAGCACATCCAATCAATCCATGGGAGCGGAGCGGCTCAAAGCTGCGCACACTTGTTGGAACGCATGGTGAAGCGCAGGGTGGAGATGGCACTGCCTACGTCAATGCGTTTCGCACACGTGATCGTGCGCTTCGTCAGGACGTATGACGTTTGATATCCACGTCTTTTTCAAGGGTAAGTGCCCAATCAGGATCAAAGATGATAGAACTTCATTCTAGGGCCATCTTGTAGTGACTGACAAATCATATTGTAATATTTAAAGCACTGAGGAGATGAGAACAGTTGGATGTTTACAGCATTATCAATCTGTTTGTTCATACATTCATATATGTCTCATGTCTACACAGGATAAGGTTCTAATGGCGAGATTCAGAGTAGAGCTTAAAGAGGTTAAGTCCCTAGGTTTCTACACCTATCATCAGTAGAGCTGAAGATCAAATATTCTGATTTAAGGATCAAATGTGATATCATATTCTTCTAAGGCTCTAGCAAAACCCTGAGACTCAACTCATTATTCAGTCCTTTGCGCTGTAATGTTCCTAAGCTGAATAGCCAGGATCTTTCCTTGCAGAGTAATACAGTTTCATAATCTCCTCTACGGTTAGTGAGGTTCAGGGCAAGAAATGCCATAACCTTCAAACCAGTAGGGATATAAAGTAAATCTTCCTCAGGTCTATAGTCATCTTCGGTGGAACAGTTCCTAAGAATTCTGAGGAACTGTCCCACTGGGATCCCTCATGTCAGTTGTGGGTGACGGCTATCAGCTGAGAGGAGGGTGTTGGACTCCCCGAGTATCTCAGTGATATAAGAAGATAGCCTGTGACTCAATTTTACCCGCAACCACTAAAAACTAAAAACTGTTTGGGGCAGATTGGACCTTTAATACCGTAAATTATATTGTGCAAAGTTTGTCATGTAAAAAGAAACTTAGAGAAAAGTCTGACAGAAAATAAGAAAGCATACCTAATATTCAGGCCAACTTTTAAATGCATTTTACATATATTTTTTTCAGCTCTTCCAATTTAAAACATGATTTTGTCTTTCATCTCTTATACAAGAAGGACTGCGTTATGTTATTAACTCTAGGCTCCTGCAGAGCCTCCTGAAAACATGGAGTATATCTATACATCTACAAGGACAAGCAGGTTTCCTGGAAGAGGATGAAAGTAACATAGTTATTACAAATTAAAGGATCATCATTCTAATATACAAATTGCTGTACTTAAAAGTCAAAATAAAATTTTACCTATATATATGATTGTAAACATTCCCTTCCTTTGATGGGAGATATTTAATAATTTTTAACATCTTAACTTACTTTTTATGCTATTAGCCATTACAGGCTCATTAAACTGAACTTTAGTGGTAATGCTTCTACAAGAAGTAAGCAGAACGCATAGAAAAATATTGTTAGTTAAGCACCTATGGGAATTGGCAAAAGAGATTTCATATGCGAATGTGCGTAGGTGTTCTGTATATGCCAAACAAACTATAGGCAATGTGATGTAAACAAAAACAAAACATTAGGCTTTAAGATAAGGATCACTTTATTGAGGGGTGGTATTTATGAAATAGGAAGCAGATGCCACAAAACCAGTAATACTTAACTGGTGATCAGATCACTAATGGTCTAGAACTTTATTTCTCACCTAGGGTTCATCCAGAGTTTGCTAGGAGTAGTTCCAATAGCAGTTAAGGATTTCTGCCTCCCAGATAAGTGACCATTGACACCAGTGATCTGTTGGGGGGGCAATTATTCTCACTGAAGCTGAGCATTCTTCCCAAATATCATCACCTTAATGTGATATAGTAATTAGTAAAGGGGGATCCCTGTGGCCAGAAAGCTATCTACTACATCCCTCCTCCTTAAAATGTGTGAGAAAGGCTGCTCCAGAAGCATATGTTAGGTTTCAACTCCAAGAAAACACTGCATGTGGAGTTGTACCCCATCCATAACCTTTACACTATCCTTTCCTGTAACCCTCACATTATTTTATGGCTACTATAACCTTCACATTATTGTATGCCTACCATAACTTGCACACTATCCCTTCCTGTTACCCTCACACTATTGAATGCCAACCATGACCTTCACACTATCCTTTCCTGTAACTTACACACTATTGTTTGCCAACAATAACCTACACACTATTCCTCCCTGTAACCCTCACAGTACTGCATGTTTGTCAGCACCTTCCCACAATCCCTTAAAAGTCCCTGTAACCCTCACACTATTATACATCATATATATATCCTTCACACTATTGTATGCCAACCATAACCTTCACACTATCCTTCCCTGCAACCTGCACACTATTGTTTGCCAACCATAACCTTCACACTATTCCTCCCTGTAACCCTCACGGTACTGTATGTCCATCATAACCTTCCCACAATCCTTCCCTGTAACCCTCACACTACTGTACACCAACCATATCCTTCACACTATTGTACGCCAACCATAACCTTCACATTATCCCTTCCTGTAACCTACACACTGTTGTCTGCCAACCATAACCTTCACATTATCCCTTCCTGTAACCCTCACACAATTAAACGCTAACCATAACCTTCACACAATCCCTAACTGTGACCCTCACAGTACTGTATATTTGCCATATCCTTCACATTAGTCATCCCTGTAACCCTCACACTATTGTATGCCAACCATATCCTTCACATTATTGTACGCCAACCATAACCTTCACACTATCCCTCCCTGTAACCCTCTTGCTATTGTACGCCAACCATAACCTTCACACTATCACTCCCTGTAACCCTCACACTATATCACCCTGTTATCTTTCCTCAAAGTGTATCCAAATCCAAGAACAAGCAAGTAGTAGCTACATTCAATTTCTCTTTTCAGCCTATGTTCCTATTTGTTTTAACGTGGTGATCCTGCCATAGCACACTTCTTATCCTAGTGTGACAACACATTGTACTGTATCTGTGAAGCAACAGTGTTGTTACCCTAGGACAGGAAATTTGTTAGGACTGTAGAATACATTCACATCTCCTCTTCTACATAACCTAGGTGGAATGTGTCCTTTAGTTCACAGGAGTTAACTGGCTAGGGTTGATGCACCATTTGAGGAAACACCGCAGATTGCACAGGGCAGAACTGGATTTAAGTTTGCATGCATTTATCAAACAGATATAACAAAACCCTTTTAATTATATATTTAGCAGACCAAACGGGAACACATAAAGACTTTGCTAGTGTCCCAGGTCCCCAGAGGCCTAATGGTGACTTCCAGAGTTAGGGACAACTGACATCCTTCTATGTAGAGTGGGTTACGAGGCATGGTGAGTGCAGTGCGCCAGACACTTCTTGTATGCAAAGAGATTTATTGTCTCTTTAACAGAACTGTGGGAGAGAGGATTAGGGCCGGGACACCCTTTAGTAGATACAATGTTAATTGGCAGACTCCGAGACTTCTATAGGTAGACAGCCCTGCAGAGAAAGGCACTCACCCAGACGCTACAGCTGCATGTATAGACATGCTGTTTCCTATGGCAACAATTTTGAACAGTTTCTAACAAAGGTTGCAATGAACTGTTTCACTTACTCCACAATCTCCTTTTTCGATCCTCACTCAACTGAGCTCCAAGTCTATCACCTAGACCCGCTGATCCACTGCCACTGGATCTCCTGAGCTCTTTCAATCTTCTCACTGAGTATCTTACTCAAGTGTCCCCCCCCCACGTCCCTGTTGGGTCCCTAGCTTGGCACTCACAGATACTCCTCAAGCGTCACCCCACTGGCCTTCTTGGTCCCCGGCTTGGCACACAAGACTGCTCTGCAAGCATCACTTTCGCTGGCTGGGTCCCTGGCTTGACACCTGCTGAAGCTTCCCCATTCTTCACCCTCAACGGTTGGTGAGAATACTGCTATGGAACAGGCTTCAGCTACTCACAGTGGTCCCTGGTAACAAGGTGGATGGTACCTTAGTGGCGACAGCTTCCCCTCTACCTCTGACCACGACAGGTTCTCTGGCCAGCAGAACCGTCACTTCTGGTTGGACAGCAAGCCTCAGTCCCAACCCTGCACTGCTCTGGATAGGCTCTCAGAAAGCCTATCTGCCATATGTCCCTGGGATAGGCCTCAGGCTCTGGCCTAGCAGCCCGGGGTAGTACAACACATGTCCACCCAGACAGCCGTCCAGGTGGCACAGCACACCGATCACCTGACCTCACCCAACAAAATAAGCTCTCCCAGCAGGCAAAGGGACCCAAGAAGATCCCTGCCCATTGTCTGAGATACCCCATCTATTCCTAATCTGTCCCTGCAATGCCCTTGTCTTATCTAATGCTACCAGATATCCAGCCATCTAGTGACAGCAGAGAGAAGGGCAGCAATTCCAGAATTAGGGTGGAATCAATTGATCTCCTATCAATTGGCCAAGGCAACTATACCTGGCACGTAAATTTACTAGCAACCCTGCCTAAACATCAGGGTGCTACATCCTCCCCGCCTACAAAACTACATCTCAGAGTTTGCAGAAAAATAACTTGAGCCCTCAAGTCTTATGCCCTGTACACACGGTCGGATTTTCCGACGGAAAATGTGCGATCGGAGCTTGTTGTCGGAAATTTCAACCGTGTGTGGGCTCCATCGGACATTTTCCATCGGATTTCCTGACACACAAAGTTTGAGAGCAGGCTAAAAAAATTTCCAACAACAAAATCCGATTGCGTCAATTCCGACCGTGTGTGGACAATTCTGACGCACAAAGTGCCACACATGCTCGAAATAAATTCCGAGACGGAACTGCTCGGTCTGGTAAAATTAGCATTCGGAATGGATATACTGTAGCACTTTCGTCACGCTGCAATGTTTTAAATTGTTTAATGCAGCGCACTGTCTTCTTCTATATAATGCTAGAAGAATGAAGTAGTTTTGCTGCTCATATTCACACAGAGTTCTCACAAACTTCTTTCTTAATTATTTATTGTGATTTTATCAATATAATATTTTTATTTGTCACATCTGCTGAAAAAATACTATTTTTAGGATGTTTTTAGCTTTAATTTTTTTTTTTTTCGGTATTTTTTAAAATCCTGATCTTGTGTTTTATTCTTCTTTTTGTTTAGTTTTGTTTACTCCAGAATAGTTTTGGGTGTGTTTTGTGTGTCAAGTTACCACAACACCATTATTGTCTTGTATTATTTAATCTCAAAGAGGTTGCTTGGTGTTGGTGTCTCTTGTTAATGTCACATTGTATTTTTAAAATGTACCTGCCTCCTGACAAACAAACTGTCCTTTTTGAAGGAAAACACACATAGGTGAGTATAATAAAACAAACAAAAAATGTATTAAGTGCTCATAACCAAACAAAGAGGAAGGCAACGCTGGAGAAACAGCAGAAATTGGCAAAGCCTTTGGCCCCCAGGGCACACATCAACTATTTCCAGGCAAAATTGGTGGCCTGAGGAGTCCTTATCTAAGGGGGTTCTGTCTGGTCCAGAAGACCAAGAGATCATGAACAGCAGCAGATGACATGTATGTCCCCAGGCTGTGGTCATACAAGAGCCTGCATCTTTTGTCAGACCAGACTGAACCCAGGCCATCACTCTCTGGTCTTCCTTCCACGCTTCCTTCCACACTGTGTCTGTGGTGGTGGAGGTGTGACAGGTGGAGGAGGAGGATGGTCCAACTCACTCAGGTGGGTATTGGGTGTGATTTCGCCCCTCAACCCCTTATTTAATGTTTGATAAATGAGTTCCTCACACATGAGGCATTGGCCCTCCTGCATGCCCTGCAGTTTTGTGGCAGCCATGCAGGCAAAGGCCTTTTCACGAGTGGGGAAAGCTCTGAGGGATGCTGAAGCCTCCTGAATCAGCCTGAGTGCTGAATCCTCCACGTTACTCCCCTTCCTGGGTCTTTGGTTTGGAAGGCGGAGGGGAGGAGCCTGCGATTCTGTCAGGCTCCTACTGGGCCCGGCCTTCTCCTGGCTGCCACTTAGCCCCCCCTCCTCCTGGCTGCCACTTACCCCCACCTCCTCCTGGCTGCCACATTCCACTGCCTCCTCCTGTGTGCCACATTCCACAGCCTCCTCCTGACTGAGGTCTTCCTGTGAATGAAAAAGGGACATAGTTTTAGTTTATTCTTCATCAATCACACACAATTTTCATCTCATGACTGTTGCAAATTGCATGTTAACAAATATAAAAGATTATCATTTTGAGCCCAGCATTTTTCATTCTTGTCCCAATTATTTTTGCCCACTACTGTCTATTGATATGTAAAACACTTTATTAAATCAGCAATTAGTGATCAATAATAACATCTAGTAAACATCATTTATTTATTGACCAGAAATCTGGAGAAGAATGCTATACCTGACTCCAGCTGGGCTCCTCCACTTCTTCCTGGCTAGAATTCCCAGGTTGGACATCGGAAGCCTCAGCTGGGGTGGAAGATAGAGTGGAAGGAAGAGTGGAAGGTAGGGTTGAGAGGGATTCCCTGACTTCAGTCTGGTCTGACAGAAATCGCAGTCTCTCATAGTACCACAGCCTGGGGACATAAATGTCATCTGCTGCAGCTCCGGATCTCTGGGAATCCTGGACCTTCTTGCGCTCCCTAAGATAAGTGCTCCTCAGGCCACCAATTTCGCTTTTAAATAGGGGATGGTTGCCAAGGGGACCACTGGCTTCACCAACTCCAGCAGTTTCTCCAGCGCTGCCTGCCTCTTTTGTTTATGATTATAATGCGGGTGTTTGACCTGCCACAGAGAGGGCAGCTCCCTGTACTTGTCTATGAACAGGGGGAGGAAGTTGTGGTCATTGAAGCCATCCATTTTTTCTGCAATACACAAGACAAGCCCTAATGTCAGGCTAAAGTCTCCTAACCTTGTCCCAATATAGGCCTCAATCTATAAGCGGTATAGGCCCAAGTTTAAATGTTACCTTCGTTATCACGATCAGCGTTTCCGATACTCCTTCCTCCGCTCACAGATTGTACGTACTATGCACACGTCTTACACCTTATATACACTGCGCATACGTGAAACTCCGCCCGCCCCTGACGTTCTTTCTAGTCTATTCCCCGCCCCTTCTCGTTCCGCACAGTGGGGAAGAGCACATGGCGGAGACAGAGCAGATGCGTGCTAATTACAGCAACGAGGAGGAGGAAAGCCCAGAGCCAGAAAAGTCCCAATCCCAGAGAAGACGATTTAAGGCCTCAAATATGTCCTTTGGGGAGATGTTGGAGATGGGCAACATACTGAAGAGGGCCGACTATGATGGGAAGTATGAACCTTACCCCAACCCCAATGTCAGAAAGGCAAAGATCATGGTGAAAGTTGTAAAGAGTCTGCAGAAGAATTTTGGGGTACGTCGATCCAAGGATCAACTGAGGAAGCGGTGGTCGGACCTCAAATTAAGGGAGCACGATCAGTATAGAAGGATCAGGAGAGTGCTGCAAAAAAGTAAGTAGTTGTCCTGTGTTCCTATTCTTTATTTTTATAACGTTCGTGCTGCTCCATGTGCTTTTCTTAACCGTTGTACAGTTTAAAATGGCAACTTTCATTTTCATGGACACATCCGTTCGTAGGAAACATTGTTCGTTCAGCCTAGAAAACACCATGTTTTGGCCAGATGCATTTCAATACATTTTTGCTAGCCTACTTCTCTTAAAATAATTTTGTTGTCTAGATGGGTTTGCAACTGAAATCCAATGCAAACAAGATTCTGTGTAAGGAGAGGACACTCCGCAGCTGTTTACACATCTGGACGCTGGAGCACTAGTGTGGGACACCAGAACACCCTTTTTATTAGGGGGTCCCACACAGGTGCTCCAGTGCATACTATAGGGGTGTCTCCATCTGTGAAGCTTGTACAAAACAGGTAAGTATTCAAGCTTGACAAAGGACAAAATATTTCTTCATCTTGGACCTCTTCCAAAAGAGACAATTGTACCCCACTTCCAAGCAATGTTTCATATTCCCATTTCTGCCATCAAATATCTGTGTGCTAAGTATACAGATTTTTTTTACATAGGAGAGAAAAGACTCGGAGGACACCACTCATCAGAGGAGACCACAGACCCCCCCCCCACCTGATGGAGAAGTGGAAATCCCTCAAAGCCAACAGGAGGAGGAGGAAGGAGATGTGGTGGAAATAGTCATCACAACAGGTGAGTGTCTGCTACCATAGGCTCAGGTAAGAGATGGATGCCGGCATATTTATAATACATGGTGTGTTTTTGTTTCTATATTTTTAGGTGATCGTGATGTTGTTGATGAAGGTAATTTTACCAGTGAAAGTGCCCAGATCCTGATCGGGGAGATCATGGGTTGTAAAAGGGACTTAGAAAACATCAAGCAAAACATCAATGATGTTCAAAACAAAATGAAGAGCATCATTGATGTTTTAGGGAGAGTTTAAAACCCCTTGAAATCCCTAATTTAGTTGGCTTTTTTTTCCCAAAATTTTTTGCACCTTTTTTAAAATATTCTCGAAAAGCCAAATTTTGAAGATGCACACAGTGTGTCAACATGTGGTATCTGCCATCACGGGAGATCAATGTATGCATTTTGGGGGTGCAACCCCTTCCTCAATAATAAAGTAGCTGAGAGGAAGGGGTTGCACCCACAATACACGTCCCTTGATCCCCCATGATGGCAGCTAGCACATGTTGACATTCGGCAATTTGTGTGCATCTTCAAAATTTGGCTTTTCCAGGGGTGACTTCACCCCATCTGCTGAATGCAATATCAAACACAGTTTATAAATACTCATGTCTGATATTGCCTTCAATTTCTACAAAGTTGAACTTTGTAAGTTCCAGATTTGTGTATTTATTGTTGGTTTTAAACATGCTTGTTTTACCTTAAAAGGACATTTCTACTTTTATTAATGTCACCTATAAATATTGTATACAACAAACATGTTGGTTTGTTTTAAAAAGCTTTTATAAATGCACATGCGATTGTGCCTGGATTAAAAATATTGAGAATCAACAATGTGTGGCTTCTTCTTTCAATGCTCCTAAACTTTATTTGCGTGAAAATTGTTGTTTTCTGTGACAATGGAGGTTATTTCCTAATGGCAAATACACTTTGCACTACAAGTGCAGTATCAGTGCAGTCTCAAGTGCACTTGTAGTGAAAAGTGTCTTTGCCTTTAGTAAATAACACCCAACAGTGCTTTATAATTTTACACAATCACGCCATTTTCAGGACTCCCCAAATTTATGTCATGGTCAGCTAAAAGAAACACAAGCAGTAAATGTAAGCAAATATTTTTGAAGGTAAATTTATTTTTCTATTTTAAAAAAGGCTCAGACATTGTCTGGCATATTGATGGCCCCCTACCCGCAAAGTATTCCATGTATCTTAGACGGACCTCGCGGGCACTCAGGGGGGGCAAGCCAGGACGGCCAGCTTCAAGCGCCGTCAGGGTTTGTTCATTTAGATTAATTATGGATTCAGGCCCAACTGAGCCAGCATAGTTCACAGAATTTCTCCTTAAAAAGTTGTGGATCGTCCTATTTCCTTACTGAATCTGGACGTAAAAATTTTCGCGAGGATACTGGCTGACAGGCTGAGACCCTTTCTCCAAAAAATAATTGGCCCGGAACAGGTAGGTTTCATGCCCGAACGTGAAGCCAAAGACAATGTCACCAAAGCCCTCCTACTGATTCACCAAATGGGGTCCAGCGGATCTGAGGGCCTTCTCCTATCCACGGATGCGGAGAAGGCCTTCGACCGCGTGGCTTGGGACTACATGCTATCCACTTGTAAACATATTGGATTGGGTGATAAGATGTTGGCCCGGATCTCCGCACTCTATCATAACCCTTCGGCTAGATTGAAAATAAACGGCACCCTTTCGGACCGGGTACATATAGCGAATGGAACGAGACAGGGCTGTCCCCTTTCACCACTCTTATTCATTTTAACACTAGAGCCATTTATTAGACAGGTCAATGCAAATAATTCAATCGGGGGATTTCAGGTGGGGGGGCGGGAGTTCAAGGTTGCCGCCTATGCCGATGATTTGCTATTTTTTATATCTAGACCCCACACCACCCTCCCTAATCTTATGAAAACCTTTGAACATTATAGCTACGTCTCTAATCTAAAGATAAACTATTCCAAATCTGAAGCCATGAACATTTCCCTCCCCAACCACTCACTCTCTTCAGTGATAGAAAACTCACCCTTTAAATGGAACCACAAAAAACTGAAATATTTGGGGGTGTTTTTAACACCTCAACTATCGACAATTTACAAACAAAATTTTCCCCCTCTCTTAAAATCTATTGAAACGGAGTTACACAAATGGCACGCTGGAACCTTCTCTTGGTTTGGAAGGGCAGCTATCATTAAAATGACGGTCCTCCCCAGACTCCTTTATCTTATGCGCACTTTACCGATTAAAATACCGTCCAACATGTTCAGGATACTCAGAACCATGTTTTTGAAATTCATATGGGCACAAAAAAGTCCGAGAATCAAACTTGAAACTCTGCAGAAAGCGAAAACATTGGGAGGGTTGGGAGTACCCAACTTACAGGGCTACTACAAAGCATCTCACGTAACAAGGGTCATTGACTGGCACTGTCACAGAGATTCCAAAGACTGGGTGAAACTGGAAATGGTCCTTCAGGCCCTCCCTCTCACCTTTGCGCCTTGGCGACCATGGCTTTCATACTCTGACGACCTAAAGCAACATCCCTTAACGGGTACCACTCTGAAAGTGATTCATGAGATACCCGCCGACACAGGAGTCACATCCGCCTTAGGTCCACTTACCCCACTGAGGGATAACCCAGATTTCATCCCAGGGGTAGGCAACCCTCACCTCAGATCCTCTCATAGTGACGGACCTCTTTTAGCAAGAGATTGTTACCACCAAGCCAAAATGAAAGACTTTCAGACACTTAAACGAGATGACAATGTGACTGACTTACCCTTTTGGACCTACCTCCAAGTTAGAAGTTATGTAAGCACTAATAACAAGGTGGGAGACTTCACCAGACCTTTGACGGACTTCGAGTCGGTGTGCCTTAGGGGAGAGCCAATACGTGGGGCCACTTCAATTATTTACGCGTGGCTACAGAACACGAAAACACCCATGGATGACAGACTCAGAGAGCGGTGGTCAGAAGCCTTACAGGTAAACATAACCCCGAATCAGTGGAGGAACGCTTGCATCTTAGCACTAGGGATGAGCTTCGAGTTCGAGTCGAACTCATGTTCTACTCGAACATTGGCTGTTCGCAAGTTCGCCGAACAGCGAACAATTTGGGGTGTTCGCGGCAAATTCGAATGCCGTGGAACACCCTTTAAAAGTCTATGGGAGAAATCAAAAGTGCTAATTTTAAAGGCTTATATGCAAGTTATTGTCATAAAAAGTGTTTGGGGACCCGGGTCCTGCCCCAGGGGACATGGATCAATGCAAAAAAAAGTTTTAAAAACTGACGTTTTTTCAGGAGCAGTGATTTTATTAATGCTTAAAGTCAAACAATAAAAGTGTAATATCCCTTTAAATTTCATACCTGGGGGGTGTCTATAGTATGCCTGTAAAGGGGCGCATGTTTCCTGTGTTTAGAACAGTCTGACAGCAAAATGACATTTGGAAGGAAAAAACTCATTTAAAACTACCCGCGGCTATTGCATTGCCGACAATACACATAGAAGTTCATTGATAAAAACGGCATGGGAATTCCCCACAGGGCAACCCCGAACCAAAATAAAAAAAAAAAAATGATGTGGGGGTCCCCCTAAATTCCATACAAGGCCCTTCAGGTCTGGTATGGATATTAAGGGGAACCCCAGCCAAAATGTAAAAAAAAAATTGACGTGGGGTTCCCCCTAAATTCCATACCAGACCCTTCAGGTCTGGTATGGATTTTAAGGGGAACCCCGCGCCAAAAAAAAAAAAAAAAACGGCGTGGGGTCCCCCTAAAAATCCATACCAGACCCTTATCCGAGCACGCAACCTGGCAGGCCGCAGGAAAAGAGGGGGGACGAGAGTGCGCCCCCCCCCTCCTAAACCGTACCAGGCCACATGCCCTCAACATTGGGAGGGTGCTTTGGGGTAGCCCCCCAAAACACCTTGTCCCCATGTTGATGAAGACAAGGGCCTCATCCCCACAACCGTGGCCGGTGGTTGTGGGGGTCTGCGGGCGGGGGGGCTTATCGGAATCTGGAAGCCCCCTTTAACAAGGGGACCCCCAGATCCCGGCCCCCCCCTGTGTGAAATGGTAAGGGGGTACTTACCCCTACCATTTCACTAAAAAACTGTCAAAAATGTTAAAAATGACAAGAGACAGTTTTTGACAATTCCTTTATTTAAATGCTTCTTCTTTCTTCCTTCATCTTCTTCTTCTACTGGTTCTTCTGGCTCTTCTGGTTCTTCCTCCGGCGTTCTCGTCCAGCATCTCCTCCGCGGCGTCTTCTATCTTCTTCTCCTCGGGCCGCTCCGCACCCATGGCATGAGGGGGGAGGCTCCCGCTCTTCTCTTCATCTTCTTCTTCATCTTCATCTTCTTCTTCATCTTCCTCTTCTTCTTCTTCTTCTCTTCTTCATCTCTTCTTCCTTCTTCATTTCTTCTGCGGGCCGCTCCGCAGCCATGCTGGCATGGTGGGAGGCTCCCGCTGTGTGACGGCGTCTCTTCGTCTGACGGTTCTTAAATAACGGGGGGCGGGGCCATCCGGTGACCCCGCCCCCCTCTGACGCACGGTGAATTGACGGGACTTCCCTGTGACGTCACGGGGAATGCCACAGGGAAGTCCCGTCATGTCCCGTGCGTCAGAGGGGGGCGGGGTCACCGGGTGGCCCCGCCCCCCGTTATTTAAGAACCGTCAGACGAAGAGACGCCGTCACACAGCGGGAGCCTCCCTCCATGCATGGATGCGGAGCGGCCCGCAGAAGAAATGAAGAAGGAAGAAGAGATGAAGAAGAGAAGAAGAAGAAGAAGAAGAAGATGAAGAAGAAGATGAAGATGAAGAAGAAGATGAAGAGAAGAGCGGGAGCCTCCCCCCTCATGCCATGGGTGCGGAGCGGCCCGAGGAGAAGAAGATAGAAGACGCCGCGGAGGAGATGCTGGACGAGAACGCCGGAGGAAGAACCAGAAGAGCCAGAAGAACCAGAAGAAGAAGAAGATGAAGGAAGAAAGAAGAAGCATTTAAATAAAGGAATTGTCAAAAACTGTCTCTTGTCTTTTTTAACATTTTTGACAGTTTTTTAGTGAAATGGTAGGGGTAAGTACCCCCTTACCATTTCACACAGGGGGGGGGGCGGGATCTGGGGGTCCCCTTGTTAAAGGGGGCTTCCAGATTCCGATAAGCCCCCCGCCCGCAGACCCCCACAACCACCGGCCACGGTTGTGGGGATGAGGCCCTTGTCTTCATCAACATGGGGACAAGGTGTTTTGGGGGGCTACCCCAAAGCACCCTCCCAATGTTGAGGGCATGTGGCCTGGTATGGTTCAGGAGGGGGGGGGGGCCGCACTCTCGTCCCCCCCTCTTTTCCTGTGGCCTGCCAGGTTGCGTGCTCGGATAAGGGTCTGGTATGGATTTTTAGGGGGACCCCACGCCGTTTTTTTTTTTTTTTTGGGCGCGGGGTTCCCCTTAAAATCCATACCAGACCTGAAGGGTCTGGTATGGAATTTAGGGGGAACCCCACGTCAATTTTTTTTTTAAATTTTGGCTGGGGTTCCCCTTAATATCCATACCAGACCTGAAGGGCCTTGTATGGAATTTAGGGGGACTCCCACATCATTTTTTTTTTTAATTTTGGTTCGGGGTTGCCCTGTGGGGAATTCCCATGCCGTTTTTATCAATGAACTTCTATGTGTATTGTCGGCAATGCAATAGCCGCGGTAGTTTTAAATGAGTTTTTTCCTTCAAAATGTCATTTTGCTGTCAGACTGTTCTAAACACGGGAAACATGCGCCCCTTTACAGGCATACTATAGACACCCCCCAGGTATGAAATTTAAAGGGATATTACACTTTTATTGTTTGACTTTAAGCATTATTAAAATCACTGCTCCTGAAAAAACGGCCGTTTTTAAAACTTTTTTTTGCATTGATCCATGTCCCCTGGGGCAGGACCCAGGTCCCCAAACACTTTTATTGACAATAACTTGCATATTAGCCTTTAAAATTAGCACTTTTGATTATTCATGTTCGTGTCCCATAGACTTTAACGGTGTTCGCGTGTTCGAACGAATTTTTTTCCTGTTCGCATGTTCTGGTGCGAACCGAACAGGGGGGTGTTCGGCTCATCCCTACTTAGCACATAAGTGCTCTATCAGCACCAAGGTACAAGAGACAGCTTTCAAACTCTTAACTCAGTGGTACCTAACTCCAACAAAATTAAATAAGATGTTTCCCCAGGCTTCAGATCGTTGCTGGAGGTGTATGGGAGATAGTGGAACTTTACTACACATTTGGTGGCATTGCCCCCTGATTACCCATTTTTGGGACAGTGTACGAGAATACATCAAAAAAATCACTGAGACTACCCTACCTTTAGACGCAGCCTGTTGCCTGCTGCATATTTCGAGCTGGCCTCTGAAAAGATACAAGCGTTCGCTCACAAAACATTTATTGAATGCGGCCAAGTCCCTCATTCCAATTTATTGGAAATCAACTCGTGTACCAACAACAAAGGAATGGCTAAACAGGGTCACAGAATTTTATGAAATGGAAGACACTTTGGCGCAAGCAAACGAACAAGTTGAAAAATTTCTTGACACTTGGCGCCCATGGAACGAGTTTAAATACTCCCAAGCATTCTCTGACATTGCTGGTGCTCAGATTGAGGAGATAAGCTAATTTAGTTATAGATATGGCCTAACAGTAGATCTGTACTGGATTACACACTTGGTCGACGTGGGTGGTCGAGGTCAACTAGGATCATTCAGGATCATTCACCTTTTTTTTTTTTTTTTTCTTTGTATACTATGATTCTTGAATATACACAAATCTCACTTTCATACTCCACATAGAGTTTTGGTTTCCGTTCACCCTCCTTTCACTTATTACTTTATCTTTCCCCCTATTTTCATCTCTTTGCACTATTCAGAGGGTCAATCGTAATATCGAATATAATATTATTATAGGCCTAGGCGTAAGGGGTTGGGACATTGAACAGGCTTACTCCAGAACTGATAAGGTTTATGTAAACGACACAACCGATATTACACTGTTTAATTTTTTTTGATTGTTCTGAATCAACATTGCATAAACAAATGTAAACTGAGGCCTTTTTACTGAAATTTTTGCTTGATCAGAAACACTTTTATTTGTTTTTGTACTCTCTGATCTGTATTGTCTACTTATTATTTCTGTAATAAACTTCTTTAATGGAAAAAAAAAGTTGTGGAGAACACAGCAAGCCAGGATGATGTGATTCAGTTTATACTCTGCCATGTGTATCGGTGTAAGAAATAGGCGGAACCGGCTGACCGTTATTCCAAACGTGTTCTCCACCACTTTTCGGGCTCTGGCCAGCCAGTAATTAAAAACCCTCTGGTCCGGGGTGAGGATCCTCATAGGGAATGGCCGCATAAGATGGTTCCCCAGCGCAAACGCTTCATCCACAACGAAGACGAATGGGAGTCCTTCCGCATTGTCTTCTGGAGGTGGCAAGCCCAAGCTGCCATTCTGGAGAGGCCTGTAGAACTCTGTCTGGGTGATGACTCCACCACCTGACATCCGGCCATTCTTCCCCACAACCATATACAGGAACTCGTAAGTAGCCGACACCACCGCCAACATCACAATACTATTGAACCCCTTGTAGTTGTAATAGTATGACCCCGAGTTGGGTGGTGGGACGATGTGGACGTGTTTCCCATCAATTGCCCCTCCACAGTTAGGAAAGTCCCACCTCTGGGCAAAGTGGGAGGCCACAGTCTGCCATTCCTGTGGGTTGGAAGGAAGCTGTGGAGTCAAACAAGAATAAAAAATTATTCATTTTGCACATAAACATGGAAAGCAGATTAGACACAAACATTCTTTGCCAACATCAGTATAACATTTATTTTAGGGACTATTTAAAGACAAAGGTATAAGGTCCACCTATCAGATTCCCCCCCCCCTCTCATGGGCCATTTTTTTTTCATTTTGGGGGGGGATGTTTTGGCTGGGTAACCCTCTCTACTTCATTGAGAGATGAATGCCTAAATAATGTGTATTACTTTGGCCAGCCCCTCCTTACTTACACTATTGGCAGCCCACTGGACAACAGGTAAGAAGTGTCATGATACAAAGAGAAAAATACACACTGTACACATTTTAGCACATTTTTACATTCTGCTATTACCTACCAAGATAATAATAGGATACAAAAACTTTAGACAAAGGTATAAGGTCCACCTATCAGATTCCCCCCCCCTCTCATGGGCCATTTTTTTCATTTTGGGGGGGGGGGGTGTTTTGGCTGGGTAACCCTCTCTACTTCATTGAGAGATGAATGCCTAAATAATGTGTATTACTTTGGCCAGCCCCTCCTTACTTACACTATTGGCAGCCCACTGGACAACAGGTAAGAAGTGTCATAATACAAAGAGAAAAATACACACTGTACACATTTTAGCACATTTTTTCATTCTGCTATTACCTATCAAGATAATAATAGGATACAAAAACTTTAAACGGTATCATTTGAAAGTATTCAGGCAGGCCCTTGCACTACATGCTTTGGGGAATTCATCCATAAATCTGACCACAAAAGAGGTGGGTATAGTGTGTATGGGTTTGGCAAAGTCAGCAGATAGAGGATTGTTATCAGCTGAGTTAGCAGTTGGGGGAGGGAGGGTTCCAAAAGATTTTGGGACCCAAAAAAACAAGCCTCTTGTACTCTGCCTGAATTTAAATCACACATCACAATTTTACACATTTTAGGGGGTATTTAAGGTAAAGCACTACTATGGAGCTGACAAAATACATTGTTAAGTGACTACACGAGGTGAATATAGGCCCAGGAGAGCATGCTGGGGAGGTAAGTAAATGCAAATATGTATGAAGGACAAAAAAATTTACATAAAAATCCAGCATGCATGACGACAAAGGGGACATTCACAGCATATCACATTCATGGTAATTAGAGAATGAGGAAAGAAATACAATACATTATCAAACATTAAATACAATAAAATGTGATGTTAAAGGATAAATCTTACCTTAATATACTCCTTCTGCAGGACCTGGATGATGGCAGAACAGGTCTCTGGGAAAATGATCCCCAGGGCCTGGGGGGAGACGCCTGTCCATTACTTGAGGTCCTGCAGGCTTCTCACCGTCGTCAAGTTCCGCACAGTGCCGACTAGCCTCTGCTCCGGAGTGATGGCTTGCCTCATGCAGGTATCCTGCCTGCTGATATAGGGGGGTCAGCAAAGCCAACAAATGGTGAAATACGGGGTCCGTCATCCGGAGAAAGTTCCTGAAATCATCAGGATTATTCTTACGGATCTCATAGAGCAAAGGCATGTGACAGAACTGGTCACGCTAGAGCAACCAATTCTTGTTCCATGAACTCCTCCTTGCCCTGTTCATGGACTGGGCTTGTGTCAAAGTAAGAACCCCAATACCAAGCCCCCGCACAGCACGAACTCTACAGTGAGTACGTATATGCAACATGGCTAGAAAATGGTCGGCTGCTCAGAACGAAGTAACAGAACGCACTGAAGAACAGCAAGGCCTGTGAAGAGCGACCTGAAAATCAGTAACGAACGAACAAGAACACAATGACAAGTCAAGGGTAACTTGCTGCACGCACTGAAGACCAGATACAAACCCACAAGCACAAACTGAACAGCAGAAATACGATCTGAAAACCACGAGTCTGAAAAAGCGCAAATCATCTCTCACCAAACTTTTACTAACACGAGATTAGCAAAAGGAAACCAAAGGGTGCCGCGCTTGGTACTGAACCACCCTTTTATAGTCTTGTCGTACGTGGTGTACTTGACCGTGTTCTTGGCGTTCGGAAATTCCAACAACTTTGTGCGACCGTGTGTATGCAAAACAAGTTTGAGCCAACATCCGTCGAAAAAAATCCATGGATTTTGTTGTCGGAATGTCTGATCAATGTCCGATTGTGTGTACAGGGCATAAGAGCGAATGTCCTGACAAAAACTGAGATGGAAAGGAAAACAGGAAAAAATAATAATAACAACAAACAATGTACGTGGCATACCAGGTGAAATAAACATGTGCAACACATACATGAGCGAATGGTATTTCACACAGGGTTGATAAATATCAGACATCATATATACAATTTAACTTGTGGTGTACCACCCAATGGTTAAGGGAAAACATATCAACAATAGCCTTATAGCCTAACTATCTAATATATACAGTAACAAAGGGCATGAATATTTAGCATTATTATCCATGTTGGGTCACTGTCTCTCCTTGTCCAAGGTAGACGCGATAGTGCCGGAACACCTGAAAGAGAAAATAAACAGCAATGCAAATGCATCCTATCCCTATGATAATATAGTGCAATATGTACATACAGTAAGTGAACCTTAAGAATTTATTAATTGTCCTCAGCCGAAAACAGCATAGCAGTGTAAATACACCCTATAATATGTCTATAACTTCACACATATAAATGAAAGTGGGACTTCATCCTTGTCCGAAGATGCCACCCCCTTCCACAACTAGTCTACATAAACTTTCCTTAGCATATTCTATCAGTTACTTAAACCATGAATAGAGGTTCACTTAGGTCAGCACTGCTCCCGCCACCTGGTGACCAGCACAAGAACAATCCTGGTACATTGATCAGTCCATTATTCAAATATAAGGTGAGAATTTGCCCCTTTGCCACAGCTCTTTCTACCTAACTAGCTAAACACCCCAATGTTCTTGACGATTCATATTCCATCAAAGTTGTGTCATATGGGGTAGAACAATATTTCCCAGCAGTTATCCTTCTTCTTTAAGGGTAACTCCGGGGACAAAAAGGCACAGCTGAATTCAGGCAAAAAGCAGCCAGGCCATGGTGGAAAGGAACGCACTTTAGGACATAGGTTCCCTTGCAATAGTAGCTTCAGTCTGTCCACATGACAGCCGGGGACTGAGAAAGCTTTCCTTATTATTTGAAGAAATAACCTGCAGGAACCTCACAGGTCACTTATCTGAGCATAATTCAAGTGGGCACTGCCTGTATCTGCCGGCAGCATTCAGTCCAGCACAATCTCAGCAGTACAGCCAGCAGGAATGTTCTCCACTAGCAATACATTTTGTGCAAACATGAAATGGCTTCCAGTATAGGGTCCTTAACTCCACAAAGTTTGGTGATGCAATTCTATAGCATTTACCAGTAGTACCTGGGATCTGGCAACGTTACATCCTCTCCTTTGGCATTTACTGTAATGATGTAGTGTTAAATATCCTTCTTATCAGGCCTTTGCATGATCACACTGTCCAGATTGTTTTTACGGCCGTAGCTCCAGGTTTGCAACACTAAAACATATTTCTCAGCAACTTTTGGCGATAGCTTTGGAAAATCCACACGCAGAGTGATCCAGAGGAAACTGCACGCGGCTTCATCTATCCATTGGGTCTCTTTATCCAGAATTTCCGCTTCTAAGTGAGCAGGTATGTAGGGGTACAGATATCCGTATTCCTCAGCCACTTTCTTTATGATAATTCACTGCACCTTAGACAGCCTAGGCAGGGTCTTTGGATTTCCATTACCAGATAGAACCCGCGCGTCTGGGGCATGCCGAACCCGGTATCCCACAACAGTATCAGGTTTGCAATCAGACTTTGTTGCTTCTATCTGTTTGGTGGGAATCACTTTAGGGACCCACTGCTCCCGGCGACCCTTTTCAAAGGATTAACACACACAGTTGGGGCAGCGCTAGCAGGCAGTTCAATCGTAACACTTGTGTTAGGCCCCGGAGGAACCTCATCCTCTCCCAAATCGCACAACTGCTCCTTTTCACTTTTACTCCCCTTTCCAGTCCACAACAAAGTGTCCGAGAACAGTTCAGAGATCTCGTCAGAGGGGATATCAGAATCTGAAATGGTGGAGCATTCTTCGGCCGGGAGATAGCTGCGCTTGGCACTGGCTTTAACCAGGACAAATGTGTTGCCTCCCTTAATGGCCACACGTATCACCTCCCCTACAGGTACACTGCTTTCACCCCTTTCAGGCTTACCCGACTCTTATTCTTTTCCTCGGTGATTCCGACATCAAAGCGAGCAACTGGGTGTGACCGTGGCCTTGAGGAGCTACCAGAGCGCTGGGTCCTGGGGCAGCTGCCGAGACAGGGAGAGCAGCTTCCCGAATGACTCAGGTGATGGCAGGTGGGCTCTTGATATCACCCCCAGCCGGGGTAGCTACATTCTTGTCCCAATCTGCCTGCAGTATCTGCTGAAGTTGAGCTGGTGAGACTACCTCAAGCAGGTGTTCCCCGCAACGTCCGCAGACCATCCAAGGCCTCAGATGCATGACCAGACCAGAACACTTCCTGCAGATCAGTCCCAACTCCTCATAGCTTTCAGCCTCATACAGGGCAAGACTACCCTTCGGTGTATGCTGCACTCTGGTGTCAGTCAGGACAGGTTTTGACTCACTCAGACCGAAACCAACACCCTGAGCGTCCATCTTCCAATCCACCATCTTCTCCAACCCACAACCAGGCACACGTGGCAGCACTTCCTTATCCTCCCTCAGATGAAACAGCTGTGGTAATTACTAAGGCAGTGAAACTGATCAAATCACCTGTGCAAAATAATGGAAAGCCTGAAAACACGACTTGTCGGGGAGCCTTGGGGATTGGAGTTGGGAAACACTGCTCTAACCAATACAGTAAGACTGCTTTTTTTTGCACAGTCTTTTCAGCCTGCAGACACACAGAAGTCTATTCATTACTACAGCCATCAGCATAAGAGACTTTTCCGTTCTTATGACATCTTACATTTTAATTTATGGGAACATCTGAAGCGTGGCGGCCATGTGAGGCTTCTTGTCAAGACTCTGGTTCAGACAAAGCGTGAGCTTTTCAGGATATAGTAATGCCAGGTCCCACAAGTCAATGACATTGGCAGAAAAGATCCCAGCTCTGCTTTGTCTGGAGGGCAACGAGATCTCACTGATTCGACAGTGCCATGTCCTTGGCAGCTGTTGGTATTCAGGGCGCAAAATACAATGCAATGTCCAGAGGGGAAACAATACGAGACAATAAAAAAAAATCTCATTTATTTGACAGACTAAGGCTGAGACAAAGAACAATCATCGTAAAACTAGGAAATAGAATGCTTCCTTCTCAGGTTCACAACAGCGAGAAATGCTGTAAAACCACCCTTATACATACAGTTTCTCTCTCTTTTTGCTGTGTGTTTTAACTCTTTTTTATACCAAATATTAAACCTCAATTTCAAAACGCCAAAACTTTTTTTCTGTTTTTCAGAGTAAGAAAGAATCACAAACCCTGTTACTAATGTATGTGTCCTCATTAGGGAGATTCCTGGTCATATTAGGGTGCAGATGTCATGGTGATAGGAAGACACAGAGAGCATGACTGGGGAACCTGCAGAGTGTAGAGGCTCCGATTATCTATAAAACTTTAAACACTTGACCAATCCCCCCTTCCAAAATGACCAGATGACACACTTAATTTGGAGTCGTATGGCCATAGCAGCCTTTTATTACAAACCATTGTAGCGCCCACCTACTTAGGTGTGTGCTAAAAGGTTAGAGAGGTTTAGAGCTAAGTGTAAATTTCAGGCTACCCTGTTTGGTATAGGCATGGCTGGGTTTGATTTATTGGGGAGGAATGATAGTGTAGAATGGGGGGGTGACCACCTGCATTCTGCTAAAGTGACGCCTAGTCTGACCAGTGAGAGGTGCTGGAGGACAGGTTGTTTTAACACAGTATGTAGTTAGTGGTATGGGTCACCCTTAGCCTATCATTAATTTGCATGGGCAGGGGCTAACAGGCCTATATAACTGTGGGTCACATGCTTCCAGGGGCTTTGTGCTTGCTGATGGGAAGAGGACAGCAACAGGAGTACAGAATGTAGAAGCTGATGTAGCTTGAGAGTTCTCCCTTTTTGGGGAGAAGAACCTGCCTTAACAGGAGGAGAGATGGAGGAAACAGTTATGGGACTCTGCAATATCTAAAAAGAGAGGCTGCTACCAGCAACAGAAGAAAAGAGCTGGGAGAGGACCCTCTTTTGGCAAACATGGACGGTAGCTCAAATGTAAACGTGAGTGCATACCCAGGGAAACAGTATTTTCAATGGCTGAGGGTGCTGAGGATCACCCGGGGGGAATTCCCATCAGTCGATCCAGGAACTCTATTCAGAGTATTGTTCTTGAAGATTCTGTACGGTTGGGAAGTAGTGGTAAACAGGAGGGAGAAGATTTGCAGTCCATTACAGGAACCAAGTGATTAAGGCAGCTCATATTTCTAAAAGACTTCATTTTACATTCTTTCTGCAATGTGCTATGGGAAAGAATAAAGTTATCGTTCATTTTGTTCAAGACTGTTTGCTGTGTCATCAATGCAGGGAAGTGGGGTGTAATGGAATCAACTGGGAGAAAGGAACAAAGTATTAGCAGCTCCTACGGGAGTAGTGCGCTTCACCATTAAATACAACATTCACAAGAAAACAAGTTTAATGCATATAATACAGTCAGTGCATAACAAATAAACCAACCTCAGCTTATGCCTGGTCAGGTCTTTGAAGGTCTATATACTCACGATTAACCGATTGCATCTGCCACCCAATCAAAGGCCCCCAGCCGCAACTACACCAGCTCAAGGACAATTAACCACTTACGTACAGATACAACCTGATTAATACCCTGATGTTACCAACGTATTGTTAGGAAGGGACACCCATACCTCAGATGGGCCCAACCTACAATTTTCCACAATTATTTAACCTCCCCCACCTTCAATGACCCAATAGACCCCCCTGCCTGCTGCTATGACAAGAAAATAAGGTCTAAGGTCTTAGAGAGTCTATATACTCACAATTAACCTGCTGTATCTGCCACCCAATCAAAGGCCCCCAGCTGCCACTACATCGGGCCAGGGACAATTAACCACTTACGTACTACCAGATACAACCAAATTAATACCCTGATGTTACCACCGTATTGTTAGGAAGGGACACCCATACCTCAGATTGGCCCAACGTACAATTTTCCACAATTATTTAACCAGCCCCACCTTCAATGACCCAATAGACCCCCTGCCTGCTGCTATGACAAGAAAATAAGGTCTAAGGTCTTAGAGAGTCTATATACTCACAATTAACCTGCTGTATCTGCCACCCAATCAAAGGCCCCCAGCTGCAACTACACCGGCTCAGGGACAATTAACCACTTACGTACTACCAGATACAACCTAATTAATACCCTGATGTTACCACCGTATTGTTAGGAAGGGACACCCATACCTCAGATGGGCCCAACCTACAATTTTCCACAATTATTTAACCAGCACTGCCTTCAAAAACCCAATAGACCCCCTGCCTACTGCTATGACAAGAAAATAAGGTCTAAGGTCTTAGAGAGCCTATATACTCACAATTAACCGGTTGTATCTGCCACCCAATCAAAGGCCCCCAGCTGCAACTACACCGCCTCAGGGACAATTAACCACTTATGTACTACCAGATACAACCTAATTAATACCCTGATGTTACCAGATGTTGCTAGAAAGGGACACCCATACCTCAGATGGGCCCAACCCACAGTTTTCCACAGTTAGGAAGGGACACCCATACCTCAGATGGGCCCAACCCACTATTTTCCACCGATATTTAACCAGCACCGCCTTCAAATACCCAATAGACCCCCTGCCTACTGCTATGACAAGAAAATAAAAGGACCAAGAAATTGAATGGCAAGCTAACATAAAACCCGAAAACCCATGTAGCAATAACTCTCGGTGGAGCTGCTGATTTAAAGCGGGCCTGTCCTCTTATCTCTTTACCCCTCTTAAATTGTTCAATCCCCTTGGCACAGCTGTAGTGCAGTGTTGTTATGATATGAGTATTAACTTTAACCCACAATATACACTTATATTTATATTTACCTCTACCTGAGTGTCTGTAGCTCCACCTGCAGGAGAAATAACAACACTGCACACAAACTTCAATAATAACCAGAAATAACTTCTTTCTTTGAATAAGTAGTATATTTATATAAAGGGTTATTGCAATGACTACACTATTACACCAAGGTTGTCACAAACACGTACTTACCGAGGCCGAGATGCCGAGAGCGGCTCGCCCTTACGACCACGCGCACCCAGACCCCCGAAATGGGTACAGGAGGCTGGGGGCACGCGGAGGCACGGGCTTCCGGGTGAATAGCAGGTTCAGAGGCTGGAAGCGGGTGCCCCGAGATCCAGGGGGAGCAAGGCTGCAAACACAAGCAGAAGTTAGGGAATAGGCAGGTATGATCAGGGTAGTCCAGCAGAGAGGTGGTTAAACAGGCCAGGGGTTAGGTACACAGATCAGGCAGAGTGCTTAGGGACAATCCAGGAGAGTAGTGGTTAATCAGGCAGCAAGGTTCGGTACACAGATCAGACAAGCACTAGGGACAATCCAGGAGAGTAGTAGTTAATCAGGCAGCAAGGTTCGGTACACAGATCAGGCAAGCACTAGGGACAATCCAGGAGAGTAGTAGTTAATCAGGCAGCAAGGTTCGGTACACAGATCAGGCAAGCACTAGGGACAATCCAGGAGAGTAGTAGTTAATCAGGCAGCAAGGTTCGGTACACAGGTCAGACTATAATGCTTAGGGAACACAGGCACAAGGAAGCAGGGGAGAGCTGACGACAAACCAGCAACCCGACTGGGTGCTGGAGCCGTCAGATATAGCCCCCGTGCCCGGCGAGCGCGTCAGTGTGACGCGCTACCGGGCACCCGCACGGGCTACGGCGCGCACCCGGGGACCGCCGTGCACCCGCGCGCGCCGCACCATCAGGCCGCGGACGGGTGTGCGGCGAAGCGCTCGTCCCGTGCGCATGCGCACCGGAGCCCGGCGAGCGGAGACGCTCCCTGGCTCCTGACAGTGCCCCCCTCCTAAGGGCGGACACCGGACGCCAAGGCTGGCCATTAGTTCTGGATGATCTTGATGGAATGCTCGAATTAACTGTGGAGCGTGTAGGTTCCTGGCGGGTTCCCAAGAATTATCTTCGGGAGGGTACCCCTTCCATTGAATCAGGTACTGTAACTGTCTGCCCCTCTTCCTGCAACCAAGAATGGATTCCACCTCAAATTCATTCTCGCCATCAATTCTGACTGGCGGAGGAGGAGGTTCTTTTCTTCCTGGAAAAGGGCTGGGCACCACAGGCTTCAATAGTGACACATGAAAAACGGGGTGAATCCGGTATGTTTTGGGAAGTGTCAATTCCACCGCCACAGGGTTGATAATCCTCCTGACTTGAAAAGGCCCAATGAACTTAGGCCCGAGCTTTCGAGAAGGCAGAGGTAATTTCAGATTGATGGTGGACAGCCAGACCTCGTCTCCCACGTCAAATTTTGGATTTGCCTTTCTGCCCCGGTCGTACTGTTTCTTATAGTCCCCCTGGGTCTTGTGTAATGTATCTTGAATCCTTTGAAAATTGGACTGTAGGGAGATTATCCTATCCTGGACTGCAGGAACTGCCGTTTCTGGAATGTTGTTAGCGAAGGATGTGGGATGGAACCCACAATTGGTCCAGAAAGGAGTCTGGTTGGTGGAGGCATGGATAGAATTATTGTACGCAAATTCCGCGTAAGAGAGAAGGCTCGCCCAATCATCCTGAGAACCCGAACAAAAGCATCGGAGGTACTGCTCCAGCGTCTGGTTGGTCCTCTCTGTCTGACCATTGCTCTGAGGGTGATAAGCTGAAGAAAGGCAAATGTTGATCCCCAAAGCCTTGCACAGTTCCCTCCAGAATTTGGACGTGAACTGAACGCCTCTGTCTGACAGGATACTCCTTGGTATCCCATGGAGCCTAACGATCTCCTTTAGAAAAATGTTGGCCGTGTCCACGGCAGAGGGAGTACCCCTCATGGGCAGAAAGTGGGCCATTTTGGAAAGGCGGTCGACCACAACTAGGATGGTGGAGAAATTCTCTGAGCTGGGTAGGTCAACGATGAAGTCCATGGAGACGTCAGCCCAAGGTCGTTCCGGAATGGGCAAAGGTCTGAGCAAACCCCAGGATTTGGTGTTCTGGCCCTTGCTTCTCTGGCATAGGAGACAGGACGCCACATATTCCCTACAGTCCCTTCTCCATCCTGGCCACCAAAAGGAACGAGAAAGGAGCTCAGCCGTCTTCTTGTTCCCGAAATGTCCTGCCATCTTGTGATCATGACACATTTGAAGGGCTAGGGGCCGAGTCACCTGTGGTACAAATATTTTTCCTTTGATCCAGAAAAGGTCTTCATGTTTTTTCAGGGAATGCACAGCTGGTTCCGTACATGTGTCTGATGAAGATTTGATGGAGGATATTAAGTCTGCTTGAGTTAATCCAAGAAAATTTTGAGGAGAGAGGATCGTGCATGGTGTTGGTATTTGGGAGTCTGCGGAAAACATTCGTGAAAGGGCATCAGCCTTCCCGTTCTTTGCCCCAGGTCTGTATGCAATATGGAAATTAAAACGAGAGAAGAACAGGGCCCATCGGGCTTGGCGGGGTTTTAATCGTCTTGCTGTTCTGAGGTACTCAAGGTTTTTGTGATCCGTAAAGATCATCACCGGATGGACTGCCCCCTCCAGCAGATACCTCCATTCCTCCAAAGCAAACTTTATAGCCAACAGCTCTCTGTCACCCACGTCGTAATTAAGTTCCGGTGGACTGAGTTTCCGGGAAGCGAAAGCTACTGGATGCAGGATGGCCTTTGGTCCCTGTCTCTGGGAGAGAATTGCTCCGGTTGCGATTTCTGATGCATCTACCTCCAATACGAAGGGTTGAGTCGGGTCAGGATGGCAAAGGATTGGAGCAGAACTGAATAGTTCTTTTAACTTAAGAAAAGCCTCTTGAGCGGCTGCGGACCACTGGAACGAATGATGCTGCCGAGTTAGTTGAGTAATAGGTGCCACAATGGCAGAGAATCCCACGATAAATTTCCGATAGAAATTAGCAAATCCTATAAACCTCTGTACTGCTTTCTTATTTGATGGAGCTGGCCACTCCTGAATTGCCTGAATCTTCTGAGGGTCCATTGCAACCCCATTGGTGGAGAGTATGAATCCCAAGAATTGTATGGTTGATCTCTCAAACTCACACTTTTCGGCTTTTAGGTATAGCTTGTGTTGCAAGAGAATAGCGAGAACTGTTTTAAGGTGTCTCCTGTGCATCTCTAGCGTAGGGGAGAAGATGAGGATGTCGTCCAGATACACCACCAGGAAGTCATCTAGATATTGTCGGAAGATGTCATTCACTAGATGTTGGAAGGTGGCTGGAGCATTGCAGAGGCCGAATGGCATCACCAAATATTCAAAGTGGCCGAATCTGGATCTAAAGGCCGTTTTCCATTCGTCTCCAGCCCTGATCCTGACGAGGTTGTAGGCCCCCCGGAGGTCAAGTTTGGAGAACACCTTGGCCGATCGAAACCTTTGGAATAGCTCAGGAATGAGTGGTAGCGGGTACCGGTTCTTGATTGTGATGTTGTTGAGTTGTCGATAGTCTACGCAGGGTCTAAGAGTACCGTCTTTTTTTCCCACGAAAAAGATACCTGCTCCAGCGGGTGAAGATGAAGGGCGGATGAAACCTTTCTCAAGATTTTCATCTATGTACTGCTTTAGAGCCTCCAGCTCGGTTTCAGAAAGGGGGAATATCCGGCCAAATGGGATCTCAGAGCCAGGAAGAAGATCAATTGGACAGTCGTAGGCCCTGTGAGGTGGTAGGCGGTCAGCCATTTGTTTACTGAAAACCTCCTAAAACTCGAGATACTCAGAGGGGACGTGTTGGAGGTTGTTTGGCGGTACCGCCATTGTGGCACAAACTTTGGAATCCGGAAGCAGGCAGTGTTGGGAGCAATACTGAGAAGGGAATGATACTGACTTGGTGCTCCATTTGATTAGCGGATCGTGGGCTTGCAACCATGGTAGGCCGAGTATGATGGGGAAGATTGGTGAGCGAATTAGGTCAAGCCGTAAGAACTCCCGGTGGCCGGAGTCTGTGACGACTGAAATAGGTTGGGTCTCCTGGGTGATGGGGCCCGAGCAAGGAAGGGATCCGTCGGCCAGGTGTATTTGTAGATCCTGCTCTTTGGTCTGTAGAGGGATCTTCAATCTGTGTGCCAAGGCGGAATCTATGAAACAGCTGCAGGCCCCGGAATCAACGATGGCCTGCAGGCGAGTCTCCTTTTCCGGAAGCTGCAGAGAAACAAACAACATCACATAAGCCTTGGGGATGTTATGGTTAGGAAAGTTCAATATGTTTGACTGAGGGAACTTACTGGGCCTGATCGGACAGCTGCGCAGGAAGTGCCCGGTTCCTCCGCAGTAGAGGCAAAGGTTAGACTGCCGTCTGCGCTGTTTCTCCTCGGAGGTCAAGGGACCTCGGACCAAACCGAGCTGCATCGGTTCGACTTCAGGGACCGATGCGGTAGTAACTGAAGGTGAAGTTTGGGGTACTGAGGAGTGAGGTCGTGGTGACGCCCAGGCAGGGCGAGGCTGCTGAAACCGTTCTGAGCGCCGCTCCCTAAGGCGCCGATCAAGTTTTGTAGCTGCTTGAATGAGTTCCTCTAAGGAAGCAGGGGTCTCCATCCTGGCTAACTCGTCTTTGAGTAATTCAGATAGGCCTTGGCGGTACTGGTAACATAAGGCCGGCTCATTCCAGTTGGTGTCGGCCGCCCACTTACGGAACTCTACTGTATAGTCCTCAATAGGTCTTCTTCCTTGGGACAAATGGTGCAAGATAGCTTCGGCGGTGGCCATGCGTTGCGGATCATCGTAGAGCTGGGTCATGCTCTCAAAGAACGCCTCGATAGTGTTCAGGGCAGGGCTGCGCTGTTCCATCAGGCTGTGGGCCCAAGCCTGGGGTTCCTCGGAAAGCAGGGAAATGGCAAACCCCACCTTGACGATCTCTGAAGAGAAGGTTCTTGGCTGTAGAGCGAAGTAGAGGGAACATGCGTTTTTGAAAGCCCTAAACTTCTTGCGATCTCCCGAGAACCGTTCAGGTGTAGGGACCCTGGGCTCAGGAAGGGCCATAACCACAGTGGGGTTGGCCGGAGCTTGGGGAAGCGGACCCCCACTGCTGGGTGCAGGAGCTGCGGCTGCGGAGGGTAGTAACCCGGAGATCTGCTGCAGGCGGTTATCAACTTGTGTGTAGCCTTCTTGCAGCTTTTGCACGGAGTCCGCCAGGGTAGATACTTGCTGACATAGGATCTCCAAAGGAGAGCGCGCTCTGTCGGCCTCAGACATCTGGCTGGTTTGTACTGTCACAAACACGTACTTACCGAGGCCGAGATGCCGAGAGCGGCTCGCCCTTACGACCACGCGCACCCAGACCCCCGAAATGGGTACAGGAGGCTGGGGGCACGCGGAGGCACGGGCTTCCGGGTGAATAGCAGGTTCAGAGGCTGGAAGCGGGTGCCCCGAGATCCAGGGGGAGCAAGGCTGCAAACACAAGCAGAAGTTAGGGAATAGGCAGGTATGATCAGGGTAGTCCAGCAGAGAGGTGGTTAAACAGGCCAGGGGTTAGGTACACAGATCAGGCAGAGTGCTTAGGGACAATCCAGGAGAGTAGTGGTTAATCAGGCAGCAAGGTTCGGTACACAGATCAGACAAGCACTAGGGACAATCCAGGAGAGTAGTAGTTAATCAGGCAGCAAGGTTCGGTACACAGATCAGGCAAGCACTAGGGACAATCCAGGAGAGTAGTAGTTAATCAGGCAGCAAGGTTCGGTACACAGATCAGGCAAGCACTAGGGACAATCCAGGAGAGTAGTAGTTAATCAGGCAGCAAGGTTCGGTACACAGGTCAGACTATAATGCTTAGGGAACACAGGCACAAGGAAGCAGGGGAGAGCTGACGACAAACCAGCAACCCGACTGGGTGCTGGAGCCGTCAGATATAGCCCCCGTGCCCGGCGAGCGCGTCAGTGTGACGCGCTACCGGGCACCCGCACGGGCTACGGCGCGCACCCGGGGACCGCCGTGCACCCGCGCGCGCCGCACCATCAGGCCGCGGACGGGTGTGCGGCGAAGCGCTCGTCCCGTGCGCATGCGCACCGGAGCCCGGCGAGCGGAGACGCTCCCTGGCTCCTGACAAAGGTAGTGCAATAGTATAGTAAATAGTTATGACAATTGGTAACACACGCAAATATACCCAATTGTATATATCTATACCAGGGAGCTCCCCCTGCTCTAAACTGTAAAGTCACTATACTTAGTAAATAAATGCAGAGCCCTGCAATAAAAAAAAAAATAGTCTTGACATCTTCAGTCTTCGCTAGCTAAGAACTTGTAATTGTAATCCACAAGGGGTTCCTCCTGGGTGTTGCGCAGTGTAAGGTAATACACTAAGGCAGCTATAATGAGGAAGACTAATAGGGCGTACACACGGTCGGACTTTGTTCGGACATTCCGACAACAAAATCCTAGGATTTTTTCCGACGGATGTTGGCTCAAACTTGTCTTGCATACACACGGTCACACAAAGTTGTCGGAAAATCAGATCGTTCTGAACGCGGTGACGTAAAACACGTACGTCGGGACTATAAACGAGGCAGTGGCCAATAGCTTTCATCTCTTTATTTATTCTGAGCATGCGTGGCACTTTGTCCGTCGGATTTGTGTACACACGATCGGAATTTCCGACAACGGATTTTGTTGTCGGAAAATTTTATCTCCTGCTCTCCAACTTTGTGTGTCGGAAAATCCAATGGAAAATGTCCGATGGAGCCCACACACGGTCGGAATTTCCAACAACACGCTCCGATCGGACATTTTCCATCGGAAAATCCGACCGTGTGTACGGGGCATTAGTGTTCTCATATGAAGAAGACAAACATCTATCATCCGCTCTTGAATACTGAAGTCTATGCCGATGTACTGTTTTCCAACTTAACTTGTTCTGTGGGACAATCAGTCCCAGCAACACTATGTACACTCTGTAACAGTTCTAAGTGTGTGTGTAGTATTAAACAAACTTCCGGGTGTCAACCTTCTCACCACACGGGATCCAGGCAGATGGATGTCTCCGTTTCTGCACTTCTCAGTCCATATGGAGGCACCACCACACCATCACACTGTTCCGTTCACTAACGACCAGTAGTCCTCGGTTACCTCCCCACGGGTCTCCGCAGCGATCACTTCTGCTGCTCCAGCACACTGTGATACAACGGCAGGATCCTTGCAGCTGCTCCGCTCCTTCTCAAAGTAGGCCACAGCCCTGTGGGACACACACACCCACAGAGTCCTGCTGGCAGGCCACGCGTCCCAGGAACAAGAGACCTAAGATGGCCGCTCCTTACCCTTTTATATCCTCCCACAATGCAGTTCAGTTCTCCTCTTGTCCAGGAGCATTGTGGGTGGGTCACAGCTAATGTTCCGAAGTAAACAATCAATCACTTCTATGTCACTTCACTTAATCATGAAACATAAAAGTATTGTACCTTTTCAATTATCCACAAGATAGCACTATAACAACTTATGTACTGCATAACACACATATGGCTAAAAACAACAGTTGTCAGTGCTACACCCACTACAAATACCCCAGCACCTTGAGAAAGTAGGAGGCTCCCCAAACCAAAACAAACAAGGGAGGGAGGGTGGTAGAAAACTGTCTGATGCTGTGATGAGCCCTAACTGAGCTGTGACATGACCCCCCTGTTAGCAAAGTATTGAAATCATGCTGGAAGTTTGTATGCAGTAATACGGCTTAATACATGTCTTTACAGAATGGAGAGACATGAACACAGGAATAAGGTGCATCCAAGTACATGAGAGAGAGGATAGACAAACATCCTGTTATATCATAGATAATATATCTATACACTATAATACTACAGCGCCACCTGCTGCTTAGACGGGCAAAATGCATTTGCAGTATATAGTCCAGTGGTTCGCAACTCCTGTCCTCAGGACCCACTAACAGGCCAGGTTTGCAAGATAACTAAAATACATCACAGGTGATATCACTTGCTGCTCAGTGATTGCACTATTCTAGTCTGCATCCCTCCAAGGTAATACTTAAAATCAGGCCTGTTAGTGGGTCCTGAGGACAGAAGTTGAGAACCACTGATATAGTCAGTTTATAAGAAAGTTTTCTGTTGCACTTTTCCAACACCCTCCTCCTCTCTACCCACTACAGGATACACCCTCTGCCTTGAACTTTTCAATCTGCTAGGCAGACTGCAGCATATCAAAATCATCCACTAATACTCCGCCTCTTCTGCAGGCCCCAGTCATCCTGGCCCTCCTCCTAGTTTCACTCAGCTCCAGGCCATGTACTATAAACACCAAACAAATCTCCTGGTATGGTTGAACTAAATGGACTAGATGTTGGTTAAACTAGATAGAATAGATCTATTTTTTCTCCCTGATTAAAGCATAGCTTGACTCAAAAGGGGAAGTTCATCTTGTTTGCACCCTCCCCCTCCACTGGTACTTTTTGGGAGGGAGCAGGTACCTGGTTTTGAGAGGTACCTGCTCCCACTTCCGCTCAGACCTGAGCCATACGTTCGGCCCCCCTCCTTCCCCCGCAGTCTTCTGGGACACATCACAGGTTCCAGAAGACTATGGGACCATTCACAAGGCGCCACGCAGCTCGCGCATACGTAGTAGGAAACCATCTGTGTAGCCGCAAGGTTTAATTTCCTGTTTCCCTTACTTGCTATGCCGTGGCCTGCACCCAACGCCGATTAAAGAATCTGTTCAGGTGAGGATGTCACTAGATCCCTGGACAGGTAAGTATCCTTATATTAAAAGTCAGCAGCTACAGTATTTGTAGCTGCTGACTTTTAATTTTCAGAAATATGACTTCACTTTCTTTCCTTCTATGAGGTTTGTGGGGCACATGTCCTGTCTCAACTTTAAAGTGGCATCTGATCACCACAAATCAAAAACACAATTTAATTCATTTTTAATATCCAAAGCAAGATCATCCATCCATCCATGTCTCCATGCTTCGTTTTGTTTAGAAATAACTTTGAATAACACCCTTCTAGCATTTTTGGCCATGGCCATCTTGAGTAAGGGCAGATGATTCATGTAGCATTTACTGTCTGGAATCCATCTGCCCTTAGCTCAGGCATTAAAAACCACCGCAGTCACAGGCACGCACAAGCACAATCTTCTTACATAGTCCTTTAACAAGGGCGTCACTGAGACATAAAAGTCCATGGTAATGAAAAAAGTCCATAGGAAACGTTTTTTGCACAAATTTGGTAGCTCCACCGAGGGACAGGAACAAATCTCTGAAATAACAGTAAAAGGACATGGGGGGCTGCAGGCATGCAGGCAGGGGGGTGCGCTTAGCTGAAAAAACCCTCCTCCCCTCCTGAACATTCCTGGGATGCATGACATCATTTGACTGAGCATGGTAAAAAAAATTAAATATGATATACCTTCCTATCTATAATAAAAAATAATCAATGATGATTGAGGGAGTGAAAAAGACAAAATCTTTAGTTTTGATAAAGTGTGTCCATACTGGGGAGATTCATCCCTCTATTTGTACTGTGACCATTGCCACTGAAACAAAAAGTGAGGAAAAATCCTACATATTTTAAAGTGGAAGTAAACCCTCCTATCGTTTTCAGCCAAGGAAGCCACCATCTTGGCCTCTGTTTAATCTACAACTGCCATGATGCTGCAAATGTAATCCGTTTATGACACCGGCCATTGGATGGTTTGACAGTTTGGTTGAGAGCACAACCAATGGGAGTGTTACATTTCCGGCACGTGCCGGAAAGGTGACTGTTTTATGGATGGGTTTACTTACGCTTTAAGTTGTCCACAGAACAGGGGGATTATTCTAACGGGGGCACCTGTTCTGGCAATAACTGTCTATGCAGGGAACTGACCTCACTTTAAGGCTGTGTTCACACTTAATTTGGATGTGGCTCACAGCAGAGGTCCGGTGCGCCCCTTTTCTCCGTTTCAGGAACAAATCAGGCCTGAATTTTTGCCTGAATTTGGATCTGAAACAGAGCCAAAGATGCACAGGACCTCAGGAGATGTGTGAACTGGCTCCATTGAGGCCTGGTCACAATCTCCTGTCATGCGAATTGGATGCAGAAAAACCCACATCCAATTTGCATAAGTGTGAACCCATCCTTAGAGATTTTCTCTAACTTCCTATTGCATCTCTGGGACAAGAAGTGAAATGGAAATTCCCCTAGTGGTACACCGACAAAAAAAAAAAACAACAGGGGTTTTAATGATTTTCTATTCTACACAAAAAAAATGAGTTGGCAAATGGCTATACAGACACTTTACACTTTGTCTCACCATTTTTTTTCCTTTGCAATTTAAAAAAAAAATGTAGCATTATTTTCAAATCTTTATAGTTAATAATAATACCAATTCCTCACATTCATCAAAGCCTTCTGAAAAGCTTACAGTCCAATGTGAATAAGCTGATATAAAGGAAACATGGGGGTCTATGTATAAAAACATTCACTTTGTGAATGTCTCACCATTCACACAGCTGTCGTGATTTATCCCTGTAATATATCAATATATTTATTTCCTATGATCAATGCAGTTACTTCCTGAAGTACCTGAATCAGGAAAATACAGCATTGTGTGATAGAAGCTGATGAAGCTGATGAAGCAACTAGATGAAGCCCTTCACAAAGGGCTGTGTGAATGCTTGGGCGGACATTTTTTATATACTTTTTATACAATACTTTTGTTATGGGTTTATAAATGTTTCCTCTACAAGCCAGCTGCAGTTCAGAAATTGACCCAAAAAATTGACCAGCATCCCCATTATTGGAAAAATAACCCGTTTTCTGGATAGCACTCCCCACCTTCACTGATGAAACCACTCTATATTTATCTCTCTCTGCTCCCCTATTGGAGCCCTGAATTGAAAGTACTGTGTAAGTGCAGTGTCAGGCTGGGTCAGAGCTTTTGAGGGGCTACTGACCTTCCTCCAACATGATGACAGTGCTTGGGCCCAGTGATTGGTGCTGAACAATGCATCATGGAAGGAAAGGAGAAAGTTCACAAGGAGTCATGTGGGACCTTGAATGTTGGTTTAGGTTATATGTCTGGTCTGTATGCCTGTTATGTGTGCCATTTGCAAGATAACTGAAATAAATCACAGGTGATATCATTTGCTGCTCAGTGATTGCAGTATTGTAGTCTGCATCTCCCCAAGGTAATACTTAAAATCTGGCCTGTTGGTGGGTCCAGGAGTTGAGAACCACTGCACTAGATTGTAGTTAGGGGTATCAGGGTAAAGAGGGCTGTATACAAATGCACGCCACACTTTTCAGATATTTATTTGTAAAAAATTTTGAAAACTATTTATCATTTTCCTTCCACTTCACAATTAAGTGCCAGTTTGTGTTGGTCTATCACATAAAATCCCAATAAAATACATCTACGTTTTTGGTTGTAACATGACAAAATGTGAAATATGTCAAGGGGTATGAATACTTTTTCAAGGAACTGTATATATATATATATATATATATATATATATATATATATATATATATATATATATATATATATATATATATATATATATATATTTTTTTTTTTTTTTTTATTTATTATTTTTCACACACTACTACATCCAAAATTTGAAAATTAAAGAGAGGATACAAATAAATAGCTATATACATTCTGTGTTTATCAGTGAGATTGTTTTGTCTAGAGTTTTTCCTTTAAAACTAACCAGGAACAAGGAACAATAAAACCACTTTAAAGATGAAAACACTGCTGTGCTTTGTTTTTGGGAAAAATTTCCTGTTTCCTTGGAGTGTTCCCTAGATTATCAACATTGGCCAGTGAGATCTGCTTAGGAGTGATAATACAAATCCGTTATCTGCATTAGTCGATTGCTGATTTTGGCTTCGGTACATATTCAGTTTTTCATCATAAGCAGGGACCTGGCATTACAAAGATGTAATAAAAATAAGGCATATACTGTTTTTTAAATAGCTGTGTACATCAGTATGCCAGTATGTCTAAACATGTGGCTACCTTTGAAAATATGAGATATGCAAGGTGTTTTATTTTATTTATTCAGTTTTGTCTTTTGATTGAACTTGATGGCCAAAAAGTCTATTCTCAGCCTTAGTATGCAACCATTGCTTGAGAGTTTCTGTACAGAGATTGCAGATAAAATATACAAATTATTTACCAAATTTTATCATAAGATTTTATAGACACAAGAAATACAATAAGTTTTATTTCATCTGATGTTATTACCTAAAATCTCTTGTTATGCCGAATTAACTTATGACAGCTGAAAGTTAAATTCATGCTTCCAGCTGGAGAGTTTGCATCGTAACCTGATGTTCAGGAAGGTGATGTTTTGGCTTTATTGGATGAACATAGTTCACTATTAGCAGGTCAGGTATAGAAATAGTTACTAATAGGCTAAAAAGAAGACAGGTGGTGGGGCAGTGACCTAAAAATAGTTTCCACCTCTGTATGCTGTACACCCAAATACAAAGCAGGAGTTGGTAGACAACACAATTTTCTCAATTATTTTACAAATCATTTGGCAAATAAAACAGGTCCTATTTATATCAGATGGTCTTTGAAGAGAAACTTTGGTCAGTAAAAAAATGAATAAAGAAAAGTCATCAGCTACAAATACTATAGCTGCTAACTTTTAATAAACTGTCCAGGAGTACAGGGTTGTCTTCACCCGGGCAGAGTCTTCTCCAGTTTTTGGATCCCTGGTATCACCATTGGTGGTGTGACTGTGGGAAGCCGGCAGTGACTTCCTGCTGTTCCCTACTGTGCATGCGTTCAACATGCTGCACTTTCAGACTGGTCCCACAGCCTCCTGTGACATGTAACATCAGAAAAAGGTACCTGCTGTCAGGAAAAAAAACTTCCAATAATAGTAGAGGAAAGGAAATTGGTAGGATGAGTGGAGGCAAAGTGAAGCTCAACAGCAGTCAACAGCAGGCAATTTTATTCCAAAAACATTCAACACTTGTAAATCCTCCAGTATATATTTTTGCAAAAGCATTTGATACAGTTCCCCATAAACATTTACTGTACAAAGTAAGGTCTGTTGGCATGGACCATAAGGTGAGTACATTGATTGAAAACTGGCTACAATGGCGAGTTCAGAGGGTTGTGATGAATGGGGAGTACTCGGAATGGTCAGGGGTGGAAAGTGGGGTCCCCCAGGGTTCTGTGCTGGGACCAATCCTGTTTAATTTATTCATAAATGACCTGGAGGATGGGGTAAACAGTTCAATCTCTGTATTTGCGGACGACACTAAGCTAAGCTGGGCAATAACTTCTCTGCAGAATATGGAAACCTTGCAAGAGGATCTGAACAAATGAATGGGGTGGGCAACTACATGGCAAATGAGGTTTAACCACTTCAGCCCCGGAAGATTTGGCTGCAGAATTACCGGGCCATTTTTTGCGATTCGGCACTGCATTTCTTTAACTGACAATTGTGCGGTCGTGCAACGTTGCACCCAAACAAAATTGATGTCCTTTTTTTCCCACAAATAGAGCTTTCTTTTGGTGGTATTTGATTGCCTCTGTGGTTTTTTTATTTTTTGCGCTATAAACAAAAAAAGAGCGACAATTTTGAAATAAAAACAATAATTTTGTACTTTTTGCTATAATAAATATCCCCATTTTTTGTTTAAAAAAAAAGCTAATTTTTATTCAGTTTAGGCCGATATTTATTCTTCTACATATTTTTGGTAAAAAAAATTGCAATAAGCGTATATTGATTGGTTTACGCAAAAGTTATAGTGTCTACAAAATAGGGGACAGATTTACAGCATTTTTATTATTATTTTTTTTTTTTTTACTAGTAATGGTGGCGATCTTTTTATCATGATTGAGACATTACAGCAGACACATTGGACAATTTTGACACATTTTTGGGACCATTGGCATTTATACGGCGATCAGTGCTATAAAAATGCATTGATTACTGTAAAAATGTCACTGGCAGTGAAGGGGTTAACACTAGGGGGCGATCAAGGGGTTAACTATGTTCCCTGGGAGGTGATTCTAACTGAAGGGGGAGGGGAGTGACTAGAGGAAGTGACAGATCGTGGTTCCTATCTAATAGGAAGACACGATCTGTCATTCCTCTCAGAACAAAACACTGATTTGTGTGTTTTTACAAAAACTTCCGTGTTCTGTCCCTCGTGCTCACGATCGCTCGTGGCTGGCAGTCATCGCGACCATCGGCCACGAGCATCGGCACCCCTGCTGTGCAGCGGGCACAAGCGCGCCTACTATCCCGATCTCGCGAGCCGAGTTACAGCTACGACGGTTTGCGGGATCGTGCCGACCTGCCGCAGTATAATGACGGTAGCTGGTCGGCAAGCAGTTAATATAGAAAAATGTAAAATAATGCATTTGGTTGCCAAAAATATGAATGAAATCTACTCACTAGGGGGTTAACCTCTGGGGGAATCTAGGATGGAAAAGGACTTGGGGGTCCTAGTAGATGATATGCTCAGCAATGGCATGCAATGCCAAGCTGCTGATAAAAAGCAAACAGAATATTGGCATGCATTAAAAAGGGGATCAACTCCGGAGATAAAATGATAATTCTCCCACTCTACAAGACTCACCTGGAGTATGCTGTCCAGTTCTGGGCACCAGTCCTCAGGAAGGATGTACTGGAAATGGAGCGAGTACAACGAAGGGCAACAAAGCTAATAAAGGGTCTGGAGGATCTTAGTTATGAGGAAAGGTTGCGAGCACTGAACTTATTCTCTCTGGAGAAGAGACGCTTGAGAGGGATATGATTTCAATTTACAAATACCGTACTGGTGACCTCACAATAGCGATATACAATGTAATACATACAAGGATATACAATGTAATACTGACATATAATCACACACATAGGTTGGACTTGATGGACTTGTGTCTTTTTTAAACCTCATCTACTATATTGGATGCCTGCCCAGGTGTGTGTCCCAACTCAACAGCAGCATGTCAAGAAAGGAGAAAAGGTCATTGATGATATCACAGTGCTTGAATCCAGTTTATTTAGGTAATACAAATTCATGTTGTTATATCTGGCCTGTCAACCACCCACTGAAATGGGTTTTGCCCTAATGGACATAATCATAAAGACTACTCCATTATTAAGAATGTTTGAGAGACACATATTGAAGGGGATGTGTCATGTATCTGCTCCAAAAGCCGAAATGCTGAGAGGGTTCTCCTTTTGGCTGAGTGATCGGTGTCCCTGAAGATGGTAACAGGGATCATTAAGCCCCAAGAAGCAGGGATTGCTGGCTGTGCTACGGGTGTCAGTTGCTGGTATGGAGACCTCCCTGCAGGTGGACTCCGGGTGAGAGGGGCAGCTGGTTCTTGGTAGGAAGCAGGTTGTGCAAGCAGCACACAGCAAGAACGTAGCAGCAGGCTGGTCACAGCAGGTAAGTGCAGTAGTGGGTGAATCACAGCAGGCAGGGCAAGACCGGAGGCATAGTCAGGAGTCATAGCTAAGGTAAGAAAACCGATGATCGGCAGACATGGTCAGGCAAGCTGAGGTCACACACAAGACAGGAGCAGATCTGTAGACAAGCCAAGGTCAGAGGCAAGCGAGAGACAAGAGGAATCAGTAATGGGTACTTCAGAAGCACAAGCACACAGGATAACAGGAATCAGGAAGCCAAAGACCAGTCAGCGTTCATGTGCATCAATTATTCCTTTAAAGGCCAGAGGGCACTACAATCTACCGCAGGTTGTGTGTGCCGGCGCACATGCACACGTCCATTCTCTTCTACTGCCTGTGCGTGCATTTCCGCATAAATGGGCGAGACCATGTTGGATATTGCCCATTATGCCAGGTTTCTGGGCAAATCTCCTCCAGCTTGTCCCCTGACAGGGTGGATGACAGGGGGGATGTTCAGGAAACACAATGTAAATTTGTGTTTCCTAAATAAACGGTGCGGCCCTTCCCTTCTTTTTGACACATTGATATTTAAAGTGATTGTAAAATCTTGTTTTTTTTTAGTTTTTAGTTAAAAATAACAAACATGTGTATACTTACCTCTTCTGTGCAGTGGATTTGCACAGAGCAGACCAGATCCTCCACTTCTCAGGTCCCTCTTTAGTGCTCTTGACCACTCCTTCCTGTTGAGTGCCCCAACAGCAAGCAGCTTGCTAAGGGGGCACCCATGCCAAGACGCTGCTCCCTGTGTCTATTAACCGCTTGCCGACCACCTCACGCAGATATGCTGCGGCAGAAGGGCTCGTACAGGCAAAACCTTGTACCTGTACATTGCCCTTTAAGAGGCGGCCAGCGGCGCATGGCAAGCTCCATGAGTCGGGTCGCGGGGAAGAAGAACGGGGAGATGCTGATGTAAAACAGCATCTCCCCGTTCTGCCTAGTGACAGTGTCACTCGATCTCTGCTCCCTGTCATCGGAGCAGAGATCAATGACGTCACAGACACAGCCCATCCCCCTGACAGTTAGAAAACACTCCCTAGTACTGATTTAACCCCTCCCCGTCCCCTAGTGGTTAACCCCTTCACTGCCAGTGTCATTTACATGGAATCTATAACTTTTGCGCAAACCGATCAATAATCGCTTATTGCGATTTTTTTACCAAAAGTATGTAGAAGAATACGTATCGGCCTAAACTGAGGAAAAAAATAGTTTTTTATATATTTTTGGGGGATATTTATTATAGCAAAAAGTAAAAAATAATGCGTTTTTTTCAAAATTGTCACTCTCTTTTTGTTTATAGCGCAAAAAATAAAAACCGCAGAGGTGATCAAATACCACCAAAAGAAAGCTCTATTTGTGGGAAAAAAAGGACGTCAATTTTGTTTGAGAACCACGTCGCATGACCGCGCAATTGTCAGTTAAAGCGATGCAGTGCCGAATCGCAAAAACGCATAGAATGCATTAAGGTAAAAAACCTTCTGCCTATACAACTCCTTTAACCACTTCAGCCCTGGAAGGATTTGCCCCCTTCCTGACCAGGCCATTTTTTTGCGATACGGCACTGCGTCGCTTTAACTGACAATTGCGTGGTCGTGCAAAATTGTACCCAAACACAATTTATGCCCTTTTTTCTCCACAAATCGAGCTTTCTTTTGGTGGTATTTGATCACTTCTGCGGTTTTAATTTTTTGCGCTATAAACCAACAAAGAGCAACAATTTTGAAAAAAACACATTATTTTGTACTTTTTGCTATAATAAATATCCAAAACAATGATAAAAAAAACGAATTTCTTCATCAGTTTAGGCCGATATGTAAAATAAATAACAAATTAAATATTCCTTTCACTATAAATCTACAGCGGTTAAATGCCTTTTACTTTATTTCATCCACATAGACTTTGTAATAACATATCAGTGAACCCTTTTTTCTAATGTTCACAGGAACTGTTCAGAATTTTTTTGTGTGTTTTTATGTAGTTCTGGTAACTGGCCTCATGTTTTAACCACTTGCTTACTGGGCATCAACCCCTTACTCCGATCTGTGACCAAGGGAGTTTCATAGACTTGCTTATCACAGAGCGCGCCGGGCATGTCCTGCATGGGGTGAGCAGGCCGCTCGAGCACGGGAGAATGTCTATTGATGCCTTCCCGGCAAAGTAGGTCCACACTGTAGCCGTCATTTAGCTATAGTGTGGAACTGAAGCAGTTAAGTAACAAGGATAGGGCTAAATGTGTGCACAGGGCTTTTCATAATGTCACAGAGAATCCAAGACAATGTAAGACAGAGAAATATAGTAGGGCTTTAAGTGCATCTAAACACAATTTATTTATTTTTTGTTGTTTTTTTTTTTTTGTTTTGAATAAGGTTTGGAAGGGTTATCAAGCCCTTCAGATGCTAAACCATGTTTTTGGATTAAAGGTGCCAATTTATTCCAGAATGGATATAGCCCTCTATTACCCACTAAGGGGATTGTTATTAATACTACTAATATTATTATTTTTACTATTAATATTACATTTAGACCCCTTTCATACATGCTGTCCGTTTGTCCGTTTTTCATCCATTCGTTGCCGGGTAAAAACATCAATGCATCTCTATGAAAAAACTGATGTAAATGGATGATCATCAGTTTACATCCGCATCCATCCCATTGTTTTTTTTTTTTAACTGATCAAAGCTCTATTTTTCTTCCATTAAAAAAACAGATCAGATGTAAAACGGATTTAAAAAAACAAATGGTCAGTTTTTCATCTGTTTTTGCATTGGTAGTGGATGTAAAAAAACGGATAAAAAACTGATGAGCACGGATGAAAAACTGATGAAAAACTGATGAATACTTCATCTGTTCGGACGTGCCTGAACTGATAAAATGAACAGTCTGCATGTGTGATAGGGGTCTTATTGTTACAAATCAGTGGATGTAACATTCACCAAACATTTACTGTCAGCTGCTAAAGCATGTTTTTGGAATAAAGGAGCCAATTTATTTGAGAATGGATATAGCCCTCTATTAACCACTAAGGTGTATATTAACCACCTGACAACTGGGCACTTAAACCCCCTTCGTGACCAGACCAATTTTCAGCTTTCAGCGCTCTCACACTTTGAATGACAATTACTCAGTCATGCAATACTGTACCCAAATGAATTTTTTGTCCTTTTTTTCATACAAATAGAGCTTTCTTTTGGTGGTATTTGATCACCTCTGGGTTTTTTATTTTTTGCGCTATAAATGAAAAAAGACCGCAAATTTTGAAAAAAAACGCATTTTTCTTAGTTTCTGTGATAAAATTTTTCAAATTAGTAATTTTTCTTCATAAATTTTGGCCACAATTTATACTGCTACATATCTTTGGTAAAAATAACCCAAATTAGTGGATATTATTTGGTCTTTCTGAAAGTTAGAGAGTCTACAAGTTATGGTGCAAATCATAAAAATTGATCACACGTGATGCACTGACGGCCTATCTCATTTCTTGTGACCCGAACAAGTCAGGAAAGTACAAATACCCCCCAAATGACCCCTTTTTTGAAAGTAGACATTCCAAGGTATTTAGTAAGATGCATGGTGAGGTTTTTGATGTTGTCATTATTTCCCACAATTCTTTGCAAAATGAAGATTTTTTTTTTTTTTTTTTTTTCCCCCACAAAATTGTCATTGTAATAGGTTATTTCTCTCACATGGCATGTATATACCACAAATGACACCCCAAAATACATTCTGCTACTCCTCCTGAGTATTACGATACCACATGTGTGGGACTTTTTTCACAGCCTGGCCACATAGAGAGGCCCAACATGCATGGAGCACCATCACGTGTTCTAGGAGCAAAAATTACACATCTAATTTGTTGACTACCTATTACACTTTTGAAGGCCCTGGAGCACCAGGACAATGACACGTGACACTGAGGTGGCACTGATGACAAATGGCACTGATACGTGGCACTGATGTGGCACTGATGACAGATGGCACTGATACGTGGCACTGACGTGGCACTGATGACAGATGGCACTAATACGTGGCACTGATGACAGATGGCACTAATACGTGGCACTGACAGATGGCACTAATACGTGGCATTGACAGATGGCACTAATATGTGGCACTGATGACACATGGCACTAATATGTGGCACTGACGGCATGTGGCGCTGATGACAAATGGCACTGATATGTGGCACTGATGACATGTGGCACTGATGAAAGATGGCACTAATACATGGCACTGATGACAGATGGCACTAATACGTGGCACTGATGACCGATGGCACTAATACGTGGCACTGATGACAGATGGCACTAATACGTGGCACTGATGACAGATGGCACTAATACGTGGCACTGATGACACTGATGACAGGTGGCACTGATACGTGGCACTGATGACACTGATGACAGGTGGCACTAATACGTGGCACTGATGACACGTGACACTGATGACAGATGGCACGTGACACTGATGACAGATGGCACGTGACACTGACAGGTGGCACTGATGAAAGATGGCACTGATGACAGATGGCACTATGTGGCACTGATGACAGATGGCACTATGTGGCACTGATGACAGATGGCACTATGTGGCACTGATGACAGATGGCACTATGTGGCACTGATGACAGATGGCACTATGTGGCACTGATGACAGATGGCACTTATACGTGGCAGTGGGGACAGATGGCAGGGGCAGATGGCAGGGGCAGATGACGGGGCAGATGACGGGGCAGATGGCAGGGGCAGATGGCAGGGGCAGATGGCAGGGGCAGATGACAGGGCAGATGACAGGGGCAGATGACAGGGGCAGATGACGGGGCAGATGGACGGGGCAGATGGCAGGGGCAGATGACAGGGCAGATGGCAGGGGCAGATGACAGGGGCAGATGACAGGGCAGATGACAGGGCAGATGGCAGGGGCAGATGACAGGGCAGATGACAGGGCAGATGGCAGGGGCAGATGGCAGGGGCAGATGACAGGGCAGATGACAGGGCAGATGGCAGGGGCAGATGACAGGGGCAGATGGCAGGGGCAGATGGCAGGGGCAGATGGCAGGGGCAGATGACAGGGCAGATGACAGGGCAGATGACAGGGCAGATGACAGGGCAGATGACAGGGCAGATGACAGGGACTGTTAACAGCGGGACACTTTTTTTTTTTTTTTTTTTACACTCACCGCCGCAGCGGTTCCGCTCTCCCTCCTCACACGCTGTCTCTGTGTGAGGAGGGAGAGCCGGCGATGAGAGATGATCTCATATGTTTACATATGAGATCCTCTCTCATTGGCACCGCCGATCGCACCGTAAACGGCCGCTGTCATTGGCCGTTTACGGTGATCTGTGACTGGCTGTGTCCGAGGGACACGGCCAGCACAAAACTTCCGCGATGCGCGCTCGCGGGAGCGCGCAATGCGGAAGTAAACAGGAGGACGTCCAGGGACGCCCTCCCGGCAATTTGAGTCCGCGCTGTAGCCGTCTTTCGGCTATAGTGCGGACGCCTAGTGGATAATATTATTATTAGTTATTATTATTATTATTATTATTATTATTATTACTACTACTACTACTACATTTAATATTACAAAACAGTGGCTGTAGCAGTCACCAAACATTTACTGCAGGTGAATCCTCATGATGCATGTGTTTTAAATGACAGTGAATGTTTGGTGAACGTGTATTCTATTATTATTTTTATTATTATTATTACACCATCCAAGATAGTTGCTAGGTTATGTAAATCTAGTTTTGGCAGTGTAGCTGCATTTAATTGTTTTGGTCTGTTCTGTGTTTCACTGAGTGCAGGGTTGCCTGCTTCGCCCTGTCTGTCTGGAAATGTTCTGGAAGATAATGGCCCTGGCCAATCCATGTAGAGAGTTGCTCTGATGGTGGCGGGAAGTGTGTATAAATTCTCTGAGACTTGGAGCAGAAGTGTCTCCAACACCATCTCTCCCTTCTACTCAAGTGTTCCAGGCTTTTCCTTTTTAAATGCTCCTGCCCCTTTAGCAGTCCTCATGGACTGTGTAGTTCTGCTTCAGCTAATCTGGATGAAAGAATCCTGCTTACAGCATACAAGTCCCAGTGTTCTCAGCATTCTTGTATGGGTGGTGTGATAACTAAGTTGCAGAGCACTGCCATCTTGTGGCCAAATACAATCCTGCATAACAGTAACATTGCACAGTGTTACATACCTAAAGGGAATTCACTACTAAAGTGCTCCTGAAAAGCTTGGCCCAATGTTTGCTGCATGCAAGGATGCTTGCTCACATTACTAAGAAGAAGTTTAAGTTTAGTGTCCTCGAGCTCATTACTAAAAGTTACTGGAGTATCCCACAGTAACCCTGAACCTATCCAAGTTCAAGTTCTTCAATAAAGCTTCAGAAAATCATAAACCTAGACTGTTCATTGAGCCAAAGGAGGGACTGTGACTGTCTGCTTAGCTGTGGGGCAATTACTGGAAAAAGAACCTTGGGCATGTATTCAGCGACCCTTGTGGGGATGAACGCTACATGATGATGATAATTATTATTATTAATTATATTATTATAAAGCAGTAGATGTAGTATTCACCTAACATTCGCTGTGGAATAGTCTTCCTGGGGCATATGTTTTATATGAGAGTGACTTTTTAACCTGCAGTGACTGTTTGATAAAAGACATAGAGGAAAAAACAAATTGATTTTGCGCTTTAAGGGGTCTAATTTTTTTGGGGGTGTTTTCCTCCAGACTTGTAGCTCCCCCCTACTGCCACAAGGTGAAGGCAATAATTGAAACATATTCAAAGTTCTGTTGGAGGGACTTTGGGGCCCAGTAATAATATGGGCCAGTGTTTTTTGCTGGATTCTTGGATTACCCCATGTTGGTCATTGTATTTAGTAGTAAAGATGGCTGTTGTGGTATTGCTAACACCATCAATATTTGTTTCATTGGATTCCTTTTGTTCATTGTCTAATTTGTCTAATTATCCTTACACTCTCAAAGGTTTTTAATGATGTCTGTGCCCCCACTTGGGGAGATTCAGTCTGTCCTGGTGACCATTGTAACTGAGTTTGAAGGTAAGGTAAAGTAAAAAAAAAAAAAAGTCACCAGAACAGAAATAGAGAGAAATCATATAGATAATAGAGAGAATTTCCCTCACTTTAGAGAGATTTCTTTTCACTTCTTGTTGTATCCATAAAACAGGAAGTGAGGGAGAATCTTCCAAAGGAGCACCTGCCCTTGAAAGACAGGCAATTTATTCATTCCGAGCAAGGATTATAACTCTATTTCAAATCTATTCACTTTAATGTTTAATATTTTTTTTTTTTGCTATGTAATTAATAGAGTGGTCGGGTGATTTCTTACAGTTTATGATGGTTTGATAATCATCATTCAATATACAGTATGTCAGTTTGATTGGATATTGGTTTGAATTATGTCTGATTATGCGGTATTCCACTGTCACAAAATGAACACACTTTTCTGTATTTATTCCCCTGTTTCATTGCTGTTTATCTTATTTATTGCTTACAAGTGAAATGTTGTTTTATTTCGTATTATTTAATAGTGCGCCAAGACCCAGGTGTGTCTTCAGACAGATATGACATGATTTCTGAAATATTTTTTATATATATATATATTTTGTAATAAATACTTTTTTAAAATATCTATAGCTGGGTGGATTTTTCATTTTATAGTTCTTCTATATACTGTATACGTTTTAATGATGTATTTGTTGTTGTCCAATGTGTCTATTATCTTTAATTACCGCAATAAGGTGCAGTAGTGCAGGATGCAATGCTTTTTCCATTTCAAAATTCACCAGGCTACAACAGTGTGTACCTTTCTGCCATGGAGAACTATAAAAAAAACAGATTCAGGTATGTTTTTAAATACAGTGATAACCAGTTACAACTGACCTTCTGATGTTAAAGTAGACTTAAACTCAAAAAGTTGAGATTTGCTATGTTATAGCCAAAGTATATGTCACCAGCACACCAATGATCAGTGAAATAACGTCCACACATTTATTGGGTGATCATATCACAGTGTTAAAGTGCAACTTTTCAGGGTCACCCAGGATCCCTTCATTGGGCATGTGATGTTGTATGATGTGATTATGTTGTGATTGTTATGATGTGATTATGTTACATAGGTACATAGTTAGCCAGGTTGAAAAAAGACACAAGTCCATCAAGTTAAACCAAAAAAACTACAAACCTACACCCACAGTTGATCCAGAGGAAGGCAAAAAAACCCCAGCAAAGCATGATCCAATTTGCTACAGCAGGGGAAAAAATTCCTTCCTGATCCCCCGAGAGGCAATCGGATTTTCCCTGGATCAACTTTACCTATAAATGTTAGTACCCAGTTACAGTATATTGTGTACATTTAGGAAAGAATCCAGGCCTTTTTTAAGAAATCGACTGAGCTTGCCAGAACCACCTCTGGAGGGTGTCTTTTCCATATTTTCACAGCTCTTACTGTGAAGAAAGCTTTCCGTATTTGGAGATGAAATCTTTTTTCCTCTACACGTAAAGAGTGCCCCCATGTCCTCTGTGATGACCCTAAAGGGATTGTAAAGGCTTGTTTTTTTTTTTAATAACAAATATTTCATATTTACCTCCCCTGTGCAGTTCATTTTGCACAGAGTGGCCTCAATCATCCTCTTCTGGGTTCCCGGGGGGACACTATCAGCTACTCCTCGCATCGTGTAACCCCCTGGGAGAAGCGCTCCCCCAGGGGGTTACCTTGCAGACGTGCTCCCCAGTCCAGCATTTGCGTGCATAGACACAGAATGACAGACTCGGCCCCCCGGCACCCACATCATTGGATTTGATTGACAGCAGGAGCCAATGGCTGCGCTGCAATCAATCTATCCAATCAGGAGCCGAGAACCCTGGGCAGAGAGGTCCAGCGCGTCTCCGCAGAGGGATAAAAGGGCTTGGGTGAGTAAAACGGGGGGGCTGGGGGGTCGGTCACCGTCAGAAGTTTTTTCACCTTAACGCATAGGATGCATTAAGGTGAAAAAACACGAGGGTTTACAACCCCTTTAAAGTGTATAACTTAATACCAAGTTCACAATATGGACCACTTATGTATTTGTACATGTTGATCATATCCCCCTTAATCTCCTCTTCTCAAGAGTGAATAAATTCAGTTCCTCTAATCTTTCCTCATAGCTGAGCTCCTCCATGCCTCTTATCAGTTTGGTTGCCCTTCTCTGCACTTTCTCTACTTCCCCCGATATCCTTTTTGAGAACTGGAGCCTAAAATTGAACTGCATATTCCAGATGAGGTCTTACTAATGATTTGTACAGGGACAAAATTATCTCTCTTTTTCTCCCTCTGGAGTCCATACCTCTCTTAATACATGAAAGGACTTTGCTCGCTTTGAAAACCGCAGCTTGGCATTGCATGTTACTATTGAGCTTATGATCCACCAAAACCCCCAGATCCTTCTCCACCATTGATTCCCCCAGTTGTATACCCCAGTATGTATGATGCATGCATAGTCTTAGCCCCCAAGTGCATAACATTACATTTATCAACATTAAACCTCATTTGCCACATAGTTTCCCAATTAGACAGAGAATTGAGGTTGGCTTTAAGGATGTTATTCCACTGCATAGCTTGGTGTCATCTGCAAAGACAGAAATGTTACTTTTAATCCCGGACCCTACATCATTTATAAAGATATTAAAAAGTAAGGGTCCCAACACTGAACCTTGGAGTACACCACTGATAACCTTAGACCATTCCAAGCATGAGTCATTAACCATTAGTCTTTGAATTCCGTTATTTAGCCAGTTTTCTATCCATTTACAAATTGATCTTTCCAAACCTGTAGACTTTACCTTACACATGAGCTGTGTGTGGGGAACTGTGTCAAACGCTTTTGCAAAATCCAAGTTTACCACGTCCACAGCCACCTCTCTGTCCAAGGTTTTACTTACCTCTTCATAAAAAGAAATCAGATTTGTTTGAGGACTTCCGTCTTTCATGAATCCATGCTGTCTGTTGGTTAAAATATTTTTTTCCAACAAGAACTTGTCTATGTGGTCTTTTATTAAATGCTCCAGTATCTTTCCGACTATAGAAGGTAATCTAACAGGTCTATAGTTACTTGGTAAAGACTTTGATCCCTTTTTAAATATGGGCACCACATTGGCCCTGCGCCAATCCAGTGGACATCGCGGCCGCTTGCCACGCGCATCGGCTTCGGCATCGTGCCCCCTATCACTCTTAAAGTGGCTGACCTACACCTATGGCGATTCGCGCAGCCTTGCCAATCTGCCACAGTGTAATGACGGTGGCTGATCGGCAAGTGGTTAAGGGGGAATAGCAGGGGGTGTGTCTTATACTTACATAGTTTTTCTAATGAGTGTTCCTCGTTCCAATCTCAAAAAGTTGGGAGGTATGCATCTGGGATAGTGAGAAACACAGCAAAGGACATTCCCTGGTACCTGAGATTGTTACTGTCACTGACTAAGTTCACAGTAGACATGTGCATTCGTTTTCGTCCAAATGCATTTTCTTCCGAATTTTAGGTATTTACGTTATCGTTTTAACAAACGATAACGAAAGTGCAGAATCCGAAAAACGAAAGATCCGACATAAACAAATGCTTTATTTTCTTTTCGCTGCTACAACAGTTCGATATAGATAGGAGATTCGACATGATGCTGACAATAACAATCTGTGTCCATCAAACCTGTGGTCGAATGTGCCTAACCTTAACTCTATTAGCCCAACAAGATTATTCTACATGGAGAGAAAAGATTCGACATAGAGAGAAAAGATTCGACGTAGGGGAGAAAAGATTTGACGTAGGGGAGAAAAGATTCAACGTAGGGGAGAGAAGATGAATAAAAATAATGAGTATGATGAATGTTATTGGCTGATTGTAACCAAAGAGGAGGAGCAGTAAAATAGCTAGAACTAAGTACACACGTACTTTGGCTTATGGTGTCTGTTGAAAGTTCTAAGAAGATTCCACGGAGCAGTTAAACTATATGGCGTTGTACAGTTTAGCTGCTCCGTCGAATCTTCTTTGAACATTCGACAGACACCATAAGCCTTCAATGACAGATTCGACCTTAATTTGGATTTTCGGACTAATGCAATTTTTAACGAACAACGAAATAAATAAAAACGAATTTCGGGAGTAACTAAATACAAATTTATTTTTCGGACGAAAACGAAATTCCGAAACGAAATATTTTGTGCACATGTCTAGTTCACAGCCAGATTGTTGGAAAGAACGCTGCAATTGCTGACTTTGTTGAGCCGCTGTCGAGGAATGAAGAGAAATCAGCCATTACGAAATACTAGTACAAAAAAATATATATCACAAACCTATATTTACTTGATATATTAGGTAATTCAATAAATTCCAGTGCTATTAGGGATATATCCCACACCAAAGTATAGACAAACAACAACAATTAGAGGAAGATAAGTGATACCACAATCCCAGTGCTGCAAGAAAATCTGTTGTCCCAATTAACACAGGGGAATACAAATATATTTCATAATATATATATATATATATATATATATATATATATATATATATATATATATATATATATATATATATATATATACATATATATATATATATACAAAAATAATACATATAGTTTGTGACACCACAACAAGGGTGCTGTAACAAATATTGTAACCAATTTACATAAGAATAACATGCAAAAAATAAAAGGTCCTTTGTGCTTATTTGCGATGATCAATAATCTTCAATAGTGATACCAACTGCATGCAACTCAGCAAAGTGCTCCACCTCGTACTCATAGTATAGACATAGCCTTACATAGAACACTTACATAGTAGGTGAGGTTGAAAAAAGACACAAGTCCATCAAGTCCAACCTATGTGTGTGATTATGTGTCAGTATTACATTGTATATCCCTGTATGTTGCGGTCATTCAGGTGCTTATCTAATAGTTTCTTGAAGCTATCAATGCTCCCCGCTGAGACCACCGCCTGTGGAAGGGAATTCCACATCCTTGCCGCTCTTACAGTAAAGAACCCTCTACGTAGTTTAAGGTTAAACCTCTTTTCTTCTAATTTTAATGAGTGGCCACGAGTCTTGTTAAACTCTCTTCCAGTCACCAGTCCGGTATTTGTAAATTGAAATCATATCCCCTCTCAAGCGTCTCTTCTCCAGAGAGAATAAGTTCAGTGCTCGCAACCTTTCTTCATAACTAACATCCTCCAGACCCTTTATTAGCTTTGTTGCCCTTCTTTGTACTCGCTCCATTTCCAGTACATCCTTCCTGAGGACTGGTGCCCAGAACTGGACCGCATACTCTAGGTGCGGCCGGACCAGAGTCTTGTAGAGCGGGAGAATTATCGTTTTATCTCTGGAGTTGATCTTCTTTTTAATGCATGCCAATATTCTGTTTGCTTTGTTAGCAGCAGCTTGGCATTGCATGCCATTGCTGAGCCTATCATCTACTAGGACCTTTTCCATCCTAGATTCCCCCAGAGGTTCACCCCCTAGTGAGTAGATTGCATTCATATTTTTGGCACCCAAATGCATTATTTTACATTTTTCTACATTTAACCTCATTTCCCATGTAGCTGCCCACCCCATTAATTTGTTCAGATCTTTTTGCAAGGTTTCCACATCCTGCAGGGAAGTTATTGCCCTGCTTAGCTTAGTATCTTCTGCAAATACAGAGATTGAACTGTTTACCCCATCCTCTAAGTCGTTTATGAACAAAATAAATAGAAATGGTCCCAGCACAGAACTCTGGGGGACACCACTACCCACCCCTGACCATTCCGAGTACTCCCCATTTATCACCACCCTCTGAACTCGCCCTTGTAGCCAGTTTTCAATCCATGTACTCACCCTATGGTCCATGCCAACAGACCTTATTTTGTACAGTAAATGTTTATGGGAAACTGTGTCAAATGCTTTTGCAAAATCCAGATACACCACGTCTACGGGCCTTCCTTTATCTAGATGGCAACTCACCTCCTCATAGAAGGTTAATAGATTGGTATCACTTATACTTATCACTTATACTTTATTTGTTGTTGTTTGTCTATCCGCTAGCCGACCAGCTGCCGCAGTTATACTGTGGCAGGTTGACACGGCTGTGCAAATCGCCGTAGGTATACCTCGGCTCTTTAAGATGCTATTGCAGGCGCACGCACCTGCACTGTGTCCCCGTAGCCGATGCGCGTGTCTGCTGGGCACCCACGATCGCTCGTGACAGAACGAGAACAGAGATGTGTGTGTGTAAACAGACTGACAGGTTCTGTCAGGGGAGAGGAGACAGATCGTGTGTTCCTACTAAGTAGGAACAATTATCTGTCTCCTCCTCTAGTCACTCCCATCCCCCCACAGTTAGAACACACAGTGAGGGAACACATTTAACCCCTTGATCGCCCCCTAGTGTTAACCCTTTCATTGCCAGTGACATTTATACAGTAATCAGTGGCTATTTTTCGCCAAAGTGTCAAAAGTGTCCGATTTCTCTGCCGTAATAGTAGACTTTTACTATAATTCGGAACTCTCCAATGCCAGATTTGGGCCTCAATGTAATGGCCAGAGAAAAAAGGGCTTTAATATAAACACCTAGATATTATTATGACATTACTCCCCTTTAGACTGGGTAGCCCATGGTATAGTGTTTAGGAGTTACTCTCTGTTCCCCTTGTTTGTTATCAACCATATATTTTGTTTGCCATTATTGTACATATTTGTTGTTCCTGTTCCTTCAACCTATTGGAGTACTGTGTATATTTGCAATAAATATTCCCCCTTCAGACTAGGTGTGTCAAAGATGGTGGTGTCGCTTGCAGAGTCATGGGCACTGAGAACAGGGGACCCCTATGGGGGTGAGTGCTACACTCTGAACTTCAGTACCTACAGGTAAGCCTTATTTTAGGCTTACCTGTATATACAGTAAATACCTCCTAATAGGTGCACCATTTAGGAGATATTTACTATAGTAGCAGCTGATGACATCACCAGTGTATGCGCACTGCTCTATTGAGATAGCTGTGCCGCCACCGTGACTCCTGCATGCATGCGCAAGAGTGATGTCATTGCAGCTCAGTCAGTCAAACTGCCAAAGCCCGCAAACCCGGAAGGAAGACCAGGTGAAGATAGAAGCCCTGTCAGTGGTGACAGCACAACGCTGGAGGGCTTCGTTGTAAGGTAAGTCTTTCATAATGTGCTAGTATGCAATGCATACCAGCACATAATGCTATTATTTTGCAGGGGACATTTTTTTTTTTTTTGTGGTTTACTACCGCTTTAATAAATGAGAAATAAGGGATATACCTGGCTATCATGATGTGCAGCAGCTCCAATACTGACCAGAGTTTGCTAGTCATAGTTTTAAAAAAATCAACTACATCGTGGGTACCTTGTTCAAAGAATGGGGCAGCTGGCTGAGACTGTAGCAATACGAGATATGCTTTCACATAGTGACAGACAGGAAGTGCTGGGGGTAGGGGTTAAATTCTGTAAACGTTTCATACCCCAAGGGTTTGTTACACTACAGCGCAGGTTAAAATAAATGGTACAATAAGCTAAAAATGTTCTTTTAACTCCAGGTCAGGTTTAAATCTTGGTCCAATGGTGGCGCAGAAGGAAAGAAACCAGATTCTTTACACTTTGCAATATATTTTATTGATCTCACATAAACATGATAGAAAGCTGTTGTTGCTTAAGCTGCTTTAAAACGGCATAAGTCTCTTTTATAGGACATAATCATAAGGAAGAAAAGGAGACCATGTGAAGGATTCGGTAACACAAAGGGACATTAATGGCGAGGATAATTCAGGGGTAGCTCTAAAGTCTTGGAGCCTCTTTAACTTATTCACTAAAGGTTTAGCTACATGCTGGGATTTTTACTTATCTTCTTGCTTTTGGCCCCCGTTTTTCTTAAGGGATTTATTAAAGTGGAACTTGGGGCAAAATAAAAAAATATATTTATTTTGCAGTTTTCCAATAGTAATAACAGAGTAGTTTCTGTAAAATGGGTTTATTACCTGTTAATCATGCCAGTAGACTAGATCTGTTGGCTTTCCACTTCCACGTCCTATGAAGATAAAACAAAATGTAATCATAATTTAAATAATAAGATTAAAAATATATATATATATATATATATATATATATATATATATATATATATATATATATATATATATATATATATATATATATATTTTTTTTTCCGCTTCCTCTAAGAGGGTATAAGAAGGTGACAATACTGTTTAATATGCAGTGAAATTGCACAAATATGTTCCCACCCTGTGGATAGGGAATCCTTAGGTGGACGGTTGTTTTATGGACTTTAAGTAAATAAAGGTTAGCTCAAGTTAACTATTTTTAAGCAAAAGTTTTATTTTTATTTATTTTTTTTAAAAGAATGCCTAAATCATATGAATAAAAGATGTAAGCACCTCAGGTAGTTTTAGAGTTTGTCCTAATCCCTCTAAATGTCACTTTTGCTTGACAGCTTGAACTGCATGTAAATGAAGAAAACTATTAATAAAGACATTGTAGTTAGAAAAAAAAGGAATTCGTATACTGAATGCAAAAAAACTATTATTACAGATATGTGCCATATATGATTACCAGAATACAACATTTTTCAATATAGTGGTCGCTTAACATTAGGCAACCAAGCAATTAAAAATCCAGTGTAGCTGAGCCTCAAAGGACTATACAAGCTTTTTAAGGTGTCTGCTAGAAATGAGCACAGTTATTTCGGCTAAATCAATTACTGATTTCAGCGCTGGCAAAATTTTACCCAAGTGGAAATTCTCCTTTCTGCTCTCTGAGCTGCATAGGTGAAATTTACTTAAAAAAAAAAAAATCTGTGATCTTCTTTTCCTTTTTTTTGTGTTTGGTTTTTATTTGTGTATTGGGACTTTTATTGTTTTCTTCTGTCTAATTTTTTTTTCTTTCCATGAAAAAAATGTAAATATGGAGACTAATGAGGAGCTGCTTTTGGGGACAAGAACAGGTCCAGGATAGCTGATTGGAGCTTCACTCAATCTAAGGAACCATTAAAAAGCCAAATGTACCTGTAAAAACCACTAAAAACCTAATTTGTTATACCATGCTCATGATTTCAAAATAGTAAAATTTCGGAGCTATGCAAATTTAGATTTTTTCTCATCCTTGGAGCCTACAGACATAAGACACATGTTTCAGGCTTGACCAGTTAGCATCAGATTGGGGAACAATGTTATGTTTATTTAGTTGCCTACCTTGTTAGATGTTCCCTGGTCAAGCTTTCTCAGGAAGAAAGTCAATTGTCTTGGTTATATTTTTACAGCTGATTGCTAGTGTTTTTTCTCCAGAGGGAGTCTTACAAGTCTCCAAACTCTACTACCGATCACTTGCTAAGTTCACCTTTTCATGAAGTGCAGTTGCTCCAAAGCTTAGTAAATGTGGTAAAGCTCTGCTGACTTCCATCATCCATACATGTGCAAGCAAAAATGCATTTTTTTTTTAACATTTTCCTAGCATATGATAAGGTATTCCTTGCAAATTAAAGCTTCATCTTATTTACTAGGCTTGCAAAGTGCACAGTCTATTAGCCTTTAGTAAATCTACTGTAGCACCATCCTAGATAGGTGCTAGACAAAGTAAATTTGGCTTTTAGCTCCACTGTAATCAGGTAAGCTGCATGTGATTATTTTGGGTTGTTCTGTATTTTACAGGCTTGATTATTCTCCCCTGCATTCTAGAAAACTCCTGGTTGTTCTGGGACACAGGTGTCAAGCAAAGCCTTTTGCAAAGTCGAGGCACAAACAGAGGACCCAATACTATCAGCAGCTCCAGGGCCGTCTTTAATATTGATTGGACCCTGGGCAAACCTTTTCTTGGGGCCCCCCCATGCAGTTTTGCTCTCCACCTGCTCTGAGACATACAATAAATAGCAGCTAGACTCAGAATCAGTTTACTGAATCAGATCAGGCAGCTATTGCGATTGGTTGCCAGAGGTTACAGTGTATCATTACTGCTCACTGACTGGTTGCTAGAGGTTACAGCATACATTACGGCTCACTGATTAGTTGCTAGAGGTTACAGCACATGATTTCTGCTTGTTGATATGTTGCTGGAGATTACTGTGGATATGACCTCAGGAGGGCATGATATACATATCAATGCCACTGGCCGCCCCTATTTACATATGAATGCCAGTAATTTACATGTAAACACAGGGTCTGAAGGTGAGTCATCTTTACACAACAATAGGGCAGAGCTGGGCAGCATTAGTAGCAGCACTTCACACTGACATATTGGGACACAGCACAGGACTAAAACCTCAAGGGATGAGGGAATTTAAACCAGGATAGTTGGCAAGTATGAGGCAGCTGCTTTGGGCCCCACAACAATGACAGGGCCCAGGGCAGCTGCCCCTTTTGCCCTGCCTTAAAAACGGCCCTGAGCAGCTCCTATGGGAATACCGGTACACTACCATATAGTATCTGTGATACCCTGTGCTGCTGACTGCACACCGTACACTGCAATACACAGCCCTAGAGTAAGTATCCATAATATAGCTCACAAGGGCAAGCACTTATTGGTCAGAGCAGCCACGTGCCTGTTCTGGACCAATGAGTAGTGCATATAAGTGCATCTATTTCTTTCAGTAAGGTGCCCCAGAAGAAGGAAGTGCTTCTCATTGGTCAGCATAGTCATGTGGTCTCATTGACCAAAGAGCGCTTGTCATTGTGAGCATTGAGATTTATACTCACTCTAGGGCTGTGTATTGTGTACAGTGTATGGATCACTACACCAGCAGCACGGGGCATAACAGCCACTAGTCCAGAATGTGTGGACTGGATATTTTGAGTTAGTGCACTTTTTCATTTTGTGTGAAAAAACACAGACCGCGAGCACGAACCAGTATACGTGGTGACGTAAGAGTACCTGCCCTGTCCCACGCGTTTTGTCATGCGACATCCTCATGAAGCGGTGGTTGACGTCACTGCGTATGTCGGTTCGTGCTCGCTGTCCGTTGTTTGATCGGAGACTTATACAGCTGAGTGTGCTTTCCCTGGTGTCGGGTTGACACTATAAACATGTGAGTGGAATATTTTATGTTTTTAATAAAAGCCTGTTGTACAATTTTTACACAATGGAAGCCTCCTTCCTTCTTTTTATTTTCCACATGGGATCCCCTGGGATTTGAGATGGAGTTCTGACTGCTATCGATTCCGGAGTGGAGCACATAGTGTTGTTTAGGAGAGATTTTGCATGCATGCTGGTCTACAATTTGACTAGCCTATTAATAGTTTTTTACATTTTTATAAGAATAATATTTTTGTTCTCTTTCTTGGACTTTTTGGCCTGTCACTGAGGCACTTTAATACTGTGATTTAAATGTTTTGCATTATAGCACTTTCATTAATATTTAGATTTTTGCACATGATTTAATGTTTTGCACATATTCATGCATCTGCAGTTTGTTTGATTTTGCATATTTGCACTATTATGTATATTGATGTTTAGAGGACGTGCACTACAAACACTCTGGGTTATATTAGGTATAAGACAGCTGATATTAGGTCTAAGACCACTGACATTCAATATTTACACTGAAGGAAGTTATATTTTAGTGTGTGAACTTGCGCTACTCACTTTATATCTGAGAAACACTTTATTGATACATCAATTATTGGAGCAGCAGCGATTCAATTGTTTTTTGTTTTTTTTATTTAAACACTTTTCTGTGGCGCTGGTATTTTTGGATATCACAAAATGGAAGGTAAATGAACAGAAGAGAAATAAATATTTGGTGCGACCACCCTTTGCCTTTACAACAACATGATTCTTTGATTCTTCTGGGTATACTTCCATACAGTTTTTGAAGGAACTCAGCAGGTAGGTTGCTCCAAACATAGGGATGAGCCCTATGTTTGAGTCGAATGTAATTTTGGACATTTTCCCTTATGACCTGTACACACGGTCGGACTTTGTTCGGACATTCCGACAACAAAATCCTAGGATTTTTTCCTAAGAATGTTGGCTCAAACTTGTCTTGCATGCACACGGTCACACAAAGTTGTCGGAAAATCCGATCGTTCTAAACGCGGTGACGTAAAACACGTACGTCGGGACTATAAATGGGGCAGTGGCCAATAGCTTTCATCTCTTTATTTATTCTGAGCATGCGTGGCACTTTGTGCGTCGGATTTGTGTACACACGATCGGAATTTACGACAACGGATTTTGTTGTCGGAAAATTTTATATCCTGCTCTCAAACTTTGTGTGTCGGAAAATCCGATGGAAAATGTGTGATGGGGCCTACACATGGTCGGAATTTCCGACAACAAGGTCCTATCACACATTTTCCGTCGGAAAATCCGACCGTGTGTACGGAGCATTATGCCGCGTACACACGGTCGGACTTTCCGGCATACTTGGTCCGGCGGACCAGAGTGTGCCGGACAATCCGCCCGTGTGTGGGCGGCGGCGGACTTTTCCGGCGGACTTCTTCCCAAAAGCCCGCCGGACCTAGATTTAAAGAAAGTTTCAAATCTTTCCGTCGGACTCAGTTTCGGGCGGAAAGTCCGCTCGTGTGTGTGCTGGTCCGACGGAAAGCCCGCTCGTGTGTAGGCTGGTCCGACAGACCAAATACGACACGAGGGCAGGGTATTGCATTTCGCACTCGCTGCAATAGGAAAAACAAATCTTCCTATTGCGGCGAGCGCGGGGCATACCAGGCCCTTAGGTCTGGTATGGATTATAAAGGGGAACCCCTACGCCGAAAAAACGGCGTGGGGCCCCCCTAAAATACATACCAGACCCCGATCCGAGCACGCAGCCTGGCCGGTCAGGAAAGGGGGTGGGGACGAGCGAGCGCCCCCCCCCTCCTGAACCGTACCAGGCCGCATGCCTTCAACATGGGGGGTGGGTGCTTTGGGGGAGGGGGCGCCCTGCGCCCCCCCCCCCCAAAGCACCTTGTCCCCATGTTGATGAGGACAAGGGCCTCTTCCCGACAACCCTGGCCGTTGGTTGTCGGGGTCTGCGGGCGGGGGCTTATCGGAATCTGGGAGCCCCCTTTAATAAGGGGGCCCCCAGATCCCGGCCCCCCACCCTATGTAAATGAGTATGGGGTACATGGTACCCCTACCCATTTACCTAGGAAAAAAGTGTAAGTAATAAAACACACTACACAGGTTTTTAAAATATTTTATTAAACAGCTCCGGGGGGGGGGGATCTTCCTCCGGCTTCGGGGGTCTTCTTCCGGCTTCGGGGGTCCCTCCGCTTCATCTTCTGCCGGCGTCCGGTTGGTTCTTCTCCGCTCTCCGGCCTCTTCTCCCGGTGTCGCAGGTCTTCGGCCGGCCCCCTCCGCTGTCTTCATGTAGCTCTATTGCAAGCGGAGGTCCGGACTTCTTGGCTTCTTGGCTTCTTGGCTTGTCTTCTCTTCCCCCAGATGTTGACACGACGCTCTCTCCGGCTGGACTGGTCTCTGAGGGCTGCGTTGTGACTTATATAGGCGGAGACCCCGCCCCCATATGATGTCACAGTCCCTGGGCATGCTGGGACTGTGACGTTTTAGGGGGCGTGGTCGACCACGCCCCCTAAAACGTCACAGTCCCAGCATGCCCAGGGACTATGACATCATATGGGGGCGGGGTCTCCGCCTATATAAGTCACAACGCAGCCCTCAGAGACCAGTCCAGCCGGAGAGAGCGTCGTGTCAACATCTGGGGGAAGAGAAGAGAAGAGAAGCCAAGAAGCCAAGAAGTCCGGACCTCCGCTTGCAATAGAGCTACATGAAGACAGCGGAGGGGGCCGGCCGAAGACCTGCGACACCGGGAGAAGAGGCCGGAGAGCGGAGAAGAACCAACCGGACGCCGGGAGAAGATGAAGCGGAGGGACCCCCGAAGCCGGAGGAAGATCCCCCCCCCCCCCCGGAGCTGTTTAATAAAATATTTTAAAAACCTGTGTAGTGTGTTTTATTACTTACACTTTTTTCCTAGGTAAATGGGTAGGGGTACCATGTACCCCATACTCATTTACATAGGGTGGGGGGCCGGGATCTGGGGGCCCCCTTATTAAAGGGGGCTCCCAGATTCCGATAAGCCCCCGCCCGCAGACCCCGACAACCAACGGCCAGGGTTGTCGGGAAGAGGCCCTTGTCCTCATCAACATGGGGACAAGGTGCTTTGGGGGGGGGGCGCAGGGCGCCCCCCTCCCCCAAAGCACCCACCCCCCATGTTGAGGGCATGCGGCCTGGTACGGTTCAGGAGGGGGGGGGGGGCGCTCGCTCGTCCCCACCCCCTTTCCTGACCGGCCAGGCTGCGTGCTCAGATCGGGGTCTGGTATGGATTTTAGGGGGGCCCCACGCCGTTTTTTCGGCGTAGGGGTTCTCTTTATAATCCATACCAGACCTAAGGGCCTGGTATGCCCCGCGACGGGGCTCGCAAGGTGTCAATTTCGCCGATAAAAGCGGCAAGATTGACATCCTTTTCTAGTCCCGTCGCACCTGAGTCACGTTCAAAATGAACGGACTTGTCCGTGTGTGGGCAAGTCCGTTCATTCTGAAAGTCCGCCGGAACTCCGGCGAAAGTCCGTCGGAAAGACGGGCGGACTTAGCCCGCCGGAAAGTCCCGACGTGTGTGGGCAAGTCCGTCCGTTTTAAAGTCCGGCGCACCTGGCGGACAAAGTCCGTCGGAAAGTGTGCCGGACCAAGTAGGATAGAAAGTCCGCTCGTGTGTACGCGGCATTAGAGGTGTACTCACTTTTGTTGCCAGTGATTTAGACATTAATGGCTGTGTGTTGAGTTATTTTGAGGGGACAGCAAATTTACACTGTTATATAAGCTGTACACTCACAACTTTACATTATAGCAAAGTGTCATTTTTTAAGTGTTGTCACATGAAAAGATATAATAAAATATTTACAAAAATGTGATGGGCGTACTCACTTTTGTGAGATACTATATATACTCTGCATTTAGTGTAGATTAGATTTTCAGTGTAGAATCTATATTCAGACAGTACAGGCAGTGTATTTGATATATATATGCAGCCTGCTATATACTCTGCATTTAGTGTATATTAGATATTCAGTGTAGAATCTATATTCAGGCAGTGTAGTATATATAATATAGTGTATTGAAGTGGTTAAGGGGAATCCTGCACCAAAATGTAAAAAAAATAGCGTGGGGGTCCCACCAAAATCCATACCAGGCCCTTCATCAAAATTTTAAAAAAATGGCGTGGGGGTCCCCCCAAAAATCCATATCCGAGCACGCAACCTGGCAGGCCGCAGGAAAAGGGGGGGTGAGAGAGTGTCCCCCCACCTGAACCGTACCAGGCCACATGCCCTCAACATGGGGAGGATGCTTTGCCCGGTGGTTGGGGGGGTCTGCGGGTGGGGGGCTTATGGGAATCTGGAAGCCCTCCACCCGGTTAAAGAGGGCCCCCAGTTCCCGGCCCCCCTATGTGTATGGGTATGGTATGCATTGTACCCCTACCCATTCACCAAAAAGAGTGTCAAAAAAGGAAAAATGACAGGAGACAGTTTTTGACAATTCCTTTATTTAAAAAAAAAAGTGTCTCGCGATGTCAATCAATCTTCAACCACAGTGCCGACGGTCCATGGGATTCGTCCCTGCGACTGCTGTCTTTTTGCTTTGACAGCTGTTATATAATCAAGGGTGGGGACACCCAGTGACGTAAATAGGTGACCCCTCTCCCCTCCGACGTCACATGATGTCACATGAAAGGGGTGGGGTCACTCGGTTACATCAGCAGGTGGCCCTGCCCTTGCCTATATAAGAGCTGTCAAAGCAAAAAGATGGCAGTCACAGGGATGCCTCCTATGGAGGTGGAGTTTTTCATTTTTTTTGTTTTTTTCGGGACCGTCTGCACCGTGATTGAAGATGGATGGACATCGCGGGACACTTCCTCTCATTTTTACTTTTTTGACACTTTTTTTGGTGAATGGGTAACCCTACCCATTCACATAGGGGGGTTGGGATCTGGGGGCCCCCTTGTTAAAGGAGGCTTCCAGATTCCGATAAGCCCCCCGCCTGCAGACCTCCACAACTACCGGGCAAGGGTTGTGAGGATGAGGCCCTTTTCCCAATCAACATTGGGACAAGATGCTTTGGGGGGACCCCAAAGCACACTTCCCATATTGAGGACATGTGGCCTGGTATGGTTAAGGAGGGGGGTGCTATCTCATCCCCCCCTTTTCCTGAGGCCTGCTGGTATGGATTTTGGGGGGACCCCTACTCCATTTTTTTTAAATTTTGCCACTGGGTTCCCCTTAAAATCTATACAAGACATGAAGGGCCTGGTAATGGACTGGGGGTGGACCCATACAGTTTTTTTTCCAATGATTTTTTTATCTATATTGCCGGGATCCAGGAATACATTACAGCCACAAGCAATTTTAAATTACATTTTTTCCTTTAGAAATGTAATTTGGCTGCGGGACTGTTATGAACATGGGAAAAATGCACTACTTTACAGGCAGACTAAGGGGACCCCCAAGGCACGATATTTAAAGGAATATTTAATTTTTATTGTTTTACTTTAAGCATAATTAAAATTACTGCTCCTGAAAAAACAGCAGTTTTTAAAAAAATTTTTTGCATTGACATATGTCCCCTGGGGTAGTACCCTGGTCCACATACACTTTTTATGGCAATAACTTGCATATATGACTTTAAAATGAGCACTTTTCATTTTTCACGTTCGTGTCCCATAGACTTTAACCACTTGCCGACCGCCTACCGCATATATACTGCGGCAGAATGGCACGGGCAGGCAAAATCACGTACCCGTACGTGATCTGCCTCCCGCGGGCGGGGGGTCCGATCGGACCCCCCCCCGGTGCCATCGGCGGTCGGCATCTGTCTGGGAGCGTCGGGAGGCGAGGGGGAGACCATCCGATCGTGGCCCCCCCCTCGCGATCGCTCCCAGCCAATGGGAGTCCTCCTCTGCCTGTGTGTCGTTTCACACAGGCAGAGGATGTGATGTCATCTCTCCTCGGCTGGGCAGTTTCCGTCCCAGCGCAGAGGAGAGAAGACAAGTGAGTGCACCAAACACACACACACACAGTAGAACATGCCAGGCATATTTACACCCCCGATCCCCCCCCCGATCGCCCCCCGATCCCCCCCCAATCACCCCCCCCCCCCTGTCACAAACTGACATTAGCAGTATTTTTTTTTTTTTTTTTTCTGATTACTGCATAGTGTCAGTTTGTGACAGTTAGTGTTAGGGCAGTGAGTATTACCCCCCTTTAGGTCTAGGATACCCCCCTAACCCCCCCTAATAAAGTTTTAACCCCTTGATCACCCCCCCTCACCAGTGTCGCTAAGCGATCATTTTTCTGATCGCTGTATTAGTGTCGCTGGTGACGGTAGTTAGGAACGTAAATATTTAGGTTCGCCGTCAGCATTTTATAGCGACAGGGACCCCCATATACTATCTAATAAATGTTTTAACCCCTTGATTGCCCCCTAGTTAACCCTTTCACCACTGATCACCGTATAACTGTTACGGGTGACGCTGGTTAGTTCGTTTATTTTTTATAGTGTCAGGGCACCCGCCGTTTATTACCGAATAAAGGTTTAGCCCCCGATCGCCCGGCGGTGATATGCGTCGCCCCAGGAAGCGTCAGATTAGCGCCAGTACCGCTAACACCCACGCACGCAGCATGCGCCTCCCTTAGTGGTATAGTATCTGTACGGATCAATATCTGATCCAATCAGATCTATACTAGCGTCCCCAGCAGTTTAGGGTTCCCGAAAACGCAGTGTTAGCGGGATCAGCCCAGATACCTGCTAGCACCTGCGTTTTGTGCCTCCGCCCAGCCCACCCAAGTGCAGTATCGATCGATTACTGTCACTTACAAAACACTAAACGCATAACTGCAGCGTTCGCAGAGTCAGGCCTGATCCCTGCGATCGCTAACAGTTTTTTTGGTAGCGTTTTGGTGAACTGGCAAGCACCAGCCCCAGGCAGCGTCAGATTAGCGCCAGTACCGCTAACACCCACGCACGCACCGTATACCTCCCTTAGTGGTATAGTATCTGATCGGATCAATATCTGATCCGATCAGATCTATACTAGCGTCCCCAGCAGTTTAGGGTTCCCAAAAACGCAGTGTTAGCGGGATCAGCCCAGATACCTGCTAGCACCTGCGTTTTGCCCCTCCGCCCGGCCCAGCCCACCCAAGTGCAGTATCGATCGATCACTGTCACTTACAAAACACTAAACGGATAACTGCAGCGTTCGCAGAGTCAGGCCTGATCCCTGCGATCGCTAACAGTTTTTTTGGTAGCGTTTTGGTGAACTGGCAAGCACCAGCCCCAGGCAGCGTCAGATTAGCGCCAGTACCGCTAACACCCACGCACGCAGCATACGCCTTCCTTAGTGGTATAGTATCTGATCGGATCAATATCTGATCCGATTAGATCTATACTAGCGTCCCCAGCAGTTTAGGGTTCCCAAAAACGCAGTGTTAGCGGGATCAGCCCAGATACCTGCTAGCACCTGCGTTTTGCCCCTCCGCCCGGCCCGGCCCAGCCCACCCAAGTGCAGTATCGATCGATCACTGTCACTTACAAAACACTAAACGCATAACTGCAGCGTTCGCAGAGTCAGGCCTGATCCCTGCGATCGCTAACAGTTTTTTTTGTAGCGTTTTGGTGAACTGGCAAGCGCCAGCGGCCTAGTACACCCCGGTCGTAGTCAAACCAGCACTGCAGTAACACTTGGTGACGTGGCGAGTCCCATAAGTGCAGTTCAAGCTGGTGAGGTGGCAAGCACAAGTAGTGTCCCGCTGCCACCAAGAAGAAGACAAACAGGCCCGTCGTGCCCATAGTGCCCTTCCTGCTGCATTCGCCAATCCTAATTGGGAACCCACCGCTTCTGCAGCGCCCGTACTTCCCCCATTCACATCCCCAACCAAATGCAGTCGGCTGCATGAGAGGCATTTTCTTTATGTCCTCCCAAGTACCCCTACCCAACGAACCCCCCAAAAAAGATGTTGTGTCTGCAGCAAGCGCGGATATAGGCGTGACACCCCTATTATTGTCCCTCCTGTCCTGACAATCCTGGTCTTTGCATTGGTGAATGTTTTGAACGCTACCATGCACTAGTTGAGTATTAGCGTAGGGTACAGCATTGCACAGACTAGGGCACACTTTCACAGGGTCTCCCAAGATGCCATCGCATTTTGAGAGACCCGAACCTGGAACCGGTTACAGTTATAAAAGTTAGTTACAAAAAAAAGTGTAAAAAAAAAAAAAAAAAAAAAAACACAAACAAAAATATAAAATAAAAATAGTTGTCGTTTTATTGTTCTCTCTCTCTCTATTGTTCTGCTCTTTTTTACTGTATTCTATTCTGCAATGTTTTATTGTTATTGTTATTGTTATTGTTATTATGTTTTATCATGTTTGCTTTTCAGGTATGCAATTTTTTATACCTTACCGTTTACTGTGCTTTATTGTTAACCATTTTTTTGTCTTTAGGTATGCCATTCACGACTTTGAGTGGTTATACCAGAATGATGCCTGCAGGTTTAGGTATCATCTTGGTATCATTCTTTTCAGCCAGCGGTCGGCTTTCATGTAAAAGCAATCCTAGTGGCTAATTAGCCTCTAGACTGCTTTTACAAGCAGTGGGAGGGAATGCCCCCCCCCCCCAACATCTTCCGTGTTTTTCTCTGGCTCTCCTGTCCCAACAGGGAACCTGAGAATGCAGCCAGTGATTCGGCCAGCTGACCATAGAGCTGATCGGAGACCAGAATGGCTCCAAACATCTCTATGGCCTAAGAAACCGGAAGCTACGAGCATTTTATGACGTAGATTTCGCCGGATGTAAACAGCGCCATTGGGAAATTGGGAAAGCATTTTATCACACCGATCTTGGTGTGATCAGATGCTTTGAGGGCAGAGGAGAAATCTAGGGTCTAATAGACCCCAATTTTTGCAAAAAAGAGTACCTGTCACTACCTATTGCTATCATAGGGGATATTTACATTCCCTGAGATAACAATAAAAATGATTTAAAAAAAAAAAAATGAAAGGAACAGTTTAAAAATAAGATAAAAAAATAATAATAATAAAGAAAAAAAAAAAAAAAAAAAAAAAAAGTACCCCTGTCCCCCCTGCTCTCGCGCTAAGGTGAACGCAAGCGTTGGTCTGGCGTCAAATGTAAACAGCAATTGCACCATGCATGTGAGGTATCGCCGCGAAGGTCAGATCGAGGGCAGTAAGTTTAGCAGTAGACCTCCTCTGTAAATCTAAAGTGGTAACCTGTAAAGGCTTTTAAAGGCTTTTAAAAATGTATTTAGTTTGTCGCCACTGCACGTTTGTGCGCAATTTTAAAGCATGTCATGTTTGGTATCCATGTACTCGGCCTAAGATCATCTTTTTTATCTCATCAAACATTTGGGCAATATAGTGTGTTTTAGTGCATTAAAATGTAAAAAAGTGTGTTTTTTCCCCAAAAAATGCGTTTGAAAAATCGCTGCGCAAATACTGTGTGAAAAAAAAAAATGAAACACCCACCATTTTAATCTGTAGGGCATTTGCTTTAAAAAAAATATATAATGTTTGGGGGTTCAAAGTAATTTTCTTGCAAAAAAAAATTAATTTTTTTATGTAAACAATAAGTGTCAGAAAGGGCTTTGTCTTCAAGTGGTTAGAAGAGTGGGTGATGTGTGACATAAGCTTCTAGATGTTGTGCATAAAATGCCAGGACAGTTCAAACCCCCCCCAAATGACCCCATTTTGGAAAGTAGACACCCCAAGCTATTTGCTGAGAGCCATGTTGAGTCCATGGAATATTTTATATTGCGACACAAGTTGCGGGAAAGAGACAATTTTTTATTTTTTTTATTTTTTTTTGCGCAAAGTTGTCACTAAATGATATATTGCTCAAACATGCCATGGGAATATGTGAAATTACACCCCAAAATACATTCTGCTGCTTCTCCTGAGTACGGGGATACCACATGTGTGGGACTTTTTGGGAGCCTAGCCGCGTACGGGACCCCGAAAACCAAGCACCGCCTTCAGGCTTTCTAAGGCCGTAAATTTTTGATTTCACTCTTCACTGCCTATCACAGTTTCGGAGGCCATGGAATGCCCAGGTGGCACAAAACCCCCCCAAATGACCCCATTTTGGAAAGTAGACACCCCAAGCTATTTGATGAGAGGTATAGTGAGTATTTTGCAGACCTCACTTTTTGTCACAAAGTTTTGAAAATTGAAAAAAGAAAAAAAAAAAAAATTTTTCTCGTCTTTCTTTATTTTCAAAAACAAATGAGAGCTGCAAAATACTCACCATGCCTCTCAGCAAATAGCTTGGGGTGTCTACTTTCCAAAATGGGGTCATTTGGGGGGGGTTTTGTGCCACCTGGGCATTCCATGGCCTCCGAAACTGTGATAGGCAGTATGGAGTAAAATCAAAAATGTACGCCCTTAGAAATCCTGAAGGCGGTGCTTGGTTTTCGGGGTCCCGTACGCGGCTAGGCTCCTAAAAAGTCCCACACATGTGGTATCCCCATACTCAGGAGAAGCAGCTAAATGTATTTTGGGGTGCAATTCCACATATGCCCATGGCCTGTGTGAGCAATATATCATTTAGTGACAACTTTGTGCAAAAAAAAAAAAAAAAAAAAAAAATTTGTCACTTTCCCGCAACTTGTGTCAAAATATAAAACATTCCATGGACTCAACATGCCTCAAAGCAAATAGCTTGGGGTGTCTACTTTCCAAAATGGGGTCATTTGGGGGGGTTTTATGTCATCTGGGCATTTTATGGCCTTCAAAACTGTGATAGGTAGTGAGGAGTAAAATCAAAAATGTACGCCCTTAGAAATCCTGAAGGCGGTGCTTGGTTTTCGGGGCCCCGTACGCGGCTAGGCTCCCAAAAAGTCCCACACATGTGGTATCCCCGTACTCAGGAGAAGCAGCTAAATGTATTTTGGGGTGCAATTCCACATAGGCCCATGGCCTGTGTGAGCAATATATAATTTAGTGACAACTTTTTGTAATTTTTTTTTTTTTTTTTTTTTTTTGTCATTATTCAATCACTTGGGACAAAAAAAATGAATATTCAATGGGCTCAACATGCCTCTCAGCAAATTCCTTGGGGTGTCTACTTTCCAAAATGGGGTCATTTGTGGGGGTTTTGTACTGCCCTGCCATTTTAGCACCTCAAGAAACGACATAGGCAGTCATAAATTAAAGGCTGTGTAAATTCCAGAAAATGTACCCTAGTTTGTAGACGCTATAACTTTTGCGCAAACCAATAAATATACACTTATTGACATTTTTTTTACCAAAGACATGTGGCCGAATACATTTTGGCCTAAATGTATGACTAAAATTGAGTTTATTGGATTTTTTTTAGAACAAAAAGTAGAAAATATCATTTTTTTTCAAAATTTTCGGTCTTTTTCCGCGTATAGCGCAAAAAATAAAAACGGCAGAGGTGATCAAATACCATCAAAAGAAAGCTCTATTTGTGGGAAGAAAAGGACGCAAATTTCGTTTGGGTACAGCATTGCATGACCGCGCAATTAGCAGTTAAAGCGACGCAGTGCCGAATTGTAAAAAGTGCTCTGGTCAGGAAGGGGGTAAAACCTTCCGGGGCTGAAGTGGTTAACGGTGTTCGCACAAATTTTTGGACGGTTCGCATGTTCTGCTGCGATCCAAACTGTTCAGCTCATCCATATCCAAACATCAAGGAGAACTAATGTGAATGAGACAGCCTCAAATCCTTCTATTTTTTTATGTAACCCAAGGCAGAATCAACGATGTTTAGTTTAAAGCACCGTGGGGGCCAAACTATCACTTCTCCTTGTTCTTTCTTTATGCTGAAGATAGTTCTTAATGACATTGGCTGTATGTTTGGGGTTGTTGTCCTTCTGCAGAATGAATTTGTGGCCAGTCACACACTTTCCTGACTGTATGGCATGATGGCTAAATATTTGCCTGTATTTCTCAGCATTGCGGACACTATTGATCCTGATCAAATCTCCAACTCCATTTGCAGAAATGTAGCCCCAAGCTTGCAAGGAACCTCCACCATGCTTCACTGTTGCCTGCAGACACTTATTATTGTAACACTCGCCAGCCATTCCGTAAACAAACTACCTGCAGCTTAAGCTAAATATTTCAAATTTTGGCTCATCAATCCAGAGCATCTGCTGCTATTTTTCTGCACCCCGGTTCCTTTGTTTTAATGCATAGTTGAGTTGCTTAATCTTGTTTCCATGTTGGAGGTATGGCTTTTTGGCCGCAATTCTTCCATGAAGACCACGTCTGGCCAGACTTTTCCAGACAGTAGATGGGTGTATCCGTGTTCCACTGGTTTCCATCAGATCAATGCTGATGGCACTGCTGGATATCTTCCAATGTCAAAGGAAAGTAAGCATGGTGTGTCTTTTATATGATGCATTAAGTTTCCTTGGCTGTTCACTGTGTCTGTGGTCTTCAATGTTGTCCGTTTCTTTGTGCTTCTTCAAAATAGCTTAAACAGCACATCTTGAAACCCCAGTCTGCTTTTAAATCTTTGCCTGGGAGAGATCTTGCTGATGAAGTATATCTACCTTGTGTCTTGTTGCTGTGCTCAGTATTGCCATTGTATATGACCTGTGACATAAAACTGTCTTCCACAACCTCACCTTAGTAGCAGAGTTTGGCTGTTCCTCACTCAGTTTAACGCCTCCTACACAGCTGTTTCTGTTAAAGGGTAAGTCCACCTTTGTTCACTTTTTTTCTTCTAAATTCCAGCTCTCCTATGTACCAATATAGCATTCATGTACTTTTTTTGCAAAAATATCAACGTTTTCCATTAATTCTACATACACTTACTTTACTTGTCCTCATCCATGTTTCCAAACGTAGCCATTTGTAATGTCTTACTTCCTGGTCAGACTATAGGTTATGACACAGGAAGGAGTTGACCAGCTGACCTAATTAGCACACACCCTGCATCATCCACCCACCCATTCCCAGCTGCACATTATTAAATTAAATGCAATCAATTAGTGATCACCCTTCTCATTAAATGCACAATATACAATCAGATTTCGTAGTGTATGACCATCTTTATACAAGTACATAGTAGGGAGTGGACAGAAACACTCAGCTGTCAAACCCCGTTCACATCTCTGCATAGTGGGAACTCGCATTCCCACATGTGTCTTGTTTGAGCATTTTCACTCATCACACATAGGGCAGCCATCCACCTGAGTGGGCTTCCCTACACACAGCAATCGCCCCAAAGAAGCTTCAGAACCTTTTTTTAGAGCGGAGCTTGGTGCGTGATTTACTGTGATTGGTGCAGCACATTTCTGAAATGGAAGGAAACGCACAGATGTGAATGGAGCCTCATTGTTCTTGTGTTAACACACCAATTTCACTTTCAGGCCCCATTCACCATCTAGCATAGTGGGAGCGCACATTTTGTGTCTCGTTTTTCCTGTGACACGCATAGAACAGCCTGTTGATTTCAATTGGCTGCACTACATGTGGTTAATGGGACATTTTGGCAATTTGTGGGCTGCGTCTTGCTGTGCGTATTGCAGCATTTGCCCGTCGTTTTTTCACATGACAAAATGTGTGTTTGCTTCTGTGTTTGGTGTGCCATTTAAAAGCACGCAACCCACAAAACCATGTAGTGCAGCCATCTGAAATCAACAGGCTGCCCTATGCGCGTCAAAGGAAAAATGAGCCAGAAAATGTGCGTTTCCTCTATGCTAGATGTGAATGGGGCCTGAAAGTGAAATTAGTGAGATAACACAAGAACATTGAGGCTCCATTCACATCTGTGCGTTTCCTTGCATTCCAGATATGCGCTGCACCAAAAATCACAGTAAAAAATGCACCAAGCTCACTTTCACCACCAAGTTCTGAAGCTTCGTTGGGGTGAATGCTGTGTGTAGGGCAGCCTATTCAGGTGGATGGGCTGCCCTATGTGTGATGAGTGAAAATGCTCCAAAACGCCTCCCCACCTTGCAAAAAGAAAAAAGCTGCAAGTGGGAATGCGAGAGATGTGAACGGGGCTTGACAGCTGAGTGTTTCTGTCCACTCCCTCCTATGTACTTGTATAAAGATGGCCATACACTATGCAATCTGATTGTATATTGTGTATTTAGTGAGAAGGATGATCACTGATTGATTGCATTTTAATTAAAAAATGTGCACCTGGGAATGGGTGGGTGGATGATGCAGGGTGTGTGCTAATGAGGTCAGCTGGTCAGCTCCTTCCTGTGTCATAACCTATATTCTGACCAGGAAGTAAGACATTACAAATGGATACATCTGGAAACATGGATGAGGACAAGTAAAGTAAGTGTATGTAGAATTAATGGAAAGCGTTGATATTTTTGCAAAAAAAAGTACATGAATGCTATATTGGTACATAGGGGAGCTGGAATTTTGAAAAAAAAAGTGAACAAAGGTGAACTTATCCTTTAATGACTGTGTTGCAACCTACATATGAATCTGATGATCATTAGCACCTGCTTGGTATAATTGGTTAATCATACACCTGACTATAATCCTACAAAATCCCTGGCTTTGTGCAAGTGTACAAAGTGTTCAAGTGTAAGAATTGATGCTGGTTTGAAGCCAAAGATTAGACACACCAAATATTGATTTGGTTTAGATTTTTCTTCTGTTTGCTCTCTTTGCATTTTGAAAATTGATAAAAATAAATAATTAAAATATATATTTTTGAAAACATTCTTACATTACAGCATTTCTTCACACCTGTCTTAAACTTTTGCACAGTACTGTATATATATATATATATATATATATATATATATATATATATATATATATATATATAGTATATAATATTTGTCATATGAGAAACAATATATGTGCATACTGAATATTAATTTATCACTTCCTCCACACAGAGATCGATATGGTGTACAGGAAGGTAAGGCGGAACTAAAGTCCACAGTACTTACCTCAGCTCCAATGGTCTGATGCCCTGGGAAATGCCTCTCTGGTGTTGGCTTCTTCACGGCTTTTTCTGGGTGCTGGGTCTTGACTGGTGGGCATGAGATAATGTACATGGGATAATGTAACTCCTGGCACACAAGTACTGTGCAGCTCAGTGTACATTATAAAGAGGAGGGTTACGAGTGGCCAGGTAAGTTTATTTTGTTACAGTCTAATGTGAAAGAAAGATCCTGCCTGCCTGCATTTTGTTAACATTTAGACTTTAGTTCCACTTTAATACTGCTAATGTAGCACTGATGAATTACAAAGTTCAGGAACTCATAGCAAACAATCAACTTTAACTTTCCTATGGTCAGATCAGTTAAGAGATTGTATCGGAGATTGGTTACTTTGAGTAGATGTACTTTGCACACCATCTAATTTCTCTGTACTGACGTCTGGAATAAGGCTGCAAGTCTTGGCATCGCATATGGATCTGTTTTGGATAAGAGAAGCAGACAGCAAACCTCTTTAACAAAATGAGAACAAGCAGCTTGCCCTGCGGGCTGTATCCTGTATCGTCCAGCTACAAGGAATAGGTAGTTTAAATGAGCAGCTGAACACTGCAAAATTTAACAGCTTGCTTGTTCCTTGGCTTATAATGTGTAGGCATGATGTGTGGAAAAGGTTTAATAGTCTGGCAAAGTGACTTTTATTACTGTAGTGGCTGACTGCCTTTGGTCACGTACCAAACTGATGGAAAGGGAGAGTGTGTAAAAGGCAATTATCTATCAATTCATTAATCACTTTACCTGGGTAATATGACGTAATTTTTTTTAAACATCTTCAAATATTACTTTAAAAACAAAATTTGGTTTATAACAGCAAAAAAGACTTCAGAATTAACATAATTGGAAATATTCAAATGGAGAATGGTTGTAGCAATATGGAATTTTGTAGGTGCCATATACAAAAATTGGGAGAGGAATTAAAATAGTTAATATTATTGATATACAAGATTAAAATTCATTAAAAAATAGAAAATATATACACAACTCGGTTACACTATCATAGACTATTTGCATATATAGCTTTGTCACAGTCGTGTTCCCAACATGTTTCGCCTACCAAGGCTTCTTCAGGGGATTTTGATGGCCACTGTTAGTATACAAGCTATATCAAAACAAGTAACAGGATGTTACAAAATGTCAGACATAATAAATAATGTTACATATGATACACATGATAGTGTAACCGAGATGTGTATACTGTATGTTTTCTATTTTTTTATGAATTTTAATCTTGTACATCAATAAAATGTCATTTTAATTTCTCTCACCATTTTTGTGTATGGCACCTAAAAAATCCTATATTGCTACAACCGTTCTCTATCTGACTAGGGATGTGGTGCGTTTAGAGTTGATCACTTACCCACATTAAAATATTTCCTTGCTATATTTAGAAATAGAAAGAACCTACACTGAAAAGTTCTAAAGCTTTGTTAATTGCTCTTGCTGAGTAGGATAATTCCTAATCGGAAAGTAATATTAACTTAGCATTCCTGAAGAAAATGCTGTTTCGGGCTCCCTCCAGTGCCAGCCAGAAAACCAAAACCCTAGTTCTTTGGTCACATAGATTTTGCTAAAGAGAATATAAGAGTATTGGTATAGTATGTCAAGCTAAAAACTGTTTTTCTAGAGCGAGGAAGTGTTAGACCTCCTGTTTGTTTTTTTCTGCTCTCTGAGGTTCCTAGCTCCATTCACATCAGAGCAATTGAAGTGCAATTTGAAGCTTCACCAGAAGGACTTCAATGCTCAACACTAGGGTTTCCATTATAATCAAATGTGGTTGTTCACAACTGATCATAGTTTCACTTGAGGCTCGTTGCTCAAAAAAGTACATTAGCTTTAAAGTGGTTGTAAAGTCTTTTTTTTTACTAAAATAAAAAAGATGTTATTCTAACCTTCTCTGTGCAAAAGCATTGAACAGAGAAGCCCCAAACCTCCTCTTCTGGGGTCCTCCGCCAGCTCTCTCCGCTTTACCTCTTCTCAGCCTGCCCCCATAAGAACCTACTATCTATGGGGGCATAAATGTGGGCATGCCCCTGATCTGGCCTGTGTACTTCCATAGACAAACACAGCATGGCTCAGCCCTGCCCCTTCTCCCTCCTCACAGGATTTGAATGACAGAAGCAGGAGCCTATGGCTCCCGCTGCTCTCAGCCAAACTTGTGAGAGCAGGGAGAGCGGAGGGAAGACCTGCTCTGAATTGATAGAGGACTCAGATAAGTATTTAGGGAGAGAGGGAGGGAGGAACTTGAAATTGAAGGTTTTTCACCTAAATTAATAGAATGTACTAAGGAAATTTTTTTTTGACTTTAGAAACACTTCTAAGTCCTGGTTAATACCTGAGTGAAATTACCTACTTTTTTTAGAAGCACTCAACATAAGGATTCCTATTGTATCCTATGGCCCAGATTCCTACCTGACTGTTGTGTCCCTTAACCACTTCAGGTCTGGCCCATGCACATAAGGCTGGACTGGATGTGCGCTGATGTGGGTAGACGTACCCATACGTCCACCTGCATCAGAGGCTCATGCGCGGCTCCTAAAGCACGCTCCAGTGAGCTCAGATGATCACGTGTCTCCCGGACACAGCGAATCACATGACATGGTACAGGAGCAATTAAATCGATCTTGTACCATGTGATTTCTGTGTCAAATCAGGATACAGTGCAAATATAAACATAAGCCGCATGGTGTGGCTACAGGCTCCTCCTCCTTATGCAGAGATCTGTCTAGGAAAGGTGAAGGAGGAGAAGAAGCCGTTACAGCCTCAGGGAGTGTAAGAGGATTTATTTACAGTCATATAAATTCAGCACTCACTATCAGCAATCCTAAAATTATTCTAAAAGTCCCAAGCCATAAAATTGTCCTTCAAAAAATGTTTTAATCCTTTCAAAGTCCAATGTAGACCAAACAGCTTCAGCAACATCCTCTCTGGTTGTGGATCCCTTGTGGTGTTTCACTGTGTTCTTACATGTACCCTTACCGTCATATTTCTCAAACAGAGCCTTCCATAACACTCCAATGAAGCTGTTTCTCTGTGTCTCTATCTCCCCTCTTGAATTTCTCCTGCCCTCTCTCCAGATTGGTGTTGGAAGCTTTGAAAAAGGAAGCAACATGGCTCACACCACAAATTAAAAACCATATTACTCACAATGATGTTTGCTCATGTTATTTATTAGAAATATCTTATTAATTGACAACTTTGTATAATAAAAAAATTTTTTAATTTTATTTTCTACATTTACCAAAAAATTACATTTTCAAAAGTCTCATTATGCCTTTCAGAAAATACCCTGGAGGGTTTGCTTTCCAAACTGGGGTCATTTTGTGGATATTTCCATTGTGCTGGTGGTCCAAGGCCTCCATAAATTTAACAGGTAGTCAGGAAACTAGATGCATAATGTATGCGTAATTTATGCCCCTGGAACACCTGAAGGTGCTCTTTGGATTCTTGGCCCCTCTATGCATCTAGGCAGTGAAAAAGTTTCACATCTGTAATTTAGTAACTATAGTTAATTTGTCTTCCAAATGTCACTTATGCTTCAGTACATCCTACAGGTGCTCCACCTTATACATAACCTTAACTCACCCCCCAAGCATGTTTTTTAGTGTTGCCCTTTAAGGTCTTTAAAATACCTGCTCTGCGTCGAATGGTATTTTTATTTATTTATTTATTTTTTGCATTGGTACCTTTCCTTCATGGCAATGCCCAGGTACCCATGCCCTTTTTTTAACAAAGGATTGCAAATTTGCCTTAAAAAAGGCCAAAAACAAATAACAAGATTTGACTTCCATAGACTTCAACAGGGTGTGAGCGCTATGTTCAAGGTTTGCAGAATTTCTCATATTTTTTTCAGCAAACATTTAGCAAACAGAGCTTTGCTAAGTTCCCTCATCACTAGAAGTGACAAAGACATTACATTTCTGGCAAGATCAACAGGTCTTTATGTACTTGCTGAAAATGTTCTTAGCCTGTAAAAAAGAAAAGTAATGCAGCCAGCACATCTATAGACTGGGAAGCTGCAATTTATATAAAAAAAAAAAATCTTGCTTGGCTCTTCCAGCCCCATGCAATTCTATTTGACTGTTACTATGTGTGGGAGGTGAGAAGAGGTAGGCAAGCTTCAACACTACCAGGAAGGGTTCAGAAGCAGTTAAATAGGAATAATGTTAAACATTTGGGTTGTGATTGCTCTAAATAATATTACATGCACATTCAAGAACACTCCTTTTGATCTACACAGAGGTAAATACTTTGTAAGAATAATACTGTTACTATTTGTTTACCAGCAAAATTAGCAAACACAACACAAAGTTTTATATATATATATATATATATATATATATATATATATAAAATATATATATATATATATATATATATATATATATATATATATATATATATATATATATATATATATATATATATATATATACACACACACACACACTATATTGTCAAAAGTATTGGGACACCTGCCTTTACACGCACATGAACTTTAATGGCGTCCCAGTCCTATTCCGTAGGGTTCAATATTGAGTTGGCCCACCCTTTACAGCTAAAATAGCTTCAACTCTTCTGGGAAGGCTGTCCACAAGGTTTAGGAGTGTGTCTATGGGAATGTTTGACAATTCTTCCAGAAGAGTATATGTGTATATGTATATATATATATATATATATATATATATATATATATATTCCCTGTAGATGCAATAATCCTGTAAACAAAAGTAACATTTGTTTTGTTTTTAAAATAATATTAAAATAAAAGGAAATAATTAAGTTCCAATGATTATTTTGAGCTGTGCACACACACTGGCTCCTTATTACATACAATCCTTACATAGAAATTCTTTTGACACAAATCTGTGTTCGTTACAGAGGAGATAAGGGTCTTTTGAAGGCTTTGCTTTAAACCATGTAAGTGGTTGTTTAGCAGATAAATTGCAGCTAATACCTTACAACAGCTTGACTTGCCATCTTTGACTCTAAATTCAAATGACATTTTCTTGACACATTTACTTAGCAGAGTAACATGCCTCTTCCATTAGTATTTATATCTTGAAAATAGAGCTGAACAGAACAATCTTACTTGCAGAACAATGTTCATCTAAGTATTGTCGCACTGCCTGAAATCACATTAAAAAATGTGTTATATTCTTATATTTAAAAAAAAAATGCATTTTATGTGAGCATAATCACCATCATTTAAAGAGCCATTTTTACTGAAACATTAAAGCTAGACTCCAGGCAAGCACCAAAGCCATAATTGAAATTCTGACAAATTGTCTTATTTTTCAAAGGATTTGAAACTCCGTTCAGCCACATTTGTGATTCACACCTCAATAGGAATGAGGGTGACACCACTTTATCTATTACAGATAAAAAAATACAATGATGTCACCTACATGTCTGCAGCAAGCATATTGCACAATGAAAGAGTAGCAACACCCTGGTAGATTGTCATATCTGCTCACTCTCCTCCTGGTTAGCATGTTCCCTATTAGCACATGTGCATACAACACAGTCTGATTGGGTAATAGTTTTCTTCCTCCTTCTCCCGTGTAAGAACAAAGGCTAATATCAAGATAGATTCAATTACTTGTACTAGTGGTATACAATATAACAAAACATTTAATTACCTAAAGCAGAACTATACCCACCTTCACTCTAGTGCGGAGATGTCCTGGAGCTCCCCGCCAACCATTGACATCTTTGGCTGGTCTGCTTCTGGTTACTAATCTTCAGCTGTTTTCATTGGCTGGTCTGAGATTACTTTAATCTCTGTATTGCTGCAACTGTACACTGAGCTGGTGCAATAACTCCAAGGCCATTAATAAATAACATGTTATCTCCTCCGATTCTCCTCCAACATGGCTGGTTGATGTACGGCCATTCATAAATGAACTGAAAAGCACGCTATGAAAAGCGCAAACTAAAAAACGTGAAAAGAAAAGCACGAATCAACACTCACCAAACTTCTACTAACATGAAATTAGCAGAAGGAGCCTAAAGGGTGGCGCTAAAGAGCTGAAAAACCACGTAGTACATCTAACACGTCACTACGTTCGTAATTGTTGGCCAACATTTGTGTGACCATGTGTATGCAAGACAAGTTTGAGCCAACACCCTTTGGACAAAATTCCACTGTTTTATTGACAGAAAGTCTGATCGTGTGTAGGAGGCATGACACTCCTCCTGTTAGCTAAAGAGAAGACTGATATAATATTAATATTTACTCATCAAAAAAAATTGTCTTGACAATATTAAATGAAAACAATATAAACTGATGGCACAGCACCTCACTATGTGTCAAAAAAACAGCTACAGCAACGGCTATACTGTACTCAGCAGAAAGGATTTTGTGGTGCAATGTTCCTTCCAATCATCACCTGATTCATGGACAGACCAGAGGAAACCTTTTTTTTTATCAGTAAATTAAGAAGTAGTGAACTATAAAATTGCTTAATTATTTGCAAGAAATGACTTTTGAATAAGTTCAGACATCAATCACATACTTATTAGCTTCTATTAGCTGCCAGCATTTATTTCCCTGGCCAGGATTCATCATTGTCCTTTAGAAAGGACCTGCAAAGCATTGTGGGTAGAGAGGGAGCAAAATTACATGACCCTGTGGAGTTGTCCAGAAAAAGTAATAATAGGTACAAGAGGTTGAACGCATCCGTGATTCACATTAAACGTCCTGAAATGATTAAGCTGTCTGGATAGAATAAATTCCCAAGAATATTTTGCCTCGTACAAGCTAATGTTTTATACAGTTATATATAGTGCACTACATACACAGGAACATTCAGATTAACCTGGCCATACACAGAGCAAATTTTGACCAGTTCCTGATGAATTGTCCAAAATTCAGGCCCTGTTGGCACCACTCTACCTGACATGGATTGAACTGAAAACCAGTGGAACCCAGCGGGAAATTTCAGTTGAGCAGTGCCAACTGTCACTATGAAATTCTGACAGGGGAGATACATCCATCCATGCTGTGGATGGGGGAATCAATAGATTTCTGTTGTTCAGCTTGCAAGGTGGAAAAAATGAAGTCTAGGAGTGTATGGCCACTGCCCAGTCTTATGCTGCATACACACGATCGGAATTTCCGCCCGCAAAAGACCGATGAGAGTTTTTCGTCGGAAAATGCGACCATGTGTATGCTCCATCAGTCTTTTGCTGGCAGAATTCCAGCCAGCAAAAGATTGAGAGCATGCTCTCAATTTTTCGGTCGGGAAAAGTTCCTAGCTGAAAATGCGATCGTCTGTGGCAATTCCGACGCGCAAAAACCCTACGCATGCTCGGAAACAATTTGACTCATGCTTGGAAGCATTGAACTTCATTTTCTCAGCTCATCGTAGTGTTGTACGTCACTGCGTTCTTGACGGTCGTAATTTCAGTGAACTTTTGCGTGACCGTGGGTATGCAAGGCAAACTTGAGCGGGAATCCCGTTGGAAAAGCCGTCATATCTTTTTCCGACGAGAAATCCACTCGTGTGTATGCGGCATTAGTCCTTCTACTCTTGACCTACAGGTACCTGACAGCATAATCTAACTACATCAGTCACACATGCACTAGAGTTATTTTTTTTTTTTAAAAAGCTCATTAGAGCCAAACATGCCCAGACCCCCCCTCCCACCCAAATACTGATATCCAGTTGAGTGGAGTAATGCTTCCCAAACTGGTGAATGCCCTGGTTTCCTGTGGCTCCTTACAACAAGCCAGAGCATTAATAGCTCAAGAGAGCTAAGACAGCACAGAGAAAGCTCAGACTCCTTGTCTTGCCTTATACATGTTTTTAACTTCCAATCGTTTCCTGAGTGCCTAAGGAGGAAGTAATTGTAGAAAATATTTATACAAATCAATTCCCCACAGGCACTAATTAGTATAAATATCTTAAACCAATAAAAGAAAAATTATATAAAAATGAAGGTAACTAAAAACCAACAAGAACTTAAAAATAAATCAAGTATCTGACCATCATCTGAAAACCTATTATGCCCTATTCACTCTTCTAAGTTGCATTACTCTATGGCTAAATGTTCACATTACTGCATATTGTCGCAACACATGTCAAGGAACCTACTCTGTTTTTTTGTCCATTGCTGTGTATTGGAGCCCATTCATAATGAATGGGCTATCTTAACCCCAAGCATGTTCATACAGTGTAATGTAAATCTTGATGCCTTTGCAGTAGCCTTTAGAGGTAGAGTAGAGGTGCCTTTTTTGGTCGTATTACATGGGTGCATTGTCATGTGTCCATGTCCCTTTTCTGCACAATAGGGTTAACAGTCATTGGCCAAGGCTTGTTAGTACCTGTTGCCAATGTAGGAAAAACACAGGCTCTACCATTGACTTCTGTGGCATCCCATGCATTAAAACAAAGAAAAACAATACAAACATATTTTTCAGAATACACTGCATTGCAGCACTAAGACAGGAACAGATACTATCTTTAATATGGAAACCTGCAACACATGCACTTTAGTACGTCCCAACACGCGCAATAAAATTCATCAGTGTAAATGGGCTTTTATGTTCCTGGCTGTTTGTACCCATGTAGCCAGCTCACCCCCTCGCTGCTGCTTCTCACCTTTTAAGATGCCAAAAGTAACCATGTGACAAAGAAGTCCCAGTGAGTGATCAATGGGGGGAGGAGAGACTCAGAAAAGGCTTCCTTTGTGTGAAACAGATTGATGACATCACTCACCCAAGATTCTTTGCTCATGCTTAGGCACGGTCACATGACAGGAGCTAAAGAATTGCATTCTTTTTTTTTTTTTTTTCACCTTGTACAATTTTATTAGTGTCAAAAATATAGCAGAGAAACAGAAATAAAGATTTCAAAAATAGAACAGATAAAGAGGGCAGGAAGCAGGACAAAGCTCAGTCATGGGACTCTCCTAGTGTGTGTTTGTCAAAGAGGTATTCAGCCATGCCACTTTGTGGGGCTCCCATCTTGCGCAGGTTGGTCACATGATCACCAAGCTCCTTTATGGATTTCACTTGCTCATCCAAGTAATGGGTTTCCAAGAAGTCACAAAGATGAGGGTCATTGCGTTCTGTAGCCAATTTGTGCACATCCAAAAGGGACTGGTTAACATTTTTCTCCAGCTGCAGAGCACATTCAAGAGCCTGCAAACCACTGTCCCACTCATCACGGTCTGGCTTCTTCACATCCTGCAAAAATATCCTTCCTCCACGTTGGTTCTGCATCTTCATAAGTTTTTCTGCATGCTCACATTCTTCATGGGATTGGTGCAGAAAATATTTTGCAAAGTTCCTCAATGCCACATCGTCACGATCAAAGTAATAAGACATAGAAAGGTACAGGTAGGAGGCGTACAGCTCCAGGTTGACCTGCCGGTTGAGGGCGGCCTTGCAGTCCTGGTGGAAATTCTGATGAACCTGGGAATTCATGGTGTCCAATGGCGGGTTCCGTTCAATCACTGTTGAAGCGCCAACCCAATAATCTTTACAACGAACGAGCAATCTAACTGCATTCTAATTAGAGAATAATGTAGTTGTAAATTCTGATAGCTCAGGAATTGATTCATTCAGACTTATGCCCCGTTCACACGATCAGACTTTCCGACAACAAAACAGTGGATTTTTGTTCAAAGGATTTTGGCTCCAACTTGTTTTGCATACACACGGTCACACAAATGTTGGCCTACAATTCCGAACGTGAGAACGCGGTGACTTAAAAGACGTACGACAAGCCGAGAAAAAGGAAGTTCAATAGCCAGTGCGGCTCCTTCTGCTTGATTCCGAGCATGCGTGAACTTTTGTGCGCCGGACTTGTTTACATACAATCGGACTTTACAACAACAAAGTTTTGTTGGAGGAAAATTTGAGAACCTGCTAGCCAACATTTGACACTTGAAAGTCCGACAACAAATGTTCGACGGAGCATACACGCGGTCGTACTTTCCGATAACAAGCTAACATCCAACATTTCCCATCGTAAAATCCGACTGTGTGTTAATGATCTGTCCACTTTAGGAGAGCAACATTTTACTACTGTTTTTTTTTGGGTTTGGAAGAAAGGCTTATTAATGTTTTAATTTCTCGTTTTATTTTACACCTTTATAGATCCTGATACCCTTAGCACCCTATTTAGTGTAAATGCTCACATTGACCTCCAATAGCCTCAGAAGCATCCACACTAATTAGTACAGAATGTGTTGACCCAGATGGAAACACAAACACATATAAGTCATGCATGAGGAAGGTGAAGGTGAGGGGGGGGGGCAATGACACTTCATACTCTTACCCCGCAAAAGTAAATGAGCAATTTGGAACATGTCTTGCACTCAAAGGCAACATAATGTCTTTTCCTTTTTTTTTCATCTTGGATAAACATATAAAAGAGATATGCTTAATTAAAATAATCTTATCAATGTGATAAAAAAAGTTTCTATTTATAATTTGTAATCATATATGATGGCAGCCATATTTGCTCATAATATGCCTAGGTTTGACTTTCTGCTTTTCAGTGCTCCACAATGTTTTTTCCTTATGGCCCCTTATCAAAATGCAAGTCTATTGGGGCAGTTAAAGAGGTTGTAAACCTCCATTTTCAAGCTGTACCTACAGGTAAGCCTGTAATAAGGCTTACCTATAGGTACAGTAAATATCTCCTAAACGTGCGCCGTGTAGGAGATATTAACTTTGTACTGCGCCTATGATGTCATCGGCGCATGCACTGTGAAGAAACTGCCATTTCTTCACTAGCGAGTGCAGTGACTGGTGGCTCCCACATGCATGTGAGGTAGTGACGTCACGTGACTCCAGCCAGTCACACAGCTGGCATCCTTGCCTCCGGAAGGAAGAGGGGCGAAGATGGATGCGGCCTCCAGCGGGGATGGCCCGGGCTTCTATGCAGGTATGTGTCACATAATTATGCTTTTATATAAAAAAATATGCAAAGATGAACTCAGCATTAACAGCGCTAATACATATCTAAAATTAATATGTGCAGTTATATAAATTTCAGTGGATTATAAACATTGCCTAAACATCAAGTGACCTAAATAAAAAGTCCATGCAGAAATGTTATAATAGTGTGAGGTGCAGCATGTCATCTGAAATATGAAACAGCAAAGAGTTTCTGTACTGAATCCCGTCACCAATCCACCCCTTTGGTGATTCACTCACCACAATGCTGAAAAAGATGAGCCTGATAAATCCAAAAGGTAAACAGGACACTCTTCCAAAGATTACTCCAGTGCCAGCTCAGATTAATCGTTTCACCATAAAAAACACAAGGGAATGCTCTGCAGTGCATAGCGTAATACTGTAATTTATTTGGAGAATCAGCCCCCGCATATAAGATATACTTACGCAATAAACAGATAAAAACAGCATGTTTGAAATAAGCCTGTACACCACAATCGTATCGTCAGCTCACCGCTTCCTGGAATACCCTGATTCGCTGACCATGGTGAGTCCCGGGATGATGCACGATGTGTCGCGTGGTCACTACTAACGCGTTTCGTCATCACGTCTTCGTCGGAGGCCTACAATAAATATCCCCAAAAATGTTTTTAAAAAACAAATTTCTTCATCAGTTTAGGCCAATATATATTCTTCTACATATTTTTGGTAAAAAAATCGCAATAAGCGTATACTGATTGGGCAAAAGTTATAGCGTCTACAAACTATGGAAAAGATTTATGGCATTTTTATTATTTCTTTATTTTTTTACTAGTAATGGCGGTGATCTGCAATTTTTAGTGGGACTGCAACTGTGATGGACAGATCAGACTCCTTTGACACATTTTTGGGACCATTAACATTTATACTGCGATCAGTGCTATAAATATGCACTGATTACTGTGTAAATGTCACTGGTAGGGAAGAGTTAACACTAGGGGGCAATCAAGGGGTTAAATGTGTGTTCCCTAGATGTTTTCTAACTGTGGGAATAGGACTGACTGGGGGAGGAGACATATTGTTGTTCCTACTTAGTAGGAACAAACGATATGTCTCCTCTTCCCTGACAGAACAGGGATTTGTGTGTTTACACACACAAATCCCTGTGCTGGCTCTCGTGCACAAGATCGCGCGTGGCTGGTGGCGATCGCGCCTGCCGTGCAGCGCACCCTCTGGCGGCTCCTAAAGGGGAAGACTTACCCGTACGGGGTTTCACCCAGCCGTGCCATTCTGCCGACATATATAGGCGTGAGACTGTCAGCAAGCGGTTAAGGAATATGTTACCACAACATTTCATATTCCTGATATGTGTCTGTTGTACCATGTACTTTTGTTAAAAAAGTATTCCGTTCTCTTTGTATTGTTTCCTTTGTGTGAAATACATGGTAGTCCTGCCAGTCCTCTTGCTTTGCTATTTCAAAGTGAGAACTGTAGGCGTAGAAGCACATCAATCCCAGTGTGGTCAGTTTTCTGGCTGTGCTGGGAGCACTGCCCTTTTGTACTCCAATGGCCAAGAGTTGTGCTGATATGCCTTCCCCTGCATAGGCATTCACTGGGAGAATCATTGTTCTGCTGTTTCTCCATCCCACCTCTCCAAGTCCCTTCTGCAGCTGAGAACAGAGGTCATGTGATCACTTAAAAAAAAGAAAAAAAGGCATTTGTAATTTTTATATATACTGTACACATAAATGGGTTGTCTTTCATTTCTATTTTAAACCAAATGAATTGTTTGCATTTACTTACCAAGGACCCCTGTCAGGAAAACTGGGTTCATGCTCATGCTGAAAAAACTGTGCATGCGTGCAGAATGGTCTGCAGAACTTTGCACAAAATCAGGGCGTGCACTCATATACACATCCACATGAGCATGCACGTTTGAATTGATTTTGGCACCCAGTGGCTTATTTATTTAAAGTGCTGCAGGATTGACGAACATTGCTGAGTGGTCGTCAGCTCCTGTGATCCATAACCAGACCCTGCTTGTTTCTGTGATATACCTGGTTTGTCTTCTGACTACACCTGATCTAGATGCTTCTGGCACCTGACCTTTGGCTTGCTTCTCGACTCCAAACCTTGCTTATCCCTTTGGCTCATCTTCTGCCCGTTTGATATTGACCTGGCTCATCTGTGACCAAGCCTTGGTGCGCGGTGTGAAACACATCTGGGGGCGTAGCCAGATCAGTGATGGTTGAAGCCATATACCTTTGTAAGCACTGGGTTGGTTGAGCGGCGTCCCATTTGCGGTTGGCCTGGCTCCTGCTTACGCTCTCATCTTCCAAATCTGTACTTCTGCTGCCCGTGGCAAATTCTGTCTGTCTATACATGATCCTGCCTTTTGCTTTTGCAAATCCTGTGCTGACATCCAGCATGAGTTCCTGTTCTTCAGCCTCTACTTTATTGCAAGATCCATTTCTTCTTCTGGCCAGGACTCACTACAGGTGCCTGTGCCACTCTGTGTACTGTCCTACCTGGTCATCAATCCTCTAATTAGTTCAGCCTCTACCAGGCATGTGACTAACCTCATTGTTGCAAGGTATAAAAGCTAGCCACCATGCTGCCTGGTTTTCCAATACAGATTAACAAAAAAAAAAACTGGCTGCTGTAAGCACACGAATGAAGGATCTTACAAAAATACATTCTAGCGAGCTTCAATCTTGTGTCTATCTGCAGAAGGCTTGTGTATTGAAATCTGGGTCGGAAGCACCTGCTCTATTGTACATAGGAATCAGAGTTCAACCATTCAACTGGCAGTGTTGACTCAGAACGCTCATGAGGGTATATGAGAGTGTTAGAAATACATAAACAAAGCCACAGAAGGATTCCCACCCTAAGGTTACAAAATAATGATAACTATATTTCTGTATGTAAAAGTTATTGTCTGTGAGTCATATTCTTTGTTTTAAATTTTTTTTTCCAGTACTTAATGATTTCCAGCAATCAATTACCCTGATTTACATCTACTAAGCCCCTAGGCGACTGCCTGCGTGTCCTTCAGTGCTGATTAATACAATTCCTGTAGTAAACCTCTAAGGATAACAACATTATTAATATTGTGGAATAATGGGCTGATGCTGTAAGCAGTGCTCACTTCTATTTGCTAAGGTGCAGAAGGTACGTTCTGAATAAAACAAACCTGCCACAGGAATTGAGGCTTGAACATGCTAGTTGTCGCGCTTTCACCGTGAACTTCCTGTTTTAAGATGTATATAAATCCTAGCAATTCATTTTTTTAATTGCTCTCTTTTGTTCTCCTAAATATACCATAGAAAGTGTTTTGTTATATCTGTTCAAAAAGTGTGAAAATACCTGTTGTTCCCGACAAAAATATTGTGAGCAGATAATGTCCTGTGCTCTCTGCCAGTGCTGACTGTTACCAGTGAACATCATGCTCAGCTTTCTCTCTGGATTACAGAATAACTCCCTTCCATGTTATAAACATGAGTGTTGGCCGGGTAATGTAGGATATTCTATATCAGTGATGGCGAACCTTGACACTCCAGATGTTTTAGAACTACATTTCCCATGATACTCAACTACACTGCAGAGTGCATGAGCATCATGGGAAATGTAGTTTCAAAACATCTGGGGTGCCAAGGTTCGCCATCACTGTTATATATATATATATATATATATATATATATATACAGTGGGGACGGAAAGTATTCAGACCCCCTTAAATTTTTTACTCTGCTCATCACCTGACCAATACAGTCCCAACAGTGAAGCATGGTGATGGCAGCATCATGCTGTGGGGGTGTTTTTCAGCTGCAGGGACAGGACGACTCGTTTCAATCGAGGGAAAGATGAATGCGGCCAAGTACAGGGATATCCTGGACGAAAACCTATTCCAGAGTGCTCAGGACCTCAGACTGGGCCGAAGGTTTACCTTCCAACAAGACAATGACCCTAAGCACACAGCTAAAATAACGAAGGAGTGGCTTCACAACAACTGCGTGACTGTTCTTGAATGGCCCAGTCAGAGCCCTGACTTAAACCCAATTGAGCATCTCTGGAGAGACCTAAAAATGGCTGTCCACCAACGTTTACCATCCAACCTGACAGAACTGGAGAGGATCTGCAAGGAGGAATGGCAGAGGATCCCCAAATCCAGATGTGAAAAACTTGTTGCATCTTTCCCAAAAAGACTCATGGCTGTATTAGATCAAAAGGGTGCTTCTACTAAATACTGAGCAAAAGGTCTGAATACTTAGGACCATGTGATATTTCCGTTTTTTTCTTTAATTAATAAATCTGCAAAAAAGCCAACAATTCTGTGTTTTTCTGTCAATATGGGGTGCTGTGTGTACATTAATGAGGAAAAAAATGAAAAAATGAAAAAAATTAACTTAAATGATTTTAGCAAATGGCTACAATATAACAAAGAGTGAAACATTTAAGGGGATCTGAATACTTCCCATCCCCACTGTATATATATATATATATATATATATATATCTTTCATATTGACCAGGCCAGAATTTGTCCAAGCCTACTATATTTTACATAACAAAATGATAGCTGATTTACTATCTATTCTATCTATTCTATCTATCTATTCTATCTATCTATTCTATCTATCTATCTTGCTATCTATGCTATCTATTTGCTTTGCTATGTTAAATTTATGCAAGGTAACTTTGGTATTTGGGGAATAGCCTGTTTATTAATTAGCCATTTCAAAAGGGTACATTATTTACATACTTAAGTATGATAAAGATCCATACAAGAAGTATTTATTGATGGTAATTAGACTTGAGGGGGTATTCATGGGAAATGGTGACTTGTTTACCTAGTAAACATTATAGAGACCTTAAAGTGGTTGTAAAGTCAGACGGTTTTTTATCTTAACCACTTGACCACTGGGCACTTAAACCCCCTTCCTAACCAGACCAATTTTCAGATTTCGGTGCTCTCACACTTTCAATGACAATTACTCAGTCATGCAACACTGTACCCATTTCTTTTGGTGGTATTTAATCACCGCTGGGTTTTTTATTTTTTGCGCTATAAATCAAAAAAGACTGAAAATTCAGTAAAAAAAATAAAAAATTCTTTGTTTCTGTTAAAATTTATTGCAGAGTATTGGCGAGTATTGGCGAGCATTGGCTAGTATTGGCAGAGTATTGGCAGAGTATTGCAGAATACTGTCATAGTATTGCAGAGTATTGCAGAGTATTGCCATAGTATTGCAGAGTATTGCAGAGTATTGCCATAGTATTGCAGAGTACTGCAGAGTATTGCCATAGTATTGCAGAGTATTGCTATAGTATTGCAGAGTATTGCCATAGTATTGCCATAGTATTGCCACAGTATTGCAGAGTATTGCATAGTATTGCCATAGTATTGCCACAGTATTGCAGAGTATTGCCATAGTATTGCAGAGTATTACCATAGTATTGCCATAGTATTGCAGAGTATTGCCATAGTATTGCAGAGTATTGCTATAGTATTGCCATAGTATTGCAGAGTATTGCCATAGTATGGGCGCTGAGCAGCGCTGCGGGCTGGATCTGTAGTGCCCACAGAGCTGCAAACTATCTCTCCCTCTCTCCTCTCACACTGTACCGATCGGTACAGAGAGGGGAGGGTGGAGTCGGCGTCATGACATGACGCCGGTTTGTTTACAAGTGATGCTCCGTCACTTGACGGAGCGATCACATGGTAGACGGCCGCTATCAGTGGCAATTTACCGTGATCCGGACTCTCCCTCCTGATTGGTTGAGACACAACAGTGGTGCCATTGGCTCCCACTGCTGTCAATCAAGGTCAGTTAGCCAATCAGCAGGTTCAAACTACGGCCCTGTGTCTGAATGGACACACAGAGCAGCGGTTCGGCTCAGGTGCTCCCATGGCAAGCTCTGTGCAAAATCATTTCACAGGGCAGGTAAGTATAACATGTTTGTTTTTTATTTTATTTTTATTTTTTGGGTTAGAGTTCTCTTGTCAAATTTGTTTATTGAATTTTAACAATTAGCATACATAAGTGCATATGGTGGCAGCAAAAGAAAAGATCACATATATGGTAATAATATTGAGTTGTAGTTCCAACATAAACTAAAAGTAGTTTAACTGAACAATTTTAGCATTGATTTTACTACTCAAAAGATTACGTCATACATTGATAAGAAAGGACAAAACCAAATTAGACCAGGTTAATATAAGATGACCTCAGATTAACCACTTAAGGACCGAGCCTCTTTCTGAGATTTGCTGTTTACAAGTTAAAAACATTTTTTTTGCTAGAAAATTACTTATGCTGCATATACACGAGCGGAATTTCCGATAGAAAGAGTCCGATGGGAGCTCTTCATCATATATTCCGACCATGTGTATGTCCCATCTGACTTTTTCCATCGAAAATTCAGATGGACTTAGATAGAGAACACGTTCTATATTTTTCCTACGGAACAAATTGCTATCGGAAAAAACGCTTGTCTGTATGTTGTTCCGACGCACCAAAAACGAGGCATGCTCTGAAGCAGTATGAGACGGAAGCTATTGGCTACTGGCTATTGAACTTCCGTTTTCTAGTCCCATCATACGTGTTGTACGTCACCGCGTTCTGGACGGTCGGAATTTGGTGTGACCGTGTGTATGCAAGACAACTTGAACGGAATTCCATCGGAACTCCATCGGAAAAACCTTCAGAGTTTATTCCAACGGCAAAACCGGTCATGTGTACAGGGCATAAGAACTCCCAAACATTATACAAACATTATACATTTTTTTTCTATATTTACCATATTTTTACTAATTTACCATATTTGCGCAGCGGTCTTACAAGCGCACTTTTTTGGGAAAAAATACACTTTTTTGATTTAAAAAATAAAATTAGATAGAGTAGTAGTACAAAAAGACTACTAAGTTAGCCCAAATTTTTTTTTATATTGGGAAAGATAATGTTACGCTGAGTAAATTGATACCCAACATGTCACGCTTCAAAATTGCGCCCGCTCGTGGAATAGGCAACGTTTAAAAAATTCTACAGGTTGCATGTTTTGAGTTACAGAGGAGGTCTAGGGCTATAATTATTGCTCTCGCTCCACCGATCGTGGAGATACCTCACATGTGTGGTTTGAACACCGTTTTCATAGTCACGTATGCGTTCGCTTCTGCATGCGAGCTCGTAGTGACGGGGCACGTTTAAAAAAAAATTTTCTCTTATTTATTTAACCTTTTTTTTTTACATATTTACACTGTTTAAAAAAAAAAAAAAAATTATGTCACTTTTATTCCTATTACAATGTAAACATCCCTTGTAATAGAAAAAAGCATGACAGGACCTCTTAAATATGAGATCTGGGGTCAAAAAGACCTCAGATCTCATATTTACATTAAATTCAATAAAAAAAATGTTTTGACGTCGCTTCCACCCAGCAGTGATATTGAGACAGGTGGGGGCCATCTTCCCCTCACTCGTCTCCATGCCCATGCAGGGGGCAGACGCGATCGCCTCCAGCTCTGCTGACGGCTCCGGTAAGCGGCAGAGGGCACGGGAGAGGGCCCCCCTCCTGCTGCCGATAAAAGTGATCTTGTGGCGAATCCGCTGCAGAGACCACTTTTATCTTAAACCGCTCACTGAAGAAGAGGATACCAGGGTTATGGCAGCTAGCTGCTTCCATAACAACAATATCTTCCTTCAAAGTACCGACGTATAAGGACGGTGGGCAGTCCGGAAGTGGTTAAAAAAAAGTCTTCATTAATATAAAGAGTATAGTTTTTAAATAATAAAAAATAATAATAATTATGTATTACGAGAATCTAAAATCTTATACTACATATTGGAACTATGTATAATTGGTATAATGATAACCAAAGAAATAAAAGTTCTGCTACCAGAACTATATAAAGAGTAAATTGAAAGAGGAGAGAGAATAGGGTGAAAAGTAGAAGAGAGAAAGAAGATAAAAGAAAAAGTAATCTTAGGTAGGAGAACAAATAGATAGGGAAGAAAGAAATGAGAGGTGGTAAGGGTCCGCTGGGTAGTACATGGTAATAAACACATACCATGAATGCAGAGAATAGAAGTATGTTTGTTATTTTAAAGAAAAAAACAAAAAAACGAGATGTTAGTATCACTTTAAATGCTATTGCCAGTGAGAGCAAAAGTGTTTTGGTCAACCAATCAGAAACCCCTCCAGTGTCCAACACTGATATTTCTTGTGACATTTTTAGATGTTAAACACATACATTAATTCACACATTCGTTCTTCAAGATGGAATCACACATCTAAATTATAACACACATTATTGCATACATTGAAGCTATTTAGGTGCATATTATAGATTGGACATATGCTGTATTGTACTGTCTCTGTGTTTGCTATGCAATGAATGACGAATGGAATTCTGAAGGCTGCTGTTTGTAATATTTACGAATACTCTGCTGGACTTTGTCATCTGTTACAAGTATCTTGTGGACGTTGTTCTGTGCTGGGACTCAATAAAATGCATTTCTCTGGATGAACAAGGTTGCTGTGGCAATAATTTGCTTTTTGGATAAGAGGAGTTTTGTATTTCATGTTGGCCAGCAAACTCTGACCTCAGCCTCAATAACTATAATAATAATAATAATTATCACCCCACTACTATATAACTACATTGGTGCGGTGTACTATATGACTACAATGAGGTTTCCTGTAGTCTTGTCCTAGAGTAACAGCACTTCTCCTCCATAGATACATTAGCGTGGGTGAATGTTGTCTACCTAGCACAGGAAGTGTGTTCCTGGCAGGATCATCAAATGAAAATAAAGGGCTGCCCCGAGTACATAGGAGAAAGGGCACATACCTGGGTGGGCTGGAAGGCAGGAAAGGGGTTAATAATGGCTGGAGAATGGTTAAAGAATATGGTGTTGGGAGCAGGGGGTTGTAACTTAGAGAGACCTTGAGGAGGAACAGACAGAAAGGTGAGCATTTTGGCCCACCCACCCACCTTCTTGGTAAGAGTTTGGATACAGCCAAGGTTAGGCATGCATAAGTTTGGGTAACTGAGGCATGGGGACTTGTGGGGCATGTTGTAATTTTTGTCACAGCATCAGCGGGTGCTTGAGAGTTCCAAAAAAAATCATTGGTAATGTTTGGAAGGGGATTAACCTTGATGGTCACAAATATCTATTCATATGTGGTGTTCATGAAGGAAGTAATTACTAAGGTTTATTCCAGGTGACATATAGGACATTCCGACAACAAAATCCTAGGATTTTTTCCGACGGATGTTGGCTCAAACTTGTTTTGTCTACACACGGTCGCACAAAGTTGTCGGAAAATCCGATCGTTCTAAACGCGGTGACGTAAAACACGTACGTCGAGACTATAAACGGGGCAGTGGCCAATAGCTTTCATCTCTTTATTTATTCTGAGCATGTGTGGCACTTTGTCCGTCGGTTTTGTGTACACACGATCGGAATTTCCGACAACGGATTTTGTTGTCGGAAAATTTTATCTCCTGCTCTCCAACTTTGTGTGTCGGAAAATCCGATGGAAAATGTCCGATGGAGCCCACACACGGTCGGAATTTCCGACAACACGCTCCGATCGGACATTTTCCATCGGAAAATCCGACCGTGTGTACGGGGCATAATAGTGTAAAATGACTGGTGTCTACCCACCAAACTGGTTGTGAATGGCTGGCAGCCGATACAGGTTTACAACGGAATATGACATTGGGTGGCACTGTCAAGGACCTGACTTTAATGGTTGTATCTGAATTCTTGTATGTGTTTGAAGAATTGGTATCTAAATGATGTTCTTGTTATTACCTTGTTATTTAAGAAAAGCTGTGGTCATAATATTCCAACGAAAATAATTTGTGTCATAGTGTGTTATTTATGATGGTTAAAGTGGTTCTTTAACCTTTTTACAAAAAAATTAAGTCAGCAACTACAAATACTGTAGCTGCTAACTTTTAATAAAATCACACTCACGTATCCAGCGTCTTGCTCACCTGAACCATTTCTCCGCTGGCATGTTTACTGTGGGTAGCCAGCTGTGACTCCTTGCAGCTTTACAGCTGGCTGCTTACTGTGCATGTACAAGCCCTGCTATGCTTTGTGATTCGTCTTGCAGCCTTCTGGGACCTGTGACATGCCCAGAAGGTTGCGGTTGGTGGGGAGAACCTCTGGTGGATCACCACGGTGATCCTACCAGAAGTGGGAGCAGGTACCTGTCAAAACCAGGTACCCGCTCCCCCCATCAACAAAAAAGTGGCAGAATTACAAGAAGGCATAAAGCAGAAGTTCCCCTTTAGGGTGAAGTTCTGCTTAAAGTGTAAAACACTGAGTAAACTGTTGGCTCTATAGAAAACCTGTATAATAATATTTTTATTAATGTGGTTTTGAATCTGATGTTCAATATCACTCCACACTCTAAGCCCTACTATGGTCAGGAATGAAAGCCTGATAAAATTAAACAAAGTCTTCATTTTACGCGGACAGCAGGCTCTAATGCACCTCTTAAGAGCCATTTTGGGGCGGCACAGTGGTCTAGTGGGTAGCACTCTCGCCTAGCAGTAATAAGGGTTGCTGGTTCAAATCCCAACCACACCACAACACTGCCTGCCTGGAGTTTGCATGTTCTCCCTGTGCCTGCGTGGGTTTCCTCCAGGTACTTCGGTTTCCTCCCACACTCCAAAGACATGCTGGTAGGTTAATTGAATCCTGTCTAAATTGTCCCTTGTATGTATGAGTGTGAGTTAGGGACCTTAGATTGTAAGCTCCTTGAGGGTAGGGACTGATGTGAATGTACAATGAATATGTAAAGCGCTGCGTAAATTGACAGCACTATATAAGTACCTGAAATAAATAAAATGAAAAAAAAAATTTTGCAAGCATTTAAAAGGTAATACTGCCTCTTCCCAAATGCCTGTTTTTTTTTCCCCCAGGGGGATTTTGCATTGAAATACTGAAATATAACCAGTTGCAGCATGGGCCAATTAATTTAATGGGTGCGTTTGGCAAGTGGCATGGATTACCAAACTTACCCTGCCAAGTTGGAATTGCAGCACCACGAAGCATCGCAGTCATGGAAATCTGAACAGACCAGAGTGGCCACCATGTCAAACATTGTAGGTGGGCATTTGTGGGCAGTAAAACACAGATCAACCATCTGTGTTTAGCACCCGAGTTACCAATGTGAACTTAGCCTTATTCAGTCCCCCCTTCTAAGGGGCATTAAGCTGCAGTATATTACTTTTGTGTTCTTTGAATCAAGAACCAAAACAAGTATTTAGATTGGGGCTTCCAACTTCCTTAGTTGCTTACTCATCAAACACCAAGTAATAAAGGTGTGTCAGCATACAACCAGACAAATAGCATTTTCAAAATGAGCTCAGCAACAGCAGTCTCCATAATTCTGTTGTACAGATTTTACTTTAACCACTTGCCGACCAGCCGCCGTCATTTTACGGCGGCAGGTCGGCACGATCCAGTGAGGCATCGTAGCTTTACGGCGGCTCGCGGGATCGGGAAAGCAGGCGCGCGCACGCGCCCTCTGCACAGCAGGGGTGCCGATGCTTGTGGCCGATGGTCGCGATGACCGCCGGCCACGAACGATTGCAAGCACGAGAGGCAGAACAGGGACGTGTGTGTAAACACATAAATCCCTGTTCTGTGAGGCGTGACAGATTGTGAGTTCCTATGAGCTAGGAACCACGATCTGTCACTTCCTCTAGGTCAGTCCCCTCCCCCTACAGTTAGAAACACACATAGGGAACACAGTTAACCCCTTGATCGCCCCCCGCCCCTTCCCTGCCAGTGACATTTTTTACAGAAATCAGTGCATTTTTATAACACTGATCACTGTATAAATGCCAATGGTCCCAAAAATGTGTCAAAAGTGTCCGATGTGTCCACCATAATGTCGCAGTCCTGATAAAAATCGCAGATCGCCGCCATTACTAGTAACAAAAAAAAAAAAGATTAAAAATGCTATAAATCTATCCCGTTTTGTAGACACTATAACTTTTTGCGCAAACCAATCAATATACACTAATTTCAATTTTTTTTTTACCAAAAATATGCAGAAGAATACATATCGGCCTAAACTGAGAATTTTTAAAAACATTTTTTAAATGGCAATATTTATTATAGCAAAATAAACAAAATATTGTGCTTTTTTCAAAATTGTCGCTCTTTTTTTGTTTATAGCGCAAAAAAAATCAAAACCGCAGAGGCGATTAAATACCACCAAAAGAAAGCTCTATTTGTGGGAAAAAAAGGACGTCAATTTTGTTTGGGTGCACCTTTGCACGACCGCGCAATTGTCAGTTAAAGCGATGCAGTGCCGAATCGCAAAAAATGGCCCGGTCATTCAGCAGCCAAATCTTCCGGGGTTGAAGTGGTTAAAGCCTGACTACAGCCCAGTATTGAAAGAGTTTGGGGAAAGTCAAAGTTTATGTCAGGTTTGGTTTCTATCTGTTACCTCTGTTCAGGAACACATATCATGTATCCATCACTTTTGCATTCAGTTTCGTTATATAATGTGTAAATATCTCTGTGCTGACATTTAATGGTAATTCATTGTAGCTACAATGTGTTATCACTGTATTTCTGAAGTAGCATATTCCAGTTTACCTGTATGTTGGTGCTAGTTAGCTTAATCCTTAAATAGACCCCACCTTTCTTCCCCATATTTCCTCAATTAGTTACCAGCTTTCGTAATGGGTAAAAGGCTTAGAAGATCATTGTCTCTTTATACTTTGATATGACCAGTGAACATCCCATATACTGCATTTTAATACATAACACAACATTGGATTGAACTGCCAAGTTTTATTGGAGAGTTGAGCTGTCCATGGAGGGTACTTATTCAGCAAGGGATCATATTACCTGATGAACCGAGGTCTGAAGGAGGTTTGTCAATGCATAAAGCAGTGCTTGAAATAGGACTCCCACTAGGGAGATTTCCTCTCACTTCCTGCCCCTGTGATACCCATGCAAGAAGTATGCCACGTATACACGGTCGGAATTTCCGACAACAAATGTTCAATGAGAGCTTGTTGTCAGAAATTCCGACTGTGTGGAGGCTCCCTCAGACATTTGTTGTCGGAATTTCCGACAACAGATATTGCACATACATACCAAGCTGGACCAATATCAAAAATATCAATGCCTGGAATTTAGCTGTACGTGCAGCTTACTGCTGGGCACACAGTTCTAATGGTGGAGGAGGTGCTTGATGAAAACAAAAAGTAAGACATGCATGCTGTTTTTTCATAGTTTTTTTTTTTTAAACTTCAGTTGGGTTTTAAAGACAAACTCTATTCTAACCTTTTTTTTTTAGTTTTCAATAGAATTTGGGAGAGCTAAGAGCCTATGCTAAGTTTTTACTGCTGTTCCTCTCTCCACGACAACCTCTTACTCTATTGCCGCGTACACACGAACCCAAGCTCACCTTTAGTCACAACAACAGCCCTGCAAGCTCCTGACTGAGTCAGGAGGCATATCACACCTCTACAGAGAGACCACTGCTTTTATACAGAACACCACCTGCTGGGGCACACACCTCTCCAATGATCCTAATAGTGCTTTGCACAGGCAATAGAAGAAAGACATGTATAAATGTTGTTTTCCATTGCACCCCAAATGTATTTATAGCGTTTTCCTGAAAACTTCAATTGAGCTTTAAAACATGAAGACGACAAATGTTACATTTTCTTTCCCTCTCCCACGCTCTACATACACAGAAAAACATTGAAGGCATAACTATTTACAATAAAAGCATCACTATTTTTAATGTATGTAAATCTAGAGTTTTTTTCTTGTGCACTTTAGTTTCTATGGAGCTTTTTTATCAAACCTTAAGCCTCGTACAGACGATCCGATTGTTGGCAAGGGATTGTGTGATGAGAAAATAATGTGAAAGAAACCGCGCTGTCTTAAACAAAAAATAGTAGCTGCCAGCACATCAGATGCAGTCTGTGAAAAAGTAAACCAAATAAAATAGTATAGTGCGCTAACGCAATGAAAAAAACAGTGAAGATATCCCAATGAGAAATTGGGGTATATATAAGTGCAAATACAATAATATTATTAAACCACAATATTGTTGAAGTGTAGATCAACAGTGATAGGGGGTCATTTACTATAGCGCTATAGCGTTAATTCGCGCAAATTGCCGCGAATTAGCGCTAATTCGCGGCAATTTAGCGCGAATTAGCGCTAATAGCGGTAATTCGCGCTAAAACGGTATTCACTATAGCGCTGGTGAGAAAATTCTCCCAAAATCGAATTTACTATAGCTCCCTGAAACTAAATAGAGCCCAAACCCTTACTCTGCTAAAACCTAGAGAATTGCACATGGAAATAATTTTTAGAGCATGATATAATTGCCTAAATGGTACTGAAATATGCGGTATATTATTTAAAGATTATCTGCTTTTAAACTGTGTGAAAAAGTGATTTCTACACTGAAATATCTTTAAAAGTCTGAAAAGTGAAAAATTCCCCGTTTTGGACAACTAGGTGCCAACACATCTGAGCATGCTCAGACCTGAAAATAACTCTCATTTTAACTCAAGTGTCTTTTTTACCTGGAGGTATAGTAAATACCAAAATGAGAGCTAATTAGAGAGCATTTTTTGGGAGTTAAAATCTGCTCTAATTTAGTCCAAATGAAGTTTCAGTCACTGATTCTAATGGAACAATTCTAACTTTCACAAAAAAAACCTTTTAATGTTGAGATGAAATGTATCTTTCTGTGAAATACATTTTCTTTTGCAACATTGTTGCTTCTACTTAAAATATTTTGATTTTAAGAATGCTACAATGTGGAATGTTTTGATGTTTTGGTAAAATATATTTTTCTCTGTCACTTTCACTTGTTTTTCTTCATCTCACAACAATCTTTACCCCAAACTCACACAGGAGTCTTTACAATCCACAAACAATACCATTGCTGATGAAAATTTAAAATGAATCACAATTTTTTGTACTTTGTATTATTTGCAAGTATTCATAATTTGAGCCCAAAAATGTGATATGTGTTCCAACATCAAGAAATCAAAATGTAATTCCCGAAAATTTGAGGGTAATATTCTACTCTCACCCACAAAAAAACACCAAATATCACAGAATAAATCAAGAAGAATAACTCTTGAGTAATGTAATTCCATCACCTGTATGTTCATAGAAATGCAGTATTTATGTGTTTTTATGTGTTTTTATGTGTAGTTATGTGTAGTTTTGTGTAGGAGGGTCTCACACGTGGCAGCTCTGTGGCTTAGAGGTTAGAACTTCTGCTTAGTATCTCTGAGGGTCTGGGTTCAAATCCCAACCATGTTACTTCATGTAGAGAAGTTGTCTCATTTCCCAGGTCCTATAACTATGTCTAATTGTAGTAGTTATGTGTAGGAGGGTTCCACCACCATTGTAAGTCTTTTCCAGATACACTATATAGCCAAAAGTATTGGGACACCTGCCTTTACACACACATGAACTTTAATGGCAGCCCAGTCTTAGTCCGTAGGGTTAAAATTTGATTTGGCCCACCCTTTGCAGCTAGAACAGCTTCTGGGAAGGCTGTCCACAAGGTTTAGTCTGCCTATGGGAATGTTTGATCATTCTTCCAGAAGTGCATTTGTGAGGCCAGGCACTGATGTTGGATGAGAAGGCCTGGCTTGCAGTCTCTACTCTAATTCAGCCAAAGGGTGTTCTATCGGGTTGAGGCCAGGACTCTGTGCAGGCCAGTCAAGTTTCTCCACCCCAAACTTGCTCATCCATGTCTTTATGGACCTTGCTTTGTGTACTGGTGTGCAGTCATGTTGGAACAGGAAGGGGCTTTCCCCAAACTGTCCCCACAAAGTTGGGAGCATGAAATTGTCCAAATTGTCTTGGTATGCTGATGCCTTAAGAGTTCCCTTATCTGAAACTAAGAGGCCAAGCCCAACCCCTGAAAAACAACCCCGCACCATAATCCCCCTCCACCAAATCATTTGGACCAGTGCACAAAGCAAGGTCCATAAAGACATGGATGAGTGATTTTGGGGTGGAGGAACTTGACTGGCCTGCACAGAGTCCTGACGTCAACACAACAGAACACCTTGGGGATAAATTAGAGAGGAGACTGTAGGTCAGGCCTTCTTGTCCAACTTCAGTGCCTGACCTCACAAATGCACTTGGAAGAATGGTCAAACATTCCCATAGACACACTCCTAAACCTTGTGGACAAGAAGAGTTGAAGCTGTTATAGCTGCAAAGGGTGGGCCAAATGAGTTTTGAACCCAATACTAATACTGGGATGCCATTACAGTTCATGTGTGTTTAAAGGCAGGCATCCCAATACTTAGGCCAATATACTGTATATTGCTTGTGACACTGAGCATGGCTATGGACTTAGGGCTAGTTCACGCCACAGAGATGCAGAGAACATGTGTGGGTCTGCCCTGGTGGCTAAGTGGGTAGCAGTTCTGTCTAGCAGCACCTGGGATGTTGGTTCACTTCCACCAACATGCTAATGCTTGTGTTGAAGTTTATATGTTCTCCCTGTGTGGGTTTCTCACCACAATCTAAAGACATGCTGGCATCGTATTTGTCTCCTGTCGAAAAAGGTTCTAATGTAAGAAAGTTAATTTTGGACTTTATATTGGAAGCTCATTGCAGCCAGGGACTGATGTTAATGTTTATTAGCACTAATCATGCCCAGGGACTTGGACATTTCAAATTTTAGGGTTTTCACTGCACAGGTACATATGCTTAGAAAACTTTTGCTTTGTTTATGTGGATGCAAATGGACTTTGATCTTTGTCTTGTAGTTGGAGATTTGATGCACATAGCCAAGGCTAACACAGTTGCGAATACTATTATGTGTTCCTGCTCATCAGGTGCAATCACTTTAGACATACATGAAGAGACAGATTGAAAGATACTAGTGGGCGTGTACTTCTATTGGGTGTGTCAGTGTGCTAACAATACAACCTCTCTTATATAAAGGCCTGCAGTAGGGGGGTTCGTTTGGCCTGAGAAGGTCAGGTTTTTTGTTGTGATGGAGAAGGAATGATATTGGGAGATTTGATGAAATTCTTATGCATTTTTTCAATCAAAAGTGGGTTTATGTGGCCATGCTGTCAATGTTGTGTGTGTATTGTTCCTGTCTGATCATGCAAACATCGTTTGGAAGCATCTGCTGACCTACTATTTTTGATCTCGTTTAATTGTGTACACCGAAATGCAGCTTCCAGTAGAACATGGTCACCAATGTATGTATGTGTGGATTGTGGGCTGGTGGTGGGTGTTTTGAATAAGTCTTTTGCAATATTATGTTGGAATGCTTTGTAAGAATGACTGTTAAGTATGTTTCTATAATCTTTCAGATAATAATGTGATGTGTTGCCCGTTATACACTGAAATTAAAGCTGTGTCCACTCTAAGGTTTTGTCTAATTTTAGATTGTAAGCTCCTATGAGCAGGGCCCTTAAAATTCCGTTGCTAAATGTAGTACCATATATCCTGTCCAAATTTTTTTGAAGCTAGTAAATGTAAATTTATTTTTTTTTCTGCTGGTAAAATAAAAGTACATTGAGCTCTTGTTGTGTGTCGGGTTTTTTTTTTTTTCCTTCTACTTTTCTTTCTTTAGTTTTTGTGGGTGGTGGTTTTGGGAAAGTGCAATATCTCTTTTATATTTTATTTCAATATGTATTTGTGCACCAAAAAACTAATCTCTTTGCCCTGGTTCACATGCTACTTTGAAATTGTGCTACTTCACTTGAAGTAGAATGATTTCAAAGTAGCAAGGTCAGCGTGATTTCAGGTGGCTTCATACACAAATGTCTATTGAAGTCGCACCTGAAATCGGCAAAAATAGTGCAGGAACTACTTTAGCAAATTGATGCGGTGCCACAAAAAAAATGTTGCATCAATTGGAACAGTGCCAGTGCCAATAGTCACGCGATTTGATCTCTCAAATCGCATGACCAATCGCTCCAATGTAAACCTAGGCTTCTGCACAACTGCAAGTTAATGATAAAGGTGGAATCTTTATATATAACAGCTGTGGAGAATTGCAGGTAATGAATTCAGCTGGTGGATAGGCAGTGTTTGAATGTGTCAGCTCTGGTTCACATTGGTGTGTGATTTGACATGTCAAATCTGTGGCAATTGCACTGTTCTAATTAGTGCGATTTGTATTGATATTGGTGCAGAAACCTGCAACGATGTCTCTGATGTTGCCCCCACAGTTGGGACTGACATGCAGGAATGAAATTGTGGGAGTTCAGCTGTACGCTTTCCTCCCGCTGTCAGTGTGAACCTGGGCTCAAACTGGGCCTTTTGCCTTTGTAATTCACCTGCTGCTAACCCAGGGACACCATTTCTTAGCAAACTCCCTTAAGTTTACCTTCAAATATATGTAGAAATACAGATTTGCATATCTGAAAATAAAAAAATACTAATCATGGTTGAGATCAAATATTCGCAGCTGCAATCAAAAGTGTGGTTTCACCTTCTGACCTGGAAATTAGTCATTGTATGCACCCAGAAGTTCTTGTGCTGGTCAGGATCTCAATCTAGGTGGACATGGCGAGGTCTCTTTAGCAGAGAGGAGGCGCTGCTCATTGGCCGGGTAAGTGTAGGATATGTACTTGTACTTAATCAATGTAGGGGTGGATGTCATAGTTAGATTTGGTGTGGGTGGGGTTCATTGATTTGTTTGGCATCACCACACATTTGCTTCCGTCCCATGTGCACACATCACTTTCTGCATTTGTTCTGCTGATGTAAATCAGTAAGGACTATGCAAGTATAAATGAGAGCTCCTTTTATTAAAATATATATGACTTGTTTCACAGCTGGGCGAATTTTCCAGCAAATTTGGACCTCTGAGTTGCATGGCAAGTTGTACCCCATGATTCTCAATGACAACCATTCATATCTGTGCTACTTTAAGTCGCACCAACTTCAAAGTAGTCCCTGTACTACTTTGGTGTGACTTGAGGTATATCGGGTACAATATTACACAGGCATTCCCAGAAGTTGGGGCCAAGTTGCAGCGGCAAAATGGCAGCAAAATAGTGTGACTTTCAGGTCGCAGCAGTGTGAATGAGATTCAAGGATAACACCTTTGAATTTGGCCCTATTGTCACTTGTGCATCCTGAAAGTGTAGCAAATTTGTCCCTGCACTACCTTGGTTTGACTGATGCAATTTGAGGTCCATACACCACAAGATTACACAGACATTGCTTCAAGTCATGACAAAGCTGTGCAAATGGGGCCTTATTCAAAGGTGTTATCAATTAATCGCATTAGGTTACTTTCACACTTGGGTGACTTTTCATGGAGCTTTGGACCTCAGAGTCACATGAAAAGTTGTCCCCCTTGATTTCCATTAATATTTATTGGAGCTGCACGATTAATCGTCATCGTAATTTTTTTCCCCTTTACGATCTTGAAAAAAGCATTTCACGATTCTTGCTATTGCAAAGAACTCTCTCTGCTCTTCTGAAGCCACAGCCGAAAAACCAGGAAGTCTGCCAAGAATTAGAACATTCTTTATCAGTGAACTTGACTAGAAACCTTGTAACAATTTGTCAATTAAATAGAATTCTGTGTAAGTGAGGAAAGTTTAACCACTTAAACACTAAACATTTTTCTGACATTTGTTGGTTTCAGGTTAAAATCATTTTTTTTTTGCTAGAAAATTACTTAAAACCCCCAACATTATATATATATTTTTAGTAGAGACTCTAGAGAATAAAATGGTGGTTGTTACAATATTTTATGTCACACTGTATTTGCGCCTTTCAAATGCAATTTTTTTTTGGAAAAAATTACTTTAATGATTTAAAGAAAAGAAAAGTTAGCCCAATTTCTTGTGGGATAATGTGAAAGATTTTATGTCACGAGAATCGTGATCTTTTTATTCTAAGCAAAAAAATTGTGATTCTCATTTTGGCCAGAACCGTGCAGCTCTAATATCTATGCAACTTCACCCATGTTCACATAGGTCTGAATTGACATGTCAAATTGTAGGCCAAATCGGCGCCTATTGATGGCAATGGAACTGTCCAAATTGGTGCGACGCCACAACAATTCCCAAAAGTAGTTCCTGCACTACTTTGGGCGACTTCAGGGGGCGATTTCTTACCTCCCAACTTTTTGAGATGGGTATAAGGGACACCTATTAGCAAAAGTAGGTAGGCATAGGACACCTTCTTAAAGGAGAACAGTTGGGACCTACAGTATGTGATTTCACTAGACATTTGTGCAGGAAAGTGCACTGATGTCTCTGAAATCGCTGACAAAGTCAGGCTGAGTCACACTTGTGCAACTTTGGACATCAGAGTCGTATGACAAGTCATACCCCATGACTTTCAATGTGTACCATTCATATCTGTGCGACTTCAAGTAACCCTGACTTCAACGTAGTCCCTGTACTACTTTGGTCTGACTTTGATGCGAGTTGAGGTCCATAGACCTCAAGTTTACACAGGCATTCCCTGGAATTGCGGCAAAATTGCTGATGCAAAATCGTGGGAAAGTTGCGTGTCTTTCCCTGCGACTCCTGCGTCCATAGACCTCAAGATTACACAGGCATTGCTTAAAGTCGCATTAAAATCTCGCAACTTTCAGGTTGCACAAGTGTGAAAGGTGCCTAAGTCACTGTGCTGAGTACTATTTTATATCTAGAATATAAAGTAGTCCCACCATCAAACACTAGTAAACATATGTTCTCAATATAATTGTGCTCAAATGGCTGAAAATCACACAGATGGTATCACCTACTGAAAGCTTGCATTGTACTCAGCAGCGTATGCTGAAAAGAGGCGAACGCCTATTAGCCAATGCCACATCGGCACATCGGCATGAGCATGGTTGTTACTATAATATTAATGCCTGAAATGCAAAATATTATTGTATTGAATCAAACATTAGTAAATGTATTTTCTCTGTAGGTAAGTGCTCAGCTCTGTAGCATAGCGGTATACCCTGCTGCCCCCAAAAGTTCAAGCCATGAATTCAAATCCCACTGACAGCATTACCTCCTAGAAGTGTGCATTGTACTCAGAAGCATAATTAGCCAAAGCACATCAGCTTGCTTTATTCCATATTTTAACTCTTCAAATGCATGCAATGGTATGTACTTATTCAATAATATTATGGTATGGAATTCCAAAATTCAAGGAAAAAAATGTCGTAGGGTCCCCCCAGTACATACCAGGCCCTTCGGTATGGACTTTAAGGGGAACCCCACACCAAATTGTAAAATAAATTTGATGTGGGGCCCCCCAAAATCCATACCAGACCCTTATCCGAGCACGAGTGAGCACCCTCCCCCTCTGAACCTTACCAGGCCACATGCCCCAAAGCACCTTTTCCCCATGTTGATGGGGACAAGGGCCTCTTCCCGACAACCCTGGTCGGTGGTTGTCGGTTTGCAGGCAGGGGGTTTATCAGAATCTGGAAGCCCCCTTTAAAAAGTCGGCTCCCAGATCCTGCCCCCTATGTGAATAGGTATAGGGTACATTTTACCCCTACCCATTCACCAAAAAAAGCAGTGAAATGTAAAAAAAATCAATAGCCGGTTTTTGACAAGTCCTTTATTGTAAAATAGCTCCGAGCTGTCTTCTTCCCTTGGCCATCTTCTCCAGACGCTGTCTCTCCCTCCTCCATCTTCTCCCCGAGCTGTATTCTCCCAGAGCCGTCTCTCCTGCCGCTGCCATGTTCTCCATCTGCTGTCTTCTTCCGCACCGCTGCTTACCCGCTAATAAAAAAAAAGCTGCTCTTTTTCCATGGTGGTCTTCCTCTGCTGTGTTGTCACCCGCTGTGTGGCGTCTCTTACATAGCCATGGAGCGGACTCTCCGGGTGACATTATCGGATGGCCACAGAAGACCGCCACAAGAAGAGCGGCTTTTTTTTTTATTAGTGGGTAACCGGCTGCGCTGAAGAACACATCAGCGGGGGAAGATGGTGGCAGCAGGAGAAACAGCTCGGGGAGAAGAAACATCAAACACTAGTGAATGTATTTTCTATGTATTTTCTATGTATTTTCTATTTATGACTGTGCTACACCCAATAGGCTAGCAGTCAGCACTTCTACCTTGAAGAACTCATGGGTTCAAATCCCACAGAGAAATACTAAAAGATTGAATTAGTGAAAAAAAAAGCAAATGACTATTAGCCAATTAGCCAAAGTAGCATATGCTGAAAATAGGTGAATGCCAATTAGCCAATGCACTTTAAATTTGGCTGATTATATTAACTCTTCAAATGCATGCAATGATATGTAAGTATTCAATACTATTATGGTGTGAAATTCCAAACACCACACACTAACTAATGGGCAGATTACATTTTTTTGTTTGTTCATTTTAATTTGCTTGTGCACTGAAAAAATAAACACAGCTGGGGGATGGTAGGTTGGCTGGTATTTGAACTTGTACCATGAGTGCTGTGGAGACATCTGAGCAGACTACTAAGCCATTGTGCTAAGTATGAGACCTCCATAATAGTGTAGTATGATTAAAGAATGAATATAAATAATTACCGCTTTATAGTCACCTAAATTAAAAAATAAAAAACAACATACAACAAATAGGTAACCTAAATGTTTAATACATGTAACTTTACAGAATAGCAGACATTACTATGTAATAATCATTCATAACTGCATTAGTTAGCAAAAGAAGGAAAGAAATAGGAATACTAATTGCAACATACATCAATAGATGCACACGAGGTAGAGCACATCTCACATAAAAATGTTTCTTTCACATACATGGATCATGGCTACAGTACACTGCTATATAACAACTTGATAAGAATTGGCATTTGTATATACGCGGAAGCGCTAATTAGCGGCAATTTAGAATTTTCAACCGTTTATTCTCCACTTATATCGCTGATTTTCATGCGCAAATTCGCCGTTTTGTTTCCATTTGGCTAAAATTGGCTCTATTATTTGCCATAGTGCCCAGTACTTCCTGGAGTTATAGTAAATGACCCCCATAGTGTATATAAAGTGCATATAGTCCATATATGACATCAAAATGGTGACTATAAATACATGTGAACTGGTTGCCTGTAGATAATCCACCACCATAAGGAAAGAGGCTTACCAGACAGGTTGAACCCAACAAGGCGTATGCCTGATGAGTCAACCAAGCTTTTGGTGTAACACACCCAAGGAGGTACAGCAACCACGACTTCCAATCTAAACTGAATCGGATGTGGACCGTGACGATTGTGACATCAGTGAGTATCCACCATATGAATAGCAACCGGAATTCATGAGCAGTTCCTCTCAGTGTGACATATGGCAAAAGGAGAAAAAATTGGGCCACATAGTGTGATTCTGTTTAGATGTAAAACATTTATTGAAAATGTTAAAATGGTCACTCACATTTGAGAAGACATTAAAAGTGTTTGGATGAAATCAAAGCAGCACAGTGGCATCAGCAGAGCCCGTCCCGATATTTCGTTCTAATAAGGCATCCTGTGGGGTCGCCCTAGAGGGAAGGGGAGGGATCTGTGACTCCGTCTGGCTGCTGACTGCTGGCTCCTCCAGACTGACACTTTCCTGTGTATAAAAATGGGACATAATTAGAATCTTTTTTAGGGTTTGGTCATCAATCACACACAATTTCGATCTCCTCACTGTTGCAAATTTAATGTGGAGAAATAGAAAAGACTATCATTCTGACCCCATCATTTCTCATTCTTGTACAAATCATTTTTGGTCACTACTGTCTATTGATATGGAAACCATTTTGTTAAGGCAGAAATATTTTAACAATAATGTCTAGTTATCATCATTGTATTTTTGGATACAAATATGTTCAGCAATGCTATACCTGGGTGAAGCTGGGCTCCTCCACATCTTCATCCTGTGCAGCAGGACCTGTATAGACCTCAGGAGCTGTGGCCCCAGCAGATGTCGAAGGGAGTGTAGACAGTGATGGCCTAGGTTCTGTCTGGTCGGTCAAAAACTGCAGGCTGGGGTAATACCCCAGCCTTGGGACATATAGGTCATCTGCTGCTGCTCCAGATCTCTCTGAGTCAAGGACCTTGCTGAGCTCTATTTTAAAAGTACACCTCAGGTTGGAAATTTTGCTCTTGACCTAGCTGATGTCTGCCCTGGGTTACAAAGGCTTCACCAACTCGAGCAGTTTCTCTAACACTGCCTTCCTCAATATTTTATTGGAGTAATCTTGACCTTCCAGAGACAGAGCAGCTCCCGGTACAGGTCAATGAATTGCGGTAAAAAATCAGGCGCTGTAAATTTATCCGTCATGATAAATGCTGCCTGCAAGATGGAACACAAGACAAACCATAGTGTCTGGCTTAACTCATAAGCTGGTCCCAATATAGGCCTCAATCTAAGCAGTATAGGCCACTATCCACCTATGCCCCATATTCCAATTGTCCCTTCGTTTTATGGCTCCTTTCCTGTGTTGGTGATAGCGATCGTTCGTCCTCCACCCCAAGATTGTTCCTAAGACCGTTCCATCGACAGTGTGTTCTGGCTTTATATACACTGCGCATGTGTGAAACTGTGCTCTCAGCGCATCATGACGCTGGGGCATGACCATCTCTCTTCTGCATGTGACACACGGCGGAACATTCAGGAGGGACAACATGGCGGATTTAGCGGATTGCAGGCCGCCCCACAGTGGTGGAGCTCATAGGAGGCACAAAACAACCCCCATGAGCAAGGGTGAGATGGACCCCATTTTGGAGAAGGTCATCATTTTGCATTGCGAATTTGGGGTGGAACGATCAAAGGAACAAATCAGAAAACAATGGTCTGATCTCAAATACCGTGAACAAGACCAGATGGAGTAAATATATCAGATAATAAAAAAAGTAAGCAATATTTGTATCTAACCAATATGGATATGTGAAAATTAGCTGTCTGTATATGTTCTTTATACAAGTAGCTTGAGAGAATTCTAGCTAATGTTTTCTAAATCTTTGTATGACTTGGTATTCTAAAGATGAAGGTAAATATAAAGCAGATATAAACATTCTTATTTGCTCCTGTTTTTGGACATTTCTTTATTTTTGGATCAAATTTATTTCTCTTCTTTCAACAGGGAGGGACCAAAAAAGGAGGCTACAGCCAAGCCACCACAAGGGACGAAAGGAGGCTACCCCGCTCGGGCCCCAACAGGGAGGCAACAAGGCCATCTTCTCCACAAAAACGTAAGTGCCAACTTCAAAGACACTCATTTAGCCATCGACAGGGGTGTTTCTAGGTGGGCCAAAGGCCATGGGCTTAGGGCAGAACTTAAGGGGTCAAGAACAATTTCTGGTTGCTGCCTGGCTCATCAGTGCCCTTTAATGCAGCCTTGCCAGTGTAGACATGGGTAGAGGAGAGGCCCTGGGGATCACAGTCACACAGAGTCACACCTGCTAGGATTATCATCATATATCCCCTATCCTATAGGAGACAAGAGCGGTGGGGGCAACTGCTGTACTTTTTCAATGTTGGCACTTGTCCAGTGTTTCCCTTTTCTATGCATTTTTCATAGAAAAACAAACAGAGTGCAGCATGATAGAGTCCACTAGTCAGGAGCAAACATTGACATCAGAACAAGTGCAAGGTTGGTCAACTAATGTAGAAACATGGATGCTAGAAACAGATGGGACTTGTGGTGGCTTAATGAATGGTATATGGTTTCTTTTTAGAGCAAAGTGAGTGTGGTGAGCTCACCCAGGATGTTTGTTTGGAGCCATGGGATCTGACTCCTGGACCCAGCAAAGACCCTGTCATTGTGGATATCAAATCCCCTCACGCGAGTCACACTGAGGGCCAAATTGACCCAGAAGAGGAAGAAAGTACTCAGGAGCCTCTTGTTTGCGCAAGTAAGTATTCTTGGAATCTGCCTTCAAATGTGTATACATGTCGAGTGTTTAGATATCCAAACAAAACACCCACTCCACACATTAGCAAAGTATGTAATGCCTTAACATTAGCATGGAGAAGGAAGAGGTGGAAGGAGCTGGCAGTGTTGCTAGGTCCCTGAGTTTTGGAGACCCAGGCACCAGGGCCAAGATTACAAAGTAGTTGCAGCGTGTACATTCTTAGTAGTGTAGGTGTCTGAAGGGCAAGCAGGTTGCAAGGAACAATAGTAACGCAAACAATCTGCGCTAACCCCAGTTAATAAATGAAATGTGAAGTGATCAAAAAATAGTGAATTATCAAAAAAAGGGTATGTAAAAAAGAGTATATATAAAAAATTATATTGTGCTTCCTTCTCTTTCTTTGCAAAAAAAGAAGAAGAAATGGGGAAAATAGTAAATGATCTTGAACAAAATACATTTTTCGTGAGCAAAAAAAAAGAGAGACTAATAGTGCTGCAACCCAAAAAAAACGGAATATTCAGTTTTAACAAATGATAAATGCACTCATTCAATATCACTAAAGTGCACTGCATAAGAAACAATGTATAAATTGGTGAAGTACAGTCCGCTTAGGAAGGAAAGTCCTAAGGGCTCAATGTAAAATCCATGATTTTTCAGAGGTAGAATATCATCTTCTCTGTGTGAAGCATATGAAACTTCTATAGAAAAAGAGTAAAGAGGGGCCGCTTACCAGACGTAGAGGACCCCTGTTACGGGGGTCTTACAGGCTCAGATTAACAGATCACGACAGGAATAGCTGATCGAGTTTCCATGCTCAGACATCCATCCACCCTGAGGATTACACTGCCGCTTGGGATGACCATACAGCGCACTTCTGTAGGCTGGGACAGCTGATCGATTGGAACACCAGTTGCCTTGCACTTTTCGCGGGCACTGTGAAATCTGGATGATAAAACTTGCCTCCGTGGAATCGCTCACAAGTTTAAGGGAGAGATGGTAAAAATAGAAGGTCCTCCATAGTGTAGTAAGGTAAAACAACACTTTAATAAAAATGATGAGTGGCTGACAGTTTTTAGCACAAAATCAGTACACGGTTCTAACCAGCTCTGCTGCAATAAAGCCAGCCAGCTGATGTGTGGTGACATCAGATCCCTTGGCTCCACCCTATGCTGCGTTTCTCCATACGAGGCTTCGACTGGGAAAGGAGATATATGCTTCACACAGAGAAGATGATATTCTACATCTGAAAAATCATGGATTTTACATTGAGCCTGTAGGACTTTCCTTCCTAAGCGGACTGTACTTCACCAATTTATACATTGTTTCTTATTCAGTGCACTTTATTGATACATATTCTGTTTATTTATAAATATGCACACCTAGGTTGAAGGGGTATTTTCAACCAAATTTTGTCTGACAATAGTAGCGCACCTGAGTGCATTTATCATGCAAGGAACAATAGACTGGGTAGGTAAGCATTTACGGAATTTGACTAGTAAGTTGACTATAAACTCACTATGTAGGGCCTCAGCCACTTGATCATCATTCCCTTAATAATTTTTACTCTTAATACTAGGTCATGATCTTCCACGATGCACTACTGGCAGAATGAGTGCAGATATGTTGCATTGTTTGAAGGATCTGGAGCAAATCAAGGAGGCTGCCACTGCTTTACTGCGAAGAATCCAAGATTTTGTGGACATGCTTGCCAAATTTTAATTTCCTCTTGCCTGGTCTGGTTTCTTGTTCCACTTGTTGGGTCCTGTTTGCCCTTTAAATATTTACCATGTTTTTATGACTTTGAAATGTGAAAGTTTAGGGACAGAACTCAGTGTTTCTCCACTCCTCTCGGTGCACCGCCAGGTCCTGTTTTCTTAATTTTCCTCAGTGTAAAAACGACTGTGCGAATTACTAACAGTGAAAATGACAACATCACCTGTGCCAAATTCAAAAAATATAGAAAACATGACCTGGGTTAGCATCTTGGGAAGGAGAGTTGTGAAACACTGCCATAACTAATGTGAATTGGAATGTTTCTGTGTTTTGAAGAATAGCAAAACCCAAATTTGAAGATGCCCACAAATTGTGCCTTAACATTCTTATTTCCCTCACAATCCCATGCCTAAAATGCGTGTATTTCCATACATCTATTTTGCTAAAGCCCCAAAACACACAGTGTGTCAATATGTGCTATCTTCCATCACTGGGTATCAATGAAAGCGTTTTTGGGGGTGCAACCCCTTCCTCATAACTAAAGTTGGTCAGAGGAAGGGGTTGCACCCGCAAAACATGTCCATTGATTTCCTGTGATGGGAGATAGCATATGTTGGCACACTGTGTGTTTTTTGGGTTTAGAAAATAACATGTTTGGAACTACACACATTTTTGGCAGGGGATCATAAGGGAAATTTATTAGTTCTGCCTCTACGTGTCCGTGGCTTCAAATTTTGGCTTTTAGAGGGGTGAGATCACCCTATCTGAGGAAGGCAACAGCCACACACTCTTGGGATACTAATGTCTCATTTGGCCTTTACTTAACCAAACTCGAACTTTGTAAGTTCCTGAGTTGGGTATGTGTATCTAATGTTTTCTAACATGCCTGTTTAGCCACAAAAAAGGAGAAATAGGGCAAAACATACACGTTATACACCAAGATGTTGGTTTGTTTTAAAACCTTAAAACGCACATGTGAATGTGCTTTGAATAAAATGTTGTTTACTAAACAATGTGTGGTTTATTATTTCAATGCTCAATACCATTGTATTTGTTAAGTCGTTGTAGTTACAGTGACAATGTTCACTTAAATGTGGCCAACTTTGGCAAATTTTATGCCTCCAAAAAATTAAAGGAGTTGAAAAGGTATAATGTTTTTGAACTTCATGCATTCGATCCATTAATAACCAAAACATTGTGTGTGTGTGTAGCAGACCCACAGCACACCATAATAGTTAGCTGAAGATCTTGTTACCTCATGTAGCAAATAAGGAACGTTTGCACTATTGTAGCAAGTGTCCAAAATAAAGGCCATTTGTGAAAATATTAAACAGATAAGAAACACAGACAACAGTAGTTCAAATGAAATATGAGTTTAGGATCAAAGACAAATATTATTCCTGATCAGCTACAATTTGCTGCCATGCCACTGCCCCTCTACCCACAAAATAATCCAGATATTTTTTCCGTAGATCTCTGGCATTTTGGGAGGGCAATCCAGCACGGGCATTTTTTAGAGCCATCATCATGCCCACAGCCTCTTCAGCTGGGCCTGCCACTGCAGGGTCCACACCAGTTGGCACTCAGGCAAGGTAGCTGCTAGCATTCCTCCTTAAATTAGGGAGTATACAGCAGCACAGTACCACATGGTTTATTTTATACAGTGCCAGGTTAATTGGTGTTAAAAACCGCCTGAACCGACTGGAGAGGATGGGATGGCATTTTCGACCACCCTTCTGGCACGAGAGAGCCTGTAATTAAATATTCTCTGCTCTGGGTAGATGTTCCTCATAGGAAACGGCTTCATAAGATGTTCCCCCAGAGCAAAGGCCTCATCTGCAACAAAAACAAAATTGAGGCCCTCAACATTCTCCTCAGTACGTGGCAAGTTTAAGGTGCCATTCTGGAGCCTCTTGTAGAACCCTGTCTGCATATTGACTCCTCCATCAGAGTTTTGGCCGTTCTTCCCAACATCAAGATGCAAAAACTCATATGTGGCAGACACTACAGCTAGCAGGACTATGCTGAAAAGCCCTTATAGTTGAAATAATATGAGCCAGAGTTGGGTGGTGGGACAATCCGGACATGTTTTCCATCAATAGCACCATCACAGTTGGGACAATCCCACTGATGATGGAATTGGGCTGCAACGTACTGGATTAAAAAAAGAAAAAAGACATTTCTACTTCTGCACATAACATTGCAAGCAGAGTTGACACAAACATGCTTGGCCAACATAAGGATAAAACTTAAATGAGTATTTAAAGTCCAAAGTGTAAGGTCAACTTACCTGATTCCTCACCCCCTCTGGTGGCCCATTAAAAAATATTATGGTGGGGAGGTAATGGGTAGATGTTTTGGACAGGTAACCCTCTCCACTTCCTGTTTGCAGAAATAATGTGTGATACTTTGGCCAGCCCCTCCTTACTTACACGATTGGCAGCCCAGTTGAAAGGTAAGAAGTGTCATAATCTAAAAAATAGGGATACACACGGTCCAAATTGCAGCACATTTTGACATTCTGAAATAAACTATCAATATAATAGGAGACATAAACTTTCTACGTTACAATATGAAGGTAATCAGGCAGACTCTTGCACTACATGGTTTGGTGAATTAAGCCAGAAATATGAACACAAAAGACTGATAGTGTGTACGGATTTTGCAAAGTCAGCAGATAGAGTATTTGTATCTGATGACTTGGGAGGGAGGGTTCAAAATTAGTTTGTGACACAAAAAATGTCCTCTTGCACTCTGCCTGAATTAGAGGACAACAAGAACATTTGGACACATTTTAGGGGTTGTTTAGGATAAGCCCAAAAATGTAGCTGACAAAAACATTGTTAAGTTACTAGTTGTGTATGGGCCCAGGATAGCATGCTGGGGAGGTTAGAAAAGGAAAATATGCATGTAGGCCAAAAAGGAGCAGGAAAAGCTTATAGCATGCATGAGGGCAAAGAGGACATCCATAGCATAGTCCAATACTGATAATTATGGAAATATACAAATTAATACAAAACATTATCAAACATTAATACATAGAAAGTGATCTCAAAGGTAAAAACTTAACAGAATATAGTCCTTTTGCAGGACTTGAATAATGGCTGAGCAGGTGTCTGGAATAATGAGTCCCAGAGCCTGGGGGGAGATCCCAGTGGTAAACTTGAGGTCCAGCAGACTTCTCCCCATCACCAAGTACCGCAAGGTGGCTATGAGCCTTTGCTCGAGAGTAATGGGAAACCTCATGCATGTGTCCTGCTTCCTAATATAGGGGGTCACCAATGCCAAGAGTTGGTGAAAGTAGGGGTCTGTCCTTCAGGGATAATTCAGAAAATCATCCGGATTATTCTCCTGAAGCTCCTGCAGCAAAGGCATATAACATAATTGATCACGATTAAGCAACCCATTTTTGGTCCAAGAACTCCTCCTCCTCCTGTTCCTGGACTGGACTTGGGTCAAAGCAATAGCTCCAAGCCCAATAATAGCATGTTCTCTCTTCCGATTCTGCAACATGGCTGGTTGACAAACAGCCGTTCAGAAACAAACTGGAAAGCATGAACTGAAAAGCACAAACTGAAAAGCACAAACTGAAAAGTGCAAATCAACACTCACCAAACTTCTACTAACACGCAATTAGCAGAAGGAGCCCAAAGGGTGGCATATGACAATTGAACTTCCTCTTTATGGTCTCGTAGTACGTCTAGTATGTCACTACGATTGTGTTTGTTGGCCGACATTTGTGTACCATTAGTATGCAAGACAAGTTCCTGGCACACGCCATTCGGACAAAAGTCTGACGCTCTGTTGGCCAACAATCCGATCGTGTGTATGACGCTTAAGAGTGTGTAAAGGAATTCTATGAACACATTATGGAAATTTCATCTAATACATATTGTCACAGATCAGCTGCGGAGCTGATCTGTGTCTCACCTTTACTGCTGTAGGCTGGCTGGCACCTGTTGTTCCACTAGCTTGTGTTCAGCTCTGCTGCACTCTGCAGCTATGGGTGTTGCCGGCCTCACCTGTTGCTTAATATATGATTCCTTCCTGCTACTTCCTGTCCAGCCCCTCATGTGCTTCTTTATTTAAATCCCTCTCTGACCAGTTCTGGTTGCTTGAGCAACATTTGTTTCTGAACCCCCTTCGTGTAACCTGCCTTAACCTGACTTCTCGTGAACTGATCTCTTGTGTACCGACTCAGCTTGTTCTGATTATGTTGTCTGCAGCCCAACCTGACCTTGGCTCGCCATCCAGCTCTCCTTTGCTTCATCCATCCATCCTTGTCTGACAGTGTCTTCTGGTACTTCCCCAGCGAGCAGGGTGAACCCGGGGGTCATGTACCTAGGGTCAGCATGCAGCCAAGTCCAAACCCTCATGAGGGGGTCCCTGGCAGAATACCGGCTGGCCCTTAGACTCCACGCCCTGAGGGATCCCTTGTCACCTGCTCGCCTGTGGGCTCACTGTAAGTAGTACCATGACACATATTATATGTTTGTTCAAGCATCACAACGAAGTACAGTGTACCAATTTGACTGATATATATCATGAACAGTACATTGTACAGAATTTTAAATACATAATGAACAGCACAGTGTACAGCAGACCTCCACTCTCCTTTTCTTTTTTGCATATAATTGTTCTTCCTCCATCTTTTAACACAAAAAAACTATTTTTTATTTCTGACAAATACTTAAAAAAAATTAAAAAATGCTGGAATTTCTTCCTTTCTTGTCTAGGCAGAAATGTAGCTCAGCGGCTTGCAGCCGCTTCACCATACAGGTCATGCACCAGGCAATTCATACTGCATGGCACAGGAGCCACGATGTGTCATTAGGGGGCTGGCTGCAAGAACTAGCAAGAGACAGCGATGTAAGAAGAGAAGATTGCAAGATCCGGTGCTCAGCAGCAGAGCAATGCTGGATTTTCTGGGCATGTGAGTATATAGTTCGAGGACAAGCCAGTGGACAAGGTACGAGGGGGAAGAAAAAAAGTAAAGGGGGAGTATAGTTCCTCTTTAACCACTTAAAGACCAGCTACCGCAGTTGTATTGTAATGTATTGTTGTCGTTGTACATTGGCTAGTTTAAGACCACTAGGGGGCATGCAATGTCCGCTGGCCACCCGCGATAGCTTCTTAGAGAGGCAGAAAGGGGATCCGTCTATATAAACAGACAGACCTGTTCTGTCAGGGGAGAATAGACAGATCTGCTGTTCCTAGTGATTAGGAACAGTGATCTCTCTCCTCCTCCAGTCACTACACTGCCCCCATAGTTAGAAACACCTGCCTAGGGAACACTTACCCCTTGATTGCCCCCTACTGTTAATGCCATCCCTGCCAGTGACATTTATACAGTAATCAGTGGCTATTTTTAGCTCTGATCGCTGTATAAATGTCACTGGTCCCAAAAAAGTGTCAAAAGTGTCCGATCTGTTTGCTGCAATGCCGCAGTCCCACTAAAACAAGACTAACAAGACTGATTAAATAACTCACCTTTATTTATATGTATTACAAATTTAATGCTTGTCCCCTTTCCCTCACCGTTTTCTTCTTTATAGCATCAACTGACTCAAAACGTGTCCCTTTAAGCACTGATTTAACTTTTGGGAATTCATTCTCACGTCCCTCGTTGAATCTTTTGTGCCACTTAAACACACACGCACTAGACAGGCTGTTATTCCCATAAGCTGTAATAAGCATTTGAAAACATTCTGTTGGTGTTTTGTGCAATTTTACTAAAACTTTCAAATTGACACGTTCTTCAACTTTTAAACATAGCATTTTTTCGGCACACTAGAGAAAACACAACCAAACTAAATGGCGACTCACAATCACCTGAACGTCATAAAGTGTTGCTGCTTGTCATGCAGGTTCAAACATGTTCAAGGTCACCACGCATGCCGTTATAACCGGTTCTGACTGCTTTGTTCACAAGGTGGGTTCACAGTCTTGTTGTTTAATAGACACACCTATTGCATCAGCAGATCTATCACATAGCCCCCCAGCAGTGATTGATTGTTTATTATTGAATTTACTAATGAACAGTCAACGCTGGTGGGGCTGTGTGAAATATCTGCTGATGCAGAAAACATACACTTCGCTGACTAATCCTTGGTTTATTTTGTGAATACAGCTGACCCTGCCCACTAGTGTGCTAACTGACTCATTTCCATTGACCCCCTTTTTGCCAGAGACAAACACAGTCCAATAGCCCTCATTAACTATTTGTCTCCTTGCTAGCAGCATGTTTGGTCAGTAATGGGGATAGGGGGAGAACTGTCCAACCATGCTGCTCAGCAAGGGCAGGACAGATTTGAATAGGACCAAGTTCTATATGCACTTATTCCTCTACAGAGAGGTCCTATGAACCTCAGTATCTCAATCACAATGCTAGTTAGCAGAATTTCAAATCCATGCATATATTTTAATTGTGTATTTAGCTGATTTCTTGGAGTTCCATTTAAAGGAGCAATAAAACCTACAGATAGGCCTAGATATACACTATATTGCCAAAAGTATTGGGACACCTGCCTTTACACGCACATAAGCTTCAATGGCATCCCAATCTTAGTCCGTGGGTTCAATAATGAGTTGGCCCACCGTTTGCAGCTATAACAGCTTTAACTCTTCTGGGAAGGCTGTACACAAGTTTTAGGAGTGTGTCTATGGGAATGTTTGACCATTGATGTTGGACAAGGAGCCCTGGCTCGCAATCTCAGCTCTTATTCTTTACAAAGGTGTTCTATCGTGTTGAGGTCAGGACTCTGTGCAGGCCAGTCAAGTTCCTCCACCCCAAACTTGCTCATCCATGCTATATTGACAAAAATTTGGGCCACCCCTCCAAATAATTTGGTGAAGGGGGATTATGGTGTGGGTTGTCTTTCAGGGGTTGGGCTTGGCCCCTTAGTTCCAGTGAAGGGAACTCTTAAGGTGTTGGCATACCAAGACATTTTGGACAATTTCATGCTCCCAACTCTGTGGGAACAATTTGGGATGGCCCCTTGCTGTTCCAACATGACTGCGCACCAGTGCACAAAGCAAGGTCCATAAAGACATGGATGAGTGAGTTTGGGGCGGAGGAACTTGACTGGCCTTTGCAGAGTCCTGACCTCAACCTGATAGAACACCTTTGGGATGAATTAAACTGGAGACGGCGAGCCAGGACTTCTGGTCCAACATCACTGCCTAACCTCATAAATGTGCTTCTAGAAGAATGGTCAAACATTCCCATATACACACTCCTAAACCTTGTGGACAGCCTTCCCAGAAGAGTTAAAGCTTTTATAGCTGTAAAGGGTGGGCCAACTCAATATTGAACCCTACAGACTAAAGCCTCATACACACAATTGGATTGTTGGCCAACAAAACTGTAGAATTTTGTCAGAAGGGCGTTAACCCAAATTTGTCTTGCATACACACGGCCACACAATTGTTGGTCAACAATTACGAACTTAGTGACGTACTAGATGTACTACGTGGTTTTTCATCTCTTTAGCACCACCCTTTGGGCCCCTACTGCTAATTTTGTGTTAGTTGAAGTTTGGTGAGTGTTGATTAGCACTTTTGCGCTTTTCATTTCGCACTTTTCATTTTGCGCTTTTCAGTTAGTTTCTGAACGGCCATTCGTCAACCAGACATGTTGTAGAATCGGAGGAGATAATGCGTTATTTATTATTGGCCTTGGAGTTATTGCTTTGACATTATCTTTTTGGTTGAATAATGATTTGATTTGGTATATTTTCTATATTTTTGGATGCATAGAAAGCACTTTTTGGTTAAGTTCTATTGGCAGATAGCATATCTAATTTTATTTGTTTCCTTTTTGAAATGCACAATAAAAAAATTGTGGAGAATAATACTTGGCTATGTGTTTTACTTCAAATGACAGTTTGGGAGTAGGCAGTTACATTTTAAAAAATACAATGTAAAATTAACAAGGGACACCAACATAGTTATATCTTTGATCTTAAAAACTACCGGATAATGGTGTAGTGGTAACTTTCCCAAATAATTTAACAAAAAAAGCATAATAATATTATTCTTGATATCACTAGAAAAAAAAAGCCTTCGAAAATGTGTTTGCAATAACTCCATCAGTATCACCAGCAAAGCAGCTTCATTATTATCCCATCAAAGAAGAAGAGAATGTGTGCTCCATTTCGAGATTTCATAATTTGCCACGTCACAAATGTTAATTCTCCATTACGAACGCTAGTTTACAAGACCGACTGCTTCCGGCTCGTCATTGCTTCCGAGCATGCGTGTTTGTACTTTGGACTTTTGTCCGACGGACTTGTGTACACACACTCGGAATATCCAACAACAGACATTTGTTCGTGGAAAATTTGAAAACCTGCTAGCCAACATGTGTTGGCGGAAAATTCAACAACAACAATTGTCTGATGGAGCGTACACAGTGTCAGATTTTCCGCCAACAGCCTGTCATCACACATTTCCCCTCGGAAAATCCGATCGTGTGTACGAGGCTTTAGACTGGGATGCCATTAAGTTCATGTGTGTGAAAGGGCAGGCATCCCAAAACTTTTGGCAATATAGTGTATTTCAAATACAACAGAACTTCTGGCATTTTCAAGAGCTGACAGGGGGCCAGTAAGGCTGCCACTGCCAGCTGGATTTCAATTTTAAGCTGGTATTGTGATAGGAAGGGACATAAAAATTGATTATAGACTATACAAGATTTTGACATTCCTTTTCTTGGTGTTCTTGAATTCAGATGTTGATTTTTTTTTCTTATGCTCATGTATGTGGTTGTTGCATATTTGTAATGTAAGCTAACTGTTGGCAATACCTGCCAGCTGTGCCACCATCACCTACTATATGGCACCCCCACATCTGAAGGTCTCTAGCCAGCCCAAACACTTAACTTTGGAACATCTTTGAAATATGAATGTGTTTTCTTTTACCTTTGTTTCTTTCCATGCTTTCTAAGGCTTCGCAACCTAACACTAATGCATACAGCGGGAGGAGCTCATTAACAAAACGCGTTGGCTTTGTCCCCTGCAGTCCACAGCTCGCCAAAAAGATGAAGCTGGGTTTTATAACTGCTGTCGCTGAAGATTACAAGGTAATCTGTGCCTGTGGCATCTCATTAAATCCGGCGTCACTTGGTTGTTTACGGCACAATACCCCAAGAGCAGCACACTAACTTTCCAGTCATTACTACAAATAAACTGCTTCTCTCGACATGCTCCTGGAATGTAAGGACTCACCACTGTGTACAGAAATCTTTGAAAATCAATAAGCACATCCAGTGTCTGAAAATAACTTTTATTTATACAGTTTGGATATTTTTTTCTTCGACCTCAATAAATAACAATGCGTTTTATGTATAAGCCGCTTCCTTTTTGTGTTTGTAAAAATGGCAAAAAACAGCACGTGAAAATCTTGAATACAAAATGGAAGCCAAGCCAAATTATTGATTGAAGTGCACCTGGGGTCAATTGGCAGCAATGTTTTTGTCCATTAGATTTAATCAAAACAAAGAGTGTGAGCCTGCAGTTGTTATTGAACTTCCACTTTCAAGAATAGATGGAAAAGGGAAGTTGCCTTCAATTGTGTAGGGTTTTTTTTTGGTTTTCCCTTCACTTCACTTCCTGTCCTGTAACAGGAAGTGAAAGGATATCATTCCAATGTGAGGGGGAAATCCCTTGTTAATCCTCGTACACACGATCAGACTTTCAACAAACATTTCCGTGGATTTCCGTCCAAAGGGTGTTGGCCTTAAACTTGGTATGCATACACACGGCAGGACTTTTTAGGCAACAAACATGAACGTAGTGAAGGTTCAATGTACTGACAACACTTCAAAAGAGGACGTCCAATTCTCCGGTGCCACCCTTTGGTCAACTTCTCTATTGTTGTCTAATCTTTTGCATTGGTTCTGAGCATGCGTGTTTGTACTTTGTACTAAAGTCCGATGGTTTTGTGCACACACAATCGGACTTTCCGAAGTAGGACTTTTGTTGCCGCCAATTTGTCTGTTCGCACAGCCAACTTTTGTCCGATGAAAACCGAAAAAGTTGGATGGAGCGTACACACGATCGGATGTTGCCTTAAAACAGGTAATTTGCATATTTGTTGTCAAAAAGTCCGATTGTGTGTATGGGCCTTTAGAGAGTTGTTTCAGGAATACGTGCCTGAATTGGAAGGTTTTCCCTCTATTCCTGTTCTGGTGACAACTTATACCTTTGGATTTACCCTCACTTTCATTCCCAATGACATTGGTGATAAGTAAATCTACCTAAAATGGATGCAGACAGTATAACTTTTATTATAACTTTGTAACAAATCCATCCAGCACCGCACCCTTTAGTTTCCTTTGTTGGGAGTGCACAGCTAATGACCACACCATCACAACCACTAGAAGAGGAGTCAGCACTCAACCAGTTAATCTCACAATTTTAATAAGGTCATTTTGTGAATTTCTCAAACTAGGAATTTAGTGTCACTGAAGGGGGAGGCCTCCCATGAAGGTGGACTTGAGTCATATTATTTGCAAGCCATAACATTTGCTTATTTTCTGCTGCAATGCCACAACTCACTTAGAACACCACTCTACCAACTTACAGGGGGTTATTTACGAAAGGCAAATCCACTTTGCACTGAAAGTGCACTTGGAAGTGCAGTTGCTCTAAATCTGAGGGATAGATCTGAAATGAGTGGAAGCTCTGCTGATTTTATCATCCAATCATGTGCAAGCTAAAATGCTGTTTTTTATTTTCCTTGCATGTCCCCCTCAGATCTACAGCGACTTTACTTCCAAGTGCACTTTCTGTGCACTTTCAAGTGCACTTGCAGTGCAAAGTGGGTTTTCCTTTAGCAAATAACCCCCACAGTGTTTTAGTAACACTATATTTAAAATGTACAGATTATTTGCACACAGCATTTACTGCCAAGGAATAGAATTATTATTTAAAGTGTTACTAATGCCACAACAGTAAAACCAGTCTGTATATGCAGTAAAGCATGCTTGTTTTACTCACTGTGGAACCTAAGGGGTTAATCATCCATATTGGGTAAAAACGCTGTTTGATCCTGTCTTCTCTGATCCTCCCCTTCTTCCACAGTCCTCAAAGTATGTGCCCTTGGGGGCAAGCTGCTCAGTTTGGTGTGTATAGTTAGATAGTTTGTTTTTTTTCTTGGGTGAGTGCATGTGATCAGCACAGTGCTAAGCACTGTCCAGACAGAGGGTCAGAGGCACTGCAGCCTCATAGGACAATCAGGGGAGAGTTAAAACTCCTCCTACAAGCTTTAACCAGATAGTGATCGAAGTCACAAGACTGCCCTAACTGCTGATGAGAAAAGGTATTTAGCAGTTTATATTTACTAAAATAATTGCATTTCCATGTTCTGTGTACTGTGGGAGGCCATATATAATGAATGTAGGGTCCTGGGTTTAGTAACACTTTAAGGCTATATGATTCTGGCCTGGCATGAGAGAATGGGTAAACCCTACATATATGGAGAGTCTCCAGTTAATTTAATGTGTTTCTGCAACTAAGCTGTAGCCAGTGTGAGCTTTGTATATACTTTCTGTGCTCAGTAGATCTCTATAAAGCTCAGGACATTGCTTATTTCTTCCTGCAGGTGTTAAGTTATCCCAATAGTTAGTGTAAGCAATGACAATATATACGTAATGAATGTTTACCTACCCCAGTCAATCACTGAGGGTCTTTGCCCAGTGGTGTGGGCTGATGGAAGGTGATAAATGGTTGGTGCAAGCTCCCAGAAAGGTGTCCCCTCCTGGACTTCTGGCTGGTGAGTATGCCACTGTGAGAAGGGTCTTTCATTCACTAAACATTTAGAAGCATTGTATGTCAATGAGAACCTTATTTCTCTAGTCCACAAACTTTCTTTGAAGACAGATCACAATGATTTTCTTGAGAACTTCTCAGTCTGCCATGACACCTTCTCCTAAGAGAATCTAAATGGTATGAAATCTGTTTCCTGGTGCCAACATAGCAGCATACTATCGCATGTAAGTAGTAGGCTGCCATGTTGGCACCAGAAAAGGAAAGTTATGGTATGTATTGACACAATTTTCCATTTCCCTGGCCCCAATATGGCAGCATACATGTGGTAGTATGCTGCCATGGGTTGGCACCAGGAAAGGAAAATTACCACAGGTATTTGATACAAGTTTCCATTTTCATTTTAAAATTATGGGTTATGCGGTATGATTGGGAACACATTATAACCATATGGTAGGTTTTTTTTCAAATTTGACTGCAAAAGTGGAAATACACTTTAAATGGCCAATAACATTGAGGTTGATTTACTAAAGGCAAATATACTGTGCATTGCAAGTGTAGTCCAAGTGCATTTGTTCTAGACCTGAGGGGAGGCTCTGAAATGAGGGGAAGCTTTGCTGGTCTCTATCATCCAATCATGTACAAGCAAAAATGCTGTTTTATATTTTCCTTGCATGTGATTGAGTATTCTTTGCAAAGTGAAGCTTTACCTCATTTACAAAGCTTTGAAGCAAGTGCACTCGCAGTGCACACCATATTTGCATTTAGTAAATCAACCCCATTACCTTTAGATTACCAGAGCTTCCTAATTGCTATTAGATGACCTGAGGATCCTATGGCATCCATGATGGGCTTGTTATCTGTAGTAACTGTGAGGACAATTTTATGTTTTCTGCATTCTGCTAACAATTATGATGGGAATGTTATTTATAAAAGTTTTGTGAGTGCAAAAAAGTTTTTTACTGTTTTTAAAGTTATCTGATTTAATAGACATGTGGTGCACCTAATGCCTTTTTTCTGTGTATTGTTACACTCCATTACACCAATAAAAAGCTTCTTTGTGGGTTCCACTTGTACAGTATAGTCAGTGCGTAGGGTCAATGAGTTCTGATGGAAAACACATAAAGTGAAAATATGTCTCATATGGTTGAGAAACACCAAACTGTGTAACAATACACAGAAAAAAAGGCATCGTGTGCATACCTAGTCTATTAAACCTGATAACATTAAAACCAGTAAGAAAAATATTGCACTCACAAAAAGGAAGCTCAGATCATCTAATAGCAATTTAAAAGCTCAGGTCATCCAAAGGCAAAATGTTGTTGACTGTTTAACTGCTTGCCACCCGCCCACTGTCAAATGACGGCGGGGCGGTGCGGTTCTCGTTCTGGAAAGACGTCATATGACGGCGTCCCAGAACGGCCGCTCTCGCGTGCCCGCGGGTGTGCGCAGTGTGGCAATTGAGGCTGCGTTGTGATGCTAGGACATGGCGCAACCCCGATCTCTGTAAAGACCCGCATCCGCGGCTCTTTAACCATGTGATCGGCTGTGTCCACATGTAAACAAGGGAGTGTCGGTAATCGGCTCTCCTCGCCTCACACTGACAGAGTGTGAGGAGAGGAGAGCCGATCAGCGGCATATCCTCACAGGGGGACATGTAGGAATGTAATCATGGCACCAATCATCAGTGCCCTGATTACAATAGTGCAACACAGTGTCACCAATCAGTGTCCACCGAAGCTGGCATTGTTGGGCAATCAGTGGCAGCAATCAGTGCCCACCACTGTCCTCAAGTGCCACCAATCAGTGCCCATTAGCGATGCCAGTCAGTGCTGGCAATCAGTGCCACCTATCACTGCTGTCCATCAATGCCCATCACTGCTGTCAATCAATGCCCATCAGTGTTGCCCATCAGTGCCACCCATCAGTGCCACCCATCAGTGCCCATCAGTACCGCCTATCCATGCCGCCTATCAGTGCCCATCAGTGCCACCTATTAGTGCCCACCACTGCCACCTATTAGTGCCCCTCAGTGCCACCTAACAGTGCTCATCAGTGCCGCCTATTAATGCTCATCAGTGCCACATATCAGTGCCACCTATCAGTGCCCATAAGTGTGGAATATTAGGGTCCCCTTATCAATGCCACCTAATCAGTGCCCATAAGTGCTGCCTCATCAGTGCTCATCAGTGCCGCCTCATCAGTGGCATATCCTCACAGGGGGACATGTAGGAATGTAATCAGGGCACCAATCATCAGTGCCCTGATTACAATAGTGCAACACAGTGTCACCAATCAGTGTCCACCGAAGCTGGCATTGTTGGGCAATCAGTGGCAGCAATCAGTGCCCACCACTGTCCTCAAGTGCCACCAATCAGTGCCCATTAGCGATGCCAGTCAGTGCTGGCAATCAGTGCCACCTATCACTGCTGTCCATCAATGCCTATCACGGCTGTCAATCAATGCCCATCAGTGTTGCCCATCAGTGCCACCCATCAGTGCCCATCAGTACCGCCTATCCGTGCTGCCTATCAGTGCCCATCAGTGCCACCTATTAGTGCCCACCACTGCTGCCTATTAGTGCCCCTCAGTGCCACCTAACAGTGCTCATCAGTGCCGCCTATCAATGCTCATCAGTGCCACATATCAGTGCCACCTATCAGCGCGCAATAGTCATTCAAAGTGTGACAGGGCTGAAAGCTGAAAAATGGCCTGGGCAGGAAGGGGTGTAAGTGCCTGGTAGGCAAGTGGTTAAAGTGTATTTCCACTTTTGCATTCAAAATTGAAAAAAACTACCATGTGATTATAATGTGCTCCCAATCACACCGCATACCCCATAATTTAAAAAAATAAAATAAAATAAATAAAAATGGAAAATTATATCAAGTACTTAAGGTAATTTTCCTTTCCTGGTGCCAATCCATGGCAGCATACTTCCACATGTATGCTGCCATATTGGGGCCAGGAAAATGGAAGATTCTGTATACACCAAGAGTGTCATGACCGTTCGAGACTCTCCCTCCTGATTGCCTGAGACATCAAAGTCGGCTAGCCACTCAAGAGAGAGGGGGCGGGGCCTGACCGCAGCTCCTTGTCTGAATGGACACAGGGAGCTGTTACTCGGTTTGGGTGCCCCCATTGCAGAACAGTCCAGATCCTCTTCTCTGGGCCAGGAGCATCGAATAGGCACCCGAGAAGAGGAGCTGGGCTGCTCTGTGCAAATCCACTGCACAGGGCAGGTAAGTATAACATGTTTATTATTTTTATATTTAAAAAAAATTAGATTTTACAATCACTTTAACTACTTGAAGACCAGCCGCCGCAGTTGTACTGCAGCAGGTTGGCTCTCCTGGGCGAATCGCCGTCATTGTACGTTGGCTGTTTTAAGACCTAGATGCCGGAGCTGATGCGCGTGGCTGGCAGCCACAATGTCCGCAGGCCACCCGCTCCTGAGAAAGACAGAACAGGGATCTGTCAATATAAACAGACAGAAACTCATTGTCAGAGAACTTACACAGCAAGCACCCGTCTCCGTGCAGCAGCTGCCAATCCTCGTTCTGCTAATGCCAATGTGCATGCACGTAACCGAGGCCAGAGACAAATGAGATCCAGGGTTTGCATGCACAATGGCACTTCTAGGCGAACGTGCGCTAACGCGCACCCGCGAGTGCCAGAGTGCTAATGTGCTAACGTGCATGCGCCAATGTGCTAAGGTGCTATTGTGCTAACACGCATGCACCAATGTGCTAAGGTGCTAGTGCGCATGCGCGCACGCACGTACGCTGGCACGAATCCTGGCACACAGCACCCTATATAAAGAGAGTCTGCCTAGCATCAGTGCTGGATTGTCTTCAGCTTGTTCCTGTGTTCCTGTTGCTACTCTGCCTGATTGACCTTGTTCCTGAAAACCCGGCTATCTTCTGACCATTCTCTTGGATCTCCCCTGCCTGCTGAATCTGCCTCTACCTGCAATACTGACCTTGGCTTGAACTTATGATTATGGCTCTGCCTCCTGATCCTGTACCCCGCTGCCTGTCTGTTGCCAACCTCTGCCTGTTTCTGACTACGGTTTTGCCTTCTGACTTGGTACCCCGCTGCCAGCCTGTTGCCGTCTCCTGCCTGTTCCTGATTCTGCAGTTGATACTGATCTGGCTCCCGCTGAACAAGTTTGGTGATCAGTTTCCACATCTCCTCAGCAGAGGTTCCTGTATCTCCAAGTTCCAGCCTCCTGCCTGCAGGCACCTGCACCCTTTCGTTGCCCTCGCACTCCCTGTACCTACCACCAGGAACCGTGCAAGAGGCCACCCTCATCATTTCGGGCTCCGCTGTAAGGTACGTGACACTCATTCTGTTAGAGGAGTAGAGAGAGATTGTCTGTTCCTAGTGATCAGGAACAGTGATCAGGAACAGTGATCTCTCTCTACTCCCAGTCAGTATAGGGGACACACCAGCGTCACTTAGGAGCCAATGCGCATGCCCGGCGGCAGTGATGTTCACCGGGCACCCGCAATCGCTTTTGACAGAGCCAGAACGGGGATCTGTGTGTGTAAACACATAAATCCTGGTTCTGTCAGGGGAATAGAGACAGATCGTGTGTTCCTAGTATTTAGAAACAGCGATCAGTCTCCTCCCCCAGTCAGTTCCATCCCCCACAGTTAAAACACACACTGAGGGAACACATTTAACCCCTTGATCATCCCCTAGTGTTAACCCCTTCCTTGCCAGTGACATTTACACAGTAAGCAGTGCATTTTTATAGCACTTATCGCTGTATAAATGTCAATGATCCCAAAAAAGTATCAAAAGTGTCTGATCTGTCTGCCGCAATGTTGCAGTCCTGCTAAAAATCGCAGATCGCCACCATTACTAGTAAAAAAATAATAATAAATAAAAATAATAATAAAAATGCCATAAATCAATTCCCTATTTTGTAGACGCTATAACTTTTGCGCAAACCAATCAATATACGCTCATTGCGGATTTTTTTAACCAAAAATATGTAGAAGAATACGTATTGGCCTAAACTGATGAAGAAATGTGGTTTTTGCTATTTTTTTTTTATATTTATTATAGCTATTAAAAATATTGTGTTTTTTTTTTTCAAAATTGTCAGCCATTTTTTGTTTAAAGCACAAAAACAAAAAAAAAAACACAGAAGTGATCAAATACCACCAAAAGAAAGCTCTATATGTGGGGGGAAAAAAATTTGTTTGGGTACAGCGTCACACAACCGCGCAATTGTCAGTTAAAGCGACGCAGTGCCGTATCACAGTAAATGGCCTGGTCATTAAGGGGGCAAATCCTACCGGTCCTTAAGTGGTTAAATTCGTGCAAACCCGGAAGTGTAAATCCCAGAATCCTGTGCTGTACCTAAGAACAGACAAACACCTGCAATATACATTGCAAGCCTAAACGTGTGCATAAGGCCTACATATCCTGCAAACTGTTTTGTTTGGGTACAAATACTGTAGCTGCTGACTTTTGATAAAAAAGATACTCACCAGCTCAGGGATTCAGTGCTGTCCAGTTCTTTGCTGGTTTTGAGGAACCTGGCTCTGCCATGTTGAATGTGGGAGGTTGGCTGTGACTTCCTGCTGGCTCACAGCTGGCTCCCCACTGCGCATGCGTGAGGGGCACTGTGTTTTCCCAATGGTACCACAGCCTCCTGGGACCTTTTTTGTGTCTTAGGAGGTTGCAGACGGGGCAGGGGAATTGCCTGCCAGAAATAGGTACCTGCTCCCTGGAAAAAAAAAACAGTTTACATTAATAATGGCAGAGAAGGGGGAGAGGAGGAAAAATGTACGGCACTTCCGATTTGATATGCAGTTCCACTTTAAGAAGAAAAGTTACATATAATAGTAAGCATTTGAAAGCTGGAAGCTATGCAGATATAAAAGACACTCATTAATGCAGCTCTGTACTCATTAGTAGAATAATTCAAGTATTTTGTAATAGTAACTAGTGGAAGCAACTGAATCTGAGCTGGTGTCTGCCTCTTGCAGTCCCTGTAGAAAAGGGCTGGAGTGTGAGATGAAGAAGCAGCAAAAGGAGCCAATAAATGCATGTGCTGACAAAGAGCATGCTGATAGGAGGAAAACGCAGAGTGACAGAGGGAAGAGCCAATCACTGTGCTGCTAAACCTCTTACTATCTATACACAGGCTTTGGGCAGTTTGACAACCTGGGCTCAAGAGAAGCGGAATAAATGATGCTGGCTATATGACTGCAGCACTGAAATAAAATACTGTGTGGGGAATCTTTGGATTGCAGGTATATTTTGCAGCAAAAGCTGGTTTTGTTTTGTTTTGTTTTTGTTTTTTAGTGTGCTATTCATTTTTATCTAGTTATTTTTTGGCTGCAGCTCTGCTTTCATTCTGTGCAGATGAGGAAAATGTTAATTGCCTATTCATGAATGTTATTAGCAGTCCTTTTCTGCAAAGAAACTTTTTTTGTTTCTTCGCTGGTCCTTTAAAGAGCAGCTGCTAATTATGTATGGGTGCTCTAGTTTGACAGCGATTGAGGAGTAAACAGCCTTGTATTTAACATTCATAAAGGTTTTTACAACGCCTGAAAACAACAGAAAATGATGTTTTGCACTTATCAGGACAAAACCGCACAATTACCACCGTACAGCGAAGTCTGTATTCTCTTACACATTCCCAATCGCAAACGGCGTCTGCAGAGGGAAAGCGAGAGTAAGCCCGTGTTGGAACTACTCCATTTAATTACTATAGCACAATGGCAGTTTCTTGCTACATAATATGAAGAGGCATAATTCCAACACACTATTTGAGTTTGACAAATTAATTAACTTGTCACCAGTTATCTTGCAATCTCTACCACATGGGGAGGAGATGTGCCTTTGGCTTTCGCTGATTTACAGCTGCAAGGAACCACAATTAATGATCAAGCACTTTGTGTCGGTGAGGGAATTAAAACGAGAATGATGTATCATCTCTTTTTTTTTTTTTTTGCAGACAGTGGAACGAGCATGCAAAGCCCTGTGGGACTGAACAAAGGTGATACTAGAAATTGAAGTTCAGATTCAGACGGTCGCTGTAGATGTGCGTTTTTCAAAGGCTATTCAACTCGAAATGGTTGTTTCAATTCTGGGTGGATGTAGCAGGCTGAATTATGCTCCAGCAGCAAGGAATCTGCAGCTGAGTTACTAAATCCACATATGCAGCTGGTAGGGCATCGGAGGAGAGATAAAAACGGACAGCTGAGCCACGATTTTCCATCCACCCCCCTTGCCACCCACCAGAATTGTAACAATACAGTCGGATAGGGCCGTACACATGCCATGGCCAGGATGCTTTGCTTCATTGTCGCTGCATTTTTAAGTAGGAGTACAGAGTTTGACAGGCTGCACCGCTTGTTAAACTCACTCATTAAGTTCAATGGCACCACTCCACAACTGTGAGCCGAATGCTCATCTCACAGTTGTGGTGTGGTCCCACAATGTAGTGCCTCCTGAAAGCCTGTAAGGCGCTGCTTTACTGCCCACTGAAAGATGATCCATGGTGGTAAATTTATCACAAGCATGAAAGAAGTCTTATGCCCCGTACACACGATCAGATTTTCCGACAACAAATGTCGGATGTGAGCTTGTTGGCGGAAAGTCCGACCGTGTGTATGCTCTGCTTTGAATAAGAAAATCTGGATGCCGCACACTGGATGAAGTTGAAAACTTGTCTTTATTATAAAGATGGGATCATCAGAAATACAAGACCATCATGCAGAAAGTACAGGATGATCTGACGCGTTTCGCCCTCGAAGCTGAGTGCTTACTCATATCTCATTATTAGCACTCAGTTTCGAGTGCGAAACGTGTCAGCTGATCCTGTACTTTCTGCATGATGGTCTTGTATTTCTGATGATCCCATCTTTATAATAAAGACAAGTTTTCAACTTCATCTGGTGTGCGGCATCCAGATTTTCTTATTCAAAGCTTCGCTCTACTTAGCATTTAGCCAGCACCTGGGACTCTTCATCTCTGAAAGCTTCACATCAACCTCACACCTGGGTCCATGTCCACCTGAGCAGTGAAACACCCTCTTTGCCTTGTTTGCATCTAAGGATATATACATGTGTATGCTCCATCGAACATTTGCTGTCGGAAAGTCCGATCGTGTGTACGGGACATAAAAGTGTGTGCATTGCTCAAACTTTTTTCTTTGTTTTAGATAGAGCCTGAAAGAGTTTAAACCCAGGTTATTTTTTTTACCATCTGTGTCCCATTTGAGAGATTTCCCTCAACTTCCTGACATGGAGTTGCAACAGGAAGTGTGTGGGGGTGGGGAAGTCTGCCAAACGTAAGGGAAATTTCCCTCATACACAGCTGTCACCAGATTAGGTGTCCTCATTGGAAGGTTTCCTCCTCTTGTTGTTGGATTTCTCCTCATTTTCTTTTTCCATAACAATGGCTACCAGGACAAATAGATAGGTGAATCATCCCAATGTGGACACAAACAGCAATAGAAATTTAAAAGCGGATCGAACCCTTTTTCAACCTTTCCAAAAATGTAAAAAAAAATATGCCTATACATACCCTTTAATGCCCCTGCTGGATTGGTTTGATGGTGCATTGTAGAGAATGAAAACAGATTCTTCCTACTACATTAACCCTCCTGGCGGTATTCCGGAGTGTGGCCCGGGGTTAAATTTCAGTACCATTAGCGGTAACCCTGAGCCACGCTCGGGACTGTATTGCAGTATCCTGGTACAGCATACTTACCTTGTTACCAGGATCCTGCAATGTCCCCCCACCGGATCATCCGCCCGATGCTCTGTGTTCCAGGCTTGTGCGTTGTAACACATGGGGGCAGAGCCCGGCGGCAAATTCAAAAAGTACAAAAAACATAACACATACAGTACACTGTAATCTGTAAGATTACATTTCTGTATCAAATCATTTCACATCCATCATCTCTTTTGTCCCTAGTGCTTTGTCCAGTGCCCTGCATGCACTTTTATCTTATATATACTGTTCTTTCTGCCTGTAAACTTGAAAATGTCCATAGCAACCAAAAAGTGTCCCTTTACATCAAAAGTGGATTTAGACCAGCTGGAAAACAGCGATAGTAAATTAGAACACTTGCAGAATATAGCGATAGTGATTCGTGGGGAAATTAATTTTATAATTATTATATTATTATTTTTTATAATTATTTATAGTTACTTAATATATTATAATTTATGATTTCGTGTTTCAAACTTTATCATACCCGGGATTTCTACTAGACTCTTGTTTGGACAGGTTTAAGTGTGTTATTACTAACAATTACAGACCTACAAAAACACCAAAATTCTATGCAAAACAATGCACCGCTTTGGGATTCAAAAATCTGACATAATCATACCTCCAGGGAGGCTACGAGATGTCAAAGGAAGCCTAAGCCATCCACTAAACCTAAAGAGAAACCATCACCACCACTTGCTGAATCAGATATCCTTACTGGTAAAGGCATCTAAACAACAATAAATCAGTCTCGGTTTATTATTGATTTTTGCCAACCCCCCACCCCCCCACCCATTTTTTTTTGGAAATAGACTTTAATTTTCAAGTATCTCTGAACACCCCAGGAACACTAGACTATGTAATCCAGAGAATCCCAACTGCTCTCCCTCCCTAACCCTGACGTTAGCCAAGGTCCTGGCAGTGGCCAGGGAAGTCTTGCGTTATCTGCAAAGGCTGTCTCTCTGGAGTATGAAGCTTTCAACACCTCTAGAATATAAAATATAAAGTCTATATTCAACACAGCAGGGTCGAGAGGAAGTGAATGCTAAATCCAGTCTAACTTATGGGTATATGGGTGCTTATCTGGTCAGGCATATTGTATTGATGTTGTCTCTTTAACGTCTTCTACACTCCAAAGATATTGTGTTACCTAATCTGCTAATATTTATGATACCTATCAGCCAATCAGCATCTCTGTCTAAAAGCAGTTCTTTTCAGATAAAAATGACCACAAGTTCTAGCATCTCTATTACCAACCATAGTTATGTTTCAGGATCAACAGCCTGATAGGGATGGGCGAATGGTTCAGCCCGAGCATGATTTCGGGCCGAACATTTGCTTGTTCGGCCATTCGTCTAACACCCAAATTAGCAGGGTGTTCGCCCCAACAAAACCCTGTAATGCACTGAGTGCTGCACAGTGCATTCTGCGCCCTGATTGGGAAAAGCTTTGCTCAATCAGGGCGCAGTGTATGCTGGTTGTTAAGGAGCGGGACCGGGAAGCATCCTTAACAACCAATGAGTCATCAGCTGTCACTGGGTTTTCCCACTGACAACTGAATAAAAAAAAAGTGCAGGTAAAAAAAATAAAGAAAAAAATGGCATAGGGTCCCCCCAGTCCATACCAGGCCTATCGGGCCTACGCCAAAATAAAAAAAAACAAAATCCATACCAGACCCTTATCCAAGCATGCAGCTCGGCAGGTCAGGAAAGGGGAGGGGATAAGCGAGTGCCCCCCTCTCCTGAACCTTACTAGGTCACATGCCCTTAACATGGGGGGGTGGGTGCTATCAAAGCACCTTGTCCCCATGTTGATAAGGACAAGGGCCTCTTTCTGACAACCCTGGGCTGTGGTTGTCGGGGTCTACGGGTGGGAGGCTTATCGGAATCTGGAAGCCCCTTTAACAAGGGGGCCCCCAGATCCCGGTCCCCTATGTGAATGGGTATCGGGTACATCGTACCCCTACCCATTCACCAAAAAAGTGTCAAAAAGTAATAACCACAAAAAACTGTTTCTGACAAGTCCTTTATTAAAAAAAAAAATAGTGTCCCTTGTGACCCGAAAAATATAAAAAAAAATAAAAACACTGCCCGCTCTGCGCTTTGACAGTTTTTATATAGGCAAGGGGCGGGGCCACCCGGCTACATCACCAGGTGGCACTTCTGACGTCAGGGCCTGGTATAGACTGGGGTCTAGGTCCAAACCATGGTGCCACTTTCACTAACTGTGTACTTACATAATATACTATAACAGCAAAAATCTGCATTTGTCTGCTTCACATCACAATTTATTACTCTGTTATCATGTTTGAGCTTATAGTAAGATTAATAGGCCTACTGACAAAGCAGACACTATATATCTATTTGTCATATAATAATAATAATAATAATAATAATAATTAGTTGTCCAAGGAAGGATTAAGACTCTTGAAGGCTAGTAGGTGATGTGAGGGTCCCTTTATATTTTGTACCAGGACCCTGCGGCTTTTAGTTGCACCTCTGCTATTCAGTTGTTTTTTTTCCTATTTTTACCCTCAGGAGGTTCTTAAATTATTAAATAGTATAGCTAAAGGTTGATGGGATGTGTTTTAAAAATGTATGTGCTTGCCAAGTATAAGCCTTCCAAATGTAAATCAGTTTTATATAAGGCAAAGTGTTTAGGTTGTTTTACAGGTATATACTGCTTACGTATAAAAAAAAAAGAAAGTGAAGAATGACAAAGATGGTAGAATAAATTTTATATGATTATGGACAAATGTCTATGGTTGTGTGTTAGAGGGATGTGAAAACAGAAGTTGTAGTAGGCTAAATGGAACTTGTTTAAAAAGCTTCATCCTATGACTTCTGTGTTCTGGGGAAAAAAATACAAATCTGTTAAATTTTACTACAAGTGATGTCACAGACAATGGACCACGATGAAACCAGGAATGGCAGAATGGCAGCTATTGCAGGGAGATGCAAGCTGTGTCTTGAGCAGGTTTCTTTTCCTAAGATACATTATTTATAAGTGTACCTGAAGCCACAACAAGGTAACTAATGTTTTCCTAGTATGGTCATATGTCTATTCAACTGTGCTACTGAGCCCGGATCCCCAAATCCCAAGGAATCCTGGTGCACAAAATGCAACCAGATTGAGAACTTGGTCACATCTACCACCATCTTTATCTTACTAGTGAACAATCACTGTAATAGGCAGCTTTACTAGCCAGTGGTAAGATGCAGGAGTTTAGGCCAGTCTCTTATCCAAGAAAGGTGGTTGAAATTTGCATACAGAGATTTGTGGCTCTCAGGATGCCTAAAATCACATCTGATGTACAGCAATCTAGAGGTTGTCTTTAAAAAGTATCTAAAATCTTGCTAATATGCCAAAGTAGGCACTAGTTTGGCATACTAGCAAGATTTTAGCTACTTTTTAAAGACGTACGTTTGCTTTAAAGTGAATATTTAAAGTAGATTGGTCAGTGTGCTCCTTTTATAGCAGTACTATATTTCATGATGCAAATTCTGGTACCCGGATAGATTCCAACTCCACAATCTTGGTATTTAGAACACCCAGACTTTGGTCCTAGTCAACAATGCTGGCTACTTGTTTCCAATGAAAATATAATAACCAGAGTTGAACATCAACCAGTCACATCAACCAGTCAGCTACTTGAAAAAAAAACACTGTAGCAGAGTGCACAAAACTAGTTAGCACCTGTTGCATAAACTTAACTCTAACATTATATTTCAATACTCTCTGACCAGTGACCACCAAAGCAAACTCCGGTAAGCTTTAAGGGAGAGTTAGACTTTACCATAGAAGTACAATTCCATCTGTCTGTCTGCTTACCTTATTGCCAACTTTGCCCATTGCTGTGCATTCATGTAGACTTTGCACCACTGTAGCTGTAGCTCACGGGGTAGAAACCCTAGACTGTATGTAAATTCATTTTTTTTAATATTAGTTAGTAGTGAAAAAAATTAAACCCTTTGCTGGGTTATTAAATATATCTATGCCTGCCCCAATGAACTTCACTTTAACTGTATGGCGCACCTGTCACCAAAAATTTTCCCTTTCCTTACCGTGCCCCCCCCCCATGAACGTATTATTCAACCCTTCTATCGCAGATAGCTTATCCTTAGGTCGCATATCACCATGGGTGCAGGCCTCCTTGTTTAAATTGCGTAACCTAGTACACCCAGTTACCTGTAGGTTACACACTTTTGACACCCTCAACGAAAAGTTTGGCATTCCTACACATATGTTCTACTTCTATCTACAAATTAGGCATTTCTTCCAATCCCTGTCCCCATCCCTTACCCTGGATAAACCTACCCCCTTTGAATATCTTTGGCTCTAGGCCCACACCAACTACACCTGGTGTCGGCTACATAGCGCATCCTCCATGAGTCTTCCCCCCTCTCTGAAGTCACCCACCTATACAAGCGTAGATGGACGCAACTGTTAGATAGACCTATAAACCCCAGACGTGGGATAAGATCTGGTCCTCCACTTTCAAGTCCTCTAAGTGTGTAGTACAGAGGGAGACTTCTATCAAAATTCTCATGCTCTGGTATAAGACCCCTGAGGTCACCTCTCAAGCTCAGCGATGTGTTGGCAATGTGGGCTTGACATCGGCTCACTGTTCCACATTTTTGGCATTGCCCTTTGATAAAACCCTTTTGGCATGAGGTGATGCTATTACTTCAGAAATTGGTGGATATGACCCTTCCGCTTGACCCAATACACTACTTATTGGGTCTTCCCTTTACCGGTATTGCTAAACATGTTAAACAATTGATTTCCTACATCCTGTTAGCTGCCAAGAGAGTTATCCCACTGTGTTGGTTATACAATATACAATGCATATACCCATGAATAACCTACAGTTATCTTTTATTTTCTGTTACCTTGGACATCTTGTTTGTACACTATATTTGTGGTTAAATGTGTCATTTCATGAGTGTGGTGTAACTTTTTCCTTTTGTTTTGCAAAAATAGATAAAAAATACAATTAAAAAAGAAAATATGTCTATGTGCTGTCTGGGTAGATTTAGACTCTCTATCTATCCTGGCGACCATTATCACCAAGAAAGAAAATGATGTGAAATCCATAATTTTTACAGCAGTCCCCAGAGATGCAGGGGAATCCTATAGACACCTCTTCTCTGGTAAAAACTGTCTAGGAATCTCTTCTCTGGTGATAACTGTCTAAGTTCAGAGATCTCTTCTCATTTCCTAGAAATACAGAGCCTCTCGGTCTAGTATAGAAGCTGATATACCTCCGTCCTGATTACTTACAAAGAAGTCAAAAAACAATTGCTCATGGGACTTTGTTGGAGGTCATACAAACACAAATATACAATATATCAAAGTTAAAAACCTTTTTTAAGACATATCAAATTCAAATAAATTTGAATTTGAATAAAAACAGAGAAACTACTCATTTGGCACTAAGTTGCCTAAGCTAAGTTGCTCTATGGGTCTTGGGCTCGGGTTGAGTAAGACCACTCTGGCTATGCTTTAACCCTACTTATTCATTGGCCCTTGTCTCCTGTACCATCACCAGGACTGTCCCCCTCTGTCTCCACAACCCCCGGGACAGACTCTCCAACTGAACTGCGGGTCTCATCTGATATTAACAATACAAGTTCTTTTGAACCTTGGCTACTATATTTAGCTACACTCTGTCAGTGACAATAAACTCCTGATGAAGTGAGGCATATTTTGCGGAACATATTGAGATTTATAATGTCTTCTTCTGTTGATTGGCACTGATTGGCAATGATTGATGTTTTTTTATGAAGAATTAATACAATCATGTACTGAAAAATGTAAAATTGTAAAAATTGGTCCTGGTGAATTTATCTGCTTTTCATCTACGGTATTTTACTGTGATATGTCGTAAATAAAGATTGTTACTTTAAAATAGCTTATATTTGTATTTGTATGACCTCCAACAAAGTCCCATTGGCATTTTTTTTTACTTCTTCTCATTTCCTGTTTTGTCTTCTGCTCAGGAAGCGAAGAAAATCTCCCCAACAGAATGAAGACAGCAAAAGTTTAACTGACTCGAGTTTTAGCCCTTTTATCTTTTATCTAAAACAAAAATAAAGTTTTGGCTATACATAAATTTTAAAAATCTCATATTAGATCCACTTTGTCTCATAGTAGAAATACAAACATTAGTAACCCTTGTTATTTGAAAGTCTAATTCAATAAGACAGAACAAAGAGAGAAACTGAATTGCAAATTGTATAGCACAGCAAGGTCATTGCATAGCAACAAAATAGGTTTCCCTGTATTGATATAAAATTATTATTATGATTGGTTGCCAACAGTTACTCTACTTTGTTCTTTTCCATAATGAATACGCCAGTATGTGTATTGTAGCTATGAAGAACTTGTGACTAGCTTTGCATTGTCTTTCAAATCCAAGCTACAATTTCGATGCAAAATAAAAATAATTTCAATTTATTTTAGTAGTTTTTTTTGTTCTTTTTCGTAAATGAAACATTTCACAAAACAACGTAAAATAGTTTTAAAGAAACTTCAATACCCAGTTTTGAAAATAAATTATGCAATAGACATCTGTGCTTTAATATTGTCTCTGCTTGGTTGTATTTTTGGCAACTACTTTTAAAATAAAAAAATAACAATGTGATATGATTCTCCTGTGTCCTTTGACAAAATACACAATTTTAGATTTATACTTGCTATCCCATAATCTTTACAATTCCCCAGTCATTTCCTTGTGCTTTCCAAACTGCATTACTATCATGTGAATTAGGGGGCCACTGAGCACAAATATATTCAATGTATTATAGCCTTATTTCAAATGCCACATGTGTGCTGTAACCCTTAGCAACCATAAAATTTGTTCAAGTACACATTAAAAAAAAGCTAGATAGTGATTGGCTTAGTATGGTTTACAGCAAAAAATTGTGTTTTCAGCTTCATTGTATCCCCACAGGTAAATCACATACATTTAATTTATTTCTTGTTTGCCTTTGTCTTATTTTTATTTGAATAAAATTGTATTTTTCAATATATTAATAATAAAATTGACATTTTGATTTCTTTGCAAAAAATAAGCCTTTCTCCTACAATGGGCAAGAAACATTTTTTTTTTAAATAAGGAAATTATTTTTATTTTTTTACATTAAAAATGTGTGGGGTATGAGTGATTTACCTGTATCACCATTCCAAAGAATGCACTGTGCCGTTATAGAAACTAGAACTTTTTTTTTACAATTTTTTTTTTTTTGGCAAAATGGTAAATATTTTCTGTACACTGACAAGTCTTTGATTTCCCCTCTAATTTTTTCATTTGTAATAATCCCATGTGTCCATTTTAACCTTCTAGTTCTTCTTTTTCCCACTGAAAGTCCTGTCCTGTCATTTGGTAGAACATAGCATTGAAAGGTTTGTAAAATTTCCTCAAGCGCTGGATGACATCAGGGTCAATTTTGGGATGTGTCCGACCCTTGGATTTTCCCAAGCACCTGGGAGCTCCTGTATCTTCTGGCTTCTTCAGACATGGGAAGCCTTTGGTTTTATTAAAATAAAAATGTTTATCTGTGATAATCCGTTGTAGACCCAAGAAGTCTTGGACTTTGGCCAGCTCTTCTGCTGGGTTGGTGATGAGACGCTCTCCACTGACGAAAAGTATCTGGGAAAGGGGAAAGTATTGCATCCAGCTTTCTAGATGCAAAGCATAGATGCCTATCCGCAGTGCACTCCAAGAAGCATCAATCAATCCCAGGGTTCTGTTTTTGAAGGCAAGGACCTCAAATGTTGGAATTTCCGGTTTCTTGGAAAGAGTCTGCGTATAATCAGATATGGCACGAGTAACTGGATTCCTGACCACCACAATAAGTTTAGTGTCTTTGGCCATTGAATGGATCCGCTGTGGAGCTTCATTGGTGACAAAATAACTTGGTGTCTTCTCCATTGTAATCTGCCCTTCTATTGTTCTTGGCATCAGATCTCTATATAAAAAAAACACACATAAATATATATTAACAATAAAAAAAATACCCATTCACAATATTTTAGTTCTTACTTGTCATTCTTCAAGTCAATGATACAGCTAGAAGGTTGGGATCTGGGAGACTTATATTTTATGTCCCAAGATGTTGAAAAAGAGATAAAACAAGTTCCAGAAGGAGAAGTGAAGGAAAACACCAATGGTATTTTATCTGTCCAACTTAATCGCATACACTTTGCTGCTAGAATACCAGATGAACTTATATCTAACTGTCTTACTAACTAAACTCTCAGTGCTACCATGATAACATGAAAACCAGACTGCACACAGTACTGAAAAAGCTTTATTTTAGGACACTTTCACAGTATAATAAACTCTCAGATCCAATTTCATCTTTAAAGCTTTATCTTTCCAAGCTACCTCTTCATAGAAATGTTTGCCCAGAATCTCATATGAGAGTATGGGCAGTTCATTTGGGAACAATGGACAAGATAATCCGTCTGTTAAATGATGTATAAGGGATATGGCGTTTTTAGTAGAACAGATAAGGAAAGTTAAAAGAAATGCTGATGCAGAACAGAGATACATAGCAAATGTCCTAATATGGATGCCACATGCCAGACATGCAGCTGAGAGGCCATCTGTTTCTACATAAAGAAGTACCTCTTAAAAAAAAGGCAAATTTATCAGCTAAAGTATATCAGAACATTTTATAACTTGAACCATACTGATTTCTGGATAAGATATTTTAATAATGACATGTTCTCTTAAAGCAGATTATAACAAAAAAATTCCATAATGTGAATCATTGGCCACTATCAGCTGTTACAGCTTTGGAAGCTTTTACCTTTTGAGTAGAGATGACAAATGCTGATAAGAAGGGCAAAAGAGAACACATGTTCACACTTGGGTGTAATTGTCTATTTCCAATAGAGCAGTAGTTGACTTCAATCTTTCTCAATTGTTCACATTTGTGACCGCAAAACGAGAAGAGTCATTTTATTTGTAACCTAGCATGATACAGTCCATATGGTTTTAAAAACGAATATTACACCATGGCGAACCCTGAGTGCTTTAAATTGTTTTACCCGTAATTCTGCACATATCCCAGCAAAAACGTGACTTCACTTGATGGGGATCAAGAGACCTGTAAAACTGTCCCATCACTCGTTGGTAATATATAAGCTCCCGACAGTCACCAGCTGAACTTTCATAAATTCAAGAGTAGCCAGACATACTGTTTACGGGATGGCAAGAGAACCCAAATAGATCAAGGCATTAAAGACCCAGGAGAACCTTGCAAATGACCAATGTTTAATATCAAACTCTTAATAGTTTTACAGGTGTGATAATGGTCAGTTTAAAAGCATTTTTATGTATGTGCTTGTAAAGAATCATGCAATTTCCAGAACAAGAACATTGCATGAGTACTTTATTTAATGTTCTTCCTGAATAGAATGGTCTCAAAGGCAGGTTGTAGAGAATGAATGACCCAAGCATCATTTATGTTTCACCTCTTTTTGTGTCATCCTATGATATATCTGTATGAGATCATACTAGCCCTACAATTGTCTGCAATTTTTGTACATTTGTTCTGCAGGGATGACTGAATGACTGACAGCTCTCAAGTCTGAGAATTGTTGAGTGAAAAGAAAAATTCTACTGTAATATTTCTGGATGTTTTAGTAATTGTGACTAGGTACTGTACATTATCCATACATACAGGAGGTCCAATAACATGTAAACATGTATTTTAGAGCTGGACTTTGACCAGGGTGAAAAACAATAGTGTTTAGTCAATCTATCGTATTTTTAAGTTCCTATGACCCAGTTATATATGTCCTAATCCTTGTTTTGTGATCTTCTGTCATGCTGTTTCCAGTGGTCAGCTGCATCTCCTCTGTTTGCACCCTATAGGTCTTATTCTTATATGCAGTCATCTCATTCATTAATATTTGGCTAAATAAGATATTTAGGGGTTTATTTACTATAGCGCAAATGCGCAAATGAATGGTTGCAAATGGCTAAAACCGGGCACACTTACATGAAAATGGAATTCACTATAGCTCTTGGGAAAAAGTAGTCACAAAACTGAATTCAATATAGGTCACAGACAACAGAGACCACCTAAAAAAGTAGTTGTGATAAAAGCATGGGAATTGCACATGGAAAAAATGATTAGAGCATGATATGATCGCCTAAATGGTTCTTAAATATGTGGTATATTGTTTGAGAATAATCTGCTTTTAAACTGCTTAAAAAAATTAATGTAAAAAACAGAAATATGAGCGAAAGTCTGAGAAGAGATAAATTCCCTTTTTTTCTACAACTATGTACCAGCACAAATGCGCATGCTCAGACATCCAAAATAGTCACAATTTAATTCTCATTCAGTTTTCCCCGAGCGCTATAGTAAATTTGCAAATTTGCAAATGACAAACATGCGTTCGTGAACGTGAAAATGTGCGTTATATAGCCAAATGCAAGTTTCAACCTTTGATTATAATTGTACAATTGTTACTTCCACAAAAACATACATTTTAATTTCAAGATGAACTGTTTATTTCTCTAAAATAAATGGTCCTTGCTGGGTTTTTATGTTGCTTCTTCTTCATATTTTTTTTTTAAAGCATGCTAGTAATGTGTAATGTTTTCATGTTTTAACATCAATATTCTACACTCACACACCAAGAACCACCAAATATCACAGAATAAATCAAGAAACATAACTCCTGACTGATGTCATTCCACCACCTATAGGTATATGGCCAAAGAAATGCAGTATTCATAGGCGTGCGCACAGGGTGTGTCGGGTGTGCCCAGGCACACCCTAATCCCCCCATGCGCATTAGTGTTATCGTTCTGTGTAGCAACAGGAACATGGGAAAGATCTCCCTCTTACCGGCTCTGCCATAAGAGAAGTGTTTATCCTTTTCGCTTTCACTGTGCCAGCAGGGAGATCAATGTGCCAGAGTCATATATATAGTTAGTTACATACACATGCATGTGTGTTTGAGCTTAAGGGTGCACATCCTAATGCATTAGGCTGCGCACAACTATGGCAGTATTTATGTGTAGGAGGGTTCCACCACCATTGCAAATCATGCCATATGTTTACCACGGGCAAGGAAAATAATCAGCCTTAAGAATTCCCCACCAGCACCAATTGCAGCCTCTCACCAAGCAAAAAGCCCCAAAACTAGAGATTGTTCTATAGCAGCTTGCTGACAGTAATCAGCCATACCCAGCCTTCAAAAGAGATGGCATATCCCAGAAACAGTTTGTTTAACCACTTGCCGACCAGCCTCCGCAGTTTTATTGCAGCAGAATGGCACAGCTGGGCGAAACGACATTACTTTACTTCTCTTCGCCTTTTGGCCACTAGGGAGCCGACGCGATAGCCCGGCGGGCGTGATGACCGCCGGGCTCCCGCGGTCGCTCGTGACAGAGTGGGAACCGGGATCTGTGTGTTCTTTCGGGGGAGTAGAGACAGATTGTGTGTTCATACTATGTATGAACACCGATCTCTCTCTCCTCCTAGACAGTCCCATCCCCCTACAGTTAGAACACACCTAGGAAACACAGTTAACCCCTTATTCGCCCCCTAGTGTTAACCCCTTCCCTGCCAGTGACATTTATACAGTAATCAGTGCATTTTTATAGCACTGATCGCTGTATAATTGTCAATGGTCCGAAAAATGTGTCAAAAGTGTCCAATTTGTCCGCCACAGTATCGCAATCACGATAAAAATCGCAGATTGCCGCCATTACTAGTAAAAAAAAATAAAACTAATAAAAATGTCATAAATCTATCCCCTATTTTGTAGACGCTACAACTTTTGCACAAACCGATCAATATACGCTTATTGTGATTTTTTTTTACCATAAATATGTAGAAGAATACATATCGGCCTAAACTGAGGAAAAAATTAGTTTTTTTGATGAAATATGTGGGATATTTATTATAGAAAAAAGTAAAAGATATTGTGATTTTTTTCAAAATTGTCGCTATTCTTTTGTTTATAGCGCAAAAAATAAAAACTGCAGAGGCGATCAAATACCACCAAAAGAAAGCTCTATTTGTGGAAAAAAAGAATGCAATTTTTGTATGAGTACAGCGTCGCATGACTGCGCAATTGTCAGTTAAAGCGACACAGTGCTGTATCGCAAAAAATGGCCTGGTCATTGAGCAGCCAAATCTTCCGGGGCTGAAGTGGTTAATGGTTCTCCAGCCTTCCAGAGTACATCTGCTTTGATTAACTTATTGCACCCCTGGAACTTAGGACTGTTTGACACCACAGAGATGGAGGCTCCATGCATGTGGCAGCACAGTGGCTAATGGGTTAGCACTTCTGCTTAGCAGCACTGGGGTCATTGGCTCAAATCTCAAATATGCCACATCCTGTAGAGAAGTTGTCTGTTCTCCCTATGTTGTTAAATATAACTCCTGATGGATGTCCTTCTACAAATTTGATTTTAATGTAGCATTTTTGTGGAGGAGAGTTCCACCACCATTGCAAATCTTGCCAAAAGTATTGTGACACCTGCCTTTACAGGCATGCAAACTTTAATGCCATCCCAATCTCAGTCTGTAGGGTTCAAATTTGATTTGGACCACCTTTTGCAGCTAGAACAACTTGAACTCTTCTGGGATGGCTGTCCACAAGATTTAAGAGTGTGTCTATGAGAATGTTTGACCATTCTTCCAGAAGCGCATTTGTGAGGTGTTCTTCTTATTCTTATCCAACTGATGTTGGATAAGAAGGGATGTCTCGCAGGTCTCCACTCAAATTCATCCCAAATGTGTTCTATCAGGTTGAGGTCAGGACTCTATGCAGGCCAGTCAAGTTTCTCCACCCCAAGCTTGTTCATCCATGTCTTTACAGACCTTGCTTTGTGCACTGGTGCTCAGTCATGTTGGAACAGGAAGGGGCCATCCCCAAACTGTTTCCACAATGTTGGCAGCATGAAATTGTGCAAAATGTCTTGGTATGCTGACGTGTTAAGAGTTCCCTTCACTGGAACTAAGAGGCCAAGCCCAACCCCTGAAAAATAACCCCACACCATAATCTCTCTCCACCAAATTATATGGACCAGTGCACAAAGCAAGGTCTATAAAGATATGGATGAGCGAGTTGGGGGTGGAGGAACTTGACTGGCCTGCACAAAGTCCTGACCTCAACCCAATAGAACACCTTTGGTAGGCAATTAGAGCAGAGACCGCGAGACAGGTCTTCTCATCCAACATCAGTGCCTGACCTCAAAAAAAGTGCTTTGGGAAGAATGGTCAAACATTCCCATAGACACACTCCTAAACCTTGTGGACAGCCATCCCAGAAGAGTTGAAGTTGTTATAGCTGCAAAGGGTGGGCTAACACAATATTGACCCCTACAGACTAAGACTGGGATGCCATTACAGTTCATGTGTGTGTACAGGCAGGCATCCCAATACTTAGGACAATCTAGTGTATATTGCTTGTGACAATGAGCATGGCTAGGGACTGGTTCACACCTGCCCATTGGCTAGGTGGGGCCTAATTCAAAGGTGTCATCAATGAATCTCCTTAGGCACCTTTCACACATGTGTGACTTTCCTGTAACTTTGGACATCAGTCGCGTGACAAGTCGTACCCCATGATTACCATTCATATCTGTTTACAAATATTGTAAACATTTACAAATTTTTGACGATTTAGCAATGATCTTGCATTCTGTATTATAGGAGAATTTAGATTCTCTTGTTCTATGTTCATTCGTTAATCATGGTACTACTGTACATTCTATGTAGAGTTGTGCTTAGTTCAGTGGCTTAGTGGTTTGCTGCTCCGACCATGGGTTCAAATACCAAGCAGGATATCACCTGCTTACATTTTCAACATTGTATGCTGAAAATAGGCGAACGCCTATTAGACACTGCCACATCTGCATGGTTGTTTCAATAATATTAATGTTTTAAATGCATGCAAATGGTATGTCCTTTCTCAAAAACATTATTGTAAGGAATTAAAAGAATCATACACTAGTAAACATATTTTCGAAAGATGCTGCTGTTCAGCTCAGTAGCATAGTGGTCTGTGCACCTACCTAGGACTCAGAGCATGGGTTCAAATCTCAAAGATGGTACCATCTACTTAAAGCTTACATTGTAATCAGCTTCATATGCTAAAAATAGGTGAATGCCAATGCCACATCAGCTTGGTTGTTTCCATAATTTGAATTCCTCAAATCCATGCAATGGAATGTAATTTTTCAAAAATATTGTTGTGTGGAATTAAAAAAATAACAGACTAGTAAACGTGCAGGGTGTTAGTTTACATTTTTTTTTATTCGCTTAAAAAATTACCACAGCTATCTTAGGTGGGCTGGTATTCAAACTCATAACCGGAGTGCTTTTTAGACATAGGTGCAAACCACTAAGCCATTGTGCACTGAGATGACAGTGTAGTACGATTAAAGAATGAACATAAAAAAATTACTGCTTTCTAGTCTCATAAAAAACAAAATGAACATGAAAAAAATTAACATATAATAGATATGTTACTGTAAATGTTCAATACATGTAACCTTACAGAATAGCAGAAATTACTCTGTAATAATCATTCATAACTGCATTTGTTAGCAAAAGAAGAAAATAAACCAGGAATACTAATTGTAATATAAAAAAATAGGGGCACACGAGGTAGAGCACATCCCATATAAGAATGTTTTATTCATATACATGTACACACATGATCATGGCTGCAGTTCCATATAGTAAACTCATTTGCAATAGCAATTTGCAAATTTGTGGATATGCCAATTTGACATTTACAAAGGCATATTCGCCGGTATTAGCGCGCTTTTCCATTCACATGTTCGCCTAGTCGAGGTCTTAATTGGCTTAAAATGGGAGTAACTAGATGTAGAGCGGCCATTGCTTCCCATTTTTCTTAAAGAATGAACCCCTTAGGGTCCATGAACACTGTTCTATGCATATTCCTGTCCCATCTTGTACATTTTGGTGCATCAATGTAAGTAGTGTTGGGCAGGCATATGGGTGCAAAACACATTTACACAGATCCTAACCTGGCTTGGAATATTGTCATCATTTTTAAATGAGCTTATTAGAGATATTTACTGGTGATATATAAAACAGGTAATGAAATAATTATACATGGAAAAGCCACTTCCTCTGTCACCACAGTCTATGCGTACAGTCCTACTGTACCTAACATTAAATACAGCCCTGGTCTCCAGGCACTCAATAAAGACATATATTAATGCAACTGTGTAGTAATAAATCATGTTTTTTTAATGCAGCTAGTGTAGTGATTAGTTTCATCCTCATTTGATCTTCTATGCAGCACCATGAAGACTAGGAGAGGGAGGTTCAAGAAGAGGAAACGAACAGGTGGAGAGTGCAAAGGGATGTCCTCATCAGTCCTAGGTTACTCTGTCACTGTCTAATCAGCAGGCTAGGGGCCTGAGGGAATAGACTGGAATACAAATCCTTTTTCAGATAAAACAACTCGCACTTATGTATTTCATCTGTGTAGTTAGATGCTTGTCTGGAGTTCAATTTTAAAGTAGCCCTGAGAAAAACACAAAGGTTCCTACCATTGACTTTTTTCTTCCAAATGTTATTTGCTTGACCATCATGCTGACCCACTTGTTTTTTTTACATTAAATGGACTCAAAATAAGCACGAAGATAAGGACCTTGGACTTTTCTCCAATCGTTCTGATTTGCATACTTGTTATATTAGTGATTCAGAAATTATTAAAGCTCAGGCTAACAGCCAGGCAACTAGCAATACAAGAAGGTCAGCAAAAATAGCCTTAGTATTTCTCTCATAAGAGTTTTACTTTAAAATGTACCTAAAGCCAAAACTTTTTTAGTTCTGGGGAGAGTAGGGACGTTTTAGAGTTGGGGGTTATTGTTGCCTGTGTACCCACTGGGTAGATTCACTCTCTTAATTTCTCATGGTGACCATCATGTCTGAGGCTGAAAGAGATGGAAAATCCAAAATTTTGTATACCCACCAGGGAGGACATTTGTTGGTGTGAGTATTGTCTAAGAAGGGATTCCCTTCCCTTCCCCACTTTTGAGATATTTCCATCCTCACCTGTTGCATACTTACCAACTGTTCCGGATTTCCTGGGACATTCCCAGGAATTAGACTCTTTTCCCGATTTCATTGTTTCCCGGGAAATGTCCAGAGAAATCCAGTTTTTCACCAGTTTTAGAGGTCCGCGGCCAGCGGAGACATTGTCTCCGCCGGCTGCCATTTTTAAGAAGACCAGGAACACGGCTGGGGGGCTAGACGGAGCTCCTGCGTCGCCGCCCACCCTCCACTCCGCCTCACCCCACCTACCTCCCCACCCCGCTGCCAGTTTGTTATGGAAAGGGGCGGGGGTTCTATTGTAACCATGCGGCCGGCTGAGAGAGACGCTATTTTGTATACCCCCTCTGTTCTGCAATGGCGGCGGAGACCTACTAGGACACCTGAGGTAAGGGGGGGCACCGCTGGGGACATCTGATGTAAGGGGGGGCTCTGCTGGTGACACCTAATGTAAGGGGCGGCTCCGCTGGGGACATCTGATGTAAGGGGGGCTCCGCTGGGGACACCTAATGTAAAGGGGGCTCCGCTGGGGACATCTGATGTAAGGGGGGCACCGCTGGGGACACCTGATGTAAGGGGGGCACCTCTGGGGACATCTGATGTAAGGGGGGCTCCGTTGGGAACATCTGATGTAAGGGGGGCATCGCTGGGGACATCTGATGTAAGGGGCTCCGCTGGTGGCATCTGATGTAAGGGGGGCTCCGCTGGGGACACCTGATGTAAGGGGGCACCACTGGGGACATCTGATGTAAGGAGGGGCTCCGCTGGGGACATCTGATGTAAGGGGGGCACTGCTGGGGACATCTGATGTAAGGGGGGCTCCACTGGGGACATCTGATGTAAGGGGGGGCTCCGCTGGGGACATCTGATGTAATGGTGGATCCGCTGGGGACACCTGATGTAAGGGGGGCACCGCTGGGGACATCTGATGTAAGGGGGACCCTGCTGGGGACATCTGATGTAAGTGGGGCTCCGCTGGGGACACCTAATGTAAGGGGGGCACCGCTGGGGACACCTGATGTAAGGGGGGATCCGCTGGGGACACCCGATGTAAGGGGGGGCTCCGCTGGGGACACCTGATGTAAGGGGGGCACCGCTGGGGACATCTGATGTAAGGGGGGCTTCACTGGGGACACCTGATGTAAGGGGGATTCGTTGGGGACATCTGATGTAAGGGGGGGCTCCGCTTGGGGACATCTGATGTAAGGGGGGGCTCCGCTGGGGACATCTGATGTAAGGGGGGCTCTGCTGTGGGCACCTGATGCAAGAACGAAAGGCCGATGGCAGGCGACGTGGCAGGTGACATGCTCAGGGATCCCACTGATTCGGCATTATGGTGAGTTGAATGATTTCATTTTATATTACAATGTAACAATAGAAATAATGCACTTCAATCATCCTGACACCATAACAACCATGGTACCGGGATGATTGAAGTGCTAACACCAGGTGTTTGGAGTATATTTATCTGCTGATTGCTAAACTTTCTAGAATACACATATTTCCATTGTTGTGTAGGATCTGGGGCTGCTGTCCCTCCATCCCTCTCCCCCCCTTTCCCTCTCCATCTCTCATTCATCTCAGACTCTAACCACACCCATTTGAGCCACGCCCATTTCAGACACGCCCACTATTCCGCGTAGACCACGCCCATTTTTCACAGTGTCGCGCGCATTTTTACTTTCCCCCTGTGTCACGCCTACAAATGCATGCCCCGCACCCTAATTATAATAAGACTCCGCCTACAGCCAAAAAACATTCCCTAAAAATGTTTTTACAATGTTGGCAACTATGCTGTTGTAGCTACAGGACAGGAAGTAAGCAAGGAGGAACTCCTCAATGGGACACAGATAAAAAAAAAATGTCGCGTGTTACCTTTTCCTACTCTATGCAAATTTTTTTTTTAAGTGTCGGCTTTAGATATGCTAGTGTCCATGTAATGTGTACTGTGTTCATTCAGGAGTTTACTGATAATATTTAACCAATTTTACTTTGTTATGATATATAACCTGCAACCGATGGTTTGCATGATGTTCTTTGTAATATAGAAATGTATATTCCTTTCTGAGAACAGCACACACAAGGAATCATTTTGTTATCCTGAGAATGCCGCAGTTCATTAAATCTTCGCTGATCATATATTAGTATCAGCTCTAAGTAGCTCCTAATAAAAGATGGAATATTTTACACAACTAAAAGTTTTACATATCATCTAAAAATAAAAACAGCACATAGATGTGAACTAACCAAGTAACAATTATTTAGATTTCTGCTTGAAATTCATATCATGTGCTAAAACAGACAAGTGTGAATGGCTCTGTAGCACGCTTGTGTGTAACATAAATTAAGACAGCTTGCTGAATTCATATTAACACAGAAATATGCTTTCTACATTTCTTTTACTTCTTAAGTACATCTGCACCAGAAATTAATCTATCTTATAGAACGTTCCTCTACCACTATTCATAAACATGAAAAAATGGTGCATACATTTATTGCTAGTGAATCTATAGAACTGTATGTGAAATTGAAACGGATACTTCTTTCTTGTATTTGCATGAGAAACATAAATTTCATGTGCCTTGGGAAATGCTGGTACTTGTTTTCATATGTTATCCTGACCTTGTAAAACCAATGAAAATATAGAAACATAAAATCACATACAAATGCATGTGCAAATGCATGACGTTTTGCAAATCACAAAAAGGCATTACTGTATATATATTGGTGTGAAAAATCCTTAAATGTGTCCCATTTAGGGCTTTTTCACACCAATATAAATACAGTAATGCCTTTTTTTGATTTGCAAAACTTCAATCATTTTCACATGCATTTGTATGTGCTTTTCTGTAGATGTCAGCAGATGACATGCACACCATGCATGTCAGCAGATGACATGCCCACCATGTCATCTGCTGTACTGTACAGTGCCAACCATGTAACGCAGAGTAGTGTGCCCTCTGTGTAATGTGCTGTGCCCACCATGTCGTGTGGTGTACCCATATGTAATGTGGTGTGGTGTTCCCACTGTGTAATGTAATGTGTCCACTGTGTAATCTGCTGTGCCCACCATATAATGCGGAGTGACCATGAGCGTCCGCAAGGGGGGGCAAGGGGGGTCAAGTGACCCCCCCGGAAGTGGGTGCACTGCACCCTGGCACCGCAAGCTGAGGCAGAGGAGGGGTGCCAAAGCTGTGAGTGCTGCCTGGCTCCTATCACAAGATCTGCACACACAGATCCTCTCAGTCTCTGGGAGCTTCAGGCAGCTGTGTGGGGGAGGGGCACTGATGTCATTCTGCAGGAGCCCGGGAGGAAGAAGATCTACAATGCCGCTAAAATGAGGTCAGTAAACATGAGGGATTGTGCAGAAACTGACCTTTGGTGGTGAAATGATTGTACTGGGGGGCAGACTGCTGCTTCCCCCATGTCACGTGCAGTGCAGTGACCACCATGCGCAGTGCAGTGACCACCATGTGATGTTTTGTGCCCACCATGTGCAGTGCAGTAAACACCATGTGATGTATTGTGCCCACCATGTGCAGTGCAGTAAACACCATGTGATGTATTGTGCTCACCATGTGCAGTGACTACCTTGTGATGAATTGTGCCCACCATGTGCAGTGCAGTGACCACCATGTGCAGTGCAGTAAACACCATGTGATGTATTGTGCCCACCATGTGCAGTGCAGTAAACACCATGTGATGAATTGTGCCCACCATGTGCAGTGCAGTGACCACCATGCGCAGTGCAGTGACCACCATGTGATGTATTGTGCCCACCATGTGCAGTGCAGTGACCACCATGTGCAGTGCAGTAAACATCATGTGATGTATTGTGCTCACCATGTGCAGTGACTACCATGTGATGAATTGTGCCCACCATGTGCAGTGCAGTGACCACCATGTGCAGTGCAGTAAACATCATGTGATGTATTGTGCTCACCATGTGCAGTGACTACCTTGTGATGAATTGTGCCCACCATGTGCAGTGCAGTGACCACCATGTGCAGTGCAGTAAACATCATGTGATGTATTGTGCTCACCATGTGCAGTGACTACCATGTGATGAATTGTGCCCACCATGTGCAGTGCAGTGACCACCATGTGCAGTGCAGTAAACACCATGTGATGTATTGTGCTCACCATGTGCAGTGACTACCATGTGATGTATTGTACCCACCATTTGCAGTGTAGTGACCACCATGTGATGTACTGTGCACACCATGTCATGTAATGTGCCCACCATGTGCAGTGCAGTGCCCACCATGTGATGTACTGTAACTGTGCCCACCATGTGATGTACTGTGTCCACCATGTCATGTACTGTAACTGTGCCCACCATATGATGTACTGTGCCCACATGTGGTGTGGTGTGCCCACAGTGTAATGTGCTGTATTGTACAGTGCCCACTGTGTAATGTGCGGTGCCCACCATGTAATGTGGAGTGGTGTGCCTCCGCATAATGTGTTGTGCCCACCATATCATGTGCTGTGCCCACCATGTCATCTGCTGTGCTGTAAAGTGCCCACCATGTAATGCGGAGTAGTGTGCCCTCTGTGTAATGTGCTGTGCCCACCATGTAATCTGCTGTGCTGTACAGTGCCCACCATGTAATGCGGAGTAGTGTGCCCTCTGTGTAATGTGCTGTGCCCACCGTGTCATCTGCTGTGCTGTACAGTACCCATGATGTAATGTGGAGTGGTGTGCCGTTCGTGTAATGTGCTATGCCCACCATATAATGTGCTGGGCCCACCATGTCATCTGCTGTGCTGTACAGTGCCTATTATGTAATGCGGAGTAGTGTGTCCTCTGTGTACTGTGCTGTGCCCACCATGTCATCTGCTGTGCTGTACAGTGCCGACCATGTAATGCGGAGTAGTGTGCCCTCTATGTAATGTGCTGTGTCCACCATGTCATATGGTGTGGTGTACCCATATGTAATGTGGTGTGGTGTGCCCACTGTGTAATGTAATGTGCCCACTGTGTAATGTGCTGTGCCCACAATGTAATGCATAGTGGTGAAAAAATGATAAGAGTAAAAAGACTAAGTAAAGGGGATCTATTCTATGGGGGACCTGCCCTGGCTTGCTCTAAAGGGGGCATCTATATGGGGGGCCCTTGCCTGGCCTGCGATTTATATGATAATGACTAAGTCCCTCCCCTTCATGACATTGTTGAAAGGGGGCAGAGAATGGGTGACCTTAAAATGATGCCCCCTCCCTGAAAAAAGTTCTGCAGATGCCCATGCATGTGACTATGTGTCATCACTTCCACCGATGGGTATAAACTACAACTACCATGTAGATCAACACACCACATCCCCAATGATTGTTACATAGATATATTGATTACAATATTGAATATTTGTATTCAAAAACACTTCTATCAATGATAAAATTAGGTGGAATTTACCAGTTTTTGTTTACCTACTGTTATTGAGGTAATCTTTCTAGGTCTGATAGTTATCAATTTATTTAAAATAATTGTTAATTTTTTAACTGAAGAATTTAAGTATACTTGTGAGTAGAGATAGATCCCACTTTCACTAATCCAATCATTTATGGCCTCTTATAATGATTTTATAAGCTTCCCACCTCTGGTCTTCTGGTAGGCAGCTCTCTTCTGAACTGATTGATCCATACTGTCTGCCAATCACAAACAGATATTGATCAGTCACATGTACTTGAGCTGGATTTTTTTGAACCCATACCAGCTTGAGAAAAGGTTTGAAAGAAAGCTGCAGACTTACTGAATAACTGTCCAATGTGAGGGATGTTCTCTCTTAGAAACTTGCTTTGATGAACAGGCATCCCTATCATAAGATTTTCCCCTATTTCTGTTCTGTTGGCATACCAAAATTTGGATTTACCCTCACTTTTATTCCTGGTAACATTGATGATCAGGACAATTAGAGAGAGTGGATCTACCTAACCCCTCACCATTGTATCCAATTCTAACGAAAAAGGTTTGCCTTAAAGCAGAACTTTTCTCACCTCAGCTCCAGCATTGAAGTGTCCTTGAGCTCCAAGCCCAGCCACTGACATATTTTGGCAGCCACCTCCTGGGTCTCAATTGCTGGCCACTTTCATTGGCCGGGCAGGGATGATGACACTCCGGCACATACGCGGGAGATCAGTCAGATTCTGCATTGCCAAATTTGTACAGCGAGCTGCGTGTCTGCAGCTCGCTGTACAAGGGCAGACAGGCAGGGGAGTAACTTTAACGCAGAAGAGACAAAGCATGTTTCTTCTGCATTAAAATTCCTGCCCTTTTGCCCATTTTCAATTTTGCCCTAAAGTTCCACTTTAATTGAAACTTTAAGGTCAATATTTGATGCTGCCTATTCTATAAAAGGTAACCATAGGGAGGTAGACTCCATATTTTGATCAATGATCCACATTTACATTTTTCCTCTATATACTTTTATTTGTGAATGTTAATGACGGAGTGACTGCTTCAGCTAAGGTATATTCTTACTGTGTTTTTATAAACCTTCAAGCACAACAGCATGCATGAATGATCACTTGTAGTTTACAATCACAGCTTTCCTTATGAAGCTGTAAGATTAAGGTGAACCCTATTGGGACAAAAAAAGCAGAAAATCTCCATGATACTTTGTTTTTTTTTTACTATTGTGGGCTACAACTGCACCTGCACTAGTGGTGGCTATAAGTCTAGCTCCTCTACTTAAAGCAAGTGTTGAACCAATGCTTGCATTGTATGTCATGGCTTGTATGTCATGGCTTGTTTGTGCCCATTACACACAAAAGCTCATTATTGTGAAGGACATGCTTAATTTCCTTTTAAAGTTCCCAAATTACACACAATGCTGTTTTCTGTCCAATCGTAAATACAATAACAACAAGCTATCCTGGATAGCTATCCTTTCACTTGATTAGTCTTGGTTTTGGTCACTTTGCAGGAGAATTTTCAGTAGAACTTAGTGAAAATATTGAAAATTTGGTTCAAAGAACCCAGAACCCGGCAGACTGAACAAAGGTCATCAAAACTGGTTGCGTCAACGTGACAAACTGAGTCAAACAAAAGGGCTTGGTGTTAGGGAGGCGGCAGCCCCTCATAAATAATATGTAGCAGAAAACTTTGTAGGCCTAGCTTACATTTTTAGGGCTAGGAAATGGCCCTCCGGATATAGAGAAAATAAAAAGTAAGTATCCAAAAAAGGGCAAAAATGTTCCACTCAGCGTGAAGTATAGCAGGATATGTCAGCCCTCATCCACAACAACACGATGGTTTTGCAGGCTTTACTCATTGTGATGCAAACCGGAGGCCTGGTCAAACGAGGATTCAAAGAAGTGGGTTTGGCCCCTATCAGTAACTCAGCCTGGCAGGGTACAACATAGCGATTGGTGGTCAAAATTTACTTTGCAAAGAATACCCAATCACGCGCAAGGAAAATTTAAAAATGCATTTTTACTTGCACATGATTGGATGATGAAAGTCAGCAGAGCTTTGCTTGATTCACTAAGGGAAAATTCCCTTGCAAAGTGAAAAGCCATATTCATATAGTGAAAAAAAGACCATAATATCAGATTTGTATTTGTAAAGATTTGTATTCGTATAGATTCGTACAGATTTGTATTCGTTTTTCAGTTGTTTATGAAAGGTCCACTTTAAAATAGAACTCCAAGCAAATACATATAAACACTCTTTATTTTCATGTTTATATTCCTGGATGCTGAAATCGGATTTGTAGTGGAAGTGGCCTCTCCATAACCTAAAATTATGAGTCTGATGCCTACTATAGATAAGATTACAAGAAGGAGAGAGCATTAGATGGTTATATTCTCTATTGGTCCAAAGTGCTGGGAGGAGGTGGGACAGTGGCACAAAGCCTGTAAATCTGTAGCCTCTGAAAACTTACATTACTATGTAATATAACAATAGAGCACATCAGGAGATGGGTAGATCTGAAGACCAAAGATGTGAAATGACTAGTCTTTTGATAGGTAAAACCATTCTTATATCTTTCAGTTGTGTATATAGCTGTTCAGCTGGCATTGCCCTTTAATTTCAATGTGGCTTACAAAAATAAATCCCTGCAACATTCACTACCACGTAAGTACCTTCAGCAACAGACGACAAGATATTTGATACAGCTTCGAGATGACAACCTGTTTACTCAACTCTGATTAAAAAAAAAACAAGCACCTTCCACCACACCATATGCAATGTAATCTTTGACACTGGCAGAGAGTCATTTTACCGAAACTGCGTGGCTCTGCTTGCTTTAGCAGAATCCTCTTTGTTCATTTGCTGTCTTCTCTGCACTTTGCTTAATAGGCTGAGTCTGACAGACAGAGCACAGATGGGATGTGCAAGGCTAGCGTTCAGGAACAGCCACTTGAGCAGTATTTGTTTGTTATATCCAATGAGCTGCCTATTAGATAGAGGATGACTGGGAATGGACTCAGTGTATCTCTGGCCATGGGATAAGGCAGGACAGGACTGTGTATGGATGATGAATGAGGTTTGGCAACGGCCCTTGCAGTGGTTTCAGAAGCATCATTTCCAGTCCCTTTAGCATTGGGCATCGTGGAAAATAACAGCATTAAACCAAAACTTTCAAGTCACTGTGATTGATGGACCTGGGCAACATTGCTGTTAAGCAGATATCTGTAAATACATTTTCAGCCTGCGTCTTTTATTGCTAATGCCCAAAAGTCATCTGTCTTGTATATTTTGTGCCTTCCAGGCACAATTGTCTAATGAAAAGGTGAGTAAGTATTGCACAAGGGGTCATGTGATATCAAAACAGCTTATTTTTCTCTGTACTATGATGCATTATCAAAATATTAGTCGTGTTATATTATAAACTGATTTATTGAATGTCATTATCCCTGGATATTGTAAAGCCATATTAAGGTAGGGTCTACTGTTATGGGTAAGTGACACATTTAGACTTTTTTTTTTCACATGTCAATGGTATGATGATACCTATGACAGCCAATAAGCAATATTGTTTCTTTTAGACGTTAACTCTATTTTATTGAAAGATGTGTTCTTACTAGTTGTTATAGCTTGCAGCGACACTTAAAGAAGAAATCTTCAAGCAAAAAGAAAAAAAAAATCCATAAATTGGTTAACTCTCTGTATAGGAATATAAAGGGATCCCATCAACAGTCTTATCTCTCATTTTTCCAAGAGGATTCTTGTTCCCTTTTGCTTACCTAATTTGGCAGACTGGGGTCAATTTAGTCATATACAACAGTTTCTACAGAGAACAGCTGGCAACTATAGCCGCACTGCAATACCAAATGTAATATATAGGTGGCATTGTGAGTAAAATTGCAATTGTAGCACTCTTTTTTTAGAGAATCTAGGACAAGCAGGAGTGGTGACCTGATATGTGATATTACATGGAGTCCCAGCCAACAGTGAAGTCCCAGTTTTTCCAGTCATTGAGCTTATGTAAGCTACATTTATACATGTCATGTAACCATGACATGTATAAAGAAAGTTGACAGAGAAAGAAGATAAAATAGAGATTAGGAGAGTAATGGAAGAAGAAAGTCAAGTCAAGCTTTATTGTCATTCTACTACACGTGAGGACATACGGTAGAAAGAAATTTTGTATCTTGCAGGACCACGGTGCTACATACTAATTAAGCATGAACATAAAAAAAGATGATAGATAGACAAGAAAAGATAGATAGAAGAGAGTAGGAGAGTAGATAAGGAGGAATGTTGATAGAGAAGAATAAACAAGAGAAGAATAGGAAAGTTGATGGAGAAGAAAAGAGTAAGAGTGGGAGAATTCATGAGGAAGGAAGCTGAAAGAGAAAGAAAATATAGAGTGTGAGATTAAGGCTAGCCATAAATGCATAGGTTTAAGCCCACTGGATATAGTATTCAGACAGCCAGCACCAGCAACAGTCTGAATACCTGAACAGTGATTGTATCTGATCAAATCCAGATACTATTCAGCTGACAATTTTCCGCCCAGAAACAAATTTTCCTTTGATTTTTTAATCAAAGTTTGGTACTCCAGGAGGTGTCAATAAGGTCACCTGTAGCACAAATTTGGCAAAATAACAGGAATCAGCCAAAATGCAATCCATGTATGGGAGCCCTAAAGGAAGAAGAAAGTTGATAGAAAAGGGAAAGTAACGAATAAGGAATGTGAATTAACAAAGTAGAATAGAAAGAGGACTAAACAGGTAGGTAAGAGAGTAGATAGAGAGGAAATTGAATAGGTAAGAAAGTAGATAGTTAGAGAAAAGGAGAGTTGATAAAGAGTAAAGTGAACAAAGAAAGGAGAGTGGATAGAGAGTAAAGTTAATAGAAAAATGAGGGGGGCTAATAAAGAAAGGAGAATAGATAGAAAATGAAGTACAGTAGATAGAAAAGATAGAGTAAGAGAGAATGAGAGTGTATGTAGTGGAAACTGAATAAAGAAAGGATAGTAGAAAGGTAAATGGATAAAAAGAGTAGAAAACAAAGCATATATGAAAAATAGCATAGACAATAATGAAGGAGAATTAACAAAGAATTAACAAAGAAAATATATGATATCTAATAAGGAAAGAGAAGCAAGCATAGTAAATACAGAAAAAAGAGCATTGACAGGAGAGTATGTTGGGAAAGTAGAGAGACTGTCTATCTGAGAAGGAGAGATAGAGATAAAGAGAATAATAGGGGAAGAAAATGGAAAGAAGAGACGAGTAACAGAAGGAAGTACAAACAGAGAGATTGTACAAATGTAAAGAGAATAGCAAATAGTATAAAAGTAAGTATTCAAGTAGTAATCAAGTAGTAATAAATAAATCATGCAGAGACAAAGAGAAGAATACACTGAAGGCAGCTCTAATGAGAAAAAAACATACAGAGAAGAGAGCAGATGTATAGAAAGATGGTAGAGTTATATGAGCGTAGACCTAGAAGTGAATAGAGAAAGAGGCTAGAAGGAGAGAAGAGTGTATAGAGCAAGGCAGATAGGGAGGATTAAAGGGAAAGCAAAGAGGGTTGATATAGGGAAGAGTGGGAAATGGAGGATAGAGGTTAGAGGATAGAGGATGGAGAAAATGTTAGAGAGAAAGAAATGAATAGATAGGGAGGAGAGGGAGTAGGGATAAGGCAGAGGAAAGTGGATTGAAAAAGGAAAATTCATTGTGTTACATGGATAGAAGGAGGGAGATAAACAGAGCGGGCGAGAAGGAGCAGCATGTTCTGATTAATGCAAAAATATGAGTATCAAATGTGACAGCAGAAGTGAGTGTGATTATTCTAAAAACTCTATGAAAGCTAAATGGCATTGCTTGGATAATTCCAGGCCCTATAACTGACAAGAAGAAGGATTAGACAGATTATAAATAGCAGAGAAATGAAAACAATTAGAAAGAGAGAACGGGAGGTGCGTTAAAATAACTGTGTTCCGCCACTGAAAAATCCTTTTTGTCAATCACATTTAGAGTGGAAATATAATGAAAGAATAGATTTCCCCGAAGGATGTTCCACTGGATTGGACATGGAGGGGAAGCGTTGGTGATATAAATGCTGGTTTATATCGCAGGGCCTAACGAGGGAGGGGGGAAGGGGGATGACGGCAGCTGACAGCTTGTCTCAAGCATGGTTTTTAAAGGCATGTGAAATAATCAAAGACCTGCAGTCACTGCTGTCAATCATTGCACGGGGACGGATGTGAGCAGACACAGGTTGAGCCTGCGAATTGAAGAACAGATATATGGCAGGGGAAGGGGGGAAGATGAGCGCAGGAAGAGAAGTGGACAAAGCCGGTGGACCTTCTCCACCAGGGATTTGTAAAAATTAGCAAAATAGACAAATTGTTACAGAAAATAAAACTTAATAACTGTCCCTAATATATTATAATAAAATAGTGAACTGTACAAATGCCGGCACCCAAGCCCCCCACTTCCAGGTAAATTATTCTGGTTAATGGTACAAAATAAATGTTTGCTAAATTTTGTATTAACTTCTTTGTGATAAGGGATTTGGTGGATTTGGTGCCTTTTTATCCTAAGTTTAAAGTCACCTGTGCCTAGACCAGCCTTTTTCAACCAGGGTGTTATGAGGTTTCTTTAGGAGTGCTTGGCAAAATGCCTAACAATTGCCCAACAATGTATACAAGCCAGCAGGTGGATCAAGTCTGCCTTTTTGGTTACACAAACCCACAGGTTTTTATTGTGAACCATTTTAACCTTCCAGCCACCCGCATCCAAACAACCAATGATGTCATCAGTGTTGATAAGAAGGGTGGTCGCCTGCACAGCATCCTTGTTTGACCCTCCTCTGCCCCTCTCCGTCAACACTGGGATCACTGGGCTGAGTGATGAAGAGAAACTGAGGGAGAAGTGAAACACTGGAATACTAGTCGGCACCAGTGTGCAAAAGTGTATTAGTTCTCTAATGTTGGGTGTTCTACGATGCTACCACATTATGTAAAACTATTAGAATAGTGTTTTACATTTTAGAATGGAGTGCCTCGAGACTGTCCATAATTTTAAAGGTTTCCTTTACTGAAATAAAAGTTGAGAAACACTAGCGTAGACTAAGTATGGGCATTAAACTATTTACATATTCTTAGCAAACATTATTAGAGCTTTGGAAGCAGCCACTAGCCTCTCTAGCTGCTTGTATTTTGAAATAATTCATTTTCAAAGATCTTCGAAAATCGACTCTAAAGTCAGGTTTAATTTGGTTTCAAATAGCTTACAATAACTTACGTGTTGTGTGTTTACATTAGAGGGCTGCACGATTCTGCTTTCCTCGAAAAAGCTAAGATTCCAATGCTTACGTTTTAAATTTTGAAAAATAATTTCTCCACAATTCCTATAACTATAACAACCAAGTGTCCTGAATGCTCTCGCCCTCTGCACGAGGAACACCTCCACCGCGCCAAAGTCCCCTTTCAAACTATTAAACACAATATGTGAACACCAGTGAAGATGATTATAAAGAAAAAAATATATATATAAAATATATATAAAATCTGATCAATAAGAGATAAGAAATAAGAAATATAGAGCTGCCCCCTTAAATCATAACAAGAACTAATAATCAATTAATTTAATCCTAAATATCGGTATCATACCACAAATGGTGAGCCGACACATAGGATAAATTAGAAGGCGCTCAAAAACACTCCAGATGTAACTGGCTAAACCATCATTAATAAAAATAACTGGTGATCAGCAAGTTCCCTGGATGCAAAGAATATAAAAGATTATATATGTGTGAAGCATATATAACAGTGTATTCGCAATGTGCAATAATGGTGATACCCTCTATCAGAGAATCAATCACCTATGTGTAACCCACCTCTAATGAGCAAAAGACTGTGTATGACAAATCTTTCTTTCCGTTTCAGCAGTGGGCCTGGTCTGGGTCTGGGCTTACACTGTGTGAGAGCTGATTGGAGGATAGGCACCCCGTCCCCCCCCTCCACATAGGCAGAGGAATGAAGAAACTTGCAGAGCTGTGCTGTGAATAGACAAGCTCTCTGCTTATCTGTCTCTAAGTTACCTCCCCGACACAGATATATGTGCCTAGGTCAAATTTCATGAATGGGGTTTACATCCACTTTAATTCTCTCATCTCTACCTTAACTACTTCCCACCCGGCCAATGTACATAAACGGCCGGGTGGGCGCTCTCTCCTTCTGAGTGGACGTTCAGGAACGTCCCTCAGAAGGAGCGGGATCGCGCAGCGGCGCGATCCCGGTGCGCTCGTGTCACCCGGACACGGCGCATCTCGGATCGGCAGGAGGGCTCTGTGATTGGCCCTCCTGATCACATGATGGCCGTGTCCAATCACAGCCGTCATGTGATGTAAACACAGCCGGTTGCTAGGCAATCAGCTCTCCTCTCCTCACACGGAAGTTGTCGCTGAGGAGGAGAGGAGAGGGGATCGCTGCAGCCGGCTGATGATCAGTGAGTATGAGCTGTTTTTTACAGCTTTTTACTCACTGATCACCAACCTAGTGTCAACACACATGTAAATACATACATGTAAAACACACACATGTCCCCACAAAATGTAAAACACACACATGTCCCCATATAATGTAAAACACACATGTCCCCAAAACACATGTCCCCAAATAATAAAAAAAAGCTGTCCCCCACATATGACCCACTAAAATCACATGTCCCAATGGTAATCTGCACACATATGTACGTGATCACCTGCACACATCTGTACATGATCATTTGCGTACATATGTCCGTGATCACACAAACCAATTATTATACACTTAACAGGATTTTTTTTATCAAAAACATGTAGCAGAATACATTTTGGCTTAAATTTATGACAAATTTCGATTTTACTGGATTTCTTTTAAAACAGAAAAAAGAAAATATTGTTTTTTTTCCAAATTTCCACTATTTTTGCGCTTATATCGCAAAAAAAAAAAATGGAGTCGTGAATAAATACCACCAAAAGAAAGCTCTATTTGTGCGAACAAAATGATAAAAATTTCATTTGGGTACAGCGTAGCATGACTGAGTAATTGTCATTAAAAGTGCGAGAGCGCTGAAAGCTGAAAATTGGTCTGGGAAGGAAGGGGGCGAAAGTGCCTAGTATTGAGGTGGTTAAAACTGAACTTTTACTTTCTCCATCAGCTCATCCTCCCATGGTTATTAACTCTTATATTATTTGCCCCTCCCTATTAGGTGTAAGGTCTGATGAGCAGCGCCCTCTTAACTCTCTTTTATTGAATTGTATGAATTGTTTTGTACTGTAGAAATAAAGTTCTGTGCAAACTGTCGGCAGTATATAAATCTTGTATTATAATAATAATAATAATAGTAATACAGATGAGCACAGGTGAGACCATTTACCAAAACCTGCAATAGTCATGTATTAAACATCAACTGCCAGCATTCAAGTGGGAAAGAATATGGTTAATATAATCTTTGCCACTCGAAGTTCACTTAAAAAGTCTCTTCCTCGCAGCTGAACATGGTTTGGATCAGCACCTTATCCACCACTATCCTTAGGTACACTGTGAAATGAACAGACGTAGTGTATTATCTTCAATAAAACTAACATTTTTATTTAATATACTGTATGTACAATAGTACAAAAGTACTTCTAAAACATGCAAATCACAACAATTCCATGAATACGAGGCCCTGATGAAGAGGGCACTCCCCCGAAATGCAGAACAAAGCAGGGGGCGCCTCTATCTAAGTGTAAATTATTGGAAACAGCTATTTGGTAGTGATGAATAAATATAGCACTCACATCTGATGAAGGAAACATTGGCTTGTCATCTGTGGAAGTCTTAACATCTCTAGCAGAGATTGGCAGGCAAGCAGCTGGTGTTGTGCAGAGATCGGCCGGGAAGCTGCTGGGTGGTGAGAAGGAAGCGCTGGAGAATGGAGAGGCCAGCGGCGTGGTGTGCACCTGCATCTGGGTGTCCCTGGCTTGCTTGACACTCTTCTGAATTGCAGATTTCTGCCAGGAAGCGGCTGGGCAGAAACAGACCGGAGCGGTGGCTGGGGAAGCTAAACCACGTGCAACGCGGTAGAGCGGCAGCTTCTGAATGTCCTTGGCTGGCTCGCCAATCTTCGCTGGGATGGGATGATGACATCTCTCCTTCAGGGGGCGTAGTTACGCGTTTCGGGGCTCCTCCAATTGTCAAAGCCATAGGGAAAGCTACCCCGAAATGCGGAAGCCAGGATACAATACTAATGCAATGCACGTGTCTGTAGTGAAGCCTTGACGGTCAAACTGTTGTGCTTATTGGCTAAAGAGACCTCGTATTCATGGAATAGCTGTTATATGCAAATAATAAAAATGTAAGTTACAAAAGTAAATATGTGCTAAAACACAAAATAGTTTCTTTTAATTACAACTGTAAATGTTCTAGATATGATTTGCATCAAAACAATTCATGATTAGGGTATTTGTAAAGTAAAATCTCCTCTTTGTGGATTTAAACTGATTTGAATAACATAAAAGCAATGCATTTCTTCAGTGTGGTCCTGTTGATGTTGCTCTATTATTCATTCATCAGATAAAAAAATAAAAGCTCAGTAATATTTCGGATTGACTCTGGCAGAATGCAGACACATCCCCTTCAGGCTGTGTCTTGCTGTGCCAAGCTTCACCTCAATCCTTCTTGAAAGAATGTGTTTGAACAATTGTTCAGCGTTAGGTGCTTTCAACAAGTACAATGTAATGGGTCCATTTGTGGCATGTGAGGACTGTTTTATTGCCAAAGGCCCTGGCAGATTATTTAAATCCAGATTATTTTGTTTATTTCGGGGATCACAGCTGTCGTTTAGCGGTGTGTGGCCAGAGCACTTGTTAATTTGATAAGATTTTGCTGCCCTTGAGTTGATTATCCTGCTAAAACAGATTCGACATCAGGGCACCGCGTGTTGGGTGACAGAATGAGCTCCTCTGGTGCAAAAATAAATGTGTTCAGATACTTTATACAGATTTAGGTTTGTGTTAATATAATTACAAAGCTTTCCAATCTGTGCCGATTATTATGTGGCTGATGCCTTAAAGAGAGCCTGTCCCAAAAAGTAATCCAGATGGCCTATATTGCAAATACACTATATTACCAAAAGTATTAGAATGTCTGCCTTTACAGACACGTGAACTTTAATGGCATCCCAGTCTTAGTCCGTAGGGTTCAATGTTGAGTTGGCTCACCCTTTGCAGCTATAACAGCTTCAACTCTTCTGGGAAAGCTGTCCACAAGGTTTAGGAAGGTGTGTATGGGAACATTTGACCACTCTTCCAGAAGCGCATTTGTGAGGTCAGGCACTGATGGTGGACCATAAAGACATGGATGAGCGAGTTTGGGGTGGAGGAACTTGACTGGCCTGACCCCAACTCGATATAACACCTTTGGGATGAATTAGAGCGGAGACTGCGAGCCAGGCCTTCTCGTCCGCATCACTGCCTCACCTCACAAATGCGCTTCTTTAAGAATGGTCAAATATTCCTGTAGACACACTCCTAAACCTTGTGGACAGCCTTCCCAGAAGAGTTGAAGCTGCAAAAGTTGGGCCAACTCAATATTGAACCCTACGGACTAAGACCGGGATACTATTAAAGTTCATGTGCGTGTAAAGGCAGGCGTCCCAATACTTTTGGTAATATAGTGTAGCATAGCTAGCCATTGCCTATACATTTACTAATTGTAAAAGTAACACTCGTGCATCAAAGAGGCCTCCTAAATCTGGACCTACATTTGAGAATTCAGGCTCTGACTGATATAAAATAATGGATTACTTAGGAGTTTATTCATCTTTATGGGGGTTCAGCTTCCAAAGCAGACTAGCTGAATAAAGGGTACAAATAGTCCTAAAACTTAACCTTATGCAGTAGTTAAAGAAAATCTAAACTAAAGTACAAAAATGTCATTCATTTCAGTTTACCAGTCATTAGATGTGGTGGTGGATTTAGCTTTATTTTTTCAGGTTAAGTCAATTTTCTGAAAGCACAAGATCCTGTAGAAATCCACTGATGTTATAAATTCTTGTGCATTGAACCAATGCCCCATACACACGATCGGACTTTCCGACAACAAAACCGTGGAATTTTGTTCTAAGGTTGCTGGCTCCAACTTGTCTTGCATACACACGGTCACACAAATGTTGGCCAACGATTCCGAACGTGGGAACGCGGTGACGTAAAAGACGTACGACGAGACGAGAAATAGGAAGTTCAATAGCCAGTGTGGCTCCTTCTGCTTGATTTCGAGCATGCGTGAACTTTTGTGCGTCAGACTTGTGTACACACGATCGTAAATTCCGACAACAATGTTTTGTTGGTGGAAAATTAGAGAACCTGCTAGCCAACATTTGTTGGCGGAAAGTCAGACAACAAATGTTCGATGCAGCATACACGTGGTCGGACTTTCAGCCAACAAGCTCACATCCAACATTTGTTGTCGGAAAATCCGATCGTGTATACGGGGCATAAGTTTTCAAACAAGGCAGTCGGCTTCCCCAGCTATCTACTGTGAAATATAAAAAAAGGTCTATGTATTGTAGAAATCTGAAATGCAGCCTAAAGTGACAAAAACTGCTCCTCCATTAATAGAGTGCAGTTAGTGAGCGTTACCACCCTGAGACAGGAAATGCGATGCTGGCAGGATAACTAGGTGAAAATAAAAAATAATAATAATAAGCTAAAAAAAAAAAAGAATACAATGCAACCACCATATCTGAAGAGAGGTAAGCTGCAACAGATTACATTTTGTTTTTTGGGGTTTAGATATACTTTAAATTGATTCTGACAGCACAGGGTCACTTATATGTACAACATACCTGCCTTACCAGAAACGTATTTCCACTGCTTTAATGCTCTCCCATTGCTCTTGTAGTTTCTCTCACTAGTTTGTATGTCACTACAGGACATACTGTACAAGCTGGTGGAAAAACCACAGCAAGAAACGGAGGAACAACCAGTAAAATATAGTCTTCTTTAATCACTTACCTACTGGGCACTTATATTCCCTCTCTGCCCAGGCCAATTTTCAGTTTTCAGCGCTGTTATACTTTGAATGACAATTGCGCGGTCATACAACACTGTATCCAGAGGAAATTTCTATCATGTTTTTCACACAAATAGAACTTTCTTTTGGTGGCATTTAATCACTGTTTTTTTTTTTTTTTTTGCTAAACAATCAAAAAAAAGACAGAAAAAAAAAGTTTTTCATATTTTGTTATAAAACTTTGCAAACAGGTAATTTTTCTCCTTCACTGATGGGCACTGATGCGGTGGCACTGATGGGCACTGATAGGCTGCACTGATGGACACTGATGAGGCGGCACTGATGGACACTGATCGTGGAGAAGTTGTGGAGAAGTTTAAAGGAGGGTTAGGTTATAAAAAAATATCCCAAGCTTTGAACATCTCACGGAGCACTGTTCAATCCATCATCCGAACATGGAAAGAGTATGGCACAACTGCAAACCTACCAAGACATGGCTGTCCACCTAAACTTACAGGCCGGGCAAGGAAAGCATTAATCAGAGAAGCAGCCAAGAGGCCCATGGTAACTCTGGAGGAGCTGCAGAGATCCACAGCTCAGGTGGGAGAATCTGACCACAGGACAACTATTAGTCGTGCTCTCCACAAATCTGGCGTTTATGGAAGAGTGGCAAGAAGAAAGCCATTGTTGAAAGAAATCCATATGAATGTCCTGTTTTGTGTACAGAACACCTCCAGGTAGCCATATTGTATTGCATTTTGAGAAAATTACAGAGCTGCAGATTGAAAAGGGAAGGTCATTTTTAATAACATTCAATTACAATATGACTTGTGTCGCAATTGTATATGCTATATTATTTTTTCTTTATTTGCTATTTTTTTCCCCACAAAAGTGGAGTTACCCTTTAATGATTCATACTCTGAATGGTCTAGGGTACCCCAAGGGTGTTGGGACCCTTACTTCTTAATATAATTATAAATGATATTGTGTCTGGGATTAAAAGTACCATTTCAGTCATTGCAGATGATACCAAGCTATGCAGTGGAATATTGTCCTTACAGGATGTCTCCAACTTACAAGCCAACCTCAATGCACTTAATTTTTATTTCATTGGGCAACTATGTGGCAAAGGAGGTTTACTGTTGATAAATGTAGAGTTATGCACTTGGGGGCTAAGAATATACATGCATCATACATACTAGGGGGAGTACAACTGGGGAAGTCAATGGTGGAGAAGGATCTTGGTGTTCTGGTAGATCATGGGCTTAATAATGGCATGCAATGCAACCTGGGGTTTCCAAAGTGAGGAAAATCCTTTCTTGTATTAAGAGAGGTATGGACTCCAGAGAGAGAGATACAATTTTGCCCATGTACAAATCATTAGTAGGACCTCATCTGAAATATGCAGTACAGTTTTGGGTACCAGTTCACAAAAGGATATCGGGAAACTGGAGAAAGTGCAGAGAAGGGCAACCAAACTGATAAGAGGCATGGAGGAGCTCAGCTATGAGGAAAGATTAAAGGAACTGAGATTATTCTCTCTTGAGAAGAGGAGATTAAGGGGGATATGATCAACATACATAAGTGGTCCATATAGTGAACTTGGTGTTAAGTTAATCACTTTAACTCAACACCCTTAATCACAGACGAAAAGGGTCACTCGTTACATCTAGAGCAGGGATCTCCAAACTACGGCCCTCGAGCTGTTGCGAAACTACACGTCCCATGAGGCATTGTAAAACTCTGACTTTCACAGACATGACTAGGCATGATGGAATTGTAGTTCCTGAACAACTGGAGGGCCACAGTTTGGAGACCCCTGATCTAGAGGAAAAGAGATTTAATCTCCAAATACAGAAAGGTTTCTTCAAAGTAAGAGCTGTGAAAATGTGGAATAGACTCCCTCAAGAACTGGTTCTGGCCAGCACAGTAGATTGCTTTAAAAAGACCTGGATTCTTTCCTAAATGTACATAATATAACTGGATACTAATATTTACAGGTAAAGTTGATCCAGGGAATGTCCAATTGCCTCTCGCGGGATCAGGAAGGAATTTTTTGCCCTGCTGGAGCCAATTGGAACATGCTTTTCTGGGGTTTTTGCCTTCCTCTGGATCAACTGTGGGTGTAGGATTGTGTATATAAGATTGTAGTGTATGACTTTTTTTTCCTTTTATTGGTTGATCTAGATGCACTTGTGTCTTTTTTCAACCAGACTAGCTATGTAACTAGGTAACTATATATACAAGAGCTCTAAATGCAGAAAACAAGAATGCTTAACATTAATGTGCAATATTTAATATTTACTATACGCAATTTATGAAAATTAATAGTTAAAAATCATGTTTCTTGCTCTTGACCATAATAAAAAAAGAAACTATTTACAAACTAATATACAGTCCCTTTAATAAAGTCAACCGCTTGCCGACCGGCTCACGCCGATATACGGCAAAGTGGCACGGGTGTGCAAAATCCCGTATGGGCACGTCGGCACTTTAAGAGCCGACGAAGGCACGTGTGCACGCCGGCCACGCGCAATCGCGTGCACGAGCGCCAGCACGGGGACTTGTGTGTGTAAACACAAAAATCCCTGTGCTGTCAGGGGACAGGAGACATGTTGTTTGTTCCTACTAAACAGGAACAATGATATGTCTCCTCTCTTACTCAGTCCTATCCCCAACACACATTTCACCCCTTGATCGCCCCCTTGTGTTAACCCCTTCCCTACCAGTGTCATTTACACAGTTTTATAGCACTGATCGCTGTATAAATGTCAATGGTCCCAAAAATGTGTCAAAAGTATCCGAGCTGTCCGCCGCAATGTCTCAATCCCGATAAAAATCGCAGATTGCCGCCATTCTAGTAAAAAAAAAAATAATAATAATAAAAATGCCAGAAATCTTTCCCATAGTTTGCAGGCGCTATAACTTTTGCGCAAACCATCAAATCAATATACGCTTATTGCGATTTTTTTTATCAAAGAATATGTAGAAGAATATATATTGGCCTAAACTGATGAAGAAATGTGTTTTATAAAAACATTTTTGGGGATATTTATTATAACAAAAAGTAAAAAATATTAAAATATTGTTTTGTTTTTTTTTTCAAAATTGTTCAAATCAAATATCAGCAAAAGAAAGCTATATTTGTGGGAAAAAAAGGACGCACATTTTGTTTGGGTACAGCATCACATGACCGCGCAGTGCCAAATTGTAAAAAGTGCTCTGGTCAGGAAGGGGGTAAAATCTTCCCGGGCTGACGTGGTTAAAGTGGACCTGTCATCTAGAGTAAATGGCAAAGTTCCCATGAACAATTGTGCACATCATACTGAGATTATAACAGTACTTTTGTTGCAGCAGATGCATCGTGTCTATAGTAATAACTTACATTTTCTCCTATATCCCTCCATCTCCATCACCTCCCCCATGCTATCAATCTCAAGTCAATTCTGATGCCTCCATACAATAGAGTAAGTTGCTATAATAAGCAGAAAGATGATGTACAGAGCTGTCACTTATTATCATCCTGGGGGTACTGTCATTTCTCGTATAAATATGCAGGTAGCACAACCTATGCACTTAAAGCTGAATTCCACACATACTTTTGAAAAACGATTATGTCCTATAATTATGAACCATGTAATATGCAGTTTTACCTGTTAAAAAGAAAAACCTCTAATGGAGTCACAAAAAAAATTACGGATAATTTATAAAATATCTGATATATGCTGCAGTACCCACATTGAAGATACCTCTACAGTAAGTGCTTAATCCTACCTACAGCACTTTGTTGGTTCTGGTATGGACAGGAAGGAGTCTTGAAGAAGGGCAGAGGATTCATGCAGCATTTACCTCCTGGATTTCATCTGCCCATAGCTCATTCACGCAGGCAGGAAGGCGTGCTTAGCTGAGAAAGCTCCTCCTCTCCTTAAAAATGCCATTTAACCACTTCAGCCCCGGAAGAATTTGCCCCCTTCCTGACCAGGCTCTTTTTTGCTATACGGCACTGCCTCGTTTTAACTGACAATTGCACGGTTGTGCGACATTGTACCCAAACAAAATTTATGACCTTTTTTTTCCCCACAAAAAGAGCTTTCTTTTGGTGGTATTTGATCACTTTTGTGGTTTTTATTTTTTGCGCTAACAAAAAAAGAGTGACAATTTTGAAAAAAACACAATATTTTTTACTTTTTGCTATAATAAATATCCCCCCAAAAAATGTCATCAGTTTAGGCCAATATGTATTCTTCTACATATTTTTGGTAAAAAAAATCACAATAAGCGTATATTGATTGGTTTGCACAAAAGGTATAGCGTCTACAAAATAGGGGATATATTTATGGCATTTTTTCTATTATTTTTTTTTTCTTTTTTTTTTATTATACAAAAATACATTACATTCTGATCCATCTATACCTCCGCCCCCTCCCCCATTACAACCCATTCCCTCCCGTCCTCCCCTATTATTAAACTGTATTAAAAGGTTGCATAGTCAACATTTTATACTGGTACCACATCAGCTATCATGCCTCATTGCGCTTATTCTCCTTTACCTATCTTCTGTACTAGCGAGTGGTTCCAAAACCTTAGGCTCTTTTCAGAGTTGAATCCAGGTCAAGGATCCCTGCCCGACCACTGTAGCCAAGGGCTCCAAATTTTTATGAATTTTTCATAGCTATTTCTCCTAGTGTAGACTGTTTTTTCAGTCCAGACTAGCTTGTCCACTGTCCTTAGCCAGTCTTCTATAGTTGGGGGCGTAGTGGATAGCCAGGACTGTGCAATTAATTTCCTAGCTTGATAAAGGCACCTACCTATAGCGATTTTCTTGTTATTGCTCTCCCCCCTTTCCCCTAGCAGGCCAAGGATACATTCCCTGGCCTCCTGCTTCAGCTTGGTCCTAACTATCCCCGACCAATATCTCGCCAGCCTTGGGCATCTCCATACCATATGAATTAGGTCGCCAGTATCCAAGCATTTTTTTTAAACTGCGTTTTTTAGCGGGACTGTGACATTGCGGCGGACAGATTGGACACTTTTGACACTTTTTTGGGACCATTGACATTTATACAGCGATAAGTGCTATAAAAATGCACTGATTACTGTGTAAATGTCACTGGCAGGGAAGGGGTTAACACTAGGGGGCGATCAAGGGGTTAAATGTGGGGGATGGAACTGGCTGGGGGAGGGGACCGATCGCTGTTCCTAAATACTAGGAACACACGACCTGTCTCTACTCCCCTGACAGAAGCAGGATTTGTGTGTTTACACACACAAATCCCGGTTCTGGCTCTGTTAAAAGCGATTGCGGGTACCCAGCGGACATCGCTGCAGCCTGGCACGCACATCGGCTCCTAAGTGATGCCCGCACACCCCCCCTATACCCCTTAGAGTGGCCGCCGTACAGCTACGGCAATTTGCCCAGGGGATCCCTACTCCCGCCGTCAAACGATGGCAGGCAGTCAGCAAGTGGTTAAGACCCCCAGCGATGTATGACATCATTTTGGTCTAGGCCAGAAACCAGGAAGAAACTGAAGAAATGTAAAAAAAAAAAAAAAAGTTTAAAAAACAAGTATTTAAATACAATATACCTTCCCATCTATTTACAAATTCTTACAGCATAAGGATTAAAAATAGTTCAGGTTGATTGAGAGGGTTTAGTTGTCAGAAATAAAACACACATTTATGCAGCTCAATAATTATAAATAAATCATTATACTTATTTTTTAAAAACCATTAGTGTAGTACCAAATCTCATCCACGCCCCTGACAACGTCATTGTGTGATGAAATGCATAGGGTGGTGACTGAGGTGACATCATCACGAATAGTGGCCACCGACTGGAAAGACTTGGACTAGGATCGAATCTAGCTGCAGCCATTTATGAGATGTTTGTACAAAGATATTTGAATGTGCATGTGGAAGTGTTTTAATTGACATACTGCACTGGGGTTTGGTTCTTTCTTGAATCTTTTTACTTTATGGGCAGAGTCTGGTAGGAAGCTGAGCATAACTTTTCTTCTGGAATATTGTGATAAATCTCACAAGCGCTTATGACAACTTATTAAAGAGGAGGGCCAATCAAAAAAAAAATTAAAAGTCAGCAGCTACAAATACTGCAGCTGCTGACTTTTAATTGGACACTTACCTGTCCCAGGGTCCAGCGATGCGGGGGATCGAAGCCCCGCTCCTCTCCCCCTCCGTTCAGCGGCGCCGGCATTGCAACTGTGGGCGCCGGGCTGTGGCTTCACAGTCTGGCACCCACTGCGCATGTGCGAGCGGCGCCGCGCGCCGTGATTGGCCGCTCAGTCACCTGGGACCTGTAATGGGTCCCAGATGATTGACAGGAGGGAGGGAGCAGAGCTGAGCCCTTCCTGTGCCGAGGGGGAAGTGATGTCACCAGCCCAGGCACTGGAAAAGGCAGACTACGAGGGACCCCCTAGCAACAGGAATTTAGAGGTAAGTAAATAAAAAAAAATTTCCAAATGTTTTTTTAACCACTTCAGCCCCGGAAGGATTTACCCCCTTCCTGACCAGAGCACTTTTTACAATTCGGCACTGCGTCGCTTTAACTGCTAATTGCGCGGTCATGCAATGCTGTACCCAAACGAAATTTGCGTCCTTTTCTTCCCACAAATAGAGCTTTCTTTTGATGGTATTTGATCACCTCTGCCGTTTTTATTTTTTGCGCTATACACGGAAAAAGACCGAAAATTTTGAAAAAAAATGATATTTTCTACTTTTTGTTCTAAAAAAAATCCAATAAACTCAATTTTAGTCATACATTTAGGCCAAAATGTATTCGGCCACATGTCTTTGGTAAAAAAAATGTCAATAAGTGTATATTTATTGGTTTGCGCAAAAGTTATAGCGCCTACAAACTAGGGTACATTTTCTGGAATTTACACAGCCTTTAATTTATGACTGCCTATGTCATTTCTTGAGGTGCTAAAATGGCAGGGCAGTACAAAACCCCCACAAATGACCCCATTTTGGAAAGTAGACACCCCAAGGAATTTGCTGAGAGGCATGTTGAGCCCATTGAATATTCATTTTTTTTGTCCCAAGTGATTGAATAATGACAAAAAAAAAAAAAAAAAAAAAAAAATTACAAAAAGTTGTCACTAAATGATATATTGCTCACACAGGCCATGGGCATATGTGGAATTGCACCCCAAAATACATTTAGCTGCTTCTCCTGAGTACGGGGATACCACATGTGTGGGACTTTTTGGGAGCCTAGCCGCGTACGGGGCCCCGAAAACCAAGCACCGCCTTCAGGATTTCTAAGGGCGTACATTTTTGAGTTTACTCCTCACTACCTATCACGGTTTTGAAGGCCATAAAATGCCCAGATGACATAAACCCCCCCCAAATTACCCCATTTTGGAAAGTAGACACCCCAAGCTATTTGCTTTGAGGCATGTTGAGTCCATGGAATGTTTTATATTTTGACACAAGTTTGCACAAAGTTGTCACTAAATGATATATTGCTCACACAGGCCATGGGCATATGTGGAATTGCACCCCAAAATACATTTAGCTGCTTCTCCTGAGTACGGGGATACCACATGTGTGGGACTTTTTAGGAGCCTAGCCGCGTACGGGACCCCGAAAACCAAGCACCGCCTTCAGGATTTCTAAGGGCGTACATTTTTGATTTTACTCCTCACTGCCTATCACAGTTTCGGAGGCCATGGAATGCCCAGGTGGCACAAACCCCCCCCAAATGACCCCATTTTGGAAAGTAGACACCCCAAGCTATTTGCTGAGAGGCATGGTGAGTATTTTGCAGCTCTCATTTGTTTTTGAAAATAAAGAAAGATGAGAAAAAAAAATTTTTTTTTTCTTTTTTCAATTTTCAAAACTTTGTGACAAAAAGTGAGGTCTGCAAAATACTCACTATACCTCTCATCAAATAGCTTGGGGTGTCTACTTTCCAAAATGGGGTCATTTGGGGGTTTTTTTTGCCACCTGGGCATTCCATGGCCCCCGAAACTGTGATAGGCGGTGAAGAGTGAAATCAAAAATTTACGGCCTTAGAAAGCCTGAAGGCGGTGCTTGGTTTTCGGGGTCCCGTACGCGGCTAGGCTCCCAAAAAGTCTCACACATGTGGTATCCCCGTACTCAGGAGAAGCAGCAGAATGTATTTTGGGGTGTAATTTCACATATTCCCATGGCATGTTTGAGCAATATATCATTTAGTGACAACTTTGCGCAAAAAAAAATAAAAAAAATAAAAAATTGTCTCTTTCCCGCAACTTGTGTCACAATATAAAATATTCCATGGACTCAACATGACTCTCAGCAAATAGCTTGGGGTGTCTACTTTCCAAAATGGGGTCATTTGGGGGGGGGGTTTGAACTGTCCTGGCATTTTATGCACAACATCTAGAAGCTTATGTCACACATCACCCACTCTTCTAACCACTTGAAGACAAAGCCCTTTCTGACACTTATTGTTTACATAAAAAAATAATTTTTTTTTGCAAGAAAATTACTTTGAACCCCCAAACATTATATATTTTTTTTAAAGCAAATGCCCTACAGATTAAAATGGTGGGTGTTTCATTTTTTTTTTTCACACAGTATTTGCGCAGCGATTTTTCAAACGCATTTTTTGGGGAAAAAACACACTTTTTTACATTTTAATGCACTAAAACACACTATATTGCCCAAATGTTTGATGAGATAAAAAAGATGATCTTAGGCCGAGTACATAGATACCAAACATGACATGCTTTAAAATTGCGCACAAACGTGCAGTGGCGACAAACTAAATACATTTTTAAAAGCCTTTAAAAGCCTTTACAGGTTACCACTTTAGATTTACAGAGGAGGTCTACTGCTAAAATTACTGCCCTCGATCTGGCCTTCGCGGTGATACCTCACATGCATGGTGCAATTGCTGTTTACATTTGACGCCAGACCAACGCTTGCGTTCGCCTTAGCGCGAGAGCAGGGGGGACAGGGGTGCTTTTTTTTTTTTTTTTTTTTTTTTTCTTTATTATTATTATTTTTTTATCTTATTTTTAAACTGTTCCTTTCATTTTTTTTTTTTTAAATCATTTTTATTGTTATCTCAGGGAATGTAAATATCCCCTATGATAGCAATAGGTAGTGACAGGTACTCTTTTTTGCAAAAATTGGGGTCTATTAGACCCTAGATTTCTCCTCTGCCCTCAAAGCATCTGATCACACCAAGATCGGTGTGATAAAATGCTTTCCCAATTTCCCAATGGCGCTGTTTACATCCGGCGAAATCTACGTCATAAAATGCTCGTAGCTTCCGGTTTCTTAGGTCATAGAGATGTTTGGAGCCACTCTGGTCTCTGATCAGCTCTATGGTCAGCTGGCTGAATCACCGGCTGCATTTTCAGGTTCCCTGTTGAGACAGGAGAGCCAGAGAAAAACACGGAAGATGTTGGGGGGGGGGGGGCATTCCCTCCCACTGCTTGTAAAAGCAGTCTAGAGGCTAATTAGCCACTAGGATTGCTTTTACATGAAAGCCGACCGCTGGCTGAAAAGAATGATACCAAGATGATACCTAAACCTGCAGGCATCAATCTGGTATAACCACTCAAAGTCGTGAATGGCATACCTGAAGACAAAAAAATGGTTAACAATAAAGCACAGTAAACGGTAAGGTATAAAAAATTGCATACCTGAAAAGCAAACATGATAAAACATAATAACAATAAAACATTGCAGAATAGAATACAGTAAAAAAGAGCAGAACAATAGAGAGAGAATAGAGAGAGAGAGAACAATAAAACGACAACTATTTTTATTTTATATTTTTGTTTGTGTTTTTTTTTTTTTTACACTTTTTTTTGTAACTAACTATAATAACTGTAACCGGTTCCAGGTTCGGGTCTCTCAAAATGCGATGGCATCTTGGGAGACCCTGTGAAAGTGTGCCTAGTCTGTGCAATGCTGTACCCTACGCTAATACGCAACTAGTGAATGGTAGCGTTCAAAACATTCACCAATGCAAAGACCAGGATTGTCAGGACAGGAGGGACAATAATAGCGGGTGTCACGCCTATATCCGCACTTGCTGCAGACACAACATATTTTTTGGGGGGTTCGCTGGGTAGGGGTACTCGGGAGGACATAAAGAAAATGCCTCTCATGCAGCCGACTGCATTTGGTTGGGGATGTGAATGGGGGAAGTACCGGCGCTGCAGAAGCGGTGGGTTCCCAATTAGGATTGGCGAATGCAGCAGGAAGGGCACTATGGGCATGACGGGCCTGTGTTTGTCTTTTTGGTGGCAGCGGGACACTACTTGTGCTTGCCACCTCACCAGCTTCAACTGCACTTATGGGACTCGCCACGTCACCAAGTGTTACTGCAGTGCTGGTTTGACTACGACCGGAGTGTACTAGGCCGCTGGTGCTTGCCAGTTCACCAAAACGCTACAAAAAAAACTGTTAGCGATCGCAGGGATCAGGCCTGACTCTGCGAACGCTGCAGTTATGCGTTTAGTGTTTTGTAAGTGACAGTGATCGATCGATACTGCACTTGGGTGGGCTGGGCCGGGCCGGGCGGAGGGGCAAACGCAGGTGCTAGCAGGTATCTGGGCTGATCCCGCTAACACTGCGTGTTTGGGAACCCTAAACTGCTGGGGACGCTAGTATAGATCTGATCGGATCAGATATTGATCCGTTCAGATACTATACCACTAAGGGAGGTGTATGGTGCGTGCGTGGGTGTTAGCGGTACTGGCGCTAACCTGACGCTGCCTGGGGCTGGTGCTTGCCAGTTCACCAAAATGCTACCAAAAAAACTGTTAGCGATCGCAGGGATCAGGCCTGACTCTGAACGCTGCAGTTATGCGTTTAGTGTTTTGTAAGTGACAGTGATCGATCGATACTGCACTTGGGTGGGCTGGGCTCGCCTGGGCGGAGGGGCAAAACGCAGGTGCTAGCAGGTATCTGGGCTGATCCCGCTAACACTGCGTTTTTGGGAACCCTAAACTGCTGGGGACGCTAGTATAGATCTGATCGGATCAGATATTGATCCGATCAGATACTATACCACTAAGGGAGGTGTATGGTGCGTGCGTGGGTGTTAGCGGTACTGGCGCTAATCTGACGCTGCCTGGGGCAACGCATATCACCGCCGGGCGATCAGGGGGCTAAACCTTTATTCGGTAATAAACGGCGGGTGCCCTGACACTATAAAAAATAAACTAACTAACCAGCGTCACCCGTAACAGTTATACGGTGATCAGTGGTGAAAGGGTTAACTAGGGGGCAATCAAGGGGTTAAAACATTTATTAGATAGTATATGGGGGTCCCTGTCGCTATAAAACACTGACGGCGAACCTAAATATTTACGTCCCTAACTAGCGTCACCAGTGACACTAATACAGCGATCAGAAAAATGATCGCTTAGCGACACTGGCGACAGGGGGTGATCAAGGGGTTAAAACTTTATTAGGGGGGGTAAGGGGGTACCCTAGACCTACAGGGGGGTTACAGTAACTGTCCTAACTGTCACAAACTGACACTATGCAGTAATCAGGAAAAAAAAAAAAAAAACCTGCTTGGTGTCAGTTTGTGACAGGGGGGGGGGGTGATTGGGGGGGGATCGGGGGTGTAATGTATGCCTGGCATGTTCTACTGTGTGTGTTTGTGTTGTGCACTTACTTACATGTCATCTCTCCTCGGCGCTGGAACGGAAACTGACAGCCGAGGAGAGATGACATCACATCCTCTGCCTCTGTGTACTATACAGAGGCAGGGGATGTCTCTCATTGGCTGGGAGCGATCGCGAGGGGGGGGCCACGATCGGATGGTCTCCCCCTCGTCTCTCATCGCTCCCAACCAAATGCCGACCGCAGCTGGCACAGGGGGGGGGTCCGATCGGACCCCCCACCCGCGGGAAGGCAATCACGTTTCAGGTACGTGATTTTGCCTGCCCGTGCCGCTCTGCTCACGTATATAGGCGTGAGGCGGTCGGCAAGTGGTTAAATTTTTTTTTAGGCACAGTCATGAATTTTTTTTTTTTAGGGTGGAACACCACTTTAAGTACGAGGGTTATGGATTCCTGATAAGCAGTGTATATTTATAATTTTTTGTCTCCACTGAATGTTTTGGGAAATCCTGGGGAGTTGAATTTTGAATCTACACAGCGCTAAATTCATCTGTGTGAATTCACAGTATCTGTGTTTACAAGAGAATATACAACTTTTGGACTTTTTGCCCATTGAAATTGATCACAAAGTGTATTGTGTATGGGCGATCACTGTCATTGTTTTTCACCATCACTTATGTTCATTGAGTGAAGCACAAGTGCCACAGAGATTGTCATTATTCACATATATTAAAGTGGTTCCAAAGGCTGAAGGTTTTTTACCTTCATGCTTTCTATGCATGAAGGTAAAAAACCTTCTCTATGCAGCTCCCCCCCACCCATCCTTACCCGAGCTCCCTTTAATTCCGCGATGTTCACGAGAGCCTCGGCTGTCCAAGGACTCTCCCTCCTCATTGGTTGAGACAGCAGAAGTATCAATGGGGAGAAAGCAGGGAGGCAGAGGCTCCATTTGTCCTATTGACTCATATAACTGCGGTTCGGAAGCAAGCATGTAGCGGTGCCCCCAGGGCAAGCTGCTTTCTCTGAGGGGCACTGCTTGAGGAGAAGGAGCCAGGAGCGACAGCGGGGTACCCGAAAAAGAAGAGGATCAGAGCTGCTCTGTGCAAAACCGCTGCACAGAGCAGGAAAGTATAACATGTTTGTTATTTAAAAAAAAAAAAACAGAAGCTTTAATACCACTTTAATGTTTTGATTGGACAGTATATCATGTATATTTTATTTAAATGTTATTAATATTTAGTGCTACACTAATTCGGGTTGACATTTTGTATCACAACAAAAGGAAAGATAATAGCCAATAAGACTAGCGATTCACATGCATGCCAATCACAGCTTTTATCACTTGATAAAAAAATTAAAATGATGTTCTTTAGCAAGAAACATACATTCCACAATAATAATTATGCTACCAAAATGAGTGTGTGCTGTAAATTGCCTCCAGCATTGCTCCTGTTTCTGCTTGCTAGAGGCTGCCATTTTGCTGAAGCCTAGAGCCACTGAGCAGCAGTAAATCGTTAGGCTTGAGAAATAGAGAGCAACTGAACATGTGCAGAGCAGGGTGAGACAGTGTATTACTGGATTTTGAACAGTATAGGCTCTTATTTTAAAGTGGTTGTAAACCCTTTACAACCACTTTATACTACAGGCAAGCCTATAATTGGGCTTACCTGTAGCTACACTGGATACCTGCATGGTTTAGGAGATATCCCTGTATTTGCATGTGCCGTCATCGGCACATGCATATTTAAGCAAACTGAAGCAATGGCACGTACGTGCCATTGCTTCGGTTGTACTGTGCTGTTACCGGCGGCTCCCGCGCGCATGCGCAGGAGTGACGTCATCGCGGGTCCAGCCAATCACAGCGCCAGAGCCGCGATACCCGGAAGTAACCCCCCGGAGAGATGTCGGCCACCGGAGCGGTGAACGAGGACTAATGCGGGGGCTTCAATCTCAGGTAATTCATAATGAGCTAGTATGCTATGCATACAAGCTCATTATGCCTTTGTCTTGCAGCTTTTTTTATTTGGAATTTTTTTTAAAGGGTTTACAACCATTTTAAATGTTTTACATAGCTATACGTGCAAAACTGAAGACTGAAGTGACCTAACAGGACTTGATTTTCTGAATAAAGTTCCACCTTAAGGTAAAAAACCTTCGGTATGCAACTCTCCCCCCCCTCGCCCCAGTCTCCCCTAATACTTACCTGAGAATAAACTTGATCCAGCAATGTGCACGCAAGCAGCGGCTCTCTTGGCTCCCTCCCTCCTCATTGGCTCAGACAAAATGGCTCCCTCTGCTGTCGATCACAACCAGTGAGGAGGGATCGGGGGTGAGACACACTCTGTGTGTCTTATTGACAAACAGGGCAGACTCAGGATTGAGCACACACGAGTGCCCCCAAAGCAAGTGGCTTGCTATAGGGTCACTCAGCCCAGGATAGGAGCCAGGAGCGCCAGCCGGGGGGGTGGCGAGAAGAAGAGGCTGCTCTGCCCAAAACCATTGCACAGAGTAGGGAAGTATAACATGTTTGTTATTCAAAAAAACAAAAAACGTTTACAATCATTTTAATATAAAAGTATAGCCGGAAGCTATTCTCTATTCTTTTTCTGTAAAGATTTAGGCAGCAAACAGATCAAAATGGAGTTATTTTGCAAAGCACATGTGAGCACAAGTACTGGCGCTGTTCAATTGCCGCCTGCTCCCTAGTACACCATACGAACATGAGAGTGTGATGGCCACCAGAATGTCTTTTTGAAAGTCAAATTTGTATTTAACACCCTTAATAAGCAGCATTTCATCTAGCAGATCTATTCCGCTCTTAACATCAAAGAATTATATCTGGACGCTGCAGAAAGGCGGCGAGAAAATTTGTTTCCGATTGAAGATTCGGAATTGGCCTGTGCCCTTTTCTTTGATAGGAAAGTATCAAACTAAGGTCAAGGCTTGAAATTCTTGTGTGTTTTATTCGCTGGGCCAACGGACAAGAAATGTAGAAGTTGAGTGATTTTTCTGCTTTGTGTTTTAATATAGCTCTTGGATGGTGTCCACAGAAATGGCAGCTTATCGGCTCAGACATTCAGAGGATTTTCAAGCAGCTATCCCTTCTCTTTCCATCACAGTGCCTCTTATGAAAAGCCTTGGTGTGAGAGCGACTCTTCTCTGCCTGTCAAATGCTACAGAAAGCATAGGTCCAATATTGTATGTGACATGTGAATTTGCTATCGTTCAGCCTCATTGGGTCTGTCTATATTTATTAGTCATCTTAACCCTTTCATGGATGGAGGATTGACTTAAGCCACAAAATTTTAAAGGGAAAACAGCAATTTAGTAAAAATGGACCTTTCAGTAACTTTACTACTTTGCTTATACAAATGAAAAAAATAGCAAAAAAAAACCTCTCTTTTATTATTTGGGCTCATGCACATGGACAGCTTGTGGAACAATTGTTGTCCTACATTCAAAATGAATATTATTTTTTTATGTAATGTTTTATATTAATTTCCTTTAAAGAAAAATAATAAGAATTTTATATAAACATATATATAGAGAGAGAGAGAGAGAGAGAGAGAGAGAGAGAGAGAGAGAGAGTGAGATTTGTATCTATCTATATATAGATATATATCTATATATAGATAGATAGATAGATAGATCTTTATATCTATCTATCTATCTATCTATCTATCTATCTATCTATCTATCTATCTATCTATCTATCTATCTATCTATCTATATATATATATCTATATCTATATTTAGATAGATTATATATAGATACATATATAGATACAAACACTGTATACAATATACATAAATTGGTTCACGTATATTTGAAAAATTAATATTAGTTATGGCTACTATACAAATGTTGAGGGGAAAAAACATGTTTCAAAATACCACTATTTATTATTATTTGTTTTGCATTGACCTAAAATTATATATAGATCTATATATATATATATCTATATCTATATATATCTATATAGATATAGATATATATATAGATCTATATATAGATCTATATATATATATTTTTTTTTTTTTTTTGCTACAGTAAGATGACTTTGCGTAGGCTGAGATGATGTCATCAGTCTTCTGCAGACAGGTGGAAGCATTTCCTCAGTCTTGCCCCCCTCGGGGAATCAAACTACAATATTTCACTGTAACACACGTCACTAAGTGAGAGGCTGCGGCAGGGAGCTGATTTGTGTCAGGCATTTGTAAACACAGCCAAGAACTGCACAGTCACCAGGATTTGCATGACTGTGTTATCGGTAAGCCAGCATCTCAGTTCAGGAAATAGGTACTGGCTCTGGATAGACAGTTTCATCCTTCTGGAGAGAAAAGCATGTGAAAGCTTTGTCAGGGGGAGCACTATGATCTCTGTGAGAGGTTGATGGGGCAATAGAAAAATTGCTAAATATTTCCTTATTATTATTATTGGCTTACGATATCTAATAAGGAATGCTAAACCTGGATAATGGACCATACAAGACATAAGAAAGCCTCTAATATCCTGGTTTTCCTGGTTACCTTAGCTGACACATAACATGGGAATGTGATTTTAAACTGAGTATACGGACCAGCCAGCCCACTAATCTCCTTTCAGGAATGTGCCATTTTCCATAGAAGGTCATATTGCTGCTTGTAAAAGGGAATTGGCTGGGGATGGCTATTTACTCACAAATCCTATACACTACAGTTGTAGTTTGGAACATTCAGTCTCACATCAGAGCTGCCATGAAGCATGTGTTTAAAGCTGGTTAGCTATGCCACGAATAGCGGTGGGGACTCCATGGTGAAACAGCATCTTTAGTTAAAGTGGTTGTAAAGGCAGAAGGTTTTTTATTTTAATGCATTCCATGCATTAAGATAAAAAGTCTTCTGTGTGCAGCAGCCCCCCTCACACTTACCTGAGACCCATCTCTGTCCAGCGATGTCCACAAATATCTCAGCCATCCGAGATTCTCCCACCTATTTGACTGAGACATAGTAGCAGTGCCGCTGCTGTCAATCAAAGTCAGCTAGCCAATAAGGGGAGAGACGGGATGGGGCCATGTTGGGCTCCGTGCCTGAATGGACACAGGGAGCTGTGGCTCGGCTCAGGTGCCCCATAGCAAGCTGCTTGCTGTGGGGGCACTGACAAGGAGGGAGGGGCCAAGTGCACAGAAGAGGGACTCGAGAAGGGGAGGATCTGGGCTGCTCTGTGCAAATCCACCGCAACAGAGCAGGTAAGTATAACATGTTTGTTATTTTTATAGGAAAAAAAATTGACTTTACAATCACTTTAAGTATTCTTGTTACGGTATATTTTCTAATATCATCTTTATCTGTATCTATCATTACTTTTAATAAATGTTATACGTATATGTATTTGAGTGATCTCTCTTTTCACATATTCAATACAACACCAAAAATTTAAAATTTCACATATCCGTGATGGAGCAGAGGTAATAAATGCTTGTATGTGTCATGCCTATACAACACACCACCAATTATCACCAATTTTATTTTAAAGGAAACCTGAACTGTAAGAAATCAGGTGGCTGCCATTGCTGTCCTCCTAGCATGCTAGATACTTCACTATCTGAGACTTCAGTACTTATTTATGAGTCACTAAACAAGCGTTAAGATCAGAAAGTCATAAATAAGTGGAAATCTCTGATCTGCATGTTTGTTTCAGGTCAATAAGTATTTTTGGCAGCAATGGCAACCTCCATGTTATGTCACTTTCCTTTAAAGATTTAAGATGACCTTTCTACTTCAATCTGCAGACACTATGTTTTTTTTTTAATTGTCACAAAACAGAACCTTGGCAATAGCTTTCTGCAGGCATTTTGTTAAGAGTTGCAGAAATCATATCTCCTGTTTGTGCAATGAAACCAGTCAGCACCGTGTGTGAGATACAATTACAGGTATCCCCGTATCTGCAAACCTTTCCTCCTTGGCCATAAATCTACAGGTAGTCTGGTACATCCACAGCAATGCAAGGACCAATTCATTGATTTTTATCAGCCAGGACTTCTCACCAATTATTTTGAAGACATTATGAAGACATTACTGCAATGCCCTGTCTCCAGATCAGAACAGAAGCATGTGATAATCTGCATCACAGTTTTCTTAATTTCATTCAATCTTTATAGTTTTAGAAAAAATAAATGTAGCATTTCGTTTGAACCACGTTTTCTTTTCTTAGACAGCTAGCAAGTGTTGGGTCACACTGCAGCAGTGCATTTCTGTAGCACTTACCCCTGAAAATATGCCCAGGTTCTTCCAGAATAGTACAGAGGCTGTCAGTCTCATGAGCAGATCCATGTACACTGATTTTATTCTGGCTTGGCCTGGGGGGGGGGGGGGGGGTCTTTTTAGAATTCATTGCTGAAAACCTCAAATTTGGTACTCCAAATTTGTATTGGGCAATCAATGGGAGGACAAACTTCTTAATAGAAAAATCCTTTCAGGAGCAGGCACAAACTACAGTCCCAAATTGGGTCTTTATGTTCCAGGAGTAGTCTGCCATCCAGCATCCATACGTGGGTGCGGTGCGATGGCAAGGACACACACAGTCCAGTTGCAAATAGTGGAACTTGTATTGTAGCAAAGGCAAAACAGTTCACAATAAACCCAGTGTGAGGAGGCCCAACTGTGAACACTCATGAATGCCAACAGCATGTAGAGGATCATGTTTCAATCGAACTGACAGCGTCTGTCTGGAGGGATGTATTGGGGCCTGGCCATTCCGAGCCCAAATGGGAATGTATCCAAGGAGAGCACGGAGCCCTAAACTTTCCCTACTCACCAGATTTTTTTATTTGCCAGTAATACTGTCCCTGGCAGACATCTGACCTGTCCCTACACTACCCATAAGTGAATGTGCGCTAAACTCAGGGGCCAGGGTCTTAAATAGATTCTGCTACACCTAAGATGGCTGGCAGCATCACATTGGTGGCCGGCATCAGATTGCTGTCCCAGTGACTCAGGAAACCAGAGAGGAAACATGTTCCTCCTGGCTTCCTCTCTCTATGCACTGCCGCTGAGGTTGAGCACCACCTACAGTGGAGATAACAGACTGCATCTTCCTACACACAGATAGATCCACAGTGAGGGAGATTAGAGATCCTTCTCCAGACCAGGACTTCAGGACAGTGCCCTCCAGAAACATTAATTAGAAATCTTCTGCAGGCCCTGAGCTCAACTCCTGTTGAGGCCAAGAGTGCAATTCTAGCCTCTGTAGCTCTTGCACATGGGCAGCAGCCCCAGGAGAACTGGAACCCTCCCTGGAAAGGATACAACACTCTGGAAAGCCCTCCCAAACATTTATCACCTCCCCAGGCACATTCTGGGTGCCGCCTTCCTGGGATTGGCTAGACCATGATAAATATCCATGCTGGTCATTTGACACTTCCTGCCCTGTGTTCTATAAAGCATGACAACTGCTCACTGTTTACTGTCAACTTGTCCATTTCCTCAAATGTGTGGCCAAAACTAATATGCTGCATGAAACAATTTTTTCCCTAAGACATCCACCATCCTAAGACATCCACCAATAAATGGCAGGCCACAGAACTTTCTGTTTTTCTAGAGTGTCAAAAAATTCATAGAAAGGAACACAAGTCTCTCCTTACACTCCATCAAGTGTTCGCTGGCTCACTGACTGGGTTATGTAGTTTTTAGCTGAAGAGAGCAGCATGTATACTCTCAGGTGACCTTGTTACTGCAACATCTTCCTTCTCACCTGAACGGTACAGTATCTGAAAGCATCCATTCTGAGAAGGGAATTCAGTGGCAGTTCACAGATGTAGCATTAATTGCCAGATAAAGTCTATAGGCCTCCATAGATGAGTGCTTCCCTAAACATGAGTATGCTCCCTAAGCATGAATATGTTCTGTGGTATTGGGCCTATAGAGGGGAGTGGGTTGGGGCACACTGTAGACACATCTAGGACCAAATCATCAGAGTAAATAAAATAATTCTTTTTAAAGATTATTAACCACTTAATAACCGGCCCATAGCCGAATGACGGCTACAGGGAGGTTGCATAACTCTGGGAGGGCGTACTATGACGTCCTTACAGAATCTCGCCCTCGCGTGCCCCCTGGGGCGCGCACCCGAACACATCCATGACCGCCGGGTCCACTGATAGCGGCCGTTTACCATGTGATCGCTCCGTCAAATGACGGAGCGATCACATGTAAACAAACCGGCGTGATATCCGGTTCCTCTTTCCCCTCAGTCCAGTGTGAGCGGAGAGGGGAGAGATCGGTGGCAGCAGCACTGTGGACTGCATGTGTAGTGCCCACAGCACTGATATGTGACAAATCCATCCATCCATCCATCCATTCTCAGCCATGCATACCCATCCATACTCTGCATACCCATCCATACTCTGTATACCCATCCATCTATCCATACTCTGCATACCCATCCATACTCTGCATACCTATCCATACTCAGCATACTCATCCATCCATCCATGCTCATCCATCCATACTCAGCATACTCATCCATCCATCCATGCTAACCCATCCATACCCAGCATACTCATCCATCCATCCTCATCCATACTCAGCATACTCATCCATTCATCCATGTTCAGCCATCCATCCATCCTCAGCAATACTCATCCATCCATGCTTAGCCATCCCATCCACCCCCATCAATAATTAGCTATACCCATCCATACTCAGCCGTACCCAGCCATACTCTGCCATACCCAGCCATACCTAGCCATACCCAGCCATACCTAGCCATACTCAGCCATACCCAGCCATACCTAGCCATACTCAGCCATACCCAGCCGTACTCAGCCATACCCAGCCGTACTCAGTTGTACTCAGTCGTACCCAGCCATACTCAGCCTTACCCATCCGTACTCAGCCGTACCTGGCCATACTCATTCATGCTCAGCCATCCCCATCCACGGCTCATCCATCCCCATTCATGCTCATCCATGCCACATCAGTTATCATCCATGCCACATCCATGCCACTACAGTGCCTCAAAAAAGTGTAATAGGTAGTCAAATTAGATTTGAAGCTTATGCCCCTAGAACACCTGATGGTGCTCCCTGCATGTTGGTCCTCTGTATGTGGCCACTCTGTGGAAAAGTCTCACACATGTAGTATCGCCATACTCAGGAGGAGTAGGAGAATATAATTTGGGGTGTAATTTTTGGTATGTACATGCTATGTGTGAGAAATATTGTGTAAATGGACAGCGTTGTATAAAAAAAAAATGCGTTTTCATTTCCTTTACACATTTTCCAAAAACTTGTAGAAAAAAATCACATGTTCAAAAGACTCGATATGCCTCATAGATTATACATTGGGTTGTTTTCTTTCCAAAATGGGGTCATTTTTGGGACGTTTCCATTGTCCTGGTTCTCCAGGGCCTTCAAAAATGTAAGAGGAATTCAAGAAATGATACTGTATGGCGCTCCCTAAATGTTGGGCCTCTGTATGTGGCCAGGCTGTGTAAAAGTCTCACACATGTGGTATCACCATACTCAGGAGGAGTAGCAGAATGTGTTTTGGGGTGTAATTTGTGCTATGCATATGCTGTGTGTAAGAAATAATCTGCTAATATAAGAATTTTGTGAAAAAAAAAGAAAAAAAATCTTGATTTTGCAAAGAATTGTGGGAAAAAAATACAACTTCAAAAAACTCACTATGCCTCTTACTAAATACCTTGAAATGTCTACTTTCCAAAAAGGGGTCATTTGGGGGGTATTTGTACTTTCCTGGCTTGTTAGGGTCTCAAGAAATGAGTCAGTACTTCAGGTGTGATCAATTTTCAGAGATTGGCACCATAGCTTGTGGGCTCCATAACTTTCACAAAGACTAAATAATATACACCAATTTGGGTTATTTTTTTACCAAAGATATGTAGCGGTATAAGTTTTGACCAAAATATATGAAGAAAAATGACTAATTTGCAAAATTTTATAACAGAAACGAAGAAAAATGCATTTTTTTTACAGAATTTTCTCTCCTTTTTTCTTTTACAGCGCAAAAAAATAAAAAACCCAGCGGTGATTAAATACCACCAAAAGAAAGCTCTATTTGTGTGAAAAAAAGGAAAAAATTTTCATATGGGTACAGTGTTGCATGAATGAGTAATTGTCATAGAAAATGTGAGAGCACCGAAAGCTGAAAATTGGTCTGGTTAGGAAGGGGGTTTACGTGCCCAGTGGTCAAGTGGTTAATGTTCTCTTCCCCAACAAGCCTTGGCTGGAGCTCCCTATAAACATTAGAACATTTTAGTTACCAATAATAATTTTCATTACTGAAACGGACTATGTTATGTATATGGGCACTCTAAAATAAACATTCGCTAGCAATAATGTGTTGTGTATGGGTACCTAGACTTCAGTATTTTTTACTAACACAAAATCCAGCAGTGTTTATTTTGACTGAAATGTTCACCTTGAAGATAATGAAGGTGCATGATTCTGTTGCTTATTTTAGCTGTCAGTCCTGCACTCCTTTTCAAACAAAAAAGTCTGCCAGTTCACAGAGACAGCCTTCAAATGGACAATTAATGCACAAAGAATCCATTTGTGGAATGTGTAAATTTCTGTGTTTCCAGGAGGCCCGGATGGATTATTTAAATCCAGATTACACTGTTTATTTCCTATTCACAGCTGCCATTTATCAGCGTACGGCCAGTACGCTCATTAACATGATAAGTTTGTAGCCATCCGCTGACTTAGCAGCGCAGCTTGCAACAATAATAATAATAATCATTGTAATTATAATGATCAGTGATAATATTATTGATTTTCTGAATGGAGTTCTTTTGTCAGAGCCATTTTTATTATAGTAGCAAAGGACTATGGTTTTATCCAGCCAGACCGTGCCAATAAACGGAGCAACACATATATTATAAGAAGCCGCCCGTAAACAAAGAACATGACAAAATGCAACAACTGCAAACAAACCAATAGTGCCAAAAACAGCTAAATGCAGACAGCTTAGGGGCTTTAGGGGGCTCTTGTGTCCTTACCTGAGGTTACCTATAGACATAAAATGACAGTAGCCTAATATTCCCTGAAAATACATACAAAATGTTATAGCCAGCCTAAGACCCCCCTCTCTATAAAAATGTTACCATGGGTAGCAGTGGATCAGTGCTGAAGCAATGCAATAAGCAGGAGCAAACTCAAAGGGCATGTGATCTGTGCAAGACAGCAAACAGTAGAGTCAAGGTATAGAGTTAGAAAAGAGTCTCAATACAGTTCAAATCACTGGAGTGATCCTTGGTAATACAGGTAGTCAAAAGTCAAACGGAACCAGTTAACCCATCACAGACCGAATGTCCAGAAGTCTATTTAGGCACTTCTGATTGGGGCAGATGTGCACTGTTTAACCTGAGCTGCAGTTCTGAGTAACAACCAGCAAGTGGCAGAGTTTAATGCTAGGTCCCCAGCGGGCTGAACGAAAAAAAAGCTGAGGGAGGTTTTTGAGAGGTTGAGAGGAGCTCGCTGTACTAACTATCCAATATTAGTAGCTATTGTGTTCTGGCAGGGGGACTCCCCCTCCCGCCAGAACATACAGGTCAGCCCTCGCAGCCATTGGCTGAAAGCATTGATCGGATGCAAATCGGCAGATGTTTTTCAGGCATGCCCTTTCAACTGAAGCCAGATATTCGGACAGCTTCTGCCGTACACGCCGGCCAAATGTTGTCCGGTTTCTGTTGAACCAGCCAATACCGGCCGATCTTCGGCCTGTGTGTATGGTTCTTAAGAGCTGATGTTTACTAATTATTTTAATAATAGTTTTTCTTTCATTAATTTCAACATTTTTATGAAGGTGTTTTGTTCTTATCTTCATTCCTAGAACTTATCATTTTAATAGCTTATCACTGATGGAAGAACCTATTCAATATTTTGAGGATTTGCAAAGGGTTAATACCCCACTGAGACTTCTGAGGTTCTTTGGGCCTCTAGTGTTCATATATTCCACCTCCCTGTATGACTGTCATCATCTTTTTCTGTCATCCGTCTTCAAGCGGAACTTAGCTGTATCTGACAACCACAAACTGAAAATACTATTTAATTTATGTTTAATATTCAATTCACCCATTCATCTATGTCTCCATGCTTTATTTTGTGGAGAAATCAAAGCACCCCCTAGCGTTTATAGTAAGGGAAGATGATTCAGGTAGCATTTACTTCATGGAATCCACCTACCCTTAGCCCAGGCATGTAGGTAAGAGGGTGGGCTTAGCAGAGAAAGCCCCTCCTCCCCTCATGAATGCCTATGAAGGCTGTATGTATGACATAATTTTGACTTAAAGCGGAGTTCCGCTTAAATTAAAAAAACAAAACTAAAAGTCAGTAGCTACAAATACTGCAGCTGCTGACTTTTAATAATTGGACACTTACCTGTCCCAGGGTCCAGCGATGCGGTGGATCAAAGCCCCGCTCGTCTCCCCTTCCGCTCGGCGGCGCCGGCATTGTAACTGTAGGTGCCCGGCTGTGGCTTCACAGCTGGGCACCCACTGACCATGCGCGAGCCGCGCACTGTAACTGGCCGCGCAATCATTTGGGACCTGACACATGTCCCAGATGATTGTCTAGAAAGAGGGGGCAGAGCTGATCTCCCTTCCGGCGCCGAGGGAAGTGACATCAGGAGCCGAGGTGAGTAAGGAGGCAGATGATGAGGGACCCCCTAGCAACAGGCATTAAGAGGTGAGTAAAAAAACAAAATATTTTTCTTCAAAAGTTTTTTTTTTTAATTTATTTCATGGACATTAATGATTTATTTATTAATGTATTTATTTATTTATTTATTTGTTTATTTTTTGGGTAGAACTCCACTTTAAGCCAGAAACAAGGTATCAGCTTAAGAAATGTAAAAAAAATATGTTTAAAACTAGAAAATATAATATACCTTCCTATCTATTTACTAAGGCTAGCAGCATAAGGATTAAAATAGTTCATGTTGATTGAGAGCGTTTAGCTCCAGTTTAAAGAGGAGCTGCAGTCACCTCACATAATTTGTAATAAAAACATCTTTGACATTCTGAATCTTCCCTCCAACCACTTTGCATATTATTTTATTTATACTGTGATTCTGTACTTGCCAAATATGCTGCAGAAATCTCCCTCCACCGAGTCTGGCTGCAACCATTCTAACTGTGGGCAGCTGAAGCTGCTGCCTGTTCACTTCCTGGATTCACACAGAAGCACACCTCCACCTCTGCAGTTCTCATTGGCCCTCTTACGACTCCTCCCCCCTCCCTTCCTGGCAAACTTCCACAAGAGTGAGAGAGCTGTGCATGATGTCATAAGCCTAGGCTAACGACCAGACAAGAAACAGGAAGTGGGCTGTATAAGGTATTTACTGGCAGAAGAAAAATGTTTTACTATTCAAAAGATAAAACAACAAGGGCAGAAGATTTAATAGATGGAAAGATCAAAAAAAAAAAAAAGACTGAAGTTCTGCTTTAAGTTCCCCATATATTCCTAAAACTCAACAAGACATAGATTTGCGGCTGCTGCTACTAGACATTAAAAAGTTATTATTAACTATAGCAGGCAATGTAAAGTGCTTGTGCATACCTTTATTTTCTTGTCGAATCACAATTACGTGCCCTGGGGATCTGCCAACCTCAGATGCCCTGTATGAAAATCTCAGCTTTTAAGCCTTGACAAGCTTTGATACACCCCTTCTTCCCCTGAAATATCTTAGAATTCTAAGCACAAGTAGATCTCACTATCAGTTGTATACACAGCAGAAGCAGCCTGTTTGTCAGATGAAGCAAGAAAATACGGAAATCTTAGATGAGTCCAAAATACCTAGAGTCATTTCCACACGACACACAGTGGGTTCTAATAAATCCTTGAGGCATATAAAAGAAATGACTGCAAACACATTTGGGCAACTGCTGTAGAATAATTAATAATACAAAGTAATGTTTTCTTCTTTTTCTCCCCTCTTCTTTGTTCTTTCTCTATCTCCTTGTTCTTGCTTTTGTTCTACCTTGTCCTTGCTTGCTCTTGTTCAAACCATCATCTCTACACACAACCCACACCAGCTTGCGTCATTTAACAAGAGCCCAATAGCTGAACTCCATAGCTGAACCTACAATAGGAATATGAGGCCCTTTTCACACATGTGGACCGTTCGATTAATTAGTTCAGTTCCTCATCAGTTTTTTTACATCCACTACCAATGCAAAAACGCACCGTTTGTCTGTCTGCATCCATTTTTTGCCCGTTCATTTTTTTTTAATTGAACAAAAATAGGGCGAATGTAAACTGATGTAAATGGGTGATCATCCATTTATGTCCATTTTTTCCACATTTTAACCATTTTAACCACAACATACAAGGCCATCCACAACATCGCCCCCAGCTACATCACCAACCTCAACTGCAGATATCGCCCAAATTGTCCCCTCCGCTCCTCCCAGGACCTCCTGCTCTCTAGCTCCCTTGTTACCTCCTCTTCTGCTCGTCTTCAGGACTTCTCCAGAGCCTCTCCCATCCTCTGGAACTCCCTGCTCTGGTATATCCGATCAGCCCCTAACCTGTCCACCTTTAGGAGATCCCTGAAAACTCACTTATTCAGGGAAGCCTATCCCACACCCACCAAACAACTGTCCCCGAGCCACTCCCATCAAATCATTCCCCGCATCTATTACCTTTTGTTCCACCACCCCCTTCCTTTAGTATGTAAGCTCTACGAGCAGGGCCCTCCTGTCCCTTCTGTATTGAACTGTACTGTAATTGTGCTGCGTAAAATGTTGGCGCCATATAAATCGTGTATAATAATAAAAATATTAATTTTCCATAGGGATGCATTGATATCCTTTTTCATCTGTGAACGGATAGATGAAGAACGGACAAATGATCCTCATTTGTGAAAGGGGCCTAACAATTTTTTGTGGACTTTAATGTTGATAATATGATTCCTATAAAGGGGATCACAGTGATTTTTCTTCTTTTTTTTTTTTTTTTTACATTGATCAATGGTAAATGATTCTTTCATGTCAATGGGAAAAAAGATCTTGTTGCCAGATAAGCAGGAACAATTTAACCACCATCAAAGTTCTTGGGTTGTTGGGTACAAACTTGGCAGGAGAGGCACAAGCAGGCATCTCCAAGGTTTGACAATTTCAAAGGGGGAACATTAGCAATTAGGGTTTCTAATCAACCTGCAGCATTTGTTGAACCTATAGACATGACTGCTGATGGCTGGAACGGGCCTATATTACGTCTTTATTATATATACATTTACCTAGAAATTGTCATGTGCAGTTTTCTTGGACAAACTATTAATTTTAAAGCTGAAGTTTAATTATGGCTATTTTTCAAAGTTACGTACATTGATCCAACTTGGACTAATGTAACTACATTATGCATATCCCATACGTATGGGATCCTTATGGAATCTGGAAATCATTGTAGTTGGCGCTGCTAGCAGAGTAATTGCCGCTATCTTCCACATCCCATGCTTAAGCTGCTGACCTGCTGCTTACTGAACACAGTAGGTCACTTGCGTGGTATGAATATCATTTAGAGCAGTGGTTCTCAACCCTGTCCTCCAGTACCCCCCAACAGGCCATGTTTGCAGGTTTCCTTTATCTTGCACAGGTGCTTTAAATCTGAGTCAATGGCTTGGTAGTTTGGACAACTATTTTATCTAAGATTTTAAAATGGCCTCTACAAACAGTAACCAAAAAGTAAATGGAAACCATTAAAAGTTGTACCATTATCCAGGAATTTGTTAGAGATAAAAGGATTGGGAGCCTGGTCCCCAGCCAGGTACTCACCAAAAGAGCTAGGGGGCAATTGGTCTATCTCGGTACAATACACTAAAGATAAACTCAGATATGAAAAAAAATTGTGTAAAAAGATATACAAAAGTTTATTAATACACAATACATGACAAAATATCAATAATGAGTAAAAATAGGTAACGGTCCATGTGTATCACCAAGATAATACTCCTCTGATGGGAAAGATCACAGTGGGATAGTTGGTCACGGTCAGTGTTTCTACTAGTTTTGCGGACTAGGCCGCTTCATCAGGAAAATATCTGCAATTTAATTAGCACATGATCAAAAACAATGCATTTAATCATTAAAATGGTGTGCAGTCATGTTGGAACAGGAAGGGGCCATCCCCAAACTGTTCCCACAAAGTTGGAAGCATGAAATTGTCCAAAATGTCTTGGTACGCCGACGCCTTAAGAGTTCCCTTCACTGGCCAAGCTCAACCCCTGAAAAACAACCCCACACCTTAATCCTTCCTCCACCGAATGATTTGGACCAGTGCACAAAGCAAGATCCATAAAGACATGAATGAGAGAGTTTGGGGTGGAGGAACCTGACTGGTCTACACAGAGTCCTGACATCAACCCTACAGAACACCTTTGGGATGAATTAGAGCGGAGACTGCCAGGCCTTCTCAATCAACATCAGTGCCTGACCTCACAAATGCACTTTTGGAAGAATGGTCAAACATTCCCATAGACACACTCCTAAACCTTGTGGACAGCTTTCCCAGAAGATTTAAAGCTGTTATAGCTGCAAAGGCTGGGCCAACTCAATATTGAACCCTACGGACTAAGCCTGGGATGCCATTAAAGTTCATGTGCGTGTAAAGGCAGGCATCCCAATACTTTTGGTAACACAGTATAAGTAAATATCACCATACCTAAACTTCAACTTTAAGTTCAGCTGACAATATCTCTACTTGTTCTGATCATTTTGACCTGTGGTATTGACTCATGGTAAATTCAGCCTGAGCATTGGTTTATTTTATGAGTTGTAATGGCAGAGCTTTGTGACAGGTTGTATGATATATATATATATATATATATATATATATATATATATATATATATACGGCACAGTGGTGTAGTGGGTAGCACCCTCGCCTAGCAGTAAGAAGGGTCGCTGGTTCATAGTATGTATGAATGTGAGTTAGGGACCTTAGATTGTAAGCTCCTTGAGGGTAGAGACTGATGTGAATCTACAATGTGTATCTAAAGCGCTGCGTAAATTGACGGTGCTATATAAGTACCTAAAATAAATAAATAAAATAACATTTCCACTTTAAACACTGTATTACTTCTGTATCTTTAAAAAAAAAGGATATTGACCCGCATCGTAGTTTGTTTGCGGCATTTAAATTGAAATTCCTCTCCATGATACCAGAGGTCTCTGTGAGCAGGCAGGACTGACAGCTGGTAAAAGGCGTCTTGTTGACTTGTAATGGACCGGTCAGAAAACCATTCTTTGAGTGGACGTCAATTGCATTAACAGTGACATTTGACCTTATTAAATATCTGTCAGCTCCTTATGTGGCTCATACACACATAAGTCAGCCGGTATTGATATCATTTTTTACCCCTTAACTGCATTCACTGTTTGTGATATTGATTTTATTTATATACTCACAGAAGTGACCTGCTCATTGCCCTGTGTAAAATCATAATTTCAGGAGTAACCTGCTGTTATTCAGGTATGTTTTAATCAATACCAGAGCCTTAAACAAATGTAAGTGGTGTAATATTCTGTTTATTAAGAAAGATGTTTTTTTTGCTGCTATTGTATTATAGAGAATAATGCCATCCTTCTACCTATTATGATATTGTAGTAAAAGAGGGTAGCATGGAGTCCTGGGGGTTCCCTACCCCCCCCCCCCCCCCCAACTAGAAAAATGGGTTTGTGTGCTTGAACAGTATAACATTTCTACCTATACTTTACTTCTAGGTTAGTGTTAAAGGTAGATGGTCAGCACAACAACTAGGTAACCCCCATTTTCAGAAGGAGAGGTCAGTAATGGCGTCCTCCATGTTTTCCTGTGAAAGGTTCCCTTTAAAGGGGTAGGGTCACCTTTTCATGAAAAATGAAACAGTGAACTAACTTTAAATGTCCTGAACACCCCTCTGGACCCTGCTACACATAGTTGCCACTGATGCCCCATGCTGCCGGTGTAGCGGTTTGTACACCTAATAGCACAATACATAATCCTTGAGTGAATATCATAATGCTGCATACACTTTAATGTTAACCACTTGCTGCTTCCACACAGTAGATGTACTGCGGCAGGGTGACACATACAGGCTCAGTCATGTATATACTCTAAAAGTATTGGAACGCCTGCCTGTACACACACATGAACTTTGATGGCATCCCAGTCTTAGTCCGTAGGGTTCAATATTGAGTTGGCCCACCCTTTGCAGTTATAACAGCTTCAACTTTTCTGGGAAGACTGTCCACAAGGTTTAGAAGTCTGACCATTCTTTCAGAAGCGCATTTGTGAGGTCAGGTGCTGATATGGATGAGAAGGCCTGACTCCCAGTCTCCGCTCTAATTCATCCCACAGGTTTTTTATCAGATTGAGGTCAGAACTCTGTGCAGGCCAGTCAAGTTACTCCACCCCAAACTCGCTCATCAATGTCTTTATGGACCTTGCTTTGTGCACTGGTCCAAATCATTTTGTGGAGGAGGGATTGTGGTGTGAGGTTGTTTTTCAGGGGTTGGGCTTGGCCCCTAAGTTCCAGTGAAAGGAACTTGTGTCAGCATACCAAGACACTTTGGACAATTTCATGCTCCCAACTTTGTGGGAACAGTTTGGGGATGGCCCTTTCCTGTTCCAACATGACTGCATACCAGTGCACAAAGCAAGGTCTATAAAGACATGAGTGAGCAAGTTTGGGGTGGAGAAACCTGACTGGCTTGCACAGTGTCCTGACCTCAACCCGATAGAATACCTTTGGGATGAATTATGCTGCGAGCCAGGCCTTTTTGTCCAACATCAATGCCTGACCTCATAAATGCACTTCTGGAAGAATTGTCCAACATTCCCATAGACACACTCCTAAACCTTGTGGACAGCCTTCCTAGAAGAGTTGAAGCTGTTATAGCTGCAAAGGGTGGACCAACTCAATATTGAACCCTACGGACAAAGACTGGGATGCCATTAAAGTTCATGTGTTTATATAGATATAGTGTTTGTGTGATTGAGTCTGCACCTGTTGAGGAGTGTGCTGCCCCTCCTGTGACCGCTGTGTCTGGGTATCATGTGATCTTTATGGTTGGTCATAGCCATCACATGATTACAATGTAATCAACCTTTCATGAATGGGGTTTTATTCATGAACAGCTTGCTTACTATTGTGATCTGTGGTTGGCCCAAAGCATTGACATGATACCTGGCTACCTGCACCATGTGATTAGCTTAGCCAATCACAGATCACAATCAAAAGTAACCCATTCATCACAGCTAAAGCTATTGCTTATGCAGTAATTGTATATGTTACTATGGTGACAGTGGGCTACTCTGATGACAGGGTGTAAAAAAAATGTTAAAAAATAATAAAGTTTAAAAACTAAAAAAGTCTTAAAAAAATAGAAAAAAAAATGTGTTTGTTTTCTTTCACATACTGTCACCAGTCAATATCCTCGATCACCATAACACCAGTCATATGATGCCGTTGTACTGACCTGGTGACAGTATGTACAACAAAAAAAATTGTGAAAATTTTTTTCTTTAATTTCTTCATTTTCCAAAAAATTGGGACAAAAAACTTCAAAAACCTCACCAGGCCTAAATGCTAAATGCCTCAGACTGTCTACTTTCCAAAAAGAGAGCTAATTGTACTGTCCTGATGTTTTAGGGCCTCAAGAAATGAGACAGGCAGTCAGTATTTCAGGGTAGATCAATTTTCAAATACAGTATACATACCATACTTTGTATTCATTATAACTTTCACACAAACCAATTAATATACAATTATTAGGATTTTTTTTACCAAAGACATGTAGCAGAATACATTTGGCCTAAATTTATGAAGAAACTTGGTTTTATTGGATATGTTTTACAACAGAAAGTAGAAAATACTGTTTTTATTTTTTTTTATTTTTGGCCTTTCATTTATATAACAAAAATGCAAAAAAAGAACGCACTATTTGTGTGAAAAAAATGATGCAAATTTCAATTGTGTACATTGCATGACCGCGCAGTTGCCAGTCAAAGTAGTGCCGTGCCGAATACCAAAAACAGGGCATGCTCATGAAGGGGGTAAAACCTTCCAGAGCTCAAGTGGTTAAACTCCAGATTTATGAATAGACAGATGTATTAATTCATTATTTCTCTTCATTTTTTTTTTTACAGCTAAAAAAAGATGGGTTTCATAGTCTTAACGGTAATAAAAAAGATGTTTCACTAAACATTCCATTGTGGGTGACTGAAAACCAGGTACAAAGGAGACTAGAGAAACTTAATGTGAACACATCACTTAGTCCAGTGGCTTACACTCATGAGTTCTTAGGGAACTTAGCTCAGTTATAGCCAAACCGCTATTTCTAATTTGTAATGACATCTTATTGATTGGAATGGTACCAGCTGATTAACGTAGAGAAAATGTGGTACCAATATACAAAACAGGATCAAGATGTATATCAGGGAACCATCAATTTTAGAGTGGCCAGAGCTATGAAAGAAGGATTCTAATTGGCTGCTTTGGATTAGTACATTTTGCATAACACTTATTGTTCATAATAACCACTTGCGGACCACCCACCTTACATTTACTGCGGTAGGGCTGTGCCAGATCACAGACCTAGTACAAGATCTGACATTTCCAGGTCTGGGGGGCACGCACGCGCCGATGATGACCTGCTCCCGCTGTGATTATACACAGCGGGAGCCCAGCAGGGGATACCACGGACTCGAGGTCCAGAAGCGCCCACCAATTACACAGGACACAGGCAGAATGGCGATCTGCCTATGTAAACAAGACAGGCCATTCTATCAGAGGAGAAAGTATTGATCCTGTGTTTCTGTAAAGCAGGAACACGGATCTTTGCCTTCCCTTAGTCAAAACACCTCTCCTACAGTGAGTTAGCACAATCAAGGTATACATTTAACCCTTTAAATACCCCTGATGTTAACTCCTTCCCTGCCAGTGTCATTAGTACAGTGAAAGTGCATATTTTTTAGCAATGATTATTATCACTGGTCCCCAAAAAGTATCAAAAGTGTCAGTTAGGTGCATGATTTGTCTGCCGCAATATAGGAGTCCCATAAGTCACTTATCGCTGTCATTAATAGTAAAAAAAATAAAAATATGCTATATTGCATAAGCTATAACTTTTGCGCAAACCAATCAATATAAGCTTATTTGATTTTTTTTTTACCAAAAATATGTAGCAGAATACACATTGGCCTAAATTGATGAAGAAATTATATTTCTTACATTTTTTTATTAGATATGTTTTATAGTAGAATGTAAAAAATATAGTTTTTTTTTTTTTTTCAAAGTTGTCAGTCTTTTTTTGTTTATAACGCAAAAACATAAAAACCACCAAGGTGATCAAATACCACCAAAAGAAAGCTCTATTTGTGGGGAAAAAAGGACAAATATTTTATTTGTGTACAGCTTTGCACGACCGCGCAATTGTCAGCGAAGTATCGCAAAAATCGGCCTGGTCATGAAGGGGTTAAACCTTCTGGAGCTGAAGTGGTTAAAGAGTTTTTTTTTTTACTTTGTAAAATAAATATTGCAAAATATTCCTTCACTTCCTGTACTGGTGACCACATGGGAAGTTAGAGGAATCCTACAGGCATCATTAAAACCTGACAGAGCTTGTGACCCTTCCACTTTCTATGAAACCGTGCTTTTATTGCTGCCTATTGAAAAATTAAGAAAAATCCCTTCATAAACTGAAAACAGCACAGAAGTTCTAACCCTTCCAAAAGGATTTGGCTGGTGCTCAACTTTGGAAAAAAAAAATAATTTTTGTTTCATAAACTTGAAATTTAAATATTCACTCCTTCTCCATTTTTCCATTAGCTGCACAAAGCACAGAATGATCCAAGAATAGCTAAAGGATCTTACCCAACTTTCACATAAAACATGAAGATTAATTTGTTCTGTTCCCCTTATTAAAACTGAATTTAAATGAACATTGGAGTGCGGTACTAACTGTGAAAGAAAAGTGCATAAGCTTGGAACTGCATTAATGATCTATCAGTGAGTAATCACAAGAGATAAACCTTTTTTTGGGCTTTGAGCTCTGATCCATCCATTACCAAATGTTATGCGGCTGTATATTCCTTTAAGCACCTCAATACCGGGCACTTTCACCCCCATTCCTGCCAAGGCCATTTTCAGCTTTCAGCGCTGTCACACTTTGAATGACGATTGCTCGGTAATGCTATACTGTAGCCAAGTGATTTTTTTTTTCCAATGCATTTTTTTTTTTATTGAGATATCACAGGGTTATACCTAAGCATACAACGACAGTTTTACTGTATCACATACAATATGCGAAACATGTCATGTTATAAATTGCCCCTGGACAGAAGAATAGCATCTGTTTGTGCGTACATCCAATGTAGCAACAGAAACCAAGAAAAAACCATTGTGTGTTATAAACAGAAATAATTATCAGCTCCAAATTATTATTTTGAGAGTATTATCAAGAATAATATTATTATATAGAAGGGTCAGAAACGTGAAATTTTTATCATTTTCTTCATTCAAATATAATTGCAAAAACATATAGAAAATGGAGGTGGGACTTTACTTGAAGCATGTCGTTGTGATTGATGAAAAAATATGTAAATCTAAAAATAATTTAATTATTTTACTTTGATTTAATGTCATAATCCCCTAGGGGTAGTCCGTGATGTTTATAATCATAATGAATATATATATAATATATAATTTGATCATGAAAAAATGTTAACTTGATACTTGTAATAATAATAATTCATTTATTGCATATAATCAATGGACATAATTGATACAACAAATACAGACAAAAATATAAAAACAAATTAAAAAAAAGGTACAGATCATAAATTACATATTAGATATACAGGCAATTAATAATGTTATTGTTAAAATTCAAGATTAGAATGAATATGTCTAGGCACCCTAAGTTGTTAACCCAACGTGTTTCTTGGCTGCTGCCAATCATCAGGGGTAAGATGCATGTATGTACTGAAAAATTAAATAGATAAAGTAACTATTAATATACAAAGCCCTCAGATAGAAAGAAGGTAACTGAAGACACTCACTTTCAAAAAATACTCACAGAATCACATTTGGGGAGGTGTGTGGTATCCTGCCTCAACCCCAGTTGGGACAATTATCTCCAGACCACCAGGTCATTCCCATACTGAAGCTGGGTATTACTTACAGATCTTTCTGTGAGTATTTTTTGAAAGCGGGTGTCTTTAGTTACCTTCTTTCCATCTGAGGGCTTTGTATATTAATAGTTACTTTATCTATTTGATTTTTCAGTACATACGTGCATCTTACCCCTGGAGATTGGCAACAGCCATGAAACGCGTTGGGTTAACAACTTAGGGTGCCTAGATATATTCGTTCTAATCATGAATTTTAACAATAACATTATTAATTGCCTGTATATCTAATATGTAATTTATGATCTGTAATTTATGATCTGTATTTTTTTAATATATATTTTTGTCTGTATTTGTTGTATCAATTATATCCTTTGATTATTTGCAATAAATGTATTATTGTTATTACAATTATCATGATCAACTGATATATTATTTATATTATTTATTTATTAATTATAAATAGAGCTTTCTTTTGGTGATATTTAATCACTGCTGGAATTTTTATTAAAAAAAAAAAAGGCCGAAAATTTTGAAAATAAAAAAAGTTGTTTTTTTTTAGTTTCTCTCAGTATATTTTGTAAATAAGTAATTTTTCTACTTCACTGATGTGCGCTGATGAGGCTGCAATGATGGGCACTGATAGGCTGCTCTTATGGGCACTGATGAGGTGGCACATATGGGCACTGATGAGGTGGCACTTATGGGCACTGATGAGGTGGCACTTATGGGCACTGATTAGGTGGCACTGATGAGGAGGCACTAATATGCCGCACTCATTGGCACTGATATATGCCACTGATGAGCACTGATAGGTGGCACTAATGGGTGGCACTGGTGGGCACTGATAGGCGACACTGGTGAGCACTGATAGGCAATGATAGGCGGCACTGATGGGCACTGATGGGTGGCACTGATGGGCATTGATGGGCAGCACTGATGGGCAATGATGAGCAGCACTAATAGGAGGCACTAATGGGCACTGAAAGCCAGCACTGACTGGCATAGATAATGGGCATTGATTGGTGGCACTGGTGAGCACTGATTGCTGGCACTGGTGGGCACTGATTGGCCACTGTTAGAAATCATGGGGCCCCCCATACAGACTTCCTGACGGGGCCCCCTCAATGCCACCTACACCTCTCCCAGGGTGCAGTCCACACAGCGACATTGACTTTATCCGCCTACGCCTCAAAAATGAGTTCGTCCTTTCTCCCACCTCCTCTGTTGACCTGATGGGGCCCAGGGAAATGTAATGTAATTTAAGCACTGGTAAGCAAGTAGGAGGGGGTTGTGGTCTAGTAAATTCCATTTATTCGTTTAGGCAGAAATGGAGAGAAAAAAATCTGCCTGAGCCCCCCCACCCTCCCGTTTAACTGATGGGGCCTGAGCCCAGTACTACAGGACCAGTTGTACTGCCTTATCAGTAGCCCTGTCTACATTGCATAGAGAAGCAAAGAGACGTAGTGATGATGTTGCTGGGTCTAAAATAAATATAGTGTTATAAAAAAAGAAAGGTTTTATATAAATCGTACATTAGCATGTTGATAGATGGGGGTACCAGGGAAGGCAAAATAAAAGCAGATTACACTTTAGACTAGAGTAAAGAGAGGACTCCGAAGGAAGGATTCAACTCTTGAGAAAAAAAGACATAGCAGACATCAGAACAATCAGTCTTCAACATGTTCCCAGCTCAGCATTCTTTCCCCCCCCAGGTTTAGGACGGGTAGCCATCTTTGTCTGGCAGTTTCCCCCTATGCTCATCAGGGAGGGTAGCTGGGCTATCAGCTGCAGGGGAGTAAAACGCACTGCTGTTATCTGAAGTCGCAGAAACGACTAAGAGTTCTCCGGACGGACATTAAATCAAAGCTTGTGGAAGTGATGGGAATCAGTGAGGCAGCTCCGATTCAGCCTTTATGAAAGGCAACAGCATCTCTGGCCTGGCAGAATGAAAATCATAAATCTTTATTATACGCTGTCCTAGTCGATTTCTTGCAGCCTCCTTCTATTGGACAGAGCTGACTTTTTTTTTTTCATTGATGCTGTTTAAAAAAAAAAATCTATATTTTTTACACGTTAACGGAACAACACAGTACTTCATAAAAATAATTCAGCATTAATCAATGGCTGCTCCAGAGAAAATGTACAGTTTAATTCCATGTAATATATATGTGTGCGTAGGTGTGTGTGTGTGTGTATTTAATCACTTTCCAAATGAAAAAAATCCACCATCCTTAACTATAGGAACATGATTTACAGAATAATTCAAGTAGATATAAACCCAATCAGTAAAATCTCAAATAAGCTTTACCTGTCTGGTTAATTTCAAAGATATTTTTTTTTAAAAAACTGCATCTTTCTTTAAAATATTACCTGGTGATCCTGCAATGAAGGTACTTGCCTTTTCTTGCTTTGGGCTGGGTTCCCATGGAGTGGATCAGTTGGACGGACTCAGCTAGCTCAGCAGGGGATCGCTCCATTGATCCCTGCTGAGCAGGCAGATGACAGGTCCGTCTCTGCTCACTGTGCAGGGATGGACCTGTCAGAGCCCCGTTGTTCTCTGTGGGGGAGATCAGATGAAAACGGACAGCCTTCGATCCGATCCGCTGGACAGAGGGCAAACGTATCACCACCTGTCTGTTTTAAGCAGATCTTGCTGGAACGGATGGCAGGCGGGTGTCAGTGGACACATCTCCTCTGACATCCGCCTGCCCATATAAGTCAATGGGTGGCCTGCTCGGATCCACTTGAAAAACGGACAGGCGGATCCGAGCGGGCCGATCGTGTGAAAGGGGCCATAGACATAAAACAAACTGCTCCAAATGAATCTCAGCTCTCACACCTATCAACTATTAATGACTATTGGTCCTATTCTTCTTGTCGGCAGTACCAAGAATAGGAAGGGTTCACAACACAACCCAACTTTGACAACACACAAGAAAAACTGGGGACAGGGACAAGTGTGTTTTCATGCTGCAGCAGGAAGTATCAAGAAAGCATAGGATTCACCGCACAACCTGCCTGTGAAAAATGTCTTCCCTAGTTCACAGTCGAGTTGTGTAGTGAATCCTCAATTATGACCAGGTGCTGGTCCAGTTCATCTAATCAGCAGATAAGTACCAAGAATGTGAAGAACTCGCTGCACAACCCAATTTTCACAACACTCGAGGACAACTGGGTGACAAAGACAATGTATTGTCCCCCTATAGCAGGAGGAACCAAGTATATCAACGCCTTTACTCCAACCACAGCCAGTGTTTTAAACGGGCTCTAAAACCCACTACCATTTGTGAGTATGGGACTGTGAGCTGTTGGAGACTGCTCATTCTCTGTTCTGCGGGTGTCAATCTAGCATGCCCCAAAATTATATAACGACACACTGTATATGTGTTGGCTGTGCCCGCTCATGGCTGGAGGCCATATTACTATCTTAGGACCTCACAAATGGAACAATAACATCTTCTTACTGTTCCCTGCCTCTGCCACCTGTCCTGGCACTGACTACAAGACATTTCAAGAGTTACAAAGAAGAATACTGTCTCTTCCTGAAAGCTCTTTACCCCATAACACTTCACCATCTTCAGCCCGTAGGCTAGGAGGGGAGCTATTGTTGTGTATTGCAAGGCCTTGCATTCAATGGTTCCAGGCCAGGTCCTTAGGACCAGTTAAATTCTGCAGAGGGACCCCAGAATTGAGCTCAGTCGTTCAGTAGGCTACATCTCAAATACCAGACCACCCCACCCATGGGACCTTTGTCTCCTGGCCACCACAGCTCCCACTCCTGAGCTGGCAGCTCCTTCATCCCATAACTTTACTTAATATTACTTGCTCTCCCAAAGAGTTAACTCATAGTATTTACACTGTTTCCCAAAGCATATTCACAGTGGACTTCTTCACAAGAACAGGCCAGATGGTGTTGTTTATTCATTAAATACTTTACTAATAATTCCAACATATTTACAAACAGTTTTCCATAACTTGCAGTTGAGTGGTTTTGCATAATGGTATATCAAAAGTGCAGAGCACCCTTAAATTCTCCCTAAATTAAATAATGTGGTGACCATTCCTTTTTCTATACAAGCAAGCCCCCAACATGTAAAACACGAGATAGTTCAAGTCCATATTCCCATGCTAGGGCCCCGTTATGTGATAACTCTGACATAACTCCAGAGATAATATTTCTTGTTGTATTGTCTCGAACCCCTGATTCCAGAAAGACCTTGCAATCTTTCCTCCTTCTGTATTTATCACCCCAGAAACAGGAAGTGACTCATACCGGAGGAGGCACACTACAGCATAACACATTATATTTTAGGCACCTGCCGGCATACCTGCCCTATGTGTTTTACACTTACAAGTTCTTGTAAGTGCAAGATGGGTCAAAGCTATATCCTGTGCCATTTAATAAAATAAAAAATACATTTTTCAGTCAGGCTGTGCAATGAATTCTTCATATTCTTAGTACCTCCTGCTGTAAGCTGACAACACACTGTCCCTCTCTCCAAAGGGTCCTCCTGTGTTGTCCCAGTTGGGTTGTATGGTGAATCCTTTATATTCTTGGTGCTACCAACAAAAAGAACCAATCCAACATGCAGTCATAGTTGATGGGTGTTTGAGCTAAGATTCAAACTCAGCAGTTCGCTTGATAGCTACAGCGACGTACCTTCATTGAAGGATCCCCAGGTATTATTTTAATTCATTTATTCTTGGCTGGCAAGAATATAACTAACACCCATAGTTGATGGGTGTGTGAGCTAAAATTTTCTAAGAGCAGTTTTTGGATGTCTACAGGAAGAAGTGTCAAGTACCTTCATGACAGGATCACCAGGTATTATTTTAATACATTTATTCTTGCTACGACCAGAAGAATAGGTCCAACACACAGTCATAGTTGATGTATATGGGAGCTAAGATTCACCTGGAACTGTTTCTTCGATGTCTACATGAACATGTGTATATGAACAATTACTTTAATGGCAGGATCACCAGGTAATATTTTAGTGAAAGCCGCAGATTTAAAAATATTGAAAATTACTTTCAAAACTATGTCTCAGTTGTCCTCCTACTCTGTTTCCTTGTTCCACAGATCTCTAGTAGAGACTACAACACACACTATGCAAGCATGCTCCACTGTTGTCACCATCAGTAAAACTGCCCTGAGAAATGCCATGCACTATCACTGGTATTTATGCATACTGGAAGAAAGTCACTGCAAAGAGACTGCAGAAATGGCAACTGTTTTTGGTACGCAGTGTATAAGCAAACTAAAAATAATTTCCTTAGGGTTTCGGTATACTTCAAGCACACAGGCGGACTAGAGCTTGGTCCTCGTGCTGTTAACGTGATGTGCTTCTACATTTCTAAAGCTTTCTATCTCAGACATTAAAAGGAAAAATATCTCTGTACATTGACCATCCTGGCAGCCAGCAGATCCCTCTGGATCCAGGGTTGGCAGCCTGTGACACTTCTGCTCTTGTTAGACTACATTACAGGCTGCCCAAGGCCGCTCTGGAGGGTTAAAACTGTAGACAACTGCCAGAGTGGCACAGCTTATGCAATCAAAATGCTGCAATCTATTTCCAAAGCGTTAGTAACATAAAACAGTAATTATGAAAAACACTTAATTAAGGGGTGATGTTTTAAATAAAAAGAATGCGGCATGCGGGAAGGGAAATTAAAAAGCTGGAGTCCTATTTGCATGTGTGATGGTAAAAGCGTGCAGCTAATTACCAGTGCAGGCTGATAAGGAATAACTCACATTACTATCTACAGCTCTACTCTACAGGAGACTAGGTTGTGCAGAGAGATAAGAACTTCATACGTACTGTACATTCAATCAAAGGAATGCATTTGTTTTTAATAATAAGGATAAGTGTGTTTGTATATGTATCTTTGAAATCAGTATTAACGGCTGTTACAGAAACATAACATGTTTACGCAAAAGGAAATACTGACAGCCTGGCCATTTTCCATGTAGGAACTGGAGATGCAATTAGATGTTTTGCCAATGCAGACATTTCTAAAAAGACTTTACATAAATATAAGCAGCTATACAGAGGCAACCAAAAAACAGGGGGAACGTTCAACGTTCAACATCACATTTCAAAAGTGGTGATGAGATTGGATCCAGAGTTCACATGCCTGACAAAGGGGTCCTACATGGCATTGAAATGTTGCACCTTAAATATTTGGATATTATCATAAAGATCCATGGTGTACTGGTGAAATACAGCATACTCTTGATTAAGATATTACCAGCCTCCAGTTGGTACTTGTTACAACACCCATTTATTTTTTGCCATCTTCAGGAACGTGTTTAATGGAAATTTTATACATGGGTTTAGAATTAGGTCTGGTTAGAATCTAAATTCATCCAAACCCAGAAGTTAACTGTCTTTGCTGGGCCCCTTTGTGTATATGAGCTGTGGGAAATCTCTGCAGTAGCTTACAACAGCTATCTTCTGGGTTTTGAACCAGATCCTGTTTGGAGCCAACCCAAGCTCATCTACAGTATATTCAAAAGCCTATGAGAACATACCAATGAAACATTTGGACATGAACTAAAAAAGTAAATATTTGTTATAGGGAACATCTACAAATGTCAATTGTGCCTAAGCAGTGCCATACAAGAGTTACATCATGTCTTAAATTCCTCCTGATTTCCTGTGACGAGGCACTGCTGTTTTTTACACTCATAGCTGTATATCTGCACTCTGCTGCCTCGGATTTTGAGTGAGATCTGGTGATGGCACTACTGTGTTGTTCACTGTTCTCCATGCCGTAGAAGAATCTGTACGTGAAGACCTGCAATGCATGGATCTTCCAGCTTCTCCTCCATCCACACTGTAGATTTATGCTTTCTGCCCTTCTTCTGCTGCTTTTGGATCATTGCCCAGCTAGTCATAAAATCACCAGTCATCATAGGGTAGGTCTGTCATGATCAAGCTAAACCCTGATCCTCTACAAAGATGGCCACCTCCAGGTAAAGACACAGAACAAGAGCATAACAAGGCATGTGTTTGCCTTTTTGGAAAAAACTTCCACTGTTTAGAACCTTGTTAATACTAATTATTTCACTTACAATATAACTTTTCCAAAAAATATGGGTATATCCTTTAAAGGGAAACTAAGTGAAACTAATCAGCTAGCTACAAATGCTACATAGGAAATGAAACAACTGTAGTAAAATGAGGAAAGAACACTCAGTTCTCTGTAATCACTGCAGCAAGAATCCAGAAAGTACCTCACAAAGTAACTGGGAGTATTTATTTTAAAGCCTGTGCTTTGTAACGTCCTCTCTTTCTGAATCCTCTCTCACCAATCATATTAAAAAACTGAAGATTTGAATCAAATTGGTGGCTGTGAAAAATATCTTAAAAATTAAATTTTTAAAAAATTACATTGGATTTTTGTTTTAGAGGGACAGTAATTTCATGTGGGGGTGTTTGGGAGTAGATTAAGCACACCACAAGCAGGAATTCGCAAATCAATAAACAGCTAACAAAAGGGAGTAGTGTGAACTGAAGGACCACAAGAATTCCTGGAAGTATTGTGCAAACAGACTATTTACATACATCCCAGGGTTTACGTTTCAATTTTTGCTGGAGGGTACCTTTGAAGACAACACAAGTTTAAAGCTGTAGTAGATTCTTTAAGAGAAAAAAAAGTTTCCACCTGCAAGGCAATATCATAATGTAGTAGCATGCACTGCATAATACTACATTATGAAAGACTTACATTAAAACGAAGCCCCCCGTCACTGCTGCTGAGACTTCCATCTTAACCCAGTCTTCCTTCCGGGTTCGGGCACTCCGGCCATCTGATTGGCTGCGGCACACGGCTGTGAAGGAATGGCATGGGTCAGCCGTTCCTTCAGAGCACATGTGGCGAGGAACATCATCAGCTTCTGCTCGCCAGAATATCTCCTAAACGGTTCACATTTAAGAGATATTCATTTTACCTACAGGAAAGCTTCATTATAAGCTTACCTGTAAGTAAAAGAAAAAAAACAAAAAAGAGTTTACTACCACTTTAATTTAAAGGGTATATATAAAATAGAATATGTTTAAGTATATTATGTTCTATAAAAATAGATTTTAAACATACTAAATATGAGCAATAATGTATAGGTAACCCACTTTCCTTGGCATTGGAGAGAAGTTAATTTGTTGTAAATGAACTTACATCATGTATGAATTTGTGTGTAGCCCCCATTACCCCCTAATGATGGTTAGGGAGACATTACGTGACTTAGTGGGCTAGCATTTCACTTCAGGTAGAACACTTGACTCTTTTTGGGGTGGAAGAAATTGGGTGCCAGTCGCTTTAAGACAGTTTAACAAAGTTTAATAAAGCAGAACTAAACTCTTTCAATCAAAATTAAAATTTTGCAATGCCTATGCTGCTAGCTAACATTAGTAAATTGATAGAAAGGTATATTATACTTATATATTTTTTTTACATATCTTCTGTTGCTTCCCGATTTCTGGCCAAAATGATTTCAAACATCCCATGAGTCTTCATGGACATGTTTTTTTTCTTTCATTTGGAGGAGAGGAGGAGGGGGGACTTTTTAAGCTAAGCACACTCTCCTGCCTACATGCCTGAGCTAAAGACATATGGATTTGTAAATGCTACATGAACCATCTGCCTATACTTAAGATGACCGCAGCTAGAAAATACTGGGGGGGGGGGGGGTGATTTTACTACAGTGCATTACATCATACCTCCAACTGCACTGCAGTGTAAATGTGGCACATAGAAAGCAATTGTTTTCTATGTGCCCTAGCGGTGACTGGTATTTATGCAGTGCAGGAAAGCACCAGTCACATGTGAACTGTACTTCCAGCATGTAAGTAGCTTCCTACATTGCACTGGGGTTGATTTACTAAAGGCAAATAGACTGTGCACTTCACAAAGTGCAGTTGCACTTTACAAGAGCAGTTGCTCCAGAGCTTAGAAAATGAACAGAAGCTCTGCTGACTTCCATCATCCAATCATGCGCAAGCAAATGCTGTTTTTATAATTTCCCCATGTGATTTCGTTTAAACTTTCTTTATTGTTTTCCATCACATCTTAACTTACACATTTCAATATAGGCTCATTGATGACAGACATTTTCTCATTTTACATTAGCAATAACCTGCATATGTATAGATAACATAAATAATGGGTAGGAAGAAATAACAAAAGGAAGGAAGATAAGAGGGGGAGTAAATAAACTAGCGCTATGTTGAAATAATAGTTGAGGCATTGAGAATGTGTGCCTTCAGTGGTGCCTGTGCAAGTTGTTTTAAGGTCTTCAAATCCACAGGGGCGGAGACCAGCTGTGGTCACCACCAACCCCAGACGCCATAACCTGAGCTATATTGGTCTCACAAGCCAGGGAGAGGCAGGCCGCGGCATCCCGGACCACTACCGCCCGGGGCCCACACCGGCGGAAGGGGGCTCAAGGCCTCCATCTATCCTCTCCTGGTGCGCCCCCTGAACCGCAGATGCATCCCCGCCCCCACAGCCCTCCCGGCCAGGAGAGCATCTCTGTTTCACATCTAACTAGTAATAGTATAATAGTTGCTAACATTCTGTTCAATCAACAAATGGTTCCTCTAAAGGCAGTGCTTATTAGAATAGAGAAAAGCAGAGGGAATGAGGAAGAAAAAAGAGAGGGGGGGAGAGAATAGAGGGTAGGTGGGGTAAAGAGGGGAATACAGGATCACACCTTGTTTCCATGTGCATCTCCGAACATCCACTCCGGAGTATCCGCCCCCAGGCAGCCCTCTCGTCCTGGCAAGGACACATATGTTCATTTGCGGTCTATGTTTCGGTCTTTGGGAAAAACCGTGGTGGTGACTATGTACATTGGTCACGATGTCCCAATGAGGGGTCCGCTAATTTTAATAAGGATACGTCTAGACTAGAGGCCACATAGGAAGTATCGTGGAAGTGATCTTGCCACGTTGACCATATGGCTGTATGTTTGTCTGTAGCGCCTTTGCCTTTTGCCAGCCATTCCTCTGCTTCCCTTATTTCACTTCCCTATGTGATTTGGTATTCTTTGCAATGTGTAGCTTTACCTCATTTACTAAGCTTTGGAGCAACTGCACTTGGCAAAGTAGACAGTCTATTTGCCTTTAGTAAATCAACCCCATTGTGTTTTTGCCGATAATTTAAATTACTCTGATGTGTAGCTTAAATCCCTTCCCATTTATAAGGCATATATAGAGGAACTGACCTTGTGGTGAGGAGTCCATTGTGGGAGCTGCATAACGAAACTGGTGTGCCATGTGATCTGCTAGTCTGACCACAATCCCGTCCAATGGGACCCCAATTCTTAGGGCATCAACGTATATGGAATTTGTGCACGGACTTCTTTAATATAAATGTATGGGCAGCACCACTGGGGACAGCATAGCAAATTTATGCACAGCCAATTAAATGCATAATACAGCCATGTATGTGAGGATGATGTTCTGCACTGCAATGTTCCACCTCAAATGTAAATTACATGTTGTTTAGGAAATGGAGTCCTCATTCGAAGAAGTTGTCTGCATTGGTTACTGGGGAAGACCAAATCAATGTTTTAATAATGTGCAGTCTTGGTGTATCACAATGAACTGGGAACTGGCCGTGAAGCTACATTTAACCCTCTGAGTTAGGAAGATGAGTGAGATGTATAGTAACAACTCCTGAGGTTGTATACTAAGGTGTGTAAAGCATACCGGAAGGAGAAGTAGCCAACTGACAGTGAAAGCGGTGATGGTGCCCAATGATGGGCGTTCTGGTAGTGAGGGAACAGTTAGTACTTTATGTTCCTTACTTAGTGGCAAGGTCTGCATATAGGAGCTTGCTGTGGTACAGAACCAACCTAGAGACCAAATCTGGAGTCACAGTGTGAAAAGTGAAGTATGGTTGCTTCCCTGTGTTTCCAAAGGTGGAATATATAAAAAAACAAACAGCTGAGTGAAGATATGAGACAAGTTGGTGGAGTCAAGTACTTGCTCAGCTATATTTTCGAAAAATGCTTCCGATTCATACTGTATGTCTGGATGGGTAGGAACAGACCATGTCACCAGCTGGATGTGGAGGAGGAGGAAGAAGACGCGGTCCTTCTGTAAGGGTGTGCTACTGTAAGTGCATTATGGCTTCTGGCCTGAAAGTGTTAATGACATCCGAAGTAAATGTCATATGTGAGCTGATTTGGTTTGGAACACAGGTAATACAGGTTGCCAGCTTATGCTAAGCAGTCAGGGTAGGATGTGATGACAGGGCCTAATTACCATCTGTGCAACATCAAATTCATCATAAAGCAAAGAACAATGAATATATGCTTTAACTGTAATAGCTTTTTACTTTTTACTTGTAATGCCTTCGCTTAGCCATGTGAAACCTGGAACAATTCTTTAGAACCATACTCATCCAATAATTACCTCAATAAGAGTATGCAGCTTTCACTCCATCAATAGTTCAGTCTGTGACCGGTTTGTATAAACAGATTTACTAGTGCAGCGCTGCCTTAGGGCCTGAGTTTACTGATTAGTGTAAATACTAAACACAGACCAATTAACAAGGCCTATAAGCCTGCTTATCACTTGTCATTTAGTGTGAGAATCCAGCCAACACTAAACACGGCTATTGATTTAACATTAACAGCCAAAGAGATCCACTCAAAATAAAATGCAGCACAATAGAAGATACAAGATTCCCCTTTCTAATAGGCCACGTGAGCTGTTAGCACTTTTAATAGCTGTGTGTAATGGAGATGAATGCAGGCTGTGAAAAGGGAATACAATCTGCAAGGCCATTGGTGTTAACTGCTTCATTGCACCCGCAGCAGCCTGAATACAGTGGTGATTGCTAATAGCGACTGTATTTATTAGGATGCAATCATTGTTCAGAAATTCTCAACCCGATTCAGTGGATTTTTATATCAACTTTTGACAAGCTGGGTGGTGTTTGCAGGTCCACCCATGGTTCCATCCTGAGCTATCTATAGCCAGCCTTACTTATTAGTAGCACCAGACTCCCTTGGGCTACTGGCAATGGGACATTGAAATGATCACCATTTCTGGGAATGCCATAAGACAGCATCAGAGACTGATCTCCAGGAAAATGCCATCTAAATGCATGGGAAATTTACTCCCTAAGACACTGACTTTTCTGTTGTTTGACATCCATCAGAGTTTACAGCATGGGTGCTCAACCTGTGGCCCTCCAGCTGTTGCGGAACTACAAGTCCCATTATGCCTCTGTCTTTGGGAGTCATGCTTAGAGCCATCAGTCTTGCAATTCCTCATGGGACTTGTACTTCCGCAAAACAGCTAGAGGGCTGCAGGTTGAGCACCCATGGTTTACAGTCAACAGGGACATGAGCAGAGCAGTAAAAGCGAGCTATATACACTGACCATGAGTAATCTGCTAGCTTTTACCCTTAATGCGCAAACCTGTTTTTTAAGGTTGGTGGGGGACTTTGCCTGATCCTATCATGTCACTAGAGGTCGCTTGCAAATGGTCGGTTACTTGCCATCTTGCTGGGATGACTAAATCAAGAGTAATAGACATGCTGCATTACCTTTTCTGGAGGAAATGTTCTTCCTTTGAGTACTGAAAGTGAGCCCAGGAATAGGGGAGATTGGCCTGTATGGGGGACAAAGGAGGGCTGCAAGACTGTGGAAAATCCATGATTAAGAGCTGGGAGCCCAAAGGGGTAGAAAACAGCTGGTAGGGAGTAGACACCCACAGCCAGGGACTCTAGACTAACAGCTGGAGAGTTCCACCTGCAGCCCAGAGACTAGACACAAGGGAGAACCTTAGGACATGAGCTGAGAAACCTGATAAACATACCAGCAGCTCAGAGACCATCAAGCCAGCCAAAGGCACTAATCTCCACTTCCATCAACCTCCATCCAGCCTACAGGAGTAGCCATCAAGAAACTTACCATCATCAGGAGGACATCTATGCAGCATCAGTGTGGTGAGGGAATTTAAGACAAAATTGTGTATTGAATTATGTACTGAGCTCTGCCTAAAGAGATTGCATTGTCCTTTCCTTGCTTACGGATTACAAATACCTTCACCTTGAGGGTTAGCTTACCAAAAAAGATTAAGGATCCCGCTGCCAGCAGACATATTTGTTGCTCCACTGGCAAGTGGTTAGACAGGGCCTGTATGCAGTAGTAGGCTGTGCTGCTATTGGTACTGTACTTGGCACTGTTATGGGCACTGTCATTTGCATTACCTCACATTGTCAGGGTATATACCTCAGTTATTGAATAAAATTGATCTGCTGATGTTGTTCCCTTCTGCTTGCTTAGTGTGTTCTGGGAGAGCCATTACACAGGCAGCTGGGGGAGTAAATGGTATCTACCTTGCTGCAATGGTAATAGTCTCATATTTCATAGTTAAATAACCCTGCCATTGTTGAATCTGTTTACTGAGCATCTCACATGTCTTATTCCTGCTTGAATAAAGCCCACTATTAAGCCCACTATATCACTAATGATAAACCAGTGAATTGTCTGGTCCAGTTAAGGAAAGAATACCACCGGAAAGGACAGAAGAACCCAACATTTCTAAAAAGCTTTTTAGGTAGTCCTTACTACATTTGTAGAAAGAGAAGGTCAGTGATCAGACTGGTTAACCCAAAGATCATGATACTAAAGTCCTAGGATTTTGGCCATGTGGTCAGGATCGGAGAGCATTTTCTCCAAAAAAAGAAAATATTTTGGCCCAAGTTATAGTTTGTATAACATAGACATATATAGTTGCTATATAAAAGTTACTGAGAAAAGACATACTTGTGAAAGCTCTCCCTTTCCTCCAGTAATCTGTGATTTCCACTTGTGGCTAATGCAAAAAAGATGGATACAGTCTCAGCAATAGGTCAACTGTAAACCTGACTTTTCTGCAAAGTTAAAAGGGTTATAAAGGCAGAAGATAAAAAGCCTTCTGTGTGCAGCAGCCACCCTCAGCCCCCTAATACTTACCTAAGGTCCATCTAGTTCCAGCGATGTCCATGAATGTTTTAGCCGTCCGAGATTCTCCCTCCTGAGTGGCTGAAACACCGCAGTGGCGCCATTGACTCCTGCTATGGTCAATCAAAGTCAGCTAGCCAATCAGGGGAGAGAGGGGGCGGGGCAGGGACGGGACTCAGTGTCTAAATGGACACAGGAAGCTGTGACTCAGCTTGGGTGCCCCATAGCAAGCTGCATGCTGTGGGGGCACTGAACAGGAGGGGGGGGCCAGGAGCAAATTAGAGGGACCCGAGAAGAGGGGGATCCAGGCTGCTCTGTGCAAATCCACTACAACAGAGTAGGTAAGTATAACTTGTTTATTATTTTTATAGGAAAAAAAATGAGACTTTACAATCACTTTAAGTAACAATTTGGGGTCTTGTCCCTCAACCAGCCTATGATTGGACAACAAAATAATTGACAACAGACTGATTAGCTCATCATTCTGCTCTCTTTCAGTATGTTTATTATTAGGATTACAATATATGTTTAATATATTAATAAATATAGAACTACAGTTGTTTGTTTAACTTTATTCATAAAGGGTACATCTTTGAAAAAAGAATGATACTGCTGTTGAATGTGGCAGCATGCCAGGCATTTATTAGCACAGACTTGTTCATTTATAAAAGGTCCACTTTAACTAAACTAGTAGGAGCTCTTTCTTTGTACTGGGGGATGGCAGTCTGCATTACTTGGTTGTACTAAGTTTTCTTCTTCTTTAGTAGATACTTTGGCAATAAGCACATATTCCCAAAGCAGCAAATATTGCTAGCGTTCTATCTAAATGGGCCCCTAATCCCAGTGCACCAAAACACTTTACACACTGCAGATCTGGTCATGCTTCCTCGCAATAATGGAACCTATTGCTTTTACTGAGTCCAGTGAGCCTTACTGACTAAATCTCGGAGGATTTGCTAGCTGTGTTATATATAAAAAGCTCACACAAGGTTTAGTATTAGATTTAACAAACACGCATGACATTTTGTTGTACAAACCATTGTGCAAGAAAGCCCAACCAAAATAAAAAAAAGCTTAAAATGGCTTTGAATCAAGCCTGCTGATTCAAACTGAGCTTACTCTGAAAGAGCGTAAGCAGGGGTTACCTTCGTTGTAAGCTGAACATCAAAATATTCAGTAGAGATCGTAATGAAAGCAGCTGAAATTAAATTGAAATCTCTATTAGTAGTATTAGAGCTTGGCCACCTCTTTCATCCCTTGAGTCTACCTATTGCCACTCTAATGGGATGGGCAACTTGACCGGCCAATAAAGAGGCTTCGGTGGTAAATGGGGACATGGTCAAGGTTGCACAGGAAAGGGTATGCTTTGTAGATAACCTCAGACGCCTATATTTTTTTATATGTGATTTCCACCAAATGTATTATCTGCTCATGCATTTTCATGATACACCAGTTAAATCATCGTGGGTTTTGATGGGTTCACTTTAAAGGGACACTATCACCAGTGTATATAGTTTCACACGATAACTGTTTTTACAATTACCTGTTTAACAAAAATATGACTATTGATTTACATAAAAACACACAATATTTTCAAAAGTATTGGGACACATGCCTTTACATGCACATGCACTTTAATGGCATCCCAGCCTTAGTCAGTAGGGTTCAATATTGAGTTGGCCCACCCTTTGCAGCTATAACAGTCCAACATCAGTGCCTGACCTCACAAATGCGCTTCTGGAAGAATGGTCAAACATTCCCATAGACACACTCCTAAACCTTGTGGACAGCCTTCCCAGAAGAGTTGAAGCTGTTTTAGCTCCAAAGGGTGGGCCAACTCAATATTGAACCCTACGGATTAAGACTGGGATGGCATTAAAGTTCATGTGCGTGTAAAGGCAGGTGGCCCAATACTTACGACAATGTAGTGTATGTATAACTGTAACTTCTACAGGGGAAACTTATTTTTCGCATTGGTTAACTCAAGAACAAACTCACCATAGGCCTGATGTGAAACAACTAGACCAACACACCACCCTGGTGTTTATTTGTATGTTTTCTCAAATAGATGGCAAACTTTATTTTGGTTTTGTGTTCAGCTTTAGAAGAGAGTCCCATTCCTCGTTTTCAGTGGATTTGACCACAATGGTTAGAGTAAACTGGGAAATATATGAAAAGGAACTCAAAACACATAAAGGTTGATTTATTGAAGGCCAATAGGCCCCTTACTTTGCAAGTGAGATTGCACTTTACAAGGTACATTTTTTCCAGAGCTTAATGAATGAGGGGAAATTTCACTCTGCAAAGAATACCCAATCAAATGCAAGGAAATAAAAATAACACTATTTTGTTTGCACATGATTGGACAATGAAAGTTAGCAGAGCTTACCCTCATTCACTTAACTTCGGGCACAATTCCCTTGCAAAGTGAACAGCCTATTTGCCCTTAGTAAATAGGTTACTAAAGGCAAATATACTGTGCACTGCACGTGCACTTGCTCCAGAGCTTAATAAATTAGGTAAACCTTCACTTTGCAAAGAATACTCAATCACATGCAAGAAAACTAAAAAAAAGATGTTTGTTTGTACATGATTGGATAATAGAAATTAGCAGAGTTTCCCCTCAGATCTAGAGCAAATGCACTTGCAGTACACAGTAAATTTGCCTTTAGTAAATCAACCTCAATGTCTTTACATGCCACCACACTATTCAAATATTTACAATATTTAATGATCTTAGGATGGACAATTGCCTTCTCACTTTGCATATAATGCATATAGAACTGTACCAATTACAAAAGTACAATCCAAAACTAAGCTACTGCTGGGGTGTATTATTACAAAGTCCAGAATACTTTGCATGAACAATGTCATGGAATTCCATACTAAATACCTCGATAGTAATGATTACAATATAAGTACAAGTACAAGTAAATGAAAAATTTGGCAGAAAAAGATCAATCCATAAAAAAGAAATTCCTAAAGAAAAAAAAAAAGTAAATACCAATTACAATTTCCTGTTAATTACAACCGTTTGTTGGAAACCATTAGCAGTTGCAAGCAAATTTGTAAGCTAAAATTTCTTCCATTTTCCCTTGGCTTAAAAAGAGCATGAAAGAGAAAATATAGAATATTTATAAAAGGTAAACCAAAATGTTTTTCTGCATTCAAATATAATGTAAGGTGTCAAGAATTGCAATAAATGGAGCAAACTGGATATTGATCTTCTCTTCCGCCAGTCTCCTGTGCCAGCTAAACTGCGTCCTCTAATTTTATTCCTCTCCCGGAGCGAAGAGACGTAAAGGGTTACAGGCTCAGTGTCCCCAGCCTCGTCATGAAATCCATTTCTTCTCAGGGCTGCTGGAGGTTACAAACAGCAAATCATCCGAGATATAATCTTTTCCTTGAAACTAATCTTTATTGAAGAACTCATAACCTCTTGTAACCTTCCTCCTGCTGCCTCCCAGCTCCTATCCCGCTTACAGTAAGCCTGACAGCTTTTGGGAAGAATGCCCGCTGTGGAATAAGATAAGAGGGGCCCACTTCCTCCTGCAAGGTGTCATGAGGCTTTTATATGATTTACGCCCTCCGCCGTTTGCCCACAACCAGCAGGTAATGTTTGTCCCCTGAAGTTCTTTTAACCACAAATGAACCGTGAACGCCAGCCGAGGAATAGACTGTGTTGATGTGTTAAATCCAAGACATAAAAAGCTGCAATGATCTCATTGTAGTTTATGAGCGGGTACCGGTTTGGCATTGACAGTTCAAGGTCCTCCAGTTCAGTGATTGGGAATGGGAGAACCGGTCTCACTGAATTATTGTCTTAAAGGGAACCTGTGAGAATAGAAATATGAAAGCTACCTTTCAATCATGGTTTTTAGAGACACAATTTAAAGGAGAAGTATAACCAAAGCTATTGTGGCTATACTTCTCCTGTAGGTCACAGGAATTTGTTCTGCACTCCTGTGACCAGTTTTCAGCTGACAGCGGGCTAAATTCTGCTGTTGGTTGATGTCACTAAGCCAGTCTAGGCTCTGACCATATGGTCAGGATCCACCCAGAAGCCTGGACCGGAACCTGGCTCAGCCTCTAAGCCATCTGATGAGAGCCTGAGCCAGCCCTTCCTGCCCCTCAACAGCCCAGTGCTCCAGTGAGGGCTGGAGGGGCAGAGCAGAGAGCCGGTGACTGACAGTCACCGGCTCTCTGCTCAGCACAGAGAAGGAGAACTGAGTAGAGTCAGTGGGAGACAGATGTAGCATCTGATCGATGCTGCATCCACCTAGGTGAGTATAAATGTTTGTTTTTTTTAGAAGAGAAACTTCTCTTTTACATGTATTGCTTTCATGTGTTTTTACACATAACAAATCCCAGACTTTATCATCTCTTGCAGATCAGCGCTTCAACAGGGAGAGGGAGGGGAAGCACTTGGAGCCAACCAGGCTGTGATATGCTGACAGGGAGCATGCTGGGAAGAAGAGAGCCAAGTGAGTAGAGTTCAAGTTTAATAGTGTCTTGCTGCTGCTATATTGTCCAACAGGCAGCAGACAGAGAGGTGGCACCACTGTATTCCATAATGTTAGCAGAGAAAGTGGTGTCACCCTTCTGGCTGTGCTGTCTTTGCAGAATTACAAATCCTTTAGCAGATAAAACAGTTCTTATATGTGTATTTAAATTGGACAATGTGCTCTTGCCTGGAATTCAGCTTTAAGGCTACGCTTAGATTTACGGCTAAATTGTTGCGCCTCTGAAAAGCGAACCATGTTTGGAAATGATGCCTGCTCAGCACCTGCTTTAACCCTGTAAACATGCCACAGCCACGTATAATGTACGCAATTGTGGGGCATTTGTGGTGTGCCTCCATTCGCTTGAAAAGGGGGAATCCTTTTTGGTGGGGGCACAAAGTATCCTGAACCCCCCAGTCTGACAGTTTGTAGCCTATGGAGGAGGTGAGTGGGAAGATTTTTATGCCCCCCCCCCCACCTCAAGTCTTAATGAGCAATGCTTTGGAGGTGTCACCCTGATCTCAGCTTCACTACCTATTTAGTTAATACTCTCGCATATGCAAAGCAAAAATTCAGACTTAACTAGTGTGGCGTGTTGGTTCTGAGTCACAGAGTCATAAAATGGTAAAGCCAGGTTAAGGTTAATGACATTGAAGCCTGCACCTTTAAAAAGCAAGTTAGTACTGGCAGCTTCCATGTTTCTGGTTCACAGGTTTTCAATAAAGCGAACCTTGCAAGAAATAAAAGGATGCCATTGCTGACCTCCTTCAAATAGAACTAGTTACCTGGCTGTCTCCAGCTTCAGTACTATGCAAGTTACTGACCTAGAACAAGCATTAAACTCTGAAATCCTGAATGAAGTCAAAACTCCTGATCAGCATACTTATTCTTGATCACAGCCTTTAGAAAGAAGGTAATGAAACCACTGAATCAGCAGGACAGCCAGGCAACTAATATTTTTAGGGATCGGCACTTGAAGTTTACATATTTTCTTTTGTTAATTAATCCCTTGAATTTGTCCTGCATGGACTAAAAAATACATCTGCACCTTTCTTCACAATGCAGCACAACGTAACAAATGTAACATGTTAGTTACCATGCATTGCAATACACTGCAATGCAGACGCAGTTCCTCAGTTGGTTAAGGTGACATTGAAAATGAATGGTGCGAAAGGGTCGTTATGTAGACCTGAACTCAAAAAAGTGAAGATCTGCTATGTGTTAGGAAACATATGGAAATGCTAACTGTGTCTAAGCAGCACCCTGAAAATACTACCTTTGCCTTGAATACCTCCTTAAAGCCCATCACCGGGGGCAAAAACGTTTTCCCATGCAGTGTCTGCAGTCCACGGGATAACTGCTCATTTTTGTCTAGGGGAGAGGAGAAAGGTGATTTACTAACCTAATCCTCTGATCCTCCTAGCACAAGACAGGTCCGTGTTCCAGTGGTCTTGAATAGTGGACTGTTTCTGATATCGTCAAGCGCAGAGCAGGCTCCATAGAGCAGAAACACTCCACCGCTGAAACGTGAAGGCGCTGTTTTCTGGTGCAATGAAGGATCCCCTAGACAAAACGAGTAGTTAACCTGTGCAATGTGGGCACAGCCCCACTGCATGGAAAAAAATGTTGCCCAGAGTTGGGATTTAAAAACAGCTATGCACTTCCAGGTATGTGACTGAGCATTACTGTAACTACAGCCTACTGACTGTTAGTCTTACAAGATTTGGATTGTAATTGGGTAAATTTATTACTCTGCTGCTCACTGTCCCTTTTTACAGTAAGCTTTGACATAAGTAACCAAAATCCTACCTCCATCAAGATGAAGGCCCGAAACAGAAAATACATTTGGAAGGATAGCATTGGAATCTTATGGTTATCCTAATGAATAGGGTTGGCATCTTATCTTGCCACATGACTTCCACTGTCTTCTTGGTCTTCAACTAAGAGAATCTGAGATTGAAGTGCCACACTGATATTTCATCGTCCAGATATAAAGTTATTTAATATTAGAATTATTATGTTATTAAGATAAAACTTGTGTCACAAAGCCAATACATTTTGGGGGTCAACCCTCTTCATCAGGGCTTGAAAAGAAAGGTAATATATTGGACTGATGCAAAATATGATTTATTTTTGTCAGCAGCTTGGTAGAACAGCTCTCTGACCCAATAATGCAATGGCTTTGTGATTACAAGTATTATCTTACTTTGGAATACATCTGATTAAATGATTAAAGTGTGGAGTTGATTTAGTGTGGAGTTTCAATCTTAGATTACCTACACACAGAGACACAGTGCAGAACAAGGCATGGTAAGTCAGTAATGGGTAAAAGATCATACAGAGACCACAGGCAATACTGGAGACTAATGCCCCGTACACACGATCGGACATTGATCGGACATTCCGACAACAAAATCCATGGATTTTTTCCGACGGATGTTGTCTCAAACTTGTCTTGCATACACACGGTCACACAAAGTTGGTCGGAAATTGCGAACGTCAAGAACGCAGTGACGTACAACACATACGACGAGCCGAGAAAAATGAAGTTCAATAGCCAGTGTGGCTCTTCTGCTTGATTCCGAGGATGCGTGGAACTTTGTGCATCAGAACTGTGTACACACGATCGGAATTTACGACAACGGATTTTGTTGTCGGAAAATTTGAGATCCAGATCTCAAATTTTGTGTGACGGAAAATCTGATGGAAAATGTCCGATGGAGCCTACACACGGTTGTAATTTCCGACAAGAAGATCCTATTGAACATTTTCCATCGGAAAATCTGACCGTGTGTACGGGGCATAAGTCCTTTGCCCCATGGGTAACAGCTTTCAGAATTTGGTCCTCTTTAAAGCGGAAATTTACGAAAACAACTTGATAAAAATAATGCTCTTTAGCAAGGAACATAAATTCCACATTTATAACTAGGCTACCAACATTAGTGTGTGCTGTAAATTGCCTGCAGCATTGCTCCTGTTTCTTCTTCCTGGAGGCTGCCATTTTGCTGAAGCCCAGACACCCCAAGCAGCAGTAAATCTTTAGGCTGTCAGCAGATCAGCCTCTACATTTTCAGCACAGTACCAAAAAAATAGAGAGCAACTGAGCTTGTGCAGAGCAGGGTGAGACAGTGTATTACTACATTTTGAACAGTGTAGGTGCTTATTTTTAATGTTTATAGGAGCCAGCCTGAGGTGAATCCAGCAAGACTTAATTTTCTGACTAAAGTTCCACTTTAAGAATGAGCCAATTTCTCAATTCCTGCACAGTTACATGACAAACGTTAACTATAAAATAACAGCTGGATGGAAGTAACAAAATCTGTACACTGGGACCTTTAATATTACTGTGAATCAGAGGCATCTGTGAGTCACAGCTGCAATTATTGTGCCTGCTTAATACACTCTGCAGTATCTCCTGGCAGATATTGATATCATGTATTGCTGATCCTAAATAATATGATAATACACTTACCACGCACGCAATTATGAATGATGTACTCATTCTGGAGTATTGGTTTGTGTGTTACAGCGTCGCATAGTAAATATTTATTAACATTTCGTTTTTATACATAGTGAGTGGATGTACTCCATAATAACCTTCAGAAAGAAGAGTATGTCGTTTTTGATCTCTAATCAGATACTGTTTTTTTTTTCTTCTACAGGTTGGAAAAAGAGCACAAGTATCTCACTGGTTGGTATTGTTAAACCACTGCATGTTCCCTGATGTAGAAATCTAAGAAAAGTAGACTGCAATGGCAGTACCCCAAATGGAAACTTAGTAATGTACAGGGCATAAGGTATAGGGCATCAGGCTGGTAAAGGGGTAAGATTTCTTGAAACGCGTCCCAATAAGATCAAGTAGACAGCTGTCAGAGGAGTCAGGTGTTTGCATCACATGTACAGCTAGCTTCTATTCTATACAGTAATACCTTGGATTATGAGTAACGTGATCTCTGTCATGTTCTAGTGAGCCCACCCCCCCCCTACAGTTAGAACACACTGAGGGAACACACTTAACCCCTTGATCGCCCCCTAGTGTTTAAGCCAGTGACATTTATACAATAATCAGTGGATATTTTTAGCTCTGATCGCTGTATAAATGTCAATGGTCCCAAAATAGTGCCAAAAGTGTCCAATCTGTCCGCCGCAATGTCGTGGTCACGATAAAAATCGCAGATCACCTCCATTACCAATAAAAAGGAAATTATAAAAATGCCATAAATCTATCCCCTATTTTGTAGACGCTATAACTTTTGCGCAAACCAATCAATATACGCTTATTGCGATTTTTTTTTACCAAAAATAAGTAGAAGAATACATATCAGCCTAAACTGAGGAAAAAAATACTTTTTTTATATTTTTGGGGGATATTTATTATAGCAAAAAGTAAAAAAAATTTTTTTTAAATTGTCAGTCTTTTTTAGTTTATAGTGCAAAAAATAAAAACCGCAGAGGTGATTAAATACCACCAAAAGAAAGCTCTATTTGTGGGAAAAAAGGACGTCAATTTTGTTTGGGTGCAACGTCGCACCGTGCAAATGTCAGATAAAGCGATGCAGTGTCGTATCACAAATAATGCTCTGGGGGAAAAATCTTCCGGGGCTGAAGTGGTTAAGACCGACTCTGAGTTAGCCTTCAGAGAGACACCAGGGCTCAGAGTGGAGCATTTAGCGCTGGGAAACTGTCAGGAATAGAAATGTAACAGCTTTCCACGCATGACTCCCTGGTCCCTATGACGCCAAAGGCTGCTGGCGTCATAGTGCTGATGACTCGTACCCGCCCCATTTACCTGCCAGCTGGGAAATTCCCTGGCAACAGCTGAAAGTAAACAAAGGGGCGTGGATGTTTATGACATCATTGTCCAAATATGGCCATGACCATATTTGTCTCTAGAATCTCACCCCTTTATTTACTTCCAGCTGTCAGCCAGGGTATCCCCTAGCTGGCACCAGAATGGGAATGAGTCATCTGTTGCTTTGCAGGCAACTGCATCCTAGATAGCATGCACTGAGGATGGAGTGTCCACAGTATGAACATTCCAGCCTCATTACACTCAATACGTTGGTGAGCGTACCTGTTCCCAACAAGAGGAGTGAGGGAATTCCCCAGAAAAAGTCTACAGATATGTAGCATTTTACGGAGAAATAGTGGCAATTCCGTTACCAGATTTTTGGCAATAATATATGAAACTTGTATTCCCTCTGGGACAATAAGATGTTTGCAGGCACAGGCTACATATACATGGGTTGGTATAATTCCAAACTCAGCAAGCAGATTGTTAAGTGACTTGAAATGTAATTGCTTTCCTTGTGAACAAAAAAAAAATCTTTTAGTCCACTTATACATTCAATGAAAAATTGATAGGGTTATTATAGCACTATGTGCTGTGTGTAATTATCTGCAATTCTTCATAGGTGAAAAGTTTTTTTCTTTTGCGCTGTAACTGCAATTCCTCTTCTATGATTTTATGTACACCACTATGAGATATATGGCACTTTATAAATAAAATATGATGGTAGTATAAAGGATAATGTATACTATGCTGTAAAGTCAATTTGTACTGTACTTCTCTTGTTTGCTGCTCAGTACAATTGAAGAGTAGCTCTTCATATAAAGTAGACAACTTGCTGGCTCTGATAGCCCATTTTTAACCTCTACCCACCCACCATCCCTTTAAACATTTATGAACACCTGGGGAGAGGGGAATTGGGAAGTATCGGCAATCATGTGACACATGGTCAGAAGCTGGTCCTGCCAGCTACCAATCTTTAGTATGGACCAAGAGGTGTCTTTGACAGCTCAGTCTTTGAGGTAGGAGTATGCAGTAAGCTCGCTCTCAGCCCATAAACATCAGCCGCCCAGTGGCGTATATGTCCGCCATGTGGACCCTACCACTCACCCTTTTGCTACCGCATATATCTGTTAGATGGTCATAAAGAGATTAATGCAGTTGTGGTTGATAAAAAAAGGAAAAGTAAAGGGACAAGTTGGAGACAGAACCACCGCATAACACATCTGTTCCGGACAATACAAAAAAATATTTCCTGCAGAAAACATCTTGTAATGTAACAATTTCATCACTTCCCTTAGATGGTAGGTCCACCTTTTTATCACCTACCACTAATTGCATTGTAATGCAAGTATGCATACATGCAAAATTTTTACCTTGCAATTTAAGAATGTTTTCATAAAAAAATAAAAATAAAAATGATTGGCTTATGTTATATTTTAACTTCTTTCTCTGTCTTTGCTTTCTTTTTGTATTTAAAAGGCAACGTAATGAGGCTAATGAGGTGCCATTTTTTGACACAAGAATATGTTTAGGATGGTTGAAAGGAGCTTCCCTAACCCTCAGGAGCCATTTAAAGCCAATCAAACCCTTAAAAACACCCTAATTTTGTCACCCCCGGGGCAATTTAGGAAATAACAACCACAGGTCAATTGGCTTCAGTATAAATCACACAAATAGGAAACATAAGGGAAATACAAAGACACTGAATTTCAAAAGAGCCAACTTCCCTAAACTACGAACCTTGCTAGAAGATATAAATTGGGATAAAATCTTAGGAACAAAAAACACGGAGGAGAGATGGGTTCGCTTTAAGAGCATATTAAGTAAGTGCATTAACCAGTGCATCTCCTTGGGTAATAAATTTAAAAGAGCGAACAAAAGTCCTGGATGGCTTAACTCCACTGCAAAAATGCATATAAAAGCAAAGGAGAATATTGGTGTGCATTAAAAAAGGGATCAACTCCAGAGATAAAAACGATGATTCTCCCACTCTACAAGACTCTGGTCCGGCTGCACCTAGAGTATGCTGTCCAGTTCTGGGCACCAATCCTCAGGAAGGAAGTACTGGAAATGGAGTGAGTACAAAGAAGGGCAACAAAGCTAATAAAGGGTCTGAAGGATATTAGTTATGAGGAAAGATTACGAGCACTGAACTTGTTCTCTCTGGAGAAGAGATGCTTGAGAGGATATACGATTTCAATAGGGATAGAACTTTTTTGCAGAAGGGAGTTTAAGACATGTAGCCACTCATTAAATTTAGAAGAAAAGAGGTTTAACCATAAACTACGTAGAGGGTTCTTTACTGTAAGAGCGGCCAGGATGTGGAATTCCCTTCCACAGGTGGTGGTTTCAGCGGGGGGGCATCGATAGTTTCAAAAAACTATTAGATAAGCACCTGAACGACCGCAACATACAGGGATATACAATGTAATACTGACGTATAATCACGCACATAGGTTGGACTTGATGGACTTGTGTTTTTTTTCAACCTCACCTATGTAACTATGTAACTATATGATTACAATGCATTATGCCAAAATGATGACATTTGTGACATCTAACAGTTTTTGCCAGCATTTAAGGGAAATTAAAGGGATTGTAAACCCTTTTTTTTAAAATAACAAACATGTCATAGTTACTTACCTCCACTGTGCAGTTAGTTTTGCACAGAGTGGCCCAGATCCTAGACATCAGGGGTCCCCCGGCGGTGCTGGTTGCTCTTCCGCGCATCGAGTGTCCACATTGGAGAAGGCTCTCCAACGTGCGGGCGCATAGGATGCATTAAGGTGAAAAAACATGAGGGTTTACATCTAAGGATGAGCTGAACACCCCCTGTTTCGGTTCACACCAGAACACCCGAACATGCAAAAAACTAGGACGAACAAACGAACATCGTTAATGTCTATGGGACACGAACATGAAAAATCAAAAGTGCTCATTTTAAAGGCTTTTTTTTTTTTCATATTGTCATCGGGCGGCGTGATAGAAGATGAATGGACATCGCTGGACATTTTTATTTTTTTATCTTTTAATAAAGGACATGTCCCTAAGTGTCTCCTGTCTTTTTTACTGTTTTTGACACTTTTTTGTGAAATGCTAGGGGCACAATGTACCGTTACCAATTCACATAGGGGGAGAGGCCCGGGATCTGGGGGTCCCCTAATAAAGAGGGCTTCCAGATTCCGATAAGCCCCCTGCCCACATACCCCGACAACCACCAGGCAAGGGTTGTGGGGATGAGGCCCTTGTCCCTATCAACATGGGGACAAGGTGCTTTGGGGGGGCTACTCCAAAGCACCCTCCCCATGTTGAGGGCATGTGGCCTGGTACGGTTCCAGAGGAGGGGCGCTCTTGTCCCCCCTCTTTTCCTGCGGCCTGCCAGGTTGCGTGCTCGGATAAGGGTCTGGTATGGATTTTGGGGGCCCTATGCCATTTTTTTCCATTTTGGCGCAGGGTTCCCCTTAAAATCCATACCAGACGCAAAGGGCCTGGTAATGGACTGGGGGGAACCCATGTCTTTTTTCAATGAGTTTAATCTATATTGCCGAGACTCGACAATTCATTACAGCCGTGATCAGTTTTAAATGACATTTTTCCTTTAGAAATGTCATTTTGCTGCGGGACTGTTCTAAACACGGGATTACTGCGTTACTTTACAGTCCTACTATAGACACTCCCCAGGCACAATATTTAAAGTAATATTTAATTTTTATTGTTTCACTTTAAGCATTATTAAAATCACTGCTCCCTAAAAAAACGTCTGGGTCCCCAAACACTTTTTATGACAATAACTTGCATATAAGCCTTTAAAATGAACTTATGCTCGGGCCGAACTGTTCGCCCATCCCTATTTACAACCCCTTTAAGTCTTTATTTCTCATTCCTATAGACTGGCAGATGGTTGTTGGATTGATTGAGACTAAGAGATGAAGATTGTCTCTGATGGGACCTACTTAGTGGATTTCTCAGGTACAATTTGGACTTGTCAGGTTTATGCAACACCATGCCCACCTGTGAGAGTTCTGCCCACTTTTAGGAAAACACAACTTAAAAGTGAGTTGAGTTCTAGGAGTGGTTATTAATTAGAAAGTTGAAAGAGTAACTCTGCTTCTTCTGAGAGCAATGTAAATTGCAGGGACTTTGTAGCAAAGTCCTACTATGTGTTGCTCTGAAGAAATAACTGTTTGTGAAACCATGTTCTATGGATACTGATACTGAATTGGAGCGTCTGTGTTCATTATAATCAGCTGGTGCATTCTCAGTGCTCTAATGAGAAAAGCTGCACTGCCTGCATCCCTGTAGAAGTATTTATCCCTGGGGAGTATCTTGACAAAATGTAAATTTCTGTTGCAGGTGGTGCCAGGTGTTTGACTTGTATCTTAATGCAGACTTCTGAGAAAATCATTGAGGCAATAACACAAACAGAAAATGAGATTTCTGGGGGTGTTCTGCACATCAAGGATGTACAGACTGCCTTCAGATTGGCATATTGCATTGAATTTTACAGAAAATTACAGTGCTGCAGATTAAAAATAAAAGGTATTTAATATTAAATTACAACATTGGCTTGTGTAGCAATTGTATATGCTATATTATTTTTTTATTGTTATTATTTGCTACTTTTTTCCATTAAAGTGGATATACCCTTTAACAGGGATTCCTGTACTCAGAGTCAGTTCAAAATATTATGATTATACAGATATCATTACTATAATATCATTATTGTTAGTATCATTTGCAGTTTAAGTTCCCCATTCCATCAAGTGTAAGTCTATACATAAAATAGCACTGTATTTAATAATAGGATCTCAAGGGGATACAATCTAAGCAATCTCTCTAAGATTATCTCATTTTTTTTGATCTTTGTAATTAAGCTTTTCTGAACATTAATTACTAAAGCACATAACCTCTTTTCTATAATTTGATGTTCTTGATAATGTTTCCTCGCATTCTACATGTTCTTTTTCATTTCATCCTATAAAAGCTGAAATCAAACTTGGCTGTCTCGCCACATACTGACTGTTCTCCCTTTCCTGCACTGCAGATGCCCTGGCTTGTCTACTTGTTGAGGAACACAGATGAATTGTTGATTCTATCTTTACTCAGATTTCTGATGGATCAATAGAGGAAAGGCTTGTTCTTCATCAGTGCCAGATTACCAAATAGGCAGAGTAGGCGCTGGCCTATGGGCCCCACACTGCTTAAGGGCCCCTGTGACAACAGATCAAAATAATATTGATTTAATCTTAAAAGAAAAAAACAACAAACTTTTCTTAAATTGTTTACAAAAGATAGAAAAAAAAATGAATCAACTCAAAGAAACTAAAACTTTACATTAAAGACTCTATAGAGAAAATACTGTATTAAAATAATGTAGCCGATAAACGACATAAACCATACACATCAGGTTCACATTACAGTTTGTCTCATTAAAGCTCATCTTCTTTCAGCTGTCAGTTTGTAAAAAAAATGTGGTGCAACCTACGTACATGTCATGTACAGTGGTAATGGCCATCTCTATCTAGCGGCCAACATGCACACAACTTAGTTTACTGTTAATCAACTAGAGCATGCACACAAGAAACCTCCAGAAACCTGCAAGGTGCCCAAAGGTTTCAACTACCTATGGGCCTCCACAGATTTAAATCCAGCACTGTTCATTATTGCTGCTTCCTACTGTTCTGCACTGCTTTTCTGTGGGAAATGGGGTGTCAGCCAGAACTATTTAAGTGGTAAAGTTTGTATGTTATGAAAGATTAGTACTGGTGACTGTCCAATTCACATAATATGTCAGAATGAGAAATAAAATAAGTAAAGTGTTCTCCTTTGCACTGTAGACTGTCTATCATTGTTTAGGTTTATGTTACCTATATGGAAAAAGTCTCTTGTTCATTTTGAAGAAATGCTGTCAAACAAATCCTCCATAATAATATGTAAAGTAAATCTATGGGCACACCTTAGCTTCTAAAGAGGTCCCCTGGTCCACAACTCCAAGTGCCTTTTGTAACCTTAGATTGTTTCCAGATCTTCAAAACCTAGGAAGGTCTGTTACAAAAATATCAACCATGGCATCTCTGGTCAAGCACTGTCTTTTACTGGCCAGTAAGGCCAACAATCACATTTGGTGGCCAATAGGAAGACTTAAGTGTGTGAGGAGGTGTGCCAGAGTATGCGCTGAAGACAATTCTTGCATTTGTGAAGGCACCTGGTGGGCCAATTTATTATAGGTATCATGAGCTCAAAGATTTTAAAATGTACTCTCCAATCAAAAGTTTAGCAGTTGAACACAGGGTCATTGTGTCGTTTATTTCTGCACTAAGAGGAGGTCTGTTCACCTATACTCTGTCATCTTATGAATCTGTTTCATAGAGGAAGACACCTGCAGTTTCAGAAAGCTTTTAGGGTTAGTATTGGACACTAGATACAAGAAATGCATTGGTGGCCAGTGGCACCTGTGAACAGAGACTTCATCAGTACTGGTCAAGTGTTCTCAGTTGGAACCAGAATGGACATAGACACACTCCTATGTTTCATAGGAACTAGAATCTTTTGTAAACACCTAATGACAGTTTGTGGCCAATAATTATTGTAAACTTTCTCACAAGTTACGTTGAACAACCAATTTGTGTGGCTAGCTGAAGATTTTTTTTGCAATTTGAAATGCCAATACATTTATGTTCAAAGGGTTGTGCTGTCTACAGGGATTGTGTTCTTTGTGTTTTACAAAAGTTCCATCCATTTCTGTTATCTTTGACTTTACTGGGTGGCAAAGTGGTGATCAATGTTTATTAAGCTCCAACACACTACATTATAGGAAAACCTGATTGCTAATTAATCCTCATTAAAGCAAGATAATTAAACCTGTTGGAGTCTTAGGTTTGGCTTCCCAGTTAACCCCACAGTGGATTATTGTTGTTTTTAGCATGAATGCTGGACATCAAGTGTCTGAAATGCATTCGGTTATTTCACTTAGGCTTGCCATAGGCAGAAAGTACTTAAAGAGGAGTTCCAGTCAAAAAAAAAAAAAAATTAAAAGTCAGCAGCTACAAATACTGCAGCTGCTGACTTTTAATTGGACACTTACCTGTCCCTGGGTCCAGCGATGCGGGGGATTGAAGCCCCGCTCGTCTCCCCCTCCTTTCAGCGGTGCCGGTATTGCAACTGTGGGCGCTGGGCTGTGGCTTCACAGCCTGGCACCCACTGCGCATGCGCGAGCGGCGCCGAGCGCCGTGATTGGCCGCTCAGTCACCTGGGACCTGTAATGGGTCCCAGATGATTGACAGGAGGGAGGGAGCAGAGTCGAGCCCTTTCTGTGCCGAGGGGGAAGTGATGTCACCAGCCCAGGCACTGGAAGAGGCAGACTACGAGGGACCCCCTAGCAACAGGCATTTAGAGGTAAGTAAAAAAAAAAAAAAATAGCCAAATTTTTTTTGTATTTTTTTTAGGATTTTTCATGTAGTTTTTTTTTTTTGGGTGGAACCCTGATCAGCAGAATTCATATTTCACTCAACACACACATCAAATGTTTGCTACAAGTCAAGCGATCTTCTCATTACTGCCAAGCTATAGGTCATCCATACCCCACCAAACCTCTCACTGAGCATTATGGACTGTGATCTGCATGACTGCTGAAGAATCTCAGAGATTTTCCGTAGAGACACTGGAAAATTTCTGTGCGGTATAATATGCGCTTCCAATGGTCTCAAGTGCTCAATAACAATGGTCACAAGGTAACATTGTTGGCATATATTCAGACTTCAATATGACAGACCCTGAGTCCAGAGAATGCAGAGCTGTCCAAACTTAGCCCTTGAGGGTTGTGATTTGACATCAGAAAAGCATATGATACTAAAGAAAAAAGATCAGGGGCCAAAAATACATTTAAGTATCATCTACTGTACGTAAAACAGACATTATGTCCACATTATGGTGTAGCAGAGTTGTTGCTTTGCACAAAAAGATTAGACATTGGTGCTGTGGTCTACATATATAGATGACATTACAGAATGTGAGAAAGAGTGAAAATCTAGAGTTGGTGCTTTTCCACAAGAGATTTGCAGGAAGGACAGGGAGAAGAGTTTGTAAATTAGGATTGATAATGGGAAAAGTGAGCTAAAATCTATATAATGCAGGGACTAATAAAGATTTGGTCAAGTGTGTGACCACTGATGTGAGGGTGAGAAGAGGACCATTAGGTCTGGCCAAAGGAGAATGTTAGCGTCAGATGTTTGTTGGCAGCAGATATGATAAGGTCACTTGGGTATTTTAAAATGACTCATAACTATAGTATCGATATTATTAGCAAGGAACTTGAGAAACTATGCAGCGAAATAGGAAGGTAGTAGCTGGAGCAAGAGGAAGAGAGGTGACTATAGATACAAACAAAACAAAATAGGAATGTACAGAAATAATTATTATAAAAGGACTGTGCTAAGCTAAGATAGGGCCAGTTTAGGCGCCATGTTTATTACCACACCTACAATATCTGACAAATGTGAGTACACCCCTCACATTTTTGTAAATATTTTATTACATCTTTTCATGTGACAACACTGAAGAAATTACACTTTGCTACAATGTAAAGTAGTGAGTGTACAGTTTGTATAACAGTGTAAATTTGCTTTCCCCTCAAAATAACTCAACACAGCCATTAAAGTCTAAACCACTGGCAACAAAAGTGAGTACACACTTAAGTGAATATGTCCAAACTGGGCCCAAAGAGTCAATATTTTGTGTGGCCACCATTATTTTCCAGCACTGCCTTAACCCTCTTGGGCATGGAGTTCACCAGAGCTTCACAGGTTGCCACTGGAGTCCTCTTCCCCTCCTCCATGACAACATCACAGAGCTGGTGGATGTTGGAGACCTTGCGCTCCACCACCTGAGGATGCCCCACAGATGCTCAATAGGGATTAGGTCTGGAGGCATGCTTGGCCAATCCATCTCCTTTACCCTGAGCTTCTTTAGCAAGACAGTGGTCGTCTTAGAGGTGTGTTTGGGGTTGTTATATTGGAATACTGCCCTGCGGCCCAGTCTTCGAAGGGAGGGGATCATGCTCTGCTTCAGTATGTCACAACACATGTTGGCATTCATGGTTCCCTTAATGAACTGTAGCTCCCCAGTGCTGGCAGCACTCATGCAGCCTCAGACTATCACTCCCACCACCATGCTGTAGGCAAGACACACTTGTCTTTGTATGCCTCACCTGGTTGCCGTCACACATGCTTGACACCATCTGAACCAAATAAGTTTATCTTGGTCTCATCAGACCACGGGACATGGTTCTTAGTCTGCTTATCTTCAGCAAACTGTTTGCGGGCTTTCTTTTGCATCATCTTTAGAAGAAGCTTTCTTTTGGGACAGCAGCCATGCAGACCAATTTGATGCAGTGTGCAGTGTATGGTCTGAGCACTGACAGGCTGACCCCCCCACCCCTTCAACCTCTGCAGCAATGCTGACAGCACTCATACGTCTATTTGCCGAAGACAACCTCTGGATATGACGCTGAGCACGTGCACTCAACTTCTTTGGTCGACCATGATGAGGCGTGTTTTGAGTGGAACCTGCCCTGTTAAACCACTGTATGGTCTTGGCCACTGTGCTGCAGCTCAGTTTCAGTCTTGGCAATCTTCTTATAGCCTAGGCCATCTTTATGTAGAGCAGCAATTCTTTTTTTCAGATCCTCTTTGCCATGAGGTGCCATGTTGAACTTCCAGTGACCAGTATGAGAGAGTGAGAGCAATAACACCAAATTTAATACACCTGCTCCCCATTCACACCTGAGACCTTGTAACACTATCGAGTTATATGACACCGGGGAGGGAAAATGGCTAATTGGGCCCAATTTGCACATTTTCACTTAGGGGTAAACTCACTTTTGTTGCCAGCGGTTTAGAAATTAATGGCTGTGTGTTGAGTTATTTTGAGGGGACAGCAAATTTACACTGTTATACAAGCTTTACACTCACTACTTTACACTGTAGCAAAGTGTCATTTCTTCAGTGTTGTCATATGAAAAGATATAATAAAATATTTACAAAAATGTGAGGGGTGTACTTACTTTTGTGAGATACTGTATGTGTAGGGGTAAATTGTTAATTTCTGTAAAGTGGGTTGCACAGTATGAGAAAATCAGAAGAAATATTCCTTACGAGGAACGGTTGTTCAATTTTTGTATAGTGTGTACACAACTTTCGATACCCGATTCAGACTTTCCAAACAAAAATTTCCAAAGGGACAAACTCCAAAATGTTTCTCATACGTGAACAGAACTGAAGATTTTCATTTAATGCGTGCTGTTTTCCTATGAGAAAAATTGTATACGATAGACTGCACATGATCAGAAGCAATAAACAACTATAATGCCGCGTACACACGAGCGGACTTTACGGCAGACTTTGCCCCGGGGACGGGATTTCGTCAGACAATTCGATCGTGTGTGGGCTCCAGCGGACTTTGTTTTCTCAAAAGTTGGACGGACTTAGATTTGAAACATGTTTTAAATTAATCCGTCGAAATCGAGTCCGGTCGAACAGTCCGCTCGTCTGTATGCTAGTTCGACAGACAAAAAGCCACGCTAGGGCAGATATTGGCTAATGGCTATGAACTTCCTTATTTTAGTCCGGTCGTACGTCATCACGTACGAATTCGACAGACTTTGGTGGATTGTGTGTAGGCAAGTCCGTTCATTCAGAAAGTCTGTCGTAAAGTACGTCGAAAAGTCCGCCGGGCAAAGTCTGCCGTAAAGTCCGACCGTGTGTACGCGGCATAAGTTAAACAAAAAGAAGCCTATGTAGTTTGAGAATTTTTGTACAATTAGTACCATCCTCAGTTTCAACTTGCTGTGAAACATCCAGTGCGCAGCAGGTGAGAGAGAAATAAGGGCCACAGAAAGAAAACAATATTAGAGAGGTTTTAACTATTTCCCTTAAATGTTGGCTACAAATTTATTTTAAATTCAGTGTATATTCTGCTAGAGGAATTTTCTTTTTCACTATAAAGCACAGATTAATCAAGACATATTGTCAATGGATTGTACACAATGGACCAGATGGACCATTCCAACCGATATGACCATAGGTGATGTTCAATTAGGCAACAGCGTTTGCAAATATCTCTGGCCAACCTCACTGTAGGCAGTGTGGAAGTGATAAAGAAAGGGGTTAATATTATTATGGCTCCAAGAAGTAATGGGCTGTAATTTAACGAGTAATCCCTGTAAAGCCAATTAATAAACATGAACCAGCGCTTGCCAAGCTCATAAACATTGGACTTATATTCCCCTGGGGCCTACTCTGGAGAAATGCACGAAACCAAAATGGCAGCTAACGCAAATTACACCACATATATCACTGCAATGTGTAGAGATGTCTCTGTCGACTCAGCACTTACTGACAAACTGTGTTAGCTATTAACAATCACTGCTACACAACAATAATGTTCCTGCTTCATCCACAATATCAGTATATGAAGAACCCGAATTCACAATGCTACATTTTTTTCAAAAAGCTACCTGTCCAAGGTCAGTCCACCCTAAACTGACATTTTATCCGTCCCTGCAGAGAGATTTCCCCCTTACCACACGCTCCAGATTGTAGAGAAAAAACAGAACAGAGCTATGAGTTTAGGTGCACACTTAATGGCAGGTGTGTCCCAACGTTAACCACTTGCTTACTGGGCACCTAAACCCCCCTCCTGCCCAGACCAATTTTCAGCTTTTAGCGCTGTCACTCTTTGAATGACAATTGCGCGGTCATACAATACTGTACGCAAATGAAATTTTTATCATTTTTTTCCCACAAACAGGGCTTTCTTTTGGTGGTATTTGATCACCTTTGGGTTTTTTATATTTTGTTAAAAAAGTTTAAAAAGACCAATTTTTTTTTAAAAAAATACAAAACCGTTTCATATTTTGTTAATAAATTTTACAAACAGGTAATTTTTCTCCTTCATTGATGTACACTGATGAGGCTACACTGATGGGCACTGATAGGCTGCACTGATAGGCTGCACTGATGGACACCAATAGGCTGCATTGATGGGAACTGATAAGGCGACACTGATGGGCACTGATAAGGCGACACTGATGGGCACTGATAAGGTGGCACTGATGGGCACTGCTAAGGTGCCACTGATGGGCACTAATAGGCAGCACTGATGGGCACTGATGAGGTGGCACTGGTGGGCACTGAGATGTGGCACTGATGGGTGGCAATGATGGGCGGCACTGAAGGGCATTGATAGGTGGCACTGGAGGGCACTAATAGGTGGCACTGATAGGTGGCACTGATGGGTGGCAGTGATGGACACTGATGGGTGGCAGTGATGGGCACTGATCGGCACTGGTAGGCGACACTGATAGGCAGCACTGCTAGGTGGCACTGATGAGGCACTGATTGGCACCACTGGTGGGCATTGATAGGTGGCACTCGTGGGCATTGATAGGTGGCACTGATGTACTGGTGGGCACTGATTGGTGGGCACTGTGGGCACTGATTGGTGGGCATTGTGGGCACATATGAGGCGGCTTCGCCTCTCCCTGCTCGGGACTGATGTCTCTTCAACAGAAGCCGGTGATTGGCTTTTTTTTTCTCCTCGCGCTGTCAGCGTGACAAGAAATAAAAAACGATTACCGATCCTCTGTTTACATCATGTTATCAGCTGTCATTGGCTGACAGCCGATCACGTGGTAAGGGGTCGGGATCGACCCCTTACTCCGATCTGTGATCACCTGAGTCTCATTGACTCGGGTGATCACAGCGCGCGCTGCACGCGGCCCGTACGGGGGTGTGGCCAGCTTTGAAAGGGGAGGACGTCAATAGACGTACTCCCGGCAAAGCAGAACCACACTGTAGCTGTCATTCGGCTATAGCACGGATCTGAAGTGGTTAAAGGAACTTCAAAACTTTAAGGGAAATTGTAATGGATTTAAGTCAACTGTGTTTTAAAACTGTTTTCCTGAAAGTCTAAATACTGAGGTTTTATACCAATGTTTTAAAGGATTTATAAAAAAAAAATATTCCGGCCCTTACTGGCCCTTACTTTGCTTGAATTTTGTCCTTCTGTTAACTATACTAAGGTCCCCTTAGTTAAAATGGTGCCAAACAGGATATGACATCATTCCCAAACAGGAAATTACATTTTGACCCCAGAAATTAATTTCTTATGTATCTGGCTATATAAACCACTGCTCCTTTATGCATGCAAAACTTTTTATACTCCTGGTGATGCGTATGTGTGCGAAACAGCTGTCGAGGTCTCTTACTATACAACGCTTGAGGTCTTGGCCGCCACTCTGCAATGGATTGGTGGCATTCCATGTAAGTGCAAGCCTACTACTTACACATAATGTTTTGTGCTTGAGGTCCCTTTTCCCTGGCTATATTGGCTGCTTTTTATGTAAGTGCTCTTTGCACATGCGGTTATATGTATGTTTTTATATGCTAGTTCACCAATAAATACTGCACCATGAAATTTTCTCTTTTTTGTCATTGGTGACTTATTGCTTCGGATGGGACACGCTGAGTTGTTTTTATTATGAAAAAGAAAGCTTTCTGGTCATGATCCCCATACCCTGTTACATTCTAAAAGAAAGTCCTATATTTTGGATAAGAGTGGAATGGGGGATCTGATGTTGACTACATACCTCTGATGTCCTGGATCTTATCATATGCGATTTTTGCTGTTCTAATTCTAGACATCAACTCCATCTGGTGAGTGCGTTTTTCTGGCATTGGTGGAAATCACACTGGGTGTATGTCACATTGAAGGAGAGAGAACACTTGAAATACATCACCTGATATTTCTTCGTGAGAGTATATTTTAACTTTTTCTTACGCTGATTATTTGTATATATTCTCACTTCATGGACACACAAGTATAACACTTCGTGTTCCGAGTTTCTTGTGATATTATTATTTAGTGCTGCAATTTTTCTTTTTCACGGGATAAAGGATTTGCATACAAATATTTCTTTTACTAATAAATATTCATTACAAGGCACAATTTTGAACCATTATTTGAAAATCATGCTGGGCTTTATAATTCCTGGCAGATCGCGTTAATCTACTAGTTGTCACCATCTTCACTAGCTGTAAAAGAGGGGTGGGTGACCTTCCCTGGCTCATTGAAACATAACGCGTATGTGTCTAATAATGACTTTACGTCAGTTAGCTAAATATGATAAATACATCTTTTTTTTACCACTCATATGCTGCTTCTTTCCTGAGGCTTCTGTGAACTGCAATGTGCATACCTGGAAGTTTTCTGGCCCACATAATAAAGGCTGACTGCAGACTTTTTTGGGGGATTGGTCACCAAATCCCACACACAGGTGCTGTTTTTTTTAACACTCACTTGTGGCAACTGTTAAAATCTGTAATGCCCTGTACACACGATCGGACATTGATCGGACATACCGACAACAAAATCCTAGGATTTTTTCCGACGGATGTTGGCTCAAACTTGTCTTGCATACACACGGTCACACAAAAATGTTGGAAAATCCGATCATTTTGAACGCAGTGACGTAAAACATGTACTTTGGTACTATAAATGGGGCAGTAGCCAATAGCTTTCATCTCTTTATTTATTCTGAGCATGCGTGGCACTTTGTGCGTCGGATTTGTGTACACACGATCGGAAATTCCGACAACGGATTTTGTTGTCGGAAAATTTTATAGCAAGCTCTCAAACTTTGTGTGTCGGAAAATCCGATGGAAAATGTGTGATGAAGCCTACACACGGTCGGAATTTCTGACAACAAGGTCCTATCACACATTTTCCGTCGGAAAATCCGAAAATCCTCTGCTAAAAACAAAACCAACAGTTGTGGATGGAGATCTCTTTTGAGGTCGATCCACTACCATTGTGAAAAGAGTTGAAATCCTTGGCATGGAGATGACGTGTCCACTCAGCACATCTGCCATACACATGTCTCTAATATCACTGTAAGAGGATAAATGACCTTTAATAACACATCCAGATCCAGAGAAGGTCAAAAGTTGATTGAAAAATCAATCTATTGGAAAAATGTTAAATAAACTTTGCCGGGATTGTTGCTCTATAAACAGACCACTCTATCAAACAAACACATTAGATGAATATCAGGCTGGCGCATAAAGACTGTAACACGTTACCACCGAGAGAAGCCTTCCCTCAGGAGCCATGGTTTTGAGTGATGACTCAAACACCGAGTATATTTTTTATGGCAATTTAACTTTATGAGAGATTATCTCTATTTCACCATGGCTAATTAATCTATAAATTAACTAAATATTGAATGAATTACTTGGTTATCTTTTACACTTGGTGTGTTTACACAACAAATAGATGTATTGCTAAAAAGGACATACGACAGCGTTATATTAATAAAGAGCAATTCCAGACTACAAGTGAATTTAGTCAGTGAAGGGCCTCTGCTATTCAGGAAAGATTGCCACTCTACTGAAATATGGCACTCAGGTTGCTTTAGGAGGCTAAATTGCATAGCTGAAATGCACAACATAACTGTCCTACGTACCAAAATAATTTTCTGTTCAGCCAGTTTTTTTAAACCAGACATCCCTGTGAGACAGCTCAAGCAGGTTCTGACCACACTTTTCTATTCTGCAGTTAAAGCAATGCAGCTTGGTCAAGTACTGCCCCAGCCTGTGATTGGATAATATGGGCAGTGGCGGCTGGTGGTTTTTTGTTTGGGGGGGCGGCATACAACTCCCCCCTATGGCAAAAAATCCCCCCATTTCCCCCGCTGTCTGACGGTCGATCCACCAGCACTTACCCCACCTAGGCAGTGGGCATCGGTGGGATTCGGGCATCGGTGGGCATTCAAGGAGCGGCAGGGATCGGGGCACCAAGCAGCGGCAGGGATCGGCCATCGGTGGGCATCCAGACATTGGCCAGTGGCTCTTCTCAGCCTCGCTTCCGCTGTGTGTCTCCCCCCTTCCCCTAGGCGTCCAATAGGAACACCTGTCCTTTTAGCCAATCGAGTGATGGGTATCAGACCGCTTCCCCATTGGCCGGGAGGAGGATCAGTGTTGCAACAGCGAATATTGATTTGCTGTTGCAACACACCTGGATGGGTTCCGGACACAATTCTCTGCACCCCAAGCCCACCCTATTTTGAAGCCTTTTAGAGCCTCTGGCTCTAATCAGTGCTTCAAACCCCCCCCCCCCACCCCTGCCATAAGAATTCATGCACCCGGCATCCTGAAAGGAGCCAGGCGCATAGATAGGGAGGGCGACAGGGCATGGACGGGGGGGGGGGGCACCCGTGCGCTCACAATGGACGGGCCACCCCTGAATATGGGGACAGCAATGCACTGATGACAACCCTGTGCTCTCCTTCCTCATTATAGACATGCTTAATATATTATTTTCAAATCAATACCTTTGTTGACATGTCACCCAGTGAATTCATTATCAATCTCCTACCACAGGGTTCCAGTAAACTTCAGGAAATGTAGTCCAGTAGGGCCAATGTGCATGATTTGCTATGATATATACATCATCATTAGTTCTTCCTCCACACCAAAATCATGACTGACTTTGAATAATATGGGACATGGTGACCACTCACCAAGCCTTTGTATTACAGTGGGTTTGCCTTAAAATAACATTGTTATTTCAGCAGGAGGGGAGAGGAGGGCCTTGCAGCACTGACACAGAGCTGACAAGCGGGGGGGGGGGGGGGGGACAGAGGAGGACACAGGAGAGCTGGGGATGACAGAGGCACATAAACTGACCACTGTGACAGGGCTCAGCAGCCCTGTTGAACCGTGGTCAGTTTACAGGGGGGAGGGCAGAACCAGGCAGGATCAGCCAGGTATTTCAGGTGATACAGGGGGCGGCCAAATTACACAGCACATGCACTGTGCTGTTTGTTATTCATGCTTTAAAGGGACAGGATACATTTTTTTTTTTAGGGTAACAAAAGCTTTAATTAAATTGTCAAATTATAAACCCCTTGTGGTGTGATTTTAGGCAACCATACAACTGCTAATATTTTTAAAATATTTTATATTTTATTTATTATAATTATTATTATTATTCAGGATTTAGATAGCGCCAACAGTTTACGCAGTACTTTACAACATGAGGGCAGACAGTACACACAATACCAATCAATACAGTAGGGATAAGAGGGCCCTGCTCGTTATTGCTTACAATCTAGAAGATCTACAATCTATTTGTACATTGTTAAAAAATTAATTCATCAGTATTCACAAAATGTACAAAAGCAGAGCATAAGGGCCATTGATAATGGCCAACTAATAAGTACACTTACAAATGATGCAATGTATCTCTAAATTGGACGTTGATCACACCTCCCACCAGGTGAGTCACCGCCAACACCAGGAAACCACATATGCTACACAGAGAATTTTTTATTTTTTATTTATTATTATTATGTAGTGAAACCTTTTGATCATTACACATTTTCATTTGCTTCCAATTGGCCTCTATTTACAGACATTGGTGCATAGTGACATATGCATCTAAACACCGATGGTTAGACACACTTTAGTTATTGTAACAGCTAAATCCCTGTGCAGCATATATGGTTTGCTGGTGTTGGGGGGTTACTCACCTGGTGGGAGGTGTGAACAACGTCCAATTTAGAGATACATTGCATCATGTGTAAGTATACTTATTAGATGGCCAATGTCAATGGCCCTTATTCTCTGCTGTGTATTAAATACTGTGATGAATTTGATTGTAAACCGTGTCTACATTTCACAGAGTGGTAATAAATCCCTGAGGAAGAAGTCATATGCAAAAAGCTTGAAACGCGTTAGTACTCACTAGCTGAATGGACCTTGCCGTCTAAACTTCCTGATTGTGCAGACCTGTAAAATCAGCATTTGGGAAAACCACTATGATTAATGAGTAGCATGTCAAGATGGAAATTCTTGTTTAACCATTGTTTTTATATATTTGTATGTTTTTTTAAAATACTGATGAATTATTTTTACCAATGTAGAAATAAAATATGAAATATTTTAAATATATTAGCATTTGTATGGTTGCCTCTAACATCCCACCACAAGTGCTTTACAATCTGACAATATTATATTTGTCAAAAATGTTAAAACAGGAGTTCTGCTGTACGACTTGTGGGAGACTGTGGTCCTCCATTAAACTATCATTTAAGCACAGGTTCACTTTATTCTATGTGGTTTAAAGTGGTGTTCCGGCCGAAATTATACTTTTTAAATAAAAATACCCCTATAATACACAAGCTTAATGTATTCTAGTAAAGTTAGTCTGTAAATTAAGGTCTGTTTTGTTAGTTTATAGCAGGAGTTTGTTGTTTTATAAACTTACAGCAGGCCGTGGCCATCTTAAGTGTGGGCATCTGAAGCCAGACTGTATTTCTTCCTGGATCTCATCCTTGCAGCACATGCTCAGTGCAGCACAAGCAGTGTAATAGGTTTCAGGTCAGGTTTCCATAACAACGGCAGTTTCAGAGGAAGTTGCCGCCCCACATGCTCAGTGTAGCAAAAGCAGTGTAATAGGTTTCAGGTCAGGTTTCCATGGCAAGGGCAGTTTCAGAAGTTCCCAGAAGGCATTGCAAACAGGAAATGATGCGATGGGCCGCGGCCAGGGAGGAGGAAGTGAAAAATGAACACAGCAGATATACAGTAGGTGCTGAGAAAAAAAATAAAAAAATATCCAATTTGTTTACAGTGAACAGTTTAGTGAGGGATTCTGAAGAGTTGTAAAAGTGGGTGGAACTCCACTTTAAGTTCCACCATTCCAGGCTTTAGTTCTAAAAAAAATAAACACTTTGCGCTGCCTGCCAATGCTTTTGACAAGGAGCTGCAATCCCACCAGAAGCACTGAGATAGCCTGCTGAATAGTCCTGCAAAGTTTTATACAAAGTCTACATTAAAGGTAGGCTACTTTAAAATTTTAGTTTTAGGAATATAGGTGTTGCCTGTGTCCCTTTAGCATTTTACGAGTTAATTTTACTTGTGGAGCAGATGAGTTTTTAATTCATATTCTTGCTGTGTCCTTTTCCTCTTGGCATCTCCCTCATGGAGACTGGTCTAGCTGAGCAATCTATTTTAATCTTTTCTACACATGGGGATTATGGAGTCTGCTAAAACAGAGACATTCCTTGATGTGAAGGTTTGAGGAAGCATTGCATGAGTCAGGCATCTCTCTCCCAGCCTGTCACTCAGCATAACTCCACAAGTCCTGTTCTGTCACATTGCTGTATTATCCCAGAGACGCCTAATGTTTACAGATTAGATCCTTTCCAAGGATCACCTAGAAACAGATATGAGGGAATAATTAAAAATCCACTCTGTTATTACTGTGGTCCATGGTTCACTCGGTTCACATCCACTGCTAAATCCATCAGTAGTGTTCTTTTCTTTCCTGGTATCTGTAAATGACTGGAACAAATATCCACAGGGATTCCATCCCAACTCCCAAGACATACAGACTGGTATCTCTATAATAAGAAGATGAAGGGCTCATAGGCACTGTACGAATAAACCAGTTCTTCAATCAGCCCCCAGGGGAACTCCAAGGGTGGTACACTGCAGTGCATTCCTCTGCACACAAATCCAAAGGCATAAATGAAAGTTAAAGGATAGCAATACTTTCATACAAAGTGGGACATACAGCTCCCTTACCCTCCCTGTAGGCTAGTGCAGTTTACTTTCTCCACTGTAGGTGGCACTCTACCGCTGGAGCATTGCAGTTGGAGAGGAAGTCAGGAGGAACAGGGTTTCTCGATTGTTCCCTGGGTCCCTGGAAAGCTATTGCATTAGATTCTGCCGTCTCATGTGACTCTGGTGGTTATATTGGGTCAGTCAGGGTTTTTTTAAGGCCCTGGCTTTCTGGTTTGATGCACATTTGCAAGTTAGCAGACTAGAGACAGGTACCCCGCTTGGTAGGGACAGAATAAGCTGCAGGGAAATGGTCCTGAAGAAGAGGGAAAGTTCAGGGCTCACACTCTGGACATCTGCCTGGTTGGGCACAAGGCAACCAGGCTGCATTCTTCCCCTCTCTACAGGCATTGTCAGTTTGGCTGCATCCTGCTCTCTACATGCTGTTGGAACTGTGAGTGTTGGGCTGCCTTTCCACATTTGTGAACTGTTTCTGCATTATTTCAATACAAGTTCTTTCATTCCACTAGGACTGAGTGTGTTATTCTTGCCACATGATGCAACACCCCGCCTACATCCCCATCCCACATATTATTATATATGGGACTATACTGGGACATATATACTGCTGTAGCCTACAGCAACTCCAGCTCCAGACATCTTCAATGAACCAGTGGTCTGTGGAGTACTGTGTACTCACTGCTTTTCTGTATAGGACTAATAGAAAAGTCATCTACTTGCAGTCCTACTTGGAGACAGCTTCTCCAGGACCTATAGAGAAACCCTGTGCGTGCTTGGTGTGCAGTAGCTTCAGCTTCAAGGTTTGCTGCACTCAATAAAGAGTTATTTTGTTCAAAAGAATGTATAGAATTTACTACTATTCAAGCATTGAATGTGCTGTCAGCTTCTCACTTCTTCATGTGCCTCCTTAGCAAGACGGGTGCTAGGTTGGGTGCATCCACAGACACACACACAGCCTGTAAGCCACACCCCTGATCCATCCTCAAAGGTGCTTGATAGAAGTAAAAGCCAATGGCTCCCACTGCTCTCAGTGTCTCTTGTGAAAGCAGGAAGCTAGGGGAGTGATTCTGCAGCCGAGACAGCTCTTGAGCAGTGACAGGAGTCAGGTAAGTGTTTAGGGATGGGGATGCGTAGGACAGAGAGGGCATTAAGGTAGTAATTTAACTTTGTTCATGGCAATATTGATTAAAAATGATTGGGTAGGTGTTATGCCCCGTACACACGGTCGGATTTTCCGACGGAAAATGTGTGATAGGACCTTGTTGTTGGAAATTCCGACCATGTGTGGGCTCCATCACAAATTTTCCATCTGATTTTCTGACACACAAAGTTTGAGAGCAGGCTATAAAATTTTCCGACAACAAAATCCGTTGTCGGAATTTCCGATCGTGTGTACACAAATCCGACGCACAAAGTGCCACGCATGCTGAGAATAAATAAAGAGATGAAAGCTATTGGCTACTGCCCCATTTATAGTCCCGACGTACGTGTTTTATGTCACCGCGTTCAGAATGATCGGATTTTCCGACAACTTTGTGTGACCGTGTGTATACAAGACAAGTTTGAGCCAACATCCATCGGAAAAAATCCTAGGATTTTGTTGTCGGAATGTCCGATCAATGTCCGACCATGTGTATGGGGCCATTTATTGACCCATTTGTTAGAATTCACCTCCGTAACATCTCTAAAATTCATCCCTTTTTAACAAATGAAACCACCAAGCTCTTCATTCACTCCCTTGTTATCTCTCGCCTTGACTATTGCAACTCCCTTCTCATTGTCCTGCCTCTCCATAGGCTATCCCCTCTTCAGTCTATCATGAATGCTGCTGCCAGACTTATCCACCATACCAACCGCTCAATGTCTGCCAACCCTCTCTTCCAATCCCTACACTGGCTCCCAATCACCCAGCAAATTAAATTCAAAATACTAACCACAACATACAAAGCCATTCACAACTCTCCCCCGAGCTACATCATCAATCTTGTCTCCAAATATCACCCAAACCATCCTCTCTGCTCTTCTCAAGACCTCCTACTCTCAAGCTCCCTCGTCTCCTCCTCCCATGCTCGTCTCCAGGATGTCTCCAGAGCCTTTCCCATCCTCTGGAACTTGCTACCTCAACAGATCCAGCTATCCCCCACACTTGCTACCTTCAGGCCATCCCTGAAGACTTATCTCTCCAGGGAAGCATATCAAGTCTTCAACTAATCTTTTACCACTTCCATCAGCTCATTCCCCACAGTTACAACCTTTTGTACCACCAGCCCCACCCTATTATATTGTAAGCTCTTCTGAGCAGGGCCCTCTTAATGCTCTTGTATTTTATTGTATTATAACTGTATTGTCTCCCATTTATATTGTAAAACACTGCGTAGACTGTTGGCACTATATAAACCCTGTATAATAATAATAATAATAATAATAATAATCATTTACACGACATGCATTGGGTTGTATTGTATTGGTGTATGCTTTCTGAAAATGGAACACGCTGCATTTAAACGTAGCACACTTTTGAAAATACTTCAACACAGCCCAGCTCATTGCAATGCAAATTAGGAAAAAAAAAAAACAATGCATTTTGGCTCCTGCTGTGAACAAAAACCTGCACTACAGCGCATTGAATAATGCACATCAACGCAATGAGTTAAAGAAACAGATGTCAACACGTGTCAACTCAAGTGCATTTAATGTGCATCAAAGTGAGCTAAATGCAAAGAAAGTGGTATGAATCCAGCCTTACATGGAATCTAATCAGCAACTTACTACACAACTGCTAATCCTGACATCCCTCTCAGCCCATGCAAATAACAAGCTGTATGATCAGAGTGCATTTTGCCAACTTTCAAGCTGTTGTAAAGGTTAGAAGAGGTTAAGCGCAGTATTAAACAAATAATGAACATAAAATATTTCCATGGTTTACTTATGAGCAGATTTATTTTACAGGTTCACTTCTCACTTATCCCTTTTTATCATTTATAATAAAGTGACAGCAGGATAAGATTACCAATAAATAATGTTGATATTATGCGGCTGCTGGGTACCCCATGAAACGTAAAAAGCATATTTCACTAATCTCTAAGCGGTTTAATTCTCTGGCTGGACAAAAAAAGGTTTTGGAAGAGCAACTAATCCTGTGGAATGGCAGGATGATGTACTGGGAAGGCAGGGAGAGGATCAGCTCTGTTTGCCGAGAGGATTCTCGTTAATGGTCTATGAAACATGGAAATGGCTTTCATTATAGTCATTTCTGTGAGCTTCAACCCAAGCCAGTGCTGGTGGCAGAACTACCATTACAGCAGCTGCTGTAAAGTACTTAGAATGAAGGACAGAGTGATACCACTCCATTCTCAAGCCTCCAACTCAAATTCACCACTGCAGCTCACTCATTTTGAGTCTGAAAAAATGTCAGAAACCATGAACCAGACTGAGACAGAAGTACAGTAAAATCACACTTGTTTATTAATAAAAATAAAAAGGTAAATAGGGTAAGCGTATGCAAAGCAAAGCCAGAGTCCAGTAATCGGATTGGGTAGTCAGCCAAGCCAGAGTTCAGTAACCAGATCAGGTAATCAGCCAAGCTAGAGTTCAGTAACCAGATCGGGTAATCAGCCAAGCCAGAGTTCAGTAACCAGATCGGGTAATCAGCCAAGCCAGAGTTCAGTAACCAGTTTGGGTAATCAGCCAGGCCAGAAGTCAGGGATCCAAATAGAGGAATAGCAAGAAACATAAGGAGCCAGAAGGGATGTCAGCAAAGCCAGTCTTAAAACAGGAACACAGTAGATGGTTTCTTGTGATGTGACCAAGGCGAAGGCAGGAATGAAGTGAGCAGATCAACAACAGCTGGTTAACTGTGGAGAGAGAAGAGAGCTGACAATTAGCCCACAGCTGAGCGGCCAGCTCAGAGAAGAAAGGGCTGAGCCAGCCCTGGCAAAAAGTGAGTTTTGTTGTCCTCATTGATTTAAGTGATATTAAGGGCTTGGCTTTAAAAAAAAAAAAAATAACAAAGATGTTATACTTACCCCCTCTGTGCAGTGGTTTTGCACAGAGCAGACCCGATCCTCCTCTTCTCAGGTCCCCCGTCGGCACTCCTGAATGCATTAAGGTAAAAAAACCTTCTGCCTTTAGAACCACTTTAACTTAGTTAATCAAGCTATTCCATTACACAAGTTGACCTATGAGACCAGGGAATCCCCCAAGAAATGTCATAAAATGTGGCACCCATGGGTGTCTTCTGAGTCAACTGTTACATCCATTGCTCCAGATTAGACATATAGGCCAGGTGGTTTACTTGCTCTCGATATACAGTGTCTATAGGAAAAGCACACAATTTTTCCTACCTTGTTTACTACTTATCAGTGGCAGCGCCCCCCCTTATTCATGCCCCCGGCCCTTAATCTACATGCAGGGCGCCAGACGCATTGATTTCTATAGGGGTTTTTTCTGAAGCACGTGATTAGAGCCTGAGGCTCTACTTGGTTTCAAAAAAGGGTGGGCTCTGCGCCCGATCCCACACACTTGTGTGACAATAGCAAATTAATATTTGTCTTCCTGCTTCTCCTCCCGGCCAATCAGGAAGCGGGACTCGATTGGCCGAGAGGAGAAGTGGCCTTATAGGCCGGGAGAAGGGGTGGAGATGCCAAGGAGGAGACGCAGGGGGAAGCCGCCGAAGCTGCCCGCAGCCTGGATGGGGTAAGTGCGAGGCTGATGGATGGATGGTCGATCGACCGAGCGATAGGGGGGTGGGGGGTTTGCCTGGCTGACTGATCGACGGACAAAGCAACGGGGGGTGGGGGGTGGGGGGATTTGGTCGATCTACCAACCAACCGAACAAACAGGGGGTCAGATGGTTTGTTTGCTGCCCTCCCCCCCAAAAAAATTAGAGCACCAGCCGCTACTGCTACTTATTATGCAGATTTTTTTATTCCGGATTTATGTAAGGTCTTCAACTGCATATGTATCCTACACTTGCATGCTGTCTGATTGATGCAATACGGACATTTTTCTGTACTAGATTTTTTTTTTTTTTACAATGTTATTTTCCTTATATGTGTGAGGAAAGGGCGCTCTTCTCTCTGTTCTTCTATCTTGTACTCAAAGCTACCGTAAAAAAAAAAAAAAACTGTCAGTTTCTTAACTGCCAAGTCATCTATAACTGCTGGCTGAAAAGTGACATCTAGTCACCCTCAAAGTGACTGTTACATGGTTGGTGGATAGTTGTGGTTGGGGCTATGGGATATGTCATAAGTAAAATAAAATATGCCATTGCTGAACTCTCCTTTGAGAATGTTACTTTCTTGGCTGTCAATTTGATACTTCGGCTTCGTTGCTGCCTAAGACCCCTTTGACATGAAGTGGCTGATCAGGTCCACCTGTCAGTTTTTTCAGGCAAATTGGACTCTCCATTCAGCCATATGGACTGGTGAGTCTAAACGGGCTTGTTTCCTTTTTACACCTGTCTACCTCCAATCCGATCCGGTCCGCTCAAGAAAAACAGAAGGGGATCTGCCTAGGTGGACCAGATTGGAGGGCAGTTGGGTGTAACGGACAGCAGAGTCAGTTTACACCCAACTGCCCATAGAGCGGAGCAGACTCGGTCTATGTCCTCTCTGCATAAACTGAGGGGACATAGATCTGTCATCCATCCACTCTGCTCTAATCAGCAGGGAATTAGCGGACAGATTCTCTGCTGATCATAACGGACTTCACCCTGTGTGAAAGGGGCCTTAATCTCTGACCTATACAAATAAGAAATTATAACAATTATTCACAGCATGCTTGTACTGGGTCTGTGACTCAATGATATGGTAAGTCAGATACAGGCAGCCAACTAGTATTTTTAAATGAAGGCTACCCCCATGCTTTTCTCATGGCAGAGCCTCTTTAAGTTCAGGTGATGTGAGATGATTGTATTCACTTTTGGCTTTCTGTTATAATTGGCTGCCCTTTCACCCACCCTTTGTGCTCCTCCATTTCTTTAATAGTCACAGCTCTTTTTGTATTCTTTTATAATTACATTGCAAAATTGTAACTTTACCAGTGCTTTATTTTATTTCAAGTTATATGTAACATATGTGGAGACCAGGTGGTCAGCTCTTAATCAAATCCAAGAGGCACAGGGAAAAAAACAAAAAACAAAGAGACCATGAAGAGTTTATTTCTTTAAAATTGTCAAAAGACCAGGCCAACATAATTCAGAGGATCTAATAGCCCCTTTCTTTTAGTGTTTAAAATTAATCATTTGAATTAAGAGTAAAAATTTGAAACATTCAACCTGCCTGGTATTGGCAGGCTTCAGTAGCTTATTACAAATGATGATTACTGAAAACTACATAGTGAAATGTTAGTGTTCTTCAATTAGGTTCTGTGTATCTCATTATAAGGGTGGTCTCTCTTTGGCACAAGAGTAGCTCCTTGACTGGCTGATGGCAACTATGGAGGCATGATACAGAGATAAAGAGACTGCTGGTACAGTGTGAATTCTTAGAGGTGAAGCACAGGCAGACCTTGAAAGATCTCCGGTAGAGGCATGCTTTGGAAGCAATGATCAAGGACATTCTCAGCCATTAGTCCCCCTGTTGGTTTGGGTGCCGGGTGCCTGGTGCCCATAAAATCATTAACGTTATGTTACTGTTAACCTCTGGATCTGTTGTGTGTGATTTCTAAGGGAAGAAGGCACAGGAAATTCTAATGAGGTGGTAAGGGCTTTACACCTCATAACCTAAGATAGCACTGCCTTGTGCCCACATAAAAGTAAAATCTCCTGGATATGTAAATGGTCACCTTTGACTATAGGTGCTCTTGGAAAATCTAAATAAAAGACTTGCAATAATGGTTAATGTTCCTTCTCTACAGGATAGCTATTTTTAGACCATTCATTGAAGCTAAATAAATAAGGGATGTGACTTGTTACCCCAGAAACCAGTTAGATATAAGCTGAAACCTAATTAGTTGCCATGGGTATTAGCTCCAGCTGTTGCAGGTCTAGCGTGGCAAGCTGAGCCATTAAAAGGAGGTTGCCTAACATTAGCCCATGACAGTTTAGAGCTCTAAATACAACTTTAGTGTTGATCTGAAGGCAGAACATAACACATCCTGCCAATGAAACCACTTGTGCTGTAGTGGATGAAAGTGGAACTGGAGAGACACATGATACCTCTCAGCTGCTGAATTATACTCAGCAACAGCTATTCCAGACATGCAGCTACATTGTGCCGTGGAAATTGCTGAAAAAAGTTAAAGTGATTGTAATAAAGTCTTGTTTTTTTTTCAATAAAAATAACAAACATGTTATAGATACCTGCTCTGTTGTAGTGGATTTGCACAGAGCAGCCTGGATCCTCCTCCTCTCTGGTCCCTCTTCTGTGCTCCTGGCCCCTCCCTCCTGTTCAGTGCCCCCACAGCAAGCAGCTTGCTATGGGGGCACCCAAGCTGAGTAGAGCTGCACAATTAATCGTCAAGAATCGTTATCGTGATTATTCGGCAAGAATCGTTATCGCGATCTTGACTAAAGTGTTTCACAATTCTTTCTATGCAAAGAATTCTCTGCTCTTCTGAAGCCACAGCCCTCAAAAGAAAGGAAGAGAAAAACCAGGCAGTCTGCCAAGAAACAAAACATTCTATATCAATGTATAACATTCTTTATCAATGTATCAATGTATAAACATTGTAACAATGGAATAGACTTCTTGTGTAAGTGAAAAAAGTTTTACCACTTCAACACTAAACCTTTTTCTGACATTTGTTGGTTTCAAGTTAAAATCATTTTTTTTGCTAGAAAATTACTTAGAACCCCCAAACATATATACTTTTTTAGTAGACATCCTAGAGAATAAAATGGTGGTTGTTGCAATATTTTGTCACACTGTATTTGTGCAGTGGTCTTTCAAATGCAATTTTTTGGGAAAAAATTACTTTTTTTTGTATAATGTGAAAGATTTTACGTTGCGAGAATCGTGATCTTTTTAATCTAAGCAAAAAAATCGTGATTCTCATTTTGGCCAGAATCGTGCAGCTCTGAAGCTGAGTCACAGTTCCCTGTGTCAATTCAGACACAGAGCTGCAGCCCAGCCCCGCCCCGCCCCGCCCCGCCCTGCCCCCTCTAGCCCCCTCTCTTTCCTGAGTGGCTGACTGACTTTGATTGACAGCAGCTGGAGCCAATGGCACCGCTGCTGTGTCTTAGCCGATCAAGAGGGAGAGTCCTGGAAGGCCGAGACACTCATGGACATCGCTGGACAAAGATGGGGCTCAGGTAAGTAGAGGGGTGGAGGGGCCTGATGCACACAGAAGGCTTTTTATCTTAATGCAAAGAATGCAATAAGATTAAAAAACCTTTCCGACTTCACAACTCCTTTAATGCTGGTTCTGATAGAAAGGTGTCAAAACACACAATGCATCGCAGTTTGATGCATATGGGGCTGCATACACGCAGACCAGTCAGGGTGCCCATGTTAACCTGTATGAGCATCAGAACTGGACCACAGAGCATTTAAAGATTATGGATTATTGATGAATTCAAGAATCGTTTGTGGATTGTGCTGGAAAAAAAGTCCTTACCTTGCAACTTAGAAGACTTAAAGGATCTGCTACTAATAGCTTGGTGCCAGATACCACAGCATACCTTCAAAGGGATCCATGCCTCAAAGGGTTATAGTGGGTGGTTATAATCTTATGGCTGATCAGTGTATTTATCTAATTACAAGTTCCCTTCAACCATGAGCATCCTACCAGCGTATGTTTGCTTTAACAGAAGTGAGGCAAATTATATTATATAATATATATATATATATATATATATATATATATATATATATATATATATATACCGTATTTACCTATAACAATGAAAGCTCCTCACCTTTCAGAGGAATGAAACGTCTCTATTTTGCTACGTCAATGGCTGTCTACCACAACAGTTGCAGCGAGGAACGAAGATATAGAACTTGGCTAGGATGGCAAAGATTGTCTGCTAGAGTCATCTAAAGATGGCTGAGATTGGGAACCTACAGACCTTTCAGTGATTTATTAAAGAAGGTGAGAGAACCACACAGAAGGCTTCACCGACCGCAAATAAGTTACATACGGCCGGCCGTAATGGCTGAGACTTCTTCAATTTATATTTTATTTATCAAGAAGGAGATTTGTTGGCTGAAAATGTAGAGATAATCAAGATCAATATACAGTGTGGCACGTTCATATGAAGTGCGTTTTCTTTTAAATAAAATCCAAGGTTGGACAAAGATTTGTATTCAACAACCACTGCCGTACTCACAAGGTCGCAGTGTACTATTCAACTGACAGATTTCCTTTTGTTTCTATATTCACTGTCAGGATGAACTGTCATTATGTTCAGTTTCTGTTGACTTTACTATAATGCGCTATTAAAAAAAAAATAGCAACGGTCGTGAATTCTGGTAAAAAAATGCAGCATCTTGAATCTTATAGAATCGCAGACTTTCTGAAATGTGATTACTTAATGCAGAATAAAAAAGCATTGCAGATGTATTAGTGTATCAGCAACTGAAAAGAGAATTAGATTAACTGCTTCACTGAACGTTATGGCCGTTGAAGAGGCAAAAATTAAATAGACATTGCAGCTTATCGATCCTTATACTGTATGAGGTGGCTGCTTTACTTTTTTGTATTTAGGCTTTTTTTACCCTTTATTTTCATCAGGTAAGAGTCAGAAACACACTTCCTATCTTAGGGTGGCTCTTCTATTTATGGAGGAGCAAAGGAGACACCCTTGGGCAGCAGAATTGTCTGGAGAGGGTAATGTCAGATGGACTAATAGTGTTAGATAGACTTTACAGTACATACTGTAAGTGATTAAGGTGAACTCTAGCGAACGCTTTTTTACCCCTTTAGATCCGATCTATAGCCGAATGACGGCTACAGCGTGGATCTGCTTTGTTGGGAGGCCGCCAATAGACGTCCTCCTCTTTGCACGCTTGCTACACCCCCTGAAGGGCGCGCGGGACGAGCGCTTTGATCACCCGAGTCAATGAGACTCAGGTGATCACAGATCGGAGTAAGGGGTCGATCCCGGCTCCTTACCACAAGATCAGCTGTCAGCCAATGACAGCTGATCACGTGATGCAAACAGAGGATTGGTAATCTTTTTTTTTTCTTCTCACGCTGACAGCGAGGAGAAAAAAAAGCCGATCACTGGCTTCTGCTGAAGGGACATCGATCCCGAAGAGGAAGAGGCTAAGCCGCCTCATATGTGCTCACCAGTACCGCCTGCCAGTGCCACCTGCCAGAGCCACGAATCAGTGCCCACAGTGCCACAAATCAGTGCCTACCCGTACATTGCCAGTAATCAGTGCCACCTATCAATGCCCACGAGTGCCACCTATCAATGCCCACCAGTGGTGCCAATCAGTGCCTCATCAGTGCCACCTAGCAGCGCTGCCTATTAGTGTCACCTACCAGTGCCGATCAGTGCCCATCACTGCCACCCATCAGTACCCATCACTGCCACTAATCAGTGCCCATTAGTGCCAGCTATCAGTGCCACCTAATAGTGCCCTTCAGTGCCACCCATCAGTGCCGCCCATCAGTGCCACCCATAAGTGCCACCCATCAGTGCCCACCAATGTCACCTATCAGTGCCCACCAGTGCCACCTCATCAGTGCCCACCAGTGCCACCTATTAGTGCCCATCAGTGCCGCCTTATTAGTGCCCATCAGTGTCGCCTTATCAGTGCCCATCAATGCAGGCTATTGGTGCCAATCAGTGCAGCCTATCAGTGCCCATCAGTGTAGCCTCATCAGCGTACATTAATGAAGGAGAAAAATAACCCGTTTGCAAAATTTATTAACAAAATATAAAACGGTTTTGTATTTTTTTTTTAATTCGGTCTTTTTACATTTTTTTAACAAAAAAAAAAAAAAATAAAAACCTAGAGGTGATCAAATACCACCAAAAGAAAGCTCTATTTGTGCGAAAAAAAGTAAAAAAATTAAATTTTGGTACAGTATTGTATGACCGTGCAATTGTCATTCAAAGAGTGACAGCGCTAAAAGCTGAAAATTGGTCTGGGCAGGAGGGGGGTTTGGGTGCCCAGTAAGTAAGTGGTTAAGCAGTAACAGAAAGAGCTTTTTTTCTTTTTGGTGTAAAGGTTTTAACTGTATGAATAAAAGCTGACCATTATCAGCATCAACCCTCTACCCTCTAATTGCCATCTTTACTGGACAGTTCTATGAAGAAAGCTGAAAACTAATAGATTTACTGGCTGGATTACTAGTTGAAAATAAAGGTAAAAAAAGAGAAGGCCAATGCAGCCATCTCACTTAGGATCGGTAAGTTGCTGCACATTATATTTTGGCTTTTGGGTTTAGATATGCATTTAGAGAAGCAGCACAATTCAAGGATGTATCGACCACAAGGTCAGAACAAGAGTGCAAACTAATGTAATCACAACTCGAAATGTGACAACTCTGTTCTACAGGCTCATTGAATAGGCTCAAATCCATTTCCAACTTACAGTGAACAGAGGATAGAAGACTTTTACAGTATTGGAACTTGGTTTCAGTCAAAACAAGGACACTAGCCACTAAATTTTTAATTCAAAATCAGAAAATGTGCAATCATTGATATTTAGTTATTATTCAGCTCAGTGCTGACTAGAGATTGTTTAGCGAAAATAATTCATTTTATCTAAGTGGGCATTACAAGCTATTATTTAAAGGGTTACTAAACCCAGGACCCTGCATTCACTATATCTGGTCTCCCACAGTACACAGAACATGGAAATGCAATAGTTTTAGTAAATATAAACTGCTAAGTACCTTTTCTCATCAGCAGTTAGAGCAGTCTTGTGTCTACTATCAGTGTCTGATTAAAGCTTGTAGAAGGAGTTTTCATTCTCCCATGATTGTCCTATGAGAATGCAGGACCCCTGACCCTCTGCCTGGACAGTGCTGATTGGCCCTGTGCTGATCAAATGCACTCTCCCCAAAAAAAAAAAAAAAATCTTTCTAGCAATACACACCAAACTGAGCATGTGCAGCTTTCCCCCTAGCCTCTGTTCTATCCGGAGATGGTTTGGGGACTTTGGAAGAAAGGGAGGATCAAACATCCTTTTTACACAATGCACATGATTAACCCCTTAGGCTCCACAGTGAGCATAACAAGCATGCTTTACTGCATATACAGACTCATTTTACCATTGTGGGCTTAGTAACACTTTAAGTATATCTAAAGCTAAACTTTGTTGAGTGTGGTAGGGTTAGATCTTCTTTCAGCATTTTAGGGCCCATTCACACCATTGTAATGCACTGCAGTGCCAATTATTCGTAATGGCACCCAAACATACAGTACAGTGCGTTACGGTGTGCTACATTAAAAGAAAAAAAAAACAATGCACTGAATGTGGCATTCTGGCAAGTCTGTTTTATAAAAAAAAAAAGCTATTCATCCTGTGAAACTTCATGTACTCTTGTTCTGTGTAAATGGCAGCAAAATTGGATGTTTCTGGGCTATTTTCTCTCCAAGTCATATGTTCTTCATTCATAAGAACACAAAATAAAAGCAGAGCGCATCTAAGAGTATCAGCAGATGGACAGGTACATTGGAATCAATGTATGTAGCTGAGAAAACACCAACTTTTAAATTCTCAAGAGACCTTTAAAAACTCATCCCAAGAATGGGTGTACCGCGATTAATATCAACGCTGCTGGATATTGGTAATCCATAATTTGTGGAATAAGGAAGTAAATCACAATGCCAATAGATCAAGTCCTACATTTATTAAAATCAATTTCAGAGTATGCATTGTTCCCTCTTCAAACATTGATACATGCTAAAACAAAACATAATCTTGTACATCCAAAACCATTAAAATGACATACCCCACTGTGATTGATTTACACCTGGTAATTATCCCTGGTTTGCCAATAATAAAATATAGGGGGCGCCTAGAAATACAAATAAGTATATAAGAAATCAAATATATGCAACCCTCTATCAAAAACATAAACAAATCTGAAAATACATATATAAATAAGTGAATATCATACCAAAGACATGTTGGTAGGTTAATTGGATCCTGTCTAAATTGGCCCTAGTATATGAATGTGAGTTAGGGACCTTAGATTGTAAGCTCCTTGAGGGTAGAGACTGATATGAATGTACAATGTATATGTAAAGCGCTGCGTAAATTGACAGCGCTATATAAGTACCTGAAATAAATAAAATGAAATCAATAAATAAATAAAATATCATAAATAGATATAAATAATTAAAATAGTGACAATTCATATATTAAATGATGTAAATAAATAAGAATGTGCAAAACATACAGTGACACGAATAAACGATCAACAAAAGTAATCACTTAAACATACATATAGTGACACAAAACCATTCATTGGATATATAAATTGTCACTATTTTAATTATTTATATCTATTTCTGATATTCACTTTATATATGTATTTTCACATTGATTAATGCATTTGATAGAGAGTTGAATATATTTGATTTCATATATATTTATTTGTAGGATTTATGGTTCACCATTAGCACCCCCTATATTTTATCATTGGCAAATTTGTGGTTTTACACTATTTGGGTGGCAGCATAAGGTTTTCACTAGGCGTATTTGTGTTTTTGGTTTAAATATTTTTGTGGTACTGTGGCGCCCAGGTTTATTAAATATTAATTATACCTGGTTGTTACAAACCACATTGGAGTAATCATATAATTCCGGCTGACCATCAAACCCTTGTCAGTTTTCGCAAACAGGTCTGTGATCGGTCATAAATTAGGTAAACATGATCCAATAGCCATCCATATTGTACATAGTAAATATGTGGGTTATCTTCTAGCTGAACTAGTCACACAAATGCTTGGTTGCTGTTGTAGCACCAGTTGATAATTACTAACACAAAGCATGATCTTATACACCCAGAACAATTAAAATGACACACCTCGCTGTAATAGATTAACCAAAGAACACCTGGTAATTAAAGTGTAAGTAAACCCCCCTATCGTTTTCAGCCAAGGAAGCTGCCATCTTTGCCTCTGTTTAATCTACAACTGCCATGATGCTGCACATGTGATCAGTTATGACACCAGCCATTGGATGGTTTGACAGTTTGGTTGAGAGCACAACCAATGGGAATGTTACATTTCCGGCACGTGCCGGAAATGAAACAGTTTTATGGATGGGTTTACTTTCGCTTTAAGTCTGGTTATTCTAAACCACATTAGAGAGAACATAAGTCATTCATAAGAATAACAAAGGAAAATGCTGGAAAAAACACAGCTTTTGGACAAGATACCAACAGTATATCACTGCATCCCTTAATTGGTAAATAGAAGATTTGTGGGATTTTTAAGGTGCATATTAAATCAACTAGAAAAAAAATTATTTAAAAAATGTAAATGTTATTATTACACAAAAACAGCGCAATTGCTATAAGAAAGGCTCATACAGTACAATCCTTTAAGGTACAGCACGATGGTGTGGTTCCCAACATGTTTCGCCCTATAACGGGGCTTCCTCAGGGAATGCTGTCCAGTAAATATCAGAGCCTTCCCAGAGTGTATTGCAATAGATAATGATTGAAGGGTCAATTAGACACCATAAGACAGAACATTGGACTGCATGCAATCAAAGGAGGCATGAAAGGGCCAAAGACCAAAGAAGGTGACCGCGAGGATGAAAAAACTCTTATTGAGAACACTCAGCATAGAATCTGAGATTCCGTATGGAGAGTTTGTCTCTCCTTGTGGGTTCCAGCAGGAAAATGCTGCATTATGACCTCTAGATGGAGCTAATGATTGATGATTTACTATTTACTGGTGGCCATAATGCAGTGTTTTCCTGGTTCACTCTATTCTGTATCAATGAAGAACATCCAACCTGGAGAGAAAATAGCCCTATATCATTCAATCTTTCAGACATGTTTCACAGGATGAATAGCCCAGCATGCATTTTTTTTGTAAATTCATGTTGAATAAAGAAAAGGTAGCTCACTGTCTCAAAAATCAACTCTAGACGGCAAGTGCTTGGAGGCAGTGAACTGCAAAAGTTATCCAGGAACAAATATCCTTGTCTATGGTTAGATATATGCAGTTGAGTCCTCAGGGAACATTAGGATTTCTTGGGAAAGAAATTCTCTGGAAAAAAGCTTAGCTGACTCAGGAAAGTTTGTCCACTTTCAAGAAAATCACTAACCAAAAGTGAGAAGGGTTTTGACTGGCATATGCCGAGCTTATCACAATTGGCAGATCTTCCCGTGACAGCGATTTGATAGTTTAACAGATGCCAGATTGAATTTACAGCATATAAACAGCATGTTTTGTTTTCACAATGTGCTGTTTATATAGACTTCATTTACAGGAAGTGCTATAGGCATTGCACAGAGGGGGTGTATAATATAGAAGATAATGTAGTCACTGCTGTATATTTCGATTAGGATTTCTCACAGGGGTCACTGACCATATGAATACGCACAGCTGCAAGTCTTATGCATTTATAAAGGTTGCAGAACTTGATCATTTCTAATACTCAACATATTTTACTGAAGGAAGACACATTATTTCCTAAAGTGGAATAAATTTCTTACACTATCTCTTCTTAAAAATTTTCTCTTCCCTCTCCTCCTATCTATTATTATTATTATACAGGATTTATATAGCGCCAACAGTTTACGTAGCGCTTTACAACTTGAGGGTAGACAGTACAAATACAATACACTTTAATACAGTAGGAATCAGAGGGCCCTGCTCCTTAGAGCTTACAATCTATCCTGCCCAACCCTTATAAAAAAAGAAAGATATTTACTTACCTATTTTTAATCTGCTCCAGTCCACTTACGTGATCCTGCAGCTCCAGCTTCCCTGTGCCAGTGAGTATATGCTGCAGGGGAGAGGAGAGAGCGCCAATAACATGCTGGGCCAAGGAAGCCTATGGGTGAAGTCACAGCTCCCAGAATTCCAAGCCAGTTTTGATTGCTCCCAAAACCAGAGCTACAGGATCACATGACAGGACCAGAGCAGATTAAAAATAGAGAAGTACAGTAAACAGATCTTTTTTATACAAGTTCGGCAGGATAGGTAGTAGGAGAGGGGAAGAAACATTTTTAGGTTTAACCCCTTCACGCTGACAATACGCAAATTTGCGTTCATGGCTTGAAGGGGTCATACCAGGATGATGCCTGCAGCTGCAGGCATCACCCGGGTACCGTTTTTTTAGAGCGGGTGGTTGGCTCTTTGGTGATAACAACCGATGCAGCTAAAAGCCGCTCGGCTGTTATCCTAAAGGAAGAGGAATAGACTCCCCCCCTCCCGCCATCTTCCACCTTCCTGGGCCTCCCGTCTAATCTGACGAAGCTGGTATTTCGTCAGATTAGACGACCCGTCAGATTTTTTGTAACGGAAGTGACGTTCCGTCGCCGCCATCTTGCTACACCCCACACTCGTCCACAGTAAGGACACAGTGAGAAGGGGGCAAGCGGACATCTTGTTACACACACCGGAGACTTGCATTTCACATTTATTTTTAACAGCAAACTCAGCTTATATAGTGAAATTCAGTATTTTGAAATGCGTCACACTGTTTTCATGTTGATTTTTCAAAACAGTGGTGTTCTGTTATTAACAAACCTGTGAGATCAGCAGGCTTGCCGCTGCTTTTAAAACTCAACACCTAACAGTCAGACAGATTTTTAAATACTGTATTTCACGATATAAGCTCAGTTTACCGTTAAAAATAAGTGTGAAATGTATGACTCCGGTGGGTGTAACAAGATGTCCGCTTGCCGCCTTCTCGCTGTATCCTTACTGTGGATGAGTGTGGGGTGTAGCAAGATGGCGTCACTTCCGTTACAAAATCTGACGGGTCGCCTAATCTGACAAAACACCGTATTTGGCTCTGATCGGGTCTCCGATGTAAAATCCCAGAAGCAACGTCAACATCACTTCCGGTTTAATCGGCTGCCAATGGCACCAATTTATAAAAAAATTACAGTATTCAGAATCACCAATTTTGGCGATTTGAATACTTTTAAGTGCAAAGGAGGGATTGGGGGTCTTTTAGACCCCCAATCCCTCCATAAAGAGTACCTGTCACCACCTATTACTGTCACAAGGGATGTTTACATTCCTTGTGACAGCAATAAAAGTGATCAGATTTTTTTTTTAAAGGAACAATGTAAAAAATAAATAAATAAAATACTTTTTTTTTAATCGCCCCCCTCCCCACGTTTTTGCGCAACAAAGAAAATGGATACGTAAGTCGCACCCACAAAAGTAAACAGTGTTCAAATGACACATGTGAGGTATCGCTGCGATCGTTAGAGTAAGAGCAATAATTCTAGCAAAAGATCCTCTGCAACTCTAACCTGGTAATCGTTAATTTTTTTGGAAGCGTCGCCTATGGAGATTTTTAGGTATCGTAGTTTGTCGCCATTCCACCAGTGTGTGCAATTTCAAGGAATGACATGTTATGTATCCATTTACTTGGCATAACATCATCTTTCACATTATACAAAAAAGTTGAGCTAACTTTACTGTTTTTTTTTTTTTAATTCATGAAAGTGTCTTTTTTCCCAAAAAAAAGTTTAAAGGCCACTGTGCAATTACTGTGTGACATGAAATATTACAATGATCACCATTTTATTCTCTAGGGCAGTGGTCTACAACCACTGTCCTCAGGGCCCACTAACAGGACCACCAACAGGCCAGGTTTGCAAGATAACTGAAATACATCACAGGTGATATCATTTGCTGCTCAGTGATTGCAGTATTCTAGTCTGCTTCTCCCCAAGGTAATACATAAAACCTGGCCTGTTAGTGGGCCCTGAGGACAGGGTTGATGACCACTGCTCTAGGGTCTCTGCTAAAACAATATATATGTTGTTTAGGGGTTCTAAGTAAATTTCTAGCAAAAAATAGTGATTTTAACTTGTAAGCAACAAACGTCAGAAATAGGCTTAGGCATGAAAGGGATAATGCGACTTTGGCTTTTCTTCCACTTTAAGGTGACTATATCCCTATTTTTAAAACTTGATAACCAGCCCTCCATAGAAAGCAAGAAATGACTACTTCCCTGTCCTGCTGTCCTAAGGCCAAGCATCTTCTGGATTGAAGAAAGAAGCACGAATAAAGTGGAACTAAAGGGGTTAATGCTTACCATTCCAATGGTCCCTCACCAGGGCCACCATCTTCTCCTTTGTACCAGTTTTCAGCTGCCTTCTTTGGCTGGCACAGGATGATGTCATTCCTCCCAGCACACAGGGATTGGCCCAGCGCTAAAAGCTGAGCTGCACATGCACAGCTCAGTTTACAGAGCCAGAGAAGAAAGAGAACAGGCAGATAGGGGCATTTTTTGAGACACACTCTAAACTAGAAGGTGGTCAAGAACCAAAGTAGGTTGACCTCACCAAGGCAAGAAGGTGTAGGGGGGGGGGTTCTTCCCACCAGGTTCCAGCTAACACTGAAATATCAAATTTGGGTAGATAAACCCTTTAGGAAAACATCATAGACTAAATCCTTGTTCCACCTGGAATGTGTTTTACTATACTATGAAAGGTGGGCAGTAATACTCTTAATTTCCAAGATGGTCCAGAAGAGAGTTAAGTACCAAAGTAAGTTGTTCCCATCAATGTAAGTAGCACCATCTAACACTAAAATATCAAATTTGAGTAGATCAACCCTTTAGGAAAACATAGACTAAATCCTTATCCATAAGTATATATTGCTATATCATGAAAAATGTAAAGAGAAGACTGGTACCCTTCCAGGGTGGGCAGTGACACCCTAAACTCCAAGGTGGTCAAGGAGAGAGTCAAGAACCAAAGTAAGTTGATCTCACCAAGGCAAGAAGATGTTGGGGGGGGGGGGGCTTTTTCCCACCAGGTTCCACCTAACACTTAAAATATCAAATTTGGGTGGATAATCCTTTAGAAAAACATCTTAGACTAAGTCCTTGTTTCACCTGGATTATGTTTTGGTTTATGGAGCAAACCATGAAACCTTGACTGACATGTCAAGTAAAAGGCTTTCAATAGTCATCCTGGAAAAAAGCAGAAAATACACAAACATTTCATTTCTCAGAAATATAGAGGCAGTGCTCACTCCAAAAATATCTGCACTTATTCTGGAAAGTACAGGGAAGCGATATAAACCTGTTATAATCAGCGGTTCAACACAAAGCAGCCACTACAAACAGTGCTGGTGACATCTCTTTTATTTGTGTTCTCTGTGGCATTTGCCGGAAAAGTGACTGTTAGAGAGATGAAAATCATTTGACATCGTTCTCTTTTGCTCGCTGACAAAAAGGCAGAGTTCCGTGGAGTCAGAATTCATTTAGATATATTCTTTCATCAAAATCCCAAATACTTGTTTCTTTTGTTCTTGCAAAAGGCAGGTTTCACATCTGATGATTTTGAAGGAAAATTTTATTTTTTTAAACATCAGCAGCTCCAAAAAGAACAATGGAGGTTGATTTACTAAAGGCAAAACTACTTTGCACTACAATTGCACTGCAAGTGCACTTGGAAGTGCAGTCACTGTAGATCTGAGGGGAAGATCTGAAATGAGGGGAAGCTCTGCTGATTTCTATCATCCAATCACGTACAAGCAAAAATGCTGTTTTTTTTCTCCTTGCAAGCCACCCTCAGATCTACAGCGACTGCACTTCCAGGTGCACTTCCAAGTGCACTTGCAGTGCGATTGTAGTGCAAAGTGGATTTGCCTTTAGTAAATAAACCCCCATAGTCTCTCTATCCCTCCCTGGGGTTATATGAGGACAGGCCTTTCAGGCAGGTCACAGGTTAACTATAGGCTTGCCACACAGTTGCCAATTTTGTCAGCTTGGAGCTTTTTTTTCAGTTTTCAACTGCGCCAATTTGTCTTATGCAGTTTCATTTGTTGCCTAGTTTTGAGTGGCCAAATAATTAAAGTGACATTGAAAATTGATCACATTACTGCCGCGGCAGTAGGAAGGTGTCTGGGATCAAATTCTGCGCCAGTTTTGATCATTTGGTCAAATGAAATGGAAAGCAATTGAAACCATGCGTGTCAGATTGATGTTCCTGCAAGCTAATGGTATGCTTTAAGATTGCCAAATATGGTACAATAATGTAAAGGAAATTTGTAAGTTCTGTATATAACTGTATTCTATTTTGTATGTATTGCACACTGCCCTCACTGTGCGCACGGCACTAATAATGTTTTCATTACATGTTTGTATTCTTTGGAGTCCTGATTAGAATTAGCGTGCTTATGTTACGCCCCTTGTTACCCTAAACATACAATTGTAATATTAATGTGATACTTACATAATCATGTGTATAAAAACCTTCAATTGCGTCATCATAAAGTAGAACAGATATTTGGAAAGATGCAAAGTGTATCTTTTGTGTCTGTTCCCTACTGCAGTAGTTATTATTAATTTGGAACCACTAATCAATATGAGGATAGGAGTTGCCTATCTATAAATTCCCATGTCAGATGGAGAGATTTGCCTAGGAGGAGATTTGCAGGTGACCCTGAAAATCCGAAATGAGGAGCTTGAGATGATCCGGGAATTTCTGATAATCAGCTGGCTGAGGTAGGCCTTTTGCTTACATTTGAGTTATCAGACTTTTATTGCAGAATATTTAGGAACACCCATGTCCCCCCAAGTATCACCTATTTCTAACACTTATGCCGTGTACACATGAGCGGACTTTACGGCAGACTTTGTCCTGCAGGATTTTCGACGGACTTTACAACAGACTATCCGAATGAACCATCTTGCCTACACACGATCAACCAAAGTCCGACGGATTCGTACGTGATGACGTACGACCGGACTAAAACAAGGAAGTTCATAGCCAGTAGCCAATAGCTGCCCTAGCGTCGGTTTTTGTCCGTCGGACTAGCATACAGACGAGTGGACTTTTCGACCGGACTCGAGTCCGTCAAAAAGATTTGAAACATGTTTCATTTCTAGGTCCGTCAAACTTTTGGGAAAAGAAAGTCCGCTGGAGCCCACACACGATCGAATTGTCCGACAGACTCCGGTCCCCCGAACCAAGTATGCCGTAAAGTCCGGTCGTGTGTACGCGGCATTAGGGGTCTACTTTTAAAAACATTAGCTGGTCGAATGTCACAAGCATTGGCCCAGCCCTCACAAACTGACTGTATTTTGCTTAATACGGTGTCTTTCTAGGCTCATCAGCTCCATCTAGTGGCTACAATGCAGTATCTTACTTGAAATACCTCTATAAGGAAAAATACAGCATTATGGCTACTTGATGGAGCTGACATTCATTTCCCTCTCTTCTTTCCCATAAAGTATAATGGCAGCAAATAAAATTTTATTAGACTATTTTCTTTCCAGGTCAGATGTTATATATTCATAAAAGTAATATGATTCAGGAAATTACCGCATTATGGCTACTAGATGAACATGAAGACCACAGTAAATAGATATGTATTTGCTGTGATAATCAGCTCCATCTTGTGGCCATAATGCAGTATTTTCCGAATTTGCTCTTCTAAATTTACCACTTCACCCCTGGAAGATCAGGATATTTTTTGTTATATGGCACTGCGTTAGTTGAACTGACAATTGCACGGTGGTGCGAAGCTGTGCACAAATAAAATTGATGTTGTTTAATTTCCAGAAATAGAGATTTATTTTGGTGGTATTAGATCACCTCTGTGTCTTTTTATTGTTTGCGCTATGAATAAAAAAATACAATTAAAAAAATATATATTTTTTTTACTTTGTGCTATAAAACACATCCAATAAAAATTTAAAAAAAAAATTGAATTTCTTCATAAATTTAGGCCAATATGTATTCTGCTACATATTTTTGGTAAAAGAAAAAAAAAAATGATTGTATATTGATTGGTTTGTGCAAAAGTTATAGTGTCTACAAACTATGGGATATTTTTATTCATTTTTAATCTTTTTTTACTAGTAATGGCGGTGATCAGCGACTTATAGCAGGATTGCGGTGGACATTCGGACACTTTTGGGGGACCAGTGCCACTAATACAGTGATCAGTGCTAAATATGCACTGTCACTAATGAAACTGGCTGGGAAGGGGTTAACATCAGGGACAATTAAAGGGTTAACTGTGTGCCTAGCCAGTGTTTTACTACAGTGTGGGAGGTGCTTTTACTAGGGGAAAAGATGGCTCTGAGTCTTTGCTTTGCAGAGACACAGAATCCATGCCTTCCCTCCTGTCAGAACATCAATCTGCCTTGTTTACATAGGTAGATCGCCGTTCTGTGTCTCTGCATGATGATCGCCGAATGGCGGCAGAAATTGAGTCTCCAGCACCTGCTGATCAGATCCCGCTGTGTAAAATCACAGCAGGAGCGAGCCACCGGCAGATGGTATTCATGCCTGCTACCCGTAAGAGCCCGTAAGAGCCGGATCACGTATATACACGTGATCTGGCGCACAGCTGCCGCCCTGTAGCAGTAAAACTGCTATAGGGTGGTCAGCAAGTGGTTAATGTATAACATTTAGCCTAAAACATTAAATTTTGCCTCCATTCACACAGAACATGCAGTTTCATAGGACAAATAGTTCTGCCAATTCTTTTTATAAGGATATCCCATATCCCATATGAAAGAGAAATCAACTTGAGATGTATTTTTATGCAGTAACACACAGGTATGCATTTGACTGCAGGAAATCAAATAAATATGAGTGAGATTTTAAACTTGAACCATAATGACACCCTTTCAATTGAGCATGATTTTTTAGAAGCGGCTGGATGGGGAATAGTTGACATTGCCACCAAGCATTTATTCCTGTGTATTAGGCATCTTTTTATTTTTCAGGCTTCTGAAGACACACAAACCCATGTCTGGAACAAGTTGTGTATTCCACAACAAGAATAGAATACAAATTGGTTTTGACATAAGCTTTTTTGACCTTCTTTACACATGAATGCAGAAATCACGTGAAACCTGATTTTTTTCTGTCCCCTGTCTTATGCAGGAGATTAAAGGTTGTTAAAGAGAATTTTTTACACTGTAAGGTCTCTTTCACATGGGCATCCAGGGGGCAGTATAAAAGCTTTGGTTTTACTGCCCCTTAGCCACTCACTTAAAGTGTAAAATACCACCAGAAGAGGCTTTATGCCTTCACGATTTGAAGGTGCCACAAGTACAGTATGACCTTGACCATCAGTCATTCAGAATGACTAAAGGCCGAGATCATTCTACGCATGTGCCACCTTTGCCTACATCATACCTCCCAACTTTTTGAGATGGGAATAAGGGACACCTATCAGCAAAAGTATGCAGGCATAGGACACACCTCTGGCCACACCCCCTTAAAGGAGAAAAAAAACAAGATTGGCTAAACACACAAGTGCTTTTTTTACCACTACTATTGCTTTATATTGGTTTTTGGAATTTACAAATGCAGCAATTTAGAAATCAGATAAAAAGGTTTAGCACTGGAAAACACTTTTTGATAGATAAACAGTGCATTTTATATACATCTATATAGATCAGACCAAAATGGGGGACAAATGAGGAGGAATGAGGGACAGAGGGACTTTGCTCCAAATCAGGGACAGTCTTTCGAAATCAGGGACAGTTGGGAGCTATGGCCTACATGTTGGTGATATTTATATGGTAGTGGCACTTAGGGTCTACTTATGCTGTACAATAATGTACAAACTTTTACATAAATACAGTGTAACATATGGTCAGAATTGGAAGATGTGCAATGCCCTTTCACTCAGAAGTTACAAAAGTTCCATTTAAATCCATATCCAATCCAGCCCTCTGGAAGCAACTTCTTCACCTACACTGAAGCACTGCTTTGACAGAATAAATGATATCATGGTTATGGAGGACCCAACCACTGTTGGTTATGGAGGACAAAACCACCGATGACTATAAAGCCTTAAAGGGGTTGTAAACCCTCATGGTTTTTCACCTTAATGCATTCTGTGGTGCTGCAGCCCCCCCCCATCCCCACCCCCACCCGAGCCCCTGTTTTACTTACCTGACCCCGATCTTTCTCTGGCCGGTAATGAGCACATCAGCTTTAGCTGGTGTCTCGTGTCCTGATTGGATTGATTGATAACAGCGCAGCCATTGGCTCCCGCTGCTGTCAATCAAATCCAATGACGCGGCCCTGGGGGGCGGGACCAAGTCCTGCATTCTGTGTGAATGGACACAGATATGGGACTCAGAAGCGTGCCCGCATGGGTGTCCACCAAGGAGAGCGCTTCTCCAACGTGGACACTTGATGCGGGGAGGAGCCACCAGCACCGCTGAGGGACCCCAGAAGAGGAGGACCAGGGCTACTCTGTGCAAAACCAACTGCACAGTGGAGGTAAGTATGACATGTTAGTCTTTAAATAACAAAAAAAGAGGGTTTACAACCCCTTTAAGCATCTAAAAAGATAATCTGTCCCCCTTCACCTTTCTCATCCATACTCCACCCTCCCTCCCTCCGTTTCATTACCTTTACAGTATTGGTACAATTACTCTCTATTCTCTCAATTAGGGGTATTGCTTTATAATTCTCACTATGGATACTATATTTTGCACATGTCAATTGAATACATCCTCTATTGGACTCTCCTTTTGTAGTAACCTTGCTTTCCGTATAATAAAATTGGAGCATGAACGCAAACTTTTAGCCCCAGTTCACACTAGAATGCGGTGCGGGAAACTTATGATCCGTAGTTGTTTCCTGCACTGCTTTCAAACTGCACTACCCTTGTGATCTACAGTGGGTGTCAGTGAAATGTTAACAACACCCCAAACTCTGTTGCAAATGCAGTGCATTTACCTTCACCAAATCACATGGTACAAAAGAACCATGCGATCCGGTTGCAGTGCATTTTCAAAAGTAGTGCATGTACTCCTTTGATGCGATGCCGTGCAATTTGGGCCCATTCAAAATGATTGTGCGCAAATCACACCATACTGAATCGCATGTGAATTTCACAGGAATGCAGTGCGCATTGCTGTGTTATTCCTAGGTGATTCCTAGTTTGAACCTAGCTTTATAGTTTTGGTTTATGCAGCTTATTCTCTCTGGAGAAGAGACGCTTGAGAGGGGATATGATTTCAATTTACAAATACTGTACTGGTGACCCCACAATAGGGATAAAACTTTTCTGCAGAAGAGAGTTTAACAAGACTCATGGCCACTCATTACAATTAGAAGAAAAGAGGTTTAACCTTAAACTACGTAGAGGGTTCTTTACTGTAAGAGCGGCAAGGATGTGGAATTCCCTTCCACAGGCGGTGGTCTCAGCGGGGAGCATTGATAGCTTCAAGAAACTATTAGATAAGCACCTGAACGACCACAACATACAGGGATATACAATGTAATACTGACACTTAATCACACACATAGGTTGGACTTGATGGACTTGTGTCTTTTTTCAACCTCACCTACTATGTAACTATGTAACTATGTAGCTAAACATTATAGACTAAATCAGAGCAGTGTGAATGGGCCCATAGCATACAACACCATCGCGTTCAGATGTGTCCAAAATGACAGATCTGAACACAGTTTATTGTATGCCATGTGCCTGAACCCTTAAATTGCAAGGTGCGGGTAATGCCGCATACACACAGAAAAAGTCAAACGGAAGCTTTTCATCGTATATTCCGATCGTGTGTGTGCCTCCTCTGACTTTTTTTTTTTTTTAAATTCTGACGGACCTAGAAATAGAACATGTTCTAAATATTTCCGACTGAACCAATTCCTATTGGGAAAACTGCTCGTCTGTATGCTGTTCCGACGCACCAAAAACGACGCATGCACTGAAGCAAGTACAAGACGGAAGTTATTGGCCATTGGCTATTGAACTTCCTTTTTCTAGTCCCGTCATATGTGTTGTACGTCACCGTGTTCTTGACGATCGGACTTTGTTGTGATCGTGTGTAGGCAAGACAGTCTCAGTGGAATTCCGTCAGAACTCCGTCGGAATAAACTCTGTCGTGTGTACAGGGCATAAATCTAACCATTCCTTGTGTTATAATAAAATAAAACCATTGGGAAAGGCAGTGAGCCAGTCACATGAGCAGGAAATTACTCTTTTTTGGACCATCTTGTACATAACTGGTGTTCAGAAAGCCCACAATATGTTGTTATAGTGGCAAGTAAATTACATTTGGATTTTTATAATTTAAAGAACTTTTAATTAGAATCAGACATTTTCTATCTATCTATCTATCTATCTATCTATCTATCTATCTATCTATCTATCTATCTATCTATCTATCTATCTATCTATCTATCTATCTATCTATCTATCTATCTATCTATCTATCTATATACAGTATCTCACAAAAGTGAGTACACCCCTCAAATTTTAAATATTTTATTATATCTTTTCATGTGACAACACTGAAGAAATGACACTTTTCTACAATGTAAAGTAGTAAGTGTAGAGCTTGTATAACAGTGTAAATGTGCTGTCCCCTCAAAATAACTCAACACACAGCCATTAAATGAAAATGTCCAAATTGGGCCCAAAGTGTCAATATTTTGTGTGGCCACCATTATTTTCCGGCACTGCCTTAACTCTCTTGGGCATGGAGTTCACCAGAGCTTCACAGGTTGCCACTGGAGTCCTCTTCCACTCCATGGTGATATCACAGAGCTGGTGGATGTTAGAGACCTTGCGCTCCTCCACCTTCTGTTTGAGGATGCCCCACAGATGCTCAATATTGTTTAGGTCTGGAGACATGCTTGGCCAGTCCTTCACCTTTACCCTCAGCTTCTTTAGCAAGGCAGTGGTTGTCTTGGAGGTGTGTTTGGGGTCGTTATCATGTTGGAATACTGCTCTGCGGCCCAGTCTCTGAAGGGAGGGGATCATGCTCTGCTTCAGTATGTCACAGTACATGTTGGCATTCATGGTTCCCTCAATGAACTGTAGCTCCCCAGTGCCGGCAGCACTCATGCAGCCCCAGACCATGAAACTTCCACCACCATGCTTGACTGTAGGCAAGACACACTTGTCTTTGTACTCCTCACCTGGTTGCCGCCACACATGCTTGACACCATCTGAACCAAATAAGTTTATTTTGGTCTCATCAGACCACAGAACATGGTTCCAGTAATCCATGTCCTTAGTCTGCTTGTCTTCAGCAAACTGTTGTGGGCTTTCTTGTGCATCATCTTTAGAAGAGGCTTCCTTCTGGGGCGACAGCCATGCAGACCAATTTGATGCAGTGTGCGGTGTATGGTCTGAGCACTAACAGGCTGACCCCCCACCCCTTCAACCTCTGCAGCAATGCTGGCAGCACTCATACATCTATTTCAAAGACAACCTCTGGATATGACGCTGAGCACGTGCACTCAACTTCTTTGGTGGACCAAGGTGAGACCTGTTCTGATTGGAACCTGTCCTGTTAAACTGCTATATGGTCTTGGCCACTGTGCTGCAGCTCAGTTTCAGGGTCTTGGCAATCTTCTTATAGCCTAGGCCATCTTTAAGTAGAGCAATAATTCTTTTTTTCAGATCCTTAGAGAGTTCTTTTGCCGCGTACACACGGTCGGACTTTTCGGCTACAAAAGTTTGACAGCCTGTCCGACAGACTTTCGACGGATTTTTGGCGGACTTGCAGCAGACTTTCTAACGACCGGACTTGCCTACATACGATCGGATTGTCAGCCGTATTTTGTCCATCGACGTCCGTCGGACTTTTGTAGACGAAAAGTCCAACCGTGTGTACGCGGCATTTGTCATGAGGTGCCATGTTGAACTTTCAGTGACCAGTATGAGAGAGTGAGAGTGATAACACCAACTTTAACACACCTGCTCCCCATTCACACCTGAGACCTTGTAACACTAATGAGTCACATGACACCGGGGAGGGAAAATGGCTAATTGGGCCCAATTTGGACATTTTCACTTATAGGTGTACTCACTTTTGTTGCCAGCGGACAGCAAATTTACACTGTTATAAAAGCTGTACACTCACTACTTTACATTGTAGCAAACTGTTATTTCTTCAGTGTTGTCACATGAAAAGATAGAAGAAAATATTTACAAAAATTTGAGGGGTGTACTCACTTTTGTGAGATACTGTATATATACAGTACACACATATATATATATATATATATATATATATATATATATATATATATATATATATATATATATATATATATATAAACATTTCAGGATATATATTTTTTCATTACCGTATTTGTTTTATTCTTTTTTCATTAAATGTAAGTCAAATGCATGGGAACCAACAATGTATTCCCCGTCTCGCTCAATCTCTGACAAGCTGAATGATAAGCTTGTATAATGATGAGGTGAAAGGTGACATTTTCTACCTTTCTGACTCCATAATGTCAGCCTATATAAATCATAAATGGGAGGAATAACTTTATCGGCTCTTGTGTTTCTTACATCACTTGCAATTAATAAAACAATTCAATGGGATAATCATCCCACAGTGCAAATACAATTATAGCTTGCAACAAGAAGCTCTCACCTTTTGTGCTGCTCATTGCGCGCACATTTCATAGGCTGCTATGGCCCTCCGTTTTGTGGGAGGGAGCGAGGTCACTGTTATTCATAGCAGCCCTAAATACATGAGACAATTAGACTGGGACTAGTAGCATGCCGCAGCTAATAACTATTCGGCTTAATAAGACTTAAATGCCTCTTATGAGGGATGTGGAATGTTCTTTTACTCTGTCCATTATTCTGCAAAACCACCCAGCACAGATTGTATTTAGCCTTAAGCTGATTTCACATCACCTCCACTGCATTAAGTGCACATTGACATGCGCCATACGTATTTATTTGTTACAGATATCTATATAGTGTCATCAATTTATGCAGCACATTACCCTCTATTCATTCACATCAGTCCATCCTCTCAAATAGCTTATAATCTAAGGTCCCTATCTCAGTTGCATACTAGGGCCAATTTAGACTGAAGCCATATAACCCACCGGCATGTCTTTGGAGTATTGGAAACTGTGCTAAAATATATATATATGTATATATATATATATATATACAGTGGGGACGGAAAGTATTCAGACCCCCTTACATTTTTCACTCTGTGTTTTATTGCAGCCATTTGCTGAAATCATTTAAGTTCATTTTTTTCCTCATTAATGTACACACAGCACCCCATTTTGACAGAAAAACACAGAATTGTTGACATTTTTGCAGATTTATTAAAAAAGAAAAACTGAAATATCACATGGTCCTAAGTATTCAGACACTTTGCTGTGACACTCAAATATTTAACTCGGGTGCTGTCCATTTCTTCTGATCATCCTTGAGATGGTTCTACACCTTCATTTGAGTCCAGCTGTGTTTGATTATACTGATTGGACATGATTAGGAAAGCCACACACCTGTCTATATAAGACCTTACAGCTCACAGTGCATGTCAGAGCAAATGAGAATCATGAGGTCAAAGGAACTGCCTGAAGAGCTCAGAGACAGAATTGTGGCAAGGCACAGATCTGGCCAAGGTTACAAAAAGATTTCTGCTGCACTTAACCTCCCTGGCGGTATGATTATTTCAGATTTTAGGTGCTGAAAGCGGTACCATTATTTTGCACAGAAATTTGGCGTTTTATATTGTAGGCCTGTAATTCTTAGGAATAGTTCACTTAAATCTGTCCAAGCAAGAGTCTAGTAGACATCCCGGGTATGATAAAGTATGAAAAACGAAATAAAAAATGATAATATAATAAATAACTATAAATAATTATAACAAATAATAATATAATAATAATAAAAATTATATAATAATGTAATCAAATCAAAAACACTGAAATTTGCTCAGTTGCAGAATTTTAGCTTTTATTACTTTTAGTGTTTGATGACGGATCTCCCCACAAATCACTATCACTCAATTCTGCAAGTGATTATAATTTATTATCGCTTTTTTCTAGCTGGTCTAAAACCCCTTTTGATGTAAAGAGACAGTTTTGGTTGCTATGGACAATCTCCAGTTTCCTGGCAGAAAGAACAGTTTTATATATATAAAACTGCATGCAGGACACTGGGCAGACCACTAGGGACAAAGGGGATGTGTCATTATTTGATACAGTACTGTAATCTGTAAGATTACAGTATGCTGTATCTATACTGTGTGATGCAAGCCCGAGTCTGGCTCGGGGATACCGCTTTTGGTATGTAAAATCCACCCCGAGCCAGACTCGGGAATACCGCCAGGGGGGTTAAGGTTCCTAAGAGCACAGTGGCCTCCATAATCCTTAAATGGAAGACGTTTGGGACAACCAGAACCCTTCCTAGAGCTGGCCGTCCGGCCAAACTGAGCTATCAGGGGAGAAGAGCCTTGGTGAGAGAGGTGAAGAAGAACCCAAAGATCACTGTGGCTGAGCTCCAGAGATGCAGTCAGGAGATGGGAGAAAGTTGTAGAAAGTCAACCATCATTGCAGCCTTCCACCAGTCGGGGCTTTATGGCAGAGTGGCCCGACAGAAGCCTCTCCTCAGTACAAGACACATGAAAGCCCGCATGGAGTTTGCTAAAACGAAAACCTTCTCCAGAGTGCTCAGGACCTCAGACTGGGCTGAAGGTTTACCTTCCAACAAGACAACGACCCTAAGCACACAGCTAAAATAATGAAGGAGTGGCTTCACAACTCCGTGACTGTTCTTGAATGGCCCAGCCAGAGCCCTGACTTAAACCCAATTGAGCATCTCTGGAGAGACCTAAAAATGGCTGTCCACCAACGTTTACCATCCAACCTGACAGAACTGGAGAGGATCTGCAAGGAGGAATGGCAGAGGATCCCCAAATCTAGGTGTGAAAAACTTGTTGCATCTTTGCCAAAAAGACTCATGGCTGTATTAGATCAAAAGGGTGCTTCTACTAAATACTGAGCAAAGGGTCTGAATACTTAGGACCATGTGATATTTCAGTTTTTCTTTTTTAATAAATGTCAATAATTCTGTGTTTTTCTGTCAATATGGGGTGCTGTGTGTACATTAATGAGGAAAAAATGAACTTAAATGATTTCGGCAAATGGCTGCAATATAACGAAGAGTGAAAAATGTAAGGGGGTCTGAATACTTTTCCCCACTGTATATATATATATATATATATATATATATATATATAATGTTTGGGGGTTCTAAGTAATTTTATAGCAAAAAATAATGATTTTTACTTGAGACCAACAAGTGTCAGAAAAAGGTGTAGTCTTTAAGTGGGTAAACGCGCCTCATTTACAGACCAAAGTTCATTCCTTTGATCTAAAGGACAAAACCTTACAATGTTTATAGTTAGCTCAGCGGCTGAGGATTGTTGTGAAACTTGGTAGACTGCCTGTTTTTTTTTTTTTTGACAGCTGTCAGCTTGAGCAGAGAATCAGGAAAATGCTTTATTAAGATCGCTAGGGAGAAAGAATCGCGATCTCTATTCTTAACGATTAATTGTGCAGCTCTACCACTGAGTCATTTTACTCACTGCACTGCTGTTGAGTTGATGTGTGTTGACATCCATTGGTGTGAATGCATCACTGTGAACCAAGCCTATTAAACACAGTGAATTTGGGCTTGTTTTTGCATTGGGCCAACATTGAGCAAACCAAAAAAACCCAAGACACAGTGTATATAAGTCCTAACTGAATGACATCTAGTTTGTTTAACCCCCAAAGTAAACATTTATTATATTGCAATTTACCAAATCATAGATGTGGTGGCTGCATTCGTTTTCTTTTTTTTTCTTTTATTTTCACCTGGTGATCCAACCAGTAAGTCTGCTCATCAACCGAACAAGCTATTTTGCTAATGTAGCAGTTAGATTGTCGAGACAAGCTATTTACCATTGACAGGGGTACTTATAATAATCAGCTTTTATTTATTCATGTAAATAAACATCCGGTGGGTCTGTGGATACGTCTGGACGGTTCGAGCTGTTGAGATCTTTCCCCCTCCTTGAATTGAAGTTGTGGATACCCGAGGTTTTATGCTGCCAGCCCTGGCGGCTAAACAAGCGTTTTGAGACTTGTAAGACGTATGTCTTTTCAAGTCCCCTACTTCCGGTAAGCCTCCGCAGATGATTTGGTGATGGTCCTGTTACTTATTCAAGACGTCACATTTCCTTTGGTGTTTTACCCCCTCACCCATCAGTGACATTCCGTTGTTGTTTTCATCAGCTAATCCTCAGAGACTGTCGGTGGTGGTTTTTGATTTTCATCAGGAACACAATTTTGATTATTTATAGACTTTTCTTTGGGTTGATTTCCCATTTTATTATAATTTGGCTCTGTCTTCACATTTCACTGGTGTATTGTTGATATTATTATGTTTTACATATCATTCTGTACTATATAGTGCACTTTTTGTATAGAGTCACTTTTATCTCATTTTTGAAGTATTTTTCATGCTCACTTCATTATTTGGCCATTGAAAGATGACCTTAACTTAAGTTTTTTGTTTATACACATAGCGCTACACGTTATATATATTTGTTGATCCCATTACTTCTGTCTGTGTCTTAGAGGTGTGTTAGCTGCTTGTTGTGTAATTATTTTTATACCATCACTGGAGTAGCGCTGTACCCACCCCTTATTTTGATTTATTCATGTAAAACCTTTATCTCAATTAAAAAAAAAAAAACTTTTGCTCTGATTGTGTAACCACAGTGTAACCTGGAGTTTGACTTCAATTTGTTAGTGTATTTAAACGGCTAGTACATCCAACACTCCCCTCCCCCCAGACTGACAATGCTGCTGCCCAAAAGTGCTTCTGCATCTAGAGTGGAGACATTCTAATACAGGTGGTGCGCTACTGGTGTTAATGGTTACCAGGTGAAAACAAAGGGGAAAAAGCCTAAAAAAAAAAAGAAAACTAGTGCAACCACCACCTCTAAGGATCAGTAAGTTGCAATATAATACATTTCGGGTTTAATACCACTTTAAGCACTACCCTGTTTCCCCGAAAATAAGACCTAGCGTGATTGTCAGTGATGGCTGCAATATAAGCCCTACCCCCCAAATAAGCCCTACCCTGTTTCCCCAAAAATAAGCCCTACCCTGAAAATAAGACCTACAAGGACTTTAAGTAGAGCTTATTTGGGGGGTAGGGTTTATATTGCAGCCATCACCGACAATCAAGCTAGGTCTTATTTTCGAGGAAACAGGGTATGTATCAAACAATTGCCACATTTTTTTTTTCTATTAACAAAATATTGTTTTAAGCTTTATTTGAATTCTTTTCTATCCCAATTCTGGAGATCTCCTTCAGCTTTGTATATCCACCAGTGCTGGTTCCATATAATTACTGTAGACAGGCCTGATAGGGACAATGGGGAACCATGCCCGTGTAATGTATGTTGTCATGGCCATTAGTAGTCTTCACCAGAGTTGTATGTGCAAAACCAGAAGCAAAGTTGGAGGACAGTTCTTATCCCATAACAGGAAATGCCTGAACACGGGCAGGATCACCAGGTATGATTTTATTAAAGGATGCATATCTAAAAAATAACTAAGAACAATTTCTGAAATAACAAGAATATGTTCATATGAGATTTTAGGATTGGGATTAGATCTACTTTGAATTACACTTCCACCATTACACCGGGTGAATAACCTGCCAGCTATGAGGCTTTGACTCTTATCCCAGTATTCATCTGAGCAGCTGGTTGCCCTGCTTACTAACACCCTGTGCCCAACTGTCACCTCATTTCCTGAATGATCCTCAATATAAGCCTTCAAATGTATTTGCTGCTTCCTACCAACCCCCTCCATAGATCTCAGAGACGAACGGCCTAGGTATGTGTAAAAACAAAGCGCAGTTCCACACATACTGTAACTGCAATGTGACCAGCTTGCTAATTTTTTTTTTTTTCTCAACAAACATGGAATTTCACTTTAACCACTTCAGCCCCGGAAGATTTTACCCCCTTCCTGACCAGAGCACTTTTTACGATTCTGCACTGCGTCACTTTAACTGACAATTGCGCGGCCATGCGACGTTGTACACCAACAAAATTGACGTCCTTTTTTTCCCACAAATAGAGCTTTCTTTTGGTGGTATTTGATCACCTCTGCGGTTTTTACTTTTTTTCGCTATATACAAAAAAAGAGTGACAATTTTGAAAAAAAAAAAATATTTTTTTACTTTTTGCTATAATAAATATGCCCCAAAAATATATAAAAGAACACATTTTTTCCTCAGTTTAGGCCGATATGTATTCTTCTACATATTTTTGGTTAAAAAAAATCGCAATAAGCGTATGATGATTGGTTTGCGCAAAAGTTATAGCGTCTACAAAATAGGGGATAGTTTTATGGCATTTCTATTATTATATTTTTTTTTATTAGTAGGTTTTTTTTACTAGTGATGGCGGCGATCAGCAATTTTTATCATGACTGCGACATTATGGCGGACAGATCGGACACTTTTGGCGCTATTTTGGGACCATTGTTATTTATACAACATAAAAATGCACTGATAACTGTGTAAATGACACTGGCAGGGAAGGGGTTAAACACTAGGGTGCGATCAAGGGGTTAAGTGTGTCCTAGGGAGTAATTATAACTGTGGGGGGGGCTACCTGGGACATGACAGGGATCACTGCTCCCGATGACAGGGAGCAGTAGATCTCTGTCATTACACGAGGCAGAATGTATGTAAACAAGGCATTTCCCCGTTCTACCTCTCCACACTGCAATCACGGGGGAACATCAAGTTCCTGGGACCGCCTGAAAGGCGGCAAATTTAAAGTGACGTACCTGTATGCCCATTTGCCTGCCTGTGCCATTCTGCCGACGTATATGTGTGTGCGGCAGTCGGCAAGCGGTTAAACTAAATAATTTTCTTGATCAATTTAAATTTTTCAAAAACCAGTGTGTATACCTTGTAATTATATACAATATGTTACTATTTCTCACACAAACTGCCTTGAAGCAAGACTAAAGGCATTTTTTTTTTACATTCTGGATGGAGTAAGGGAGGGTTATAACCCCTGTCAGTTTTTTTGTCATCATGTCCCATGATGGAGGAGATTTCCCTATGCATCCTGTCCGGCCAAAGTGAGGGAATCCCTGGTTGGGACTTTCTTTTGCTTTCACTTTCGATAATAACCTGTACAAATGGGGTGTAGGGTAAATCTTCCTAACGGGGGCAGAGACAGGTGTTCCAATCCCTTTCCACTCTATCCAAAACTAATAACAAAGTTTTGCCTTTAGTTATACTTAAGGACCAGTCCTATTTTTTACACTTGATGTTTACAAGTCAAAAAGTTTTTTTTTGCTAGAAAATGAACGTTATATTTTTTTTTTCAGACACCCTAGACAATAAAATGGCTGTTGTTGCAATACTTTGTCACACCGTATTTGCGCAGTGGTCTTACAAACACATTTTTTTTTTTTTTTTTTAGGAAAAATACACTTTTTGTTCTAAAAAATAAGAAAACAGTAAAGTTGCCCAATTTTTTTATAATGTATAAGATAATGTTACGCCGAGTAAATTGATACCAAAGGGAAAGGGATCACCACTCCAGGTGGAAATGTGGATATAGAACTCTCCTCGGAACTGGAACACCAGGTGTCGGCTAAGCATATAGCAACATGAGGCAAAAAGGAAGTTCTGGACAGCCGCCCTCCGGGAATATAGCCTTTATTAGTAAAAAGTCCAACAGATACCAGCCACAGCAAAAAATTGGACAAACGAGCTGACGCGTTTCACACTTAACAATGCATAGTCATAGCTAAATTGATACCCAACATGTCATGCGTCAAAATTGCATCCGCTCCTGGAATGGCGACAAACCTAAACATTTCTACAGGTTACCAGTTTTGAGTTCAGAGGAGGTCTTTTGCTAGAATTATTGCTCTTGCTCTAACAATCATGGCGATACCTCACATGTATGGTTTGAACACTTACGTATGCATTCACTTCTGCACACGAGCACGACTGCTTAAAAAAAAAAAAATCTTATTTTTTTATTTTTTTTTTTTTTACACTGTCCTTTTAAAAAAAATTTTGGGATAACTTTTATTCCTATTACAAGGAATGTAAACATCCCTTGTAAAAGAAAAAAAGCATGACAGGACCGCTTTAATGTGAGGTCTGGGGTCAAAAAGACCTTAGACATCACATTTACACTTAAATGCAATAAAAAAAAAAAAGTATTTTTTTTTTCAATAAAAAAAAAAATTCCCCTTTAAGACCATTGGGTGGAAGTGACGTTTGTCATCCAATGATATGGAGTCGAGTGGGGGCCACCACATTTCCTCACTCGACTCCATGTCTCACAGAAGAAAGGACGGTAAGTGGCGGAGATGACAGATACGTGGTGGGGTGGTGGACACCTCTCCCGCCGCCAATAAAAGCGATCTTGTGGTGAATCCGCTGCAGAGACCACTTTTATCTGAAAGTGGACCATCCGCTATTTTTAAAAATACCGGGGTTATGACAGCTATCTGCTGCCATAACAACGGTAATCCAACGTCAAAGTACCGAAGTATGACGGAGCGGTCCGGAAGTGGTTAAAAAAAATGTCCCAACCAAAAATCACGTATAGAGAATTCTATTGAAGTTTGTTGTATGAATTTATTTGCAAATGGATAACTTACCTAAAAAAGCCAACTTTATATGTACATAGCATACATTAACCCAAGCCACTGTTTTTTATGGGTATCACCCTGAGAGCCATCAGTTGACACTTGGTGTGGCTGCTGACTCTCAATCCCTGCTGTCACTGATAGTCAGGAACAAACCCATTCCTGATTATGTGAACGATATGCCCTTTATAACAAATGAACACCTATTGCAAACTATTTGATAGAATTATTGTAAGATACAACTGAATAAAAAAAATAGTAATACGTTCAATTTTTGCACATTTGTCAGCCTATAATAGAAAAGTTGTTTTTTTTTTTTTTTTACTAAAACAGAGTACCAAAAAGATTAATACGTCATTTAAAAAAAAAAATAATAACAATTTTATAGGCATGCAAGTTAGTAAAGGTAACTCCACTTTTGTTGAGAAAAAAAAAACATTCCCCTCTGGGTGATCTATGCACATTGCAGGGATTTTAGCAAACTTTGTCGCAGATTTCATTTGTTATTCTGAAGAAATAGCTGTTTGTCCACATGCAAAATGAACCTGTATGGGAGTGATTTTAATAATTATCAATCAGCTGCTGCTCTTGTCGGGCTCTAATGAGGAAAGTGGCAGGGTCCGCATCCCTTTAGATATGATTTCCCTTTGGAAGCATCTCTCCAAAAAAATTACATTTTTGTTGCAGGGGATGCCCAAGATCTGACTTGTATCTTAGTGCAGACTTCTGGGAAAATCGGTAAGCCAATTACACAAGCAGGAAATTACATTTCTGGGAGGGGGCATTCTGTAAACTATCTGTGTATGTACAGAATGCCTCCCTTTTGCCATATTGCATTTTACAGAAAATCCCAGCACTGCAGATTGAAAAGGAAAGGTCATTTTAAATAATATTTAATTACAATATTATATGTGTTGCAGTTGTGTATGCTATATTATTATTATTATTATTTTTTTGCTATATTTTTCCCAGGAAAATAGAGTTACCCTTTCAATGTTGACCCTCCCCATCATTAAATTAATGGTTGTATTTTCATGTTGCCCCCCAAGCCCTGCTTCTTGGAAACCGTTGTATCCATACACTATACTGACTGGCCAATACGACTGCTGGTGGAATTAGTGGCTCTATAATATTAGGATATATATTTGCTTTATGCCAAAAGGTTCTCGAATTCTAGATGTACAGCAAGGTGTAAATTACCATATTTATTGGCGTATAACACTCACTTTTTCACCATGAAAATCGGGTGCAAATAATGTGTGCGTGTTATACGCCGATACTTCAATTTTAGCTGCCTTGGAGGGGACAGGGAGGGGACAGGGAAGGATGCGGGACGAGCGCCGTCAGATTACATACAGTGAGAATCTCCTGTTTACTTGGCGGCCTCTGTAATAGGAAGTCCAGTCTCCTGGGCCGCCATTGGACCACTGTTCTGTCTATCATAGGAGATTCTCCCTGTATGTAATCTGTCTGTGCTCATCCCGCCCCCCTCTCTGTCCCCTCTAGGCTGCAGATGGGCATCAATCAGGCTGCACTGATGGCAATAGTGAGGCTGCTGCATTGAAAGCAATGGCGAGGCTGCTGCATTGATGGCAATAGTGAGGCTGCTGCATTGATGGCAATGGTGAGGCTGCTGCATTGATGGCAATGGTGAGGCTGCTGCATTGATGGCAATTGTGAGGCTGCTGCATTGATGGCAATGGTGAGGCTGCTGCATTGATGGCAACGGCTAGGCTGCTGCATTAATGGCCATGGTGAGGCTGCTGCATTAATGGCGATGGTGAGGCTGCTGCATTGATGGCAATGGTGAGGCTGCTGCATTGGAAAGTAATGGAGAGGCTGCTGCATTGATGGCAATGGCGAGGCTGCTGCATTGATGGCAATGGTGAGGCTGCTGCATTGATGGCAATGGTGAGGCTGCTGCATTGATGGCAATGGCGAGGCTGCTGCATTGATGACAATGGCGAGGCTGCTGCATTGATGGCAATGGCGAGGCTGCTGCATTAATGGCCATGGTGAGGCTGCTGCATTGATGGCAATGGTGAGGCTGCATTGATGTGGACTGATGAGGCTGCATTGATGGCACTTGTGAGGCTGCAGATGGGTATTGATCAGGCTGCATTGATGGCAATGGTGAGGCTGCAGATGGGTATTGATCAGGCTGCATTGATGGCAATGGTGAGGCTGCAGATGGGCACTTCCCCTTTTTTTGCTTCAAAGTTCCTTATATAAAATCTAAGGTTTTTCTCCTGAAACTTCCCTCTTAAAATGAATGTGCGTGTTATACGCCTGTGCGTGTTATACGCCGGTGAATACGGTAATTGCATGTCCTCTTTTCTAAAATAAGGACTGATGCCCTTATATTTGGAAAATATTTGATAGAATAAGACAAGCAAATACCTTCTGTTCTACAAAGTCTATGCTGTGCTAAAGCAGCACAGATAATATAGTACAAGCATACAAAAATGTGAAAAAAAAAAAAATCACTGCAGTTCTCCTTTAATGGATTAAAAGAAAACAGGGTTGAGAATAAAGTGGGTGATTTGAACACAGCTGCAATGTTTCCTGGATAGAGTTAGCACTTCAGTGATTGATCTTATTGGTTACCTGGAATTGCGTTTTAATATTATAAAGCAAGAGAAAAAAACTGAAAACAAAAAAAAAAAAGCATTTCGAAGTATCCTTCAGTTTAGTGTGTAAAATGAGCCTTGTCACCGGCTGTGTTCACAGAGTAACCATATAGGCCTGTGATAAATTGACATCTATAAAGCAAGAGAATTGAATGCCATATTTCTCTCCCCAGAAAAGAGTCACAAGAAAAATGCCATCAACACATCACAGCCATCGTGAAAGATCCTGGCAAAAAGAGCGCACAGATTCTCTCTTTTTTTTTTTTCTCCATTGTTGTGTCCCTGTTTAGTCGTCGAGCACCTTTAAAAAGCGCAGTTATTAGAGTGGTAATGGACGCCATTATGCATTGTGCATCGCAGGTAATGGACGTTTAGACGCCAATAATACCGAGATCATTCTGGCTAGTACATTATACTAATGAACTGCTGGCGATATTGAAGTTGCAGGGGTTCTGTTTACTGCAGGGCCTCTGACAGTTCTCCCACACTGCCGCGAATACTAATACCGATGGCGACTGTAGTCTTTTCAGTCTAATAATTCAGCCTCTCTCTTTTTTTATTATTATTTCAGACGACCTTCAAATCTTTATTGCATTTTATAAATAAACACTGGGAAGGAGAGGGAAAAAAAACCCAACACATTGTGGGGGCTTTACTGCGGCCTATCGAAGGTGACGTGATGAGTTTTCACTTTGTTTGCTACAATCAAGAATGAAGGAATACCGAAGCCTATCACTTTATAATCTGATATTTAAGGAGAAAGTAGAAGAATTTACTGTATATATTTTTGTTAAATCTGGCTGAATTAAAGGGTTAGTCCACTTTTGTGGGGAAAAAAATAGCAAATAAAAATATATATATAGCGTATACAGTCATATTGTAATTAAATTTTATTAAAAATGACCTTTCCTTTTCAATCTGTAGCTCTGTAATTTGCTATGAAATGCGATGCAATATGGCTAGCTGTAGGGGTTCTGTACACAGGTTGTATACAGATCGCCCACCAGATATGTCATTTCCTGCTTGTGTGATTGGCGCACTGATTTTCCCAGAAGTCTGCACTGAGATACAAGTCATATTTTAGGCATCCCCTGCAACAAAAATGTCATTTTTTTGTAAGATACTCCCAATAGGAAATCACATCTAAAAAGGTATGCAGACCCTGCAATTTTCCTTATTACAGCTCTGCAGGTGCAGCAGCTGATTGATAATTATGAAACCTCTCCCATTAGATTCTGCACATGGATCACCAACAAACACACAGGGTTTTCTTCAGAATAACAAGGTAGGAATCTGCAACAACGTTTGTTAAAATCATTGTAATGTACATAGATCACCCAGAGGGGAATGCTTTTTTCTCAACAAAAATTGAGTTTTTTTTTTAATATATTGGCACTGGGGGAAGCCTGAATCCTCAAAATTGGCTGGGGTCATTTTTTCTTAGTTGGTTTCCCTCTTTTGAATATATAATGTATATCTAAAGGCAAAGCTTTTTTTTTTGGGATCATGGAGAAAAGGGAATAAACCACTATTTATTTTTCATTTTTTTGGGGGGACATTTTAAAAAAATGATCAGATTTGTGACATAAATTCTCTCAATTTCTTTTGTCCCTACCTTTGGCTAAATTTTGCAACAGAATTGGGGTTCAGGGGGGAACATGATGGGTAAGGAATGCATTCTGTGGGTGTAGGGTATATATGGTTTGTTTTATTTTGTGGATTAGGGTTTTTCTTACCATGAGTAATTTCTCAGCTTATTTCCAGACTGATAAATAAATTAAATATTTTTGTCACATTGAATTGATCTACAGCTTTGTCCTTGTTTGGATCCTTTTGCCTTTTGTGTTTTGGGTGATATTTTGGGATGCAGCCAGCACACACAGCTGTGCGTAATCTTTAAAAAGTGTGTTATCATTCAGACATTCCTAAAGTAGCATGATGTCTACAGACCTGTGTATGTGGCTAAGGCTAACTTCTCACTCGCCCACTCTCTAACAAGCAGTCGGCGGTGAATCACTTTTCAAAGTGCAGCTAAGCAACCCCTGTCATTAAAGAGGCGATCCTGCTTAATGGTAAATCTCAATGGGACTAATACGCCCCAACCACGAGCCAAGTGTTTGCAGAGAATTACAGCACTCTAGGTTAGTCCACACCACTTAACCTTGTTATAGTATGGGTCCAGCTTGTAACCACACATTATAAGGATAAACTTGTAGAGATGATTGCACACCAATATCCATGAAAGCCAAGTACTTTATAAAAATGCAACAAGCCAAAAAATGTAGACAACATTGCAGCAAAAAAAACAAGAAAAGGACTTGTTGACGTGTTTCCAAGTGTTTGGCTTGCAGTTGCAGTACAGCCCTATTTACTTGATGGCTAAGTTTGACAGGCAATGCCAGCTGTCAACTCGAAATGCCACATTAAATTTGTTAGACACATAAAGGTTGATTTACTGGAGAGTGCAGAATCTGGTGCAGCTGTGCATAGAAGGAATTCGCTTCCAGTTTTCTTTGTCAAAGCTTAATTGAACAAGCTGAAGTTAGAAGCTGATTGGCTACCATGCACAGCTGCACCAGATTTTGCACTATCCAGTTTTAGTAAATCAACCCCACTGTGTGATCCGGATCAAGAAGTTGCTTGTTCCTTTGGAGAACAGGGACAAGCTAGCTGAAGCAATACATGGACAGAATCAGTCAGTCATAACACTACAAACTGCAGCCCCAACTGTGAGCCTCACATTACTAGGCAAGGCAAACAAATAACAGGCAATAGAACTACACTAATACCTTGTTAAAACATCAAAACCTTTTGAAAGTGTAAAAATCCCTAAAGATGGTCAGTTGAAGCTCAAAAAGGTAACATGAGGCATTTGGGGGCATTTTTAGTCCCTACTGATGTCAATAGGAGCTCCTGATTAACCACTTGCCGACCACATACCGCAGATGTACTGCGGCAAGTCAGCTCTATTGCATGAAATGACGTACCTGTACATCATTTCATGCAATAGACACCGGGGGGTTGCCAATCAGCGGGTCCGGCGGAACTGATGTCTACCGGCCACCCACGATCATTCCCAAGAGAGGCAGAACAGCAATCTGCCTATGTAAACAAGGCAGACCACCATTCTAACAGGGAAGAAGATAGAGATCTTGCGTTTTTGCTAAGCAGGAACACGGATCTCTGTCTTGATCCAGTCAGACCATCCTCCACACAGTTAGCAAGCACCCTCTAGGGACACACTTAACCCTTTTATCGCCCCTGATGTTAACCCATTCCCAGCCAGTGTCATTAGTACAGTAACAGTGCATATTTTTAGCACTGATCACTGTAATAATGTCACTGGTCCCCAAAAAGTGTCAAAGTGTCAGTTAGGTGTCTGATTTGTCTGCCGAAATGTCACAGTCCCGCTAAAAAATGCTGATCGCCGCCATTACTAGTAAAAAAAAAAAAAAAGCATAAAAATATCCCATAGTTTGTAGACACTATAACTCGTGTGCAAACCAATCAATATACACTTATTGGAATTTTTTCTTTACCAAAAATATGTAGCAGAATACATATTGGCCTAAATTGATAAAGAAATTCGATTTTTTAATTTTTTTTATTGGATATATTTTATAGCAGAAAGTAAAAAATATTGTTTTTCTTTTTTAAAATTGTCGCTCTTTTTTTGTTTATAGCGCAAAAAAAAACAAAACGCAGAGGTGATCAAATACCACCAAAAGAAAGCTCTATTTGTGGGAAAAAAATGACAGCAATTTTATTTGGGTACAGTGTCGCACAACCGCGCAATTGTCAGTAATGCAGTGCCGTATCGCAAAAAATGGCCTGGTCATTAAGGGGGTAAAACCTTCCGGGGGCTGAAGTCGTAATTGAACAAGATGAAGCACAGCTGCACCAGATTATTCACTCTCAAGTTTTAGTAAATCAACCCCTATATATTATGAGCTGCGAATAGTATGAGCATGGTGGTCCATAACTCTCAGTACTACATAACTGCAGCAGGTCTGCACAGTGGAGAACCTACCTTGCAGGTAGGATTACAAGTGTTGGAGACCTTCCTGTGATCCCTTTAACACTTTGCTTTGAAATATTTTTCATCTAGGAGCATCAAATATAGCCAACGCGTTTCAGCGGAAAGGCCTTCCTCTCCTCAGGGCTTGAGCAGTGCATGATCCAATGAGATCCAATAGGATGTCTATGTGTCGGTAAAATTCCATTCTCTCACTGATCAGTCAACTCCAGTCATGTTGATTAGAAGACAGATTTATTACAAATGTACCGATACATAGGGGTGAGCTCTGTACACAGCAAGGAGTTTCAGCAGAGTCACACAGGAGCCCTTTTACACATGTCATATTATAGCAGTATTTGGCAAGCTGCCATTAGCTAAGGCACACTGGTGACTCATGGTGCATCGTCAGCTTTATTGTCAAAAAACAGTGCCCTTTCACAATATGCCCTAATATGGTAAACTTTTGCTAGTTCTTTAAATATTGTTGTAGGTGTTGGTCGGAACTAAGCAGATTGCATAAACAATAAGTCAGCGCCATTTTAGCTAGAAAAAAAGCATATAAGGAACAAGGCAAATGTTGATATCACTTGTAATTCTTTACATATTTCTTATCACTATGTTAGGGCTTAATAAAGACTATTGAATCTTAATGGAACTATGAACGTCCGGCAAGTTATAAAACTAAGCAGCTACCACTTGTAGAGTAATGGCAGCCTCCACAGTTCTCTCAGTACAGGTTTCTTCTCATTTATTCCACTCTTTCCATAGAGCACAACTTTGCTTTTGTTTGTATGGTAATGGAAAGGTTTTTGATTGTGAAACAGCTGGTGGTGAAGCACTCAGTAATTTCTGTTACATTGTCATAGTCAGGAATTAGAAGCAGCTGACGGGCAGCTGTATCCCCATAGCTCGATATTACAATGCAGTCATATTATACTAGTTTACTATGCAAGCAAGATTCTGCATTTCATTCAGCGGACAGAAATGACCATGTTGGGTTGAATAAAACACTCTCGGGGACAATCTCCCAGCAAATTCCCTCAGCTTTGCTGTTTTGTTTATCAATAGCAGTGGTCAACAAGCAGGCAGTTCATTTTAATTGGTGGAAATCAATTAAAATTGTATTATGTAAATCTATAATGGACTGACACTTTGGCCCTTCTTGACAGACAGTCATCGGGGAGAGGTTAAATGCAGAACTGCAAGGTTAGGGCTTATGGATTTCTTTTAATACAATTTACTTTGATTGTCCTTTCTTGATGTGCCTGCGTATTAGTCTAGAGCAAATTTAAAGTTTGTTGTAGAAGTAAATTAATGGAATAACTCAACGGCTTGGTGCTAGTTTAGTTCCAATATTGCATGAAAGAAGAGAACTTCCTCTTAAAGTGGACTTTTATTAAAACATATATTTTCATGTTAATCTCATGCATTTTTCATAAAAGTCTAACATTTGCAGGTTGTTATTACCTCTTGCAGAGATCCTAGCATTCCCAGTACTCCTTCAACTGCTTTCTGTTCAAGAAGAACAGATCCATCCTTGTTCAAGCATTAGACAGAGGCAGCATCTCTCTACTGGACTGAGATGCCTGCACATAGATGTGCTCTGGTAGAAATGATGTTGTACTCTATGGAAATAGTGTAAGGGCTAGTTTACACTTGCTTCAAAAAAAGGCTTCGGACACACTTTATTAAAGCTCTTTGAACGCCAGTCAATACCCCTGTCACTAAATAAAATGGTTAGCTTACAGTCCTGTTTACACCTTGCTTTTGCTTGGTGCTTCGATGAGTCTTCGGTGGGGCTTCAATGAGTCTTCGGTGGGGCTTCGATAAGTCTTCAGTGGGGCTTCAAAGGGGCTTCGATGAGGCTTTGGTGGAGCTTCGATGGGGCTTCAATGAGCCTTTGGTGGGGCTTCAATGGGGCTTCAAGCGAGCTTTGCCATAGACTTCTATGGAGGCCTTGAAGACCTTGAAGCACCACTAAATTGACATGGAGTATAATTTTTGAAGCGAAGCCGAAGCAAAGCAAAGCAAAAGCAAGGAGTAAACAGGACTGTAAGCTAACCATTTTATTTAGTGACAGGAGCTTTGACTGGCGTTCAGAGAGCTTTAACAAAGCCTCTGCGATGCCTTTTTTTGAAGCAAGTGTAAACTAGCCGTTAATGTGTGTTGAAGCCAAAGCAAGTGCAAATGAGCCCTAATACATGTAAATCCTGGTGCCTGTGTAATTGGCTATGACACAGATCAGTCCATGGTGCAGCCCTCACCTTCTGACCTGCTTCAATGTTGCAGTTTGATCAACGGTGGAAAGGAGACTGGGGAAATTCTTCCTCCTGCCTGCAGGAGAACGATGACATCTTCTCAACAGTGGCAGCTCAAGGACAGATTTTTAATCTAAAGCTTTTTTTTAAAAATATCCCGTTATACTGTATATTGGGACATGAAGTAGATCTAAAGAAGATTGTGCAATCAATTTGCCCAATCTGTGTCAATATAGGTCAGTTTTTAGATCTGCACACTTGCTGTGGCCTTTACAAATAACATCCCCCTTTCCCTTCTGGATTTTTACTTTATTTCATATTATGGATGATGCAACAGCAGGACATCCAACGGAGGCTGATGTCCAACAGTCTAAAGCTGGCCATACACTAGTAGAATTTCATCCAAAATTATTCGTTTAAAGTGTTACTAAAGCGTCATTTTTTTTTCAAAAAAAATAATGTTATACTGACCTGCTCAGTCCAGAGCAGCCCCAATCCCCTTCTTCCCCTGCTGGCACTCCAGGCCCCTCTTTGGCGGGTGCCCCCATGGAAAGCTGCTTTCAATGGGGCACCTGTGTGTGCTCGCTCCCGAGTCCCACTGCTGCGTCCATTGACACAGACATTGGGACTCAGCCCTGATCCCCCGCTCCCGTGTCACAGCTTTTGATTGACAGCACTGCTATCAATCTGTTCAATGAGGAGGGAACTGCAGGCGGGAACCGCTGGTCTCACGCACGTCGGTGGATCGGATCGGGCTTAGGTAAGAAAAAGGGTGTCTGGGCTCAAAAAAACACGCATGCTCGGAAACAATTCGACGCATGCTCGGAAGCATTTAACGTAATTTTCGTTGGCTTGTCGTAGCTTTGTACGTCACCGCTTTCTTGACGGTCGAAAGTTCAGAGAACTTTTGTGTGACCGTGTGTATGCAAGGCAAGCTTGAGCAGAATTCCATCGGAAAAACCATCCAAGATTTTTCAGACGGAAATTCTGCTTGTGTGTACGCGACATTAGGCTCAAATCGGCATTAAAACTCTGCAGTGACGAGACAATTCAAAGGAGCAGGATACAAAATTCTTCTTGAAGAAATAAAGTTCTAAGAGTGTATGTGGTTTTCGTTTGGGAAATTACAAAATCAAATGTTAAAAGCAAATTCAGTTTTGAAGTACAAGTACTTTCAAATGATATTCGTCAAGTCATTGAATGTACTGATATATTTGGCAAGAATGTTCATACGAACATTCATTTATTCATTCATTTAAAAATCCACTATGTATGGCCAGCTTAAAGTGGACAGAAACAGAGCAAGGAACTTTCACAAGGAGGTTTCAAAGCTGCAATCCCCTGGAGATGTAAGAACCTACCAGGAAACTCAACCCACCAAACTCCATACTGGAACATCACTTTTGAGTGGACAATCTGTAAACAAGCAACTACAGCCAAATACTGTATTTATCAGAGTATAACACGCACTTTTTTCCCCTTAAAATCAGGGGGAAATTGTGGGTGCGTGTTATACGCCGAACCACTGCCTCGGAGTGGAAGGAGGGAACGACAGCCTCTGAAATAGACAGAGCTGAGTGTACTGTGTACTCGGCTAGGCTCGGCTCTGCTCGCAGTCACGCCCAGTCCCGCCTAGCATTTACGTCCCGCCATTGGACCAGTGTTGTGTCCATCATAGGAGCCAGGCCAAGGGACTGCGAGACAAGCCGAGAGGAGCCAAGTACACAGGACATCTGGCTCTGTCTATCTTAGCGGCGCTTGTTCCCTCCTACATTACCAGTAACAATTTAAAACCGATCATGCTGCAATTTTGGGCAAGGCTGCAGATGGACACTGTTGGGCAAGGCTGCAGATGGACACTGATCATTTTGCAATGATGGGCAAGGCTGCAGATGGACACTGATAAGGCTGCATTGATGGGCATTTAAAATGCAAGTTTTTTACCTTAAACTTCCCTCCTAAAAGTTTTTTTCCTTAAACTTCCCTCCTAAACTTGGGGTGCGTGTTATACGCCGACGCGTGTTATACGTCGATAAATACGGTATATTTCTCCATTTTGCATTTGGAGGAGTAGAATCTGGCCCACTGCTGAATCTGCACTGCTGTCCAGAATCCTGGCTGGAAAATGATTTCCTAACTCTGACATAGAAGTCACAGGATAAACTTTTAAGCTCAGCTAATTATGCCATCAGCCGTATTTGTGTACTTTCCATGTTGACCTCAAATCCACATGTAAAGAAAATTCTCCCCACTGTACAGTATTTTAAAACATATTTTGGCATTGGCACGTGTCCCCCATGACAGTGCCCAGCTTCCAAAGCCTCTTTTTTTTTAAATAACTTGCCTATTCGCAAAAATATCAGCCAGGATTTACTAAAAGAATTCGCCCCCACCACTATAGACTTCAATAGTATTCACTGCTACGTTCAGATTTGACAAATTTCTAGGATTCACTGAGCCCTTGGTGAATGGAACCCAGGCACATTTGCTTATCACTAGTAGCAACTTAAATTCTGTCTGCATGTCTTTGCAAGAATTAACTAAAAAAAGGTCAGTTGTATAAAGCTTAGCTATTGTTATTACCTGTCTAATTTTACCAGTGACTTTAGACATTCAATGATTGAGTGCTACCTACATGATGCCTAACATAGAAAGAGGGACTAATCAATTTTTGTACGAAAGTCATTGACAGTCATGAAGTGGAATTCCATTGAATACCAATTAATAATCAATATGCAGTTTAGTAAATAGGGAATCAATTTGTTTTTGCAGTGACTATTAATCCACCTATTTACATGTTTAATGGTCTGTCTTCTTGACCTGTTTTGAATGGTTATTAGAGCTTACATGTGCAATGTTTAATGCCACAACAAGCTGGAGACCTAGTGCTTTACAGGAAAATACAATTTACATGAAATGTTTGAACCAAATATCTTGTTTTGCGTTCTTTATCTTGGATCCTCAAGCCTTATCCTGATAAAATGCTATCATGCGGAGAATCAGTAGTTCAGTAAAATATGGAAATATTGGAACTTTGCAAATATTAGGAAGACTACTAAGTACTTTTAATATGAGGTTTACAAAATCCAATGCGGCCAAATAAGCAAAGCTTCTCACAGAATGGCTTCTCTTTGTAAAATAATTCTGTTCTATGCTATGATGACTGGCTATCATGCTCCAGTGCATCCTTTTTTTAGCCTTTTAGCCCCAGAGGATGCCTTGAATTAGTTATAAAGTCTCAGGGAACCCCTGCTAAAATTAATTAATTTTAAAAAAATGCCTCTTACATTGGTGATTAGTGGGAAGAATGTCCCCTCTATAGTGGTCAGAATATCACCCTTACAGACAGCTAAAAATATAATTGGTGTCATGCAGCTGGCTCTGCCAAAGGCGTTGGACCCAGAACTATACAGGCACCATCAAATTGGAGGTCACAGCTTAGGGAACTCCTAGAAATTGTTGGAGGAATCCTGGTTAAGAACAGCTGTCTTTGGGTGTTCATAATGCTTAATGGGACCGTCGTATTGGTTTCTGGGCTTTACAGTAGCATTTGGAATGTCACCCATACAGGCAGCAAAAAAGGTCACTGGTATCATGTTGCTGGCTCTGCTAAGTAGTGCTGGACCTGGAACTATACAGGCATAATCAATTTAGAGGGCAATTAGCAGAAGCTCAAGAAACCTCTTTGGATGGACCCTGGTTGGGAATGGCTGCTCCAATATATGTTGCTGGGTCTGTAGTGGTCTCACAGAATGGGAAGGGAGTGGAATCAGGGACCAATGCTCTGCAATTTAAGGGCTCAGATTCACGGACTTTCCAAAGACGTTGCACTGTTGGTATTTAGTAATGAGAGCAGCCGGCTGCACAGGATGAATGGAATGGTGGAAATGAAAGCAACGCAGCAAAATAGAGGTGTCTTTTGAATTAGTATAAATAGATATTCTTGCTTTGCTTGAGTATACCAATAAGGGTTGAAAAAAAAACATAAAACATGTTTTAACATTGGCAACTAATAAATAATTTCTTTTGTTTTCCAATTTGCTGTCACAATTGGGTGGAATCAAGTAGATGAAATTAAAAGGTGGAAATGGTATGGAAGTTATGTTTGCAACAGGCAATACTAGATTGTATGTAGGTTTTATCCAGTGAGAAGGAAGCGGGGGACGAGGGGTGAATCTGAGCCACTGTGTCTATGGACACAAACAGCCCAACTCAGGACCACACCTGCATGTGTACCCCATAGGACGCTGCTTCTTATGGTGGCACACAGAGGGGGTGGAAGAGCAGAGGGTGCTGGCATGGGACCCCACAAGAGGAAGGTCAGGGCCTTTCTGTGCCAGGTAAAGAATAAAAAATAGCCTCCTCTCCAGTCGATGCCTGTTTAGGAGAAACGTAGCATTGGGTGGAGCCAGAGGACCTGACGTCACCACACTCTCAGCTGATCGGCTTCGGCATCGGCTGTGTTTTTTAACTGCAACTATGTTTTACCCTGCCAATGCTTTGATGTCAGTTGTTAATTCATGGATTAAAGCATTTTCAACTACTGCACAATGAAGCGCCTCTTTTTCTTTTAAAATATGCCATTTCCTGCTATGAGTGGTCTTGCTGGAACAGCTAATAGAGGAGAGTGTTCCTGATTGCCGCCTCTGAAATTTCAACTACCTGGCGTGGAGGGAAGTCTGTCTCTACTCAAACACCAGCTGTTCCTGACCCCGAGAGGAGTGTTCAGGCTCGCATGATCTCTGTGATGGGGATCCATCAAATCTGGTAAGCAGCCCCCTTTTCCTATTTCTGCACTGTCTTAGAAGATCCATAGAAGATTTACTGAAGACTTAAAGAGGAATCACACCTCTGGTTTATGATGCCATCATTTTCATATGAACTATAATTTTCTCATTTTTTTTAAATGACATTACTATTTGGTTTTAATTTGAGTAGCGCACTGAACTTTTTTCTTTATACTGTACAAAACCTCATGTTCAAGGTTTTTTAGTTGCAGCACTCAGGATTATTTATGTTTCATATATTTGCGATTTTGTGTGTTTTTTATGCACTTTTAAAATAGAGTTTCACTAATTTAAATATTGGTTTATCACAGTTGGGGGTAGCGCGGAACGTCTACCATATATTGCCTTACAAAGTATTAAAAAAATATTTGAGTTAAAACAATTAGTTTACAACCACTTTTAGTACATTTAGTAGACTAGTTCGTATATGGAGGAACAGGGCCAGAGTAAGAAGTCTGTCATTCTTAGCCTTCCTTCACTACCTAGTGAAACACTTACTTGAAACACACATGGCCCAGTGAAGTGTGTGGATTTCTGATATGTCCATAATTGCTCCAGTTCAGTGACCTGCCAGGATATCAGGAAATGGCGTTCCTGGCTGTTACACCCCAGTGGTTTTGTTTATAAAAAAAAAAAAATGTCAAACCCAATTGCTGTGGAATGTGACTTTATATAACAAAGCTATGGCAGACCCCATTGCTGTATGACATGGCTTGGGATAGCAAAGCCTATTGCTGTGTGACATGACTTTGGATAACAAGGCTTTGGCAAAGCCTATTGATGTTTGACATGGCTTTGAATGAATGACTTATATAGCACTACCTATGCGAACTGAATCGCCTCAGGACGCTTTTTGCTGCCGGTGTCCATCCGCGCTATAGCGTGGTCCTTTTGGCCCATGGGGTCCTGACACGCTTACAAACACATACACATATTTGGCCAATTTTTTTGACAGGATCTAATTAACCTATCCAGCATGTCTTTGGAGTGTGGGAGGAAACTGGAGTACCTGGAGGAAACCCACGCAGGCACAGGGAGAACATGCAAACTCTACCCTATTGCTGCTAGGTGAAGGTGCTAACCACTACACCACTGTGCTGCCCTTTAATTAACAAAGCAATGGCAGACCCCATTGCTGGGTGACATGGCTTTAATAAACAATGCTATGGCAAAGCTCATTGCCATGTGACATGGCTTTAATTAACAAAGCTATGGCAGGCTCCATTGCTAGGAGATTTGGCTTTATAAAACAAAGCTACAGCAGACCCCATTGCTGGATGACATAGCTCCATATAAAAATGCTATGGTAGACCCCATTGCTGTTTGACATGGCTTGATATAACAAAGTTATGGCAGAGCCCAATTCTGTGTGACATAATTTTATTTATACAAATCTATGATAAAGCCCATTGCTGTGTGGCATGGCTTTAAATAACAAAGTTGTGGCAGACCCCATTGCTGTGTGACATGGCTTTAATAAACAAAGGTATGGCAGACCCCATTGCTCTGTGACATGGCTTTAATAAACAAAGGTATGGCAGACCCCATTGCTCTGTGACATGGCTTTAATAAACAAAGGTATGGCAGACCCCATTGCTCTGTGACATGGCTTTAATAAACAAAGGTATGGCAGACCCCATTGCTCTGTGACATGGCTTTAATAAACAAAGGTATGGCAGACCCCATTGCTCTGTGACATGGCTTTAATAAACAAAGGTATGGCAGACCCCATTGCTCTGTGACATGGCTTTAATAAACAAAGGTATGGCAGACCCCATTGCTCTGTGACATGGCTTTAATAAACAAAGGTATGGCAGACCCCATTGCTTAGTGACATGGCTTTATTGAAAAAGCCAAAATTCCCCATTTCGCTCATCCCTAATCATGGCTGGAGGCTGCCTTTTCACAAACTTTTTTATACTGACAGGTCATAGGGAGGAGACAGATCAAAAGTCAAAAACTAACATAAAAGGAACAGCTCACACTACTTACAGAGTTCAGAGAAAGATCCCAGCCATGATCGCAGGTGTCTTAGTAAGAAGAGTGACTATCTAGAACCCGTGACAACGGCAGGAAAAAAGTTGCTTGTTGTCAGCACGCTGGAACTTTTATAACCTCAAGTCTTTGTTCCCCCCATTCTGAAGAATTTATTAGATATTGTAAAAATAAAATAAAACCCAAAGCACGCGCAATCGAAATGTACCAATTGCTTGGGGTTTCAAGGATCTCTTCATTCTCAGCTATAGACCAACAACATCACCTGCAAATAAAGGAAATGTCACCTCCAGCCCCCGACAATGCTGAAAACGGAATTTTAGTTAGTGGCACTAAAAAAAAAAAAAATTACGTTTCAATGAAATCAAAGTGTGCAAAGTCTTCTTGTAGAGGACATTCGATGATGACTACACATCATGTAATAAAGCTTTTCCCTTTAGTTTCCATCCTACTATCTCTACATAAGATCTGCAGGCTGCTGCTGATGGTAGGATAATGGTAACATTATCCTGCCTTGCCTTCCTAGTGTGCAAGCCGAATGAATTCTCAGGCTATGAAGCAGTATTAACCTCTCTTTCATATGTTATTCCTGGATTAAGAGGCTTTTATTTGCTGCTTTTTGGAAGGTTTGCTGTGATAAAATAAATTGAATCCTTGATAAGCATCTGGCTAGTATGAAATGAACATAGGTCACCACTTGTGCTCTGTGAAAAGCAGATTTGATTGTGAGATGCTGAGCTCTTTACAAGGGCAGGTAAATATACATCTTTTCTAGCTAGAATATTCTCCCATGTATAGCTCTAGTTATCTCCTATAGTGAACATTCCAAGGCTACAGATGTCTATTCTGCTAAATTCAAGCTGGTTTGTCTACAAATACTATTAGGCTTGCTTGATAAGCCTAAAGCCTCGTACACACGATCGGACTTTCTGACAACAAAACCGTGGAATTTTGTACAAAGGGTGTTGGCTCAAACTTGTCTTGCATACACACGGTCACACAAATGTTGGCCAACAATTACATGGTTTTTCAGCTCTTTAGCGCCACCCTTTGTTCTCCTTCTGCTAATTTTGTGTTAGAAGAAATTTTGTGAGTGTTGATTCACGCTTTTCTTTTCGCACTTTTCATTTATCGCTTTTCATTTCGTGCATTTCAGTTCCTTTCTGAATGGCCATTCGTCAACCAGACATGTTTCGGAATCAGAGGAGATAATGTGTTATTTATTATTGGCCTTGGAGTTATTGCTTTGACATTATTTTTTTGGTTGAATAATGATTTGATTTGGTATATTTTCTATATTTTTGGATGCATAGAATGCACTTTTTGGTTATTTTCTATTGGCAGGTAGCATGTTTAATTTTGTTTTTTTTTTGTCTTTTAATGCACAATAAAAAAAATTGTGTAGAATAATACTTGGCTATGTGTTTTACTTCAAATGACAGTTCAGGAGTAGGCAGTTACATTTTAAAAAATACAATGTAAAATTGACAAGGGACACCAACATTGTTGCATCTTTGTTCTCATAATCTAGGGCACAGGTGTCAAACACAAGGCCGAATCCGGACCTCCAGGCCATTTCATGTGGCCCTCGCACCTCTCCTGCAGCTGCAGGAGAACTCCAGCCCTCCTCTGGTCCTCCTCCAGACCCCTACTTTCTGCTTTCAAGCAATGCATCCAGCTTCTTCCCAGCAGCAGCATAAGGAAAGGGGGTGTACGGTGATGTAAGGGAGAGTGTGGGGACTCAACTCCTGATGGTGGGGTGGCTCTTGACATCTAAAGTAAGGGGAGGGGATGCGCTGGATATCTAATCTTACACATACAACCGGCCCTTTTGAGGGCAATCATAATGCTTATGCGGCCCAGGATGAAATTAAGTTTGACACCCCTGACTAGGGGATAATGGTGTTGTGGTAACTTGCACAAATAAAAAAAAAAAAAACATAATAATATTATTCTTGATATCACTAGAAAAAAAAAGCCTTTGAAAATTAGTTTGCAATAACTCCATCAGTATCACCAGCAAAGCAGCTTCATTATTATCCCATTAAAGAAGAATAGAATGTGCGCTGCATTTGGAGATATCATAATTTGCCAAGGTACGAATACTAATTCTCCATTACAAACGCTAGTTTACAGGACCAACCGTTTCTGCTTCCAAGCATGCGTGTTTGTACTTTGGACTTTTGTCCGAAGGACTTGTGTACACGCGATCAGAAAATCCGACAACAAACATTTGTCCGCGGAAAATTTGAAAACATGCTAGCCAACATTTGATGGCGGAAAGTGCGACAACAATTGTCCAAAGAAGAATACACACGGTCGGATTTTCCGCCAACAGCCTGACATCCAACATTTCCCTTCAAAGAATCCGATCTCGTGTACGGGGCTTAAGAGTACAGTTCTGAATCCCATAGCAGCCTACTAGCAATACCAAAAAACTGGCACAATCTATCTCAAATGGATTGTACCATTCCACATCAGTGAATAAGGATGGGTGGAGTGATTTCGTCAAAATGTAATAATAGATTGTACTATTTTTTCACTTTCTTTAAAAAAAAGTGAAATAATAAGGGGGGGAGGGGGGATTGGCAATAGAACATGTCCAAGTGTTTGAACTTTATTAAATGATTATTATTTAAAACACATTTAACCCCTAAAATCACCAAACACTTAGCGATCTATTATTCGAAAATTTGCTGTGTGAATTTCCCAAGCAGTTGCAAAGTCATTGTGAATAATCCCCATCATTTTCCTAATTTGGTATTTCCTGTCAGCTTCATCTAGTGGCCATAATGTGGTATTTTCCTGATTAAGATATTTTAAATAAGAATTGAGAAAAGGATTAAAAGGTAGTTCGGCGCTATGGCTAATTTAGAAAATGCAATTGCTGCTGCCTCCACTCAATCTACTTATAAGGGTAGATTTAAAGGGGTTGTAAACCCTAATGTTTTTTCACCTTAATGCATCCTATGCATTAAGGTGAAAAAACTTCTGTCACTGACCGGCCCCCTCAGCCCCCCGTTTTACTCACCTGAGTCCTGTATTCCCCTGCGAGATGCGCTCTTCCCCTCTCCCTGTTGTCTTGGCTCTTGATTGGATAGATTGATAGCAGCGCAGCCATTGGCTCCTGCTGCTGTCAATCAAACGCAATGACGTGGGCGCTGGGGGGCGAGGCCGAGTCCGGCATTTATGTCTATGGACGCCAAATACTGGACTCGGGAGTGCGCCCGCAAGGTAACCCCCCGAGAGAGCGCTTCTCCATGGGGGTTATATGATGCGGGAGGGAGCTACCAGCGCCGCCGGGGGACCCCACAAGTCCAAGTAGTAAATGCAACATAAATCATCTGCTCTCACTCAAGATGGCAGTGACTAAGGTTTTTAAGGTGTTTTCTCAACAAGATAAAGCATGGAGGCATGGATGGATGAGTTTGCTTTGAGTATAAAAAAATTAATGACATAGCATTATCAGTTTGTGATGCTCAGATACAGTTTAGTTCCACTTTAAGTTACTTTCAGTGGCAATGACAATGGTCTCCAGGACAAACAGTCAGGCCCGGATTTAGCCCCTTTGCCCCCCCAAGGCCAGGTCCTTCAATGCCGCCCCCCCCACACACACACACGCACACACCACCATTCTCGTCCTTTATCAATGACTGCTACAATAGATCAATTAAAAACATATCTCCACACACGAGAACACTAAAAATAACTGGCTTTAATTGTACAGACTGAAAATACTTTGTAATGCAGAAAATGCCTTTTAAAGATTATAGCAGTAAGAAACTCCATACAATTTGTTAGTCCTAACTTTTCTTTTGGCAAACTCATTGATAATATCTAACACCTTTATATGCATCCCTCTATCATCTCTATATACTCCTCCCTCTATCTTGTCTATATACACCCCTCTATCTACACCACTCTATCATCTCTATATACTCCCCCCTCTATCTTTTCTATATACACCCCTCTTTATACACCCCTCCATCATCTCTATATACTCCCCCCTCTATCATCTCTATATACACCCCTCTATCATCTCTATATACTCCCCCCTCTATCATCTCTATATACACCCCTCTATCATCTCTATATACACCCCTCTATCATCTCTATATACTCCCCTCTCTATCTTCTCTATATACACCCCTCTATCATCTCTATATACTCCCCCCTCTATCTTCTCTACATTAAAGATTATAGCAGTAAGAAACTCCCTACAATTTTTTAGTCCTAACTTTTCTTTTGGCAAACTCATCGATAATATCTAACACCTTTATATGCATCCCTCTATCATCTCTATATACTCCTCCCTCTATCTTGTCTATATACACCCCTCTATCTACACCATTCTATCATCTCTATATACTCCCCCCTCTATCATCTCTATATACACCCCTCTATCATCTCTATATACTCCCCCCTCTATCTTCTCTATATACACCCCTCTATCATCTCTATATACTCCCCCCTCTATCGGTGGCCTTGTGGGAAATCCGGCCCTGCAAACAGTGCAGGTGAATCTTTCCACATTAATAAAAACCTGACCAGCGAATCTAACCTCTCACCTCTCTATCCAAAATTGAAAAACAAAGTTTTAGCTTTAGGTGCATTTTAATTCATACTCCTTGCCCCTCCTCATTAATCTACATTCGTTCGCCAAAAATAAACACCTAAAAAAAAATGATATTTTTTTTTAGAAAGTATGACTTTTGATGTTTTCTTTTATCTTTACTGATGAAATATTTTGCCAACCCTACCTTTCAGAGAGGTCAAAGATTGCTTGCTTTGATTTTATCAAGCCTTGGAAACATTATACCGCACAGAAACGTTATATGTTCCAGATACACCCCATATGTTGAATAACATTTTCTCCATGCTGCAGTCAGTGATTACTGAACCATTTCACTGGTGAGATAATTTGCATCTTAGATCTAATAGACATTTTCTCTAAAGTTCAAGCATCAGGCTGAAGAAATAATATTTTATTTTCGTTGATATAGGCAATTAGATGTCTGACATCAGCTTCTGAATTAATAGGGCGGGCAGCCTAATCCTCATCAACAATTAAAGGGAAAATGTCAACTTTCTAATCTTTTTAGTTACGCATGCAAAAAATAAAAAATCAACTCCATGTAAATATGTAAACATTATCAACGTAAACTTGATAATGTAATAAAGATTTTGTTTCTGTGTTTATTTTGCAATTATCTGTATACGCAGGGGAAGCCATATTTGTTTCATTTATGCTTTGCTTGTTTCCTCCTATCACAGTGCATGTCTAAAACATAGGGTTTTTTACACTAAAAACAACAGACTCTGTAATCTAGAATGATTGCTTGCCAGAGACCATGTGAGCTAGGGTGCCTAAGGTAGGAGCTGGGCACTAGCAGCTTTTTATTGTGCCACTTTTCACTTTATGTGATGTGATATTTTTCCTTAAAGCAGAGCTACACCCAAAAGATGAAGTTCTGCTTATTTGCCCCCCCCCCACCCTCCGCTGCCACGTTTGGCACCTTTCTGGGGGAACGGGTACCTGGTTTTGTATTTACAATTCTTTTGGGAGTCCCACTGGAGGCTTTGGTGAAATATCAGGGGTCTAAACAGACCCTTGATGTCTCACTTTTGCGACAGAGAAAGGGGCTGAGGACAGAGATTCTCCAGCCTTTTATCTGCATGTACTGTACTGAATGACCTCCTGTTCATTCACAAACTGAAGCCTAGTAAATGCATTTTACTATACTTCAGTCTTGAATGAACACAGTGAGTGATCTGTACCAATCACTCACTGTTGTTATTCAGAAAACAAGTGGCCAGTAAATGACATGGACCCGGGCAGCAGGGGGAATCTACACCGCAAGGGGGTAATTAGGGTGGTACACCCCTTGCGCACACCTCTGAGCACAGCATGATCAAACTTATCATTTCTCAATAACTGGGAATGCACATTGGAAGTATTAGTTTGTTATGTACACAGGCACTTGCTGTTTAGTATTATCACAAGTCAAATGTATACCATACTGAAGTGTCTGTAGCTATGTGATTTTTTTTTTGGTAACTATGATCTGCAGCAGTACATGCATCAAAGGTTTCAGACCAGTTACCCACAGCTAGATCCAATGTGAGGGGCAGCCAAAGAGGGTGCCAGCCTTGGATGCTGCTGGGGGGGGACATGCAACCTATGATGTTGAAGTAGTATATAGACCACTGAAGTAGGGCAGATGTTGGCCTTTTTGCCTTAGGTGCTAAGGGACCTTGTCCCAGCACTGCCCATAGCTAATCCTAGTCCCAGCAAGAGGATGGGAGAGTGGTAACTATTGAAATTAACTCTGTTACTTAGAACAGATACATACCTCCCAACTTTTTAACATGGGAATGAGGGACACCTATCAGCAAAAGTATGCAGGCATAGGACACACTCCTTGCCACGCCCCCTTAAAGGAGAATTGTGCAAAAAAACAAGATTGGTTGAACCCCCAAGTGCTTTTTTTATCACTACTGTTCCTTTATATTGGCTTTTGGAATTTACAAATGCAGCAACTTAGAAATCAGATGAAAGGTTTAGCGCTGGAAAACACTTTTTGAAAGATAAAAAGTGCATTTTATATACAACTATATAGATCAGACCAAAATGAGGGACAAATGAGGAGGAATGAAAGACAGAGGGACATTGCTCCAAATCACGGACAGTCCCTCGAAATCAGGGACAGTTGGGAGTTTATGCAGATAGTAGTGCAACACAGAGAAGCAAGGTATTAATGTAGACAGTCTTTGTTTTAATGCTAGGTCTCGAGTCGTTTTTCCAAAACAAAAAGAAATTACATACACAACTACTATCTGCATGGGGTTTGGTTTTGTCCATACAGTGTTTTCATGGGTTTCCTCTGGGTTTTCCAGTTTCCAACTAAATTTAAAAAAAAAAAAACTGTTGGCGGGTTAATTGGCTTCTGTCTAGAATGGCCCTAGTATGTGTGAGAGGATCTAAAAATCCCAACAGCAGACCTGGTAACACTCCACCAAGTGGCTAATGCAGCTCTGGTTCACATTTCAAATGTAAAGCTATAGAAAAAAAAACAATTAAGGGTCCAAGGTCTGAAGTGCACCAAAAAACACAAAACATTTATTGTAGTGGGATGGGATACACACATAACTGCTTTTTCACTTCCATTTTTTAAATGTTGTACTTTTGCCTTCTCAGCCAGAGTTATATGAAATAAGTCAGAAATGCATAAAGAAATGTTCAGCTTTTAGTCATCACTTGTGCTTTCACTCAAGCCATGTTGTCCTAAAACCCCTGTGACAAATGGCCAGAAGGTTAATCCAGTATTGATTCTAATGGGGTGCTGGTGGGAGAGTCAGCAATTTACACAGTAATAGATTACAGGTCGATCCAGTTGCCAATAGGATAACCTCTTTTAACCCCTCCAGAGACTTTCAGTGCATAACACAGTCAAGTGTTACAAAGATAAACCCAGTTCTTATTTAACAGTTAGATGCCTTCATGCAGAAGGTCCGCAGGGATTTAAAAATATTGAGCGTGGGCTGTTTAGATCATTAAATACAACTAATTAGCATGTTTATAGGCTAACATAGTCCAGGACTTAACAAAAATATTGTGCTGGTGCCCTTCCACTTTATTACATTATGGTAAAGGCAGCACATCTTTTTTCTGGGAGCTATGACTTGCCAAGGGGGAAGAGTGACCACCCAGATAGCAAGGAATTGAGCTGCAAGTTTGAAGATGACTTGCTAAGGTATTGCTAGACTTGCCAGACTTCACAAGTTTGTTGCACGATTGCAGCAAGTCCACATTGCATGACTCCAGATCTACTTTCTTTTAGGGATCAGCCGAACCCCCCCTCCCCCCCCCCCTGGTTTGGTTCGCACCAGAACTTGCAAACAGGCAAAAAATTTGTGCGAACACCGTTAAAGTCAATGTGATTTTAATAATGCTTAAAGTAAAACAATATAAAAAATGAAATATTCCTTTAAATATTGTGCCTGGGGGGTGTCCTTAGTGTGCCTGTAAAGCAGCGCATCTTTCCCGTGTTTAGAACAATACCACAGCAAAATTACATTTCTAAAGGAAAAAATGTCATCTAAAACTGCTTGCGGCTGTAATGAATTGTCGGATCCCGGAAATATAGATAAAAATAATTGAAAAAAAAGTCCATTACAAGGCCCTTTGGGTCTGGTATGAATATTAAAGGGAACCCCGCACCAATTTTTTTTTTTTAAATTGCGTGGGGGTCCTCCCAAAATACATACCAGGCCCTTCAGGTCTGGTATGGATATTAAGGGGAACCCTGCGCCAAATTCTTTTTAAAAAATGGCGTAGGGGTCTCCCCCCTAAAATCCATACCAGGCCCTTTAGGTCTGGTATGGATTTTAAGGGGAACCCCGAGCCAAAATAAAAAAAAATGGCGTAAAAAAAAATCCATACCAGACCCTTATCTGAGCACGCAACCTGGCAGGTGAGAGAGCCCCCCCTCCTGAACCACACAGGGCACATAAGAATTAACTTTTCAGAATCTGGAAGCAACCTTTAACAAGGGGACCCCCAGATACAGCCCCCCCATGTGAATGTGTATTGGGTAAATTGTACCCCTAAAATTTCTCTTGCAGTGCATTGATGGTCTCGCCGTTCATTATGGCGTGTTCCGCGGGCGCTCAAATTTCCCACCCCCTCTATAGTGTTCGTATTCGGCGAACGGGTGAACACACGATGTTTGAGTCGGACTTATGTTCGACTCGAACATCAGGCTCATCTCTACTTTCTTTGCAAACATTCTGCAAGTCTGCTGAAAGTTCTGGGTCAGTTTTGTTGCAGTGCAATAGTCATCCCTAGACATGTGCAATTTGTTTTGTTCCAAATTCGTTTTTCTTTTATGAATTTCGACAAATTTGTTAATTTGGAAATTTATGAAAACCTGTTTAACAAATTTTTCAGAATATTCGTAAATTCGAATATTCGAAAACCCGAAAATTCAAAAATCAGAAATAATTGCTAACTAATAATAACTTAATTATTACTAGCTATTAAATATTGAAATTTCCTTTCAAATTTGGCTCTTAGTAAAAGTAACTAATACGAATTTATCCGAAGTTACGAATGATCCAAAATAACGAACCGTATCTAAACGAATGGAACGTAACAAATTGATAATAATAAATAACAATAATAATAATAAAAACATTTTATTATTATTATTATTATTTATTATTACTATGTTTCATTCCATTTGTTTAGATGCAGTATTTGTTATTTTGGATAATTCGTAACTTTTACATTCATATTCATTACGTTCACTAACAGATAAATTTGAAAGGAAATTCCAAAACCTATTATTTAATAGTTCATTATTATTAGTTAGTTATTCTTTCAAATTTTCAGAGTTTCTGATTTTCAAATTTTTGAATTTACGAATTTTTAGAATTTACAAATTGCGATCATAACGAATGACCCGAAAAACAAAAAAACATATTAAGCTAAAATGTGGGTGGGGCAGGCGTAGCGCATATTGGAGCACCCAGAAGTGACGTCACTAGCTGCTTTATGGGGATGAACACCAGGCTCCTTAACGCTGGATATTGTTTTTAACATTGTGAGTGTCAATCCACTCTTTTTATATTAAAACTGTGATCATACTACACTTAGATGGCGCTGCTTGACGCTATTCGTATTGCAAGACCTCGCTCGTATGTCAAGTTAAAAAATGTTTTTAAATTTTGCTCGTCTTGCTAAACACTCGCAGACCAAGGTTTTACTGTATCTACAACAGAGTTAAAAAAAAAAAACAACAAGAAAGTCCATAGTGATAATAAAGAATCCTAGTGATACTTTTCTTATATAAAATAAAGTCCTTTCCATCATCAACACTTCATCCTTTAGCATATACCGAAGAGGGTCTGCAAATGCTTTTCCACAGCTCCACCGTGCGTGGCCGCATTCCTCTGCTTACTGTCTCTCTGACACAGAACCCAGGTACAGCTCCCATGCAGGGAAGGATCAAACACAAAGGGATCGTGTATACCATAGTTTATTTAAAATCCAGAAAAGATATAAAAAACTTCACATTTGTCGGTGCCCATCCCCGCACCCAGGAATCATCTGTTTTAATCTGTAAACCATTGCCGCTCTGCTATGAGTGCCGGCATGCTTACATCCACTGCTAGCAGATCAGAGAGGACGTACCAGGCCTCATTTCCACCCTGTCATGCAGGCCCTGCGTTTTTCTTTCTGTGTTTAACCACTTCAATACAGGGCACTTATACACCTTCCTGCCCAGACCAATTTTCAGCTTTCAGCGCTGTCGCACTTTGAATGACAATTGCGCGGTCATACAACACTGTACCCAAACTAAATTTTTTTCATTTTGTTCCCACAAATAGAACTTTCTTTTGCTGGTATTTGATCACCTCTGGAATTTTTATTTTCTGCTAAACAAATAAAAAAAGACCGAAAATTTTGAAAAGAAAAATGTTTTTTTTCTGTTTCTGTTACAAAACTTTGTAAAAGAGTAAGTTTTCCCCATCACTGATGGGCACTGATGGGCTGCACTGACAGGCACTGATAAGGCGGCACTGATGGGCACCGATGAGGTGGCACTGATGGGCACTGATGATGGGCAGTAATATGAGGCACTGATGGGGCACTGATAGGCGGCACTGATGGGCACTGATAGGTGGCACTGATATGTACACATTGGTGGCACTGATAGGCACTGAAAGGTGGCACAGATGGGCACTGATAGACGGCACAGATGGGCACTGAAAGGCAGCACAGATGGGCACTGATAGGTGGCACGAATGGGCACTGATAGGGGCATAGATGGGCACGGATGCCCATTGTGGACACTGATTGGCATCCATTGTGGGCACTGATTGGCAATCCTGGTGGTCTAGGGTGGCATACCTGGTGGTGACATCCCTGGTGGTCCTAGTGGTGTCCATGGTGGTCCAGTGTGGGCATCCTCGGGAGGGCTGCGCTGATAATCAATCAGCACAAACCCCCCTGTCAGAGGCGCAGCCGATCGCCTCTCCTATACTCACGTCTGACAGACGCGAGTGAGGAAAAGCCGATCAACAGCTCTTCCTGTTTACACTGTGATCAGCCGTGATTTGACACGGCTGATCACATGGTAAAGAGTCTCCGTCAGACTGACACACCGCACCACCGATCGCCGCGATGCGTACCCCTGGGGGCACGCAGCGGCTTGATATCCTAGCGACGTCATATCGAAACCACTTTGCCACAGTCATTTTGCTATATGGTGGGCAGCAAGTGGTTAATGCTCTGGGCCTGTCTTTCAAGGCTTAAAGTGGTTCTAAACGCAGAAGGTTCTATGCATCAAGATAAAAAAAACCTTCTGTGTGCAGCGAGGGACGCAAGAGGAGGAGGACATAAAAAACAAGACTTTAATATAATTTTAAATAACTTACAGCTTTGCTACAGCAATAGAAGTAAACTCTTTACTTGTTCCCTAAAAAATGCCTTTTTTTTTTGAGGTAACTAAAATGTACTTTATTATTCAGTTTTTGGTAACCTTAACATGTTTATTAACACTTAGCTTTGTATCATTTCAGGTTATTTAATAAAATTCTTCTACTTTAAACCAGGCACTCAATCAAGGACACACAGTCAATTCCAACAACTATTATAGATATTTTTTCATGCGTACGATGTACAAGCTCCAGATTGATTTACCCACAGAACAGAATTGGGGCAAATAAAGCATTTTTCAAAACTCTGTGTCTTCACTGCTGAATACGTTCCTCCCCAGTTGTCCTCATATATATCCTCCAAAAAAAACCTCATATAGTGTAGTATGTTCTCAATCAATAAAACATATTATTAACTAACTATGCTCACCCTGCCAAACAACACTATGGGGTTGATTCACTAAAAAGTGCAAAATCTGGTGTAGCTGTGCATAGGAACCAATCAGCTTCCAGGTTTTTTGCTTGTAGGGGTTGTAAACCCTCAAGTCTATTGTGCAAGACAATTGTGCAAGACCTATTTGTATTTTTGCCTGGATCTCCGCTTTAATGAATTCTATGCATTAAAATGAAAAACCTTCTGTAGTGCAGAAGCCCCCTGAGCCCCCCTTTTACTTACCTGTACCAGATCGTTCCAGCGACAGGGACAAGCAAAGCAGCTCCAGCCGCTGTCTCGGGTGAATGGCTCCCGCTGCTGTCAATCAAATCCAGTGACACAGGAGCCGGGGGGCAGAGCCGAGTCCTGCTGTCTGTGTCAATGGAGTGCCCCTATGGAAAGCGGTTTCGGTTTTCCGTGGGGGCACTCGAGAAGAGGAGGAGCCAGGAGCACCACCGGGGGACTCCAGAAAAGGAGGATAAGGGCCATTCTGTGCAAAACCCTTGAACAGAGGAGGTAAGTATGACATGTTGGTTATTTAAAGAAAAAAAATGAACCTTTACAACCCCTTTAATTAAACAAGCTGACGTTATAAACTGATTGGCTACCATGCACAGCTGCACCAGATTTTGCACTCTCCAGTTCCAGTAAATCAACCCAATGTGACTTGTGTCTTCTTCAAGCCCCCTTTTGTTTACATCCTTACCAGATTCATAATCTATAATAACTTATATCCCAATGAAACTTTCTCTTATACTCTGTTAATACTCCTCACGCGTAATCCCGCCCCCCCCCCAAAAAAAAACAGCACTTACAATAGTGTAATACAATGTGGGAAAAAAATATTTGATCCCCTGCTGATTTTGTACGTTTGCCCACTGACAAAAAAATGATCAGTCTATAATTTTAATGGTAGGTGAGAGACAGAATAACAACAAAAATATCCATTTCAAAAATGTATAAATTGATTAGCATTTTAATGAGTGAAATAAGTATTTGATCCCCTATCAATCAGCAAAATTTATGGCTCCCTGGAGTCTTCTATACAGGTAATGAGCTGAGATAAGGAGCACTCTCTTAAAGGGAGCGCTCCTAATCTCAGCTTGTTACCTGTATAGAAGACACCTGTCCACAGTAGCAAGCAATCAATCAGATTCCAATCTCTCCACCAAGGCCAAGACCAAAGAGCTGCCCAAGGATGTCAGGAACAAGATTGCAGACCTACACAAGGCCGGAATGGGCTACAAGACCATCGCCAAGTAGTTTGGTGGGAGGGTGACAACAGTTGAAGAAAATTTTTTTCACAAATGGAAGAAACACAAAATAACTGTTAATCTCCCTTGGTCTGGGGCTCCACGCAAGATCTCACCTCGTGGTGTTTCGAAGATCATGAGAACGGTGAGAACGAGAACGTTTCAATGATCATGAGAACAGTGAGGAATCAATCCAGAATTACACAGGAGAATCTTGCCAATGATCTCAAGGCAGCTGGGAACACAGTCACCAAGTAAAAAATTGGTAACACACTACGCCATGAACGACTGAAATCCTGCAGTGCCTGCAAGGTCTACCTGCTCAACATGAGGTCAGTCTGAAGCTTGCTAATGAACATTTGAATGATTCAGAGGAGAACTGGATGAAAGTGTTGTGGTCAGCTGAGACCAAAATCGAGCTCTTTGGCATCAACTCAACTAGCCGTGTTTGGAGGAGGAGGAATGTTGCCTATGACCCCAAAAACATCATCACCATCAAACATGGAGGTGGAAACATTATGCTTTGGAGATGTTTTTCTGCTAAGGGGACAGGACAACTTCAAGGGGTCAAATACTTATTTCACTCAATAAAATGCAAATCAATTTATAACTTTTTTGAAATGCATTTTTCTGGATATTTTTATTGTTATTCTGTCTCTCACTGTTAAAATAAACCTACCATTAAAATTATACACTGATCATTTCCTTGTCAGTGGGCAAACGTACAAAATTTAGCAGGGGATCAAATACTTTTTTCCCTCACTGTACATTCATAAACATTCCAAAACACTTATATGAATAGTGCTCACATTCTATGTGCTTTCCCTCGTGCAAAATAAATCCCCCATGATCATCCTCACCACGTGAACTCTGCTCCAAACACCTGACCAAATTTCTCCCTTAAGGCACCGGGTTGTGCTTGCATAAGTTTCCAAAATATCTCCTTTGCACTATCAGTCGCAGGAATTCCCAATGTCAGGTTAAATATCAAGCAAGTAAAAAGAAAAATTGCCAGACTAGTGCAGAAATTCCCATTAGAAATGCATTTATTTCATCCTAATATCCAAGATGGCGGAAAGACACTTCCGGTTCTGGTGCATGCGCCTGATGTCAACTCCTGACATGTTTCATCGGTAATACTTTGTCAAAGGAGCGAGAGTTAATCAATCTGGTAAGGAGCTGGTACATCAAATGCTCGAAGAGATAGCTATAATACTTGTTGGAATTGACTGTGGGATCTATGATTGAGACAGCACTGGGTTTAAAGGAAAAGAGTTTGTCTACAGCCAGGGGGCATTATATATTAATCTAGCTGCAGTGGGACTGGTATTTGGTACACGTGAGCGCTGATAAAATGGACTAAGTATTTAATGAAATTGAACTGCTTAGAATGTTAAAAAAAAAAAAAAAACGATAAAATGGTGGTGTGCTAAATTTTTAAACCAGCATTGTATATATATTTTTTTTTAAAGCGACTCTGTTGCCAGACTATTCATGTCAATGATAATCTTCTCATAAAATTATATGTGCATGTATGCATGTTATTTACCTGGAAACGCCTCCCTTGTGTAGACATCTAAAACTTCTGAGGCTGCTGCTAGATGCCACCATCTTGGTTGTGTCAGCAGTCCCAGCAGACTCAAAGCTGTCAGTCTATAGCAGCTTTTCTTAACTTTTTTTTTTAATTTTTACATTTTCGGGAGCTCCTATAAAACCAATTTGCTGGGGGTTAGTAGGAAAATGAACACTACAATGGTGGTCAATGGTAAAAATATCCCCTTTACAGTGGTGGTCAGGAGGCCACCAGTAGAGACTGCTAAAAAGATCACTGGTGTAATACAGCTGGCTCTGCCAAATGGCATTAGTCATGAAACTAGGCAGCAACCATCAAACTGGAGGCCAATTAGCCACAGCTCAAGCAACCTTTAGGAACCTTTGGAGGAATCTTAGGGTACCATGGAACCCTGGTTGAAAATAGCTGCTCCTGAGAATTCAACCTTTCTTCTACCCGGCAGCTGCATACACAATATACAGTATCTCACAAAAGTGATTACACCACTCACATTTTTGTAAATAATTTATTATATCTTTTCATGTGACAACACTGAAGAGATGACAGTTTGATACAATGTAAAGTAGTGAGTGTACAGCTTGTATAACAGTGTATATTTGCTGTCCCCTCAAAATAGCTCAACACACAGCCATTAATGTCTAAACCACTGGCAACAAAAATGAGTACACCCCTAAGTGAAAATGTCCAAATTGGGCCCAAAGTGTCAAATTTTTGTGTGGCCACCATTATTTTTCAACACTGCCTTAACCCTCTTGGGCATGGAGTTCGCCAGAGCTTCACAGGTTGCCACTGGAGTCCTCTTCCACTCCTCCATGATGACATCGCGGAGCTGGTGGATGTTAGAGACCTTGTGCTCCTCCACCGTCTGTTTGAGGATGCCCCACAGATGCTCAATAGGGTTTAGGTCTGGAGACATGCTTGGCCAGTCCCTTACCTTTACCCTCAGCTTCTTTAGCAAGGCAGTGGTTGTCTTGGAGGTGTGTTTGGGGTTGTTATCATGTTGGAATACTGCCCTGCGGCCCAATCTCCGAAGGGAGGGGAACATGCTCTGCTTAAGTATGTCACAGTACATGTTGGCATTCATGGTTCCCTCAATGAATTGTAGCTCCCCAGTGCCAGAAGCACTCATGCAGCCCCAGACCATGACACACCCACCACCATGCTTGACTGTAGGCAAGACACACTTGTCTTTGTACTCCTCGCCTGGTTGCTGCCACACATGCTTGACACCATCTGAACCAAATACATGTATCTTGGTCTCATCAGACCACAGGACATGGTTCAGCAAACTGTTTGTGGGCTTTCTTGTGCATAATCTTTAGAAGAGGCTTCCTTCTGGGATGACAGCCATGCAGACCAATTTGATGCAGTATGCGGTGTATGGTCTGAGCACTGACAGGCTGACCCCCCACCCCTTCAATCTCTGCAGCAATTCTGGCAGCACTAATACATCTATTTCCCAAAGACAACCTCTGGATATGACGCTGAGCACGTGCACTCAACTTCTTTGGTCGACCATGGCGAGGGCTGTTCTGAGTGGAACCTGTCCTATTAAACTGCTGTATGGTTTTGGCCACCGTGCTGCAGCTCAGTTTCAGGGTCTTGGCAATCTTCTTATAGCCTAGGCCATCTTTATGTAGAGCAACAATCCTTTTTTTAGTTCCTCAGAGAGTTCTTTGCCATGAGGTGCCATGTTGAACTTCCAGTGATTAGTATGAAAGAGTGAAAGCGATAACACCAAATTTAACCACACCTGCTCCCCTTTCACACCTGAGGCCTTGTAACACTAAAAGTCATGTGACACCTGGGAGGGAAAATGGCTCACTTTTGTGAGATACTGTATATAGAGAGGTGAAAGGAGGCCTAGAAGTATTGGACCAGCACAGAGAGTATTTAGTCCTAGAAAAGGAGAGGGCTATGAGGTGGCAGAGAAGATGTGACTGGGTTTGTGAATTAGATCCAGGTTGGTCAATTGCCCTAGCAATTTTAAAGAAACCTTGCATGTGAATACAAAATTGTTCATAGAAAGAAAAAACACAGCAGTTAAGCATTTAAACTGCTCAATTTTCTGTGCTTTTACCAGTATTATTTCTAAGTTGGTGACAGGGTCACTTTAAAGCATGTTACAAATGCCGTAGCAAGTACTATGCCAAGATAAAGTTGTCAGGACATAGGTGCTTCATTCTGCCAGTCCGGATAAAGGCATTTTATTGCACCAGTACAGGGTTATGAATAGAAGTGACGAGACACGTTTATCAGCCAACGCTTCATTCAGTCTGCCATCCTCTCTTCTTTTTTATGAATGGCCCTCTCAGCTCAGACTGTATTGAAGTCCCACACTACAGCCGTGATAGCTTTTCCATTGTATTTAGTAGCCCATGGTGTTTCTGATTCTGTCCAGTGAGCCCAAGTGATGAAAACAGTCAGTGATTCTCTCCATGCTGCTGCATTGCTCACAGGAGTAGGACTAGCTGGGCATCTGTGTGTTTTAAATAAATAATGAAGGCAGTTTATTTGGCAGCCATTTCACAGCAGGTGAGCAGTTACAGCTAAGCATTACAATTTTATTTCCTCACCGGCAGCCCTAGCACTCCACAGGCTGTTGGCACTGAACAGGTGTCCTCAATTGTGTTTTTTCTCATAAGAGACTAGCTGAGTAATCTGTACAATAGAAAAACTCTCCCCATCTACTCTAGGAGCCTCGTTTAACACAGGCATTGCTGGCTCAGCCCTTCAAACGACCTTCTGGCTTAGTCAACAAAGCATTTTATGGAGCAATCATGATATTTAAAGAGCAGTCCAGAACCCACGTTTTATTTTCCACCCACATATAGGATTTAACTTGAAACATGGTTGCAGTCTGCAGCCCCCTACCCCAAAAAGCCCCCCCCCCCCCCCGATTTACAGAATCTGGGGGTTCATCTCCCTCCCAAATTCAAATAACTGTCATTATTTGAATTTGGTGAGGCTGTGCATGGCCACATCATTCCTTCACTGCGGCAATGGGACTCGTAGTTCTCAATGGAGCAGAACTGCAGCGGTGTCACCGCACTTGTAGTTCATTGATGCTTTCTGCAGTTCTGTAGCTAAAAGTCCATACCTTAGTATAGAACTGCAGCTGGAAGAATAGTCTGCATGATCCAGAGTATTATTTCATCCATAAACAACTGATCATGGTTGCTTTGCTTTGCAGGCTTCAAGTTGAAGAGTTGAATCTGTTATAGCTGCAAGGGGTGGGCCAACTCACTATTGAACCCTACGGAATAAGACCGGGATGCCATTAAAGTTCATGTGCATATACAGGAAGGCTCCCCAACACTTTTGGCATCATGGGATATATATATATATATATATATATATATATATATATATATATATATATATATATATATATCTATATATATATTTATATATATATATAGATATATATATATATATATAGATATATATATATATATATATATATATATATATTTATATTTATATATTTATATTTATGCATATATAATATATATATATATACTGTGTACCGGTATATGTATAGATTTAAAAGACATATCTCAATGAAGTTCTTTTTTCAATGAGAAATCAATACATTTTTTTTTAATTCAAGGGATATGAATGCCTTAATTTAACACTACCTGTATCAGGCACCAGTATAGTCAAACTTAAAAAAGGGAGGGACAGGACTAGCATCCAATGAAATGTGATGTATGCAAATGTCTTTTCAAGCATTTAATGGCAGTGGAGAGCCTTCTTTATCATTCTTCTGCTGCCCCTTTGCTGCCCAATCTGCAGGCTGGGGACAGGGTAGTATCAGAAATAAATTCCTTAAAGTATGTGTCCAGCCAATTTTTTTTTGAAGTGTTGAAAATGATTGTCTTATTAGGTTTTCACTGCTAATGATGCACTGAAAGAGAGATTTTCACTCACTGTATTTGGCTGGTTACCTTTGTCAATGGGATTGAAAGTTATGGGAAGTTCAAAACTTTACAGTTGTCACCAAATCAGGATGCGAGGAGAAATTTCTTAGGGGGAACACCTGGTGAAAATTGTCCAATTTGAATCTTTCACTTTGGAAGAATTTCCTCTTGTGTCACGTCTATAGGACAGAAAGACGAAGGACGTTTTCTCAACAGAACAGAGAACATTTTTTTTAAGCACTGAACATAAATGAAATACAGTATATATTTTACAAAAAAAAAACAAAAAAAAAAAAACTACAGATTCACTTTAAGGGACAAGCTAAGAAAATAACATGACTTTTTGTCTGGAAAAGCATTCTGGGAATTGAAGTTTAAACTTAGTTGCTGAAGCACACACTTCCTATTTTTCCTATTATCAGTTTGATGGTACTGCCAGTTCACTCTGACATTTTCTTTTGTCCCAAAACATTTGTGCTTGGTTGGCACCTTTTACTTTTTTCTATTTTATGTGCTGCAGGAATAATAACACATTTGATGATAGAGGATCTTGTACGTGTCTAGTCTGCCAGGCAGAGACCAGACTAGAACTACCTTTATTTTTTTTTTTGTTTTAATCTCATTTTAAAACTTCCTTTTAGATTAGCCTTAAACCAATCAGTGCAGTTACTGTGAAGTAATTTGTTGCAGGCTGTTCACTGCTTGAGAGAAAGTAATATTGTTTTTATGCTTTGTTATTTTATTTTTATGTCACGCTAGCCACACACAATGCCTGCCATATGCTCTAAACTGCACAATGAAAACTTATGAGCAACCGAGGGACAGATGGAGTTGTAGAGAGAAATGGACCTTTCGCCCAAGGATCTAGGCATCGGCTCAGTCTAGAAAGATATTTTTTTATTTTATGGCAGCCAGTGTCCTTGAGGTCAGCAAGACATCTGAGCCCTCCTAGTAAAATGAAGTTATGCTTTTGTTCCTGCACAACATAACCTACACAATAATAGATTTAAAGACCAATTACACTGAAAGGCTAAAATAACGGGATAGTACACATGACCCCTGAATTATTTATTGGTACATTCTGTTTATATACGTTGGTCAGGTCTGACCATATTAACATTAAAGAACAGTTTAAAGCGGTTGTAAAGCTTTGATTTTTTTTTTCTTAAATAACAAACATGTCTATGCTTACCTGCCAGTGTTTTGCACAGAGCAGCCCCGATCCTCTTCTTCTGGGGTGCCCCGCCGGTGCTCCAGGCCCGTCCTCTTCATCAGGTTCCCCCATGGAAAGCCGTTCCCCCATGTGGGCGCGCCCTCGAATCCTGCTGCTGCGTCCATTGACACAGACAGTGGAAAGAAGAAAGAAATGGCTGCCCATCCAGAACTTCCGATTGCCTTTTATTTTGTTTCACAAAGATAACACCAAACACACCAAACTGTGGTCATGTAGACGCGTTTCACACATACATCTTGTGCTTAATCATTACTGATTACAGTAGTGATTAAGCACAAGATGTATGTGTGAAACGCGTCTACGTGACCACAGTTTGGTGTCTTTGGTGTTATAATAATAAAAGGCAATCGGAAGTTCTGGATGGGCAGCCATTTCTTTCTTCTTTCCAAGTTTCCCACGGAGGCGGGCCAGGGCTAGCATTCTGCAAGATACTCCAATCAGCCGTATCGCTATACACCTGGAGCAGCGGTTCTTTTTCTTGGACACAGACAGCGGGACTTAGCTGCGTCCCCCTGCTCCCATGTCACAGCTTTGGATTAACAGCAGCAGGAGCCAATGGCTCCTGCTGCTATCAATCTGTCCAATGAGGAGAGCAGCAGCGACTAGAGATGCCGTTGCTCATGTACATCGCTGGATCAGATGGGCTCAGGTAATAAAAAGGGGGTTCTGGGGGGGAGCTGCAGCACAGAAGGTTTTTCACCTTAATGCATAGAATGCATTAAAGTGGGGATCCAGGCAAAAATACAAATAGGTCTTGCACAATTGACCACCCCACTCGTTTTTGGATATAACTTTTTTCTATTTGTTTTGTACCTTTTCTTGTTCTTTTAAGGTGTACTTCCATCCTAACCTCGCTGCTGCGAGGTACATAATTTCCGCATCTGCATTGGCCCTCCTCCTTCTTCCCCCCCCCCTCCCATCGCTGCCTTCTGGAACTTGTGTGTCCCAGACGATGACGGGGCCATTCAGAAAGTGCAGCACGACTCGTGCATGCGTAGTATGAAACCGGCTGTGAAGCCTGAAGGCTACATGTCCGGTTTCCCTTAATTGCAATGGCTCCGCCTGCACCCGAGCCGAATCGGCTTGGGAGGAGGGGGACGATATCGCAAGAACCCTGGACAGGTACTGTAAGTGTAAGCATGCTTTGATAAAGGCTTCTTAGCAGAAACATATCAGTGTATAGCCTGTACCCGTGTACCCATGCAACTAATAAAGTACTTTTATTCAAGAGCATCCGAGTTGCCAGCCTTCCTGATTTAAGTATCATATCTGTGGGGCCTGAACATCCTGGCTAGAGCACCGGATCACAGTTCGTGGACTTTTATATTGGCAGTGGAGCTGGGGTAACAAACACTCACAAACACTCTGATGGGGACACCTGGTATAAAGGAGGACTCTGATGGGGACACCTGATGTAAAGGAGGACGGTGATGGAGACACCTGATGTAAAGGAGGACTTTGATGGGGACATCTTATGTAAAGGAGGGCTCTGATGGGGACATCTGATGTAAAAGAGGACTCTGATGGGGATATCTGATGTAAAGGGGGACTCTGATGGGGACACTCTGATGGGGACACCTGATGTAAAGGAGGACTCTGATGGGGACACCTGATGTAAAGAAGGACTCTGATGGGGACATCTGATGTAAAGGGGGACTCTGATGGGGACATCTGATGTAAAGGAGGACTCTGATGGGGACATCTGATGTAAAGGGGGACTCTGATGGTGACACCTGATGTAAAGAGGGACTCTGATGAGAGGACACCTGATTTATAGGGGGACGCTGATGGGGACACCTGTTGTAAAGGGGGGAATCTGCTGTAAAGGGGGACTCTTATTGGGACACCTGATGTATAGGAGGACTCTTATGAGGACACCTGATGTATAGGGGGATGCTGTTGGGGACACCTGATGTAAAGGGGGGCACCTGCTGTAAAGGGGGACTCTGATTGGGACATCTAATGTATAAGGGGGCTCTGATGAGGACACCTTATGTTAAGTGGTTTTTATTTTATTTTACTTGAAATGTGGATGTGATTGGCCTACTGTGACAGGCAGGGCCGTCTTTAAGGCAGGGCAAAAAGGGCAGCTGCCCTGGGCCCTGTCATTGTTGCGGGGCCTAAAGCAGCTACCTTATACTTGCCAACTCCCCCAGTTTAAATTCCCTTGTCCCTTGAAGTTTTAGTCCTGATATCTCAGTGTGAAGTGCTGCCCAGCTCTGCCCTATTGTTGTGTACAGATGACTCACCTGCAGACCCTGTGTTTACATGTAAATAACTGTCATTCATATGTAAATAATGGGAGCATTCATATTTAAATAGCGGTGACATTCATATGTAAATAGCTGAGGCTGGTGGCAATCATATGCAAGTAAAGGCGGCATTCATATGTATATCACGCTCCTCTGCAATGAAGAGATGTGCTGTAACCTCTAGCAACCAATCAGTGAGTAGTATTACTCTACAGTAATCTCTAGCAACCAATCAACAAGAAGAAATCATGTGCTGTAACCTCTAGCAACTAATCAGTGAGCCGTAATGTGTGCTGTAATGTGTGCTGTAACCTCTAGCAACCAGTCAGTAAGTGGTAATGATATGCTGTAACCTCTGGCAACCAATCGCATTCACTGCCTGATCTGATACAGTAAACTGATTTTAAGTCTAGCTGATATTTATTGTATGTCTCAGAGCAGGTGGAGAGCAAAATTGCATGGTGGGCCCCAAGAAAATTTTTGCCCAGGGTCCAATCAACATTTAAGACGGCCCTGGTGACAGGCACAGTGAGGCTGCATAAGATGGGCACAGTGAGGTTGCAATTGATGGGCACAGTTTTATCTAGAAGTAATTTTTGAGCACCAGCCGCCAATGATTAGTATATTAATCACTTGTTGGGCTAGCACATACACCACGTAGCATCACCTCAAAACATTGATCAGAGACTAGTTTTTTATATTGGGGAGCCAATATGCATGGCAGATGGAGTGACTGAATAGCAGGGGTAGGCAACCTGGGACCCTCTAGCTGTTGCAGAACTACAAGTCCCATCATGCTTCTGGGAGTAATTGTAACTGCCAGCCTTGCAATGCCTCATGGGAAATGTAGTTCCACAACAGCTGGAGATTCCCAGGTTGCCTACCCCTGGAATAAAGGATACACATATCCCTAAAGCCCAATGACAGTTGTGCAGGGTATCCAAAAATGACTGTGCAATCCAACAGGAAAAAGAGTTATGCCCCGTACACACGGTCGGACTTTGTTCGGACATTCCGACAACAAAATCCTAGGATTTTTTCCGACGGATGTTGGCTCAAACTTGTCTTGCATACACACTGTCACACAGAGTTGTCGGAAAATCCGATCTTTCTGAACGCAGTGACGTAAAACACGTACGTCGGGACTATAAACGGGGCAGTGGCCAATAGCTTTCATCTCTTTATTTATTCGGAGCATGCGTGGCACTTTGTCCGTCGGATTTGTGTACACACGATCGGAATTTCCGATAACGGATTTTGTTGTCGGAAAATTTTATATCCTGCTCTCAAACTTTGTGTGTCGGAAAATCCGATGGAAAATGTGTGATGGAGTCCACACGGTCGGAATTTCCGACAACAAGGTCCTATCACACATTTTCCGTCGGAAAATCCGACCGTGTGTACGCGGCATTAGAACTACTGCAATCTGTAATCAGCACTCAGTAACAGACATAATCTGAAAAAAAAGCATTTCCTTCTCTTCAATACAAGTCTCTGTGGGAATACTAGAGCTGGAGACTGTGGCTGTTACTCAGTAGGGATGAACTGGGTTTAGTCTAAAGTTGGTCCAACCCAGAATCTGAGGGAAGTTGTTACATCACCACATCCCCACTCACAGTCACATGTACACAAAAGGGCCAGGATGCTTGGGAACATCATTGACCAAATATGGCCATGTGCCCATTTAAGATCAATGATGTCCCGAGCACCCCAGCCCCTATGTGCATGTGCAGCTGCAGAGCGGGTAATGCCCTCTGCAGCTGATTGGGCCGGCAGGCATGGGTGAACTGGGCTCACACTGAGTTTGGACCAACCCCAGCTCATCCTTTTTACCCAGCTATGCCAACACAGAACACTGTAGTGGATAGGCAGGATACAGCATCTTCACTGGAGAAAATTGTATTTTAAGACATATTTCAGCAAACATTACTAACAAATCACAACATAGGGTTATGTTATTCCACCTGTGGTGAAAGGAAAGAAAATTGAATCATCTATGGGCTTCTTTACATTGATTATCAATGGGAAGAAAGCCCCCTAAGTCATCTGTCTAAAAAAATCACAGCTTTGCAGTAAAACATTTGCTCAGTGTGCAATGCTCTGATCTGGGTCCATTCCTCATTCAAACAAATCAGTCCATTTAACACAAGTCTTTTTTTAGTGGGTAAATATAAAATTACCTTTGTTGCTACCATGTTTAACCAAGCAAGCAATTTATGTAAACTGATCACAACAAACGTTTATGTAAAAAAAAAAAAATGCCATGCTCGCTGGCTTTATTCAACAGCAATGAGTTTGCTCGTGTTTGCATTAATCAGCCTCGGTGGAAACCAGATATAAAAAGGGGAAGCAAAGTCAAAGTAGGATAATGTATAGGCAAAAAGTCAGTTAGCTTTCATTGCCTAACCTGCCTTGAAAAAAAAAAATCACTGATAGGAAGTTCTACCTTTCCTTCCTCTCGGTTTATATATTAACTCCAGTAAGCTTTCTTTCTGCAGACCTTGTTTATCCTATATTGAATGTCAGTGGCCTGTGTTTACTCAGCAAATCGTTCCTGAAATGTCCTGCAGAATATGAAACGATAAAAGGATTTTTAAAGAGATTTAATGAAAGGCAGTCCTTCCTCAGGAATCAGCACAGTGGCACTGCAGGGTAAGTTGGAAATCCCAAGGGGGCCCAATTGCCGCACTAACACGGGTACGTTGACCTGCAGGTCACCATGGCTTGGCAGCTGTATTACTCAATGTCTCAACAGGTTAAGTGTGAAGAAGGAGTAGACTGATAATGCACTTTGCAGCAATATGCACTATTTGATGCTGAATGGGTAGAGAGAGCAAAAAGGTTTGTACACTCTCATTACAGGAATTCTGCTATATCAATAGATTTATGAAATCCCTTAATGAAATTCTAAATGTAGATTTAAAGTATAACTTCTTGGTTTTGACTAGAGCAGGGAAGAATTAAAACCCATGTTACATTTTTTTTTTGCCATCTACAGTGCTGTGAAAAAGTATTTGCCCCTTCCTGATTTTTTTGCATATTTCTCACACTTAAATGATTCAGATCATCAAACAAATTTTAATATCACACAAAGATAACCCACGAAAATCCAAGATGCAGTTTTAAAGTATTATTCATTTATTATTGGAAAAAAGCTGTTCAAACCTGCCTGGCCCTATGTGAAAAAGTAATTGCCCCCTCCCATGCTGAATCATGAATGAACTGTGATTATCCACAATTTTTTGGAAAGCTGTGTTAAATTTCACTTGCAACACTTGGGCTTCATTACTGCCAGACCTGTTGAATCAAAAAATCAATTAAATAGAAGCTGTCTGACCAAGTGAAGCGCACTAAAAGATCTAAAAAAAAACAACACATCAAGTCGTGATCTATAGAAATTCAAGAACAAATGAGAAACAAAGTCATTGACATGTATCAGTCTGGAAAGGATTACAAAGCCATTTCTAAGGCTTTGGTACACCAGCGAACCAAGGTGAGAGCCATTATCCACAAAAAACTTAGAACAGTTGTGAACCTTACCAGGAGTGGCAGGCCAACCAAAATGACTCAAAGAACACAGCGACGACTCATCCAGGAGGTCATAAAAGAGAACAGAACAACATCTAAAGAACGACAGGCCTCACTTGCCTCAGGTAAGATCAGTGTTCAGGATTCAACAATAAGAAAGAGACTGGGAAAAAATGGTTTCCATGGGAGAGTTCCAAGGCCAAAGCCACTGCTGACCAAAAACACAAAGGCTCACCTCACATTTACCAAAAAACATCTTGATTATCCCGAAGACTTTTAGGCAAATATTCTGTGGACTGATGAGACAAAAATTTTATTTTTTGGAAGGTGTGCGTCCCGTTACATCTGGCATAAAACTAATACAGCATTTCATAACAAGAACATCATACCAACAGTCAGAGATGGTGGTGGTAGCGTGATGATCTGGGGCTGCTTTGCAGCTTGAGGACCTGGACGACTTACCATAATTGATGGAACCATGAATTCTGAGCTCTACCAGAAAATCCTAAAGGAGAATGTCCGGCCATCAGTTCATGACGTCAAGCTCAAGTGCACCTGGGTTATGCAGCAGGACAATGATCCAAAACACAACAGCAAGTCCACCTCCAAATGGTTCAAACAAAGCAAAATTTAGGTTTTGCAGTGGCCTAGTCAAAGCCCGGATTTAAATCCAATTGAGATGCTGTATCATGACCTTACACAGGTCGTTCATTGTTCATCGTTCAAAATTGCTCCACAGCAATGTGAAAGACTCATTGCCAGTTACCGCAAACGTTTGATTGCAGTTGTTACCGCCAAAGGTGGAACAACCAGTTATTAGGTTTAGGGGGCAATTACTTTTTCACACAACTGTATATCCCATTGAGACCATTTTTTTCCTGTCCTACATACACAACAGGAAGTGAGAGGTAAGGAAAGCTGTAATAGACCTATAAAAACCTTAAATGGTTGCTAACCCTTACCCACTTTATGTGAAAAAAATAATATATGTATATATATATATATATATATATATATATAGATATATATAGATATATATAGATATATATATATATATAGATATAGATATATATATATATATATATATATATATATATATATATATATATATATATATATATATATCTATATCTATATATATATATATATATATATATATATATATATATATATATATATACAGTATCTGACAAAAGTGAGTACACCCCTCACATCTTTGTAAATATTTTATTATATCTTTTCATGTGACAACACCGAAGAAATGAAACTTTGCTACAATGTAAAGTAGTGAGTATACAGCTTGTAAAAATAACTCAACACAGCCATTAATGTCTGAACCTCTGGCAACAAAAGTGAGTACACCCCTAAGTGAAAATGTCCAAATTGGGCCCAAATAGCCATTTTCCCTCCCCTCGTTAGTGTTACAAGGTCTCAGGTGTGAATGGGGAGCAGATGTGTTAAATTTGGTGTTATCACTCTCACTCTCTCATACTGGTCACTGAAAGTTCAACATGGCACTTCATGGCAAATAACTCTCTGAGGATCTGAAAAAAGAATTGTTGCTCTACATAAAGATGGCCTAGGCTATAAGAAGATTGCCAAGACCCTGAAACTGAGCTGCAGCACGGTGGCCAAGACCATACAGCGGTTTAACAGGACAGGTTCCACTCAGAACAGGCCTCGCCATGGTCAACCAAAGAAGTTGAGTGCAAGTGCTCAGCGTCATATTCAGAGGTTGTCTTTGGGAAATAGACATATGAGTGCTGCCAGCATTGCTGCAGAGGTTGAAGGGGTGGGTGTCAGCCTGTCAGTGCTCAGACTATACGCCACACACAAATTGGTCTGCATGGCTGTCATCCCAGAAGGAAGCTTCTTCTAAAGATGATGCACAAGAAAGCCCGCAAACAGTTTGCTAAAGACAAGCAAACTAAGGACATGGATTACTGGAACCATGTCCTGTGGTCTGATGAGACCAAGATAAACTTATTTGGTTCAGATGGAGTCAAGCGTGTGTGGCGGCAACCAGGTGAGGAGTACAAAGACAAGTGTGTCTTGCCTACAGTCAAGCATTGTGGTGGAAGTGTCATGGTCTGGGGCTGCATGAGTGCTGCCGGCACTGGGGAGCTACAGTTCATTGAGGGAACCATGAATGCCAACATGTACTGTGACATACTGAAGCAGAGCATGATCCCCTCCCTTCGGAGACTGGGCCACAGGGCTGTATTCGAACAAGATAATGACCCCAAACACACCTCCAAATAATATTGGAGTATGTATGCGATTTTTTTAGGTGCTTGTACTAGGAAATAGATCCGAGAAAAATATTAAAAGAAATACATTTTATTTTATCATTAGTTAAAAAATATCTAAAAACAATATCACAGCAAATACATATAGTACAGTCCTTATGGATACAGCAAGTTTGATGTGGTTACCAACATTTTTCGCCCTCTAACTTGGCTTCCTCAGGGGATTCTGTCCAATTAGAACATAAACCTTCCCAGGATCTAGGACAAGTGTATAAAAGCTGTAATTGATGGAGATTCAAGGGTTTTACAAGTGCCACAACAAGCCAAAGACTGCAGGTGACCATAGGAGGCATTTAAGTACCAAAAAATGCAATTTGCAGAAACGTGAAATGCCCAGGGACACAAAGTTTCCAAGACAGGCCACTCGTATAAAGAGCTGAAGTTTGGAACCACAGGGACTTGCACACACATTACAGGACTTCAGCTCTTTATACGAGTGGCCTGTCTTGGAAATTTCGTGTCCCTGGGCATTTCACGTTTCTGCAAATTTAATTGTTTGGTCCTTAATTACCACCTATACTCCTTGGCTTGTTGTGGTGTTTGTAGAACCCTTGAATCTCCATTGATTGCAGCTTTTTTTTATACTTGTCCTAGATCCTGGGAAGGTTTATGCTCTAATTGGACAGAATTCCCAGAAGAAGCCCAGATTGAGGGTGAAACATGTGGGAAACCACATCAAACTTGCTGTATCCATAAGGACTGTACTATATGTACTTGTTGTGATATTGTTTTTAGATATTTTTTAACTAATGTTAAAAAAAATAAAATGTATTTCTTTTAATATTTTTTCTTGGTACAAGCACCTAAAAAATCCCATACATACTCCAATATCTTCCTGAGAGAAGTCATGCAGACATCACCGAAGTCCATATAGCTCAGAAATGGTTGGAAAGAGGCTGCTGGAGATCAGCCACGCTAAGATGCAATGAAGGATGAAATCATGTATTATTTTAACAAAACGGAAAATGGTAAATATTTAAAGCACTATGTACTTTAGCAAGCTAAATGTCATTTATATAAGGATCATGACCCCCTTGAAGACTTGTTTAATGGACAAGTAAATCTAAATCAATGATTTGTCAAAGTTAGTTTGTGTAAACACTGTCATTGGGCTTCATAGCTGCCAGATCTGCCATAGTCTCTGCAGCCATCCAAATTCTATTCACATAGGTGCCAGGGTGATGACAGAGAACTGCCATAAAGAATGATTGCAAACCCCATCTGTACCAGCAGATTGCCTTCTTTCTGTGCGGCAGTTTCCTTCCAGCTCCCAGGGCATGCTTTAAAGCTGAACTCCAGGCAGATATAAAATACACAAATGAATGCAGATCTAAAACAATGTATACATTATCACATGCATTTGCAAATGCAAGCAGTGTACGTCCCCTAATTTGACCCAGTATCAGCCTCTTGCAGAGCTCAGACTGGCAGAAGGAGAAGCAACGAAAGGAGCCAGTTCATTAAGCTGCAGTGCCCATGTGCTATCAAGCAATATACTTATAGGAGCAGAGTGACAGAGAGAAGAGATAATCAGTCTGCTGTTTCTCCTTTAGCTGTCCAGTCACACTCAGAGTAGGGACAAAACCTATAAGTATTATTTAAAGTGGTTGTAAACCTAAGACATAAATATAAATATGAACACAGCATATCCCGCTACAATGTGTACATGTCCCAAACCAAAGCACTAAGTGTCATTTCTGTCTGCTGCCTCTTTCTTCTGCTATCTGCAAGTTTTCCCCACACCAAAAAATAAAGGCGACAGGGGAGAGACCTCCACCACATAACCTGTGATTGACAGCCTCAGCTCTATCCCTGTGTGCTGTGTGAAGGGGGTGTCCTTTCCCTCCAATCAGCTCTTACTGAGCTCTGGAGAGTGTAACTTCCGAGCCCCTCCCTCTGTTTTCTGAAAGTTCAAGCTGTGTAAACTTTGCACTTAGAATAGTAGAGGAGAGAGAGAGCAGATAAACAGGTACAAATTATATAGAAGGATTTGTTTGATCTTTGTGTTTTACCTGAGGCTAGTTACTTCATTGGGTATCTGTTTGGGTTGACAACCACTTTAACTGCAATAAAGAAAAATGAGATCTTCTGTCCTGCCAGGCAGGACTGTGTCCAGGAAAGTGGAAAATAGCACTGGACCCATAAGGTTATTTTACTGGTATTGCTATCTAAAAGTATTGATGTAAGTAATATGGTTACTGGGCAGATGACTTCTACACCGCATAGGATCTCCACAGTCTCCACGGCTTGTAGTGTAATGTTACATATATGCAAATTATAGCCCCAAACTACTGTTAAAAGGACCAGATACAACTTTATTCTAATAACAGTTTCAGAAAACAATCCAAAAAGTATCCAGGGGGTTTCAGGGGTCCATAAATGTCCCCTTCCTTAGGGCTTTATTGAAACCAATGTGAATGGCCTACAAGGGAACTGGACCTTTAATCTCAGCACTGGATGGACACAAATTCAAATCCTTTGCCAGCTCTAATATATCTTTTATGTGTATTTAACTGATTGTCTGGACTCCAGCTTTACACTTGACTACAAAAATGCATACAGTGCCTTGAAAAAGTATTCACACCCCTTGAAATTTTCCACATTTTTTCATGTTACAACCAAAAACATAAATGTATTTTATTGGGAATTTATGCGATAGACCAACACAAAGTGGCACATAATTGTGAAGTGGAGGGAAAATTATAAATGGTTTTCAACATTTTTTACAAATAAATATGTGAAAAGTGTGGCGTACATTTGTATTCAGCCCCCCTGAGTCAATACTTTGTAGAACCACCTTTCACTGCAATTACAGCTGCAAGTCTTTTTGGGGATTTCTCTACCAGTTTTGCACATCTGGAGAGTGACATTTTTGCCCATTCTTCTTTGCAAAATAGCTCAAGCTCTGTCAGATTGGATGGAGAGCGTCTGTGAACAGCAATTCTCAAGTCTTGCCACAGATTCTCAATTGGATTTCGGTCTGGACTTTGACTGGGCCTTTCTAGCACATGAATATGCTTTGATCTAAACCATTCCATTGTAGCTCTGGCTGTATGTTTAGGATCATTGTCCTGCTGGAAGGTGAATCACCTCCCCAGTCTCAAGTCTTTTGTGGACTCTAATGCCCCATACACACGGTCGGACTTTGTTCGGACATTCCGACAACAAAATCCTAGAATTTTTTCCGACGATGTTGGCTCAAACTTGTCTTGCATACAAACAGTCACACAAAGTTGTCGGAAAATTCGATCGTTCTGAACGCGGTGACATAAAACACGTACGTCGGGACTATAAACGGGGCAGTAGCCAATAGCTTTCATCTCTTTATTTATTCTGAGCATGCATGGCACTTTGTCCGTCGGATTTGTGTACACACGATCGGAATTTCCGACAACGGAAAATTTTATATCCTGCTCTCAAACTTTGTGTGTCGGAAAATCCGATGGAAAATGTGTGATGGAGCCTACACACGGTCGGAATTTCCGACAACAAGGTCCTATCACACATTTTCCGTCGGAAAATCCGACCGTGTGTACGGGGCATAACAGGTTTTCTTCTAAGATTGCCCTGTATTTGGCTCCATTCATCTTCCCATCAACTCTGACCAGCTTCCCTTTCCCTGCTGAAAAAAAGCATCCCCAGAACATGATGCTACCACCACCATGTTGGGTGTGTTTAGGGTGATGTGCAGTGTTAGTTTTTTGCCACACACGTTTTTGCTTTTAGGCCAAAAAGTTCAATTTTGGTCTCATCTGACCAAAGCACCTTCTTCCACAAGTTTGCTGTGTCCCCCACATGGCTTCTCGCAAACTGCAAACAGGACTTCTTACGGCTTTCTTTCAACAATGGCTTTCTTCTTGCCACTCTTCCATAAAGGCCAGATTTGTGGAGTACATGACTAATAGGTGTCCTGTGGACAGATTCTCCCACCTGTGGATCTCTGCAGCTCCTCCAGAGATACCATAGGCCTCTTGGTTGCTTCTCTGATAAATGCTCTCCTTACCCGGCCTGTCGGTTTAGGTGGACAGCCATGTCTTGGTAGGTTTGCAGTTGCGCCATACTCTTTCCATTCTTCGGATGATGGATTGAACAGTGCTCCGCAAGATGTTAAAAGCTTGGGATATTTTTTATACCCTAACCCTGCTTTAAAATTGTCCACAACTTTATCCCTGACCTGTCTGGTGTGTTCCTTGGCCTTCATGATGCTGCTTGTTCACTAAGATTCTTTAACAAACCTCTGAGGGCTTCACAGAACAGCTGTATTTATACTGAGATTAAATTACACACAGATGGACTCTGTTTACTAATAAGTTGACTTCTGAAGGCAATTGGTTCCACTGGATTTTAGTTAGGGGTATCAGAATAAAGGAGGCTGAATACAAATGCACGCCACACTTTTCAAAACAATCCCCAATAAAATACATTTTGGGCACTTTCACACTGAGGCGCGGGGGCGTCGGCGGTAAAGCGCCACTAGTTTTAGCGGCGCTTTACCGTCATTTTAGAGGTGCTTTTCGGCTGCTGGCGGGGAGTTTTTAACCACTGCTGCAGGTGCTTTACAGGCACTTCGGTGGTGTTGCCCATTGATTTCAATGGACAGGGGCACTTAAGGAGTGCTGTATACACCGCTTCTAAAGATCCTCAAAGATGCTGCTTGCAGGACTTTTTTTAACGTCCCACAAGCGTACCGCTCCAGGGTGAAAACCCTCAGGCTTTCACACTGGAGTGGCAGGAGAGGCGCTTTACAGGCGCTTTGCAGGCGCTATTTTTAGTGCTATAGCGCCTGTAAAGCACCTCAGTGTGAAAGTAGCCTTACGTTTTTGGATGTAACATGATAAAATGTGGAAAATTTCAAAGGGTATGAATAAATTTTCAAGGCACTGTTTTTTGAAACAGTTCATGGTATTTTAGAGGCTTTAGCAGGAAGAATTATAGAGAACAGAGGCATGCAGCAGGGATGTCTAAAAATTTACACTGAAGTCCTGGAAAACTAGGGACCACTTATTTCTTTTTAGAGAGGCGGTTTTTGAAGAAAATAAGGTTTATTAGGAAACCGCATAACACGTCACACTGATGGTTGATTTTTTCACAAGTGAGAGATCCTCTTTATTTGTTATATACTTTTTTCATTAACAGATAAGAAAACAAAATGAAATAACCTTCTGTATGAATGTGACTTTGAATCTGAGATAAAAATCATCTGCTCTACTGAAAAACAACACGATCAAAGAGAAAACATAATTTTCCACCTAATCATGAAACATAATCCTTAGACTTCTGCAGAGCTGGCCTTCAGATGTTTAGCCACTTCCTATAGAAGTCAATTAAAGCAGTCCTTCCCTTGAACGTCACAATAGCCCTGCTCAAACAGATGCAGCAAGTAATCAAAGCGATGGCCAACTAATTCCACCCATCCCCTCAAAGTTTTCATGTGCTATTGAATGAATCATTTTTTTTTTCTTTCAATAAATTTTTATTGAGTATTCATAAAAGGGTACAGAAATAGGAAAGGTGGGGGGTAAAAGTAGATGGGTTATGTAACATACATGGGTTGAATAACATAAAGTAAAATATAGAAGTAAGTGATATACAGCTTGTGATGGTATATCTTCAGAAGTTACAATCCTACGAAGATTAGGTAGGTATAATGTTAGACCTACAGGTATTGTTAAGGCATTATATTCACCTCATGGGTCAATTAAGTCACAGCCTATATGGCCATATAGACCAGGATTTGTCAAACTTCGCACACTGTGAGGAGTTTAATGCTATAAGACGTTCAAAGGTGTAGTTCCTGTTGACAGCTTTTATTATATCTGTCATATTCAAGGCTGTCGCTGATTTCCAGTTGCAAAGAATCATTGATCTCGTCTCAAGTAGTATGTGTGTCACTACTGGTCTGAAGTCGTTATGGAAGTTGTCTATGTTTAGGTGTAATATTGCTAATGCAGGGTCCGGTTGTGTGAGCATTCCCGTAATAGATGATATTAGTCGGAATATTTGATTCCATGTGCTCTTAACAGTAGGGCAATGCCATAGCATGTGAAGTAAAGAGCCCGTGTGGCCGCATGCCCTCCAACATAGTGGTGAAGTACCAGGAAAATAGGTTGCCAATCTGTATGGTGTGTAGTGCCATCTGTTAGCTAGCTTAATCGCTAGCTCCCAATGCTTAATGCAGTGGGAGGCTTTGTGTATTTCAGTGAATGCCTGTTGCCATTGGTCTGGTGAGAATATGTTTCCCAATTCGTTCTCCCATTTTGTCATTGCATTAGTTTTGAGGAATGTGTTTTTATCCCTTATTGTATTGTAGAAAAAAGATATGCCTTTAGAATTACTATTGGCAGTCGAGTAAAAGTTCCATATCTCTCTTGGTATGGAAATGGACGGTCTAGAGAGGGGTTTAAGGAAGTGTGTGATTCTCATGTGTAAGAATTTTTCGTTATTGGTGAGGTTATATTGGGATGTGACCTGTTCAGTTGTTTTTAATTGTGAACCGTCATATAGGTCCGGAATAGTATTGACCCCTTTGTTTGTCAGGTATTTAACCTTCAGTGAAGGAATCTTTGTTTCTAGTAGAGTCAATGGTATCGTGTATGGTATTTCTTGGTTGACCTTATGTTTTTGTTCTAGAAGGAATCTCCATGCTCTCAATGAGATCTGCATAGGAGGAGTTAGGTTAGACAGTTTCCAAGGTAACCACCCGTCACTCAGTAGTAATAATGTTAAGTCCTTTGTTGGGGCTAGTGTTTTTTCAATGTCTACCCAGAGTGGTGTGTCCTCAGTTTTGAACCATAATTTGGTTTGGTCTAGTCTGACAGCCCAATAGTAGTCATATAAGTCCGTCAGTCCTGCCCCTCCTATTTTTTTGTGGAACGTGAGGTTGTTTCTAGAGCATCTAGCTTTTGTTCCATTCCATATATACTTCCAACCTGCGTTTGACATTTTATGGATATAGTGAATAGGTATGTGAATTGGTAAAGAACGAAACATATAGATTATTTGTGGTAGCAACATCATTTTGTAAGCATTGATTCTTCCAAACCATGACACTTCTTTGTTGGACATATGCCTGATTTGGGCCTCCAGTGTGGCTATAAGTGCTAGCATGTTGACTTTAACTAGTGTGGAGGTTTTATTGGTAAGGGTGATACCCAGATATTTTATGCCGTTTAGGCTCCACGTATAAGGTAGTTGTGCTTGAAGCATGTTGCGGTCATGGGAAGGAATACCTAGATCTAATATTAAGGATTTGTTAAAATTGACTTTGTAATATGAAATTTCTCCAAATGTATTGAGGATGACATGAGCTTGCTGTAATGATGTGACAGGATTGGTCAGGAGCAAGATTACGTCATCTGCAAAGAGGTTTATGATGTGTGAGTTGGAGCCAAACTGGAAGCCCGTAATCAGGGAATGAGATCGTATGGTTTCAGCTAGGGGTTCGATCATTAGGTTAAAGACTGTTGGAGATAGGGGACACCCCTGTCTTGTCCCATTGGTGATATTAAATGATTTGGATAAGAACCCAGAGGAGTACACCTGAGCTGACGGGTGTGAATATAAAGCTAAAATGGCTTGCAATATGGGGCCCTGGAACCCAAATTTAGTAAGAGTTGTTTTCATATATGTCCAGTGGACTCTATCGAACGCCTTCTCTGCGTCGATTGATAACAGCAGAGAAGGCGTTCGAGTTCTTTCAGCAAAATTCATCACATTGATAATTCTTCTAGTTGCGTCAGAAGTTTGTCTCCCCCTCACAAAACCCATCTGGTCGCGCTTTATAATATGTGGTATGATGTCTGTTAATCTTTTGGCTAATAATTTGGCATATATTTTAATATCAGAGTTTAGAAGAGATATAGGTCTGAAATTCGCTGGTGTGGTAGGATCTTTGCCTGGTTTGGGCAGTGTGACTATGTACGCTTTCAGCATTTCTTGAGGAAGGGTCGCGGACTCGGCAGCTTTATTATATATGGCTGACATGTATGGTGATAGAGTTTTTGCAAAGGTTTTGAAGTATTCGTTGGAGAAACCATCTGGTCCCGGAGATTTTCCATTGGGAAGAGAGTTAATTATCAGTTCTATTTCCCGTGTCGTGATGGGTGCGTTTAGTGTTTCTAACTGTTGATTAGAGAGAGTGGGAAGATTGATATTTTTGAAGAATGCTTCAATTTGTTCCATTGTTGGTTGGTGCGTGTTGGGGTCAGTTTGTAGGTTATATAGTGTGCCATAGTAGTCCGCAAATTGGTCAGCTATAGCCTGAGGGTTTACAATTTTGTGTGGTTCTGTAGGATGCTGTAGGTAGGCTATTCTTGTTTTAGTTCGAGCCGCCTTCAATCTGTTTGCAAGGTATTTTCCTGCTCTATTAGCGTTGGCGTAACATGTTAGTTGAAGGCGGCGGAGATGTATGTCATATTGTTGCGATAGTAGATTTCTAAGTTTTTCTCTGAGGGTGGTCAATTTATCTGTGAGTGGTAATGTAGGGGATTGTTTGTGTTGTGAGGAGATATCGTGTATTTCTACCAGGAGACTATTAAGCTGCTGAGTCCGTTTCCTCTTTTCTCTGGCCCCTAATTGAATGAGAACGCCTCTCATGAATGCCTTGTGTGTGCTCCATAAGATGTATGGGTCTTCAACTGAGCCAGCATTGTCTGAAAAGAAATGCTGTAAATTTTGAGATAGTGTCGATTGGAGGTGTGGGTCATGGAGTATGCGTGTGTTGCAGCGCCAGATGGGGGGTGAGGAGGAGATTCCCCCCTCAGCAATGGATAAAGTAATGGCAGAGTGGTCCGACCACGTAATATCGTGTATTGTGGTTTTTTCGATTTGTTGTAGAAGCCTTTTATCCGTTAAAAATAAATCTATACGGGAGTATGAGCAGTGTCTGCTGGAAAAAAAGGTGTAGTCCTTTTCATTGCCGTGTAGACATCTCCAAGTGTCAAATAGCTCTTCTTTGTGTAGTATCGGTTGGAGGGACAAAGTTCCTTTACCGGATGATGTGTCTATGAGCGGGTCAGGTGTCGCATTAAAGTCCCCGCATATCAGGAGGTTACCATATTGTAAGGCTTTTGCCTTGTTGAGTACTTTGTTTATGAACCGTACTTGGTGCTTGTTTGGCGCGTATAAGGTTACTATGGTGTAGGGACTGGAGTTGATGTCCCCTGTGACAATGATGTACCTTCCTGCGACATCAGTGATGATTTCTTTGGGCACGAAAGATATGGAGTTTTTGAAGGCTAGGAGAACTCCTCCTGTTTTACGGTGTGGCGTGCAGGCTTTGTAGATGAAAGGGAAGTCCTTATGGTTACATTGGGGGTCATTGTGTAGTTGGAAGTGCGTTTCTTGGACGCTGAGAATGTCCGCCTTATGTTTGTGAGCTTCTTTCCATAAGCTATAGCGCTTAGTCGGGTGATTTAAGCCTCTGGCATTAATGGAAAGGCAGGTAATCGTCATTTAAGAGACAATTGTGGTGAGTTATGAGGCTGTAGTGTGGAAGTACTCACTGCGACCATGGAGAGCTGACCATACTGCGTATTTGTTGGTGGAGATGAGCTGTTGTATCGAGACCTCTTCCGGTTCAGAGGTGTAGTTAGTGCTATGAAGCAATGCATATCACTTAAAAAAAAGAGAAGTAAAAAATAACTGTAAATTAAACAAAGGGTTATCATGCCTAACTTAAGAAATGGATCTCACAAGTGATCCTCGTGCAGTCGTAGCTGCTATTGGTGTTGGAGGGGAAAGGGAGAGGTTCTAGATTAGAAACTCAGCCCTGAAGATAATCCTGTGTATACTTGGATCATTTTTCTAGCTTCCACCTGTGGGTTTCTTGTTAGGTTTTTTGTAGGACACTACCTGCCAATCATTCTGGAGGAAGGATGGTGCAGCTGGGTGTGCTTGATGGGTAGGCACATCCGCAGTGATGTTCCATCTTTTCAAGGCTGTGAGCCCTTCTTCCAAAGTAGTAATGGAGATGGTGACTCCGTTGTGGGTAATAGATAGAGTGGCGGGATACTTCCACTTATGGTGGATTTTGTGATTCCTCAAAGCTTTTGTGATTGTTAGTAAATTGCGCCGGCGCTGTAGAGTATGCCTGGAGAGGTCTGGGAGCAGTCTGATATTCACATACTGCTGGGGGATGTTCTCCTGTTTGCGTGAGGCTTGTAGTACCCGGTCTTTAACGTGGTAGAAATGCATTCTGAGCAGGACATCCCTGGGTATGTCAGCAGGGAGAAAAGACGGTTTAGGTACTCTATGTATCCTGTCCACTAGTAGGTCCTGTGCTGAGGCATCGGGTACTAGAGTGGAGAATAGGGTTTGGGCATATTGTAAGAGCTGGTTAGGGGGGATATCTTCCGGAATTCCTCTAAGTTTGAGGTTGTTCCTCCTGGACCTGTCTTCGAGGTCGGCCATTTTGTTTTGCAACCACGTAATGTCTTCCCCTTGAGCTGTATGGGCCTCCACCATCACATTATATGCTGATGTATATTCCTCCATCTTGTTTTCTACCAGGTGTACCCTCTGGCCTATGGCCTGTACTTCTCTCTGGCACTCCGTTATCCCCTTAACCATGTCTGCCTGTAGTGATGAGCGCAGTGACAAGAGCATGTCCTTCAGCAGTGTATCTGAGACCGGCCGGTCCGCTGTGGGGAATTCCCTGATAGGATCTCGCTCAGTGTCGCTCTGGTGTAATGGATTGCTGTGGGGCCCGCTCACCTCCATACCGTGCGCGCCTCCCTGCCTGACGGGGGAGTCCCTCCGCGGCTTCGATTTGGCCGGACTTCTAGTGGAAGGGCTGGATGGGCTGGAGGATGACACACTGGGTGGGTTAGGGGAGTGGGTAGAGACAGATACTGGACCTTGTCTGTGCGCTTCGGGCCTAAGCTCCGGCCTGTCTTCTGCTGTACCGCCGCCATTTTGAGGGCCGCGAGCCGCGTAGTAACTGGTCATTTTCTGCGGCTGTTGCGGGTTCTTGCGGCGTCTGGTCATCCCCGATGGGTTCAGCGGGCCCCCACTCAGTGATAGGTAGGTCCGATTGTTGGTAGGGGTACTGGAAAGCTCTGATGGCTGTGGATTATCTTTAAGGCGAGCGGAGCTCCAGGATTACACGTCCATCTTGGAGTCCGTTCGGCCACGCCCCCCAATCATTTTTTTTTTATTGAAATATATTTTACTCCAGCTTTTCATGTCTATGACTAACTAGCAGCCTTCAGTCTAATACTATATCCTGAAGCATGTCTCCAACGTCTCCAATTGCATGTCAGCAGTCTCTGACCATCAATTCTATCACATTTTCAGTCCCTGACCACCTCTTGTATCATGTCTGCAGTCGATGACCATCTCCTGCAATATGTTCACAGTCTCTGACCATCCCCTATAGCCTTTGACTATATCCTGTTGTGTGTCTGCTGTCTCTGATAATGCATATTCATTGAATTGTATGTTCTTGTATGTTGGTGATGTCGAGGGCTGCTCTTGAGGTCCCCCCATATCAAGAAAACTGACCACCACTGACAGTATTGCTGACCTGTTTTTGGAGATGCAAGTTCTTGGGCTGTCATCCTGATCCAGTCTCCTGTACCTAGGGAATCATGGCAATGTATTAAGAATATGCATATCTAGTGTTGGAAGGCTTAAAAGGGAACTAAAGTTATATGTGAATATATATATATATATATTTATATATATTGTATATATATTTATATATAGATATATAGATATATAGATATATATATATATATATATATATATATATATATATATATATATATATATATATATATATATATATTATATATATACACACTATATTACCAAAAGTATCAGGACGCCTGCCTTTACACGCACATGGACTTTGATGGCATCCCAGTCTTAGTCTGTAGTGTTCAATATGGAGTTGGCCTACCCATTGCAGCTATAACAGCTTCAACCCTTCTGGGAAGACTGTCCACAAGGTTTAGGAGTGTGTCTATGGGAATGTTCGACCATACTTCCAGGAGCTCATTTGTGAGGAGGAGAAGGCCTGCCTCTCAGTCTCCGCTCTAATTCATCCCAAAGGTGTTCTATCGGGTTGAGGTCAGGCCAGTCAAGTTCCCCCACCAAAAAGTTGCTCATCCATGTCTGTATGGACCTGGCTTTGTGTACTGGTCCAAATCATTTGGTGGAGGGGGCATTATGGTGTGGGGTTGTTTTTCAGGGGTTGGACTTGACCCCTTAGTTCCAGTGAAGGGAACTCTTAAGGCGTTAGCTTACCAATACATTTTGGACAATTTCATGCTCCCAACTTTGTGGGAACAGTTTGGGGATGGCCCCTTCCTGTTCCACCATGACTGTGCACCAGTGCACAAACAAGGTCCATAAAGACATGGATGAGTGATTTTGAGGTGGAACTTGACTGTCCTGCACAGAGTTATGACCTCAACCGAAGAACACCTTTGGGATGAATTAGATTGGAGACTGCAAGCCAGGCCTTCTCGTCCACATCAGTGTCTGACCTCACAAACACACTCCTAAACCTCCTAAACCTTGTGGACAGCCTTCCCAGAAGAGTTGAAGCTGTTATAGCTGCAATGGGTGGCCCAACTCAATATTGAACCCTACAGACTAGGACACCATTAAAGTTCATGTGCATGCAAAAGCAGGTGTCTCAACACTTTTAACAATATAGTGTAGATATCAATGATGGTCAACCAAGATATAAGATACCATGGATGTGAGACTGCTAGAGATCACTGCCATAACAGTCTCTCTACAAAACATTTTTTTATACCTACAGCCCCCTTAAAATTGATGTCTTTAACCGCTTCAGCCCCAGAAGATTTTACCCCCTTCCTGACCAGAGCACTTTTTGCGATTCTGCACTGCGTCGCTTTAACTGACAATGGCGCGGACGTGTGACGTTGCACCCAAACAAAATTGACTTCCTTTTTTTCCCACAAATAGAGCTTTCTTTTGGTGGTATTTGATCACCGCGACACAGCGACAATTTTGAAAAGAACACAATATCTTTTTACCTTTTGCTATAAAAAATATTCCCCAAAAATATACCGTATTTATCGGCGTATAACACACACTTAAAATCAGGGGAAAATCGCGGGTGCGTGTTATACGCCGACCCCCGCCGATTGTGAGCGGAGGAGCGATCGCCGCCGACATTCATACATAGCCGAGTGTACTCGTCTAGGTTCGGCTAGCTCCGCTCACAGTCACGCCCAGTCCCGCCCTATGATGGACATAACACAGGAACTGGGCATGACTGTGTGCGGAGCTAGCCGAACCTAGCCGAGTACAGAGCTACGAGAGAAGCCAAAAAGCAGCTGAGAGACGCCGAGAGACGCCGAGAGACATGGGACCGGCCCTGTGTCTCTCGTTGGCGCCATATTTAAAAACGCCAGTCACACTACAAGGCTGCAGTGTCACTGGGCAAGGCTGCAGATGACACAAGGCTGCAGATGACACAAGGCTGCAGATGACACAAGGCTGCAAATGACACAATAAGGCTGCAAATGACACTGGACAAGGATGCAAATGACACTACAAGGCTGCACATGGACACTGATAAGGCTGCACTGATGGGCATTTAAATGTAAGTTTTTTTTCCTTAAAAAGTTTTTTTCCTTAAAATTCCCTCCTAAACTTGGGGTGCGTGTTATAAGCCGGCGCGTGTTTTACGCCGATAAATACGGTATATATAACAAAAAAGGTTTTCCTCAGTTTAGGCCGATATGTATTCGTCTATATATTTTTGGTAAAAAAAATTGCAATAAGCGTATATTGATTGGTTTGCGCAAAATTTATAGTGTCTACAAAATAGGGGATAGTTTTATGGCATTTTTATTATTATTATTTTTTTTTTACTAGTAATGGCGGCGATCTGCGATTTTTATCGGGACTGCAACATTATGGTGGACATGTCGGACAATTTTGACACATTTTTGGGACCATTGGCATTTATACAGCGATCAGTGCTATAAAAATGCATTGATTACTGTAAAAATGTCACTGGCAGGGAAGGGGTTAACACTAGGGGGCGATCAAGGGGTTAACTGTGTTCCCTAGTGTCTGTTCTAACTGAAAGGGGGAGGGGACTGTGTAGGGGAGATGACAGATCGCTGTTCATACTCTATATTGTTCATACTCTTCTCCCCCTTAAGAGAACCGGTTTACACACACAGATCCCGGTTCTCCATGTGCCCCGAGTTATCGCGGGAGCCTGGCGGTGATCGCGACCGCCGGGCACTCGCATCGGCCCCGTGGGCGAGCAGGAGGCGTGTGCACGCCCCTAGTGGGTGCAGGGCGAAGCGACGTTACATAATGTTGTTTCGCCCGGCCGTGCCATTCTCCCACAGTACAACTGCGGCGGCTGGTCGGCAAGTGGTCGGCAAGGCATAGGGGACCTTTACTAAAAAAAAATGCCTATGCAGATAGGGGGTGTCTGTAGATAAACACAAACTTTACAGCTTTGACCAAAGTTAAATATTGCCCCTGTAGGCCATTTCCATACATCATGAATCTCCCCGTCCTGCCTTGTTGTTAGGATGTTGCTTAGACATGCCCCGGTGGTACTGCTCACCCCGACCATCACAGGAGTCTCTCAAACCCTGAGCTCAGAGCTACTCCATCATCAGAGAGAAGGTGCATGTGATGGGGATTGAATCAGGGAAGGAACTCCCTCCTGTGATGGTGGAGGTGGACAATTACAGCTGGGTGTGTCTTTGCAATGTCCTTAAAGCCACAGTTGATAAACAGGAAGGCAAAAAAAACAAAAAAACAACCTTATAACGTGTGATCATTTTTTCAATAACAAGGTATACTAAGTCATACAGTAAGTACCATAAGCCACACGTTGGGCACCAAAGGACTATGTCGTACCTCTCAATAAGGGTAACACTAGCTTAGCCACTAAATGCATTGTCAAAACACATATGCATGAACTAATGTAATAACAAAGGCAACAATAAAAATTCTCCAGCATAATACATTATTCCAACATTGTGACAACTTAAACCAACCCATTTCTGCTTTCCGGAGATATTGTGACAAGCAATCATTACAAGCCATACACAGCCAAGAATTCTATCTACAAAGTAGTGACAACACCACCAAAGTCAGCACCATTATACTGTATGCTGCGACAGGTAAGGGAGCACGGTCCTTGTGTTTTTTAAAGGGGAGGTAGCTGCATGCTGTCTTGTTTCTTCCCGGTCCTCCTACCAGGCATTAAAGACTAATGATAGGTGCAAGGACTTGTAGCCATGTGTGTTCCTGTAGAGGAGGTGTCTGTCTGTGCTGCAGCTGGTTAAGCTGGCACATATTGGCCTGAAAAGGAGAGTAGGGATGGATACAAACAGGCCAACTTTCAGCCCGTGTGTACATCTGCCTGTCCAACAGAAGCCGATCTCATGACCAGCTTCTGACGAACGAGCATGCTGGAGAACAAGCATCTGATCAGCGCTGACCAGTGTATTGTAGAGGGGTGGCCCCCCTGTTAGAGCAAGATAGCTCAGCGGCTGGGATCACTGTACTAACATTGATTGTGTTAGTACAGTGCTCTATCAGTTCGTTTTCGTTAAACCCGCTGGGTTGAATGAAAAAAAAAAAGTTATAATGTGTACCATTCTTAACCACTTCCTGCCCGGTCTATAGCAGAATGACACAGAGTCCTGACCTCAACCAAAGAACACCTTTGGGATGAATTGGGGTGTGAAGTGTTGAGACTGCGAGCCAGGCCTTCTCGTCCACATCAGTGCCTGACCTCACAAATACACTTCTGGAAGAAT